>OU618533.1:6269817-8769817 GCA_914829495.1 Eilema sororculum
ATTTTTAGAATTGTATTTGTTTGCTTAATATCTAAGCAATTTCTATGCATTCTTCTATACAATTTATACTTGTAATTATAGGCGTTTCCCGGGATGCGAGTCTTCTCACTGGGCACCATGCTAGCTAAAAACCGGAGAAGACTGAGCGTGGGTAACGAAAATGCCTTATTGATCCAGCTAATTGAAACTGCGTGCGGTTTTAGTCGGTTTGAGTTAGATATAATGGCCGTGTTGGTCAAACAGGGAGGTATACGTGGAACACAATAAAAAGTACTTTTAAACCGTTATAATAGTCAGCTTGACCATTTCTTGTTTAAGTTAATGTATATAAATACGGTTTACTTGCTTTTTGGATTACGAAAATGATTTTTTGAGCAGTATTTTGCAAAACAATAATAAAAAAGTTGCTACCTAGCAACTTTTTTAAAACGGCTAAATTTGACATAAAAACAATAAAGTTAAATACAATACTGCTCTAAAATCTCGTCATGGTACGAATTGAATGAACTAAAATTAATTTGACGTCACAAAAGCACTAAGCAGGAATACATGACATGCACAATGTACGGTTGTGGTACGAATATAAGCAAGATTACTTTAAGCTTGACACAAAACTCTCCTGCAATAAGACTGTTTTGTAAACGGTTGTGGTAGGCCCCCAGGAGAGTTTTGTGTCAAGCTTGAAGTAATCTTGCTTATATTCGTACCACAACCGTACATTGTGCATGTCATGTATTCCTGCTTATTGCTTTTGTGACGTCAAATTAATTTTAGTTCATTCAATTCGTACCATGACGAGATTTTAGAGCAGGTATTGTATTTAACATTATTGTTTTTATGTCAAATTTAGCCGTTTTAAAAAAGTTGCTAGGTAGCAACTTTTTTATTATTGTTTTGCAAAATACTGCTCAAATAATCATTTTCGTAACCCAAAAAGCAAGTAAACCGTATTTATATACATATACTTAAACAAGAAATGGTCAAGCTGACTATTATAACGGTTTAAAAGTACTTTTTATTGTGTTCCACGGATACCTCCCTTTTATATCTAACTCAAACCGACTAAAACCGCACGCGGTTTCAATTAGGTGGATCAATAAGGCATTTTCGTCACCCACGCTCAGTCTTCTCCGGTTTTTAGCTAGCATGGTGCCCAGTGAGAAGACTCGCATCCCGAGAAACGCCTATAATTGCAAGTATAAATTGTATAGAAGAATGCATAGAAATTGCTTAGATATTAAGCAAACAAATACAATTCAAAAAATTACAAGTATTTTACTTCAAAGTAAAAACTTCTTTTTAAAAATCCTTTTTGAATAAAAAAAAACTCTATGGTCTTCTAAAAAAGAAATCACTGACATTAGACGTAGGGCTTGACTCCAGGGAAGATTTCAGTATCCGGTGATTTTTCTCTAGGTTTAATAAATCTTCGGAAAGCCTCCGGAGTTTCTTCGATTACGCGGAAGTTATATTTAGTCATATTCGTACATTTTTTTAGTACCAATTGAGACATTGTATTACTATTATTATCATAATCCTCTTATTAAAACATTATGAAAACGTCCAATTTGTACACTAATGAAATCAACTTATTACCGACTTTGTGCCCGGAATACGGCAATAGGTAGACCAACCGAATGCAATGATTGATGAAATGTGGGTGTTGATGTTAATTCGCCTCTGCTTAACCAACACTCCGGGGATATAGGCGTGATTATATGTATATATTACCTACTTTTTAATAAATGCACGAACATATACGTCATATACTTCAATAAAATCGTATCGCTATGGAATTTAATTGTATAATCAAAAATATATAGTAAAATAGTGTTCATGAAAAAAGGCGAATATTTAACTTTATATTAAAACTCCGGAGTTATTGAGAAAGATAACCGGTTGTTCGCAAAAATCTCCAGAGGTGCTCCGGTTTATTTGTCTCTGGAGCACAGCCCTAATGCGAATGAATTATTGGAAGGAATACAACATAACTCTTTCTAAATAGTTCATTCATTTCCGTCAATAGGCAGGAATGAAATAAAACATTATTGTAAGCTCATGGTACGAATTTGAGTAAGGTTATTTTTGTGCCTGCAAAGAAGGAAAAGAGAGATCGCTATACGTTCTGTCATACTGTATAGCGCCATCTCTTTCTCACACACAATGGAGCAACATTCACGTAATTTGTAAAACGTTTTTGATATAAATACTCTTTTATATATAACAGGCAGAATATTGAAAGAAAAAAAAAGAAAACTATCTGTCATCTGACATTAAAATAATTTTATTATGACATTTTATTTTACAACTATACCGCAAATAATATGTAAAGCCATTAATAATTTTTTAGTGTAAATTGCCTGGGCATTTATGATCAAATCATGCAAATATTAGGTACCTATTTATATTTTATATGTACTATTTAAAGTGGTAGCAGAGCGGAGTTGTAACTTGTAAGCTGGGAGTCCGAAGCAAAGAGCATCTACTATGTCAACTTCATATGCTGAATGAAGAATATAATTATTATCATGTCGCTATCCGAAGCTGTGAAAGAACTCTCCATCTAAGGCTACTGCTGAAAGACATGACAGCAGTGTTTGATGAATGTGAATGATTTTCAGTGATAACCAAGTGGCATTGAAGCTATGTGAAAATGCTATCCTAAGTAGCAAATTAAAACACATCGACCTGAGAAAGCACTTCTTTATTATACAACGTGGAATAATTAGTGTGCGATACAAAGAAACTTCAAATACCTACCGGGGCCTCAACATCTAAACCTAAGTAAACGCTTAATCATTGTAAGGAGGAGTGTTGTTTTGAACCCTCTTTGTGACAAGCATGCAAACTTAAGAAGAAAATACAATTTTATTCATGTCTTCTCTGACATATCGTGAATTTGGTACCTAATTATGTAAAATATTATTTTCTACCGCAAATATAAAACCGTAATAATTGTATATGTTTTTAATTATCTGGGCATTCATGATCACATCATGCAATTATAACAGGTGCAACAGGTCCGAGGCACCGGGTCCTAGGGGCAAGTTTTATATTTAGAATTAGGACATCGATAGCACGGACTCGAGTGCAATACGTATGATGTTGCACGGAGTGACACCTGAATTAGGAATACTGCTTTCGAACTTGACGACATTCAAGGCTCTCGAGTCCCAAGGTTAGATAGAGCTTTTTAGGGCATTCCACAATGGGACAGATTTTCATTACCTACCTATTTATTTTGGTTATACCTATTCAGTAGGTAGGTATAGCCCGTCAAGAAAGTCGTGAAAATTGAGGGTGGCGCTGCTGCGCTTAATCTGGTATCCCTGTCATACTATAACTAAAGAGACTTGATCTGTTGCTTTTTATGCTATGATTTCATTACGATAGTAGGTAATAAAAGTGAAAAAAAAAAACGGCAATTATTTCATTCCCTTTATTTAGGCACTAATGGCGCAAACTTTAGAGATAAATCAAACTTCAAGCTAGAAAATTATATATACTTAATTACAGAATAGTCGTTATATCCTTTTTAAATGGTTGCAGGGCTTGAAGCAACATTTAGATATTAACTTTTGCATATAAAATCTTTAACAACTAATCGAAATCAACGAGTGCGGAGTAATTGAGTTTAGAAGTCATGGTTGTCAAATCACTCAGGTGGCAGACAAGCACGCGGGATTTAGAAGCACAGATAGTATGTTAAATTTGGTGCGCGTGATCCGAAGCCTCCATTCGATGCAACCTGTACAACGCTAACGGCAATGCTTCACTCTCTTACTCAGCACATGGGAGACGCTACCACTTACTGCAATTAACGGCCGCGGCGGGAGCAGCCCTATAGAGAGCTGCTCGGAGACTCACCACGGGTCCCTGTGACTAGCAGCGGGTATAGAGGTTAGATGAGGACACCCAAGAGGGCCATCATAAACCCGTACATGGCTCAAAGTTAACTGGGGGTGAGGGAAATTCCGTTAACCTTACACCCCGATAAATGAGTATAAGGCCTCATATACAAGGACACGCCGTGTCGGACGTTTTTAGGATATGCCTCGGGACACTATTTTGAATTTAAGCTGCGAGATAAAAGATTTGTTCGGCCTGGCGCGCGCAGATTGTTTTGTAATTATCTATGCTTGGTGACTTTGAGCTCATCCACCACCGCTCTGGTCACTGAATCGCTTACTCAGTGGTACACTTTAACTTTATTAGACCCACGGTACCACCAGGAGTATGGCCATGGGTACCGTGGGTGTGAAATGTGTTTTGAGCATATTTTAGGTCCAAGAAACATGTCCCGAGCAATACTTTACCCAAAGCCCACCTGTCTGTCTCATGAACCGTGATAGCTAGACAGTCGGTTTTTTTACAGACGTTGTAAAGTATTAAGCAATGAAAACAAAAGATTTAGGTACAGTACGTATATAATATAATTATAATCTTTTAGAACATTAACTTATTGGAGTATTGAACACCCAAAATGCTGCTTGAAACTCCTGCGTAATTTATCCGCGATAGTTTCTGACTCACTGGATATACCTATCATCCCATACTGAAATGATATGTTTTGAAATGTGCTTTTGAAAATCTGAAACAAATAAAAACGTACGGTACTGGATAAATACAGCTGTATATACCGTGTAATTTTTTAGTAGTCCAAAGCGTCTCAGTGGTTAATACAAAATGTATCAAGACTGTTCAAAAACGTCAAAGTGTCGTACTACGATTTCTTAAAATCGTAGGTTAATGACTCAATCACGACAAATGAAAGCAATGCTTTGAAAAATAAAATGTTCACTTAATACACATAATTTTTAATAGATT
The DNA here is from genome assembly GCA_914829495.1 of Eilema sororculum. NCBI lineage: Eukaryota > Metazoa > Arthropoda > Insecta > Lepidoptera > Erebidae > Eilema > Eilema sororculum. Next base: position 6,274,645 of record OU618533.1, read on the forward strand.
ACACTTCCCATACCGTGTTTAACATTAAAATATATGTATGTACCGGCTTATTTAGCTGTTTGGCCATAAATATCCTCCAAATGAGAAACCAGCTTGCCGGTTTGAAAGCCCGCCGTATATCATACTATATCCCTCAAATACTTTGAATACGTCATGTCTCTCACAACTAATACACACATTGCAATTCATGTTTACACTTTATATTGTTACTAGACGTAAATAAATTAAATGAACGCAAAAGATATACGAAACATATCCACAACAAAACAAGGAATGACAGCTGAAAACTCAGTTTGACAGTTATTGAGTGTTGCAAATACAATGAAAAATATTAGTTCCTTCAACATTAATTTCACGACTTTCTTGACGCACTATATTCTTAGGACAAGGTTTGTGTGAAATATTTGTATCTAAAAGTGCGCAAAGGCGCAAAGTGCGCAACCCGAAGGGGGCCATCTCGAAAGAGATGGTCCTGGGTCTGCGTGGGTGCGAAAGATTATGCTTTTGGCAATCTCACCTCCGGCAACCAAGGACCCAAGACGGCCGGTTCGAGCCCGACATAACCGCCTCCACCGGCTCCGTGGGGGTGGTATGCTTGATACTCGTAGCTTAGCTTGATACTAGCAGCTTGGAAACGCGACAAGTGTGATGGTGGAAGCAAGCGTACAAAGAATTCGATTAATATAGATACCATATTATTTATTTAGTAGGTATTACATGGAATAATTCATAAAAGCAATTAGGTATATTTGTAAAATAGTTATCATTATAACTGGATCTTAATGCGTCCTTTCGAGCAACCGTTGAACTCTTGAATAGCCATCATGCATGTTATTATTTGTGCGTGGTTGTTCACTCAGCTTATCCTATGGCTCTCGCATCAGTTGCCTATAAAATGGTAATGCAATGAACACCTAGAAAAAAAAACAACTATGTTAAGAACATGATATATTTACGAAACTAATAGTGGTCAATCACACATTACAACACATTAGCGTGTACTTAATTCAATATAAATATAGGCTTACCTTAGTAGATACCTAGATGTAGATTTTCTAGGGATTTTCAACAGTGTGGACTCTATTCATCACTCTGTGGGAGTCTCTTTCGCTTAATGAACCAATTTCATATAATGGAAAGGGTCTCGTTTTTATCGCGACTGCATTCTACGACGATTTCGTGAATAAGCAATATTAGCATAGCTTTTAGAAGCTGATAAACTCCTCGAATATTGTTTCTTCAATAGTTTTTTGTAACTATTGACTTTATAAAGGATGTCATATTTGACGCTGAACGAACAAAAAGAACGAAAACTATGGGTGACGTCCCAAAACTGCTAATTTAAACAACATTATTGTAATATTGCTTTAAGAGGTCGTGGTACCAAAACACGAAGTAAGATTGAAATAATACTGCTTTAAGAGGTTGTGGTTGGCCCCCAGGGAAAAATGAAGCGAATTACTATAATAACACATGTATTTATTACTGTTTATTAGAAAAATTATAAATTTTATTCGATCCATATATTAGTTTCTTATTCTCTACATCAACGTTTTAGAATCCGGACCTAAATTTTCCATTTGGTAAATATAAGTAGGTATTATTAAACGACAATCATTCGATTATTCGTCAGAAATCGAGATTCAGAACTGGGTGTAGATCCTGTATGTATGTACATGTACATGTACATCATTGCTTAAATATCAATTTGTATAACTATTTATATTTAATCGAAAACATCGGAATAAGAGAATCTTCTCGGGCAGAACTCGCTTACAAAAAATTAAATCAATATTTATATTGACATTATAATGGTCGATACATTATTTACTTATTAATTATAATTATAAATATGTGCTAACTAAATCTACAACATATACAAAAATGAGAAAAAAAACAGGAGTGGAAGAGACTAACTATATTTATATAAACTTAGGCTTACATTATGTATGCTAAGTACCTACGTATAGGATAGGTAAGAGATAATATTTTGGAACATTCAATTCACTTACTGGGGAAATTAAGGGCCCAGCTGAAGCAGCCAGCTGACTAGCACCTGGCCTTGCTCATGGAGAGCAGCTATCAAACAACTATCAAAATTTTTGGCAGGTGCTATTCGTGGATACTAATTTATTTTTACAACATGTCCACGGAGAGCACCTACGAGTTAGCGGGCTAGTGCTGGGACGTATAGGGTCTATGGGTAATATATCAAAATACCAAAACTTATAATACCGAAGTTTATAATACGAAAGACCGAAAGTCAAAATCCCGAATGTTCGTTTGACCTAATGTTCAAAATACTGGAAGTACAAATCCGCTTCGCTCTGCTCCCGCCTTAGTCTTCTAACCTAATCTATCCAAGTCGGATTGTGCGGGGTGGACACTGCGCACCTGGACATCGATACGTATAAGTAAGAAGGCTATAATCACGATAATGATAACCTTCGCCGTACCCTTCGTGTTAGGTTACTTGTGATAATACTTATATGACGATATAGGAGCTTCATAAAAAAACAATGTCAGACGAAGATAAATATTTATTTGGCAAACTCCACCAAAAATACTTACTAAAAAACAAAAACTGCTCACGTTGTAAAAGTTAAAGCAGGACGTCTAATATTGGTAACGTATCAAAATCTAACTGGTCTAATCTACCCCTATACCAAATTTCATTAAAATCGGTGATGTGGTTTAGGCGTGAAAGCGTAACATACAGACAGACAGACAGAATTACTTTCGCATAAGTAATCATAAAGACTCTATTTCGTACTCGACACAAAGTCTTAAATCGTACTGGTACGAATTAGGAATAAAAGTTTCCAAAGAATCCGTTGACTATAAATTGATGCACATAATTTAAATGCAAAAGGCATAAAAGGTAAAACTACGGGTGCTCTCATCATCACTGAAAGTCTAAATAGAAGAATCAAAGAAAAATACCGTAGACGAAGACATTAGATAAGTGTTAATGTCTAACACTTGATATTATGTTTTAACATTATTATCCACTTTATCCAGAAATATTAAAATCTCAACTGTAAACCAATGAATAGATCTCATAGTACGATTTAAGAATATATAAGTACGATTTAAGATGAATGGTCGTAAATCGTACTGTTTTTATTTTTTAAAAAAATTGATAATTTCCAAAAAGTTTATAAGATTTATGTTAAAGTTGATTGTTATTATAACAAAAGGATTCCTAAATAATCATTTTTTCAAAGAAAATACAGTTTTTGTTTACTAATTTTGAAAATATGACTGTTTTCCTTTAAGGGGTACGAATTAGGCAAGTTTACCCTATTTAATATAATAACAGTAATGTAACGTATATATTCCAACCACATGTATTTTGAACTTATATATTATGATACGTACCCAATTAGGTGCATATAACTCTTTCTTCTTAATAAACTGTGGAATGAACTCCCTGCTGTGGATTTTCCTAGCGAATACAATATTCGGAAGGTTCTTACGGGGTCTAAAATACAATTGTAACGCCCCTAGCATTGCACAAGTTCATAGTTTCCGTCAGATGGGCCCGGTTGTCAACACTGTTATGATTAGGGAAAAATGAAGCGAATTACTATAATAACACATGTATTTATTACTGTTTATTAGAAAAATTATACATTTCATTCGATCGATATATTAGTTTCTTATTCTCTACATGAACGTTTTAGAATCCGGACCTAAATTTTCCATTTGGTAAATATAAGTATTATTAAACGACAATCATTCGATTATTCGTCAGAAATCGAGATTCAGAACTGGGTGTAGATCCTGTATGTACATGTACATCATTGCTTAAATGTCAATTTGTATAACTATTTATATTTAATCGAAAACATCGGAATACGAGAATCTTCTCGGGCAGAACTCGCTTACAAAAAATTAAATCAATATTTATATTGACATTATAATGGTCGATACATTATTTACTTATTAATTATAATTATAAATATGTGCTAACTAAATCTACAACATATACAAAAATGAGAAAAAAAACAGGAGTGGAAGAGACTAACTATATTTATATAAACTTAGGCTTACATTATGTATGCTAAGTACCTACGTATAGGATAGGTAAGAGATAATATTTTGAAACATTCAATTCACTTACTGGGGAAATTAAGGGCCCAGCCGAAGCAGCCAGCTGAATAGCACCTGGCCTTGCTCATGGAGAGCAGCTATCAAACAACTATCAAAATTTTTGGCAGGTGCTATTCGTGGATACTAATTTATTTTTACAACATTGTCCACGGAGAGCACCTACGAGTTAGCGGGCTAGTGCGTATAGGGTCTATGGGTTATATATCAAAATACCAAAACTTATAATACCGAAGTTTATAATACGAAAGACCGAAAGTCAAAATCCCGAATGTTCGTTTGACCGAATGTTCAAAATACTGAAAGTACAAAATACCGAAGTACAAAATCCCGAATCACAGAAGCCCGAAAATTTGATTTTTGGGTGGTTTTCTTCAGATAGTTATGAAATAAAAAACCACGAAGGCTAATGCGGGAGCTCCGCTCCGCTCTGCTCCCGCCTAAGGGACTACGCACACTTATTCAGCTCCATTCGCGTTTCGCTGAAAGATTTTGGTCACACTTATACAGCTCTGCTTCTATCAGCCACGTACGGCGTCGTCGTAAGAATGAGAAAGGCAGTCATAGCGTGCTATCTCTACTGAAACGTTTCTGTCTACTGCGGCGTTGAATATGCTGCCCTCCGGTCCAAGTAGTCACAGTACCCTAGCGACGTTACAAGGGCTCAGTAGTGAACCTGGCCGGTCTAGGGACATAGGCCAGCTGGCACAAGTATTAGGGTAGTAGCTACCTCACGGGTCTGTGACCTCACTAACAGCTGGCCCTAAATCAGCTGGGCTGAAACTCCGTCTGTAGTCAGCTGAGCCATAGTCCGCTTAGGCGGAGGCCATATTAGGCAGGGATATTCACCAACCAAATAGGAATTTGGTTGGTGAATATCCCTGAGCTGTTCCACCGCGTTCGACGGTGAATGCAGCGGCATAGCGCTGAACGCGGCGGAACAACGCTGAACGCTCCCTATAGCATTCGCATGATAAAAACACATTTATCCTCATTTTATACTGGTTTGCCGCGAAAGGAGAATAGACGCGGAAAGCCGAATGGATGCGTACGCGTCTTCATACAAAATCGTTGTTTTCTATGGACAAAGGCTGAATAGAGCTGAATAAGTGTGAGTAGTCCCTTAGTCTTCTAACCTAATCTATCCAAGTCGGATTGTGCGGGGTGGACACTGCGCGCCTGGACATCGATACGTATAAGTTAGAAGGCTATAATCACGATAATGATAACCTTCGCCGTACCCTTCGTGTTAGGTTACTTGTGATTATACTTATAGGAAGATATGGGAGCTCCATAAAAAAATAATGTCAGATGAAGATAAATATTTATTTGGCAAACTCCACCAAAAATACTTACTAAAGTTAAAGCAGGACGCCTACTATTTTTTTTTTTGTACTACGGTATTTCGTACATTCGGTATGTTGAAATTCGGCATTTTGAACTTCGGGATTTTGGCATCCGGGAATTTCGATATTATTATACGTAACGGGTACATGATTACACCAATAACATAAATGGCTATTCGGGACTTCACGCGAATTTTTTTTTTCACTTACTTTTGCCGACGTTTCGGGTGCTATGCTGCACCCGTGGTCACGACTTGACTGGCGAGCCAGGGTCGCGCGCGGAACATTTTTTGTGCGTTTACCCTCCGTTACCTTCAGAATGAAAGGAAGGCTGGCGACACACTATACTCACTACGTCAGGTTTAGACAGCACAATGTTGTTGTGTTTTAGTGTTTTTATAACTGGATTGCATAAATAACCATAAGTTTACTCCACGATAGCTTAAAAATTACAATGACATGAACATAATTTCTCTCCCTGGATGCACCGTAACATAAGTCTAGATCGTAACTCCCTAAGCCGCGACTCGGTCTCCTAAAAAACAGAATTAATCATAAGCAATACGAAACTTTTGACAATACGAATGCATAGTTTTGTCTAAAGTTATCTGTGTTCCAGTTACAACTCAATTTTTTGGCATTTTACAGGTGGTAGAAATTTGATGGCACAAATGTGACACTTATTTCGACCGGGTTGGTACCACCGTGCACAAGTGCGAAAAACCCTCCATAGTAATCCAATCTCGGTTGGATTGCGTTCAGGGATCAGCAAGTGCATAGCCGGGCCGAGGTGATGGTAGTCGCAGCACTAGTGGGACCGGTGGGTTTTGGCGTAGTCTAGTGGGGTGTGACGCGGGGCGCCGCGCCGGGCAGGGAGACCCGTAGAAACGGTGGTGCCGCTGGCCGCCCGCGGCATAGTACAGGGGCCCAACTGGGACTAACCACCCTGGGAGGCTGCCCCACCAGGTCGCGCATAATCCCGATATGGCTCGTCGTGCCGGTTGGCGACCGGACGGGAGCCCGGCGACCATATTCGGGAGGGTACGGGGGCCCTTCCGTTCGGCGCGTCGGCTCTCGTCACGCCTCACATTCATAGATAAAACCAATCTCCCATGTTTTGTCACGCGGTGCTGCGGCGACAATCACCTCTTTTTCACGCCTTCCCTTACCCTTCACCTCATGGCAGCGCACAATACAGTATCTGTTGAAACAGCGGCTAGGGACTCTCCCACAAAAACTCTATTTGAGGTGGAGTCCACGAACATCTGTGGGCTCCATAAAAACCTCAACGCCGTCCACCAACACCTGGAGACGGCGAAACCAGCTATGCTGTTTCTAACGGAGACACAAATACGCCGCCCTGACGACACGACCTACCTGCTTTACCCCGGCTATGTTATCGAGGAAAATTTCCGAGCAAAAGCCGGGGTGTGCGTGTTTGTTAGGGCGGATATTTGTTGTCGCCGTTTGCGCTGTCTAGAGGACCCATCCTTTTCCATCCTTTGGGTACACGTAGACCATGGCTCCACGAGTCAGATCTATGTGTGCCTTTACCGTTCCCATACAGGAGATGCGGAGATAACTCGACTATTCGAATACCTGAGTCAGGCGGCAGATGATGCGCAGGAGCGGTTTCCGAACGCCGAATTGGTGTTTTCGGGGGACTTTAACGCCCACCACAAGATCTGGTTGGGCTCCGCCATAACAAACCATGCGGGAAGAGCCACTCACGCATTTGCCCTGGCGCATGACTTGACTCAATTGGTGCACAAGGTCACGAGGATACCAAGAGAGTCCGGCCTAGAGCCCTCTCTGCTAGACCTTCTGTTGACGAGTCACCCGGACCAGCACAGTGTCTCGGTGATTGCTGCTTTAGGTAACTCCGACCACTGTCTGGTCCGCTCCACCGTGCCCATTGTAGCGCCCCCACGACCCGTGCAGGGGAAGAGGCGGCTATGGCACTACTCGTCAGCGGACTGGGATGGATTGCGCGATTATTATGCGTCCATCCCGTGGGTTGAACGCTGCTTTGAGGGTAAGAACCCATCTGAGAGCGCTACTGCCGTCGCCGGTGAGATCGGTCTAGGTATGGAATATTATATCCCATACACCGATGTCACCGGAGTCCGCGGAGCGCGTCCGTGGTTCGGGCGCGAGTGCGCGGAGGCTGTTGAGCATAAACAGTTTGCGTACCGCGCCTGGGTGCGGGCGCGCGCCACGCGCGATCCCAACGTGGGTCACTTCAAGGCGGCGTACAACAGAGCCACAAAGGTCTGCAAGAGGGCATGCATCAGGGCGGATGCCCAGCGCATAGCACGGCTGGGCCAAGAGCTAGTGGCGCATCCCACGGGTAGCCGTGGCTACTGGCAACTGGCCAAAGCCGTGCAAGCCAACTTCTGCCAGCCCTCGCTGCCCCCGCTGAGCAATCCCGATGGATCTCTGGCCCATGAGCCGCAAGAGAAAGCAAATTTGCTGGTCAATCTCTTCGCGGCCAACTCCCGAGTCGATGATTGTGGTATGCAACCACGGACAATGCCCACTGGTGACCACGCAATGCCTGATATACGTATCAGGCAACGCGATGTCCGTGCAGTACTGCAATCACTCGATGTCCGGAAAGCCAGTGGTCCTGATGGTATTCCAGCGGTTGTACTTAAAAAATGTGCAGCGGAGTTATCTCCTATGCTAACGCGGCTGTACCGACTGTCCTACAGTTCGGGTACAGTGCCCTCGGCTTGGAAGGAGGCGAATGTCCAGCCGATCCCCAAGAAGGGGGATCGCTCGGACCCAGCCAACTATCGACCCATAGCCGTCACCTCAGTGCTGTGCAAGGTGTTCGAGCACATAATTAACACACAGCTCATGCGCCACCTAGAGGATCACTCCTTGCTTAGTGACCGGCAATACGGTTTCAGACCGAAACGGTCAACGGGTGATCTTCTGGCGTACATGACCCACCTTTGGGGTGAGGCTATGGAGAAGCACGGTGAGTCACTGGCAATTAGTCTTGACATCGCCAAAGCTTTCGATAGGGTATGGCACAAATCGCTTCTTTCCAAGCTACCAGCCTTCGGCCTGCCTCCTAGACTGTGTAACTGGGTTGCAAGCTTCCTGCAGGGGCGCCGTATTCGCGTCCTTTGTGATGGACGAGCTTCGGAGTTCTTGCAGGTAAATGCTGGCGTGCCGCAGGGTTCCGTTTTATCTCCCACTCTCTTTCTTCTGCATATCAATGACATGCTCTGTAACGGAAACATTCACTGCTATGCAGACGACAGCACCTTACACGGGAGTTATTACGCACATCCTGCGGCCAAGCAGTCTGATATCGCGGAAAAAAGGCAGCTTCTTGTCACTGAACTGGACCGGATCCTGGACCACATTTCTCAATGGGGCGCTAGGAACCTGGTCGAGTTCAATGCCAAGAAGACCCAGGCATGTGCGTTTACAGCAAAGGTATCTCCTTTCCTTCCCCTTCCCACTCTTCAGAGCACACCACTGCCACTGCAGGATCACCTCACTATCCTCGGTATGGATGTTCGCTGCAAACTGAATAACAAAAACTATATCGAGAGTATCATCAAATCAGCCTCGCGTAAACTCGGAGTCCTGAACAGAGTGAGACGTTTTTTCACGCCGGAGCAGCGGTGTCTTCTATGCAAGACCCAAATTCGTTCCTGCGTGGAATACTGCTCACATCTCTGGGACGGCTCCGCAAAGTACTTATTAGATGCTCTCGACAGGTTGCAGCGATGTGCGGTCCGCATTATTGGGGATCCTGAGGTCACGAACACCCTCGAGCCTTTGCAGATGCGTAGAGATGTTGCGTCTTTGGCAGTTTTCTACCGTCTCTACCATGGTGAATGTTCTGACGAGCTCTTCCAATTAGTCCCACCCTCCCCTTTCCTTCACAGGACGACACGTGCAGGGCTAAGATGTCATCCATTTACGGTGCAGAGTATACCTGCTAGAACCAAGCGTTTCAGTGATTCATTCCTATGCCGCACCACTAAGACTTGGAATTCCCTGCCAGCTCACGTGTTTCCTTCTTCCTACAGTCCCGGGTCCTTTAAGCGGGGCGTGAAAAGGCATCTAATGAGGCCGTCAAGCTGAGTGCCACCACTGTTAACATGGTAAATGTTTACGATGGTGACCCTCTCTCCGAGACTTTGCCTTTAGCTTAACATCAGGCGAGGTGAAGTCAAATTGACGTGTCCTAGTATAAAAAAAAAAAAAAAAAAAAAAAATCGATAACCAGACAGACAGAAATGATTCAGGTGTGGCTCAATAGCTCAGTTGGAAGAGCATTCCCCTTTAAGGGAAAGATCGTGAGTTCAAGTCTCACTTGAGCATTTCATTTTTTCCGATGTTTTTCGAACTCTAAAGTTAGCAGCTTAAACCAGACAGTTAGAGCTAGTTTTAATAAATGCCCTATAGAACTAGAACTACCTCATGCTCAAAATTAAATATCAAATAAATTATTTTTCACTAGACAAAACGCGTATTTCCTAGGCCAACCCCTTTTTCCCAATCGAGTCAATTAATAGTTAGACTAACCCAACTACACGTGCTTACCAATCACATGCATGTACATGATGTCTGTCGCTCTATGCACCGTAATATAAGTCTCATTCGTAAGTCCATAAACCGCAACTCGGTCTCCTAGAAAGAACATAGAATTACTCATATGCAATACCAAATTGTTGACAACACGAATGCATTAATTGTATTATCTTGTCTTCTTCTAAAAGTAATAACTAAAATTATCTGCGTTTCATTTAGAACTAAATTTTAATAGATTTCGATTTCGAACTTAAAAAGTTAGCTTATTAAATGCTATAAAAAAATCATTCAAAGATATCCCGATAGTTGAAGCTGGTTTTAATAAATGCCTTTGTTAGAACTAGAATTAATTAATGCTCAAAATTGAATATCAAGGAAATTATTTTATACTACAGCAGCTTATAATGTAGGTTTTGCTGCATACTAACAACAGTGTGCAAAATGCGATTTTGCTTACTGCGTGAGGCAATGTAACCTTTATTTATTTTTTCATCGCTTCTATTTGAAAATTGTCACTTTATTGTCGCGGTAGCGGGCATCAAAATAGTTCTTGTTGTTGTAATGTATCCATACTAATATTATAAATGTGAAAGTAACTCTGTCTGTCTGTCTGTATGTTACGCTTTCACGCCTAAACCACTGAACCAATTTTGATGAAATTTGGTATAAGGGTAGAATAGACCATTATGTTTGGTCGCGATAACCGACATCCACGCGGGCGGATACGGGCAAAATGCTAGTTGTAATATAATATGATGTTGATTTTAGTTACGACTAGGTATTTCTAGTTTAGATTGCATCTAGTAAAACTAGTTTTAACTAGGGAAAACGATTTCTCAAATAAAATTGGGGTTTAACTGCAAAATGAGATCTTTAAAAATACGTTGGCTATGTTAAATTGAAGGTCCTGGACACCAATTTTTATCCTTGTCTGTTTGTTCGCTATGGACGCAAAAACTATTCACCTAACTAGAATACTTACCTAAAGTAAAGCCAACGAAGCGAGAGAAAAAAGGTAAACAAAGTTTCAGCGGTTCCAAACATTTTTATTTGAAAATTATTACGTATCACTTCAAACCACGGCTTCAAACGCATTCGAGACAGGAATGAAATTGCTCTTATGATGATCTGACATTTATAGATCTTATGGATCTGACAGTTTAGAACCGCTGTGCTGACAGATTTCCTTTACTATGAAGCACGCAACGACAGCTGTCGCTCGGCCATTGTCACATACGTGTGGCAAGAACAGAGAAAATAATCGCTAATTAACGCTCAGTAATGGCCGCTTTGTTTACCTTTTTTCTCTCGTGTCGTTGGTTTTACTTTATTTCCTTTTGTCAGTAGAATGTGACACTTCCAAGTGCTCAATAAATTAATAGACGTACCTTTCGTAGTTCATCCAGGTAGGGATCTACAGTCTCCTCAGAGCGTTGGTTACGTTGCGATAGGAAATGTTCAATCGCAATTTTCAAAGAATCGTTGTGTTCTACTTGTTCAACCTTATCCTTCATACGCGTCAGGTACAGCATACGAGCCTCCATTATTGCTCTTCTATTATTCTGTTCGTTCATCGTACACAAACGCTGGTAATATTGCTCTAATTCCTGAATGTAACCAAAAATGAAATCGTTATAAGCGAGCATAATTTTAAACAAAAGAACGGTAATGTATGTTGAACTCTGTAACTCTGTTGGTGAACGGAATCAAGCTGATATGCTTTTATGCCGATAAATTTTGCAGTAAAACAAATCATATTTAATTTTACCTGAATTAAATTATGTCTATCTGTATCCTGTTCCTGCGGCACCTTGGTCCTGGTCGGGTCGAAAGAATTAAGTGCCGCGGTCAGCGCTCTGTTGTGCAGTGCTTCCAAGTCACGTGGGTGCAGACAGACGAGAGCCTGATCCTTACACACTGTCTCCACTGTGTCTTCGTACACTTTCTTAGCTTTAGACAGTGCTTTAATAACTTTGTCGTTATTCTGCAATTGCAACAGCAACAAGCAATCCTCTGATGTCTGGAAATGTATTTCATATCAGTATTTACTACCTAATAGGTGTGACTCGTACAATTTCGTGTTAGTTCAAGCGGACAAAGAATTAATTATATGAATTTGAAATTTGATAGTTACACGTTTGTCCAAAATATTGCACTTTATATATGCTCAAATAAAATTAGTAAACACTATAAAGGAACACATTCTAAAAGATGTGGTGTGCCAAACCTTTTTGAGTTCCACCAAACTGTCTGCAATCTTTTTCTTTGAGCCGAACTTTTTCTTCCTCTGAAAGTGAGCAATTGCAGCCTCTAGAGCAGATCTGTGCCAAGTTTGTAACATGCTCGTCAACACGCTCTGACCTTCAATGATCTTGTTCTTGGTCATACTCTTGTAACATTCGCGCGCTTCTCGAAGAGCTGATGTTATAGCGGCGTCGGCTGTAGCCTAAATAAAAACAGAGTTATGAGAGCCAGCACTCTGAACTATACTAAGAAAAAACAATAAAAGGAATATCGAATCCCAACCACTTCTTTCTTTTGATGATGAATAATATAACCATTCGCCTCGGTGTTACATGGAACTCAATCCTGCTCAACGAACACTCAATATGCCTACACTATTGCCAAGGCAGGCCACAATAGCTACTGGTATTCATTGGGTGGCATTTTTTGTTAAAAACATAAGGGAAGAATGAAATATTATTAAAATAAAATGCATATTTGTTTTAACAAGGAAAATTTTAGAACCTGAAAAATTGTGCTAGCTGGAGGCAGTTCGTCACTATTGAAAACATCGGCATACTGCTTAAAGTATTCGTAAAGTCCCTGTGCTTGCACTTGTTCTCCGTTGATGGTCTTCGGGATTAAATTGTTCTGATTAAACAACGCAGGGACTAGTTCTAAGAGCGACCTCCTGAATTGTACATCAATATCTGAAAAAGTGCAAAGTATAACACAACAGATTTTCAGTTTAATATTGCACCACATATCCGCACGATCTCTCGACATCGTTCGAGATGCTGAATTAAAAAGCAGTATGGAAATTGTTTGAAGATGTCTCAGAGCTCATGCTCTGACATACTCACCACCAAGACGTCCCCTGAATTCCCTTTTAGCGATGCAGAGACCTGGATGCGGCATCAAAAAGCATTCCAACTTTTCGAAACAAGAATGAATGTGCTCGCGTACTTCATACAACTGCTCCTTTTGATTAGGTTTCGACTGAAAGCAAATACCATCCAAAATTAGACTATCAGCTGGAAGATATTTGAGTATTTATTTCATGTTTTAAGTGTTTTAACGCACAGATTGCCTTGCCTGCTGTATAATGGTCATCGATATCCGATAATGCACAATTTTATTCTATCCGTTTAAATTAAAACAATTAACTTCAATTTGTTTCGATGCCATTTTTGGCAGAACTTAATATAGGTGTTAGATTATTGAGGACTAAGAACCTCAAAAATACCTGTCGTAAAACTGTATGGAATCATACTTTATGGTAATTCCACTGGCCTTTCGTACTGAATAGCGAAACATGCAACAATTATTATATTTCCATTTACCAAAAGCCTTTTATCCATTAGTTCTTTGCCCCCAATGTAGCCGTAGTTGTGGTCGTAAGCATTCGTCCAATCTCTGATGAGGAACAGTAACTTCTGGAATGCCTTCCTTCCGTCTAAATTGCAAGCCAATTTCCCATACTCCGTGAATAACTGTTAACACAAATGTATGTACTAGCACAGTATTATACAGCTAAAAATTATATATGTCATGAAAAGAATCCCCAAATTATAACAGACATAATAAATTAAGTATTTGAGTTTTTGTTTCCTTAAAGATACTGTACCCGACCTGTGAGTCTTAAAGTCAGTGCAGAGGTTGCTTCTCGTAGAAGGTATGTATATCAAAAGTTGAAATGTGATGATTCGCGGATTGGGTAGATCTTGGACTCGACAAAGATTGCTCGTTGTACGACATATACCTACAGTTTCTTTTAGAGTCACGTCTCTCAAAACTTAAACGTGATCATGATGTAGTTAGCTAAGGTTTATATATAGCAAGAAGTACCGGTATATTCTTAAACTTACTTGCAAATGCTGCAAGTTATCCTCTCGAATATTTGCCCGAAGGTTGTAAATTTGCGTAGATGATAGAAGCGTGGACAACGCAAAGATACTGGAGTTGTCGCCCATGTCGCTCTCCGTGTCGAACGTGCCTTGAGTGTCCATCAGAAGCACAGCTACCTGTTGTCAGATATTCCTCATAAGTATGTTTCATTTTCCTTGATAGGTACTACTAGAGTCATCTTAATTAATTTGTCAGCTACTGCTGGTGCTGATATAAAGAAAACCCAGAAGTAGGAGTTTGCAAAAGTACCTTGTTTTTACTACAATAACCGGACATAAGTTAATATTTACGTACAGTACATAACATACCTTTCTTCTAGTTCGTTCATTGTTGACAACAATAGGTTCCGGCCACAGATAGATGCCCTTCGTGTCACATTCTGAACCGCCGCGCCAGTTAAACCCCTCCAAAACATCGTCGTCCTTGCCCAGCCACTGACCATTTAATTGGTGTTCTTTCTGCATTAAAAATATCACATCAATTTTTTTATATATTTCATGACCATCATAGAAATCTCCATTCACTGACAGCTTCTGTGGCATAACGGTAGTGAGCGCGAATGCTACCCAGGAGGCGCGGGTTCGATCCCCGCTCAGTGCAAAAATTTGTATGAATGAATATGATTATTTATTAGTATTTGCATTGGTCTGGTTGTGCCTCGGAGAGCACGTTAAGCCTTGTTTGGTAGAACAACGTTTGGTCGAATGTTACTATAATATCGATTGACATAATTTTCAATTCATCGAATATTTATTTGCGATAACAACATTTGCGCTATTAATCAAAAAGAGTAATACTCATTTCATGTAATGTAGTATTAGAAATGTGTCGGCTCTCACTCGGCGGCCGCTACCGAGACACGCTCGCTTCGCTCGCTCGCCTCGTGCTTGTTGTGGTCACAGTTCTAACATAACCTAACCCTGCCGATTTCAGTTATGTAAGAAAACCACTAAAAGTATGTTTTCTGAAAAACAATACAAGTAAAATTGAAAAACTCTCAATGCAATCGGCAGGTTTAGGTTAGGGTAGAACTGTGACCACAAAAAAAAACAATAAATAAAATATGAAAAAGAAAAACAAAATATGAAAAAAAATAGTGAAACCACATCAGTTTATTGACAATGAAAGGAAACTAATTATTACTAAACCGGATATTCGATATGATCTCTCGAATAAATCATTAGGTATAGCCTAATGCACTAATTTTATTTAAACTAATGCGTTTAAATAAAATTAGTGCAAATGAAAATTCGGTGAAATGACATTATTCCAAATTAATAATTATGCTAAATAAAATTCTACCAATTAAATATTCGATCGAATAATTAAGGAAGCATTGCAAATAGTCCAACAACTGGCCTATTTGCAATGCTTCCATATCGCCTTTGGGTTGTGGAGGTCAGATGGCAGTCGCCTCACGTAAAAAATCGAAGATCAGCCAAATCCGCGCACTTCAAGTTAAAAGCTTCGGATGCTACTGGGATTAACGCGAAGTTGAAGAAGAAGAGAATCAGATTCACAGCTATATGAATTCGGTATGAAGGGAGACATAAAGTGACCACATATACCGTACACCCGATGGTGAATGAGTTTTAACTTCGACTCACCGGCGCCATAAGGTATCTGAGGAAAAAGCCGAGGATGAACGACTTCCCGCCACGATAGGCGCCGGCGACGCTAACCACCACGACCGGCAGGTTGCGTATGTCTGGCCGCAGCAACACGCTCGCCAGAGCCTCCTCATCCAAGTACCAACGCCGCCCTAGCTCTTGCGACACCTTCACCACTTGGAGACCGCCACGCTTCTGGACATTACTTCCGCCCATGTTGCCTGAAACTTTCATGTCAACTTAAAACTAAGTACCTAGTGCTCCACAGTAGCAGCAAGATGTCTGGTCCGATTTCCGAATAACGCAAATTTTATTTACAGTCTTTTAAACGCGCCCTTATTATTAGGTACTATACCTACCTACTTATAACTCTTTATAGCCCGGTCAATTTAGACATTCGAAGTTAAATAAATTCCCACCAAGCTGAAAATGAGTAAAATTGTTCAAAACATAATTACAAACAATACCTGAAAGTTCATTCTTGTGTAAGGATAATAAGATATTCAAGATCAAAGGTCAAAAAATAAGTTTTTCGCGATTTTCAGCAAAACGATAAGTTTATCATAAAAGTACCTCAGACAAAAATCGTAGATTGTAGAACTTTTTGAATCGGTATATCTCAGAAACGGTGGCTCGTAGGAAAAAACTGTTGGTACATTTTTTGTAGATAATTTTATAATCTACAATTTTTGTCTGAAGTACTTTTATGATAAACGTACCGTTTTGCTGCAAATCGCGAAAAACTCATTATTGTGACTTTGACCTTGAATTTTTTTTTCCTTACACGGGAATGATGGGGAACTTTCAGGTATTGTTTATAATTGTGTTTTGAACAATTTTACTCATTTTCAGCTTGGTGGGAATTTATGTACCTTCACTCTCATTTTTTGTTTAAATTGACCGGACTATTAATATTTCTACTTATACGTTGGCATTAAATCATTGTATTAATTATAAAGTTTCACAAAATACTTACATAATTTTTCTCCCGGATAAAGTTGACAAAAGTAAAAAGTTAACACAAAGAACTTCTCAGAATTAATAGAAACTGAACAATGATTAAAGTGGATGAATATTTTAAACAACTGCCAAACAATACGGACGCCGGACGGCTACTCTACTTCGCGATTCGCGAACCTCAAGCCTCACAAAGTATGTTTTGCTATACAACAGACATCAGATATAATATTGTGCAATACGGTCACTAAATCCTAACCAGTGATTTTCTAGAAACAACCATCTGCGACAGCAATAAGATTTATATTACTACATCAATGTATACATCATATAACACTACAGTCATTTGAGTCTATAAATACCCTAGCACTGATAGCAGACAAATTTATGATAATGTTGCCAGATTGAAAATATTGTATCATTTTAGTAATTTTACGAAATAGAACAGAGAAATATTGTGATATTCGTTTCTGTGTGAGAATTATTTTGTTATATATTTTTTGCAGATGAAAGTGGTTAACTTGTAATATAAATTTTAGAGTTTTATATAATATATGTAATATGTACCTACCTACCTATTTAATTATTACCTATACATCCTCTTCTTTTCCTTGTGGTTAGGTAAGCTCTCTAAGCTGTACCTACAATTAAATAAATAGAATAATAATAGCTATACTATTATATTCAACTAGCTTTTGCTTGCGGTTCCGCCCACGTGGATGTCAGCTATCGCGACAAAAACAGCCTATGTCCTTTCTCAAAGTTTTCTCTACCCCTATACCAAATTTCATCTAAATCAGTTTAGTGGTTCAGGCGTGAAAGCGTAACATACAGACAGACAGACAGATAAACAGAGTTACTTTTACATTTATAACACATATTAGTAGAGATTCCTTGCTTTGGACTGGATTCCCAGACCCTTCATCTCATATGATGATTAATGGGTACCTACCGTTACCCAGATGAAAACTGCAAGTCATTCTTGGTAGATACTTACAGCGTAAAAGGCGTCACCTGTGAAAAAAATCTTGTTCGTAGCCGAAGCGTAGGTACCAACCCGCGCGCGCTAGCGAGTTTCAGGGTAGCAAGTGTGTGAATGACCTGAGACGTCCTTGTCCTTGATTATTAGGTACGAGTAAAAAGGAAAATTAAGGCTTCCAGAATACTTGAAGGAGCTGCAACAAGACATAAGTAATTTCATTAATAATAAATATCAATTTAGTAGATACTTATGCGTTTTAAGTGGTAACACTTGCCGTTAGCTATATGGTTATGCCCCGGAATTCGTGAATGATTAGTCACACATAAATAAATTAAATACAATACATTTTTAGATATCTTATTATATGAGTACATACCTATTTCACAATGATTTTTCATTTCATAACGCTCAACGCTCCTATCACCTGACGCCTGACGCTAAGGGTGGGGCCTGACCTGGCGGATGGCCAGTATGGCTTCCGCCGGAGGCGCTCCACCGTGGATGCCATCATGCGCGTGAGGACTATGGCGAAGGACGCCGTCACTCGGGGCGAGGTGGTGTTGGCGGTGTCACTGGACATCGCCAACGCCTTTAACACCCTGCCCTGGAGCTGCATTAGGGAGGCGCTCGTGTATCACGAAGTGCCTCTCTACCTTCGCCGCATAGTCGGGGCGTATCTGTCGGAGAGAGCAGTCGTCTACCCAAGTGCGACCGGGCTCGGTCGGCGAGAGATGTCGTGCGGTGTTCCGCAGGGATCGGTCCTGGGACCGCTACTGTGGAACATCGGTTACGACTGGGTGCTTCGCGGTGAGCTCGCGGACGGTGCCGCCGTCACGTGTTATGCGGACGACACGCTGGTGACGGCGTGCGGGTCTACATACCGCGAGGCGACCCTGAAGGCCACGACCGCGGTTGCCCAAGTCGTGGAGCGGATCCGGCGGCTGGGTCTCGAGGTGGCTCTGCATAAAACCGAGGCCATGTTCTTTCATGGGCCTCGGCGCGTCCCACCAGAGGATTCCAGCCTCATAGTGGGAGACATTTCCATCGCCATCAAGCCCCAGATGAAATATCTGGGACTCGTTCTCGACGGCCGGTGGAACTTCGGGGAGCATCTCCGAAGACTGGCCCCTAAATTGAAGGACACAGCTGCCGCCTTGGGGCGGCTGCTGCCCAACATGAGGGGGCCTGATGACTCCTGCAGGAGACTCTACGCTGGAGTCGTGCGGTCTATGGCCCTATATGGGTGCCCAATATGGGCGGACACCCTGACGGTCCACAATGCGCGTCTGCTGCGTGGGCCGCAGCGTGCAATGGCCAGCAGGGCCATTAGGGGGTACCGCACGATATCTCTGGAGGCGGCGAGTCTCCTTGCCGGATCCCTACCGTGGAACCTGGATGCGAGAGCCCTTTCGATGCTATATCGGTATCGAAAGGAGGCGCGGGAGCAGGGACGGGAACCCGAGCCTGATGAAATTCGGGCCGTGAGGTCTCAGCTCCACAGGGACATGGTAGCGGAATGGGAGCTACGACTTGGGCGACCAAGCGCAGGGCACGCCGTAATAGCGGCGGTAAGACCCATCATGGAGGAGTGGCTAGAGAGGCCACACGGCAGCCTCTCGTACCGGCTGACGCAGGTGATCACCGGACACGGGTGTTTCGGGAGTTACCTGTGTCGGATCCGGAAGGAGCCAACGTCCGAGTGCCATCACTGTGATGCGAGCGAGGACACGGAGCTGCACACGCTGACCGAGTGCCCGGCGTGGGACACGCCGAGGCGGGTCCTAGTGGCGGCTCTGGGGGTGGGAGTCCTCACACTCGCCACGTTGCTCACAGCGATGGTACGATGCGCGAACGCTTGGGGTGCGGCTGTCTCCTTCTGCGAGCAAGTAATGCTCGAGAAGGAGGCGGCCGGTCGGGTCCGGACCAGACTCCGGGCCCGGGAAGCCCGCGCAGAGCGAAGACGAACCGGACGTCGGAGGTCGCAGAACGACCTCCGTCCTCCATGAGCGCTGGCCTGGGGGTGACCGGTGGAGCCGCCTGTCACCCTAGCAGAAGCAGGCCGCGGCGGTGGCGCAAAAATGCGCCTCCCCGTAACCGGGGCTAGATGGGGACACTGTGGTCCCCACAACCCGAAGGGGGCCATCTCGATAGAGATGGTCCTGGGTCTGCCGGGGTGCGAGAGATATGCTTTTGGCAATCTCACCTCCGGCAACCAAGGACCCAAGACGGCGTGCGTTTTAGTCGGTTCGAGTCCGACATAACCGCCTCCACCGGCTCCGTGGGGGTGGTATCCGTGGGGATTTTTCGCACGATAAAAAAAAAAAAAAAAATACTCGCTGGGCGTTTGCTGCGTGCTAACAGCTGCTTTTGACCCTACATCGTGAAAATGCCTTGTTGGTTAATTTTAGAGACTGGGACCTACCTGATTGAGATCCGAAATGGCGTCTAGGTTTAGTTGGTCTGAATCCGACAATCTTTTCCGTGAATCGACTACCACCTGATCTCCATCTCCACAATGGAGTATCGCAGTTAGACCAGATAACTACTGGACTTTTAAGGGAAGGTTCATATCTGACGGAACATGCGTCGCGTATTATCGGTCGCGTAACGCCAGAACAGACAAATGTTTAGAAAAACATTTGACCGTTCACACTCGACGCACTAACGTAGCATCGGTTGAGTGTGAACGGTCAAGTGTTTTTCTAAACATTTGTCTGTTCTGGCGTTACGCGACTGATAATACGCGACGCATGTTCCGTCAGATATGAACCTTCCCTTAAAGCTCTAACTACCCGTAACGACTGCCATAGATCGTATCGAAAACCGGGACTGACGACTTGGCAATACCCAAACCTATGAAAGTAGACAAACATATTTTTGCACACAACTATTTGCACAGAGGGAAAATCGAACTCGCCCTCAATCGAGTTCACTACCACCACGCCACGCCACATTCTATTTTAAAAAAGTATGTTAATAAATGAGACCTAACCTCTTCATAATACGTATCCTCTGTAAGTACCTATATATTCTATGTTTGGTGTGCAATTAAGAGTAGGTATTCTATTCTATTCTCTGTGCCTAACCGAAATTAGGTAACTCTTATCCCTCTAGCAAAACTTAGATATCTCTTTATGAAATGTTACGTCAATTTGACTTCACCTCGCCTGATGGTAAGTTAAAGGCAAAGTATCGGAACGAGGGTCACCATCGTGAACATGTAAACAAAACCACCTATATTTCCTCAAAAAACCTCCAGCTAAGCTAAATTGCTGGTGTTAGGAGATTTACGTCGGTAGGGTAATGGCCATCCAGGATTCGAACCCGGGACCTCTCGATCTTAAACCACTAAGCTACATCTTGCTTGTGTTATTAGGTAATTCGTCGGTTGTGTAATTTTAGTGTGTTTTTATTATTCTTTCGAATTGTATTCCATAATGGCTGCAGCTCGTCACTATTTTTACCCGACTACGGCGAAGCCAAAAGGAGGGTTATGATTTTGACAGGCTATGTATGTATGTATGTATGTATGTATGTATGTTCATTTGTTCCCTCATAGCTCCTCA
This sequence comes from Eilema sororculum, assembly GCA_914829495.1. Lineage (NCBI taxonomy): Eukaryota > Metazoa > Arthropoda > Insecta > Lepidoptera > Erebidae > Eilema > Eilema sororculum. The sequence continues at coordinate 6,295,910 of OU618533.1, forward strand.
AATACTCATTAGAACTTGACAAATGAGATATCGTTACAAGCGGCTTGATCGTCCGATGGTTATAGGCTATATGACGTGTCACCCAATCTTGTGTGGCGCCCTCTAGCGCTCATAAGGTACTGTATTAAAAAATAAATTTGAGATAAACATGCCGTGTTTGGTATCAAATGAAAGGGCTTGATAAGGACATTTCAAATATATATAAATTATTAGCTTTACCTTGTCCTAAAATAATATAAATAAAAAATAAAGTTTTAAACTAAAACCCGACTACCGAAAAATCACGTTATAAAAAGTGACAAACAAGAAAATATCAAGGATAGCCGTGGTCGTATGCCACTTGCTCTAACAAAACAATATATTCTAGGGAAATGTGGCATACGACCACGGCTATCCTTGATATTTTCTTGTTTGTCACTTTTTATAACGTGATTTTTCGGTAGTCGGGTTTTAGTTTAAAACTTTATATCATTTTTACATTCATAAAATCTTAAGGTACCCATTGTGACTTTTACTTATGACTTGGTTTTTCACTTATTTCACAGAACAGCTTCAAACATTAGATACTATGGCGTCATGAGAAAAAGTTTACGCCTTACGCCTCCCCGTCACCACCCACTACTATTAATAATACCGATTGCATTCGGTTGATGCAATTCGAATAATAGGTGCGAGCGAGACGAAAAGAATGCACATGGATGCGCTTGCACCAATGGCAAGACGAAACGCGAGAGTCGAGATCTACGTTTTAAATAAATAGTTGGATGGTAGGGTGCCAAGATATAATCATCATCATCACATAGTCCACTGCTGAACATAGGCCCCTCCCATAGACTTCCAGAATGACCAATCTGAAGCAGCCCGCATCCAGCGCTTCCCGGCGACCTTGATGAGGTCGTCCTTCCACCTGGCCGTTGGGCGTCCTACACTATGTTTGCCCGTACGCGGTCGCCATTCCAGAACTTTTTTGCTCCATCGGCCATCTGTTCTGCGCGCTATGTGTCCCGCCCACTGCCACTTCAACGAGCTAATCCGCTGGGCTACGTCGGTAGCCAAGATATAATATGGTTGTTAAATCTCACTATCGGCAGTATCGGCACGCTATGATGGCTGTTAGTATACAGTTTACGTTTAATGATACATTACAGTCCCACCCTCTCCTTTCCTACACAGGACGACACGTGCAGGGCTAAGATGACATCCATATACGGTGCAGAGTATACCAGCTAGAACCAAGCGTTTCAGTGACTCATTCCTATGCCGCACCATTAAGACCTGGAACTCCCTGCCAGCGCATGTGTTTCCTTCTTCCTACAGTCCCGGGTCCTTTAAGCGGGGCGTGAAAAGGCATTTAATGAGGCCGTCAAGCTGAGTGCCACCACTGTGTTAACATGGTACATGTTTCCGATAGTTAGCTTTTTCCGAGACTTTGCCTTTGCTTAACATCAGGCGAGGTCAAGTCAAATTGACGTGTCCTACATATAAATAAAAACAGTAGGTATGTACTAATAATCACATAACAAGAACTAATTAATAACAATGTAATTACATAATAAATTATCATTATTATGATTGTATTTATCTGTTTTAGTTTATTTTTATTCAAAACCCATCATAGCGTGCCGCAACTATTAGATAAGTGCCAATTCGTTGGTCGTAGGCATGGAGAAGGAAATGATGCGCAGCTGTTGCAAGGCAATCGAGTCGCGTGCCATCCAAACGTCAAATGGACTCATTCGGTAGGAACGTTATACTTATACCTATGACGTCCTTCGAGTTTTGACACCCCGCGCGTCTCTCTTCCCACCCGCATTCGGCGACGCGTTTTTATTAGGCGAAATATCAATGGGGCATCTCCGTTACTTAATCATATTACGTTCTCCGTGGTCGTAGGTATTAAGAATGACGAATGTACGAGATTATTTTGACGTTTATGACATACGTTGACGTTGACTAAGGGAAGGTTCATATCTGACGGAACATGCGTCGCGTATTATCGGTCGCGTAACGTGTCGTCAAGTGTTTTTCTATACATTGGTCTGTTCTGGCGTTACGCGACCGATAATACGCGACGCAAGTTCCGTCAGATATGAACCTTCCCTTATATACTGTTCTACAGTAGGTATATACGCCGGCCAACGAATTGCCCGGTTGTCTGGGGGACTGATGTTAACCAACAATCTAATATTTTGTCAAAACAGCAGACTTGGTTGGTAACTAATAACTATACGCCAAACTTCATGGCGGCTCCGAAGTTCATACGAATGTGCATTCAGGCCAATCGGCGTTTAACTCGCTCTCTTTTCTCAAACAACATAGGTCCGAACAGAACCCGCACTCGTACGAACTTTCGAGCCACCATTAAGTTTGGTTCGAGGTATACATATCAGGGCCTCGATTCTACTAACGGCCGTTCCCAATAAAATACAGTTAAAGACAGATCGCAACAGTCAAATTTGACGTATCGGCTGTTAAAATTCAAAACATGGTAACTGATTTTTTTGCGGGAAAGCGCATCGCGGTATAATTATTTTCCGAAAATGGTGTGAAATAAGAGTTACTATGTTTTGAATTTAAACAGCCAAGCACTTTATCCGTAGATGCGATCTATCTTTAACTGTCAGTAGGTTATTGGAACGTCGATAAAGCAAAACTATAGTCAAACCACTAAGATTGCAAAAAGCGGCAATACATTATAGACTTCAAACGATGCATTTAAAGTTCAATATTAAATAACTGTTAGCAGAGTGAATAAAAGAGTGTAATGAAACTTTTGTCATCTAATTTTGGACCTTAGCATATAGATATAAAGTCTAAACTTTAATGCCGCTTTTTGAAATCTCTGTGGTTTGACAATAGTTTTGCTTTAGTAGAATCGAGGCCCTGTATGTCATTAATTGGGGTCACGTACTAAAATAAACAGTCAGGTTGTAATCAAAACGCATTTAATATTTAGAACATCATGCTAATTTCAAGTTTCTTTAACAAAACAAAACTTTTTCTAAACGGCAATAAAGCATATTTAAACGGCATTGCGATATGAAGTCTATTAAAAATACAAATTCTTGTTTCAATCAGCTTAAGCCAAATTATTTATGTAAAATAGTGTCCAATATACCTTTTATGCCGTATATGGTTATTGCTAATAATACCTACAGGTAAGAATTAATTTTGGTTAGTCTATTACTTCAATGTTCGAACACATCGGCCCCTCAAGACAAGTGTAGAATGAAATAGGTATGTTGGTTAAATATATGGGATTGACACAGTTGACGACTGTCATAAACGTCAAAATAAGTGTCAGTCTCAAACATTCATAATTTTATTCTACAACTAGCTTTTGACCGTGGCTTCGCCCGCGTGGATGTCGGTTATCGCGATCAAATATAGTCTATGGGTGTCAGCTGACTCCATACCAAATTATTTATTAAAATCATTCCAGCAGTTTAGACCTGGAAGAGTAACAAACATCCATTCATTCATGCATAGTACTTACAAACTTGTCTAAGGGGCTGTGCTTGTTCAGCCTATTGGAGAAATGGTTTGTAAAATTAAATAGTTTCTGCATACTGAGGATGGTAGGTATTACAAATTACATCTCTCTCTTTTTCCCTCTCTCCCTCTCTCTTGAGCTTACTAGGCTATATAATTATACCGTTTCATCTGAAGAACTAGCTAACAAGTCCATTGACCTACACTTGCATAAGGTTTCCACAAAACTAAAAATACTGAAATGTCCAACTATTTTTCTTACAATAATGCGCTATAGCTTGACAATATTTGTGTGATATTTCATAATTAAAATGTAAAAGCTACTTTCGCTATGGCCGCGTGGTTGGCGGGACATTCATCTTATACCTAGGCACATAACTTGGACCTAAAATGTGATCTATAGGCGCAGTACACGTTCCTTAGGAGTCTTTTGAGGTCCCGAGGAGGGCCAAACCGTAAGGGATGGTCCTGGGTCAGCCGGGGTGCGAGGGATATGTCGATGACAACCTCACCTCCGGCACCACGACCCACAGTCGGCATGCGGTTTTAGTCGGTTCGAGTCCGACATAACCTCCCCTTCCGGCTCCGGCAAAAAGGAGTCTTTTGAGGCTATCACTAGGTACATTGGGAAAAATAATAACTCGAGTGGGACTTGAACCCACAACCTTTCCCTTACAGGAGTAATGCTCTTTCAACTGAGCTATTGAGTCACACCTGAATCACTTCAAATTTCCCTTCTCTTTAAAATAAATGTTTAAAAATGGTTGAAAAATCATTCATTGGTTCCAACAGTTCATAAGAAAGTTGGTAGATGGCTCCACCGTCGCCCTTAAAAGACGGATATAAAGAGAAGGGAAATTTGAAGTGATTAAGGTGTGACTCAATAGCTCAGTTGGAAGATTATTCCCCCTGTAAGGACAAGCCCAAATTCAACAATGCTTGTTGGTTTTGGGCTTGTCCATCGCCGCCGTTTTAGTGGTAATCGATGTAATCGAGGTTTCAAAAATCTATAACTGCCTATTCATAGCCAGTAATCGAGACCATTTGATTGTGACACTGTATTATTTAGGCACGTTATTAGGTCACATTCCTAATAAGGAACAAATTCTGGAAAGTAATTAATTACATTCGGCATAGTCAACGCACGGCCAAATTTTAAACAAAATACTTATTTATTTGTGATGTGAAAAATTCACTCTGTTTAAAATATTTAAAAACATACTATTTTACTTATATTTCAATGATATAGGTATCTATATAAGGATGATGAATACCCCGCCTTACACGCGTTATACTTTATTTCCAATTCTTGCCATAAAAAAACGTGAAATTGAATGCATAAACTTTAATTTATATTTTAAAATAACAAATAATAATATATATAAATGTCCTGTAGTTACTTAACTAAAATGCTAATAAAACTATTGATACTGATATCTAGAATAATACTCAATAATTAATCTCGACTTAAATCTGCGCTCAAGTTTAGTTCTGCAATATAATAAACTGTACTTAAAACTAGTTTCAATTCGAAATTCATGATTGATTATCGCTCTAGGGGCCTGTTCTATATTGTATTATGCGTCAGATACCTATACATAATAAGTTGATTGTACTTAGTACATTCTGAAGCAGTGTTTATAAATGGGCTATAACTTTTTGTTTTTTCTTGCAGCTTATAAAGAATTTCTGAAACTAGGTAGGTACCTACCTACTGTAACTCTTAGGTCTGGAACTAGGAAGGTACCTACTGTAACTCTTAGAAGGAAGCATTTAATCTATAGGGAGATAGATATGAGTGATTTAAGCATTCACTCGTAATGAACATTCTAACGTAGGCATAGAAACAGGAGCGTTTCATTGGTGACGGAAGAATACAAGTATCAACACCCCATCTCATCCGAAGGGTGTCCGTAAGAGGTGATTAATGAAAAAATGAGCAGAAATTCATTACAAGAGAAGGAAAACTCGAAATGAAACCATGTTCCAACCCGCCTGCCCAGCCTAGAAACAGTAGTCGAAACCTCCCAACATTGGGAGAGGCCATTGGTACAGCAGTAGACAGTACCGAAGAAAAAGGGTTCTAGCTTTCGCTAGAATGATGAAAATGCTCGTAGCCATTTTTGGCTCTGTTCGTAGTCCAACGCCAAGACGATAATTAATCAGACCTTTTACATACTTTAAAGCAGTAAGTAAATTATGTTTTGTTTTACTTTGAAAGAAAAAAATGACAGTGGCCCCTTTACAATAACTGCTGCAAGAACTATTAAGAACAATCCATCCCTAAAAGCAAATAAAACAGTTTTTATTTATTATTTATATGAGAACTTTTTGAAATGAGCGGTAATTCTTCTTCATTTTCAATATTTCCCTAGTAGGTAATGTACAAATATTGGCAGTGAGTTTATTCATATGCAATTAATAATTTTTGTATCAAAACGCGACAAAGATAGTGAAGATGCCGGATACATATTGCATAAAAAACAAATACAATAAACTATATACATTGGAAGGTTGATGTTATTTTCACAATAATTGGCTTGAAAAACATAATATAAGCCCATACGGCCAATAAGATAAGTATACACTGTATCTACATGTGACGTAAGTAATATATAAAATTGTATACTTATCACTTTGGCTTTTTGGTAAATATCAAGTGCAGTTAAAATATAGTTTAATGGTAGTTTACGTTTTTAAGGCGTACGGCCCCTTCAACTGCTTTAACAAGCTACGAGCCTTACGACCTCATATTTTCGATGGAATAACCTTTGAGATGATGAAATATTTTTGCTTCCACGCAACTGACGCAACATTGCCCAGTGCGTATTTTCAAACTTTGAACAGTTTAATTTTAGAGAGTCGACTCCAAACATTTGGCCCCTTTTTCAGCTTTGCCTCGTATGAATAAAATCTGCAGGTTGCTTATAAATGATGGACCATAAATAACGTAAACCAATAACTACAAACTAGGTAAGATGCCAATTTATTGTGAAAATAATATCATCATAAACACACAAGAGCGCTATAAAGGCTATTTCTCACTCGACAAGTTCGCTTTATAACTAATGTCCGCTTCGCTGGGGCTTCGTACCCGTACGACCTAAAAGATTGGACCTCCTTTATAAATGGGTCCTAATTTATTTACTGTTCAAATTATAACAACATCTTAACGAAGTTTAACCATCTGCTTAATGATTGGTTTTCATGTGAGCGGGTGTTTGTGCGATAGGGTCCAAACTATGAGGTCGTACCGGCACCTAGCCCTACTCGCTTCTATCACCGTTCCATAACCGTGACGTCATAATTATCTGAGCCATAATAACAACCAGACCTGGGCAAATAGTTTTTTAATTTTCAATGTTATTAATTACACCATAATAGTTCACAAAACAAGTTCAGTTTTATAATGTTTTACCTTCCTAAAGGCAATGTTGTCAAAATTTAATTTGCTGAACCAGTTGTCATCGGCAATGTTGTCGACTTACACCCTGTATACTGTAATACCCGATCGTATATCATGCAAATTAAAAAAAACACATCACATGATTTTATTAATCGATGCCGTACAGATTTTATAACGTAAAATAATGAACATAAAATAATGAACGGTACAAATCGCTAACATAATTATATCTTTCAAATTACATCACGCGCAAGTGTTTGCAATAAATGAGTTCGGAGATTCATCCATATCAAGCAAGTCGTGATTTGAAACTGTCTTCCGGAGGTTTCAGCTAAAGTTGTTCTACTTGCATCTTTCTCGACTAGAAAGACGCAAGCATGAATAACTTTGCCTCTGTAAGTGCTATACTTGTCAAAGCCAAACGCAATCACAACAGCACCCGAGCAGACTGTTTTTGCAGTACTTTTAAGTAGGTATCTGTTAAATTACTTATAAAATTTTTGTCCATAGACCACAGTATCAAACAGATCTTTACACGTATTAATATTACATTAGAAAGCCAAATAAATGCGCGTTTCAAAGACGGGCAAAGCTACTTCTGCTCATATTATTTTTAATTTTAAACCGATGTTTGCCTTGGATAGGAGAATACTTCAATTAATTTCACAAATGTATGTTTGAAACATCATTAGAAATAAAATCTCAACTTAAGCGTCCACAAATGCGTCATATAAAATTTGGCCCAGGTCACATACATTTTCAGCGAGCCATTTTATTACTAAAGTGACAAACGAGTACAGCGGCTTGCAAGAAGGTAAGTGATTACCGATGCTGACCTATACACGTTCGCGACACCACCATACATTGCCAACGTACCCCCATCCCCCTCCCGAATACAATACAACGTCACAAAAGCGATTCCCCTGCCCTCGCCGTTTGCGAACGTAAATATGTAATTAATAACTCATTGTACACTTAACACAATCGATAATTATATCAATAAAGAATGTACAGCAAACAATGTAATAAGTTGACGTCATATCCTATAGCTTTACACAAAAAGTGAGCGAATTCTAATTGAATTTACCCACTTTCCTTGTATTTAAACTACTATTCATGTTACTTTGTTTGCAGTAAAACAAGAAAATGTAACAGTATGATACAGAGAATGTGTAAATTATATGTAAAACACATTAAAGCTATACAATATCTTAAATATTATGTACAGGTAGCGGCACGTAAGTCTAGCGGTGAAAAAATGTGGAAGGGATGTTTGCGCATAGGTACAGTCGCGTACTTAATTGTTAGGTATCTACTATTACAATATCTTAATAATAAAGGAAGTGTTTTTGTTTGTCATTTTTCTATGTCTAAGCTAGTATTTTATGTATATATATATTTATATACTTATATATACCGATTTTCATGAAATTTTGTGTACTGATACAGTTTTGCATTTTAAGTTCATCTGTGCAGTGAATTTTCTGTAAAAATATAATTAAAATAACATTGAAAATAATGTTTGACAATTTTTATTTAATAATAATCATGCAGAGTCTGATGACGTTTTGATTAAATTGCCGTCTATCTCACTTTTAATCCGTTTTAATGAATCAATTAATCTACTAATTTCTGTATTTAAAAAAAATGCACATCATATATCATTTTCGTGCCTGTCTTCTCAAAACAGTATTTGTTTAGGCATATTCACTGTCTCAAATCAACGCAAATACATAAAAATAAACAATAACAGTCAATAAAAAACAAACTGAAACTTAATAGAAAACCACAACAATTAACAGTACCTAATTATTGTAATGAATAACAATACAATTTACGCGACTGTACACAAGACGAGAACGGTGCGTCGTATCGGCGCGCGGGACGAAGTACGGCTGGAAAGCCAATAAGCGCTCGCGCACGCCCGCCCGCGCCCTTTGTCTCCCCCGGGGTACCTTATTTTCGACTTCTGCGCATAAACTGTCACCGCTAGACTTACGTGCCGCTAGCTATAAGGAATGTGTTTTTGAATCAGTTTCTGAATCACAATAATGTTCAGTCGTGAATATCATTTGACACATTAAAAGACATTATTTGCATTATAAAAATAAATTTTACGCTACATAACAAGCGAAGAAATTAATCTGCAACTAGATTTGAGCGACGTCTGCTATCGTAAGCTAGCATTTTTGCAATCTTTGAAGAATATTATTTACGTAATGGTCGCAAATTAGATTATACCTCGAAACAAAGATATTGGCGGCTCGGAAGTCAGACACCGATTGGCCTAATCTACATTCGTTCGAACTTTCAAGCCGCCATTAACTTTAGTCAGAGGTATACCAGAAGAGAGATCAGCGTTACATTATATTCATCCAGTAAATTTGAAATTAAATCTCCTCAAAAATATTAAAACTAAATTACAAATGTTTTCAACATTGAATCAGTTCACTCATTGCGTTCCATATTCAAAATATTCGATCTTAAAATCAGTACATAGATAAAAATATCGTATCGATAAAATAATCGAGTCTTTTCCGATGGTGGTATCGTTACATGTTGTGCGTTGGAAGCGGTGCGGGGGACAGCGGGGGTGTGGGGTGTGTGGGGTGAGAGGGGGGAGCTTCGCACTCAACACACGCAGCCGCTCTCGTTGCCCTCCTGCTCCGAGCCCATTGGCGACTGCGTCTGAAGGTCGACCGCTGGTGTCGAGAGTTAAGGAGTTCTTGTATACACTTGTTGGAGACACTGGTGTTAGTATTGACCACGAGCGAGAAAGAAATAGCATGAGAAGGTAGTGAGCGAAATACCATCGCTCGTGGAGGTATCTCGCTCGCTCTCACCTAATGCTCTTTCTTCCTCTCTCTTTACAGCGTCTCCTGCTTCACCGCGTGTAATCATGGGAGCTGTATAGCGCTCGCAGTCATACTATAGCTAAAATTAGTTTAATTATAAGTAGGTATGTGTGAAAAGATTAAAATAGATACTTGTTGATCAATAAAGTGTGTGTGAGATTTTATATAGTATCCTAATTAATCCTAATAATGCATTAAAAAATATTTTTTTTGCAGCATCTGTTATTGATGCACGTGAAAAAAAAACCTAGGGCTAGAAGGGAAATTTGAATTGTTTCAGGCGTTGCTCAGTGGCTAAGTTGGTAAGAGTATTCCCTCTGTAAAGAAAAGGTCACGGGTTTAAGCCCTGCCGGAGCAATTAATTTTTCCTGATGTAATGGAATTCATATGGCACAAATTCCTGGGTAGTAAGTATGTAGAAGTAATCATCCTCTGTATACTGTGTGTAGCAGCTCTCTGCCACCACGACTTTGCTTTATGAATATTTTCTTATCGAGATTTCAAGTTTAAATGTACATTTGGTTCTCTTGGCTAGACAGTTGTGAAGAGTAGAGATTTATAAAATAAATGTTCCAAAACAAGAATGTCTAATTAAAAAGTACCTACCCAAGTTAAGTTCTAATCCATTCTATTCATTCTAAGCTATGTATTAATAGGCACAACTAAATAACAATAAATAGAAATTGCAAACATAATTTGGAAGTGGATATCGCGTTAAAATAAAAATAATATTATTTATTACGATATAATAAAAATAAAATTATGTAGTGTTTTAAATATTTTATTCAAAATAAATCAGCGTGATACGGCTATTTACAATTTTAACACAGAACAACACTGTAGTCTAACACTCTCGATATTTCATTTTTTTTTTTAGAAACGTTATGTTTATTGGAACATGGCAGAAATCATATTTCATATTGCTGAATTAGGATACTTTTTTTAAATTACTTACTCATTTTTAATTAAAAAAAAAATACTGAGAGCATTAGGATTGCAAGTACGGTCTTCATTCGATAAGAAAGTTTTCCATTGTGAATATTTAAACATAAATATCACTTCACTATGATTTTACCTATCAAATAATTAAAAATTATTCTATAAATAGGTAAGGCGTCACGTCACTATATTTATACTATACACAGTTGAAAAATTTCCTATGGAACAACTCCATTACACAGTACAAAATGTATTGCACCTAAAATAAATTATAAAAATAATTTAAGTATAATAATCATAAATAAGCACTAAGTTATTGAATATCCGTTACGAGGCCAAACTTCTCCAAAAAGTATTCATATTGATAAAATTGATTGGCTACGTCATTATTTCAAAGCATATTGGAATGGTACATTTATATATTAGTGTTATACAAAATTTTGACATTTGAAAGCCAGCTGCGAAATCTCACTATCATTTTATTAGATAAAAGAATTAAGTTTTGCACTTAAGCACTAAGTAAATAAATAATACTAATGTACAAGGGGCCGCGGGGTTTCAAATAATTGAACAACGGTAGACTTTTGAGAGTGATTTAGAACCACATGGAAGAACCACATAAAAAAAAATCATGCATACCAAATGTTAGGAACTTTTGTTAATATGTGTGAATTTTTGAAACCTCGCGGCCACATGCTATGTACAAAATAAAGAGCAGCTCTGATCCTCGTTAAATTAAATTAAACGCAGGTACAATCGTAACATAATATCGGACACAATAGTTACGCGATCGGTTTACAATTTCTCCTAAGTGTCTTGAAGTTTGTGTTTTTTGAGTTACCTCCAACGGGTCCCGGCGGGGGTAACTCAAGTTAGAACCAGGTAGTACTGGTAACCTCACGGTGGGTAACTTCAACATGCCTACCAATTGTCATTACTGAGAATACCCAAAACCGTACGGAGTAGTGAAGTAAATGCCGGAAAGCGGACCCCGGGCTCCGAGGTGATAACTTCGGGTCCGACCCAGATTACCGCAAATATAACGGTGATGTGTCCCTCGTGCGACCCAATACAAATGTTACGATTGCTCACAACTCTTCAATAACCACACTCTCTCTCGTTTACATTATACACGTCATTTCTTCCTCATTCGTATAAGAATTTCTGCTTCCTTTACATATTTCCAAACTTTACGAGTCCCTGGCGAAATGAAGGTTCGCAGTTTCAGTCTTACACGAACTTAAATATAAAAACCTGCCTATAATAGTATATATTATTTATTTCATATAAATCAAAGGGATAAAATAATGTAGGAATTTGTTTTTCACATCTCCAGCTAAAATTATAAAAGACTATTTGACATATGAAAGCTTGAGGCAATGGACTGTTAGGGTAATAGTGAACGAACAAAACTATAGGGTAAAGGGTAAAACACACTATATCTTGACATAGCTGAACTGGCATAGAGCAGAGAGTGACCAAAAAAATTCCCACATAAGTACTCATTTTCTTATTGCGGCTAATACATAGTGCTTTTGTGTAAATGCATAGTCAAAATAGCACGTCACTGTTTTAAATAGACCTTATACAAATTTCTAAGAGCTCACAACCGCCCAATAAAACTAGAATAAACCGTAGCATAAAATTTTACTTAAAGTACACACATATGGCATTGTCCGCGAGTTGAAGAATACTACTGAGTACTGAAGGCCTATATAAAACAGCTTCAGTCATATAAATATTATGCCTTAATTGTTTCAGTTTCAAACTACAGGTAGTACATTATAATCTAATATCACTGTAGACACAAAAGCACGCTAGCACGTATCAGATCGGTGCGTACACGCTGTCGTCAACACATACTTATACAAAACTATCGCATGTACTGTGGCGAAACTTGTGATACTTGCAAAATTTTGTAATACTATGCCTACCTAACGTATATTTTTATCAATCTTGTAAAATTAAAACTAGACGTTGTCTTTAAAGGTTAGCTTGTTTTCGTTGATATTGAGCAATGAAAAACTGTGAGAAAAATTGCGATGACACAGATTTGGGGATCTTATATTGTTAAACTACTTTATGAGAAGCTAGAGTTCTTTCACCGTATACCTAACAAAACTAGTGTTTCCTACTATACATAATTTATAAAAAACACCAAGAAAGTGCAAATATTAATTCGGCAAAAAGTGTAAATTTTATTAAAAAGTAACTACGTTTAAATCATAATGTAACAAAATCTAGTGAATACTGAATTAATATTACTCAAATAAATTAGTCAGCGCTACCCCTTCAAATAGCAAATGTTACCCCACAGACTATAACAAGAAATGGCGCACATTGGAAGAGGCCTACATCCAGCAGTGGACTGCGATAGTTTAATTAATTGAGACTATAACATAGTACACATTACCCCTCCAGATATCAACTGTTACCCCGCAGACTATTATAAAATTCAATACCCCTCCAGATAGCAAATATTACCCCGTGAACTATTTCATAGAATACATTACCCTTTCGGATAGCAAGTGTTACCCCGTATCATAGAATGCTAATACACAGCCTGATGCGTGGCCGGTACAGTATGTGTGACGACAGCGTGAGTGTGGTGGTTGGCCGGGGCGAGGCGCGGCGAAGGCCTAGCACGCGCAGCCACTGTCGGGCTCCTTGCTGTCCCCGGGCGCCTGTCGCAGGATAACCTCGTGCACTGTACACATATCGCATTAAGGAAAATAAAACTGCTACTATAGTATCGAGTTTTGAAGCGGAGGTGTCGTTAAACGGGGCGATAGCTTACGCTAAAAATGTTGTTTCAGTATTTGATGCTCATCATTTTGCGACTTCATAGATGTTATGTTGTTGAAGTTGCAAGATTCTTTTATCTACAAAGACGTTAGGCTCGATAATTTGACTGCACCCTGTGCGATAGTAAACTGTTCATATTTATCCCACATGTTTCCAAGAGATTGAGACTGTTTGGGTTAGTTGCAGACGTTTTTATCCAAATCGAATACATGGGAAAAATTAATCTTCTCGGGCGGGACTTAAACCCGCAATCTTTCCCTTACAGGGGAATGTCTTGACTAACTCGGCTACCGAGACCCGCCCAATGTGATTCAAATTTCCCTTCTATTTTATCCGTCTTTATGGCGACGGTGGAGTCATCCACCGATGTTCTTACGAACCAATGAATGACGATTCATTTTTCCCCATGTATTCAATTTGTATAGTTAGCATACTTAATGCTATAAAATTCATTTAAATATATTTATCCATTTAAAATAACAACATTTTCTTAATTGTTTAACGACACCATCCATAATAAATACTAGGATATGATTGTTTAGATGGAATTACATCAACAAGACGAGTTTTTTTAGAGTATACATTTCAGCATGCTTTTATAAATTACTAGTGTTATAAACATGCATGAAAGCAAAATAATAAATATATATTTAAAAAGCATTAGTAGGTAATAGCAGATACACATGTACTGTACAGTCGGCATAATTAATTAGGTACATAAAAATAGTGTTGTAGGTATCTATCTGTATTTTAGACATTTTGATAAAATAGCTTCAAATAAATCCAACTTACTTTTATAGCTCATCGACTGGCTATATCAAACATATGCAGTCCAAACAAATATTTGACGTCATTATAAACTTACGCTAAACCATAACGCGTAACATATTACACTCAATCTCGCGTCCTTAATTTGCATAAATTAAAAACAAACAACAATGATTTTTATGTTAATTTTGCCGACAGTACCCTACAATAAATAAGCACAAGAGATATGAAGTCGCCTTTACACATGGTTTCCTTCTAAATAATGCATCATAAACAAATTTAAAAACGTACACAGACCAAACACGAGGCATCAGTAGCAACTGGGTGACGTACTAGTGATATTACTAGTGGGGTTAGAAAGATTGCGTACCATGACTAGGAAACGATTAATGACATGTGTCTCGAGCTATTGCCTTTGAGATTTTAATGTGACCAAATATCCGCGGGATTTGCTCGCCTAGGTGGAGAAATAGCTAGGTGGGATTCAAAACTATTGAAAAAGCCTGCAGTAGTCTGTAATTAAAGTTAGTAGCCCCAGATACAATTCACGGTAAAAGACAGCTGGGATGCTTGGTCGGAACCTCCACGCGAAATACCCTGGGCAGTATCTCTTCTCCCGCTGGGGAGACACTTCCGTCTTCGATAAAGCTTCGATAAAACTGAAGCGGGACACCTGTACTGTAGAGGGCTAATTTGAGGTTTTCCACGTGTCCTTGTAACCAGCACCGACCCCAGCAAAACCGTAAATGGCCAAGAATAGTCGGGGTGCGAGAGATATAGGTACCTAATTGGGTAACAGTACCTAGGCTCAGATAATTAAGACCCGAGACGTTACCAGTTTTAGCCAGTACGAGTTTGATAAAACCACCCCGCTGGCCGGGGCGGGGGGTTATCAGTGCGATTGACGTACGAAAAAAAATTAGAGGACGGCCGTGTTATTATACCTCGTTACCACACTGTCGAATGCTTAAAGCTAGATAATAAATTACATTACCCTGCTGTAGAACTATAACTAGGGTTTTAACTACTCCATATAGATTTCAATTGTAACTACTCTATATAGATAGAAATCGTCAGTCCGATGTACTATAGATTTGACAAATGAGTAATGAAATTAGAATGATTCATTTTATTTATAAGGAAACCAGTGTTAGGCTCACAACTCAGGTCGGAAACGAAATTTTGATCAGACAGGTGCATTCCTGATTGTTACATAGTTTGCAAACCTTTTAAGTATTTTCAATGTTAAATCATATAATAATAATTACTAACTAAATTTCGTCGGTTATGTCTTAAAACATGTAGGTAGTGAGAGTAATGTCTAATGGTTATAGTTGACAATGGCTATATCTTCATCTGATTGGTTATCTCGTTTCATGAAAGAGAACAATTATAAAATCTCATAGATCTCGCTACGAACACTCGTAAGTGAGTCAATTAACTAAATCTCATCGTTGAGATTTGTTAGCTGGCGAGAGAGAAAAAATACTCCCTGAATAATATAACTACCTACATTTTACTGCAGCTGCCTGAGTATGTAGCTAAATAAATTAGTCATACCACTTCCACTTGTCCCCGGTAGGAGAGTTAAAAATTACATGCATGGTCTAACTAGTAGGAATGTCGTAGACCATGCGAAAATAAAGTAAGAAAACTGACCCCGGATATCCAAAGTTATTGTTTTGAGATCCACAAATTCACTCGGATTAGGCCAACAACTCATTTGCCGCATTGCTTTTATTTTTGTATGATTAGTATGATTACTAACCGCATTGTCCGCAAGCAGTCGTCAAATAGACAACCCGGGCAATACCGCAAATGCGTTGTGCTCCCAACAATAGAAACTTTCCAATTGATGAGTATAATGACAGAAAAAGGACCTAAAACGAATAGGTCCTAAAACATGCGTTATAGGAAGATCTAAACATGCTAATAAATGCAAATTAAATCTCATTAGTTTTGTTTCGCTGCGCTATTTCTGTGATCGCTCTTACACGATTAATAAATAAGAAATATATCTATCTCATTGATTATGTGTATATGTTACTGGCAATGTGTATAATGCAGACATTCTATACAATGCCTAGGCCTGCTTTTTCTACGGCAATGTGTGTAATAAATAGGTTATGGTCTATAATTGCGGATGGTTTTCCGGAAATTATATTTCTGAATGGTTAAAAATAACCACGAATGTAAATTATTCTCCTAACCTAATCTATCCAAGTCAAATTGCATGTTGTGGATAATGGCGCCCCGCGCGCTACATTATATAGGTTAGAAGACGGGGGCGTAAGTGGAGCTCCCGCATCAGCCTTCGTGGAGGTTTTTTTCATAACCACCATTAATGTTTTTTTGATACCATTTCATACATTGCCTAGGCATTGTATAGAATACCAGATTATACACATTGCCGGTAACATATATGCCTCTTATACATAGATGGAAAAGAATAAATGTAGTAGATTTTCTATACAAACGAGAGTACGAACATAGATTGTAGTCACCTAATTATAGATTTGCATTACACTACATATTTCCATACACATTTCTCTCAAGGTTTGCGTCTGCTGTCAAAATTTCGTATTCCGAGCGGCGAGTCCGAGCTATAGCCTACAGCAAACGGAGGCGTCACAGTAACAGATAGACATAATATTAGTATCGTTAAGTTTACTTACAACACACGTTAGACGTTATTACACCACCACCAACTCCGGGACACTCACTAGTAACCATTGAACGATCAACGAATGTGTGAAGTTAGCTACGTCATTTGTCAGAAACTTATAGGAATACTAGCTGCGTTGAATTCTCATAACCTAGGGGAACCTAATCCCGGGATAATAAACCAATGAGTTATTCAAGACTATACTTGTATCAAATTTGAGACTGGTCTGTTGAGCTGTTAGAGCGTGATTAAATAAAAAACATCATAACATTTTCACAAACTTTTAACAATCGGGTATTATCCTATAGTTAAAATAAATTATCTAACCGAGCTTACTAATATAAAGAATGGTAAAAGAGCGGTAAAAATTGCGTCGGTTCTTATTTTATAGTTTTTATTTATTTTTAATCATCCACCAACCTATAATAGTAACTGATTTGACTATTAAATTTTATGACGTCACTAAATATTTTTTCATACAAGTTACCTTATAACTTATCGTTTTGACGTTTAGTAAAAATTAACTAATTTGACTAGTCAGTAGAATACCTGATTAGCAGGATTATGTAGATATTGACAGAAGATTCAAATGCCGTTGCATATTAGAACTGTTGTCAGATAAGTGTAAGCTCTTAATCGTCCCAATCGTACGACAAACAAGCTTGGAAATGAGTTGTTTATTCAACTTTGCTACTCAAACAAATTCGAAAAACATCGGAAAAAATGAAACGCTCAAGTGAGACTTGAACTTGTTCCGTTGTTTTTCGTACTTTAAAGTTAGCATAAAAAAATCATTCAAACTCAAACACATCTTTGTATTGCTTTTTTACCGAGATCCATTTACTTTTCAAATGTTGACTTTTTTTACATAGGCCTTTTCCAATGTGTGTCATAGCATAAGTGTATAAAGTACTAAACAGATTTTTTAGAATAACACATAGGTTTCTTGACTTTAGTATTTATCCTTACATAACGTATTTGGCTATCGCGTCTGTTCTGATATCGGGAAACTGAGTAATAAGCGGGCTACGATCAGTTTACATCGGTTTTGTAGAGCGTTGTCTCTATCGTACATCGGACTGATGGGTTGATACCTTCATAGAGTAGTTAAAACCATTAGTTTCTATAAATATCAAAACTATACCTTCTGTTTTAACAGTCAATTTTCAGTATACGATTTCTAATTAGCACTTTTTACTTTATATACACTATACAATCCGTAGCTAACTCCACACAATACAACAATAAATTTCAATCAAAAAACATTCCGCCAATGTTGAAAACAACTGTGTAAAAACATATTAATATATTCTAGCAAATGGTTCGTGTACACACTAAATATAGTACTTAAATATGTCATATATATGTGCATGTATGAACGAGCGTGACGTGTTTATGTCTGTGTGTATGTTAAAATAACGTTAGTTTTGTTCAACAGGGTTGCGTTACCTTCGGAGCGGACCCACAGAAATTACCCCTACATGCTCGCTCCACCAAATTATTTTATTCGTCTATATTAGGTGTCATTTGATGAACGCAAAACTTTCTATTTAATAAAAAAACAATGAACTGTTGATAGGTAAACTATTCAACGGTAGCCTATAATGTAATGGATATAGGCAACTTTTAATTCAAGACGTGCGTGCGTGTCGAACTAAAATCGACACGTTAACTGACAAACAACAAGGTTTCAACCACTCCAAAACAATAAATAACGATGATGTATGGTGTCGGTCGTATTTCATTTCTATACATTAGTTAATAGAGTTTAAAATTGCATAACTCTTGTTATTTCGATAAGACAGATAAAACTTTTTTTTTTTTGCTTTTTGGTTTTCGTTAGTTTATGCGGAATACAATTTAATATTTAAAAATAATTAATATGCTATTTGTCAATATAATATTTTAATGTATATACCTAAATCTTGAAAATAAAAACACTTATTGAATATACAGTGAACTTTGACGTCAAAGTTGTATGATTTATATGATTATTAAACTTCATGTACAAGTACATAGGCGGACTTAATACCATAGGTACGAGTATCAGGTATTACTGTAATGTACTGGGCAATCTTTTTTTAAATTAAGTGAAACAATTTGTATTGAATTCTGCTGCACTATATTTAAGAATAACTTTTTGTCTAAACACTGGCACCAATAAGGTTTAAAATATTGAAGCATGAAGTTTTTTTTCTTGCTTGAGTGCTTGCCAATTGAATCCACTGGACGGTATCAAGTCCAGATGATAAAGATCCAAAATGGAGGTCCCGTCCTTCACGGTTTCCATAGATATTTTTACACGCTCCGCTTAAGTATTTTTTTAGTTATATTACCATGGTATTTAAAAATTAGCGCGCCTTGAACCTATTCTTTAGTTATGATGGAGAAGTCTTAAAATTTTAATAATTTTGCGTTCAACAATCAATGAACACGCCGTTCCCTACAAACAGTTCCCCATTCCATGCAATGTTCCATTCAATGACGTGGTACGTGACGTCACAAGCCATGGTCCGCTCCTAGGCACGCGTCATCCATATGTGGTACGTGTAAAGGATACTGTCTTCCGGTGGCTTGTTCTCTGCAGAGTCCATACCGGGCAGCGCAGCCGCGACTCGCCGGAACAACTGCAATTTAATATGACGTCACACATTAATCATACTATAAATGTTATAAATGAAAAGTTTCTGAAAATTTTTGAATGTTTCTTACTCAATCACGCCTTGGCAGAGGTGTAATTAAACACTCACATTTCGCCAACTATGTCCCACATAAAAGCGAGCCAACGAACAGAGAAGAGATGGCCCCGCAGATAAGTCTTGCTGGATTTTGCTACTTACTGGGTTTGATTAAGTGGATGAATGGGTCCCAAGATGGATGAATGGATGGAACGTACCACCAGCTAGAGACCCAGTCATCCACTTAATCAAACCCAGTAAGCAGCAAAATCTAGCAAGACTTAACGACACAGTGAGCTCATTCTGCGTAAATAGTAACACCAATAATTCACCATGATTCGAGTATTTTGAGATAACTTTATACTTCAAACTATGTGACAAACACCAGCATGAGTCACACCGTGATCATGGCTGCGGAAAAGCAGCCGAAACGTCGATTTTAAAAGTAAATAATAACAAATATATCGCGATAGAATCCGTAAAAAGTTGTTTTATTTCAATTGTCAAATCTTGCTCAAGAAAAGAATATTAACAACTAAATATACGTCATGTTATATCGTGTAATTCACAAATTCTCGCAGCGTCATAATAAACCAATAACAATCAGCCACGGCAGTCGAATTGGTTATGAAATAGATGACGTTCAAAAATTGCAAATTGCATGAATATGATTTTTTTTTTCGTAATTAGATGTTCGCTGAAACTAGTGTAAAGCTGAAAGAGAGAGCATACAATTACATAATATTTAATTTTGAAGCAATTATTTCAGTAAAAATATGAAAGATTACTTATAGTTCATTCATTTACGTCGATATTTTATTGATAAGAATTAGTGACTTATTAGCGAAGAGGTATGAGTAGTTATTAAAAGTCGACATACATTTGTTTAAATTTCAGTTTTATCAGGATAAGTCTACGTTGAAATTGGCTAAACATATATTTTACTAGCTTTTGCCCGCGGCTCCACCCGCGTGGATGTCGGTTATCGCGACCAAACATAGCCTATGTCCTTTCTCAAGGTCTAATCTACGCCATACCAAAATTTCATCAAAATCGGTTCAGTGGTTTAGGCGTGAAAGCGTAACATACAGACTTACAGACAGAAACGAGTTACTTTCGCATTTATAATATTAGTATGGATTTTTCTGTATTACAATATGTCTCTGATTTTTGAGGAGTAACTGTATTGAGCTGTAGTTTGCTACCGCCTTGTGCCATTATTATAATCTCTTCATGAGTGTTAGTCTCATTTCTCAGTTATTTCCTACTGTCCGTTTCCGCAGACCAACCATGTTGTACAATCGTCATCATCAGATCATTTTGAGTACTTTGCTAGTCAAGATCGAGCTGATGTTAACTGTACCATCTGCCTAAACACAATGCTATTTTTATAAAACCTTTCAGGGCAAGGAAATGAATATATGCATTTCAAACATACATATTGCACTATACAAGTACAAACCATTTAGTCTAATGACGGAACTGTCTTGTAGTTAACAAGCTTGGTCATTAATTACATGGGACCATTAAACTGACGTGGAGGTGCACAGTTTACAGAAAGTACTTGGCGTGTGCACGAGGTCCCTGATACTATTTTTTTAAAGTGCACGTCAATATGATGTCATCCCGTCTAATAGTTTGAAGCTGTAAGTGAAGTCTATAAGATGAATATCACATAATTCACAGGTGCCAAGGTTCTTGCCAGGTTCTTGTAGTCTTTAATTTAACGACCTTGATAGAT
This sequence comes from Eilema sororculum, assembly GCA_914829495.1. NCBI lineage: Eukaryota > Metazoa > Arthropoda > Insecta > Lepidoptera > Erebidae > Eilema > Eilema sororculum. Next base: position 6,317,259 of record OU618533.1, read on the forward strand.
GCAAAGGACTTAGGAAGACAGACACCTGTGTTGGTAAAAAAATCCCTAAATGGGCAAAAGTATTATTAACTTTTTCTAACAGAAAATCTCATCATACTTGTAGTGTATACGCACGCCAGGTGTAGGTATATCAACTGTTGAAATCTAGGGGGTGTAAGCGATACTGAGAATTCTCAAGAAAAACGATTTTCAGTAAATTGTTTAATATAATGTCTTTTGGTATTTTTCTCTGTGAACATTGGATGTCGCTTGCATAACATAACATAACATAAGCTCACGCCTATATTCCCCGAAGGGGTAGACAGAGGTGCTAGCACCCACATTTCGCCAGTTTATGTTTGGGTCCCTATTGCCATTAACCGGGCACATATAAACCTGCGATAAATACACACATAACTTTGAAAAGCATCGAAAGTCATTGTTGTGTCGCTTGCACCTTTGGATTATCAACCGTCGGTATAACAGGTAACTAGTAGTAATTGCAAATCTTTGACCATACTGTATATACTGTAATGTATCGCAAAAAACGGCTTGAAAAACGTGTTATGTGTGAGTAAGTCTATGTCAATATTGTTCTATAAACTGTCAATGTGTGTATGTTTTTTTATATACCACTTAGCTGACATACAAGCACACGGCCCACCTGATGGAAAGTGGTTACCGCGGCCTATGGACGTATGCAACCCCAGGGGCGTGCTGCCTACCCTGAAGAAACCTTCTATGCCCTTTTTGAAGAACCCCAATGTAGTCGCTTGGGAAAGCCACGGCAGGGAGTTCATTTCACAGTTTGGGCGTGTGTGGAGTGAAGTTTCTTTCATACCGCACAGTGCGCTACATTTCGATCGCAGTGTGTGAGGATGAATTCCCTGCCTATGGCGAGCGGTGCGATGATACAATGTTGCTGTGGGCATCATGTCGAATAATTCTTCTGAGCACAATCCATTGTATAGGCGGTAGAACACACACAGATGTTATGGGATGTATGTATATGTCAACTTGTACGAAAGTAGTAGATATTTTTACGCCAGTTTCTAGTGCCACTATTGCATCTATAGTTTTTATATAGTCTAGTATAGTATAAAAAACACCTGCCTGTTTAACATTGTATCCAGCCTTGGCGCTGGTCTCGATGAACATCACGTTAAGCTCCTTGGCCTTGCGGTCACCGTCTTCAGTAGATACCTGGCGCTTGTCGGACAAGTCCGTCTTGTTGCCAACCAGCATGATGATCACGTCGGACCCACGTTCCGTGCGCACGTCATCTATCCATTTCGACGTTTGGTGGAATGAGTTTGCATCTGTAAAGATAAAAAGAATGTATCAGTGCCACGGAGGACAGAAAATGATTAAGTAACGGAGATGCCCCATTGATATTTCTCCTAATAAAAACGCGCGCCGAATGCGGGTGGGCAGAGAGACGCGCGGGGTGTCAAAAGTCGAAGGACTCATAGGCATAACGTTCCTGCCGAATGAGTCCATTTGACGTTTGGATGGCACGCGACTCGATTGCCTTGCAACAACTCCGCTATCATTTCCTTCTCCATGATCAGTACATTTTTAATCCGTGTGGTGCCCGAGAAAGAAAACAAGTTCCTTTTTCCCGATGTATTCGAATTTCAAAGTTAGTATAATAAATGCTATAAAAAAATAATTCAAATATTTGGGCGGAGTCATCAAAAATCAAAGTTTAAAAATGGTTCAAAAATCATCAACAATTCGGATTCTTAAAGACGGATATAAAGAGAAGGGAAATTTGAAGTGATTCAGGTGTAGCTCAATAGCTCGCGTAAGGGAAAGGTCGTGGGTTCAAGTCCCACTTGAGTATTTCATTTTGTGTGTGGGCTCAAGTACAACCAACCCAACTCATCCAAATGGTATCGTAAGAAAAAAATAAGCAAAAAAATTGGTACAGGGTTTTCGCAGTGATATCATATCACTGCGAAAACCCTGTACCAATTTTTTTAAGAATATTAGCAACCTAAATTACTAATATTCCCACTAACCCCTCCCACTAAGCTAAATTGCTTGTGCTAGGAGTGGGTTCACGTCGGTAGTGTAATGACCAGGCTTCGAACCCGGGACCTCTCGATCGTAAGGCCGACTCCTTAACCACTAAGCTACCGACACTCGCATGCTTTCGAGTGTGAGGACGAAATTAACATTCAAACTTTTAGTACCTCGAAGATGGTCCTTTTCTCAACAAAGAATTGACTCCAAACCCGAAGAGAAAATTCTGCACCAGAAGAATCGGTTTGCAAGAGAGGTTGTCTTGTACTCCGAAGATATTGGTGGGGCCCTAATAACAACCTAATCTTTGTGTGACAAGGATAGCACATGATACAACCAGTAACGCGGGTATGGATAAGGAGAATTAAATTTTGATGCAAGTAAAACCTAAAGGCACAAACAACTAGTTAGTATATTTGTAAAATATGAGCTTCTATAATGAAGTAGTAATTAAAAGCTGGCAACTTTAATATAATAAGACGTCGGGGAGAAAATGAATTTAAGGTACCTACGTAGAATGTAATGAATTTTCTGTTTAATGAATATCCTGAGGCGAAGTAAGATTTTCATTTTGTTTAAAAAAAAACATGAATCCTGAGAATTCGACATCTTAAATTTTTTTTGACTCTAACTCAAAGGGCAAAGAGCAATAAAAATAACCCCATGCGTATCTGCGCATTGGAGATTACAAAAAAATACTTGGATTATGCATTCAACATAAGAAGACACTGTTATATTGTGTTGAAAGAATAATGATGAGTGATTATTATGAACACAAATCGGCAGTAAAACAAAAAATGTTTGTAACTCAATATGGACCCTTCATGATTACCTACGCTAATGAGTATTTAGTGCACGACTGTTCATTTTCTTTGGTGTCGTCATCCAAGAATCGGCTTAATTCACAAACTGTCCAATCAAAGACTCCGTCGTACATCTAACAATCTAATTATGGTGGTTTGAAGATGTATAATACCCAAACGTAGCTGACATCTTACTGACAACTGTAACGTCAATAATTCTGTGTTAAGAAACCTTATAAGCACGACTAATATAGTGATTAACACACAAACGAAGTGACGTTATAATATGTTAGTAGAAGCACCTTGTACGTGGGAGGATTGCCGAAATCCGATGGTCTGACGACAATGCGATGACCATCTGCTAGCACAGCACTGCGATAACCTTCATATTTCTATGGTGGATCTCCAGTGACGTCACGATTAATTTAATTTACCCTCTCAGCAGCGAAATATTAAACTAATAGCTATATTGGCATACATTTATATCGGTACAGAAAGTTATATGAAATTTCATGCATCTTACTTTCAACCAAAGACCCAAAGACGGCGTGCGTTTTAGTCGAGTCCGACATAACCACCTCCATCGGCTCCGGGAGGGTGGTAGGGTAGGATTATTTGCACGATAAAAAAAATGCATCACTTTAAACATTAAGTATTTTTCATATAATCGTTCATCGTCTATTTTACCCCTTTAGTAGGTAGTAAAATTTTCCAAAAACCTGTTTTAATGGATGTTCACAACATAAAAGGCATCCAAAATTTCAAACTTGTAGGTCCAGCGGTTTAGGCTCTGCATCGATAATGAATCCTTCACTTAGGAAAAGTAATTTTATATGTATGGAAGACGGATTTGAGACAAGTATTTTTAATGTACAGATGTCGGCAAGTGTTAATTGTTATTTTATTACCGTGTATTATACCTACCTACATATTAAGTAAGTTCACACACTGCTGCCTACCATTGTGTTACACTATGAACTACGTTGAAGGTCTTCTTTGGCCACTGACCTCTGCCGGTACGTAGATCTAAGATCATTTAACGCGCTTGTTTATTCATGCGAAAAAGTGCGTAGACGCAGTTTCCTACAGTTTTATCGTTGACGTCCAGTAACGGCGTCCTTTACGAGCAATTAGAAGTTTATCGCTTTGCTACACTTTGCTCTGTCTGTATTTTAAGACGTGATTGTGTGAGTACTTTATTTCTAAGTTAATACTAGCGTGACAATAATAAAATTGTAGCGCCGTATTGCAATAATCTCAATTCTCTGTCCGTTCACCGTGTCATCAAGCGAGGTGGTCATATTGATGTGAAATATAAAAATGAATCCCAGTTTCCCTGGGTCACGCCATAATTTTAGAACGACTTTATTCATTCTAGTTTATGAAGCTGTTTTTTGTTTAAGTTTTCTGATAACTTGTTGTAGAAGGTTCTTATGGAAAGAAAATACAAACCAAACGACTATTTTAGTAGATATTTCATGAGAATGGACCACTAGCAAAATAGTGACGGAAAACGTCAATACATCCATACCACATATCTATAACGTCCATTATTCATTCATTCACAGACGACGTAGCTTTTTCCTGATTCACAGAGACGTAAGAAGAATATTTACCGTTATTTTACAATTCTATTCTATTCTCATTTAATCTGCATTTAACATTCGGTAACAAGTGTCAATTAAATAGGAGCTCGTTGAATTACGTAATCATAATAATAAAAAATTAAAATACTATTAGTATAGATAAATGAAACTGCTCATAACTATTTATTACCCGATATCTCTTTACTCGGCAGCTGTCAACTTCATGTAAAACATACAATACTAATAATGGGAATTAACTCGATCATGGTAGGTACATACACATACGAACCATTGATTTTCCTGACGTTTCGACCAGGTTACACCGGCCGCAGTCACAGGCTGACAGCCCAGGTAGAGTCAGTCAGCCTGTGACCACGTAAAGCAGTAATATTATCTATTAGTTGTGCCAAAAAATCAAATTGAGATTTGTGGGCGTATGTGGAACTAATCAGATCAGATGTGCAACTCTCTAAGTATACAGTAGCACGCACAGCGCTGCGACAACCTTGATAGCCATTGCCATTGGTTGATCTCCAGTGACATCACCCACTGCGACCAATGACAGTCTATCAAAACTGTCGCAGCGCTGTGCTCAACGCTGTCTGCTTGGAGAATCGCATAGTAGGGTCCAAGATAATCTCACTAGTGAGTTGATTAATGGTCAGTGCCCTATCGCAGACTTCACACTCGAAGGCAGTCCCAAGAAAGCGTAGGAGCTCACTTTGAGTTACAAAGTGTAGCTTTAGATGCAACCGGGATTTCAATTGGAATTATAATAAAGATCAATTTAGATTCATTCAGTAGAGTACATCGGATATCACCTACGATAGGAATAGCGATAATGTCAACTAAACTATGTTAATGGGAAACATGTTTAAGTAAAAAAGGAAAACGTCCTGAGATTGTGAGTTTGGTAGGTACAGAATTCCAAATGGTGTGGCAAAAAAACTGGAACTTTTGATCCTCAAAGAAATAGACAACATAGATATCCCTTTATAAATAGCAGAAATTTTAAGTATAAACATATAGATAGCTTAATCAAAATTAAAAACAACAGCTTTAGATACAGACATGAATATCTTTGATTAAATGACGAAACGTTCCGATCAAAACATATCTATCGGAATCATATTTTTGTTGCTACCGCGATTACATTTCTCATCCTACATGAAAGCACAATAAAACTCTATTACATTAGGAAAAATAAAACGACTACTACTAGGAATTGAATGCCAATTGTATGCTACTAGGAATTTCTTATTTAATATGTTTCAACACAGATTGTAATGTGTACCATACAATAAAGAGTCAAAAAAATCGGCCTCCACTGGCAAGCAAAACTAAAAATCTATTGAGGATGCCGACCATAATGGCACCAACGTGCTTTGTTTCGCACACACACACACACGTAACTAGTATAGTATAGATAACAGTAACATGAACAGCACTAAATTAGCGCTATTCTACAACATAATCTATACAAATAAATAAAATTGGAGTGTCTGTTTGTAATATTAAAATAACCGCTTTCTACTACATGCATATGAATGTATATACGGTACACATACCAAAATATATTTTTTTTAAATTTTTTGTCTGTCTGTCTGTCTGTCTGTCTGTCTGTCTGTCTGTCTGTCTGTTTGTTTGTTTTGGCTAATCTCTGGAACGGCTGGACCGATTTGGACGGGACTTTCACTGGCAGATAGCTTATGTAATAAGGAGTAACTTAGGCTAAAAAAAAATGCCAAAAACAAAAAAAAATAAACTGATTTTTTTTATTAAGTACATTCCACGCGGACGAAGTCGCGGGCACAGCTAGTATATTATAAATTCGATGTCAAGTCTCATCTCGCTGAGACGGGAGAACACGTTTCGTATAATATTCGAAAACTGGTTATCAGCTATAGCCCAATCTCAGGAAAGGATTCGTATTAAAAGAAGCCTAGGACAGCAATTCAAGTAAAGAACATTAGGAAAGATTTTAGGCAAAGCCTACGTCTCATCGACTGTCTAGCTGCCAAGGTCTGAACTCATAGGTTACACCAGAGTTCGTTTTTTAAGTTCAGTTTTGACTTAGCCATCTCATCATTGTCCAAGAATTAATGAGAGTGGAGGTTTTCAAACGTAAAAAGGCATTTTATGTATTCAGACTTCACTACTGGAGCCTTGAACAAATTGAAACTGTTTTACTAATATTAACCGGTGGATGTAATTGCAATCGATTGAAGACAACGTATGTATTCGCTACATACGAATACAACCTACATATTTATGAGAGAATCAGCTACTAATGCGTGTTTCATACGATTGTATTTCTTTGGAGAACGTTACAATTTATTAAAGCTCTTCTATAACTACCATAGGTCAGTAAGATTGTGCGGTGAGTCGACGAATTCGATACAGATACCATTATTTTAAACTGCAATTTTGCAGGTAGCTTATAATCGAAATGGCTCTTCTGACAATTTCTTAATTTCGGCAAAACTTAAACCTGTCTGCCAAAAAATCTTACAGTAAGTTGCACACTAAATACGTGTTCTATTTTTTCAATAATGGAACAAATAAAACCTTTACTTAGTCTCCATCTAAAAAACGAACCGTATTACAGTACAGTTGGCTCGTATATCATGTAGACATAAAGAGCCTGGGCCAAGGTCCAGCCCACACCGCATAGAGCAAATATTTGTCCCAGACAGACGCACCCCTCGTTGTTAATATTGTCCTTCACCCCGCGGTATAAAGTCTATATTTGCTTGCACAACTTTTAGGGGTGACTGATTTAATTAAAGATTTGAAATTGTTTTGTGACCGCTAGAATTTGACTGTACATTGTCCCGTTTGTGGCACATATGATTCAGGTAGCGAATTAAATAGCTTATTCAACCATCGATATGTCATGTTATGTTATGAAATTGTTTTGTGACCGCTAGAATTTGACTGTACATTGTCCTGTTTGTGTCACATATGATTCAGGTAGCGAATTAAATAGCTTATTCAACCATCGATATGTCATGTTATGTTATGAAATTGTTTTGTGACCGCTAGAATTTGACTGTACATTGTCCCGTTTGTGTCACATATGATTCAGGTAGCGAATTAAATAGCTTATTCAACCATCGATATGTCATGTTATGTTATGTTATGAAATTGTTTTGTGACCGCTAGAATTTGACTGTACATTGTTCCGTTTGTGTCACATATGATTCAGGTAGCGAATTAAATAGCTTATTCAACCATCGATAAAACATTTCAATTTACGAGTTATGAGCACATTTTATGACTGGAGCGAAAAATATAAAAATAGTGAGTAATTTAATAACGTGAACAACTAAACATTTTACAGCGGTCATAATATAGCTTTGAAAAATGAAACGAGGCACGTACAGTCAGCGTCATAAATATCATGACGACGAAGTCTCAAAATGATCTTGAAACTCTCGTATTAACAGCAAATCAAACTGTTTTATTGATTTATATGATACTAGCTTTTGCCCGCGGCCCCGCCCGCGTGGATGTCGGTTATCGCGACCAAACACAGCCTATGTCCTTTCTCATGGTCTAATCTACCCCTATACCAAATTTCATCAAAATCGGTTCAGTGGTTAAGTCGTGAAAGCGTAACATACAGACAGACAGACAGACAGACAGACAGACAGAGTTACTTTCGCATTTATAATATGTAACAATAGATTTTATCTACTGTAATTTGATTACTACTAGCGCCACCTGTGGCGATCTCAGTGGGACTCACATCGGTTGTGTGTGTGTTGTGTGTAAGAACTTTTGTGCTAGCTAGCACAAGATGGCGTTCGATTTTTTCTTTTATGTTTTAACTATATGAATTAGAAATACTCATAGCACCTAGATGGGAAAATTAATTGTTTAATTATAGGCTATCTTATTTAGGATATAATTAAATTTCCTCAGTTAAATTAAACAGGTTCAAATTCCGCATGTTCAAAACCGGAGTATTCAAGGAGGAAAATATGGTTGTAATCCAACCAGTTTATGAAGTCACTGTATTTTGTTTTGACTCCTACTTAGCAGGGTGGTATTAAAGTTGTTAGGGTATTCGACAGTGATGTGGTGTTTTTGATCATCGTTTGTACTAATTCAATTTAAAAAAAAATGTTTTTCGAGAAGCTTCCAGCTATAGGGGTATAAAACTGAGGCCGCGGCTACATATAAGATCTTTTTACTTTCTGCATTGTGACTGGAACGTTTGTATTGTTGTGTCTTGGAAAATACTTTATACTTAATTAAATTCGTGTTGCCCATTTTTTGGTAAGTGATTTTACTTGTATTTATCAACATCCTTCTGCAATCTAGACGATTCTTAATGTTATTTCGTTCTTAGGGTTCCTAGTTCGGGATTAGAGGACACCTTGGTCCTCAAATTCCATCTCAGCGTGTTCTGTGGTCGAGTTCCCAACCGCTGTCGGCGCAAGCCTGTAACCTCGACGTGAAGCACCTTGGCTGGTCGAGACTGCGGCAAGAGACGTGCGCAGACGCCGAGCAGGCCGACAACCGGGGTCACGTATTCCCTTTTTCTTTATTAAATGTAACTTTCCTATATATATATATAACTTCACTCTGCAAGAAATAACTACTGCAAGCAGGTCACCGTGGTGCAGCTGGTGAAGACATACTCATCTTTGTATATCTCTCTATAACTCTATTGTCTGTAATCTTCTTATGTATAAGTTTATCTCTCGTTAATATATGTATGTACAACAGAGGTAATAGTGGTTTTCTCTGAAGTCTCCCTAATACTCCCACACGCACGCACACTTCTCTCCTCTGACAAAAGGCGCCCTGGGATCCCATAGAGCTCGTGCATCTCTCTGCTGGGTCAGCCGGTGAGTAGTCCATCTGACACGTTCAGCGGTTACAAATATTAGTATGGATTATTGTCCAAACTAAAGGTTTGTACCAAATATCAGAACAATCGATCAACTGGAGGGGGGTAAAGAACGAAATTACCTAAGAACATTTTGAGCACTTTGTTCGTCAATATCTTTCTGATGCTGACTGTACAACAACGAAACTAATATTAAATTTAATGGATGTGAGATGTGCACTTCACTAAGCTTGTTAGTCCTTTGGAGACCTTAGTACTTAGTAACGTAGTAGTATAGAACTACGGTGGAAAATATAATGGATAATAGACTATGCGGAGAGCGGAGTATCGGGTCTTTTAGAGTACATTGGTTTCTCCCAATTTACGCTATAAGACCCAGTACTTACTTATGTCAAGCCGTGGAATGCAATAGTGTAATTGTTTATTTTTAAATATGACTTAGTTGGCAGACACCACTTGATGATGTACCGTGGCCTATAGACGTGTGCTACATGTGGGGTGTTATACTTCTACTGCTGACCCTAAAATGATGATATGACTTCGATGGATTGATTTTATTATATTATGTAACATGCGAAGTTACGTAACATATTATATTAATCATATATATATTATATCAATGCATAATTAATATTAATCTAGTCTATTTACGTTATCTCCGACTTTTAATTCACCAATGTGTTGATTGTCAACCGGAATTCGGAGGAAGTCTGTTTATCTATAATCTATAATAATGTGCCTTTTTTGATCACTGTTGCATGACATTCAATGTTAGACTTAATTTCTATACGTGTAAAGTCCAAAACGAAATGAAAAGAGTTTCATTACACTTTTTCAATTACTCTGCAAAAAGTCATTTAATTTTGAACTTCAACGGCTTCGCTTTAAAGTCTATTATTTGATGACGTTTTTTGCAGTGGCGGTGGCACCACAATGGTTTGGCTTAAGCAGAATCGAGGCCCTGATGATACGCACCTTGACAAATCATGAAACTCTGTTATTTGAAAGATATCTGCACAACATCTGTGTGTACGTACCTTTGATTTGCCTGACGTTTCGACCAGGTTACACCGGCCGTGGTCACAGGCTGTACCTATACCATGATCCCGTTAATTCCCGTTATTATTATTGTATATCATGGAACGCGTGAGTTTAAAAGTTAAGATTGTGATTTTTAACTCGTATCAGATAGAGGTACAAATGATCGCCTCCCGAATAAAACTTGCAATAACTTCAACGCAGTCCGCGGCCATCGACACATAGCACACTTTCAGGCTGAAGTGCGCTTTTACGTGCACTGTAAAGGCTGTACTCACGATCACGTCTTTCATTTCCCGGTGTCGTAAATGCTTTGTGCAACGCGTTAATTTTCCACAATATAAGTCATATAAGCTTGGTGAAACAGAATGAGTGTTATATAACTGTTTGTGGTTTGAAACGTATGTCAATGTCAAGTGCATGTTATATTTATGCGTGTTGCGAATGAGGTATCGTGTTCTGTAGAAGGTTATGGACTTATTTCTGTAACTTTTAACTTGAGGAGTGCATACTAGTGTGTAGTTCTTTGTAATGTTTGCAATTATCTGTGGAACAAATATGTAGTGTTTCTACAGCAAATGTTGAGTTAGGCAGATGCCTAAGAAGATTCTTACGCAAGTCACAGATGTTTCGCCGGACATGCATTGGTGTTCAATAGATAATGCTCCCAATTCTGTTGTTACATCTCTAAACTTAAATTTCTCTAAAAAAATCTAATTGCATCTCTTTCTTTCATGATCAGATAAAAAAGGACAGATGATTTTATTTAAGTTAAAACCTGACAAATTAAGACAGCGCCTTGTTGATGCGTAGTAAGTAAAATTGAAGGGTGAGTGGCGTTTCCACCCGTTCCCGTTTCCACCCGTTGCGATTCAACCCGTTACCGTCTCTACCTAAATCGTTTTTGCCAGTAGGTACAGTCAGGAACAGAAATAATAAATCATTTTTTGGTTAATAATTTTTTATTTGAAATAAAAAAAACATCTATAAAAAGGTAAATCACAGTACTTTAGTTCGTTACATTCTAATTTTGTATCACAGAAATCATTGGTTTCCTTCAGTTTGAAAATGATGATTTTATAAGAGAAACTCAGGAGATATAACTATATCCCATTTCTAGATTAGCTTAGATAATAATTATTGTCAGTATTGCTTTACAATTTTATTATTTGTACATATCTATTAAGTTTGTATGAAGGTTTGTTTTTTTTTATTTGCTCAAATCACTAAAATGGTAGTTGATATAATTATTGTAAATGTAGTGAAGTTATCGCTTAAATTATATAGTTTTAATTGTAGTTATATCGTCTCCAGTTAATAGCTAAAGTGCAAAGGAACTAGTGAGAAGGAACAGTTTCAGTAGTTCCAGTAAAAATTAAATCGAAATTAAACGGAACTAATGAGAAGAAAAAGTTTCACTAGTTCCACCGGGACTACTTCCACTGGAACTAGTGAGAACTTTTTTTTTATATAGGACACGTCAATTTGACTTCACCTCGCCTGTTGTTAAGCTAAAGGCAAAGTCTCGGAAAGAGGGTCACCATCGGAAACATGTACGAAGTTAACAGTGGTGGCACTCAGCTTGACGGCCTCGTTAGATGCCTTTTCACGCCCCGCTTAAAGGACTGTAGGAAGGGACTGTAGGAAGAAGAAAACACGTGAGCTGGCAGGAAGTTCCAGGTCTTAATGGTGCGGCATAGGAACGAGTCACTGAAACGCTTGTTTCTAGCAGGTATACTCTGCACCGTATATAGATGGCATCTTAGCCCTGCACGTGTCGTCCTGTGTAGGAAAGGAGAGGGTGGGACTAATTGGATGAGCTCGTCAGAACATTCACCACGGTAGAAACGGTAGAATACTGCCAAAGACGCAACATCTCTACTCATCTGCAAAGGCTCGAGGGTGTTCGTGACCTCAGGATTCCCAATAATGCGGACCGCACGTCGCTGCAACCTGTCGAGAGCATCTAGTAAGTACTTTGCGGAGCCGTCCCAGAGATGTGAGCAGTATTCCACGCAGGAACGAATTTGGGTCTTGTTTATAAGCCGCTGTTCCGGCGTGAAAAAACGTCTTACTCTGTTCAGGACTCCGAGTTTACGCGAGGCTAATTTGATGATACTCTCGATATAGTTTTTGTTATTCAGTTTGCAGCGAACATCCATACCGAGGATATTGAGGTGATCCTGCAGTGGCAATGGTGTGCTCTGAAGAGTGGGAAGGGGGAGGGAAAGGAGATACTTTTGCTGTAAACGCACATGCCTGGGTCTTCTTGGCATTAATCTCAACCAGGCTCCTAGCGCCCCATTGAGAAATGTGGTCCAGGATCCGGTCCAGCTCAGTGACAAGAAGCTGCCTTTTTTCCGCGATATCAGACTGCTTAGCGCAGGATGTGCGTAATAACTCCCGTGTAAGGTGTATCATTGATATGCAGAAGAAAGAGAGTGGGAGATAAGACGGAACCCTGCGGCACGCCAGCATTTACCTGCAAGAATTCCGAAGCTCATCCATCACAAAGGACGCGAATACGGCGCCCCTGCAGGAAGCTTGCAACCCAGTTGCACAGTCTGGGAGGCATGCCAAAGGCTGGTAGCTTGGAAAGAAGCGATTTGTGCCATACCCTATCGAAAGCTTTGGCAATGTCAAGACCAGTGACTCGCCGTGCTTTTCCATAGCCTCACCCCAAAGGTGGGTCACGTACGCCAGAAGATCACCCGTTGACCGTTTCGGTCTAAAACCGTATTGCCGGTCACTAAGCAAGGAGTGAGCTGTGTGTTAATGATGTGCTCGAACACCTTGCACAGCACTAAGGTGACGGCTATGGGTCGATAGTTGGCTGGGTCCGAACGATCCCCCTTCTTGGGGATTGGCTGGACATTCGCCTCCTTCCAAGCTAAAGGCACTGTACCCGAACTGTAGGACAGTCGGTACAGCCGCGTTAGCATAGGAGATAACTCCGCTGCACATTTTTTAAGTACAACCGCCGGAATACCATCAGGACCACTGGCTTCCCGGACATCGAGTGATTGCAGTACTGCACGGACATCGCGTTGCCTGATATGGATATCAGGCATTGCGTGGTCACCAGTGGGCATTGTGCGTGGTGGCATACCACAATCATCGACTCGGGAGTTGGCCGCGAAGAGATTGACCAGCAAATTTGCTTTCTCTTGCGGCTCATGGGCCAGAGATCCATCGGGGTAGCTCAGCGGGGGCAGCGAGGGCTGGCAGAAGTTGGCTTGCACGGCTTTGGCCAGTCGCCAGTAGCCACGGCTACCCGTGGGATGCGCCACTAGCTCTTAGCCCAGCCGTGCTATGCACTGGGCATCCGCCCTGACGTAAGCCCTCTTGCAGACCTTTGTGGCTCTGTTGTACGCCGCCTTGAAGTGACCCACGTTGGGATCGCGTGTGACGCGCGTCCGCACCCAAGCGCGGTACGCAGACTGTTTATGCTCAACAGCCTCCGCGCACTCACGCCCGAACCACGGATGCGCTCCACGGACTCCGGTGACATCGGTGTATGGGATATAGTATTCCATACCCAAACTGATCTCACCGGCGACAGCAGTAGCGCTCTCAGATGGGTTCTTACCCTCAAAGCAGCGTTCAACCCACGGGATGGACGCATAATAGTCGCGTAGTCCATCCCAGTCCGCTGACGAGTAGTGCCAAAGACGCCTCTTCCCCTGCACGGGGTCGGGCGTTACAATGGGCACGGTGGAGCGGACCAGACAGTGGTCGGAGTTACCTAAAGCAGCACTCACCGAGACGTACAGTGTCCGGGTCCGGGTAACTCGTCAACAGAAGGTCTAGCAGAGAGGGGAGGGCTCTAGGCCGGACTCTCTTGGTATCCTTGTAATCTTTTGCACCAATTGAGTCAAGTCATGCGCCAAGGCAAATGCGTGAGTGGCTCTTCCCGCATGTTCTGTTTTGGCAGAGCCCAACCAGATCTTGTGGTGGGCGTTAAAGTCCCCCAGAAACACCAATTCGGCGTTCGGAAACCGCTTCTGCGCATCATCTGCCGCCTGACTCAGGTATTCAAAGAGTCGAGTTATCTCTGCATCTCCCGTATGAGAGCGGTAAAGGCACACATAGATCTGACTCGTGGAGCCATGGTCTACGTGTACCCACAGGATGGAGAAGGATGGGTCCTCTAGACAGCGCAAACGGCGACAGCAAATATCCGCCCTAACAAACACGCACACCCCGGCTTTTGATCGGCAATTTTCCTCGATAACATAGCCGGAGTAAAGCAGATAGGTCGTGTCGTCAGGGCGGCGTATTTGTGTCTCCGTCAGAAACAGCATTGCAGGTGTTGGTGGACGGCGTTGAGGTTTGTATGGAGCCCACAGATGTTCGTGGACTCCACCTCAAATATTCGTGTGGTGGGAGACTCCCTAACCGCTGTTCTGACTCTATCTTTTTGGTGCGCTGTCATGGTAAAGGTAGGGGAAAGCGTGAAAAAAAGGTGATTGTCGCCGCAGCACCGTGTGACAATACATGGGACATTGGTTTTGTCTATGATTGTGATGGCACGACGAGAGCCGACGCGCCGAACGGAAGGCCCCCGTACCCCCCGAATATGGTCGCCGGGCTCCCATCCGGTCGCCAACCGGCACGACGAGCCATATCGGGATTATGCGCGACCTGGTGGGGCAGCCTCCCAGGGTGGTTAGTCCCAGTTGGGCCCCTGTACTATGCCGCGGGCGGCCAGCGGCACCACCGTTTCTACAGGTCTCCCTGCCCGGCGCGGTGCCCCGCGTCACCCCCCACTAGACTACGCCAAGACCCACCGGTCCCACTAGTGCTGCGACTACCATCACCTCGGCCCGGCTATGCACTTGCTGATCCCTGAACGCAATCCAACCGAGATTGGATTACTATGGAGGGGTTTTCGCACTTGTGCACGGTGGTACCAACCCGGTCGAAATTAGTGACAAACTTGTGCCATCAAATTTCTACCACCAGTGAAACGTTAACGATCCAATTTACTTATCTATTCAAACAGCATCAGGTAAAAAAAAGGTCGCACATGCACCTTAAGTAACGGCGCGTGAAATAGACACAACTATCGTATTCCCTTAATGCAAAATTAGAAACAACATTTATTTATCTATATATATACTAGTAAAGTGTAAAAAAAGGTATCAAAGAGTGACCCGGAGTGTCCTTCGTGCAAAATGTGCAATAGTTAGGTTCCCTGTTTTAATATAAATAGTTAAGATTGTTAAATAATTAACCATTTTTTCGGTTGACTGTACTTTATTAAGAAAACGGGTGGAATCGGGAACATAAATAATTATCATTTTTAATGATAAGTTTTCGGGTTGAAACGGGAACGGGTGGAAACGACACTAACCCAAATTGAAGGGTACCGTCAAGGCGCCGACTTAATTTGACAGATGTTCACTAAAATAAATCATCCATCCTTTTCTATCTGATAATGAAAGAAACAGATGCAATTAGAAAATTTTAGAGAATTTTAAGTTTAGAGATGTAACAACAGAATTAGCAGCAATGTACTACTAAAATAGTAAGCAAACACTTTGGGAACCTTACAGAAAATAGATACCACAGTAAAAGTGCTATTGTCACACACGGCCTGTCAAAAACGAGAGGGAAAATAAGAAAAATAATTGGTCAAATGCGAGTCTGGCGCCAACCTGTTTTTATACACTTGTATTTGCAAGAAAATGCTACATAAATGACTGTATCTTCTGATCGCATTGACTTAGAAGTTTAATTTTTTCACAGCTTCAAGGCGTGTAAATAATTCTTATGAATTTACACTTAATACCTTCAAGCATTCCTGAGAGAAAAAGGTCAGGGACACTTAAGCCAAAACAAATCTTGACGTTCAAAATATGAACAGGATAAGCTAAAGTCAATAATTTTATTTCAATAAATGGAATAAATACCGCAGGAAAAAAACATAATATCCGATTTCACATGTTAGCAAACTAGCACACGGGCAACCTGAGGTAGGTCGACCTCGACTGGCCTTTGGTTTACTGGAATAAACGAATGTGATACTTATTTGATATTCATCCCGTAGAGAAAACTCGTCTACGCACCAAAACTACTTCAGCACACCCTTCCCGATTTATCTCACTACATTATCTTTAAGCCTCTGATCAAATGATCTGATGTTTGTAAAAAAGGAAGGCCAGTTAGACGGGAAAAGCGGACGGAGGTTGAAGGCTTTGGATGCTACCGGGACTAATCTGTGCTAATGTTTTGATCACATGCACCGAGTAGGATGGCGACTAGAATGGGGAACATAGCGCCACATATTTTTCACGTACATCGCACTCGACCAACAGCATTGTCTCGCCACTCCACTCGATGCGTATGATCAAGCCATAACTCAAAGAGGGACCCCGAACTCAAAAGTTGAAGGCTTTGAATGCTACCGGGACTAATCTGTGCTAATGTTTTGATCACATGCACCGAGTAGAGTGGCGAGTAGAATGGTGAACATAGCGCCACATATTTTTCACGTACATCGCACTCGGCCAACAGCATTGTCTCGCCACTCCACTCGATGCGTATGATCAAGGCATAACTCAAAGAGGGACCCCGAACTCAGAGGTTGAAGGCTTTGAATGCTACCGGGACTAATCTGTGCTAATGTTTTGATCACATGCACCGAGTAGAGTGGCGAGTAGAATGGTGAACATAGCGCAAAATATTTTTCACGTACATCGCACTCGGCCAACAGCACTGTCTCGCCAATTTACTCGGTACGTGTGATCAAGGCATAACTCAAGGAGGGAGGGCTGAAACTACCAAACCAGCGGTGAGGGGACAGAAACAAATCTGTATCTGTTATCACTGACTACTTTGGAGGGAGACGGGCGTGTTTTTTTTGTAAAATTACAATACAGTATGTATTTTTTACTATTCTGAAGGCTTTTATATCTATACAGTACGTATACATAGCGTATTACGAAACATATATTTTTCGTTTAATTTCTTAAATATTATGTATATTATCATTATATTCATCATTATTCTACATTCTTTATAATTAGATATATAGAGACAGAGACCGTCGCTTGAGCACAATTTTATAAATATGATTATTAGATTCGAATAATTCTAGTTAAATAGAAAATTGACACGAATGAACGTTAGTATTATGTGAAATTGGTTATATTTTGTTAATAATCATGATTTTTCCCATCCGTCACCGCCGGTGGCAACTGGGAACAAAAAGAATGACCATACCTAATTGCCACCGCTGGTGCCGTCAGCGTAACCAATGAGAAGAGGGATGAAGAATAAATCTCTGAATAGGGTCAATACCCACTGGAAGAACAACATTTTGCCTCAAGAGGCCGCTGCCAACTGCTACTCTTCCAGTGGGAATAGACCAAATAGCTTGTCGGAACGAATCTTACCTCCGCTATTTCTGGTTTCAGGTTAACGCAAAAGATGCCTAACTAAAATCCTGTGTTATAAGGTGTCCATATCTACATACAAAACCTCTTTTGCTTCCCTGTGTACGATAAATAACGCATATTTTTTTTACCAGAGCGAGCGAGACCCTCGGGCCTAAAATATGGTCACCGCGGGATTCAATTCTCGTAATACAGTTGGACGGGTACAATATTTTATGTACTTTAAGTTGGAAGAGTACAACTTTTGTACCTAGCGTTTTTCTGCGGTATCGACTTTTTTAATATAAGGATTAACCAAAGTTTGTTTGTAATTCAACTTTTATAATATTGTTTAACCCTAGAGCAGGAATGTTTAATACACCCTTGTATTACTAATATTATAAATGCGAAAGTAACTCTGTCTGTCTGTCTGTATGTAACGCTTTCACGCCTAAACCACTGAACTGATTTTGATGAAAATTGGTATAGGGGTAGATTAGACCATGAGAAAGGACATAGGCTATGTTTGGTGGCGCCAGTTGTAGTCATGATCATTGACGGATTGAGCTTATTGTCGTCGCAGCTTGAGACTAAATGGAAGAAACATTAAGACAATATATTGATAGAGAAGGCAAAGAAATAGAGGTTGTAGAAGATGTCACTTTATGATAAAATCTAAATGTTTAAAGTCTGATATCGCAGACGAAAACCTCATTGAAAGAGGAGAGTCAATTACTTCATAGAGTAATACTTAAGTAAACTGTTACTTAGAGAACATACACGGCCAACCAGTGTGTGATCATTATATAAATCCTGAAGATTTGGTACCTATTTCAATACTAACAACTTTTGTTTTACTTAATTTTATGCAAACAAGTCTTTGGCACACATACTAGATACTTATAGCACGAACTAGCATCACACATTGGATAAATTTATCCCTGTCATAGGTTCCTGCAGATCGCGATCTAGTCTGAGATTATGTAACTAGTGGGGATTACTGGAAAAAAAATAACAATCCCCACTGGTGGAGATTTGTCGGTAGGGATTTCGGGAATAATCCTCTTTAACCAGTACTTCGCCTAGGAAAATCTGTAATTTTTCAAAGTACTAATTTCACATGAACAGCTCACTTTCATTTCCACGTAATGCCATATTTAACGACCGCACTGAAATCCTGATGAGCTTTCTCCTTACTTGAAATTCTAGGAATGACTATCCCGATTCTGTAATTTGTCTACCTTTCTATATCTTCAATCCACCTTCGAATAACTTGTTAGTCATGGTACCTTAACATTTTTGTGAACTAATGAGGTAAAGAAACGAATTTATCTTATTTAGTCACTTTTCTTCCACGGGGTGTACTTCTGGAATATTCGTAAAGGTTTGTTATGATCGTTGAAATGTATAACCAAACAATTTCTTTTTGTATCTATATTCCATCTAGACACGCCCTTCCCATGCTACAAGGTGTCTAATGATTAAGATGATGCAAATAAACAGGTTTTAATATAACACATAAAAACGACATACTCAGCACTTACTAGATCCAAAAAGCATACCTTTACCAGCTTGTATAGATTGTACAGCTTTTAAATAGATTTTATATAGGATTGTAATACAGAGCATCATTCCCAATGTTGATATGCTAACTATTATAAAAATAAGAAGAGTACAATTTGGTTTGTAAGGTAACCTCTTTAAAGTAAGTATTGGCTGTTGCGTGTTACCGAATGACATTATAGGCTCGACTCATGGACAGCGTCGGTGCTATAATAAAAACATTACGAGTAATAAAACCGGTAGATGGCTTCAACGCTCCATTTTCCATTAGCGAATTTAAAACTACTGTGGTATTCGGGATCTTGAGATCAGTCTACTGTGGCATGTGAATAAAAATGGGTTAGGAGGCAAGTCATCCCCCTTTGAAACTGGGACCTGGGACCAATCCCACCGTTTCTAATTTGATAATAGGCAACTGGGCCCACGTTAATGTAAGTACTGGGACGATTGCACTACTGAATATTCTCTAGGGGTTTATTGGTCCCAATAAAGTGATACTGGCTGTAGCAAAGGGAAATAAAACATAACTGAAGGTAAGTTGATATCATTTGTTTTAAGTAGGTATTCATACGGGTTAGGGGACAAGTCGTCCCCCTTCGAAACTGGGACCTGGGACCAATCCCACCTTGTCTAATTTAATAATAGGCAACTGGGCCCAAGTTTATTTAAGTACTGGGACGATTGCACTACTGAATAATCTCTAGGGGTTTATTGGTCCCAATAAAGTGATACTGGCTGCATACCGTAAATCATAAATCGATCGATAGTAAATTCATTAGCTATTTGAATCAATAATTGTTCCTACTATCGATTTGTAGACCCCAACCCTAAACTAGCTTTCAAATGACACCTTTTAATTTTTTCGCTTAATAACTTCTGCAACAGAATAAACACAATTTTGCTAATAGCAATAAATGTTTATTAATTAATAGGGAGACGCCAATATTTTCATAAAATTCTAACAGACGCACCTTGTTCCGCCCTTCACGAGATCAGGTTTTATTTTTATGATTTTATAGAAGCCTTTTTTATCATTTGTACTATAGTTCATTGTTTCAGTATAAAGCAGAAACGAACTGCAGGCACAACACCGTCAACAAACGAGTTCAAAGCCCGAAGCTCTACAAAATTATCGTGCTGGGTTCCCAGTCGAAAATAAGGGAGATATTTTATAAGTACTTACTAGTTATATCATAAACCACAACAGCGACCGTGGAGTCCCTGATGTAGGAAGGTATGAGGGATCGGAACCGCTCCTGGCCCGCGGTGTCCCACAGCTGTAGTCGCACTGTGCGGTCTTCTAGGTACATTGTCTTCGACAAAAAGTCTATGCCGATTGTTGCCTGCGAAATAGAGAAAATGGCTCAATTATTGTTTGTCTTTTGGTTATTTTTACCCGACTGCCGAAGAAAGGAGGGTAATTTTATATAGGACCACCTCATGGTAAGTAGTTACCGTGGGCTATGGATGTGTGAAACACTTGGGGAGTCATTCGTACTGGTAACCCTATAAGAATCATCTAAGAACCTTCTTGAAGAACCCCATATTGTAGTCGCTTGGAAATACCACAGCCAAATGCTTTACAAGCCTGTCATAATCCTCCGTGTGGCTGGCATCTTGGCCTTCACGGGAGTAGCAGACCGCCCAGCGAAAAGCCTGCGGCAAAGCCTCATGTATAGTTTGCAAAATGATGGCTTGAAAGACTGAATTATTTTGCTAGCTTATACAATATCATTATGATGATATAAAAATACTTATTTTATTCTGGTACTAAAAAAAATATCTAATGTGAAAAAACGGATATTATAACAAAAACCGAGTATTAAAAACAGTAACTTCGTTTTTTTTTCTATTTTAGGGGCTAATTCCTGTCTGCTCGTTACTGACATTAGATATAGAAGAATAATTATTGGACCTCCCGTTCGGTCAACGGCGTCCCCCGCTGGAAGTAAGTAAGGTAAGACTTAATTTATCGCATAGAAAATGTAAAACTAGAACCAAAGTAAAAACTTCAGTCGATTCGGAGATACATTGTGATTAGCTCTTCCGGACTTTTTCTTTATGAACTAAATCAGAATTGGATTTTTCAAATCGTTCTTACGTCATATATGTAGATATTATAGTAATAATAATAACATAAAAGATTTAATAATGTCCCTCTGCTTGGCAAATACTGTCCCCAAATCCATTTCTCGATCCCAATATCTCCCCAATCTCGGGCAATCCACGTATCTCAACACAGTGTACAAATATTGAATTTATGTACACAAAATAAACGCAACCTCTTTGTAACGCTTCACACCTCTACTCAATTCATGAGTACCTACGACAAAATGCACCCACGAGTATAGTGCACACTATACTGATTGGACTATAATACCACCCTTCTTCATGTTATGAACAAAGGTTAATGGGATAGACGTTCGTTGGTGATTGATCTTTAACATTTTAAAAGTGTATAGTATAGTGGTTCATTGTACACGAGCTGTGGCCTAGAAAATGTATTCCTGGTATCAGCATAATTAGATCATTTAGGTATACTATTTCGTAGTTCGTCGTCCAAAAGCAATGGGTAATTGCTTCGCCGGAACATATCGGGTCAGAGAACTCAGAGTGGCTTTCCATACTGATTGGAAAAATTTTAAAAAGTTCACATTAGGATGGAACATAAATCCACGACACCCGAGATTTTTTTACTAACTGAGTCTCGTGTAACAAGTTGATAATGTCGCAAATTCAAAGTAGGAACCAAATGAAAACATTTTACAATAATAAGTAAGCAGTGAAGCGCTTCATATTCGTAAAGTACTCGTACATACATTACGTACGAAATTGTGGAAGATATCTATGTATGTAACTATGTATTATGTCTTTAACCGTTATTCCGGTGAGCGTAATCATTGTTATAAAGAACCGTAAAACTGACATTGTTTCGTAATAATGTACAACTAAAAAAATGTGTCAATACATAATATACTTCAAAACATTGCTAATTTGCCATTTTCTACTTCATTGTTGCGTACGTATACGTAGCTAATTACAGTAACACGAAATGAATTTATTTCAATTGCAAACAATGAAATTTAAATCGTAAAATAAATTAATATACAGGTCCGTTTTAGGAAGAGAAGTATAAGGCCAGATAAATGAGGAAGGTCAACAAAAAATATTATATTATAACAATAAAATTAAATAAAATAACTTCAAGGATAATTCACACTGGCGGGCGTCTGCGATCCCGTCTATATTCTGACCGCTACTACTAAAAGCTATGCCCTTTTTGAAGGGGTTTGGGTAACAGAAATGTCAACAAGTCTCTTCCTCTCCTTTGAAGTATCCCTTTGGCCAGTATAGGTACAATGGAGAAGCAGTAAGGGGGATGGCGGATTCACTGTCTCTATATTTTTACGGAGCCTGTGTCTACCAGATATCTTTGAGAGTATTGGTTCCATTAGAGGGACAGTCATTTTTTTGTTTTCCTGTTAGGAATTTCTCAGCAGGAGCTAGCCAAAAAATGTCTGATTGACACCACCTGACGCTTATTATTGTCTTACCATACTAGCTGTGGCCACAACTACGTTCGCGTGAACTTCGATAGCTGTAGAATTGTGCGTATCTACAGTCATTGATTGATTAGTCACCACTTTCTGTTATTGTAACTAAATCACCGGTCGTAAATATCGATCGTTGACTACATTACCGATGATAATAATATCATAATCACCGGGCAGTGATCAAAGTGAGATCTTATCAAACATACAAGTAATATAACAGCCACCTTGTAGATTATATGCCCGCCGCCAAACAGGAGCTTCTCGAATACTTCGATGGTTTGTTACACTGGGGCACATTGTGAGAGGCCTGTGTTCAGCAGTGGACTGCAATAAGCTAATTGATTGAAGCTGGGCAAACATAATATCAACGAAGATAAAGTTACAATCGCTGGTTATCGATGTTTCTGTAGTCTTCCGAACTTCTGATAAATAGTTGCTGGCCACTTCAGCAACCTGCTATCATTAGAAATGGTCACATTGGCGCCAAAAAGAAGCTGCATTCGAGAGCTTTATTATTCGCATAAATTGATTCAGTTTAAGCCTGTTTGCTGCCGTATACCTGAGTAAGTAATGCTCGTTTCGTGAATATTATATGGAGCAAATTTTGTGCAAATAACTCACACAAAGCGAAGTGCACGACTACGTGTCAGCGATCGCTTGCGTGACACGCATGATGTACCGGACGATCTAAGTAAATATATTTTGGAATCTTAGTACCTCTCCCCTTTCGTTTAAGCTTTTCTGTACGTACGTGTACCTTATGGCTGCGTTACATAATACGTCAATGGTGATCGTTATGACCGCTCCGCTAAACATGTTAAATATTTCATCGCAATCTGGGAAGGCACGTATCACTGTCACGGTCGGTGATGGTAGATATTGTACAAGTTTTGGAGAATTACCCCGCAGATTACCAAGAGCTGAATGTTAAAATAACTATATTGTCTTTAAGGTGGACTGAAACCGAGACCATGTTTTCCGGTAGATAATGTTGCTTTAGAAAACGCTTAAAACGCAGTGTTAGAGCGAAGCCCCACTTTTACGTTGCGCTGCGTCGTCGCAACGGAGCAGACGATTCTTAGAAATTTAAAGGAATTTGTCTCATTAATATAATTTTATTTGATTACAAATTTCTAAGAATGACCTGCTCCGTCGCGACGACGCAGCGCAACACACAAGTGGGACCTCACCCTTAAGTATCAAAATCGGCAAAGGATTAGAAATTCTTTTGTTTCAGTATGTCAGTTCAGTATTCTTGGTTGCCAAAATCAGTGGTTACAAGTAACCCGATAGGTAAATTCTGTGCAGGTTCTAAAAACATCCGTTGCATTCGTATATTTATTTAATTAAAGCTTAATCATTTATGATAAATACGATCGATACAGTTGATTCTAGGAAAGGTACAAGTAATCGAGTACAGTAGATTCGTCTCCGATTACAAGTGGCTTTTCGTAGAATCGATCCCATACACATAAATGTTTAATTTTTCATTATTATGTATGGCCACAGAGTAAATAATAGGTTATAGAAGTTACAAAAATGTTAAGTGGAATGTCTACAACGATTGAGCTCAAATCCATCTTTATAAGAATAATCCAAATCTGACTATGCCTACCAATTTAACCTAGTCTGACTATGGACACAAGAATGGACTTGGGTTAAATCAGTCTGACCAAGGACACAAAAGATTGGACGTGGTTATACTGATCTAACAATGCTATCTGACCACGGACACAGAAGGAAATTTTGACATGAAATAATTACAACCCGTTTAGACTTTTTCGCATCGGTAGCTGGCACTTTGGGTTGTAAGATTGGGGTATAAGATTGGGGTATAAGATTTTTATACAGCTTTATTCCCGGGTGAAACCAGACCGCTAGTATGCTAGTAACTATTCTAAATTACATTATAGCACGTTTTCTAACATGTTTGTAAAATGTAGTTATTTATTACCGTTATCTATACATATAATATTATTATAGTCGTATACCCACAGATATCCGTGCGTATACTTAATCTTTCTAGGTTATTTAGTTTTTATTACATTCAAATCAATTTCACTTCAGACAAATATTTTAACGAACTTGAGCGAATTGCACCAGTGATAGAAACTGCGATCAAGGCGAACTAAACTACGTTACATTTTGCTCAATGAATATCATCACTTCATCAGGTAAAACGTGAAACTGTGATTTGTCAATAAGAGAGGCCACACACAAAAGCAGCAAATTAAACTAAATGCTTCTTGACGTCTATTGTCAAGAAATATTTTATTGGCCGCAGCCACAGCGCGTGTTTGTAGGAGGCCACACTGGGATTCCCGGGAAAATTTATTCCTATAAGTCTCTGCAGATACACACAATAATATTTAATGAAAATATGAATAACCCACGATTTGTTTAATTTATTTCACAGCTTGTGATAATGGTCAAAACAAATAACAGCTCAGTATCGTGTTGTGGTAGGTGTCTACTCTATCATTGGAAGATTTACACTTAAAATCAAAGATATTTTGTACCTAATATAGATTTTTCTTACTATGTGCTTTTGATTTGATTTTGGCAGACAAGCTATTGAAGAAATGCCTACAAAACGAGAACCTTTCAGGAGATGCAGCCACTTATGGTGATAAAAATACCAAAGACGCAAGCAAAGCTTTGCCTAGGGTCAAGAGAATGGTCTTACCCTACATTATTCAAAGAGGTATTTGACAAAACCCTTGCAAAGGACATAGAGTAAAAAATGTCTAGGGACAAGAGCTTTTCAGAATCAGTAGTGACCTGCAACAGTGACAAGTCATTCACTTCACTTTGTGCCAAGGTATTTTGTGTATTTGGCGCCCACCAAGGGACCAAGCCAACCAATACACCAACTGTTAATGGCCGAGGCTTTGGCGTCGGTTTTCTACTTGAAGTTGGAAAGTCAAAACCAGTATAAGCCAAATCTTAAGAAGGGAGAGCAAGTTAATGACGATGCAAGTCATATTTTTGTTCCCGACAGTATCCAATACTTTAATTATATTATCTCGATTTGAACAAACATGAACGTAATGATAAGCTACACAATAGTAATTTGCTTTACGAATGGTATGTAGGCCAGACTTATCGATTTTGATTCAATATTATGGTGCTCGCGTCTATTGGTAACCTTGACTCGGTCTGAAGCGGTCAAAGTAAAATAAAATCTCGCAAGTTGTGATACAGTCCATATATGATTGGGCGTGGGCTACCTCTGCGGCAATGCATTTGACTGCTACTTCGATTTCCGCTCAGTGCAAATAATAGGTATGCATGAATATGTCTATTTGCATGGGACTTTGGGTGTTTCTTCACATGACAAATGTATGTATTTACAATAAAAAGTATCTATGCATGTTAATTCGCTTACTGAAAGGCATTTTACAAGCCTACCGTAATAGCACAATTTGACTAATATTTTAATTAAAAAATGTTGTTTAATATTTATTCATTCACATTTACACAAAATTTTATCAAATTCGGTTCAATTACTTCTTAGACGGAGTGTGCTAAAGCAGTGACATAAAAACCTTTTGGCCGCGACTCCGCTCACGTGGATGTCGGTTATCGTGACCAAACAGCCTATGTGTTAATACTGTTAATCCAGGATGTAAGCTAACTCCATACCAAATTTGATTAAAATCGCTCCAACCCTTTTACCGTGAAAGAGTAGCAAACTTTCGTATTTATAATATTAGCAGGACTAAGATATCTGATATCTGAAGATATTGGAGTATTTTGAATGCTATTAATTTAGACTGTCAGTAATCCTAACATGAAAATGTAATAGCGAAAGTTTTTGTTACGATAATTATAACAATATACATCAAAAGAGGTAATGGTACTTAACACTTTTACGCTACGGTTACCCTATTTAATATAATATCTGATGCATATCAAATCTAAAAGTTAGATCACGCGCAGTGCAGAGAACTAGTAGACCGCATAAAAATTATGTCTAGTGATTGGAATTAAAACATACCTACATTAATTATGTGTTAGTATGATACACTGCCAGACTTAGTGCTAATACTGAGTATCGTAAGATAAAACCTCAATAACATTGGCGTTCTTTTTTATGGAACATTGATATAGATAAAATTTAAAAGCAAAACTTTGTCGAAATAAAAAACATACAAATCGATAAAGCTGAATTCAGCTGAGAGAATAGCTCAATTAGTATTAGGTAAATATAATTAAAGCACATCTCAAAAGCTTCATCCCAAGTCCATCAATATTTTCCAAGAAAATACGACATTACGGGTTAGTACCTGTACCACGTTCGGTTTATCCAATATTTCAAGGAAGGATAACGAATTAATATTTAATTGAATAGCTGTCAGAACTACTCCGAGCGGCTTCCCTTGAGGATAAACGCTGGCGTAATTTACTGTGCAGGTAAAAGCGAACTCAGGTTATAGAACAAAATGTAATAAGGCTAAGTCTAAAAGTATTTGGCTGGATTTTGTCTGGAATGGCGAAAAAGTAACGCGAATGTCTTTGGATTCCTATTGTAGTTCCCAATAACATACCTACAGTTCTGTTAACTGTAGATCGTACCGCCAGATAAACACTCAAGTTTGAAGTATCTGTGACTGCTGCCCAAATATTATAGTTACAACTCTCTATCTGTTTTATGGGATTAGCCCTCAATCCATAGGCAGCAGAATTACAGTTTATTTAGAAATATTGAGGCTCTAAAATCAGAGATTGATGACTCTTTCTATCTTTAGTAACCCAAAACTGACCGTAGATACGTTATTGGAAACGCCGTTAATGGATATATTTTGTTTTAAAAATGGAATTATTACACTTCTATAAGCTTTATTCCTTAAAACAATTTTACATACACCCACCCAGACAGGCGTCTTTCCCATATCTTTCGTTTCTTCCACTTCCATTATTGTTTTGATACTCGTCACATTCGGGTAGGCCTTTTCCAGAAAGCGGTTTCTCTACCCAGAACAACTCTTGCTGAACTGAGGTGTCAATTGCATATAATAAAATTAAAGCCATCACTAAACAAACGGCTGGGCTTTTCCTACCTTAACTAACTTAACTGACAACCGAATGCTCCGCTCATATACATATTTTTGTTTCTCCACAATCCCAAATTCTTCCAGCGGGACGTGAAAAAGTATCTATCAAGGTCGTCAAGGTAAGGAGAATCAGGCACCTTCAGGACTTGTTACCATTATTTCAATTGACAATTGACGGATAGAAAAAAAACAACATCCTGGGTACACTCTTGACCAAATTGCACCTTCATAAAGTGTTATTACTTGTACATGTATGAATATGAATAATTCCGAACAGTTTCATTCTCAGTGCTTCAAATCTTGACAGTCCGTACAGTATGCATCAACATCATTATATTAATTAAGGAAGTTCGATTTTTTAACACTTCAAGTGTTATTAATTAAGATTTCATTTGGTTATAAATCTGACTTCATAAAATTCTGATAAAGCTATATTGAAATTGAACAAAGGCATTAACATAGTACGTCAGTAATCCCGTATTTACTTTGACGAAACGTGAGTAGCCCACATATTGTATATCTCTGATTAGAAGACAGCAAAATGGAGAAACAGGACAGGGTCAGGCGAACAGAAGGTTTGGTTTAGCACAGACATTCGCTTAACCAGCACATGACATGCCCAAAAACATACCTTGGCCTGTTACGAACCGAAGTTCTTCGAAGAAAACTTCTGTAAAGATCACATGACGTGATGGTGAATTGGGGTCAAACATCGGAAGCATTATGCAATTTTAGGCGGTACGACTCCAACGTCACTACCTCTTGGTGTCCTGTGTGGGTAACTCAAACGTTTCACAGGCTAAAACATTTCAATAAGTAAGTTAAGAAGAAAATCGAAAGATCTTCTTTCTAAGGTGAAGAATCTTCTCAAATGTATGAATTCAATCAAATTTACTCTCCTTGGTTGAGCCATTATAGCACGAAGAGGAAACAATTTATACATAATCACAATCACTCACAAACTTTCGTATTTATATAGCAGGATACGCCGCTAGTACTCGTAAAACAAGTATTGGGAAATTAAAAAAAAGAAAGGCGTTACTAAATAATTGCGTTGCGATTGGGTTATTTGCAATATGTCTCTGTCTAACTAAATATAGTTAGAAAGAGGCAAAGACAGTCGAAATACTCGTGTATACAAAAGTAAAGTTGGTTGTATATTTTTTATTACAAATAACGTAACACAATAAGTTTTAATCACGATAATAGTAACGATTCTGACATCAATAAAAGCATTTAATTATATTTGTATGTTAAAGATACAAGGGGACGATAAGTGAAACGATATCAAACTTTACGATCGAACCTGCACCGGAACAGATAAAAGACATTGTTTTTCACCAATAGCCATTTAAACTAACATTGTTTCCGTAATTTTTACTATCGTATTATCGCGGTGATAGAAAATACAAGGGAGACCCTTTCCGTGGATGTCGTATAAAGCTAATAAGGGATGCCCGCTTAGATCCTACGACGGCAAAAAAAAGATCATGAAAAAGTACTCCACTGACGGCAATTATATTCACCTATTACGTGGGACACAAAAAAAGTAGTCCGCAAAATATGGACTTTGAAGCTTATGCTACATGACACAGAGTAATACATCGCGAACTATGTCCCGACATGTGGGTGTTAATACACCTCTGGCTATATCCTCTCGGGAATTTACAGGTGCGGATTTATGTATAGTATGTATAGTATGAGTCGGAGTCAGGATGGATTACGTCCCGGTCGCGGGACTATGGATCCGCCGTTCGTCCTAAGGATCATCGCGGAAAGATACAGGGCAAG
The DNA here is from genome assembly GCA_914829495.1 of Eilema sororculum. NCBI lineage: Eukaryota > Metazoa > Arthropoda > Insecta > Lepidoptera > Erebidae > Eilema > Eilema sororculum. The sequence continues at coordinate 6,346,898 of OU618533.1, forward strand.
GAACACGCCCCTGCACTGTCTATTCCTAGACATGCAGAAGGCCTTCGACCGTGCTCCTCGCGCAATGATTTGGTGGGTACTGCTGTCCAAAGGAGTCCCAGAGGCTTATATCGACACAATCCGAGGTATGTATCCCGGTTCAGTTGTTCGGTCCGCTATCGGCGACACGAAAACCCCCATCACCGTCGGGATACACCAAGGATCCGTACCGTAGTCCTTTGTTCAGTTATGTACATACAGTTTGGTATTATTCTTTTGTCGGACAGCATCAGTATTGCGCAGATTGGTGCGACGTGTGAAAGTATGGAAGATGGCGTTTGAGAACGGCGGCGCGGTCTGAAGCTAAATTTAATAAATATTCCACAACATTCTACACAACGCTATCTAGATCCATGGTAAGCTTTTATAGCTTGTGTTATGGAATCTAGAATGCGGATAAACATACTTATATACTTTTTTTTGTAAATACATACATATTATACATAGAAACACCCAGACCAATGCAAATGGTCATATTCATGCATACAAATATTTGCACTGAGCGGGAATCGAACCCGCGCCTCCTGCGTGGCAGTCGCGTGCACTACCGCCACGCCACAGAGGCTGTCATATCATCAATGTGGCGAAGACAGAATACTTGGCGTCAACACGTTCCACACCCGGCCGCATAGGCGATGACTTGGTCGAGCGCACGGATCAGGTTAAGTACCAAGGATCTATACTTCACGTAACTGGTGACATCGATTACGACGTCAAGGCAAGAATTGCCGCCGCGTGGGCCAAGTGGCGGGAAATGACTGGCGTCCCATGCGATCCTTAAATGCCAGTTAGGCTGAAGGGTACGTCCAAGTGTACCAAATAAATATCACCTTAATCCGTCAACAGGAAGGAGGGAAAACCAAGGAATGAAGATCATTTTGAGCACTTTGCTCAAGATCGATCTGATGCAGACAGTTCTTGGATATTTATATGCGTGTATGGGGCCGCAAAACAAGATATTTGGATGAACTCTTATTGATTACGCAGTTATAATTGTAGACCATCAATGTGAAACAGTAGGAAGTTATATTTCAATAGACCATCAAATTGATATATTAAGCAATAAAACCTTTTTTTTTTACTTTTATTTTTTCTTTTATCACATTTTAATGTCGGTATCTGAGGTCAAAATCGCACAATTAGTAAAACTTGCCGTCTTTATTCATGAAAAAGTAACAGTCACATTTTCACATTTAATCAATTGATTTATTTATGTGTTTAAATAAGTATCCACTTACATCGAACTAATTTTTGCTCGCGACTCCGCCCGCGTGGATATCGGTTATCGCGAACAAACATAGCCTATGGCCTATCTCAAAGTCTAATCTACCCCTATATCACATTGCATCAAAATCGGTTCAGTGGTTTAAGCGTGAAAGCGTAACATTGCTCGATTAATGACACGACGAGGATCAAAGAAGAAGATCTATACTCAAAGTTTACTGAAATAGAGTTATTTATACATAGATAACACTAAATAAGAAAACTTAATCTAACTATAATTTTTCATATAAATCGTTAGAGCAGTTTTCGAGATACCAATGCATAAATATATACAAGAATTACTTTAATAATAAGATAAAATTAGATAAGATTGGTAAAAACATGTTGTATTTAGATTTTGATTTAAACAAAACGTTTAAAACTGTTTCAAACACAACAAATGAAGTTTTTATACATTATTATACATCCTTTAGCATTGTAAACACGAAGACTAATGCAAATAGACATCCATGCGTGAAAATATTTGCACTGAGAGAGAACCGAAACTGATCGTCAAGTACTTATTTTGATCGGAAGAACTATTCACTTAACTTGCTGCATTTTAGAAGCTTTTTCGGGTTAGGCGACATGTCGCCCTCTTAATATCTTGCCCGCAGGCGAGTTGTACCCTCTTGCAAAATGTTAATACCACACTCGCCCAGATGTAATTTTATAAGTGGGCCAGTTGTACCTCTGTATATCCACTAGGAGTCAAGTGGCCCAGTGATTTAGTTTACAATGATAATCGATCGTTCCAATTATAGGCATTATCTAAGTAAACAAATTCAATTTACATACAAATAATTGTGAAGGAATATGATTATAATTAATATGATACGCATTTTTGGTTTTGGTTTGACTTTTTGTGCATCAACAATTCACATTCCAACCAAAACATAAATAATTTTGACAATACTGTATACCTGCTAACTTTCACCAAATTTGCACCAAATTGGTCAATTCTATGAATTATAACAAATTTTCACAAAATAAACTATCAAATCAAAAGACAGCCTCTGTGGCGTGGCGGTAGTGCACGCGACAGCCACGCAGGAGGCGCGGGTTCGATCCCCGCTCAGTGCAAATATTTGTATGCATGAATACGGCTATTTGCATTGGTGTGGGTGTTTCTATGTTTAATATAGGTTTAATATGTATGTACCTATTTACAAAAATAAAAAAGGAAGTATATAAGCATGTTTATCCGCATTCTAGATTCGATAACACAAGCTATAAACGCTTACCATGGGTCTAGATAGGGTTGTGTAGAATGTTGTGGAATATTTATTATTATTATTAAGAATTCTTATTTCACAACCTTGCCATTAGGTCGCATTTCCACAAGACAATTTCTCGCCTTTGATGTTTTTATTTGTACAAGACTAGGGGCTCGGGTCGCGGCTTCGCTTGGGAATAAATTCGTAGGAGAATTCAATATGAACTTTCCATACAGCCGTTCGTCAACCATTCACCCTCGTGCATGGCAAGGCAAATATGTAAGAATTATAAAATGGGGCTATTTTGACCAGTCGTTGAAAATCTACGACAGCGGAGTCACATCCCAGTCTATGTCGCATTTGCTCTCTTGTGCACTGTTGCCCTCTATCTGTGTTATCGAGGACCTGTAAAAGGTATTCTACAACGCTGTGGCAGTTATTAATTACTGGATCGACAAAATCTAAGGAATTTTATAAGCCATTGACTCAATGAAGAGGAGAGTGACACCCAGTTTAAAGATTATAAGAATTGCATTTCAGTAATGTCCGTAAATAAAAACTTGGTGAGTGCATTATTAAATTACGATAGCCTACACTCGGTTGTCACGCGTACGCTGTTGCATCGTTAGTTGCGCTAGTATACATAGCATTCGGTTGTTCAAACAATATAATACAGCCCAAGTTATCGTTATTTTCACCACCGAAGGATTTTTACGAAAGTATGTATCTAATTAATTGCTTAGTTTAATTTGTGTCTCGTTTCTTTGTTAATTGACTTCATTACGTGCATTATTGCGATGTGACGTGACTACAAATAATGTATCCTTTACAAGCGCACTTTATGTAGTACAATATTATTATAAGCTGCGTCTGGTAACTATCTATTTTCAGATTGAATGGTCCTCACTTATTCAAGAGACAGTACAGCGGTGGAGCCTTGCGAAGCGGTAACTTTTATGTCTGGGCTTCAATTACTACTGCAAAAGTACAAATTTAAGTGAGTAAAGAGCGGATCCCACTGGAATGGCGCGCAGGTGAAGTCTTTGCTAAGGCCATCAAGAGTTTCGTAATACCTATAGCGTTCCATATATCGATCATGCATAATCCTTTGAGGATGAAAATTCACTATTGTAGAAATTTAATTTTTCACAAAATGTAAAATATCACCAGAGGCCGGAAGAAGAAGCGTTGCCGATTGCACCTGGTCGGCAATCAAGGAATGCGTTGGGATGCGTCATAGACACGACCTGTACAATGGAGATATTCAAAAAATATGTCATCACTCCGGTACCTACTGAACACGAAAGATTTTCTTTTTGGGAAATGTTATGTCTGTTAGTTTGTCCGTGATGGATGCAGTTTTTTTAAAGGTCTTGGTCAGAGTCAAATTACGTTTGCATAGGACCGGATATATGAAGAGAAGTCACGTTAACCGACATTCGCGCGGGCGGAGTAGCGGGCAGAAGGCTAGTAAATAAATAATATAATCAGCGTCGCGTCTGTCATTTACGGATACACTGCAATAAAACACATCTTTAGACGAATATTCAGCACTTTTCTCACCCGTCCACTCACTGTTCCCGACTTTTGATCAAATTACTATTCGTGGCATCTTTAGTTGGGTCTGAAGTGTCATTATACAATATTTTTTATGCTAAATCCCTGTTACTGTAAAACTTGAAGATGGACAAGGAAATTACCTCAAATAAGAACTACTCAAGTTGTTTTGTTAACCTCTTAATAGAAGGAGAGATAACAGCTTAAGGTCTCTGCATTGCTAGCTCAAGAAAAGCCCAATGAATGAGTCATCATCATCACTAGTGGTACCACAGATAAATAAAAGATGGTGGTATGTTCAGAAACAAATCTATTTATCAATTCCTATAAGTGAGATTAATCATTATTGAAAGTGACATATAAAGCCACGAAAAACAAGGGGTAAAAAGTATTTGTCTGCCGGTTTAGCCTCCAGGTTATCTGATTCGATTGGCCTAACATTAGCCACAAATTGTAAATGCTAATTTAAAAGAGAGCCTGGTAAACATCCCAGCTTATAGTGACCAAATATACCTACACTACAGGTAACACTGACAGGACAAAACTTCCATAAATAGATATGGACATCATCAAAGCAAAGAACACCACATACAGTAAGAAGAAATAATGATATTTAGGATGAAGGAACGACCCAGTTGGGTAGCTCCAGCATGAAGTCTAACATAGATTAACCTTAAAAGTGTTGTTAGTGTAATTATGGTACCTTTTTTTTCGTGGGGAAATTCTATCGGATACCTGGTTATGTGGGACTCGAACCAAACACAAATAGGATCTATATTTGTTGCCACGTTAGTCATTGAAATAAATGATTAAAAAACAAGACTTGATCATCTTTTATTCACATTTAGACACTTTCACATTTCAGTTACTGTCTGTTAATTTATTGCTTACTCTATGCTCAGTATTATAATCTATTATTGCCAATCACGATAATATACACTGCTATAGTTGGGATTAGCATTTTATCTACATTTTTCAAAATAAGAATCTAGCGTTCTAATTGGAATGTAAAAAAAAAAACAATTCGAACATGACATACATGTACTCAACAACAATAAAAGTTTAATATTTATTATTTTTTATATAAATAAAATGTTTATAGCCCTAATGTTTAAATATTAAAAGGTGTTTAGCTGGGAATAATATACTTTCAGTTTTGAGCTCAGTCACTTTCATTGCACTTCTCATTCAGAGCAAAAATTATGAACATTATCATGCTCAGATGTTATGCTGATACAGTATATTCAATATGCATATTCATGAGGTTAAATGACTAACCACTGATGTAATGAATACCTGGACAATAACCAGACTTAATTGCTATAAGATTTCAATCAAAACCAATTCAGTCTAGCATCTTAGAAGCGTAATGACTCACCTGATAAGTGTTGTCAAAACTATCATACATGAACCTAGTGATGAGCGACGTCTTTCCCACTGAAAAAAAAAACAAATCTCATGTCATCCAATCATTTTCATGACACAGTATATCTGATGAAATAACATTATTGATAACGGCAGATAGGCGTGAGAATAGAATAGAAGCAGCTCAGTTCTCACAATGTACTCGGAGAGTGTAACCTACATCGAGTACATTGTGAACAACAGCCGTAGATACGGATGCAGAGTATTGATACACTATCCGTGGATAAATCCCACCTCTTGCACGACCCCGGACCTATGTAGGTCAGTAATTCGATAAAGTCTAGACGTATCTACAGTTACGTATCGTAAATTCAAAACTATATATTAAAAATGTACGACGGAGGGGCGATAATTCGCCCTCGACTCACCACTTTGTTCCCCTAGGAAAACGAGCTTGAACTTGCGTAAGGGGTTACCGAATTCACCCGAGGCAGACATCGTGATTGTGTAAATTAGTTCGCTAAACTATAATTTCACAGTAATTCTTATCACAGAAAACTACATGAACAATGACAGTTCAAGCCACTGAGCCACTCCTGCAGCACACACACGAGCGCAGCGCCGCCACGTTACGGCAGACTGACGGCGCGACGCGCAAGCCAACTCAGCAAATTTATTATGAAATATATAATAAATATAGCATTTTAAAATGGTAAAACTTTGTATGCTAACAGTATAGCACGAAAAACAATAGCAATGTGTTTTGATTTCGTCTGCGGAATGATTAATTCTCAAATAAAGGAATTGATAAATAGATTTGTTTCTGAACGTACCACCATCTTTTATTTATCTGTGGCACCACTAGTGATGTCCATGGTGATGTCTCATTCATTGGGCTTTCCATTCTGGTTAAAATCGACTATGAGTGACGAAATAATCGAGTCGTTTCAAATTTGACTGCTTGACACTAGCACACTATTTCTAGCTGGAGCGGAGTAGGCAGAAACAAGAGTCTAATTGGAAATGTTTCTTTCCTTGTTTAGAGATTACTATCAGCTTTCATTTCAGTTTGAAAATGGAATTTTGATCATACAAGGGCAAGCTTTCTCAATAAAAAGAGGACAGCATGAATTTGTTTTGATCTCTATGATACTTTTCTTCACGTGGCATATCAGTTGGCAGAGGGCTTACCATGACGTGTTAAAATAAAACTCAGTCTCACACACATACCTATGTAGTGATTATTTTATATTTTATCTTTGCTTTAGTACGTCAAGCCAGAATAGGAAGGAATGCTAAGCTAATAATGCTATACACCTAAGGCTGCCATCCACCCGGGTTTGCTCGGATTTCTCCTAGTTTAGAAGGCGTCCGGTGAACATCCGGGCTGGACACTAAGTAATTGTAGTTGGATAAAACCCGGACTTTATTTAAACCCATAATGCTGTTATCGGATTTATGCACTCCATTTCTTCTTCTCCGCGACTACCTCGCATCATAGATTTTTACAGGGTTTTTTTTTTTTTACCTTTTTACCTACAGGGTTTTTACGCAGGTTCTGCTAGGGAGATAAGTAATTCCATCTGTCACCTTCAGACTATCCTGGAGGATCTTCGACACCCGCGTTACCTCTGTTTGTCGCGGGCAGTGCGGACCGATTGTCTACTACAGACCCGCTTCACTCCGCGGTCTTCTTCTTGAAGATTACTTGCTCGCAGAAGGAGACGGCAGCAGCCCACGAACTCGCGCAACGTACCAACGCCGTGAGCAAGGTGATGAGCCAGAGAACTTTCACTCCTAGGGCCGCCAATAGAATTCGCCTCGGCGTATCCCACGCCGGAGACTCGGTGAGCGTGTGTGGTCCTGACTCTTTACTAACATCATAATGATAACACTCGGACTCCGAAACACAAGTGACCGGTTATAACCTACGTCAACCGGTGCAATAGACCAGAATGTGGCCTTCCTAGCCAATTCCCCTTCTCGGGTTTTACCACCGTTTTTAATAAAAGAGAGCTTACATACCTCGAACCCTCTCGGTCGAGGCCCAAGAGTATCTTCCCCTATAGCTAGGACCCATGCATGGAATGCTGTCAGGTTCCGGGATGTATTCTTGGCCTTTAAGCCTTCGCACCGCTAGCTCAGGTTCCACCGAAGGCACGTATTAGGTACTCTATGTGGGAGGGGTTGAAAATCCAAAACACTTCCATCGTCCTGGATTCAGCCAAAGAGTTATAGAGCCATGAATTCAGACAACTTTAGGAATTTTCATTTTAATTTTTAATTGTTGTAAGTTAAGTCGCTTAAAACGTAGTCGTAGGCCACTCTCAAATTTCACCCTGTAAGTTGACACCTTCCGACTTCCTTCCGGGGTAATATTTAGTCCACTGCTTTGAATGTTCACTATAATGTAGTGTAGGTACTCTGCGCAGGTGCTTTTAAAATTTCAAAGAATGAAAACACATCATACTTTCCGATTATTTTAATATTTACAATATATTACATAAAAATAAATATCACAATTTTGTAACTAAAATTTAGGAAGTATATTACAAATAATATGGAAACATTCAAACGAGACTGTTTGATTTGAGAACTTCACAAGTAACGCAAGTGGCCGAAGCTGTGAAGTTAGCTTGGCCTGGCTTTGTTGAAGGTTTATCTTCTATGGCAAAAATATAGTAATTTTCTAGTAAATTTTAGTTTTAAATTGTCCACGGAGTTCTGCCAGTTAAATGTACATAACGATATGGACGCTTTTATATTGGTTTATATAAAAGCGTCCTATATCTACCAACCGTCCGCGTATCGCTAGGTATATGCATGTTCAAAATGTCGCAAGTTGCTTGTCTATTTTAATCTATATCAGTGGCGAAAGCTGGAGATTTTCGGAAGGTAAATAGTGCACGGAGCACGAAAAATTATCGTAATCGTAACGTAAATGTATCGAGAGAACGGAGCATTGCAATTGGCAGGCTTCACACACACACAGGTTCACAGTAGGCAGACGGCCAATCGCAATGTTTCATTCTCTCGATATGTTTACGATACCATTACGATAGTTTTACGATGTTCAGGACACTGACAAATCTAGACTAGCGTTCTAGATATTATGACAAACCTAGCCTAAAAATCCTATGAAATAATTTTTAAAAATGAATGAACAAAAATAAATATTATGTATTTTTCGTCACTGATATACTTCATACAAACTATGATAGACAAAGATTCCTTTTCATTATCTGCACAAGGCTTACTAAAGGAAGTTGGAAGGACTAAAGTATAAACACATCATACTTGCGAAACTAGCTAGTAACACGAGTACAATCAATTTAAAATACATTAAAACACAGATATCACTTAACATTTATAAAACCTACGCCGTGTAACACGATTTATATATATATTTATAGTCAATGATTTCTATATATACAGCTAGACTTTTTGAAACAAACCTTGCCATTGCCATGGTTAACTAACGCGCAAAAAAAACTATGTAAGTTTATTAGCATTTTAGAACCCATGATACTAGCTAGTTTAGCTATACATAATTTGGGCTTAGATAGCACTGTATAGAATGAGGTAGAATTTTTTTAGTTGTTACACAGATGATACAAAAAAAGGTTATGATATGCCTCAGTGGCGAAGGGCGAAAATTTTCAAAACAGAAGCTGGTGAAAAATAAATTTTGTAAATCTTAATTAGAACGATCATAGCAATTTTGTAGGGAATTTAGGGGCGTTCTAATTTCAGATACCTATTGAATGCCTAATGAATTCAGTTACTAAATTAGTAAGTATAAATTAAAAATCTCGAACGGGTTATAAAGACCTCTTACGCCGGGTAAACTCTTTTACCCTTTTAACATCCAGAACCCTTTCCCCAATCTTGTCTGACCCCTCAAACAGATGCCATGTTCTAAACAGTTTGTTTAGTAGAATGTACAAAAAAATCATTGAATATAATATACATTCTTTTCACAAAATATAACATATTATTTCATCTTGTATATGATTATCTACAAGAAATAAAAAAATATAAACATATTTAAGTCTATAAAACTCTCAATATTACTAGTCTATATTGTACAAAAATATATGTTGGGTATAAGGGGCCCCCTAAAAACATTCCGGGTCCAGGCCACCCAGTTCACTTGCTTTTGATGAACAAGGGACATTTCTCTTAGGCGACATAATATATAATTAATTATGTACAATATAGACTCTAAATACGGTTCTAAATTAAAAACAAAAATAAACTTTTTTACTTATAAAGGAATCAATCAGAATATTCAAATCCGATATGTACTTGTCTCAGAGTGCCTGGTACGAGAGTATCATTTATTTAATCATGAGGCGATGGTAAGGGTTGAAAAAAAATTCTAAAAACAATTAACGTTAAAATTTTATATAAAAATAAACCTTCTGTTAGTTTTCGGATGAACAAGAATGTCATTTTAGGCAAATTGTTATGGTTGTTTTTTTTTTTACGTCATAGGTACTGGGCACTCATTCAGGTGACAATAAATTTATATAAAGCACACACTACTGCTAATATGGACACTATGGACAGGTCCCGTGCATAATCATAGTAGTATTTTAAAATAAGTGATAATTTTAAGGGTGGATATTTCATTGATAACTTTTTCGTGCATGAATGGATCCTGCATTCAGTTTGGCACAGAAAAAAATATAGTCTGGAAATATACATTTCAAACTATTTTTTTTATAATGTCCAATATTGTCTTTATCAGCCGTAGAAATTATAATATAACATGTTACCAATAATACCAAAGTTCTTTGGTCAGTTATTTACTTAAAACTAGCTCTACATGCAACGAGCATAGTCATAAAACATGCATTAGTTACTTGCGTAAAGTTGAAAATAAAAAAATAGTTATAATAATCATTTTGCGATTATAGTATTATGGCCTTTTCCCGCCTCTGCTGCCTCATGTGCATCACGCATGCGCGCACGTGCGTCGTATTTTGTGAAAATTATCTAAACAAAATTTGGAATTAGCTCAGTATTATCTGCACGCACCAGCAAGCACGCGCATGCTTGCATACGCATGACACATACACAACTAACTGGTATTGGCGATTCGATGAAGACGTGGGACTGAATAAAGAGCCTTGCAAATCAGTTAAGTATTAAAAATAGCATCTTACAGATTACTGAGCTATTTTAATCTGTATTGTTTAAAAAAATATTGACAGAAAAATAGTAAAGACACCACACACCCTTAGTTGTTTCCACAGCCTATAGTAAAAGTATATATAATTTCGTAAACGAATTTAGGATCATAAAAACAATGTTGCAACTCAACAACAATTTTTAGAATATTGTAAATGTAGACAGTTCTCAAGGGGCATGCCTTCTCGGAGGATACATATTCTCTTCAACAACTATGACCCCACACAATAAATCGTAACCCGTGCGATTGTGTCGGAAAACAAATAAAACAACACATAGAGGAAATAACAGTGATATAAGAAAGTTCTTCATGAGTGACCTGAACAGAGCGATGTTGAATGAAAGAGGCCTGCCTGGATAGAGTAATACAGTTTCCCTTGGGCGACCCTCTACTGGAATGACTGCTGAGGCAGTCACAACTCTAAGCCCCAGGAGTGCTTTGCCTGGGGTTGCACCGCCAGTTCGACCAACACTGCCAGATAAGCAGATAGCCTGTAACAAAATATATGAAATATAATGGGTAAAAATGGTCATTGTAAATTGAAATATATTAAAAATTGAAGGCGTGTGAAATTCTACCTGTAGATACTGGCATAATTGTGCCTGCAGTCAATTCAACATAAAAAAAACATGCATAAGTGTGTACACTTTTCTGCTTATTTGTACAAGCAGAAAAGTGTACACACTTATGCATGATTTCATGTTCTAGAATTGAAATATAAAAAAAAATATTAAATGAAATCTAAATTAAAATTCGTTTGTCTATTCTCCATCTATTTATTAGAAGTGGAATGTAGGGGAGCTTTGTTACTTAGTATCTTTTTGGGTCCCCACTGTTAATCCTGTTGTGAAATACAAGGCAAGCGGGCAGTCCCTTGAAAACAATATCTTCATTACATACCTCAAATATGCAGACAAGGATCCTATATATAATTTCCAAGAACAATATTTCTGATGTTAGCTCCATCGCATACTTGTAGTCGTCATAGTGTTCACTAAATTTGTAGAAATCAAACTTTTCGAGATCACTGTGAAATTAAAACAAAATATTAAGTATGGTTCGATGGATAATATTGAATGTACTATGTGTGTCCCTCTAGTTGTACATAAGGGAAGTATACGTTTTTAGATTCTTCACGTACAATGGCCCAAGAAGAGAGGTTAAGTGCGGTTAAAAAGAGTCCCCTATCCTATCCCAAGGGAAGTTTACAAAAGTTCATGTCCATACTTACATTAATTCAAACATATCTACTGCTATAAACGTTACAAGTAGTTTGAGGATGAACAGCAATATGAAATCAATGAACTCGGCTATGAGTCTCTTGTGTAGTGCTGGTATGACATATTCATATCCACCATGGCGCGCAATCACTGCAAATAAAATTGAGATGTAAAATAATATGGTGGATGCTGGAGCATAACTATTTCTTAGAAGTACGAGTATTAGTAACCAAAATTGGTAGATATCCTTTTACCCCTCCAACTACGCTTAATTGCTAAAGATATGAGTGGGTTCACATCAGTAGTGTAATGGCCAGGATTCATACTCAGGACCTCTCGATCACAAGGCCGAAGCCCTTAACCACTTACCTACCAATGCTTAAAAAATGCCTACAAAATTTGCATTTGTTGATAAATTAGATTTCACTATAACAACAACATATTAGTGCAGGAGCCCTTGAGATCTAAAGATAATATTATCAGCCAAATTAGTTCTAAGTGTTATTAAACCATCTCATAAATTTTAATCAAAATGACAAATAACCTTAAACTTCAAACAGCTATTTGAAACTAAATAAAAACAATACATGCAACCAAAAATTTTCCAGTTTTTCTATGGAACTTCTAGCTTTTAATGATAATTAGATATGTGTAACAGCGTTTTATATGTGATATAGCTGAAAAACTATAAAAAAGAGTGAATTAACAGATAGAAAATGTATTACAATATTTCAATCAATTTTTTTTATGTGAACAACAATTAAAACCTGTATGGAAATATTTAGAAATCAAAACCTACCTTCAGCAGGCACAATAGGTTCAGCTTGAGGCTGTGCTTCAGGTACATTACGAGGCGCGTTTGGCACTTGAAATGGAAACTGTTGTCCTTGGAACTGGTAGTTATTATTCAACAGTGGAACATTTGTGGAGTTGTTCTGCCACCCTTGCAATGACATCAGATAGTAAGGAAAGCACGCAGATAGATTCTGGTACATCTGTGCTTGTTGTATCCATAATCGAAGTGCTTGAAAATATGCTTCTCGTTCCGATACCACAGGAGGGACATCACCTTCGCCTCGCACACCTGCAGCTTCCGACGGTAGATCACCGTTTTGTACAAGTCTTTCTGATTCCGACATAATGAAATTTTTCTTAAATTACAATAGAAATTTGCTCATTTATCTTTCCAATAATTAAGGTAAAGTAAAGTACACGTCAGTTTGTTGACAGTCGGAATTTGTTTTGACATTAAATTTCATAATTTTTTCTTAATAAATTGCGTTCGGAAACACGAGTTAAAAACTTTCGAATTTAGTCGATTATGTCAATTATGTGTATTCATTTATTTATTACAAATCTCTGCTGGACCTCACTATTGTATGTTGCCAGCATAAGACAAGTGCCAGTAATGGATGGAATATTCTTTAATTTTGGTCTTTTCAAAGACAATATTATTTACTAGTTCTTAAAGTTAATGCGACAACCTCAGAACGTCTAACGAATAAATAGCCATGCAAAGTATTGAAACTTCACTACTGTGTGCTGTGGAATATTTTGAGTATCATCGTCTCATCATTAGTAGTAGTGTAGTAATATTCATTCATGTGTTAGTATATTCTACTCATTACTTATTTGGCTGAGCCTGTTTGGTTTGACCTCCATTTAATCGCATTTTTTTTATATTTTTTCAATACATTTTGCAATATTATTCATATAAATTGCAAATTAGTTTCATGTCTATAGCAACATTCTTATGTCAGCCGTCGTTGAACCGAATGGCTGATGTGAACGTCGAATAACTTGGTACTGCGTGCGCAAATAATGGTGATGTGAATTTGGGTGGTATAGGTCCGTAGAGTTATCATTTATTCTTATAGTTCGTTTTTGTATGACAGCATTAGTCGCTCTGTCGGCGTGCCATATTAATTTCTAGTGTTGTGTAGTTATATATTGTAGAATAATCGCTGATATCACATAAGAGTCAGCTGTGGACAAATCGGTAATTTAGATTATTAAGTTGACGCGATGCTATGTGTTCCATGTTGGACTTGTGGTAAATAGAGATAAATCACCGTGTGATACTTCGTGACCGGTTATATGTAAGTATTTGCACTTTTACGATGTTACCACGATTACATTTTCCGGTTTATTTTTGTTACATGTTATTTACTTCACACTCACACTCGCGTTATACTGTAAAGGGCTCCTCTAAGAATGTTATCTTCGCGATTAAGCATGTTGATATAGCTTACTGCCATTAAGAAAATGCGTCACATGTTAGTTTTATTACTACTTCTATATTATACTATAGATCTTTTAAATAGACACTTGTAGATTTTAATAATACTACTACTTGTAGACTATTTATTTATCAACTACCCAAGCCCATAATGATAATCATAGAATACAATAACACCCATTCCTACATATCTGCCTACCCCTTGTGGCATTTACAGCCATGCATGTATGTGTGGTATAATATGATGATGTGTTTTGTATCGTTAGGTTATGGGTTTGTAACCAGGAGCTTGCTAGTATAAACTTACCATGATATTTTACCTGTATCTAAAGGGTTATGAAGTATAATATTATTTCTTATTAGTCTACGACTAACAACACATTATGGGAATGCTGACTCCTAAAAATGTAATACCTACTTATTTTACCTAACCATATTTTGCATTATAACTGCATACTAATCTAAAATCCGATTAAAGTTACAACTGTAATGTTAAAATACTGTCCAATCTGAGTGAAACTATAGTTACATAAAATTGCCATAATCCTAATTACACATAATCTAAAATTGTACTATTATTTACTAGTTAAAATAAACTAAAATTTTTACAAATTATTTCTCAAACTACCTACATACGTGTAAAACTGATTAACTATGAAAATCCTTTGAAAATATTTTTTTACAGATAAGCACATGGTCCCACCTGTTACCATGCTGAAGGTTTGCAACACTAAAGGTGTTTTACCTTATCTATTACCATAAAAAGGGGAGTGGGTGATTTAAGTGGTAAAGGAATTTAGAACCTCTTTTCCTTCTCAATAATCCAGCAGGTAGCAATGCAATGTTCATGTTACAGGAGTTCATAGGTCTTGATTCACGCTTAGCAAGAAGGCCTATATAACTTGTGGCAGGCCATAAGTTTGTTTGCTACCTTAAAACTATACAAACAATGCGCACAGATTTTAGCATATGACAGTAACGTTTTCTTTTGTATTTGAAATGTACACAAGCACTAATTTTGCTGGTGTTGCAGGGGGTCTCAGTATGAAGCACTAAGATCCCCGAGTTGTGGTGACAACCACTATCTGTAAAATTTTATGACACAATTTAATAGCAATGAGAATACAATAATAAAACTAAAACCTGACTGAAAATTTATAATAAAAAAATATAATACAGATTAATTTCATTATTTTAATTAATTTAGAAATCAAAATCCTAGCCTTCTATTGACCAAAGATACAATAAAGATCTGGTCTTCAATGTTGCCACAGAATTAGAAGGATATGAAATTCATACAAGCTTTTGTCTCCTGATTTAATTTACCATTTGTCTTAGAGATAACTTTACAAATGGCTTGCACATATATTATTTAAATGCATATCTAAATTATTGCCATATATGATACTACTTAATTTCATTTTAAGAATAAAAAATTATAAGTTGTAAGATTACCTACTTGTATCAGACACAAAAGATATGAACCTCGACTATGGAATCTTCCCATAGTTGAGTTCCATACCTCAACTGTGTCACCTGACTTTTGAGAGGAAGCTTAAGTTAAGGATACATCGAGCCAAAGGTCCTTATTACCTTTTGCTTTTTTATTCTCCTCTATGTTCTCCCCTGCGCTGAGGAAGCATTGCTAGTAACTACTGCTAAGCTCCGTTTTTTATACCACTTAGATGGCAGACAAGCACACGGCCCACCTGATGGACAGTGGTTACAGCGGCCTATGGACGTATGCAACACCGTTACACTCGTGCTACCTACCCTGAAGACACCTTCTAATGCCCTTCTTGAAGAACCCCATATTGTAGTCCCTTGCCAAAACCACGGTAGGGAGTTCATTCCTCAGCTTAAGCGTACGTGGGATGAAGTTTCTTTCATACCGCACGGTGTGCACCGTTTTCGGATGCAATGTGAATTGCCTTGCGCGAACTATCCCGCCGCTGTGGCACTTGAGTTCAATTTTTTTGCCAACTATTATACCATGGCCAATTTTTTACTAGTCCTATCTTTAGGTATTGCTCTATTATACTAAAACCCCTGGTCTGACACGATTTTTTTTCAATTGCTTTTGTCTGTGGACCGGTTTGATTTCCGCTTTGGTAAACAGAGTCGTCGCCACACGGCATATAATTTTCGATTAAATGTATTATACTTTAGTCACAGAATAAATAACTTTGCTTTGGTGCAGAATTAACAATCGTCAAGTTGCCGCAACAATTTAAAAGAATAGAAAACCGTTCATAATGTTTTTATAGTAATTTTCAAATGACGAACGCATTTTCTAAAGATCCCAAAACTAGGGCTTTATCAAATTTATGCACGAGTACCTCTGAAGTTCCCTTTTTTAATAAAGAGTAATAATTGAAATCGAACAAAGCGACATTATTACATAACCGCCGAACACACAAAATTGAACAAACGAAAAACCTTTTTGTTATCGATTAAAAATATATTGAACAAAATATTGAAATAAAATTACTTTTTAACCGACTTCATTAACGGATTCTATTGCGATTTATTTGGTATTATTTACATTTAGCCCGATGTTTCGGCTACCTTTCATTTAATAGCGAATTTCATCGAGTGATATTCGCGTAAACTTTGGACTGTATCGTTGGTAAAATATATTGAGCAGTGTAGGACCAGCTTTACGCCGAACCGACAACGGTGATGCTACTTCCGAGTCGTGACGCAGATCATGTTAATGTCAACGTGAAACAATGTTTAAGCTTTTCGTTAGCCTGTCGTGATTTCTTTGGGAGGCAGCATTGGCTTATGAGTTTTGTTCGCGCTACGAACTCACTGACGTAAGCCTTTAAGACTGAATTTCGTCGATGCATATAAACGGGATTAATTCTACTGAATGAGATTCGATCGACAGCTTCTATCAACTGTAAATTTAAAAAACCCAGTAACCCGAACGTGGGTAAAACCGCCGAGTACATTTTACGTAGCTTATTTTCACAGCTTAAAATATTGTAAACATCTCTAAAATACTTAATGAGTCTACGAGGTCGCGACCTTGCGGTTACAATGTCAATATTGACGTCATATCAATAAGTTTGATAATAATAGGAAATGTAGACAAAAAATATCTAAAAATCTAATAAGTCAACACTCATATTTCAAACTGGTTATGCCTAATTCGAACATTCCTGAAAGAAAAACATCGTTCTGATTCGATCCGATTGATCCATTTGCGATCAATTTATCGCCAGTGAACCGAGCGTAGGAGATGGGGGTCCACTCGCAATGGCGCATTCTCCAACACATCGCTCAATTTAGTAGGCAGAGCTCGTAGCCTACCGAGCACTGAGTAGACATTCAATATATGTATATGAAAGAATCAACGAGGGTCTACTGATTACAACATGGCTTGTGGCAGGTTGAGTTAATGATGTATGTTCCCATATAGTCGTTTAATATAGGTATCTTAATCATCATCCACATAAAGACGTTATTCCTGATTGCATCCGAGGCCACGGTGCCCTCGGAACTCAGGGTCCGCCTTCCGGCTCTTCCTCCTCCACTTCACACGATCTTGGGCGTCCAAGGTAGTGAGACCGTTTTCACGCATGTCAAGCCAAGCCAGCACTTCTTAGGCCAACCCCTTCTACCTGGACCCGGTGGGGGTGCCATTGCCAGGCATTTGTTACCCACGTAGCTGGGCGGTTTCCGCAAGACGTGGCCGCACCAGCGGAGGCGGCTCTCTTGCATTTTATCTGCGATGTCACGGACATGAAGGCTGCCGCGGATGCGAGAGTTCCTCACGCGATCTTTACGCGTGACTCCACATATCCACCGCAGCATTTTCATCTCCGTAACACGCAGCATCTCCTTGTGTCGCTTCAACAGGTATTTTAATATCCTACCAATATTATAAACGCGAGAGTTTGTAAGTATGGATGGATGTTTGTTACTCTTTCACGTCTAAACGGCTCGAGCAATTTTAGCAGAATTTGGTATGGAGTTAGCTGACATCCTGGATTAATACATATAATAAGCTATGTTTGGTCGCGATAACCGCGGGGAAATGTAGTACGGAAATAAATTTCGCAGCATTTAAATGCAATGCAAACTTTTCCTTGTATATTTAAATTTAGACGAAAAATGGCAATCCCCACGGAATAGGTTTGTTATCCCTGTGGGATGTTGACTTTCTCAATTTATTTATGCTTTAATTCGGACGGACGGTCTGAAAAAGGTTGCTGGAATATAATGGATGCGGAAGACGGAGTATAGGGTCTCTGAACTTTTTTTGAAATTTAATGGCGCGCATTGTGAGATACCATACCTATATCCAGTAGTGGATGCAATAGGTTGGCGGATTGATAGTTTCAATTGTCTTTTAATTACCCGACTGCCGAAGGAAGGAGAGTAATGTTTTTTTAAAGGCAATTGAAAACATAAAAAAGTTGTTTCCATAATTATCCTTTTCAATGCTATACAATACATACAGGTCCGTTCAGTTCTTCCATTGTGAATGAGCTTAGCAACGTACTAATACAACGAAGCCACCAAATATATACTCACGCTGTTCTCCATTTTGGATTAGTGTCACGTTGTGTTGTCATTAATTACACCTTTCGCGCTCAGCCTCTACTGTCCTATTTTGTTTATCCACGTCCACCGGTTGCCTACTTCTGAAAATATATATTTTTGGTACTACTTTAAAATTACATTCGTTTTTATTGCGCCAACAGTAACGAATCTATCCATAAATATAAAATCACCCATCAAAATCAATTTAACCGTTTAGTAGTTACAAGGGGGTCGCAGTTGGGTACAAATAAAGGATGATAAACAGAATTATCCAAGCTTTTAGCGATAAGTGACTTCTAAGGAACGAGAGTTTCACTTAGCGTCATGTCATGAATCAGTCCCGTGTCTGGTCCGCGTTGTCAGTAGATAATCAGACCTGACTCACCGGTCATGGCGGTCATGTTTGGTTTTCGTGCGAGATTCCATCGTTTATATATTAGTCATGGCCGCGTCCGCGTCGGCACTTTACGTAGGGCCAGGAATGCGATTAAAATAGATGAAATAACTAACGCTATCATATAAGTCGACTGGCATAATAAAAATATTTGTATTGGATAGCATCCAGGACGGGAATTCGCAAAAGTTACTCTCTTGGGAAAATACTCTTCTGGCTGAGTGACTTTTCAACGCAGAGACTAATTTGCTGCGGCTACAAACTTTCAATTGTAGCAGTTGATTCCTTTTATGTTGTATGCAATTAACTAAGGAGGGATTTTCGAAATTTTCAACTTGCGGAGATCTTAATATACGGGTATTTGGATGCAAGGGAGTATGTAGTTTTCTGGATAGGAATAAATGTACATCCAATCTGAAACAAACAAACATACGAAACCGGGAAGGACCGGTATTGGTAGAGATGTGTACTAAACATCACCATCAGCATTGAGTCGCTTCCATGGCCTTATTTTAATCGTGCGAAATGTCCCCACGGATACAAATGAGCCGGTGGAGGTGGTTATGTCGGACTCGGACCGACTAAAACGCACGCCGTCTTGGGTCTTTGGTTGCCGGAGGTGAGATTGCCGAAAGCATATCTCGCACCCCGGCCGCTTCCAAGGCCTGCGAATTGCCTTTCAGACTTTTACTCAACTATCTCAAAACATGTTAGTTCAAATTATATACTACCATTTTGGTTCACGTTTTGTAGTGAGACAGTATTATGTTTTCCAGTATCTATTATAAACTTCTGACGTGGCTTGTTTGATCTTTCCAGACTTGTCTG
This sequence comes from Eilema sororculum, assembly GCA_914829495.1. NCBI lineage: Eukaryota > Metazoa > Arthropoda > Insecta > Lepidoptera > Erebidae > Eilema > Eilema sororculum. The sequence continues at coordinate 6,366,771 of OU618533.1, forward strand.
TGTCATTTATTAAAGGTCAATAGGCCACATATTCAGTCTGGGCTGCTAGATAATAGTTATGCTGATATTATAGTGTACAGAAATATGTTGGACTAGCCTTTGCTAGCGGTTCTGCCCGGATGTAAATCAAATCTCGTTCCCACGACTCAGGTACTATTCCGGAATACATTCCGGTATCTCCAATACGTCTCCCCGTCTAAACCCATTTTGAAAATATCAGTTACCGTGTGGGCAGGTAAGTACATAGCCCGTAGTCTTTGCTTTATGGCTTATTCTGACCACTCATGCTAACAACTACCGCCAGGCTATGTAGAAAATGCCTGGCCTTGCCGCCTCCGCCGTTCCCCGGTAGGACGGGTAGACCCAAGAATGCAAGCTTGACGTCATAGAAGATGACAAGCGTATCTCTTATTCCTAACTCCTCAGATAACATAATACACTTTTCATCAGAAAAACCGAAACACCTTGCAAGTTTATGTTTTCCAGAAATGAAATGGAAATATCATGGAATGAAAACTCTTTTGTGTTAAATTAGGACAGATATCATAAAAATTAGTGTTTCGATTTTTCTGATGAGAAGTGTAGTTTATAAATTTTATGTAAATTAGTATTGTCATTTATATATTACTCTAGCTGTCGCCTTCAAGGCACAGTATGAAGTATCGAAGTATTTAAAGTATTCAGGCGTCTGCTGTATCATCTTATGTCGAAGCCGTCATTTCCCACGGGCGATACAAACCAATTTATCCCCTCATACGAAGGATTAAGGATGTGATTGGTTTGTGATTGGCTTGCGCCTCTCCTTGTAGCCTATTTCGACGTCGGCTCGGCAGCCACAATTATTTGATCTACTTTATTTTCTAAACGTATCTATATAGATTTATTACTTACAGCATCAGTTATGTCATGCCTTATCACTTATCAGTTAATCACAAATAGACCTGTTTCTGTCACTCCCATTTTGTTCCACCATCTTATTTATCAACAAATAACAGCGTTTTAGTTGGAACAGGAACACAGACATAACGGGTTTTTATAGAGAAATATTGACAGATGTACACAATTGATTTCATCATTGACAGCTCTAATAGAAACTAAACCAAGTTTGACTATTTTTTATTAAATGAAGCGTTGAGACACTTTTATGCTGCTAATATTATAAACGCGAAATTTTATTAGTATGGATGGATGATTACTCTTTCACGTCTATACGACTGGAGCGATTTTAATAGAATTTAGTATGGAGTTAGCTGATACCCTGGATTAACACATAGGCTATGTTAGGTTGCGATAACCGACATCACGCGGGCAGAGCCGCGGGTGAAAACAAGTCATTGATAAAATCCGTTGTAAGAGTAAAGTATTCGAATGATTAACAAAGACCGATGCATTGACCCCATTGGCCTTTGTTGACCAAAAGTGGGATTGCGTTCTCGCTAACTATGTATTGTGAACAGTAATTCTCCGGTGTACCAGTTGAACATTACGCCTGTGATTACGCTCAGTACACGCGTACTGGAGTAGTAAGGACAAGCCAAGCCAAATGTCGTCGTTCTTACTTTTTATTTGCATTCTCACCTCGTACCATATGTACCACGATGCCATACCACCTCACTGCACATTTAAACTTCCTTGTCACTAGCGTTAGTGGGCGTTGGTATTTAATTTCTTTTTTTATAGAACACGTCAAAATGACTTTACAAATATCGCCTCAAAGTATGATGCGAAGTCTTCGGAAGGAGGCTCACTATTAAAAATACCAATGCAACAATAGTATTATTCAGCGTGAGGCCTCATGAGATACTTATTCACGTCCAGCCTTAAAAACCCCGGGAATGTAGGCAGGGGAAAGGTCAAATGTCGGACGCGTCACTCGCTTTTTCAACATAGCTATTTATCTCAAGAACCTCCACGTCTTTCACGTATCGTATATCTACATTAACATAACATAACATAAACTCACGCCTGTATTCCCCGAAGGGGTAGGCAGAGGTGCTAGCACCCACATTTCGCCAGGTTATGTTTAGGTCCCAATGTAATAGGTGGCGAGCCTATTGCCATTAACCGGGCACTACATTCTCTTTTCTATGTATCTATTCTATTCTATATTCTATTCTATTCTATTCTATTCTATATAATATATATAATATATTATACTAGCTGTCCCGGCGAACTTCGTACCGCCAATTTTTTCTTACCCTCGTGGCGTCAGATCCCGTTCCCGCTGCACCATTTAAGGGGATGAAAAATAGATAATAATTAAATGACGATTGATCATTTTTCTACCGGAAAGAAAAAATGATTAAATTACTAAAATGGCTATTAAAAAATAAGGGTTGATCGTAGAAGGGTAAAAATTGAGGATTGTATGTATTTTTGTATGTTGTATCATAAAAAAATAGAAATTAAAAATTTGGTCTGAAATATAAAATAAAAATTTAGGGGTGGACTACCCCTAACATTTAGGGGGATGAAAAATAGATGTTGGCCGATTCTCAGACCTACTCAATATGCTCACAAAATTTCATCAAAATCGGTCAAGCCGTTTCGGAGGAGTATGGCAACAAAAACTGTGACACGAGAATTTTATATATTAGATTTATTATATACATCTACATTATCTTTTCTATCAATTAATCTTACTTACTGTATAATGCCTCATGATATTATCTCAATATAATATCTGCCTGCTTTCAATAATGAGTCCTCATTAAACAATCTACTTGAGATTGTAGATAGCACTGAATATTTCCAACATTCATTATGGACTTATTACTGAAGGCGCTCTTTTAGTCATTTTACATTTTGCATTATATTTATTTCTCAAAGTTTAACATTTTGGGATTCTAATGGTAATTTAGCCATATCATTTAGGTGTTTTTGAGAGACTTAATGACGCAGATTCTATTCTTTATTTTCGTTGGTATTACTTCTTTTACTTAAAACCTCTGGAATAGCGACTTTACGTTATTTTACCACCACTTCGCTGCGCACTTAAATATATACCCTTTTAGTAAATGCAGCCAAGCGTTTCAAGAAGTACCTACCTGCGATACAATGTGTATATTATGAGTTTTAAACGAAGTTGTGGTGGAAACCGTCAGTGACTTGAAGAATTAGTCGTTACTTGACATTGCTGCATCGTTATGTTTTTATTTTTATACTGCTGAGATGCCAAAAAGTCCTCGATCTTGGATTGTATACCTGCTCTGGCCGCCTTGCTTGGCACCAATAGGAACGTAAGTAGGCGTGGTATCCTGAAAGTTGAGCGTAATTTCCCAACCAGGAAACAACAATAATTGAAGCGAGTAATATGATGTTCCTCTACTTTTCCAAGTTATGAATTTTTCCAAATTTTATCCGACCGTTTGCTAGTCATAGTTATATTAAAAAAGTTATTTATATCACACAAGTATGCAGAATTCGCAGTGTATTCAATAAAATTTTAGCTGATATATTTGTGGAACACTTGAGAAGACTTACTTAAAGTGCCAGCCAGACGCACTTTGAGCATGGCAGTCGCTTGAAAAAGTTGAGAATTTATATAGATTGTCACGTAAAAATTCAGCTCACGTGCCTGCCCCGTCCTGCCATAGCTGACAAACTTTGAGGGCATAAAGATTCGTGAAGGTGTTACCTCGGTATATTTTAACGTCGAGTCACGTTTAATTTATATTAAAAGACTTTGGACTTTTACTTTCAATGAAATGTCGAATGAATAACCCTTCGATCCCAATAGATGTTGGCGAAAGGATATGCGCGTATTTGAATCGAGCTACAATTGGTCCCGGGTGGGAAGCCAAGCCGCAAGTCTGTGTATCGGAGGGGAGTCAGTCATGGCCATCAAGTATTCATGAGCGGCCGCTTCCGTCACGTTCCCGTGTCGTCCTCACGCCCGAACTTTTAAAAATACCACCACGTTATGTTTATCCCGTCGTAATAATTCATGTATAGAGCATTGTTTCGGTATTTACCTGCCATCGTGGTTTTGCAGTTGAATGAAATAAGTCACGATCTGAACATATCGTATATCGTTAGACATTTTGATTGTTTCTTTGAAGATTTTAGGTGTTGGCACAGAATACATAATGTAAAGGTCAAATGAAATGGAATTATTAGATATATTTGTACCAAAATATAATATACTTTTTCTTTATATTAACTTCTTCTTCTTCTTCGATATAACTTCACCTTTTATGATGTTTAGCAACAGGGGGAGAAGATTAGTAACTTCGGTTACAGTACAGTCCAAATCAGAACCTCGTCTGGCAGTTGTCCCTCAAAAAAAATGTGTAGGTACCGTACCTAATACTTCAGGGGTCCTTGGGCCTCAATGATCTTGATGAGGCGCCATACATGATAAACTCCTACACACTATATCCGTACTTTTAACAGCACACACATATAAGGACTTGTCTATCCATCTACATAACATTCACAACACTAGTCTATTTTCAGAATGTACCAGCATCATCCCATAAACTATAAATACGTAGTTGTGAGGAGTACTTATGGAGAATGCGCTGCGGAATAAAAACAGATAAGCGGTGCCCGTCAGACACTCCACATGACCAATGACGTCATACCTACCATAACAGTTAGTGTGAACGCTGCGTGCGTACAATCTTGCTTTACAAAATTATCTGTTTCAATCTCGTTCCCGCGGTTTATATTCCTATACCTACTGAACGTTATGACCAGTTAGTGGATTACCAGGATCGATGGTAGTTCGCAGAAAATATGTTTAATATAAAAAAGCAATATTAGTTCCTAGAAACGAATAAAAAGTTACTGAGTGCTTAGACAAGTTTAGGAAAAGATTGTGTCCGTTCCTGCAGTAATGTACGAGTAATTTATGTTCCAAACAGGACAAAACGCAAAGGTTCGTGAGTGCTTTTCTCTTTGAATGAATTTTTTATAGCATTTATTATGCTAACTGTTAAGTTCGAAAAACATTGGAAAAAATGAAACGCCCAAGCGAGACTCGAACTCACGACCCTTCGCTCACAGGGCGACTGCTCCGCCAACTGAGCCACCGAGCATTTCTCTTATTCACTACTGATACAATATAGTGGTATAAGTACTCGCCCTTTTCCAAAGTAATTGGATAAATGTTGCTTTGAGAATTGAGGTCTACCTTTTGGTACCCAAAATTCGGCTCACGTTATTCGTGATAAGGCATCCTTCGTAGGTAAAAGTATCGATTTAAATATAGTAGCCTATAAATATAAGCATAACAGTGTTGTGAAAGTAATAATTAATTATCTAACGTTTTACGACCGACCCGTCTTCCCAATAGTGGCTTAAGTGTTTCGTATTTTCCATGGTAACCCCCAGTTTCCTGACTACGTGTAAAATAAAAAGCTAGTTAATTAAAGCTCTAAGCAAAAGCTATAGCATATTGCATATTAATAAGAAACTGATATCCTATTGGCCCGAGATAAAGGCAGGCATTTTCCAGCAGATCTTAGGATTATAAAGACTAAGAGAGGAAACTATTTATTATTCAATACAACAGATATTGTTCGGAAACAGGTTTCTTTATTACAACAATGACGCAGATGTATTCGTCGGAGTCACTAGTAAAACTTGTCAGGTGCAACTTCGCAGCTCGTAAATGTCACTAGTGGGGGGAAAGGTCAATCTGGCGATACCTTGTTAGTCTCTTGAATGTTTTGTTCTGTATTGAGTTGAAACTATCAAATGTAACTGTAATTGGCTTTTAAAGAGAGCGACTGCCGTTGGTCTCCTCCAACCCTTTGAAGCGCCGAGTCTCCTAGCCGGATCGCCACCGTGAATCCTGGAAGCTCGCTTGCGGCACTGTATCGGTTCCGTAAGGAGGCGCGGGAGCGGGGATACGATCCCGAGCCCGAAGACATTCGGGCCGAGAGATTCTGCACGAAAAAAAAAGTTACTGTAGATGCTCTGGCTTGAAGAGTAGTTTGTTTCTCAAAGATCTAGGCCACACTCGTTACATTTTAATTTTTGAAGATAAGAAGTTATGTATCTCATACTATGTATTATGTATGTTACCGGCAGGTAATGTGTATAACCCGGTATGGCATTATATAAATGCCGAGTGCGCAGCAGGCAATGTATGAAATGATATCAAAGAATATTAATGATGGTTATAAAAAATAACACGTAGGTTGCTGGAGCTCCGCTTCCGCTTCAGTGTTCTAACCTATATACATATATCTGGATCTGGACCTGGGTCGGGGAGCAGTGTCCACACAACGCAATTTGACTTGGATAGATGAGGATCCGGCATAGAATAGGACCACTCCCTCTCTTCTCGTGGATGTCGTAAGAGGCGACTAAGGGAACACCAAAGGATGGGCAGCGGCATCCTTTGTGATACATCCTCACTTAATACCGCGCTCGCCAACCCGTCTGCCAAGCGTGGCGAGTATGGCAAAACCTCCAATGGACAGACAGAATAAGACCAGGCCCCTAGTCCCCGGCAGTCCCGCTATTCCTGGCTCCGGTAGCGGTCATGGTAACGGCGGGGCAGGGGGTGCGAAGAATCCCCGGCAGAGATTCGGCTACCACCCCAAACGGAAACTGGCCCTGGTAACGCACAACGTTAGCACGATGAGGACTGACGAGAAGCTGCTCGAGGTGGAAGAGGAAATGAGTAGGCTGCACTGGGACATTGTGGGGTTGTCCGAAGTGCGAAGAGCGGGGGAAGGCACGACAACCCTAAAGTCCGGCCACCTACTCTACCACCGGGAGGGTGACAGAAAGTCACTGCATGGTGTCGGGTTCCTCGTCCACAGGTCCCTTATTAACAACGTCATATCCATCGAGAGTGTCTCGAGTCGGGTGGTATACCTGATACTCAGAGTATCCAAAAGATACTCGTTGAAGGTCATCCAGGTATACATGCCCACCAAGTCATACTCCGATGAAGAGGTTGAGGAAGTGTATGAGGACATAAGTAGGGCCATACATGCTTCCAAAACCTATTTCACTGTTGTTATGGGGGACTTCAACGCGAGACTGGGCAAACGAAGCGATGGGGAGTTGAGAGTGGGGCCTTTTGGATATGGGCAGCGGAATGACCGGGGCCACATGCTGGCGGACTTTATGGAGAAAGAAGGTCTCTTCGCGATGAACTCTTTCTTCAGAAAGCCACCCCAGAGAAAGTGGACCTGGCTAAGCCCCGCTAACATGGCGTATGAGATTGACTACATCTTGACGACAAAGAGGCAAATATTCAATGATGTCTCTGTGATCAGCCGTATAAAAACCGGTAGCGATCACCGTATCGTAAGGGGTACATTGAATATTAACCCTAGACTAGAAAGGTCAAGTCTGATGAAGTCAACACTCAGACCGTCACATGCCGATGTCCAGGACTCCGAGCGCTTTCAACTTGAACTATCCAATCGCTTCGATTGTCTACAGGATCGCGTTTCAGTGGACGAGGTAAACAACGCGCTGGTAGAAGCTGTCCAAACGGTGGGATCTAAATTCTTTAGGTCTCGCTCTAAACAAAAACCTCAGAAGATCTCGACCCAGACCCTTGATCTCATGGCCAAACGTCGATCTATGCCCCTACAGACCTCCGTTGATGCTGAGGCACATAGGCAGCTCAACAGACGCATACAGAAATCCTTGCGACATGATATCCGATCCTATAATACTAAAAATATTAAGGAGACGATAGAGCGAAACAAAGGCTCCAAAGTGTTTGCAAGGAATGCGTCCGTTGGACAAAGCCGGTTGACGAAGCTGAAGACGGAGGATGGCGGCATGGCAACGACAACGGTAGAGGTACTTAGGGAGGTCGAAAGGTTTTATGGGCAGCTATATACATCGGTTAAACAGCCCGTGGGCATGGCTAAAGATCCTAGAGCCAAGCTTACCCGACATTATACCGAAGACATCCCGGACATCAGCCTGTACGAGATTAGAATGGCCCTCAAACAGCTAAAAAATAACAAAGCGGCGGGTGAGGACGGAATTACTGCAGAGCTTCTGAAAGCGGGCGGAACGCCGGTACTAAAGGTCATTCAGGGGCTCTTTAATTCCGTCCTACACGAAGGCATAACTCCGGAAGCGTGGAACGGGGGCGTGGTGGTCCTTTTCTTCAAGAAAGGCGACAATACCCTGTTGAAGAATTATAGGCCCATCACGCTCCTGAGTCACATTTACAAGCTGTTCTCGAGGGTTATTACGAACCGTCTCGCCAACAGGCTCGATGACTTCCAACCTCCCGAACAAGCCGGATTCCGAAAAGGCTACAGTACCATAGACCACATCCACACGCTGCGACAGATTATACAGAAGACCAAAGAGTATAACCGGCCTCTCTGCTTAGGATTCGTGGACTATGAGAAAGCCTTCGATTCGATCGAAATATGGGCCGTGTTGCAGTCTCTCCAGCGGTGCCGGATAGATCACCGGTATATCGAAGTTTTGAAGTGTTTATACCAGAACGCCACTATGTCGGTCCGAGTACAGGAACAGAGCACGAAGCCAATTCCACTAAAAAGGGGCGTTAGACAGGGAGACGTTATCTCTCCGAAGCTGTTTACCGCTGCCTTGGAAGACGTCTTCAAGCTACTGAACTGGAAAGGACGTGGCATCAACATAAACGGCGAGTATATCACTCACCTTCGGTTTGCCGATGATATTGTCATCATGGCAGAATCGCTGGAAGATTTAAACACCATGCTCGAAGACCTCAATAGAGTATCCCAACAGGTGGGCCTTAAGATGAACATGGACAAGACGAAGGTTATGTCAAATGTCCATGTAGCGCCTCTACCGGTGCATGTTGGGAACTCAGTCTTAGAAGATGTTGACGAGTACGTCTACTTGGGTCAACTGATCCAGGTAGGCAATTCCAGCTTCGAAGACGAGGTAAATCGACGAATCCGACTCGGCTGGGCAGCGTTCGGGAAGCTACGAGATGTCTTCTCGTCCGACATACCTCAGTGCCTAAAGACGAAAGTCTTTAACCAATGTGTGTTACCAGTGATGACTTACGGATCTGAAACGTGGTCCCTCACTATAGGTCTCCTACAAAAGCTCAGAGTCGCTCAACGAGCTATGGAGAGGGCTATGCTCGGTATTTCCCTACGTGATCGCGTCAGAAATGATGATATCCGTAGGAGAACAAAAGTAACCGACGTAGCCCAGCGGATTAGCTCGTTGAAGTGGCAGTGGGCGGGACACATAGCGCGCAGAACTGATGGCCGATGGAGCAAAAAAGTTCTGGAATGGCGACCGCGTACGGGCAAACGTAGTGTGGGACGCCCAACGGCCAGGTGGAAGGACGACCTCATCAAGGTCGCGGGGAAGCGCTGGATGCGGGCTGCTTCAGATCGGTCATTCTGGAAGTCTATGGGAGAGGCCTATGTTCAGCAGTGGACTATGTGTGGCTGATATGATGATGATATGATGATGAGATGAGGTTACAAGAATAATTCGGAACCGGAGCCATCCGCAAATATAGGCATAACCTATTTATTTCACACATTGCCGGTGGAACAGCATGCATTCTATATATTAGCCATTGCTTAGGCATTGTATAGAATGTCTGCATTATACACATTGCCCGGTAACATATACAACACATAAAATGGTTGTTAAACGCCAACTTAGCTTACAAACCTCAAGTGTCAAGTGCCAATAATCTGCCAATTAGTGCTCATAGCGGTGTCTGATAGCTCTCGTGATATTGAGTTCGAATTCAATTGTTCGTGAGATTCCAATATCCTAGTACATAGTGAACCTTCACAAATGTTGACTGGCCGGTGACATCGTCGTAATGAATAGTTTATATTTATGCCTGACATTTCTCGGCATACCTCGATATGTCGAATCAATAAGTCTTATAAATATTTGTGTATACTTGAATATTTGGGATGGACAAAAACTTGGGAAATCTATATGTATAGGCGAATACTATTTTAGAGTGGGCCTTCAACCAAGTAATCGAAGGTGTAGGCTTGATATCAGCGTCCCTGAGCGTTCACCAAACTGTTAAGTAATTTTGATTGAACCTGTCAAAAGCTACATGAGAATAACGTCTAGTTCGAAACCGGAAAAATATTCGTGGGTAGATACGAAATCACCCGAGCCTTTTGTATGTCTAATCCGGAACAAAGTGAAGGTCCATTATGTCCAAAAGAGACAAGTGTCATAGTAGATAAACACTGTTACTCATAATATAAGATAGCACTCCTCAGTTCAGACACGGGCCACTTATAACATTTGTGAAGGGTCGTCTATAAAATGCTCCCTCGCGAAAATAACGCCATAAACATACTCGACATTTCCTTTCTGTAAACGATTTTTTTTTGAGATTATAGCTAATAAATATTGTAGCATTAGGATGAGTTTTGGAAAAAAAATCGGGAAATATTTAATATTGGGGCTGAGATGAGAATACGCAAAGGTTTTATAACATGAGATAGCAGTCCAACTCCCTTCGGCTTCAAGGACCCACTAAGCAGACCCACCGGTGGGTCTCAGAATACTGACATGTCTCCAAGGGCCCACTAGTGGGTCCACTGAGATTTTATTATTTTTGAAGACCCACTAATGACCCCTTCGTTGTCAAGGTTCATAAAGCAGACCCACCGGTGGGTCTCAGAATACTGACATGTCTCCCAGGGCCCACTGACGGGTAGGCATGGCCTTCATAAAAACTGTTCAAATTTAGTTTCATTCTAACGTCAATTGTCTTAAACACTACTGATGATTAAGCTTAGACCGATACTAGATTTTGAAAAAAAAAAAGAATTGGTTCGGGTATTGGTTCTCTGAGCTGGTGCCGTATTCTTTGAAGAATCTTTCATAATTTAGGCTTTGGTTACTCTTCCTACATTTCAATTAAAAACTACTAGAACTATTATTTATAACTATCTTGAATCTAGTGATTAAGTTTTATGTTCGTAGGTATACCCGGAGCGTCTTGATTAGATAACATTTCCATTGCGTATGCGTCTATCCACCAGCCTTAGCATGCGGAGCGCTTGCGTCACAATATGACATTGGTGCCACTCACAATTCATGAAAAATAGAGCAGTATTCATTCCAAGGCTGTATTTGTTATGCAGAATCAGTACGAATATGTTACTTAGTTATAGGACTTGCAGGCCAAATGTAAAGACGGCTTTCCATGGTGCGACATTCCGCAATTTTGTGTGATACTGCATACGTCCACGGACAGTCACAACATCGTGCCTCCCACGGGTTGTTGCTACGAGTCTGTTTCAGCCCCTATGATTCTTTCTTAGACCTACGCGTACCGAACGAATAATAACATAATTAACTAGAATTAGTTGTTACCCGCGTGTAATTTTGTTCCCGTTCTTGCGACTCATGGGAACCTATTGTTATTCCAGTATGTAATCTATCCATGTATTAAATTTCAGCCAGATCCGTTGAGCCGTTAGAGCGTGATTGAAAAACTAACGTCCAAAAATACAAACATACAAATATCTTCCCAATCTTTCAAATTTATAATATAAGTAGGCAGTAGGATAAAATAAAACATACCTGATATTATTAGGCCATTTTTATGGTTGCTAACAGGTTCTAATAGGTTCTAACACTATTTAATAACCTATTTAATAGTTAGGTAAACACTGAATGCCGTAACTGTAACTATTCTCTTGCGGCCTGAACCATACATGGTCGTCATTTAATTCAGTTCTTTTTTTATCACGGGGTTCGTGCGTTCACGTTTGAGGTTTTCCTTCCTCTAAAGAGGTCGCACTTGGTTACGTATAAAAAATAATTAGTATAGTGACGCACTTTACCAATTACTGGTTACGTGTTACTATAACAACAATTATTTGGCTTTTTGCTGACATAAATAATATTTTTATTACTTACCTAGCCTAGAGTCTAGGGACGCTCAAATATACAAACAAACATTGACTTATTTTTAGATTAACATGACGGTGCCTGTTAGAAATATAGATTTTCATTGAAACCACGTATTTCTATAGATACAAAATTATTACAAATATTTAGTTCAAGTCAAGTTCGATTTAGAGCCATCATAATTTTTTTTAACTTTGGAGTACGGAGTTGACTTTCCCACTCTATCTACTCCACTTCGTCTGATCTTCATCCATAGAAGTAAGACCATTGGCATGCATGTAAATATTCACGGGTGCATGCAAATTCATTGGAATTCATTATTACGTGTATCGATAATATATGCCTTATAATGTATGTTTTCGAATACATAGGGAAAAGAATCTTCTCGGGCGGGACTCGAACCCTTACAGGGGGAATGCCTGACCAATTCGGCTACCGAGACACGCCCGATATGATTCAAATTTCCCATCTCATACGTCTTTAAGGCGAGTTGGTTCTTTTTCCCTATGTATTCGATTTGTATAAGTAGTTAGCATACTTAATGCTGTAAAAATTGCTTCAAATGTATGTTTTATTTTACCGATCTATGAAAAAATATTTATTCCTAAAAATATTTTCGTATTAAATATTCAATGAAACATTGGAATCTTGATTAAACATTCCGACCACGTCATATATTGTAGCATTGATATCTATCACAGCCAAAATGAAATTGGGGAAAACATTGATAGCAGTCTTAGTCACTAGGAGCCAGTAGGTAATTGATATCAGAATATTGATAGCAATAACTCTGTTTGTGATATATATCTAAACATGTCTGGCAATGATATATGGGTATTAATTTTAACGACCGCATTCGGAAAATGTTTTCAATAATTCTATTTTGGATTGGTACCAACCAGATTTTATTTTTATTCAAGTGTATTTCTCCTCGTTCAATACTTACAGACTTCAGAACAGGCATCTACTGTGGGTGTACAAGCCCAATTTTCTTCTTTTTTCTTTACCTGCGCAAAATCCTCACTGGTAGTCGGAGCCGGTGGGGTAGGCCGGAGGATATGTCGGGCTTGAACCAACTAAAATGCACGTCATCTGTGAGTTTTTGGTTGCCGGAGGTGAGTTTGGCAGGCATATACCTTGCACCCCGGCCAACCCATGGCCATTTCTCTCTGGCCGTCCTTGGGTGGTGTACAGGTACTTACCGACGTCCTTGAGGCCAACCTCACTTGCAACTCCTGCTAGTCGATGGGCATCTGCTAAACCACGGACGAGGTTCTGGCTGAGGCGTTCCTCTTAGTGTTGGGAGTTTTGATAGCAGTCGCTTATGTAAAAACTTCAACTGCAGGGGCAACTGGCGAACTGCAATGAGGATGAAATTTCAAATTCCTGCATCAAGTCTAAACAGGCTCTGCGTTGATGAATCTGTCTATCGAAGCAAGTCATTAGGTATTATATTAAGCTTATCTTCATGCTAGCATTAAACCCAGTCGCATCCGAAGTTATTCAACTTGAGAGTCGATTCTGGGGCCGTTTTACCAGTCTAACTACGGATTTGGCTAAACTTCAATATTTTCTGTGAAGCGTATTATATAACATAACGTAACATAACATAACGTAACTTAACGTAACGTAACGTAACGTAACGTAACGTAACGTAACGTAACGTAACGTAACGTAACATAACATAACATAACATAACATAACATAACATAACATAACATAACATAACATAACATAACATAACATAACATAACATGTTACTCACGCCTGTATTCCCCGAAGGGGTAGGCAGATGTGCTGACACCCACATTTCGCCAGTTTTATTATTCGTATTATATAACTCTTATATTACAGGAAAACCATCGGGAAAATGTACTATACCTGCAATGGACGCTTTGAGACGCCCTACTTCTTGCTAATGAGAAAATCCTCTCGGCACTTTAGGTTTTATTACCGGAATGTCCAGTCGGTTTATTAAGTCTATAAATACATTGCACCTATACGGAGAATTGTTCATATTATATATTTTACCTGCAGCTTCACCCGCTCGCGTCAAACGTTAAAATAGTCGATAAGCTTTCAATTTTTTCAAATCTTAGTTAAACATAGTGCAGGATTACGGTTTGCGGTCAGTCGGCAGTCTCCTGCAAAAACTAAACAAAGCCATGGAACGTAGGCACGTATGTATTATAGGAAAGAAGGAGAACGAACCTCGGATTTCAAAGTGCAAGTTTTAAATGCGACCGGAACAGAGGATGGTGATGATGGAAATCTCTCATCACCATCAGCAAAATATTCTTTCATAGTCGTGATAGTAAATTTTTCAGAGATAGTGAATTTTTCATCTGGAAAATTTTCATTGAATCATCTCAATTGTAAGTGCTGACGCATCTGGCTTTATACAATTCCGTTATTATATTTTTTATTAAAAAGATATTAGTGAAAAAGCATTGCTGTCTTGCTGTTCTGAATTATGTGACAGTTGTCTTGATAAATGGTCGTAAGTTATTTATCACCATTGCCTTACTTCCTCTTCTGTTAAAAGGACTATGGAAAATGTACCAAGGCATGACGATGAATTGTAAAATTTGGAGTATTATTTTATGTTAGTAAAGTCGTAGGTTAGCAATGCATTTCCAACGCTATTGTTGAAAGGGTTGAAATCTTAAGTAATTAAATCCACTGAGTTATGTCGACGGATACCTACTCACAGTGCTGTCACTCTATGATGTTTAACTAGTAGTAGTACATGTTCATGTATATTATAGTGTTGTTCAAGTGTTTGCCATATATAGTACCCCACTTATCTGTATCCTTCCTTCGATAGTAACTAGCAGATAAAGGCAATTGTTTCATACGCTGATTGCGCTATCAACGGTATTTAATTACAATGTTTTAGTAGTTTTACGGGTTTGCGGTTTGCGATAAATTAAAGTTCTTCTCAGATTTAATAATGTAGTAACTGAATTAAATTTTAAAAATGTAAAGCGTTTAGTATACTAACTATTCAAATCGATTAAGAGCATTCCCTTCTAAAGGAAAAAAAAAACGCCGCCTGCCGGTTCTAATCCCGCCGGAACCGTTTCAATTTTTCCTATCTTTAGGCTCTCTTGCCGTTTATTTTTTAATCCAACCAGAGATTTCTTGGAGCATCTTTCTCTCTTCCTCATAGTTTCGAATTTGTCCACGCTGAGTTGAAAAAATCATTCCCGATATAGACTGGTTAGACGAAAACATAATTATGGCGTTTCTGCGAAACCCACCCCTATAAGAGAAATTTATGAATTCAAAGTAACGGCGGGTACAAACCAGCTTATTTATAAATTATTTATTGAATGAGTAACTTCCCCCTCGCTAGTTAAAAGAATATCAATTGTGGGACCCGTGTCGAAGCGACCGGTTCCAACCTTAAAGCGCTTTGAGACATTTATTATTTTATGTTGTGGTGTATTATTGGTCTGCCTTAGTACACTTTGGATATCAACCATAACGCTGGTGGTATCACCGTGAAATTTGGTGGCAACCTTCTTTCGTTTAGAGAGGTTTACCACCATCTAGTCCCGGTTTCCCCTTTGCCCATAGGCCTTTTTTTTTATCGTGCGATATATCCCCACGGATACCACCCCCACGGAGCCGGTGGAGGCGGTTATGTCGGACTCGAACCGACTAAAACGCACGCCGTCTTGGGTCCTTGGTTGCCGGAGGTGAGATTGCCAGAAGCATATCTCTCGCACCCCGGCAGATCCAGGCCATCTCTTTCACGATGGCCCTCTTCGGGTTGTGGGGACCACAGGATCCCCATCTAGCCCCGGTACGGGGAGGCGCACTTTGCGCCGCCGCCGCGGCCTGCTTCTGCTAGGGTGACAGGCGGCTCCACCGGTCATCCCCAGGCCAGCGCTCATGGAGGACGGAGGTCGTTCTGCGACCTCCGACGTCCGGTTCGCCTTCGCTCTGCGCGGGCTTCCCGGGCCCGGAGTCTAGTCCGGACCCGTCTAGGCGGCGGCACCCCAAGCGTTCGCGCATCGTACCATCGCTGTAAGCAATGTGGCGAGTGTGAGGACTCCCACCCCCAGAGCCGCCACTAGGACCCGCCTCGGCGTGTCCCACGCCGGGTACTTGGTCAGCGTGTGCAGCTCTGTGTCCTCGCTCGCGTCACAGTGATGGCACTCGGACGCTGGCTCCTTCCGGATCCGACACAGGTAACTCCCGAAACACCCGTGTCCGGTAATCACCTGCGTCAGCCGGTACGAGAGGCTGCCGTGTGGCCTCTCTAGCCACTCCTCCATGATGGGTCTTACCGCCGCTATTATTGCCCATAGGCCTGTGCTTATGGAGACCAGAGATTGTTTAGCGCTCTTCGGTGTTCTCTGTGGGACAGATTAGTAGTATTTATTTCCGTTCTCTTTCTGCTGCCTCTTTTGTACATATCATCTCCTCGCAAAACAAGGCGCCTGAATTCCACACGATCTAGACCATAGCAAATGACAGTAGCATTGTAACAACCCTGTGAATAAGTACTATTTCTGTATCTGTACAGTAAATGTAAGTACTGACAATATGTCCGTAAATGTAACTGACCCGAATATGGTCCGGCATAGGTATTACATCTATTGAATAGATAGAAGATGCTATCGTCCCACTTGAACTATACTCTATTTGTTTAGGTACTTAAAAAAAGGTAAACAAGAAAAATGGTGGATTTCAGAGATAGTCAACCGTCAATGACAATAGTATTTTTGTGCATGATTATGGGCAACAAAGACTACATTTACCTTACTAAATAATTTTAAAATTTATAATATTAAACTCACACGTTCAACACATTCACAAAATTATAATCACAATTAAAGTGATTTCAAATTCAATCACTAAATAAAATTTTAGTCTGAGTCCGAAGAACTATCACCAACACTAATTACAAAGCGATTATAGGTTTCGTCTATTATCTTATCTAGGGATGATTTGCCAGCTCTTTAAGGTACCGAATAATAACAATAAATACAAACTACAAACTGCGAATTGACTTTGACAGTCACGCACGTATGGCGCGATCTGGAAAAAACTGTTTTGAATATCTGTCTTTTTAGTTTCTTTATGGTAGGCACGGTGCAATAGTTTTAAAATCATTCTAAATAATATAGTTATTATAGTTTTTCAGCTTATGAAATAATAAATGCAACTTAATATTAAACAAAGTAGTTAAATATAGAAAAATATACGATAGAAATGGATTTTAAGTTCTAAAATGATTTTATTTTGGTTTCTTTTTATTTCGGAACGAAAAATGCCCCTATAGAAGAACCCTTTTTACGATTTGTTTACCTTTTTTTAAGTACCTAAACAAATGGAGTATAGCTAAACACAATTTGCAACTTTAAGTAGGTTGCCACAGTTAACATTTGTGCTGAGTTGAGATGCATTGGCACGCGTCTTATCTGATACTTTAGCTTGAATAAGCATACTTGTCGCGTTTCGACGACAATATTGGTATTGCTGCGCAATGGAGAATATTGATACGTGCGGCAAAATATGTTCATACAACCTAGAATGAAGTCTGTAATGTCTGGTAAATTTGAGATTGATATTAGGACCTACAAATTGACGGCGTCACTCATTTGAATTTTAATATTTGTTGTTGCTGTTGCTATCCATAAATTAATATTACAAATCCCGAAGTATCTCTACCCATCTGTCACGATTTCACGCCTAACACTGAACCGATTTTGATGAAATTTGGTACAGGGGTAAAGTAGACGTTGAGAAAGGACGTTAGGCTGTTTGGTATAACCGACATCCACGCGGGCGGAGTCGTGGGCAACAGCTGGTTCTAAATAAATCAAATAAGTATCCATTGCCTGCAAAGAATATGTGTACATACAGATAGCCATATAATTTACTTGTATGAGCTCATATGTATGTTATATTCTTCATGATTCGGAGCATCACAGCCAAATCTAATTTAGAATGGATTATTCGATCCCGCTCTTTCCGCCGAGGAAGGAAAGTGACAACAAATTCTTTATCTTCCTTCCTGTACATAAACCGTTGACATAATGTGTTATGGCACATTCGTTGCCCGTAAATTGTTTATAGCTTCAAGTCAATTTTGTTGCGCACTGCCTCGATACAGTTTGTTAGCGTTCGTGATTTATGTACGCAATTTGTTTTGGATTTAAAATTGAAATAATTTTGTTTGAATGGATGGGGAGTTAAAATTCTGTGATATTCCAAACTACACTCTATTGCTGTACCAAAATGTAGATCAATTAAACGTCTTTCTGTAAAAGAGTGTCCACACGAATGCACGTGCACGACGCACGCACGCCCGCACAGTGCACACACGCTAGCACGTACCTATGCTATTTTCAAAAAAAAAACCTAAAGCAAATAGATTACCTTACACAGTAGTGTCAAAAGATTCTGCTTCATATATCGATGACTGATAAACCAGAATACGTTTGAACGTAGAAACGAAATTGACACTTTCATACAATATCTGTTTCTGTCCATTCATTTGACAATATGAAGTCAAAAACGGAAATCGGATAAAGATTTCTCTAGTATACAAACGTCATTAAATTCGATTTGGTCCTCTATTAGAGTTATAATCACAAAAGCATATGATTCAGAGGCGCATGGGGCAATTCTATCACAGTTGAATTGACAAATAAATTATTTTTTCTTAATAGGATTGTCTCTTTTGTCCGAATAAAGCGGAAATAAGATATTGGGAACATGCCAGCATCCAATTACCGGGGGATTACCATTATTGTTCTATGTGTTCTGTTCGTAAACGGATGAAAGCACGATAACATTAAATTAAATAACAGTAATCTTTGAAATCTGTAATTATTTAAAAAAAAAACTCGCAGTCTTAATACTATGACTTCAGCCAGAGACTCAATTTTGTGTTCATTATTAGACGAAACATCATTTTCGAGTCTGAAAAGGTATGAGAAATGGTTTACGGGACAGTAATTCTGAATTGAAATCTTCGTTGAATAATGTTATGGATCCAATTTTTTGTAGAGAAAAGAAAACATTTTCTCAACACTTCTAAGGTTCATACCTTCACCTTTTAGGTACTTAGAAATAATTTTTTGATAGGAGTTTTTCGTTAGAGAAAATACGAAAGAATATGGACTACTATCATCTCCAAGACACCTTTTTCGTGTTTTTCTGAAACGCGTACCTATGTTCAACGCGAAGCTGGTCCACTTAGTGCCATATTCTAGAATGACACTCAGCCTGGATCGCGATTTATCTGAGGCCAGATTGTATAGGCCATAATGTCAAACTATCAATCTGTGTATACAATCTGTCATCCTATAAATCTTGATTCAGGCTGAGTGTCATTCTAGAATACGGACCTTAAACTACAAACTTATATTTTGAACTAGATATCTCGTTCACTCAGTACTGGTTCGCGTGTTATTGAAAACAATACCAGTTAACTAATTCGCATTTTATATGTAAATAATAGCAGAACTAATTGCGAAGTCAGCTCCACTTCCTAAGTATTTAAGGGCGGCGTTCTCGAACAACGATAAGGGCTCACTCAAGTTGCGAGCCTTAAATCTAGTCCAACAAAATCTTTCGTTGAGTTTTTAATATTGTTTTTTGTATACGTAATTCATATATCCCCTATGACGTAAGCAGAACTGTATTAACATCTATTTATTATGGCTTTTGAGTGCTCTAGTATTTCTTTCCTTGTACGTATTTCTTTCTATTCCCTTAATTCCTTATACACGTGACAAATCTGTAGATAACTAAGCTCAAACGAGTTTTATGCTAGGTTTAAACATCATGTTATATTCCACAAAAGGCCAACTTCAGAATCCATCAAATCTTATTTTCCTTCCCCAACTAGAAAACTCACTGAGACAGAAACTGAGAAGCGCCCTGTAGTGAACAAGGAAGATCAAATTGTCCTCGACCTATTTTAGTTGAATGCTTTAACAATTGTAAACCTGTATCTGGGATAAATGTACATACCAATATTCACTCGATAAGTACGGTATTTACGGTGTTTCAGGTCTACTCTTTGCTTTATTTGTCAGCCCTTATGAGGTTTAAAGGGTTTAAGCAATACAGGTGCATTGAAGCGCTTGCACAAACACAAAGAATACCACTTCTTTCGTTTTGGTTTCGTTTTCATCACCAAGGCGTTACTCCGATTGCATCTGAAACCTTAAACTCGTATTACGGGATCCGCCTTCCGGCTTCTGCTCCGCCAGTTGAGACGATCTTGGACATTAAGATGTATGTATGCATTCAGAATTCATTAAATTTTGTTGTGCTGTTACTACCATAAACATTCGCATATGAAATATCAGTAGGATACTTTATCTCCTGTGGAGTGTGGAGTTGTGCGTCATTATTCAGGGCCAGTCCGTATGATTACTGCGAGCAGTCGCGAGCGGTTCATATTTACAAATTACCGTCGAGATTTGCCTGTCTCTGTGTGAATTTTCCTATAAATAGTTTCTTTTAGGCTTTCTTCTTAAATAAAAATAGTTTGATTTCTATTTCATGTCCACACTAAAAATAAACAACACTAGACAATTTTTTTGTTATGTAACTTGTATTAACATTAGTTAAACATACATCTATTAATTTATTAGCCTAGTTTTAAATGGTTGAGGAAGCAACATGGTCATCATTAACAATTGAAATTAGAACACATAACAAGGCACGTACTAATTGAGTTGAATTTACGTCCATAAACCGTCCACGGGGACAACCTTGACCATATAAAGATGCGCCTTGACACTGTCGGCGCACGCGCACCTGTGCGCCATCTGTCCACTCTATTTATAAGTGTGTTATTAATATTACGTTTTATTATTAGAATTTTCAAGCTGTGTGGGCACTGGTAACTGTTTCGCATGAAGTGGTCCAAAAGTTAAGTGTCCAAAGAATTATTAACAAAATATAAGCCGTTATGTTGACACGCTTTTATGGTTTTGTTGCACCAACTGTGCGTTTAAATGCATTGTCCTTATATATATTGTTTGTTCTATGATTATACAATGTTAGTCAATGTTTGTTATTGGTAGGTGCCGCTGCTGTAGATAAAGGACATTTCTTCTGAAATATACCCACGAACGAGTCAGCTAGACTTAAAAAAACTAAAATAGATATCGGCTTTTACTAATTTCAAATATTATAAATAAACAAAGATCAACTTTATCACATTAGCGCCACGTCAGTCCACATACGGACAGGATAAACGTTAAATTAAAATAAAAACCCGATGCTTAATACTGTAAAGGGTTCGCTCAACGACTGTAATGATAATCAAGTATTCATATCATACAGTCGTGTAAAAACAAGCATTGGATAATGACCGTTGGATTATATTTATGTAGTACGCGTACTCGTTTTGGGTATCAATGGATTATAAAGGTTGCCTGTTGTCGTTGTAATAACAATTTCATCGAGATCAAGATTAAAATTTAGGGATAATGGCCGTTAAGTACTTTCCTGGTGGAAAACCCGACCGCGGTCACTGCACAATCGCACGCACGCATACCGGTTAAAATATACCTACTATACATATATCGATTTGCTATATTTCAAGCGCATAACTAGACTATTCTGTAGCTTTGGTCACTACCGATATATAAGTTAACATAGGTTACCGTAATCAGGTGTTTTGGGATCCAACAAAATCTTCAAGAGCAGGCCGGTGCATCTGCTGATTGATGAACGCAGCTCTGGTAGATGCAGGCTTTCCTCACGAGGCTGGGAAGTCTGTCAGCACTAACGGCAGTCGCTTCTATAAAAGTCGTATCAGCAATTAAAGGAGGAAGAGTTGGCAAATACCGGTCCCGAATGTGGAAACCTGGAGCCGGGAACAATGCTAAGAGCATGATGGGGGAAGGTTACTGCTAGGATAAGATAAGGCTAGAAAACGTCCACGTTGCAAAAAACAGCTCTATCAAACGCCCTTTTACACAAATCACTATAATATTATGAAGACGCTTGTCTTAGGTATTGCGCCGATAAAGATAATATATTCCACAACATTCTACACAACGCTATCTAGACCCATGGTAAGCTTTTTTATAGCTTGTGTTATGGAATCTAGAATGCGGATAAACATACTTATATACTTTTTTTTTTTTTGTAAATACATACATATTATACATAGAAACACCCAGACCAATGCAAATAGCCATATTCATGCATACAAATATTTGCACTGAGCGGGAATCGAACCCGCGCCTCCTGCGTGGCAGTCGCGTGCACTACCGCCACGCCACAGATGCACGCGATGTATCAAAAATATTTGTCAAAAATACGTTTTTGCTATCTTCGTCTGCATACATCGATCACAATTAATTCGTAAAATTATATCTCCACTCCACGATATTGCCAGACTCGGTTAGGCAAACCAATCAGTAAAGTTCGTTCTAGTGGAATTAATTACATTATCAAATCAAATTTTATCTCAAGTTGCGATCAATGCGAACTGCTTCACTGCATGACTTGATTTTTTTCGCAATATAAAGTTCAATAATTTTGTAAAAGAAAATTCCTATGTTAAATTTTGCTATTTCAGTTTTAATAACTTATTTTAAACTTTTGATATGTACAGTCAGCGGCAAAAGTTTTTGAACACACCACAGTGATTTTGAAAGTCAAAAGTTTACTACGAGAATGACAAGTCTTAATTTTCTTCTCGTTCGTGTTTTGACTTATATTTATGTCCTGTTTCACGCGTCATTCCGTGGATTTTTTCAAGCTTCAGTTTCTTCCCTATTGTATCTTATTGGCAACAACCGAAAAGCTATGAAACCATCCCATGCGTACTGTATCAACATCGGCATTCGGTACTATTGTCCTGATATACGTGATGTAATTCGCCGGCATCGGCACCGCCGACCGATTACACCCTGTTATACATAATTCATACATGAGCCCGACCAGAGGCATCACCTCCTGAATACTCATTGTTACAGAATATACATACAATAACGTGAATATTTCGCGATGCATCGTAATTAAAAACTTCGCCGTATTTTTTGGAGAACGAGTCTTTTTTTTGGCCATGATTGATTTATTTGAGTGTCTTGCAAGTCTTTGAGGATTCGTTAGACCGCGTGCGCACTTTGTTAGTGAGTTAGTTAGCGATATGAATAGCATAGCAATAGCTTCATATAGAAAAACATATGTCGTCCTTTTCGGCCACGCTCTGCGCCTTTTCCGTTGACAGTGAAAATCCTACATTTTAAAAGACAGCTTCTTTCACTTTAAAATGATAAACGTAATTTCCTTTTTACCAAATTGAAAAAAAAAACTAGATTGATAAAATACGTTGGTATAAAATATACACACGCATATAAATCCCTGAAGGAGAAGGCAGAGATCGGAATAAAAAAATGTAATAAGATTTTTATTCCGATCTCTGCCTTCTATTGCTGATTTTTAAGTAACTTTTTTATGACGCTTTGGTTGGTTTGAATTATATATTTTCTTTATACGCTCTGCACAATTTGACATAAAAGCCAGAGCATGTAATAAACATTCGTGTAACATTCACAAACAGGGCGCCATTCCACAACTGCGGGGCTTTAATAAAACGTGCAAGAGTAAAGCCGAAGTCAGTCCCAGTAGGGTGAACGCCCGAAATATGTAATAACTGTGTAAGTGAACACTGGTCTTAATTCGATATGAATAATGAATAACAGCGAACTGGTGTCGCTACCTGCCTTTGTTTTGTATTATGATAGTTCGCGTGTATTTTACCATGCTATTAGTTGTGGAGGCCAGTTAATGAGGACAAATTATTATTGCAGCTATTTTAACGTTAAAATGTACGTTTTGGTTTGTTTTGTGAAGGGGAATTAAGCTTTGAAGCTTTCAGAATGGTATTAGAAGTGAAATTATTTGTCTATTTCACAGCTATTCAACACGTGGTTTGAAGCTTACGGAAGGCGTCAAGTTTAGATCGTACTTACTGTAGGAATTCTTCAGGAGCTGAGCAACAGGATGCATAATTTTCCTTTAATTAAAACGTTAACTCTAAAAGCTTCTAGAAGAATCGTATCACAATTTCTTTAAAGTATTTGTAGATGGTTTCTCATCAAGTCTGACGTCAATGACTTGGAAAAGTTTTCATACTCATAAAAAATACGAAGTTTTTATTATACTGGAATCAACTGTACCTACAACGTATTTTCAGTCGAACCAGCACCATCTGCGAATACGTCATTAAACAGAGCGATTTTTTCCTTATTTTCTTGCATTTCTAATTTTCTCTCATTCAAAAAGTAATATTAGGTCCTTACATATGAAATTGGCGTTTTTCGTACTGGCCACTTTAATCACGATTTTCTCATCTTTGGTAACGAATTCCAAATTCAAATTTGTACAGCTATTTACTCATGTATTTGTGCTTCGATGACCGTCATTCATTTGTTTTTTTCTGTTTGCGTCACTCATTTTATAAAATGGAAAACTTAAAATAACGCATTATTTACGAAAACGAGTTCCGCCGTGGCACTAGTGCTGCGGAAACGACTCGAAGGGTGAATGATGTTTATGACGGCCATGTTGCAAAAGAAAACACAGTTCGCTGTTGGTTCCAACGTTTTCGTTCTGGAAATTTCGACCTGCAGAACAAGCCCCGTGGACGGCCTGAGACCCAAGTTGATAATGAAGTATTGAAGGCTATTGTGGAAGCGGATCCATCGCAAACCACGTCCGAGTTAGCTGCAGGCTGCGGTGTTAGTGATAAAACTGTTTTAATTCACTTGAAGCAAATTGGGAAGATTAAAAAGCTTGAGAGATGGGTACCTCACGAATTGACTGAAGCAAACCGGCAAACGCGCGTCGACCGCTGCGTTACATTACTGAACCGGCACAATAATGAAGGTATTTGTGATGAAAAATGGATTCTTTACGATAATCGGAAGCGCTCAGCGCAATGGTTGGATCCTGGCCAGCCAGCCAAATCCTGCCCCAAGCGAAAATTAACCCCAAAAAAGTTACTTGTGAGCGTTTGGTGGACTAGTGCCGGTATTGTTCATTACAGTTTTCTCAAATCTGGACAGACTAATACGACTGATGTCTTTTGTCAGCAATTGCAAACAATTATGAAAAAGCTAGCGGCTAAACAACCTAGGCTGGTCAATCGCTCCACGCCACTGCTGCTTCACGACAACGCTAGACCACACACCGCACAACAGACGGCTACCAAATTATAGAGGTTCAATTGGAATGTCTAAGACATCCTCCGTACTCCCCGGACCTTGCTCCAACAGATTACCATTTTTTTCGAAATTTGGACAACTTCTTGCAAGGGAAAAATTCAACTCTGATGGGGCAGTCCAAATCGCCTTCACAGATTTTATCTGGACTGGTTTTTTTAGTAAAGGGATCAATGAACTACCTATGAGATGGCAAAAGTGCATATATGAGAAATATGCATATATAAGAAATATATTATATTTAAAAAATTCGACTTTTTGTTCCTCCCATACAAAACGCCAATTTCATATGTAAGGACCTAATATTATTACGGATAAAATGGAGAGATGGAATAAACTACCCGTTTCATTTAATTGTTCAGTGTTTTCTTGTAGATTTGCAATAATGCAGACGATGCTATGTTTCAAAATTGTAATTGAAATTATTATGAAATAGACTTCGATAGTTCGGTATTTCTGACTGAACTTTTGAAGATATGTACGGTATATATGAAATAAATAAATAAAGAAAGAAAATTCGTTTATTGAGAATCAGCACAAAATACACAAAAAAACTATTTACGACAGAGAAAGAAAAAGACTAAAAGGACTAAGTGACGTATGTTGACGAGAACGTCATAGCTTCATCAGCTGGGACGGAGTGACGAAAGTGTAGGACTCGGTGCTATGCCACAAAACAAGAGAAGCCTATGTCCAAAAGCGGGCTGTAATGGGCTGATGTGATCTGCTGATCGAGACGAGGCTCTGGCGCAGGCTAACCTGTCGACCTGGGGAAATCAGGTGGAATAAGGAGTAAATGGAGTCCAAGCTCCTAGTTGAAAGTTTCGGAATCGGATGCAACGCTCCATGCATGATGATTATCATGATAAATATTGTTCCTTTACAATGCGGTGTGAGGTACAATTTTATTTGGTAGCGTGCGTTGATCTATGTTCGCGTCAACGTGATTTTAACACTCCTGGGAATGACAAGCTACTGAACGTGTTCACTGTTCGCTATTGATTACTGAAAAGAAACGTGTTATCGAGCTCGTGACATTCATGACTGCTGCCGTAATCAGCTTTCGGCGTTATCACTTTATTTTATAACAAGATATTACTATTAGCTAAATGCTTGTGTTGTAATACCGGGTACAATTCAACCGAACGGTAGAAAAAGAGTGAGATTCATCGCTTGCTTTCGCTGTGACATCATTTATGATTTTTGGGCGTTCGTTCGTTGTCTATCGTTTGCTATCGTTTACTATCGTTTGCTATCGTTTACCATAGTTTGCTTTCGTTCGCGATCAGTGAAACGATGTTGACTACCTATCTCAAAAATAAAATGCATCTTAGCATGCGACCAAACTCCGATAAGTTGCAATGATATAAATTATGTTTCGACGATATATGAGTACATACATTCTTCAGCGTAGGCTCCGAAGTGTATGCTTTGGCTGTAACCGAGATTGACGCTTGGATGAAAAAAAGAGAGCTGAAAGGCAAAATTTTCTAACTTGCCTTGACATAACTCTTAGGTTACTAAGAACCTTCTTTACTTTTATTATATGGGAGGGAAATAAGTTTACTATCTTAATGAATTGATAAGAATTTCTGCTAACTCCCTCAGCTAAACTAAATTGCTTCTGTTAGACCCACTCCTACAGTCATGTTGAATATGTTATGGAGGTATATATAATCATTTCCCTGACGGCCATTCACTCATTAATGTAGAGGTCCAATTAATATAAACTGATTATGTCTAAACATACTGTTTATTTGTCAGTATGATGTAATCGTTGAGTGGTTCGCTTTATAACACATTGAGAGAGGCCTTTTATGTCCAGCACTGGACTGCAATCAAACTAATTGAGCTGCAAGATTTTAATATATCAAGTTCAAGCAATATCACAAACAAAACAAGAATCACATTTACTTATGGTTGAAATGATTGAAAACTGCTAATTGAATATTGATGACGAGTTAGGAAATGGACAATTTTGGAATCGTAGGTGGACGAGTTAAGAAAATGGACGGAGTCGTTCAGAGGGGAATATTCAGAGAACCATCTATTTTTGTCTCACCTCGAAGGTTACATGTCTATTATAAATAAAATAAAAATTTGTTTATTTCCATAACATATTTCTACAAATTTGTTTGTGTCCAGTGGCCCCACACTAGGCAAGCCTGTCCTGTGGGTACCTAGTCCGATTTACAATAAAAATTAACAACACTGTCCAACGGCTGATCATACAAAAAATACAAAACAAAAAAGAAATAGAAATAAAGTGCTTAACTAAACATGCATATTGAAAAATTAACAAAATAAAAATATAATTAACACAAGTATGAAGTGGTGTGCCCAATTTTTAATTTAGTCTACCTACTTTGTACCTTGATCACAACAAGAGAACTAATAAACATGTTTGCGCAAATCCCATAACAGATCTCTCATTTCTTTTCCGTAAAAATCAACTCGTGATCGTAAATTTTATAAAATGTTACAAAGATCTTTAAAATGTGCATAAAACCCTAATGTGTATTCACAAATCTACTCTTTACGGCTAGCTGTTCTTCATCAAATGTCCGGCGCGTTAGCAGTAAACGTATCGTAAAACACTTCATAGAAACCACAAATAGAATATAGCATATTTATGAAGCGAATTGATTACATAGCTATCTGCGCCGTTTCGGGAATAGGCCTAGATACGACTTTCGCGCATAGTACGGACATTATTCTGATTGGAAACGAGTGTTAATCGCAATCGTAAAGTAGATGGTGAATTTCCATTGGCCAACATAGACGAAAGAACTGACGTAAAACAAAACATAAACTTACATGCGTAGGCGAATATGAATGAACCGACATTTTCTTGTCAGTCAGAATAAGGTTGCTTAGCTTGTACTTACCTATAATGTTTATTTGTAGTGGTAACACAAATTTTCACATATTGCAAAGACATGTAGGTATTCTTTCCTTGAAGTAACGTGCAGATCACGCACAACATAGATGTGGCATTTAAATCGTTCACAGAAGTTCCACGTCATTCCGAACATGGATCCTAATGGATAAACTCTAAAGAACTAATTTCAGCATCGCTACCGCTTCTATAAAACAGCAATTCTTTTTTGAAAAACGTTTTCCTTATGATTTTATTATACCTACCTATGTATAAAGCAGATCACTATCTCTATTGTTGGAATATTGATACCCGTATAATATATATCCAGCGGCATCTCTAACATAAAATAATCACAGCTATTCGTTATGGTAATAGAAAAAGTTGACGAATTCTGCGAAGTGCGGTGCGGTGTGGAGTGTCTTCTTGTAAACTCACCCATCTTCAATCTTCAAGTCGGTGGTGGCAATATTGCTGGATCATGCTGATAGGTCGGTTCGCGAGCGCTCCTCCATTAGGAGCACCGGTCAGCAAATTCCGATAATATCTGTATATAAGTGTGATAATGTGGAAGTAGAGCGTCTTGTCACTTGTTCGTCAATTCTAAGAGAAGAACAATGTTTTTAATATACTAAATGGTGAAAAAATAATTTAAGAGGTCTTGATTCCAAGTATTTATATTATATACGTCGGCGGGTTTGTTGAAATAGTCATGTCTATGAGCATATTTTTTATTTAAGCACTATTGATTATAGCAATGTTTCTCACATTTCATCAAATGTATAGGGTCTAAGCATTTGACGAAATGTCGAATTTGTATAAGTACCTAATATTACGTATGTATATTGGCAATAAATCTATTTAAGAAATTATTAATACTTATCTTACAGGGCTTCCCCAAGACAAGAACGGTAAGGATCCTATCCCCTCAAGAAAATCGATTCACTCGAGCCTCATAAAGGCCCTATTTAAGTTTAACAAACCCTTGTCTACAAATTTGCCTTTGAAGTGGTTTCCTTAACACTTAAATTAATGTCAGTTTGACACATTAAGGCTGGAACTCACCAGTGTAACTCCTTTCAACTGAACTGGGTTCTCACGTTTTCCTCAAGAAATTCAAAGACTAAAACATCAATATGATGATATCAGATAAACATCTGACTTGAATACAGAAACCATTCT
The DNA here is from genome assembly GCA_914829495.1 of Eilema sororculum. Classification (NCBI taxonomy): domain Eukaryota; kingdom Metazoa; phylum Arthropoda; class Insecta; order Lepidoptera; family Erebidae; genus Eilema; species Eilema sororculum. The sequence goes on from OU618533.1 coordinate 6,395,898, forward strand.
GAACCACTGATATATAAAAAAACTTTTTTATTATCAATGTTCTGAACACGAAAAAGAACTTAGTACGATTTAGTACACTAGAACTCAGTGATATTTTTAAAACACGCAGTTCAGCATGCAGGCTAATCGCATATCCTAATCGCCTAGACCAAATGATAACGATTTATTTGGTCCCACCACTCGCCATAAACGTAGTAGCATTCGATTCTAAATGTGCCGTACACAATGGGCGCACGTTCAACCTGTTGCGAGGCTAATGAATAAATATTACACCATACACATGCATACCCTTTCTGCATTCATTCGCAGCTTTGCTCGTGTGCATTGTGCATACAATTTAAACCATTTACAAGATGTTTGCGTCATCAGCGTTCGTCCAATGAGGTCATATTCTTATGCATTTGTTGTATATGGAAGAATTATATGGCATTCGATGTGGGAGGTTGTTTTTATAGCGTTTTGGACGTGATATCTTATAGATGAAATATTGGAGTATTACTTTTTATGCAAAGAACGTGAATATGACTTCATCTCTCATGGTGAAAAGATATAAATTTAGACTTTAGTACTTTAATAAAAGCAATAATTGTTGATCTAACTTAGGGATAGTCATGGAGTCAGGATAGTAGGATATTGAAATTATCACATGCCTAATTCCAAGACAACATAGGATATGTGGTTCTGGATAAGATTATGCTTCAAGCATTCAGCAGTTTTCTTTACCTGTTGAATATCTCACAAAATTTTGTTAAAGAACACAGGTTAGAAGGTTTATCGATTCAATATTCTATTACTTAACATGTGCGGTTACCAAATGTAATACCGTTCATCCAGATTTAAAGAATAGGGGCCAGGATTATGTTGTCTCTGGGGGGAAAAATAAAGTCCTCTGTAACGAATAAAGGTAACATACTTGGGAATTGAACAGGGTTGTCGTGCGTCCCGGTGGACTGCGAACTACCTTGACGTGCTTGTCCCAGCACATCGATGTATTTCGTACTAGCTAACGCCCGCGGTTCCACCCGCGGCAAATACTGTTTCTTTTCCTCAAGCCCTGTTTAAAAATTCTTCTATGAGTTTTTCCAGGCGCTAATCCATTTAGCTTTATCAAATTTCATCCAGATGATCTAGTCCTGGCGTGATTCAGTGACAAACATGCATACTGTATGTCCGTCCAAAAGTCCAATCATCATATCCATAGAAACTGTTGCTTTCATGATAGTGACAAGATTCACATCAATAAATACAGTGACGTATTAGCAAATCAATTTCAATTTCGTCAATTATGTTTCAATCCAAAAACCAATAATCGAAATTATGGGATGACGGACTGGGCCTTTCATTTTGCAAACATTTCACCCCGGCATCGTTATTTGTGATGTTAAATACGGCTTTGACCCAGTTCGCTGAGGGCTTGAGGGGCCCATCGGCCCTCTCCTATATTAGAAAGAATTTAATTCGTATATTGAGTACTTCCCAGTAATGTTTTATTTATCGCAATACTACCCGAAACAGCTTTTCCTGTAGTTGACGTAAACAGCACTTTAGTTGATGAACAGCGAGTTTCGCTCTTAACTCATAATAATACGAATATTAATGTTTAGTATGTAGGTAGTACGTACTCAAAATAGGGCGGGTCCACATGGCATTTATGGCAGCCCTAAAGAAAAGGTCGGTTATTGGTTTTCCTCGGTAAAAGCCTCGCTCAGTATTGATGTAAAGGAAATCTAATAACATGAATGAAGGTGACGTAGGCATGTGTATAATATAATATAGTTGTACGGACCACTTAATATCATGTCTAAGGCCCACATTTCAGAACGATACTATTCCTGAACCTCGATTTATAGCTAGATCTTAGGGCATAATGTATTCTAAATGACAGTTCTAATGTCATTATGAGAGTCGTATCACAACTGAGTGTTGTTTTGGAATATGGGCCAAACTCTCTGGAAAGTAATTACGATTTTCGAAATCTAATTACGCCTGTTTTAGTTCTGAGGTCGTACCGAAGTAATATCAACGTTATATTTCTAAAACATCTGTGAAAATAACACCGCACTCTAAAATATATATCTCGTTATTCATAAATCAAAATCAACTCTAAACTATGAGGTTAATGTTGATTACAAATGTGTTGTGACTATCTAATAGAGCCTTAATGTTCTTTGATGTCTGATAAAAACAAGTTGTAGTTGAACTAATATTTCTGTTTGCCATATTAAGTGTCTAATAACACTTATTAATGTCAAACAAGTATTCAAGTTTTTCCTTTTAAAGACGTCTTAAATACCTCGGCGTACTGTAGTGGTTTGTTACGTTTTTCTCTTGCTTTTGAGACTTTAATATACTTTGATACTTAGGCTATGTATAAACTCTATAGACGTCGCAAGTATCATTTCATAACGGCATAAAAAATGTGTACTAATTCGGTAGAATTTGACTTATGCATACATTCCGTGGCATGCACACATTGATAGTTTAAAGAAGAATATTAACATTAACTAACTCACACAAACCCCATTTTTGTGACGACTTTTCTTAGCAAAGCTATGTCTATACAGTATATGTTCTAACCTTTAATAGTTTTTAATAACGCGAGGCTTGTTATCGTCTGTTACACTTGTACCCTTATATAAATAGACTCGAGTTTGTATTTTTAGATTCTTATTAAGTTCTAAGGAAAGGTCAGATTCAATGCTAACATTATTAGTTTCTTTGTTTTTAAACACAAAAGGTAATAGAGTAATTCACATGTGTACCTACGTAGAAGAGGCATATAATCAGAGAAGATTAATTAACAATTTAATATTAACCCTGTAAATAGGTAAAGGAATTTGCCTTTTACTGTAACATGTTCATCTTTAATTATTTGTAGTGAGTGCCTATGTTAGATAATTTAGCGTAAGTAATACGACCGACGAAGCTCTAGGTATTCCATTTCTCAGAAATAATTCAATGAATATTAACTTTGAACGCCCCATGTAAGTGAAAGCAAGTCTTTGAATGAAATTCACATTTATTATCTTGTTTATGTAAGCTATTTCTGCTACAGCCAGGTGTCAGTGGGCGAATCTGTAGGAGTTGCCGCCGTATTTGTAATTTTCTTCTATAATTACTTTACTGAGACTGGATGAATTTATTCTCGGTACATTTCTAGATATTTGATGTTCAATTAAGCGAATTACTACTTTTTTGCAAAGGGACTGTGTTACATTGGACTGTTGCCTATACAGGTGTCCCAATTCTTTGTGTTTTAAGTTTTGAAAATCGATTCTAACATTGCATTCTATCTATCCATCTAACATTGAAGGCAAATCTTAATTTAAAATATTCAAGAAATGACAAAACTGCAAAGGTTCGGTTACGGTTTTCAGATAAAGCTTCTAATTTTTTCCGTATAACTGAAATTTATTCTAGTTGTTTTTGTTACAGGTTAATGCAGGCCTTGCGCAAGAGCAGCTTGCGGGTAGACCGCGCCGCCTAACCGCTTTTAATTGTAAGTTATGATATTCAAATGTTACTACATTACAACTTTTGACTGTACAACTACAGGTCATTATCATACTATTTAGACATAATTATATTGTTTTGGAACTACTCGTATTAAAACTTCAAACTTTTTGAATGAAATTTTAAAGCATTTTAGTATGGTATCTCTTTTTTTTTAAATCATAATCGATTGAATCAACAATCTGGTCTATGTTGTACAGTGAACTACAAAATTCATACATTCACGTGATTGAACACTGACTAATGTACAAACTATTTTCACGCATTGAAACATTTCTGTACTTAAGTACTTTTTAGTATTTTTAGAATTTATAACTCATGGTAAGTAGAATATTTCATGTTTTGTTCATTATTTTATGAAATATTTTAGAGCTAAAGTGGTGATTGAAATATTAGGTTAAGCCATTTGAGCCACTTTATTTAGATACTTTTTTTTTTTTTTTTTTTTTTTTTATACTGGACACGTCAATTTGACTTCACCTCGCCTGATGTTAAGCTAAAGGCAAAGTCTCGGAAAGAGGGTCACCATCGTAAACATTTACCATGTTAACAGTGGTGGCACTCAGCTTGACGGCCTCATTAGATGCCTTTTCACGCCCCGCTTAAAGGACCCAGGACTGTAGGAAGAAGGAAACACGTGAACTGGCAGGGAATTCCAGGCCTTAGTGGTGCGGCATAGGAATGAATCACTGAAACGCTTGGTTCTAGCAGGTATACTCTGCACCGTAAATGGATGACATCTTAGCCCTGCACGTGTCGTCCTGTGAAGGAAAGGGGAGGGTGGGACTAATTGGAAGAGCTCGTCAGAACATTCACCATGGTAGAGACGGTAGAAAACTGCCAAAGACGCAACATCTCTACGCATCTGCAAAGGCTCGAGGGTGTTCGTGACCTCAGGATCCCCAATAATGCGGACCGCACGTCGCTGCAACCTGTCGAGAGCATCTAATAAGTACTTTGCGGAGCCGTCCCAGAGATGTGAGCAGTATTCCACGCAGGAACGAATTTGGGTCTTATATAGAAGACACCGCTGCTCCGGCGTGAAAAAACGTCTCACTCTGTTCAGGACTCCGAGTTTACGCGAGGCTGATTTGATGATACTCTCGATATAGTTTTTGTTATTCAGTTTGCAGCGAACATCCATACCGAGGATAGTGAGGTGATCCTGCAGTGGCAGTGGTGTGCTCTGAAGAGTGGGAAGGGGAAGGAAAGGAGATACCTTTGCTGTAAACGCACATGCCTGGGTCTTCTTGGCATTGAACTCGACCAGGTTTCTAGCGCCCCATTGAGAAATGTGGTCCAGGATCCGGTCCAGGTCAGTGACAAGAAGCTGCCTTTTTTCCGCGATATCAGACTGCTTGGCCGCAGGATGTGCGTAATAACTCCCATGTAAGGTGCTGTCGTCTGCATAGCAGTGAATGTTTCCGTTACAGAGCATGTCATTGATATGCAGAAGAAAGAGAGTGGGAGATAAGACGGAACCCTGCGGCACGCCAGCATTTACCTGCAAGAACTCCGAAGCTCGTCCATCACAAAGGACGCGGATACGGCGCCCCTGCAGGAAGCTTGCAACCCAGTTACACAGTCTAGGAGGCAGGCCGAAGGCTGGTAGCTTGGAAAGAAGCGATTTGTGCCATACCCTATCGAAAGCTTTGGCGATGTCAAGACTAATTGCCAGTGACTCACCGTGCTTCTCCATAGCCTCACCCCAAAGGTGGGTCATGTACGCCAGAAGATCACCCGTTGACCGTTTCGGTCTGAAACCGTATTGCCGGTCGCAATTCGCAGTCTAGGTTACTAACGCTATAACAGTTAGACGCAATACAGTTACATAATAATATTATATTTGTTATTATCACGCTTTATGTATCAGTGTACTGATATATACTAGAGGCGTCTGGTTGCTCTGTTCATAAACTGCGACACATTTACACATTACACGTTTGATGTGATACACGCCATATGGCATTACACGTTCTGATCTGTTCACACATGTTACAATACAAATGTGTATTTACTACTTGATTTTTCCACATGCCCTACCTACACCGTCTTCAAAAAGGAGATAAAGGTGTAATTACACACGGTTATGGATTTAAGTGTACACTTTCCATACAAACAATTTTATTAATTTAAGTTATTTATCCATCGAACCAATAAATTTTGAAGTTAGTTAAAAAGTACATTCAAAAACTCTATTCACTGAAAGGCTGTTATTTAAATATTACAGAACAGGCACTTCATTTTCATTTTCTTTTTGTGTACATTCCGTCCATGTTAGCTTTGTGTACTGTACGCAAATAAATCTTTTAATCGTTTCTAATTTACATCGTTTTATATCCATATACGAGTACCACAAAGTCCTATGATGGGTACCTGTGAATGTCAGAATATCGTTATCGTTTAATTCAGCAAAAATATTCTCCTATTCTCCAAATAAACGTAGTCATTTATTTTGATTTGCTCTCAGTTGACAAAGCTGTGTACGTAATACCTGCCCCACATTTTAAATTGAGCACGAGCTTTGAACCGTCTAAAGCTGACTTGATTCCGTTAACAGGTAAAGTTGGACTATATTTTTGTTATAACAAAATATTTGATTTGCACCAAATTCGTCGTCAATAACTTAGCTTTGTTTCTCTTAGCAGATTCTCTTTACTGAGTATAGATCTGCACTACTTTTCCGGGCAGTACGTCTAGGGAATCCTTTAGTTTCCCGTAAAGTTTTAGAAATAAGAATGTTAAGCTAATACTGATGGCGACGACTGTACAAAATTTTGATAATCGCAGGAGTGAAATTAACTTTATGATTAGTTTGTTTTCTATATTGTTTGCCAGACGTTTTGGAAAGTTCGGGAGTTTCTTCAATGACTGTGTAAGACAAATTACTTATAATATTATTTATTTTCCATTTTCTCAGAAGATCTTGTGTACCTCTCTACTGTTATTGAACTGAAAAAGCATGTTTGTAAAAAATTGGTACTAATTATTTTTCTCAATTTGTTTTTCTTAAAACATTTTCCAATTTTCGTTCCATTCTTCAGTACGATCGTAAAAGCAATTTTATTAAATATCCTTTGAGCGTTATCTCATTCACTATGCTGATTTTATTATTATAAATGCGAAAATAAGTTTTGTTGCTTTAGCTTTCAACAAGAAAGTAAAAGACGGGTATCTTTCAATCAGAAAAAGTAGGTAGGTACTGTTATGTATTCTAAAGGCTTCTTGGGCATTTAGCTTGGACTGTGGAAATAATCGTGATTGATTTTATCTACCTTATCATATTACATATTAGATAATACCTATCTATATTGCAAAGGCGGGTTCGCTAGTAAGACTTCATATTTTAATTATATGCCATAATAACATTAGATGCCATCCGTATACGGTGCAGAATATACCTGCTAGAACCAAGTGTTTCAGTGACTCATTCCTATGCCGCACCATTACGACCTGGAACTCCCTGCCAGCTCACGTGTTTCCTTCTTCCTACATTAATACAACATTTTTAATTTGCCTATTTCTTTTTTCTCCTGTATTTTAAATCTCCATATAAGATACGGTAACCGCTTGCCATTAGCATTTTTTAGTAACGTCTTGAAGTCGTGGACTGAGAGACTTCTAATTAAACGCAATCGAAATATATTGTGGTTTATGTAGCTTAAGTTACGAAACCCTCGGAATCGCACTTGGCCGGCATTTTCCTTATACAAAGATTTAGATTTCAATAATGAAAATATAAGCAGACGAATGAGCACCTATGTACGGGACGAATCTACAACTTTATTCCGGGACTCCGAAATTGTGCCCATTCGTCCCCTAGGTAGGTGCCCATTCGTCCCCTATGTAGGTGCCCATTCGTCCCCTATGTAGGTGCCCATTCGTCCCTTAGTTTATTGTTATTATGCTCATTCATACCCCATAGGAAACATATTTTAGGGGACAAACGGGGTCGTCGTTAACATGATAATAATGGTATTTCTCAGACCGACTACGTTTATTCAATGTGCTTCGACAATCGTGCTACTTATTGATTCATCGAGGAACCAAATCCGGTGTTGTGTATTGTTGTGTTGCGTTTTTGCATTCGCCGGTGTGGTGCGTAGCAACATTACACGATTACGCCTCACTCGTGCGCAAGTTGGCACGCCGCCATTGAATACACGGTTTTATTTGAAAACGCGCCCTTACGATTTAATGTTTATCACTCATTCACGAGTGATGCTTCTTCTCTAAAAATACATTTGCGCTATTAAGTATAGGTACTCTTCTTAATGTTGTTATTAATGGCAAAGTTACTATAAAATTATCAGAAAAGAGGTAATTTATCATGCAAAGACTCTCGATCATAAACTATCATACCCGTCTCATAGGGACTAATGATAGACACCTGTGACTGTTTTACACCCGTAGAAAAGGTAATTTCAAGATTCTAACGAATATACCGTGTGCAAATAAGTAAAACACGTGTCTCGTATCGTAATGAGATATTAAATTATGAGATATTTTCATAAAGTACGTCTCTTTTACATTGTATGTAAATACTTTCACTTTGATATTATACAGGGTAGAAGATTTTCATGTCCCCTGGAGGTGAAGTACTTGTAATACTGGAGATAGAGAATCACTCAAAGGAAACTATCCTTTATTTTTAAAAAGAAACAATAATGCATTCAAAGATTTTTGAAAACTCTCGACTAAATACGGAAAAAATTGCATCTTGTATTTTTAAGACTTCCTCCGATGGTCGCAATCCTATGGATCAAATCTCTCTAACAAACATGGTAAATTACATAAAGGAAAAGAAATCTCTGTAATCTAAACTTATAAATTCAATTTGACTAAATAAAGCACTTTAATTCAAAGTCCACAAAAATAAATGAATGCTTCCTTTGAATGAAATTCGCTATCTTCAGTATTTCAAGTGCTCCCCCTCCAGAGGGCATGAAAAGCTTCCACTCTGTATGTGTGAATTCTCCTTGTATATTTAAACCTGGATACCTGCTTTATGTCGAGTTAATGTTGTGCCTGTTAATTAAATTTGTATACCTTTATATTCTTTCTTTTGATCCTGTACATTAATCATGATATAGTACCTGCTAAAATATAACTGTTTCTTCCATAGTATCATAAATAAATATTACTTACCTCATCTAGCTGCGCAGAGAATAACGCGATTGTAGAGAACTAGATGGCGCTGCCGTCTCGTAAATACTAATCTAGTGTCGATCGTATTTAAATAATTTATAAAAATAGATTTATATAGTTATTTGCGACTAGAAGTGTCAAAAAGTGAACGGTGCCGTGCCAAATTGCACCACAAGTGTTATCACCTGAATCGGACAGTGGTTAGCTAAAGTTTTCAAAGGACAGAAATCCCTGTGCATTGACCTTGAGTGCGACGGAATGATCAGCTGATTGTGTTTGTAAATAATAGACAGATATCAGACATAATAATTTAATTCTAAGCGTAAATAATTACACGAGTGTTACCAATAACTATACAGACTAATTTAAATTAACTAAAGTAAATAAATAGACTAAGTACTTAAAACTACCCGTTACTAGAAACAAAACAATTAAATTGGTGAAAAACGTAGCTATAAGCATCGAACGCATACTATAAATAGTGAGTGGTCAGCGGCGATTGTGACAATAAAAATAAAAGCCTGTAATTTAATTAAAAAACCTCCAAATATATTTCTGAAACAACTACATTTTACAGCGCCATCTGTGCCAAAGATTGGTGAACTTGTACCAACCATCCATTGCTACCGTGGTACGATCATTGAGCTGTATCCTAAATCTCTACTAACGCCATCTGTCAAACCTACTGAATAACTCATAGCTAGTATCATGGCGAAGTGCACGCAATGTGGCAAATACATGAAGGGTAAAGATGGCGCTTTTGGGTGCAAGTGCAGTTCCGTGAAAAATTCCCAAAACAAGGATAAAAGCCCACTGACGAGTCCTGGTGCTGCCCATCGTGCCATAACTGGAGGTACGGTGACGCAGGGAGCGCATCAGGGCACGGTAACGATCGCGTCCCCAGGGCTGGATATGGCGGAGGAGATGAGACTGCTTAGAGCCGAACTACGGGATATGAAATACGAGCTCACTAGGGAAATCAGAGACCTACGACGTGAGGTTGGAGATCTCCGAAACAACATAGCGGCCTGCGAAAATCGGATGCAAAGCCTAGAGGACAGGGTCAGAGAGTTGGAAATTAATAAATCAAGCAGTGAGGACCTTGAAAAATCAGTGGCTACGCTTAAGATGGAGCTCAATGACCGAGACCAGGATCTGCTGGCATCCGACGTCGAGATCTCCAACCTGCCTGAAGAAAGCGGTGAAAATACCCTGCACCTCGTTGAATTATTGGCCAGGAAGCTGGGAGTACAGCTGGAGTCAAGGGACATTGTGTTCGCGGAGCGAACGGGCCCGCCGGCCAGCCGGGGTGAGCCGGCAGAGGCAGGCCGCCCACGCCGGCTGGTGGTGCGCCTGGCGAGGCGCGCGCTTAAGGACGAGCTGCTGCGGAGCGCGCGCGTGCGGCGCGGTGCCACCAGCGAGGGCCTTGGACAGAGGGCGCCGGCACGCCGCTTCTTCATAAACGAGAGGCTAAACAAATACAATAAAAACCTGTTTTACCAGACACGACAAGCAGCGAGCAGTCACGGTTGGAGATATACGTGGACCAGTCGCGGCAGGATACTTGCCAGGCAAGCCGACGGGAAGCCAATCTACGGTGTGCGGAATGAAGCTGACCTGCGGCGTGTTTTTGGACCAGATGCGTCTCTCGATCCCTCGGGCTAAAGGGAGTTGTATAGGGTTAAACGGATGCATCATTATCGATGTTTACTGTGCATTTCTTATGTGTTGTGTAACCTTTATTTTGATTATGAATTGTTTCCGATTTGTGGTGGAGTCGGCTACTGTTGCGTGGTGGATGGGTGTGACGCGGAGTGCATGTGTGTATATGTATATGTGTATGTATGTATATATGTGTTTTATGTATGTATATGTGTGTTGTATGTATGTATATATGTGTTTTATGTATGTATATGTGTATTGTATGTATGTATATGTGTGTTTTATGTATGAGTATATGTATTGTATGTATGTATACATGTCTTGCTTATTGTATATCTTCACATATAGGGAGACACATTTATTGAGACGTGTACTGTGTTGTAGAATGTCCAGTATTGAAATTAGACATGAATAACAAGGGGGATAGACGTTTGAAAGTCGGGCTATTTAATGCAGGGTCGCTTGGGACTCACCAGGATGAGTTCGTTGTGGCTATGGGGGACCTGGCAGTGGATATCATGGCTATTAACGAAACCTGGATTCGGGAGGGCGAGGGGGACTGCGCACCAAAAGTGCCCAACTACAGACTGCGGCACACACCGCGCCCCTCGCGTATAGCGGACAGAGGAGGAGGGGTAGGATTCTACATAAGGCAGGGGATACACGCCCGCAGTGAAGCACACCCAGCTTCTCCCAATGTTGAGCAAATGTGGCTGAGACTTACCAGAAATGGGCAGACGATTATCATTGGCACTGCATACAAACCGCCACATCACAATGTAAACATATTCTTGGATGCACTAACCAGTTCAATCTCCTCCTTCTCTGCTGACAAAATTATACTTATGGGTGACTTCAATATAGACCAACTGGAACAGACAGATTACAAATGGAAATTATTTAGATCTTTCCTGGTTAGTACCAGCTTGGTCAACTATGTGACAGTACCTACTCACTTTACAGACCACAGTGCGACAGCGATCGATCTGCTTTGCACGGATGCCAGGGCGAGCAATGTTGCAGTGTTGCACATTCCTGAACTGGGCAGGCACGCTATTGTCTCTGCTGAGATAGATTTTAGAGTTGAGAGGCCTAAACCCCAGTGGATGATATATAGGCCCATTCAGGACATACTGCTAGATAAATTCGAACAGGACCTGAATGCAATTGACTGGCAATCGGTCATAAGTTTGGACCACATAGATAGCATGGTTGAAACTTTTAGTCGCCTTATCATATCATTATTTGACCTACATGCTCCGATTAAGAGAACCTTGGTAAAACCTCAGAGCCACCCATGGATCACCAGCACAGTGAGAGATATGATGCGGCTTAGAGACAAACAACATAAAAAAGCAAAAGTGACCGGTCAGGAGGGGCATCGCAAATTGTATCAGGACCTCAGAGGCGTGGTGAGAGCTGCCATAGAGAATGAGAAGCGGGCTTACTTTGCTACACATATCAATAGCAATATAAATAACCCAAAGAAATTATGGAGTCACCTCAAATCCAGCATCCTTACCAACAACAGAAATGAGTGTGACTTGTCGGCCCTATGTGGCAGTCCAGACAGCCTAAACCAACACTTTCTGAATATACCAGGCCAAAATAATGTGAGTATATCGGATCTCACATTCTTTGAGTTCAGTCGCTTTGGCCATGGCAGCTTTCAGATGAGGACGGTGGATGAGGAGGATGTTTTAAAAATAATTAAAGATCTAAAATCGAATGCAATGGGTGCTGACGACATATCCTTGGATATGTTGCGGATGACTCTGCCCCAGACCATTACTGTTATAACTCACATTATCAACACGTCCATTGTCACGTCAACCTTTCCCAGCGCATGGAGGACGGCAAAGGTTAGGCCTATTCCCAAACTGCCCAACCCCACTAGCCCAAAAGACCTCCGGCCGATCAGTCTGCTACCATGCCTCTCTAAAGTCCTAGAAAGAGTTATCAGCAACCAACTCACGGCCTACCTGGAGAACTCCAACATACTGCCATTGATGCAGTCTGGTTTTAGGAGGGGGCACAGCACCACAACAGCTCTGCTGGATGTGGTGGACAATGTACTTCAGGCCCGGGATCAAGGCATGAGCACCGTGCTCACCCTGCTGGATTTCTCCCGTGCATTTGACGGTCTTAATATATCGCTGCTCCTGTCAAAGCTGGCATACTATGGGTGCAGCATAGAGGTGGTAAAATGGTTCCACAGTTACCTCAGCAAAAGGTATCAATTTGTTCAGGTGAAGGATAGTCAAACGGGGTACATGGTAGACTCCCCGCACCGCCAGGTCACTCGGGGCGTTCCGCAGGGCTCTATTCTGGGGCCATTGCTCTTCATCCTGTACAGTGCTGACATCACCAGCTCAATCACCAACTGCAGCTTCCACCTCTATGCTGATGATCTGCAGATGTATCTGTCCTTTCCACCATCCAAATGCCAGGAATCTGTAAATAAAATCAATAGAGACTTAAGTAATATAGCCAAGTGGTCTCAGAAAAACTGTCTGTCTCTGAACCCAGACAAATCAAAATTTATGGTCTTGGGCACTAGACAGCAGGTAGAGAAAACATTTCTACAGCGACTAAATGTTAACATTGATGGCAGTCTTGTTACACAGGTGAATGAAGCACGAAATCTTGGTGTTGTTTTTGATCAGCAACTGAGATTCGAAACACACGTCCAGCAAGCTGTCAGAAACTGCTTCTACAGGCTAAGGGTGTTGTACAGGATTCGCCCCTACTTAAGTGTGAACATCAGAAAGTTGCTGTGTGAGTCACTCATACTTTCTAAGCTGAATTATGCTGACTGCGTATATGGGAACTGTGTCCTAAGTAGAACTGAGCGACTTATCCAGCGTGTACAGAATGCCTGTGCACGATTCTGTTTCTGGATCCCCCCACGCACGCATGTGACACCTTTTCTAAACAAGGAAAACATCCTGAAAATGGTAGAACGCAGAGAGTTACACCTCGCCACCTTGCTGTTTGGGGTGGTACAGAGACAGAGACCAAGATATTTGTACGACAGGTTGTCGTGGGCGAAAGACTACAACAGACATGGGACAAGGGCGTCGGCCTACCTTATGATAACTCCAAGCCACAAGACCACTGCATACCGGGGTAGTTTTAAATTCGCAGCAAGCCGGATTTGGAACGACCTGCCACCGCCAATTCGTGCTCTGAAAACAATTAATTCTTTTAAAAATAGTTATCGTGTGCACCTATTGATTATGCAACAAAAGAAAGGATAAACTCACACTGGGAATGCACGCTAGTAAACGTAGTGACGATTGGCGAGGGATCAGTTCGGCTGCTGTGGATAATCGCTATCCCCTAGATGAGGGACGTCACGGTCCCGGATCATCCTCTTTTTACTGCTCGTCCGCATGATAGCCTCATACATAATTAATCCCTGTATGTTCTATAACCTATTATAACACACAATACACATTTAATCACCCCATATAATTAGTCTTATAACACGCGCTGCATTTTTATTCACACTGTATTTCGTCCTTCACTCGCCATCCATCACTAAGGCAGTAGCACTAACACGAACGCATTGCTGTGGATAGTTTAGCAAATAAATAAATAAACAACAAATATTACCTTCAAATGATGTAACAATCATGGGTTTACATCTACTTGTCAACTCGTAATGTAATAATAAGTATGTCTGATGCGAGCTACATTATGCAATAGTAGGTATGCGGGCGGTGACAGCGACGCGTCGGGGCAGTGGTCATTGTATGTGGGTATGCGGGAAATAACTGTGTAGATATAACTTTTTACTACAAACAAATTTTTTGTACTACTTACTTACCTTCGTATAGTAATATCTTATCAGTTTATCGTACCATGTAACATCCACAGAATTGCACCTTTTAATTCCGCTTTGCCCTGACGGTGCGTTTTTGCTATATACTTATAGATATATGCCAATATATACCTACCCATATATGCCTACTTATGTATGGACATGTTTATGAATAATGAACAAATGTAAATAGGTTGTACCCACCCGCCCACCTGTGTGGCAATCAACAGCGACGTAAACATCGTAAGTCCTTTGCGCTGCTCGTTCCTATATTGTCGGGTAATTTTTTAAGGGAAATTCCAGCTTGGTGATAGACGTCGGCTGATATTTGCTACACGGGTGATGTGGTTGCAGGAGTTTCTGTTTTTGAAAGCGCACTCAAATTGTTCGATTCCGACGCGTACCTACTTCATTAATTCGTACTTCGATAAAGAACCAAATATGTACTGAGCTATAAAATTTTGCGTGGTGTCAGCGCTACCTAGTGGCCCCATCTGTAAACCAGCGCTGTGCATACTCAACAAAGGGTGTGCACAGCATTCAATGCTGAGATGGGGCCCTATTTGGGTTCGCACAGTGTGTACCGTAGATTAATTTAACATATTTACCTACCTATATTATTTATAAAAATGTAATAATATTTTAGTAAGATGCACATTGTGAGGAGCTTGAATAAAATATTTTTCTTTCTTTCTTTCTATTATATAGAACAAAAATGGTCTGTTTATTGATTTACTGAATCAGAGTCAGCTTATCAAAATGTATGACATAAGTACATTATAGATAACAGTTACAGATATTGATTCATACGATACTGTTTACGCTTTGAAGTAATACCTAATACTTAATGTTGATAATATGTGCAACGGCCTTCGAATTTCAAATGAATGATCCATTATTCAACTCTTGTAACCTACTGTACTGTAATGAAATTTATTTTTTCTATGTCTGGTCCATTAACTTAATTAACTAACTTAACTAAGTACAAAAGAAATGACCGCTATTTCAGCAGTATCATCTCCAGAATGGTGGTCTTCAGTTTTAAAGCTTCTACAAAGTACATTTTTTCACGCTTCGTTTAAAGAACTCTGGTTTATAATAAGAATGAAACCGGTATGTAAGTACTTACGTATAGGTAGCATTTCAGTTCTTAAACATGTGATAAAGAAAGAGACTGGACAGGACTGAACTATTTGGTTCGGAGTTCGTGATGGTATTTGTTGCACCGTATGTGATAGACATTGTACGTATTATTCGGAATAGGAAAGGAGAGGACATGATTAGAAGTTCTGCCAAAGACTTCTTTGACAGTATTTTACCATCTATATCTACATCTTAAGAATTGTATATTTCTAACTTTCATAACCTTATTTTCATTTTGTTATCGCACAAAATCCAAGCCACGCCTTTATCCTGTCAATTTCAAACTTCGTAACAACGTCATTAGATATCTACTAAAGCCAACGTAGACGTAAATGTTGCTTACAAGAAAGAGGAAAAATGTGCGTTAGATATATCAACATTAAACTTATGTATATCATGATGTACATTATGTATTCTATGCAGCTCGTGTGTGTGACAGCTCACGTACGGCAGATGTGAGTTTCCTACGATATTTTTCCGTTCACATTATGGCCAATTATTTTTCTAAGAGCCAGAGTATTGTACGAACTCTAACCATTTACGGTAACCAACACTTTATCACACACACACACACACACACACACACACACACACACACACACACACACACACACACACTACCTGCAGCTCCACCCCTCTTTATCGCAGCCAGTTGATTTGATCGCCAAAATATGCTATCTCAATGCCAAACTCAAACAGTTTTGGATCAGTCTAGGTGTGAAAATGCAACGGACAGGCATAATTACGGATTTATACCATTTCCCACGGCTCCGCCTGCGCCGAGTCCGTTCCGCGAGCCACAGCGTTATATTCCTAGGATAAAGGTTTATGTGATATTCTAGAGTACAATATATCTCTGTGCCCAATTTCACCCAGATTCATAGCCTTGTTAAAACTAACTTTCATCCATTGAAACTTACTACAATGAATTAGTAGTAACAGGATGGATTATGTGCGTGAAACCCCACCGATATAAAGTATTGTAAGGCAGCACGTAATAGATTTTAATCCCGCTCCACTCATAACCCATTAGAATTAATGACTGCTCATAAACGGAATTGTTAATGCATGTTGTGAGCGTTTCAATTAAATCACCGTATGCAGACAGATGTATTGCATGATATTGTGCCAAAAATATCAAAGATTATGAATATCAGAAGATATTGGACGCTGCATACGCCATATTGAATAAGAGAGTAAATAATTTTCACCACATCCTGCACAAAAAACGAACTCGGCAGCTCTGAAAAGTGGTAGAACGCTCTACCCTTAAGCTACAGAGGTATCTTTATAGCAACATAAATCTCTGACAGTTTTATTATCATTATAGACGTAATACACATATACCTACACTCGTACTGCACTAATAAATTGCTGTGAAAGCTGGTACACTATGATTTAACACTGAACTATGAAGCTCAAATTTCTCTCTTTTATATTAATTGCATACAGGGTGGTGGTGATTACGCCGTTCAGAGCAAAAGTGTTCGTAATTATAATTAACAAAGGTTAAGTAATTATTCGACTTGAATTATGACCTCAGGCGGAATAGAAGCCTTATTATGCAATTATATACAAACAAGTGTTGTTGTGAACTTTGTGTATTATTTCGACAAACAACATTTCTCGGCTTTGTTGTACTAATTACGTAACATATTAGTCGAATAGGCGCTTTAATCTCCTCGCTTTACTTTAGTTAAGATTAAAAGCAGATCTAACTACCTATTCGTCCCCTGAATGAATTTAGTAAAGAGACTGCCATGCTACCAGATTTCAAAACAAATAATAGACCGAGGGACGAGTGGGAGCCTTAAATATTTGAGGGTACAAGTGGGTACATGGTACGAATGTTAGGGGACCAGTGGGTTCGCTTTCAGACGATGTGTTTCAACTCAGCATAACGCGAATTGACTATTGCCGTGTCCTCTAAACTCCGCCATATCTACCCAACGTCACAGCACAGTTAATGTATTAGACGTAGGTACTGCGACCGGTGTCTTTATATGACGGGCAATTTGAATTTTATTGGCATTTTATAGCCGTCTGTTAAGGATCTAAATAGTGTCTTATGACTGCGAAACTGGAACGTGCACTGCGGATATCATTTATTAAGATTGAGATTATTTTTCTTACACGTTAAGATAACACTAGTAGTCTGCTAATGTGTATATTAATTTAAAATAAAAGTTGTTTTTAGTCTCGATATTAATAAAAACTTTAAAACGGCTCGTCCAATTTAGTTGGATAGCAGGCGCAGGTTCAATACCATGTGAAGTACTGCTGTCACCTCTTTGCCGGAGCGCCCGCACTCCAGCTGAACTCGAAGTCGACTCGGTGCAAAGATGTGCGTTGAGGCACTTGAGGCCATACTCGCAGGCGATGTAGAACCTCTCAGCCTCAGGAGGGTTTTTGCCTCGTTGTGTGTTTTCTACCGCCTATACAATGGTTTGTGCTCAGATGAATTGTTTGACATGATGCCCACAGCATCATTCCATCATCGCACCGCACGCCATTGGCAGGGATGTCATCCCCACACATTGCAATCGAAAACGATACACACCGTGCGGTATGAAAGGAACTTCAACCCACGTACGCTCAAGTTGTGGAATGAACTCCGCCGTGGTTTTTCCAAGTGACTACAATATAGGGTTCTTCAAGCAGGGCATTAGAAGGTTTCTTCAGGGTAGGCACCACGAGTGTAACGCCCCTGGTGTGGCATACGTACTTTTGTTGGACAACGTAGTTACGCCTTTTTTCCTGTCAGGGTTGGCAGAGACCATGTCTTTACACACACTACGATATAGTAACCTGGAATAAGCTTTTTCGACAGTCGAAAGGCAAGCCCATAGCCATCAAACAATTGGTGTCATTAATATTATATGTATCCCCTTCGGGTATTTGCTGGCGTGAATATTTGTATTTTAACGTAGAACCTCTTATATAATATTTCACATTTTAATATCTCTAAAACTTTCAACATAGCTACATGCCTTGAGTAATTGGTAAGTACGTGCCATTGTTTTGGTGAAGCACTTTGCAAAATGAAACGCAATAAAGATGATTGAATTTGGTATTTTATTTAATGTACGACAAAAACTCGTGAAAATAAAAACGATCTGTAACGATGTTTTTCCGATGCTAATACAGGAATAGAATTGGTCTTTGAAGTTAGAAGTACGCCCCTTATATAGCTCTGTTATACTTTTACCACGTAAGTTTTTTTTTCTGTTTGATTGTGTGAATGGGTCCATAAATAAAAAGGGTGTAATTGGAACTTTGATAAAATTCAAACTACGATTTTACTGCAGTAGGAAAGGAATCAATAGTTTCGGTAGAAGCAATCAGCAAGCATCTTTCCGATGTGCCAGATTTATCTATTCTTATCAAAATATTTTGATGGTTATTGTACGCGATAATTAATTAGTATGAATAAAACGAAAAACAACGCATCTACATATTATATTTTTAATTTACTCTACTTTTTTTTCAAGCAAAAGGATATAAAAAATAAAAATGCAACGTGTATTTTCTTCTATGACGTAATACAAAGCTGGCTAGAACAATGCAGTTTTGCATTAAGTAATGTAACTTAATTAAATAACCTACATTCTCGTTAATTATATCTTACTGCGCGGTGCATTAACCAGCACTGGCGTTATACCAGCGTTCTACGAAGCGCTACGGACGTAGACTCGTAGACGAGGAAAACATTTATGAAGGTATTTTTTCATGTGCAGCTTGCTGCTACTATTTTGACAAAGAATGTACTAGGATTGAATTTCTTTAATTTTCTCTAGACTTACTCTAGGTTAGATAGATGGAAGGGAGTGTTTGCGACTTAAGACCACCTCACTTGCAAACAGGTACAGTACATCTACTGATAGACGCAAAAGGCTCTGGCGCTTTTTTCGAGGGTGGGCGGTCAGACCGCAGTTACTTCTAAAATACAAAATAGGAAAATAGTCAATATGATCAAAAATATTAGATTTATCCAATGTATATATTTTTATTTGGATTTAAATTTTTAGTGTATTGTCTTAACAGAATAACGCTTCAGAGTTGCTAATTTCCAACGTCGTTGCCTCTAAATATCCCACGTGCACCGCGCGAAATATTTACGGCCATCTTCTTTCATATTCATTTTCTTTTGCTTAACAACTTTTGTCTTATTGCAAAAAGGAAAATAATGCTAGTTAATAAATGGTGTTCTACTTTCCATGTTTCATTTTATAATACAAAGAGTCGGGTAAAAAACTACGGGCGGCCGCTATGTTTAGAATAGTTTTAAAATATACATAAAATGAATAAAAAAATAGGTCGACTTTTTCATTCATTTTAAACCTAGCAAGGTATATTTACTTAGCGGTTATTTATTAAGCGGTCTAGACATTGAATTAGTAAAACAATCTTTCAGCAATTTTAACGAGTGCTTCCATTCTGTACCCACAAGCTAAAAGAATTATAAATATTCCATCTTCTACCTCCTGCAAAAGTTCTTTCCAAAGTCTACCCTGAAGTATTGTAGCTAAAGTTTTTACTTATTAATTAAAATTGCTGAAACATTTTTTTGATATAGAATATTAGAACCGGTATTACTAATATTGCTTGTGTTAAGGGCACGCCGTAATAGCGGCGGTAAGGCCCATCATGGAGGAGTGGCTAGAGAGGCCACACGGCAGCCTCTCGTACCGGCTGACGCAGGTGATCACCGGACACGGGTGTTTCGGGAGTTACCTGTGTCGGATCCGGAAGGAGCCAACGTCCGAGCGCCATAACTGTGATGCGAGCGAGGACACAGAGCTGCACACGCTGACCGAGTGCCCGGCGTGGGACACGCCGAGGCGGGTCATAGTGGCGGCTCTGGGGGTGGGAGTCCTCACACTCGCCACGTTGCTCACAGCGATTGGTAAGATGCGCGAACGCTTGGGGTGCGGCTGTCTCCTTCTGCGGCGGCCGGTCGGGTCCGGACTAGACTCCGGGCCCGGGAAGCCCGCGCAGAGCGAAGGCGTACCGGACGTCGGAGATCGCAGAACGACCTCCGTCCTCCATGAGCGCTGGCCTGGGGGTGACCGGTGGAGCCGCCTGTCACCCTAGCAGAAGCAGGCCACGGCGGTGGCGCAAAATGCGCCTCCCCGTAACCGGGGCTAGATGGGGACACTGTGGTCCCCACAACCCGAAGGGGGCCATCTCGATAGAGATGGTCCTGGGTCTGCCGGGGTGCGAGAGATATGCTTTTGGCAATCTCACCTCCGGCAACCAAGGACCCAAGACGGCGTGCGTTTTAGTCGGTTCGAGTCCGACATAACCGCCTCCACCGGCTCCGTGGGGGTGGTATCCGTGGGGATTTTTCGCACGATAAAAAAAAAAATATTGCTTGTGTTAGGATTGGGTTCACGTCGGTAGTGTAATGATCAGGATTCGAACCCGGGAACTTTCGATCGTAAGGCCGGCTCCTTAACCACTAACTATCGTTTAGTGATACACATAATTATATTTTTATACACAAAATCACAGAATGACATTTAAACTGATAAGTGAAATACAATCTGTCCTCAGATTCAGTTATAAATGGATACTCAGGACTGAGTATAGTTCTAAAATGCGGGCCTTAATCTCACGGTTGATATTATTTACATTTTACATAGAAACGACCCTCTTATTATGTACAACAAATTATCAAAACTAATTATTCTTAACAAGTACAAAGCCATCCAAATGAAATAAATCCACTTTGTCCCCGTGTTTAGGACCCGCGGTGCGGTTTACAAAATTTCACCACAGAATACACTAGAGAAAATACTCTTACCGACGAAATAAGTATTTACCCAAAATTAATTTTGTTTCGGAAATTCGCGTCTTGTTCAATGAAATTTTATTTTAGAGACTCTTTGATGTTCGGGCAAATGGAAGATGGATAACAGTTTCCTGATATCTTCGTAAGTTTGATGAATGAAGTTGGTTTTGTTTATCGTAAACATATATGTTTCTTTTCTCGTATCAGTGGAGCGCTTTGAGGCATCTACCTAATATTATAATGTCTATTTTTTTAAGTTTCTTACATAGTTCGTCAGTCACGCAAATAGTTTTTTTTATATAAAGTTAACGTCAACATACTTCACCCTGGTTAATACAGCTGTAAATTAATTTTCAATAAAGGCCACCATTAAAGTGCGAACGAAAAAACATGCCATAATGTTAAAACCTAAATCGAAAATCAGAAATATGAACTTCGTAACATGTTATTTATATTCATTTCGTGCGTGCTGTTCTTACGCTTACCAGTTTTCATATACCAGTAAACGTTGTTTAATAAACAGTAGATATTTGAGTTATACATAGGTATAAACAATTTGTCACTGGTTTCCTAAATCCCCCGGAACTTTGCAAAATAAAAAAAAGAAATTTGAAAATTCGTACCCTATATATGAAGTATGTACCCATTGGTCCCCTGATCAGAGGCCAGTCAATTTGTTAAACGCGTCATCAAATTGACACGTTTGAAAATCAGAGTCGCTCATAAAAAGAGATGAGCTCCTATCCCATTTCGAGCTCGTACAGATTTGTCTTGAAATCATCCCTTGTATAATCTGGCAATTTGTACGGAACCTCAGCGTTTAATATTATTCCCACATCAAAGTGTGATATGAGTATAAGATCTAACTTTTCTTTTACATGAAATCTGATCACCATAATAATAGGCTATTGGAGTTCGCTTTCAGTTAATCCGTTCCTGTTTTCCCTTAGGTTGAAGAAAAATGTATGTTTGTTCGTATTTAATACGCGTACTGTTCATGCAATTGCGATAAAACCCTTGTAAACTTAAAGCGTGCACTTGCACCAAGGTTGTGTGGTTATAAGATACCTCGTGTGTGTGGGTGGGACGGGTAATCTAATAGCAGTATGAGTCGTTAGACTAAGTGAATGGTTGTAAATAGACCAAAAAAAAGAATGTCCACTGAGTTTCTTGCCGGAGTCTTCTCAGGTCTGGGCCGCGTTACGAATCGGCGGCGATCGCGGTGATCTATTTGCTAGTCTTTGATATTTATTTTTATATTAACGTTTCGTAAGTGCCGATTTAATGGTCTACGCAGAATAAATTATTTTGAATTTGAAATTTGCTAATAGGAAATAGAACGTTAAAAGATAACAATTGAGAATTTCCTATAAATTAAATTGGAAAAAAGACACTTGAATCCGCAACCAGTTCCTTTCCAAGGAGTCGTTGTACGATTATGTCTTTACGCGTCGGGAGCTATTTATTTACTTACTAGCTGTCCCGGCGAACTTCGTACCGCCAATTTTTTCCCGCCCCGCGATCGGCGTCAGATCCCGTTCCCGCTGCACCATTTAGGTGGATGAAAAATAGATGTTGGCCGATTCTCAGACCTACTCAATATGCTCACAAAATTTCATCAAAATCGGTCAAGCCGTTTCGGAGGAGTATGGCAACGAAAACTGTGACACGAGAATTTTATATATATTTACTTATTTACTTATATAAACTTCATGCACACATGTACACAGGCATTCTCTACCAGTCAACCTAATAGGTTTTCCCTCTGACCAACTGAGCTACTTAGACTTTCTGAATCCAATGTTGCGTCTTTTTCATAGGCACGTAAGGCATAGTGAATTTTGTCTATTTGGAATCTTATGATAACAAACTCTCGCTTGAGGGCTGAAAAATAAAACACATTGCCTAGTTCTACGACGACATAAACTTCAAAACTTTTATCATTATAACGAACGACGTACAACAAGACTTATCTGAGATCAGAATGTCGTTACGATGAGGTTTTACATTTAAAAAATACATTAAAAGCTACTTATGTGGCATGTACTGACGAAGTTCATCTTTTGGCGGCTGATAAAATCTATGACGCACATTAAGTGTCGTCTGAAGATTCTAATTTTATGGTCTCCACGAATATAATGATATTTTAGTTGCTATGCGATTCGAATACTGCACCGTATGCCTGCAATTAATATTATGAAGTATGATCTTCATTTTTTGCTGTACTGTAGATGATATGTCGGGCTTTACAGCATTTAAATACAGGGTGGACTCTGCTTGCTAGGCGCATAGAATTCCTTATGTTGTTTCTGTCATCATCATCATCCACATAAAGACGTTAATCCTGATTGCATGTCCATGCTATGCCCTCGGAGCTCAGGGACTGCCTTCCGGTTCTTCCTTCTCTAGTGCGCACGATCTTGAGCGTCCAAGGTTGTGAGACTGTTTGCACGTATGTCACCCTCCACGACGCTAAGCACTTCTTGGGCCTACCCCTTCTACCTGAACCCGGTGAGAGCGCCATTGCTAGACATTTGTTACCCACGTAGCTGAGCGGTTGCCACAAGACGTCTGCGCACCAGCGAAGGCGGCGGTTGTTTCTGTGTTTGTAATATCAGTCCATTATTACTGGTCTTACTTTTCTGAAATTCCACTGCAACTGGTAGAATAAATCTGACGCGGCGCGGTTTTGTAGGAAGGAACTAGCTGCATGAATTAAGTATTTTACACTGAATAAGTAATTTACATCGGTATTAATTTCAGAGACACATCGAAATTAATTCGTTGCACGACGCTGACTTGCATGTGATCAATGTAGTTGCCGCTTGAGTTCCTCGAAGTTACTCCTTACCTATTATTTTTATTGGTTATTAATGCATACAAGTGCTTATTATGGCGCCACTGACGCTAACCGCATCGTTTAGCCGTTAATTAACGTATGTTATGACTCATGAAGTAAAACTGTTAATGATATTGCGTACGTGCTCTTAAATCTGATGCTAATTTTAATTCGATTTGGGATTTCAATGCATGCAAGTATTTTGTTATTAATGTTGACCGCGATTGCATTCACGGGGGAATGGGGAAAAACTAATTTCCTACTCTGATTTGTTAATCTAAATATTAATATTCATCTGTGTGACATGTTGAGCTGCAATAGGGTATTTGACTAAGTCGTCGATTCTTCCCAATACTAGTTAATATGATAGCTTTTTGTGAAAAAATACGCCTTGCAAAATAAAATATTGCATATCTAAACTGAAACTATGACTTTTCATTAAGTACTTGAAATTCCCAAAAAAAGTCAAAATAAAAACAATCAAATTCAATTCAAATATATAACTTTTTAGATTCTTTAATTAACTTTTAAATTAAATTTTAAATAACTTTTACTATGAACTATATAAGTGTAAACGCAACGTAGACCGAGATAAATGCGATATTATCTTGCACTCCATACATTTTCACTACGCGCTACCGAAGCGTGACGTCACAATTTAGAACGATTTTGTATGGAGCGTTTTCGGGCGGCGGCGCGGCGGCGCGACAAATTGAAATTTTCAAAATCAAATATCTTGAAAACTATTTGTCGTACGAAAATTTTACTTTTACAGTTCATTATATTATAAGACAGTGGTCATTTTTCGAAAGTAAAAAAAAAATATTGTCAAATAGCCCATTGTGCAACTATGCTAATGCTTAATGTACAGTTGGCAGGCTGTTTTTTCAGTGTATGCATATGAAAGTTGATCTCAGACTTCGTCAAATCACTATAACCACTACATAGTATAAAGCAAAGTCGTATGCTTATATCTTTAAAACTACGCTACAGATTTTGATGCGGTTTCTTTTAATAGATAGAGTAATTCAAAAGGAAGGTTTATATATAATGCATGCTTAATATAGTAGAGGTTGCAGTGAGAACGGGGTCTGACGCCACACGGGCGGAAAAAAATTGTAGGTAGGTGAAGTTCGCCGGGTCAGTTAGTTATGAATATAAGTGCTTTTGTTTATCTGTTTCCCGTTCCTAAACCATTAATCCGATGGACAATACTGTGATAAATTCTCTAGCGATGTTCTTAACAAGAAACTCACTCCAGGAGTGCTGACAGAAATGAAAACTTAATCAATGTATGTACAATATGTACATAGAAAGAAAGAAAGAAAAATATTTTATTTACGTTCCTCACGCTACTCATTTATATACAGAGGTGTCACAATTGTGAATTATCACCATCACTAAAGGTGTCGGTAACAGAGTCACGACTTCTATAGTTCCATGAAACATATTCAACGCTCCTACAATAAAATTATTTTCTTAAAAAATGTGATGTCTGTGAGTTTCAGTTAATTGAAAACATTACTAGAATGTACTAAAATTTTATCAGGTCACACAGAAGAACAGATAAGAAAACAGTCTAACTCGCCATATGACCAATGACTAGAGTTTATAGTTGACCGGCCGAGCATAAACGTCTATCGTGTGAACATTCGTATTGGGCTCCAAACATAACAAACACCGTCTTTTATAAACTGACCTTGTTCCTAATCGTACAGCTTCAAAAACATGTGGCTTGTTGTTAAACTGCGGCACAGGAACGTCATTCATGTTAAAAAAAACATCTCATGTCTGTAACTATATCGCCCAAGGAATGGAATAAGTCAATATAAGCGCGTTGGGCATTTTTATCATTACCGACACCTCTTTCCATAAGTAATTATCAACATATTCATCATATCAGCCACACATAGTCCACTACTGAACATAGGCCACTCCCATAGACTTTCAGAATGACCGATCTAAAGTAACCCGCATCCAGCGCTTCCCTTGATGAGGTCGTCCTTCCACCTGGCCGTTGGGCGTCCCACACTACGCCTGCCCTGTCACTTCTATCGATACTCCCGGAGTGTACTTGTTATTTTTTTGTACCCGTATTTCGTCAAATACGTTTTAGTTTAACGTAATGGCGTGTAAACCTATTGACGTCTAACAAACACGTTCCTAACTCAATACCACTGGTACAGTAAGCTTCAGAGAAAAGGAACCCCTCTTGATAATGGTTTTATTCTCAAGGGGGGTTCCTTTTCTCTGAAGCTTACTGTACGTACTGCTTAAATTTTCCTGACAGAAAACTCACTGCCCAATCGGACAATCAAAACCTAAACATCTCGATTGTAGTCAATATTATGGTACAGGAAGGGACCAATGATTCTGTTCTATTTATAGAACCATTGCAACTGTAACGTCTGTGGTATGACACTGTCAAATGTGCTATATTGCATCTATCCAAATCAACCTGATATCATTCATCATCAATCATTTGCATCCCACTAATATTATAAATGTGAAAATTGTGAAGATGTTTGAATGCTTCTTATTCAATAACACTGTAACGGCTTAACAGGTTTGGCTAAAATTTGGTTCCAAAAATATTTATTCAATGAATCACCACGGGTTGACATATTTATGGGTACTTCGTCGATTCACACCACAAGCTGTTCGCACCACGGTGTGGATCGCACAAGGCCCTTTTTTGAATTCGTCGTTTCAGACCAGTGCACAGTGTTGTGAATCGACGAATGTCTATTTTGTACTTCGTCGATTCGCACCACGGTTCGAATATCCGATGTGATGTGTGTTTAATAAGTCTTGCCATTAATGACGGGTTTTGATCTCACCAACAATATTAAGTCCTGTACTGTGTTACCTTACTTTTAAAAAAGACCCAAACAAATTGTTATGCTTCTTATCCTAAAATATTATTTCTGTAAACATTCGCCGACTTTTGAAGTTTCCACTTGTATGAACAAGTATCTAATACTTAGGTAGGCGTAGGTATGTAGAAACATCGATACACATTATATTTGCACTGTACTTACTATTGTGTGTTATGAAATCGTACGTAATGAATATAATGTTTCTTTTGATCTTTTTGGTTTTAAATATTATATTTCTTTACTAGCTTTTGCCCGCGGCTCCGCCCGCGTGGATGTCGGTTCCCGGTTATCATTCCAATTTTTCACACCTTTCAAACCTTCCCTAGACCTCCACGAACATTTCAAGACCAAAATAAGTAAAATCCGTTCAGCCGTTCTCGAGTTTTAGCGAGACTAACGAACAGCAATTGATTTTTATATAGATATGTTAGTATTTTGAAAAGAATTAAGTATGTAATTCTATGGCATTTATTATGCTAACTTAAACAATTTGATTGGTGAAGCTCTAAACAATATTAAGGTTCGATGTATCTAGAAAATCAATAAATGGTTTTGTTAAATATACGTTTCCCAGTTAACGATTGCGTATTCTCAGTACAGCACAACGACGTTCGCTGTAGACTGAATTAAACAGTCGTTTCCGTGTTTTATGACACATTGAAAACATGTAATGATCTAATGCGATTACTATAAAACCTTCGTTTTATATGGATTATGCGATCCGCCATCGTGTGCGTTAATGTCGAAAGTAGTAAATAAGATCGTATCACTGCTTGGGAACTTATTTAATAGATTTCTTCTTCGTCTTCTTTTTCATCCTAGCTTTAATTAATACCAGTCGCATCTGAAGCGTTTCCTTCGGAGTCTGGGTTCCGCAATTTCCAGTCTAACTGCAGAATTGGTTGAACTTCGATATTTTCCGTGTAGCCACTGCCATCTGATCATCTGACATCCTCCACAAACATTGACAATGTCGAAGCATAGGTACTTACCTTTTTTTTAATGAATTTTTATAGCATTTATTATGCTAACCATGCAATTCGATTACATCAGGAAAAATGAACTGCTCAGGAGGGGCCCGAACCCACGACCTTACCCTTACAGGGGAATGCTCCCACCGACTGGATGACTCCACCGTCGTCGCCTTGGTGACGGATATATTTGGGAAGAAAATTTGAATTGGTTCAGGTGTGGC
The DNA here is from genome assembly GCA_914829495.1 of Eilema sororculum. NCBI lineage: Eukaryota > Metazoa > Arthropoda > Insecta > Lepidoptera > Erebidae > Eilema > Eilema sororculum. The sequence goes on from OU618533.1 coordinate 6,423,897, forward strand.
TCAGTGGCTCAGTTGAGCAGTTCATTTTTCCTGATGTCATCGATACTTTAACTTATTTAACAGACTAAAGTCACAAATTAGGTACCACGTACCCATAGCAGTTGCGCAAGGTTCCTAAAATGCTGATCCCGTTTCCGCAACTCACAGGATCCTATTACCGAAATATAAATTCTAAAACTATGGAATTATTGAGTAACAAGATTTCCACATGCCATTTCCCGTGGTAACCGTAAAGTAACGTAATCAGCTATATGAACAAAACTTACAATCGCACATAAAACTAGAAGTGTTACTGGAAGCTGACGCTGTCCCCTTCGCTAAGGAGTTACGATAAGCCTATTTAAGCAGGAACATACCAGATCATCTCGTCACACCTATCAAACGAAAGGATCGAATGTTTTTTACGACCGAATTTGTTGCTAACCCTTCCAGGGGCATTATTCTATTTGGAAATGAATTTAAAGAATAGTCGTAACGTAAGTAGATTCAACCGGGGTGTGAGGCATATGTCGAAGACAACCTCACCTCCGGCCTAGCATTACGACCCTCAGTCGGCGTGCGGTTGTAGCCGGTTCGAGTCCGACATAATGCGTCATACGCCAATTCTACTATGTTGAATAACATAATAGAACTGGTGTGAAAAAGAAAATGCTGGATATCTTACTTCCTATCATTACTTCTCCAGTTTGCCCCTCTGCTAGCAGCATCTCTAATATCACAAGTGTATATAGACAACAGTAATTTCTTACCATCTAGTACTCGTAGATATACCATGTGCAAGACTTAACCTTGAACTTTTCAATGGACCCATCCTATATAGCAGAAATTTTCGTCTACCTACGTCTTAGGCCCGTATTCTAGAATTACACTCAGCCTGAATCTCGATTTGTCTGAGGACAAATTGTATAGGCAATATGTCAAATCTATCAATCTGTCAATACAATCTGTCCTCAGATAGCGATACAGGCTGAGTGTCATTCTAGAATACGGGCCTTAGAGCAGTAGATAAAAATGATAATACAATCTGAAGATTTCTATAGACCGATCACATTAAGGTCAACAATAGTGGAACTAAGATTTTGCTACACACATCGCCGATGAAACGTCATGCCCGGAGAGACCTATTGTATCAGTTCCGGTCGCCGCCACGCTTGACAAATTCCCTTGTCCGACTTCTAGTAATGTCTTTGAAGCGTAATAGACTGGATATTGCGACATCGTCATCGTGGTGAAAATAATTTGATAATCTACTAGGAGTATATAAAAATCAATAGGTACATTTTTTTGTTTGTATTTTAGGTTGAATTTAGGTTAAAATAGGCTAAAAACAGAATTGTTTTGCGTCGTGGTGTTGAAATTTGCACGTGCTGTGATTGTGACGTACACTATAAATGACGTCAAACGCAGATACCCGGAATATCTGTTTTATAATTCAGGCTCGTACGTATTTGTTCGATATCTACTAACAAATATAAAAGAAATACTCGGATTTTCTTTCAATTGGCCACTCTGAGTGCTCAGAGCCCCGCAATCCATTAGCGATAAAAATAATTACACGAACGGTTATATGAAACCTACGGAAAATGCAAGATCTATGTATCAAGTCTTGTATTATGATTAAAAGTGCCCATGGCCCCTAAAAGGTTAGGAACTGCCCTTTATACCGAATGGAATACACACTACATATCGAATATTCCATTCAATATTCGTAGACGCACGATACGCGCAACGACTTGTACTGTGTTCTGTTCGTTCGTTGATAGAAATGGCTGAAAGGTATTTGTGTTGAGTAATTTGCAGCGCACAATCTTCGAAATGTATTTGATAAAAGACCGATAAGGCTTGTATTTGCGTCGATCATCAAGGCACTGGAGCATTCTCTCGATTAGTGCATCGTATATTCGTCCCTATTGCGTATGTACTACGTCATTTCTCTCGCTTGTATTCATAAATAATAATAAATCCATCGCACCATCGTCTGGTCAAGCTTTTAGCGAACAGATTTGTCATTTGGTGAACGATTAAAAGTAAGTTTGCTTATTAACTTTCGTGTAAATATACTAAATATAATTTATCCGTTAATCTATTTATACTAATTCGCGTTCGATCTAAAATTCATTAGCAGTTGAAGATTGAAATATTCAATTTAGTCCCCAATATAACGTTGTTTAAATTTAGTCCAGCCCAAATTCTCGCGGCGATTAAGGGTTCGAGGTCTTTAGTCCGTCCTAATTCACTCGTCCCACTTCATACCAGATGATCAATAAGCAATTAAAATCCATTTAGCTATGTATGTTATAGATTATAAAGTTAATTTGTGCTTATCCACATTTTAGTTGCGGTTAGGCATTTATGTAAATGTTTGATACAGTTTGCAGAAAACACTTTAGTGCGAGTAAATTGCCCGTTTCGTGTTACTGCCCGCTTAATGATATTTAACGTTGTCACTGGAAGACGAGCGTCTTTATAATGATATACTTATTGCAAAAGACCGCCATGCATTCCGATTTTACACGGTCAGTTAGATCTTTTCGTTTTAGCATGATGGCATATTAAGCGGACAATAATGCACACTGCATTAGCAGAGGTCTACGTCCAGCAGTGGACTGCGATCTGCGATTAATTGATTGATAGACTAATTGATTGATGATGACCTATGATGGCAAGCATTTTAGATGACATATTCACTTACACGTTTCTTCCGTCAAGGTAGGCACAGACATAAAGCTTCCTCAAACCTCAAAGTACTGTTTAGGTATAATAACGTTTGGTCTCTTTCATATTCTTGGTTATTTAGCTGTAGCTTACCAACAGGCGAGGTAAAGTCAAATTGACGTGTCCTATGTACTGAACACTGAACTGATTACTACTCTATAACTTTATAATATAAATGCTATCTAATAGCGTGAAAATTACGTTTAATGAATTATTATGACACGTTATTTATGAAAATTAATAAAAAATTAATTCTGATAAGTCGTTAGTTCAATTGGAGGGACATCTATCACAAATCCTCAATGTAGAATTCTTCATTTCCATTATCATTTGTCATAGTCATAATCAATAACGCGTTGCATGAGTCTCCTCTCCTATTTTAGAACGATTTAGCCAGGCCCGGTGTGTAAGCGAATTGTTCATCCCAGTAATATAGAACTTACATAGCGTCCTAATCAAATTACATTCTATAAAACTTCGTCAGACGATGACTGACGTGTATATCCAATACACTGTAACTCGAGTTACAGTGTTTTGCCTTAATAGCGCTCATTTGAATTTTTCAAGGACGCTACATATCCCTATATTATTACTTTTTCATTTCACAGTATACAGAAGGAGATATAGAACTTTAAAAACACTGTATTTAAGTTACATTTATTGTTTATTATGGCATAACACTGTGATTGAAGTTACAGTTTATTGGCTGAATAGTTTGCGCGGGATTAGTTCAAATTCTGAGATACAGTGTTTTCGATAACCAAACTATCTGGACACCGCGCGCGGCGCCACGTCTCTACGCTTAATACGTGCAAGACGCGAGGGGGGCAGGAGGGCGAGAGCTCAACGTTTAGTGGTCGCGAATCATTGCTCTTGCTCGGTCGATGAATAGTCGACGGCCGGCGCGAACGTTGTTCAATCTGTTTACGTTTGTTTGTTTTGATTTGATGTAATATCAGCCCCTTGATACTCTTTTGTGAACCTCAAATAAATGAAAGTATTGCTTACAATCTTATCTAAGGGTTTAAGTTTTCAAACTTGCCCAAAGAGTCCATCATTGCAAAAGAAATATTCCGATACTGGACCGATAAATAGTGAAGACGGTGTTTCCTCTTCTACTTCTAACGCTGAGTGTCCTGATACATCAAGAGCTATATTCCCGTCTGATACGCCAGAAGAATCTTACTCTCTACCAGTCGAAATCCTAAAGTTATTTTGGCGAATCAAGCAAAAATGCTTCCCATGAGACCTCCCTGCCAGAACTGCAAAAAAAAAAAACTGTTCCGTTCACATCTCCGAAGCGGACACAGAGATCATTCACAGTCAGTTTTGGAGTATGGACAGACAGAGACGAAGGGATTTCTTGTCCAGGCAGGTTCACAAAATGTCCACGGCAACCAAAACTGCTGGCCCTAATTCAAGGAGACACAATACCTTAACATGGACTCTAAATGTAATAAGTATCCTATGTCCGTTCCTAAGCTCTAATCCATCTCTGTACCAAATTTCATCAGGATATCTTTAAAAATTACGAACTTTCATACAAACTTTCATCCCCTATTTGCCCCCCTTTAAGCCCTTTTTTCGTGATGAAAGGTAGCTAATGTCCGTTCTCAAGCTCTAATCTATCTCTGTACCTACCAAATTTCATCAAGATCGGTTCACTGGTTTAAGCGTGAAAGCGTAACATACAGACAAACAGACAGACAGAGTTACATTCGCATTTTTTTAAACAGGACACGTCAATTTGACTTCACCTCGCCTAATGTTATGCTAAAGGCAAAGTCTCGGAAAGAGGGTCACCATCGCAAACATGTACCATATTAACAGTGGTGGCACTCAGCTTGACGGCCTCATTAGTAGATGCCTTTTCACGCCCCGCTTATAGGACCCGGGACTGTAGGAAGAAGGAAACACGTGAGCTGGCAGGGAGTTCCGCTTGGTTATAGCAGGTATACTCTACATCGTATATGGATGGCATCTTAGCCCTGCACGTGTCGTCCTGTGAAGGAAAGGAGAGGGTGGGACTAATTGGAAGAGCTCGTCAGAACATTCACCATGGTAGAGACGGTAGAATACTGCCAAAGACGCAACATCTCTACGCATCTGCAAAGGCTCGAAGGTGTTCGTGACCTCAGGATTCCCAATAATGCGGACCGCACGTCGCTGCAACCTGTCGAGAGCATCTAGTAAGTACTTTGCGGAGCCGTCCCAGAGATGTGAGCAGTATTCCACTCAGGAACGAATTTAGGTCTTGTATAGAAGACACCGTTGCTCCGGCGTGAAAAATCGTCTCACAGTTTTCAGGACTCCGAGTTTAAGCGAGGCTGATTTGATGATGCTCTCGATATAGTTTTTGTTATTCAGTTTGCAGCGAACATCCATACCGAGGATATTGAGGTGATCCTGTGGTGGTGTGTGGTGTGCTCTGAAGAGTGGGAAGGGGAAGGAAAGGAGATACCTTTGCTGTAAACTCACATGCCTGGGTCTTCTTGGCATTGAACTCAACCAGGTTCCTAGCGCCCCATTGAGAAATGTGGTCCAGGATCCGGTCCAGCTCAGTGACAAGAAGCTGCCCTTTTTCGCGATATAAGACTGCTTGGCCGCAGGATGTGCGTAATAACTCCCGTGTAAGGTGCTGTTGTCTGCTTAGCAGTGAATGCTTCCTTTAGAGAGCATGTCATTGACATGCAGAAGAAAGAGAAGATAAGACGGAACCCTGCGGCACGCCAGCATTTACCTGCAAAAACTCCGAAGCTCATCCATCACAAAGGACGCGAATACGGCGCCCCTGCAGGAAGCTTGCAACCCAGTTGCACAGTTTGGGAGGCAGGCAAAAGGCTGGTAGCTTTGAAAGAAGCGATTTGTGCCATACCCTATCGAAAGCTTTGGCGAAGTCAAGACTAATTGCCGGTGACTCGCCGTGCTTTTCCATAGTCTCACTCCAAAGGTGGGTCACGTACGCCAGAAGATCACCCATTGACCGTTTCGGTCTGAAACCGTATTGCCGGTCACTAAGCAAGGAGTGATTATAATATTAGTATGGATTGTTTAGGTACTGTATTTGAAAATACAGTGTTATTGTATGACCCATAAGCTCTATTCTCATAAATCAAATACACTGTAACTAAACATACAGTGTTTTGCTCAAACAATTGGATAGATTTCTATAAGTTTTATAGGGACAATACACGTTCACTTAGTTATTTCTAATTGTATGCGTTTTATGGTTGCAAAATTTACATGGCTAAATAATACGTAAAAATACCTATCATTTGATACCTAACACTATATGCTATGTTATAAATATGTTACCAAAACGTACCAAAAACAAAAAAAAGTTTTAAAAGCCCTTTTCACGAAATAGGTATTTCTGAGATACAGTGTTTTGGATTTACACGTCAGATGAGTGTGAAGCACATCTGGGTATGTTATAATTTGGTGTGCTTCACGGAATACCTAGAAAATATTTATTGCCCTTTTGTCAAAATGAAATTATTGATAGTTTACGCATACCATAACAAGCAAGAGCTGTAATTCAGTTAAAATTTTTGATGAAATTCCGAAACAATCTAATAGCGATGTACCTACAACTCGCTTAGAGGTTATTTATAATATAGTTTGGCTGTTGTTATGATCATGTTAGCGCTCTGAGACCCCGGGGCTCGTACGTAATATGTTTTATAATTGAATCACCTTTGCGGCAGGAAATTCTCAGCTCTCATAGCCGCATACACTCGTAGCTGGTAACGTTATCAGGACATGCTTCCCATCCGCGACAATATATTGAACATTTAAATTGTGGTTTGTTATATATTTTTTTTATTTTACATTATACACAGTTCCAGTTATTTATACTGGGTGATTTTATAGTCGTTTCGGATATTTTTTCTTTTGCCAAATTAATACTTCCAGATGATTTCGCTTTCGAAACTGTGCTCAAATGCTTTTTATCCGAATTGACTATAAATTCACCCTGTATATGGAATACATAAGTAGCATGGCCTTACAATACCTAACTACAGTTCAGTAAGTGAATAACGCAATATCAGTAAGAACAGAAATACCTAAGTCTAATTTTATGCTGTTACCTGTAAATTACACGCTCGTTATCCCCTCCTTATTATCAACAAACATACAAGCAAGCAATATGGTTTTTTACCTCTGATGCAAAGAGAGGGGTGTTATAAGTTTGACGTGTCTATCTGTCAATCTGTGGCATCATAGCTCCCGAACGGATGAAGCGATTTCAATTTAGTTTTCTTTGTATTAAAGATGACTTATGTGCGAGTGTCCTTAGACATGTTTGATGAAAATCAGTTGAGCCGTTTGTAATTTATGGGGGTTAAAATGGGGGTGGGGAGTGTCGGTGGTTTTATATTTTTTAGAATGAAGAGATTGAAGTGAAAACTTCCATTGAATCCATTTTTGTTAGGATATCATGTTCGCATTCGCATCACGGACATACACTATATAGGTGGGTTATAAGTATAACTGTTATAAGCGAATGTGTTTTTGACAACGTTCCAGGGGGAGAGGGATGAAGCTAAACATTAAACACCCTATATCGCAGCCATGCATGACAGCACGTCATGGTACGCTCACTGTAGTATGACGTGATGCGCTTGATCAACAGTGAAAGCAACCTGTTGTCATCAAGACTGCCCATATATATTTTTTCCCTTTTCGATATTTTCGCTTTTAGTTACACAAATTGTTGTTTAAGCTATGACTGAACACGTTGCCTGTCTTGTGTCAATAGCAAATACTTCGAGCTGCCTGGCGATTTGGTTATTCAGCAAGCAATCTTCGACAATAATATTTATGAACTGTAGCGTTGCAAAGAGTATGATTATAGCATTTTGTTTACACAATGAATTTGAAGTTTACGATCTAGTTGTTAGAAAACGTGTTGCGAGTAGGGTTGCCTGGCCCGAAAATAGAAAAGCTGGACACAAATATATATTTCCCAACGTTCTAAACAACGCTATCTAGACCCACGGTAAGCATAGTTTAACTAGCTTAGGTTATGGAATCTAGAATACGGATAAACATACTTGAATACATTTTTTTTTAAATATATACATATATTATAATAGAAACACCCAGACCAATGCAAATACGTTAGCATATAATGCATAAAAATATTTGCGCTGAGCGGGGATCGAACCTGCGCCTCCTGCGTAGCGGCCGCGTTCACCGCCACACTACAGAGGTTCTAAAATTCTAAACACCAATGCTTTTCAAAAAGAAAAGAAAATCTATGTGTTCTGACCGGTGTGTTACATGGTTTACAGTGATATTATATTACGAAGTTATATTGGTATAGTTGGTGCTGGGAAAACAAACAAACACACAAACGAGCAAAGCAAAAGAGCTTCGTACATAGATTTTCAGTAGATACACGGCTTAACCGCAAATTTTTGATGGGCTTCTCTTATAATAAACTGCTTTTGCCCGCGACTCCACCCGCGTGGATGTTGGTTATCACGACAAAACATAGCCTATGTCCTTTCTCAAGGTCTAATATACCCTTATACCAAATTTCATCAAAATCAGTCCAGTGGTTTAGGCGTTAAAGCATAACATACAGACAGACAGACAGAGTTACTTTCGTATTTATAATATTAGTATGGATTTGACCGGACACGACCGTAAAATCCGTAGGTACCTACACCTGGCAACACTAGTTGAAAGAGATGGTCGACGCCTCACACCCATCGTACCTCTTAAATCTAATAATAACACTCAGAAGGCACATGGCCGATAGAAACCAGAAACACATAACGTATAAAAGTCACTCTTTTCGGTATTTTTGCGCGTTTTATATGGCTATAACTTTATTATTGCTCGCGAAGAATGAGATATTAAGTTTTGAGGATGAGGGTATTGTTGGAATACGAAATCTACTATAAAACAAATTTCACTCTTGATAGATTTAATACTTTAGCTGTTTCAGAAATTGTTGGTGAAATTAAATAAACGTTATACAATATGTACAAAATATTTTCTGAAGTTTACGCGAATGTCACTCATTGAAATAAAACCACTTTTTACGGATTCTATCGCGATATATTTGTTATTATTACTTTTTAACCCGACGTTTCGGCTGCTTTGCAGCAGCCATTTTCGCGGTGTGACTCACGATGGTAGTTGTCACATAGTTTGAAGTATAAGTTATCTCAAAATACCCGAATCATTGTGAATTATTGGTGTTCGTATTTACGCAGAATGAGCTCACTGTGTTGTTAAGTCTATGGTAAGTAATAATAACAAATATATCGCGATAGAATCCGTAAAAAGTGGTTTTATTTCAATATGTACAAATTTATAGTTACAGCCGTCAAGAATTCCTTCCCATCACCGTCAACTGGGAGGGTCGCCAGAAGGCCGGGGGCGTATTCTCTGCGCAAAGAATAAACCAGCTCTCTGGTCACCGGTAGCGTCTATTAGTCATTTGGATATTTCTTCCAACAATACTCGTAGATATGCTCTTGGATCCTATGACCTCAGATTCTGAACCACAATGTGAAATAGGTTTACTGTATTAATTGAATTATCGATAGTCGTATAATTAGATAGATCAGTCAATCTTGGCTTGATCGATCCTTCCTAAAACTGACAAAGCAGAAGCAATTCTTAGCAGTTAATATTCTATAGAATGAAATATGTGTGTATCTATTTATGTGTGTTTCTGTAACTTACGTGCGAGCTACACTATATCCGATGGTTTCAAGTATTTATTATCATGTCGTCTCAGAGTGACATTCCTTTATGAAATACTATTAGTTATTCTGTGCCAGTAGTTAAGTTAAAGTACGTGAAGGGTACATTGTTGATAATGTGTTCATCATATCATTTCACACTATGCCGTGAACACACCAGCGGAACGCAGGTGAATAGTATCTCATCCCATCACCATCGATAGCATTCTGTGAAGTCCACTTCATTCGCATTTTGTTAGGTAGAGTACGCCTTCGTTCATGTGGTGTGTTCGTGGTATTAGATCAAAACGATAACAAGCAATTAGTCCCTTTTCAGTATGCCATACCGATGTGAATGATGAATTTGTATACAGTGACTTTCAAAGACAAATCTAAAATAAAAATATCACTACACAATAAACAGAGTATTAAATTAATACATAATGCACCACGCCTATCATTTGAAGTCGGCCGGGGCGAGCGTATCACTGAATATTTAAAAAGTTAATAGTTAGACTTATAAATTATATATTAGATACTTGGTTACTTATAATATATTATTTATACTTGGCCCAGCCCGCCATCAAGCTAAGGACTAGAAATGTTTAAGCTGGCATTATTTATTTGCAGAATTACTTTAAAAAAAATCATTATTAAAATAATAATGACATTTCAATGCCCTATATATTATAATTAGAGAAACTTCGTAGGAATAGATTTAAAATTTTCAGTTTGTGTCGGTTCAGTTTCGATAACAATACATGATCTACATCGTCATTCAACATTAAGATAATCACGATATGTTAATAGCTACTTTCATATGTATGCCATGTAGTCTCAAAAAAGCAAAACAAATCTATACGATAGCACAATTAATATTGATTTGGGCTTTCTTGCAGGCTCGATACCTAATGAATGAAGACCCATTCTACTGACACGCACCACTGAATAATTAAGTGGTTTAACGGTTGAGTATCACATTAGTCCAGATAATTTGGGTCATGAATTTTAATGTTCAATCTGCTAACAACTTTGGCCTTTTAACTAACCATTTGTTTACTTAAAAGTTGTCCATACACGTCAGCATCAATATATTTGTTTGCCTTTGATGCGTCTGTGCATGGTGGTAGTGAATGCGACTGCTACGCAGGAGGCGCAGTTTCGCGCCCTTCAGTGCAAATATTTGTATCCATGAATATGGCTATTTTCATTCGTCTCGGTGTTTTTATGTATAATACTATCTATTACAAAAAAAGTCTAAGTATGTTTATCCTCATTCTAGGTTCCTTCCATAGACAGCGTTTTGTAGAATGTTGTGGAATATTTATTTATTTATTTAAAGATGCTTTCTCGAAGCAATAGATGGCGATTACCGTTGATGATCTTATTAAAATCTATTCTATTTTTAAAGTGCTTAAATTCAATTATAAAAAAAAAGAAATCTGATGGCAACACTGAGATCAGTGTTGTTAGTTTTTCTGAGACATTTTACACTTACTACTTTATAAAATACTAGCTTTTGCCCGCGGCTCCGCCCGCGTGGATGTCGGTTATCGCGACCAAACATAGCCTATGTCCTTTCTCATGGTCTAATCTACTCCTATACCAAATTTCATCAAAATCGGTTCAGTGGTTGTGGCGTGAAAGCGTAACATACTGACAGACAGACAGAAAGACAGACAGACAGAAAGACAGACAGACAGACAGAGTTACTTTCGCATTTATAATATTAGTATGGATAAAGTAAACTTCTAAGTATTGTACTTAAGTACGTTTTGGAAACAAGATTAATATCAGATTGTTTCTTTCCACGAAATTTTGCGGGAACTGTAAAATAATATGCATTGTTATCAAATTTACCTACGGCTAAATATCTAGTGGGCTTTGATCTTAAATATTTTAGATGGGAATTTAGCTCAACAATGTATGTTTATTAGTAGAAAATGAGATAAGCGATTATAATGTTTTTTTAATAAGTTCAAAGTTAGATTAGAAGCACATTGATCAACAATACCAGCAATAGTTTATATGATAGTAGCTATTGTAAAAACGTATTAAATTTCGAGATGAAAACTGGCTCTTAAGAAACAGGGATTTCCCTAGTTTAAGAGGCAGAGTCTTAAATTTCCTAAACATAGCTCACGATGTATCATGAATTCCTTATACTTGTTGCTTATAAAACTGTAAGTTAATTAATTGTATGTCAGCTGTGTATTTTTTGCAATATATTATTATTATATTAATAAATATTGTTAACAAAAGTTTTCTCTGGTACTGAATCGTGTTATTGCAGGATATCGCCTACGAATTAACCGGTATGAGATTAGCGATAGAACCCATCGTATTCACAATTTTGTCCATGTGTACCAGGCTTTATTAGTATTATATAAAGTTTGTAGAGTCAACATTATTAATTATAAATTACTTTGCCAATTCAATCGAATTATAAAGGACATCAAAAGTCAGAGTTTGCAAATAAACATGAATAATATAATTTAACTTTCGCATCCAGTGGGGGACGAACTCTCAACAATTGTAGCTAATGAATTTCGTCCTCACTCTAAACATAATTTATGCATTGTGAACAGATGAGCTCACTCGGTCACCGGTGGCCCTGGACGGCTGACGTGAAAGTAGGTACTTCATCCTCTTTTATTTAGCAAATATTTTCAACAAAATAATTTTGCAAACATTTTTTACATCAGATAGATACAGCCCAGACTCAGCTTAAAACGCGTGGCTCGAGTTAACAATAGTGCCTGGATTACGGCAATAGACGCATCCCCTATTACGTGGGACCTAAGAAAATGACTGGCGAAATATGGGTGTTATAGTTAGTAGTGTTCGGACTCGAACCGACTTAAAGTCGGTTCGAGTCCGACTGTGGCCACGCCGACTGTGGATCTTGGTGCTAGTTTTTATGAAATATTTATATAAATTTACACTGTACCTTCTTTTTTTTCGTGCGGCAATCCCCTCGAATACCTCCCCTGCCGGAGCCGGAAGGGGAGGTTATGTCGGACTCGAACCGACTTAAAGTCGGTTCGAGTCCGACGGTGGGCACGCCGACTGTGGGTCGTGGTGCTGGTTTTTATGAAGTATTTATATAAATTTACACTGTACCTCCTTTTTTTTCGTGCGCCAATCCCCTCGAATACCTCCCCTGCCGGAGCCGGAAGGGAGGTTATGTCGGACTCGAACCGACTAAAAAGTCGGTTCGAGTCCGACTATGGGCACGCCGACTGTGGGTCGTGGTGCTAGTTTTTATGAAGTATTTACATAAATTTACACTGTACCTTCTGTTTTTCGTGCGGAAATCCCCTCGAATACCTCCCCTTCCGGAGCCGGAAGGGGAGGTTATGTCGGACTCCATAGATTATTTCAAAACAATATTTAACTTTAAATTTTCAATATTATAACAGAACAAAAGAACATATTAGAAAAATAACATTTTAAATTTAACTTTTCAGTATTATAACAGAACAAAAGAACATATTAGAAAAATAGCATTTTAAATTTAACTTTTCAATATTTATAACAGAACAAAAGAACATATTAGAAAAATAACATTAACTTCGATTTGGAAATGTAGCTCTTATTTGCTTACTGTAAAGCATAATTTGGCAGAATCGTTTCGTGCATCGAAAACATACCTACTAGATATTTATTGCAATATGAATCCTAAACGCTCAAATATAAAGAACAATTTCGCATGAACTACACTCGCGCCATAAAATTCTCGAAGCTTGTCGCCGCTCGCCAATACATTGTTGGCAAGTACTTGTCCGACGCGATGGTTAAATAACATATCAAATAATTTAACGTTTGCCTGATTGAATATATAACAGTGGTTATAATAATTTTTTAAGAACATGTTATTTTAACAGTTACGTATTATAACGAACACTCCTAGTTATAGTCACCTCTGCCTAACCCTCCGGGGATAAAGGCGTGCTTGTATGTATGTATGTATATTTTTGACAGGATTTAGAGAAAAAAACCTACAAATAGCTTCAGTTTCGGTATCCAGGCTATTTTTATAAATACGAAAGTAAGTGTGCGTTTTTATTTATTTTAACAATCGCGTAACAGCCGCGGTAGGAATACATGTTACTTTTATCCCAGGAGTAGGTTCCTGTGGGTCACGGGGTCAGTATTCCACGGTGGGAGTCGCTACAATACCTAGGATAGTATAAAACTTTTATTCCCGGTCGTCCCCACTGGGTACAAGTGGAAAAAAAGTTTCGTTCGTCCCTAGTGGTGACGATTAGAACTTTTCATTTCCCACTTGTTCCGTTTATAGACCGAGAGTCAAAATGCAATACTTCTAGGTTCAATTTAAATAACTATAGGTCTGCCTGTATATTGTAGATGGCGGCAGCGAAAAGCGTTCTATAAAAATGCCGTGGCTGAATAAACTTATTTTCAAAGGTAATAAAAATATTTAAATAAGGGTCCAAGTCTTTTGAACCGTCATATCCTTCAACTCGTGACGAAAACATTTTCCAACGCGGAATAATAAAGCCCGCAGAAAGAGGATACAGTTCATTTCAGGGGTCTTTTTATAGCTAAGTAAACGGTGACATGTCATTTTTGAAGGGGCACTCCCCCCCCCCCCCGTGTGGGGCTTCAACAGCTGCCATTGTACCCCTCAACCCCGAGAGAAAAGTCTAACGGCCGTACCCAATAACATACTTACAGTTGAAGATAGATCGCAACAGTCAAATTTGACGTATCGGCTGTTTAAATTGAAAACATAGTAACTGATTTTTTGCCGGAAAGCGCATCGCGGTATAATTTTATTTTCCGAAATTGGTGTGACTTTAACTGTCAGTATGGTATTGGGAACGGCGGTAAGCCAATCCTTGTCTGTCCACCGCTCTAAAGACCTCACAACTCCAACCGTCTTAATAATTAATGATGAAAAAATAAAAAAACCCGACTGCCACTGAAAAGTCCGAAATAAGTTTGATAGCAGGCGGTACCCATTAATTTTATTTCGGTTTATGATTGGCAAATAGGTACCGCCTGCTATCTAACTTATTTCGGACTTTTCAGTGGCAGTCGGGTTTTTTTATTTTTTCATCATTTGTTTTATATTATACTTTTTAGTCATGATATGTGACATGTATTTCTTTTTGTAATCTCCTTCTAATTTCCTTCATATCGTTTATACTTGAAATAAAAACAATTCAGTAAGTAAGAAAAAAATTATCAAGAATGATTGTTTTAATTAACGACTTTAAATCGTTATATATCCTAAACTATTATTTAAAATGAAAAATGATAAAAGGAGCCTAAATATGATTTTAAAATACCTATTCAACGACACCACACTTGACATAGTTCATCGACTTTTATTTTTTATGTTTTGACAATATGGCGTCTGGTTGTCGCTGTGGTGAATTTTAATTTCTGTCATGTCTTTAGTGACACACCATGCATTAAGACGAATCGATTGACGTAAGAATTATCAAAATCGGCCTATGCATTTGGTCTCTAGAACGCCACATAGAAACAAACATACATACATACATACATACATACATACATAGACTGATAAACACATTACCCTCCTTTACGTCGCGCAGTCGGGTAAAAAGGCTATAGGGTAGGTCGGTAATGGGCTACAATAAAAATTCAGAACATGAGTGTACTTACTAACTTACTTACTTCTTCTACTTAAGTAACATGAGTGTTAGTCAATAATAAAATAAATAGAATCGAATAAAACTATTTCTATAAGTCATATTTGCGTAAACTTCAACAATATAGATTATTTTCATACCTACTTAATCTGAATTAATGAGAGTATCGTTCGTATTCCCGCTCTATTTGTGCCCAATATCGACATAATTACCCTCCGTTAAAGCTTTGTTTGCATTCGTGAAACAAAAGGAAGTGTTGTTTATTCAAACGCCCTGGGGCTTCAACCCTCGGGGCACTCGGTGCCCCCACACCGGTCCTACTTTCTGGTAATCTGAAAGCACTGAGAGAGAAACGATTTCGTATGAACCACGATCGAACTTAATTTCAAGAATTGTAATCATAAAGTTTAAAATTGCCTAAGTTTTGTTGCTTTGATAAACGGATGAATGGTTTTTCAGGGTTCACTTCGCTTTCCGTTCGTCTGTGTTGCAGGACTTCTTTCTCAGGAATGCGTGGCGGTATAAAGTTGAATTTCAGCCGGCAGGTATCGGGTTATAAGGATCCTTCGCCATTGCCACATACTGCGGGCTATAACGTCTTGAAACTGTGCAAAAATCACACTTCTAAGTCAACGCAGTCGAAATATATTGCGGTTTGTGTAGCTTAAGTTAAGAAAGAAAGAAAGAAAGAAAATATTTTTATTTCGCTTGGCAGTACTTAGACATATCATGCAACATAATATAATTCCTTACTTCAATTTGTAACATACAATTCTACATAGACTTAGGATACACACTTAACTCTAGGAACCGTGAAATTGACACACTGCCAAGTTGAAATAAACGGCCGCCTCTCAGCTTAATGCTGTCCGCGTTGTAGTGCAGGCGGACAGCCCTGGTTTTCAGAGACGGCCGGACAGCGGGTATGACATTTTTTTTTTTAACTTGTGGTTTTTTTGTCACTATTTTTTGTCTCAAAAAATAGTAAAAATCCACAAACCAGTGCGACATTCAATGGCAGCAATACTAAAAATAAAAATAAATAAAAAAGAACAATAAAATACTGGCAAAGTCGGTGCGCGAGGCCGATTCGTACTTGGCCGGTTTTTTAACACTACATTTCAATACAGTTCTGTATTCTATATCTATACCTACATAATTCAAATCTGTTCTGCGACACTACATTTGAGTTTAGTTATCTATACACTGCTACAGTTCGACATCGTACCTCGATCAGTTTTCAAAAACGTTTTAAATTTCAAAAATTCGTGTTTCAGAAATGTAGAATTTTTGTTTTCTGGTTGAACCGAATCGCGCCTTTATTTGAAAGAAAAGCAGGCGCAACCAACGAAGTGAAATAGGTGTTTCGGCCCACAATGTTTTTTCCTGCCAATCTATTGGTGTAATTGCCACACGTTCACCGGTGCCGGAATTCGACACAAAACTCTCGCAGGCGGCGCCCTGTAATGTAATAGTGTAAATATTATTATTTAATGTGCGCTTCTTCAAAGAGTATATTCACACGATTCTCGGAATATATTTTCGCGGCCAGGTTTATTTGTCGCGATCTATTTTGTTATTTTCGGGGTGAATAAATATTTGAGTGCTTTGATGGCGCAGTGGTAGCACAGAATAGATAATAGTAGGTACCTACTAGCGTAGTGGTAGTGTTGGCGAGGTAGGTTATAATACGATTCCTGGACAAAGTTATTAGATTTTCTGGCGAAAGTATCAGCTGTCGGGAAGTTCTTTCCAAAATATGGTAGTCCCTTTTCATAAAGGACATCTATATTTTTTTAATATACAAGTAGTTAATACTAATAATGAAAGATGTATTCATGAAGGGATATAATATAATAATTTATCTGTAATTTAGCTGCAGCTGCGCTAGCAATGGCTTGTATAAAGGCTAGACGAGGAGAGTTTATCGCCTCGAATATACGATTCTCGAATGGAGAGAAAACAGTTGCATCGTCTAAACACTCGCAGAAGATTTAGTCGCTCGCTCGTCCTCGCCTGGCGAAAATCGCCTCGCTGTCGAATATTGATAGTGTCAGCCTAAACAGAATTTTAAAGCAATGACATGAGCCATAAGGTAAAATGTCACTTGCGAAACACGTATGATATAATTGTATGCGAGAATTGAGGGGGGACAACGGTGTCCCCAACTCGCCCCCGGAATGGGGAGGCGCGCTATTCAGCGCGCCGCCGCCGTGGCCTGCTCCTGCTGGGGTGACAGGCGGCTCCACCCGTCACCCCCAGGCCCGCGCTCATGGGGGACGGAGGTCAGTCAGTGCCCTCCGACGCCCGAGTTGCCTGCGCGCGCGGGCGGCGCGATCCGCGAGTCTTTCTCGCTCGCGCCGCCTATCCCGCTCCGCCGTCTCCTTCACGACCATTACCTGCTCGCTGAAGGAGACGCCGGCCGCCCACGCGTCCGCGCAGCGGACCATTGCTGTGAGCAGGGTGGCGAGGGTGAGAACTCTCACTCCCAGGGCCGCCACTAGCTCCCGTCTCGGTCCGGCCCATGCCGGACACTAGGTGAGCGTGTGCAGCCCTGTGTCCTCGCTCGCGTCGCAGTGATGGCACTCGGACGTTGGCTCCTTTTCGATCCGACACAGATACCTCCCGAAGCACCCGTGCCCGGTGATAATCTGCGTCAGTCGATACGTCTATGACGGCATGCCCTGCGCGTCGTTGCTCAAGTCGTCGCTCCCACTCCGCCACCATGATCCCGTGGAGCCGGGTCCTCTCGGCCCGAATGTCTTCGGGCTCGGCTCGGGATCGTATCCCCGCTCCCGCGCCTCCTTACGGAACCGATACAGTGCCGCAAGGGATCTCGCTTCCAGGATCCACGGTGGCGATCCGGCTAGGAGACTCGCCGCTTCAGAGGATATCGTGCGGTACCCCCTAATGGCCCTGCAGGCCATCGTCTGCTGCGGCGCATGCAGCAGTTGCACGAACCTGGCCTGCAGGGCGTCCGCCCACACGGGGCACCCGTAAAGGGCCATGGACCGCACGATACCCGCGTAGAGTCTCCTGCAGGAGTCCTCTGGGCCCCTCAAGTTGGGCAGCAGCCGCATCAGCGCGTTAGCTGACACCAACAGTTTGGGGCGTAGACTTCGGAAGTGCTCTCCGAAGTCCCACCGACCATCGAGTACGAGCCCCAGGTATTTCAACCGGGGCTTGATGTCGATGGGAGTACCTCCTACTGTCAAGCTGGATCCCGGGGGT
This sequence comes from Eilema sororculum, assembly GCA_914829495.1. Classification (NCBI taxonomy): domain Eukaryota; kingdom Metazoa; phylum Arthropoda; class Insecta; order Lepidoptera; family Erebidae; genus Eilema; species Eilema sororculum. The sequence goes on from OU618533.1 coordinate 6,442,195, forward strand.
GGCCTGCGCCGAGGGCCATGAAAGAACAAGGCCTCGGATTTGTGCAGAGCCACCTCGAGACCCAGCCGCCGGATCCGATCCACGACTTGAGCAACAGCGGTCGTGGTGACCATAACGGCAGCATTTCCAACACTGAATGAGTGGTACAACATACTTCTCTACAGGGAGAGAGATGAGGAGTCCACATCGGTAGTACAAAGTTCAGACCTGAAACCTGCTACTTCCTATATCTAAAACAGTAGTTTAATAGATACGTCACTGCCTCAAAATACCTACGGTTTGTCACTGATACTTGACCATGATACAAATTTCGTTTGAATAACGCGAGTAAGGTACCTACATAATTTAGTAAATTTCCATAGCAAAGATTCGCCAGATGAAGCTCTGCCTTTTAATATTTATTGCCTCATGACTCTTAATCTACTGAATTGCCTACAGAAACAGATCATTTTATTATATGAATAAAACACAGTGCGGGTTGTTATTATAGCATTCATGAATTTATTGGAATAAGTACCTATCATACAGATTACTTCTGTACTCAAGATCATCATCAGCCTAGCTTCTTTTTCCAGTTGCATCTGAAGCTTTCATTCCCAAACCCTGGGTTCACTTAGTTCCTTCTTTTCGGAAGCGATAGCCGTCTGACGTTCCTACACAATAAGGAAAGTCTATACCAGACCATAGTACATGTATTGTTAGTCAATGTCAAAGTCAAGAATCATAATATATTCTGCATAGACCATTAAATTCACCGGCACCGAATCGAAACGCGGTCCAGGCTTGAGAAGACTACGGCAAGAATCTCAGCGGGCATTTTTTTTGGTCTATTTACAAACATTTACCTAGTCAAATACTTATGGTCTAGATACAGTGCTTTTCTTGAGTAGCATAGCTGAGCGAACAGCTCATTTCCAAGCTTGATTATCATCCAAACTGTTAAGAATCAATGCCGTACATGGTCTGCGACAAATAATACAAGGGCCAGCCATCTGTCGTAGAAGGGTTCTAGGAGTGTTTTTCATGAAATATGAACCCACTAGAAATGTTATCAATTTCCTTTACTAGCAGAAAAATCTACACAACCGACACGATGGGGTAGTTGAATAAATCGAAAATACTTGAATAAACTAGGGGCCCGATTCAGTAATGTCACGGTATTCAAACGCGTGATTTTAATTGAATGAAAAAGAAAAATGGAATGGTTTCGTTCCATTTTCTTTTGTTGTGACGAATATTTAGTACTAGCACTAGCTTATGCCCACGGCTCCACCGGCGTGGATGTCGGTTGTCGCGACCAATCATAGCATAGGTGTTAAAATCCATTCAATAGTTTTAACGTGAAAAAGTAACAAACATCCATACATACATCCATCCATTCATACTTTCGCGTTTATAAGTATTAGTAGGATTCCGTATGATCTGTCAAAACAAAACCTACCTGCGTTTACGTAAGGTTAGTAAAGCCTTTAGAATTTAATCAAATCTTCAGATTTGAATGAATTTTTAAAGCATTAAGTCCGCAAACTATACAAATCACTTTACAGACGGATACTTAAATATACAAGGAAAATTTAAATTGCTTCGGAAAATCTTTAATTTAATCTCTTGAAAAGGAAAATTTTAACTCACTTTTTCCTGATGTATTTAATCTTTAGAATTGTAATATTAAAAGTTTTTGTAAATATAGAAATTGCACAATTTAAAAACGTATTTTTACTAAATCAAGCCCCAGTAGCGGAAAAATCCATAGCAATCACGATAGGTGGCCGAATAAATTGAGAAAACTTCACTCAAACCAGGATTGGTAGGGTGACGTGCAATCCGTTGGAATGAGATATAAATGGACAAGTAAACAGTGCTATGTCAACTCTCGACCCGCCTACGGTGACCATTATCGTATCGGGAATGTTCCTCTTAGAAGTTCGCTCTTCCATAACGGTTATAGCTGAATGAACTACATGTAACTAACATTTACGAATACAAAACATCACCAATTTGTCATATTTGATGCTTTTATTTTTTTCTTCCGCTCACCATTGTATTTCAAATATACAGCCCTTATATTATTTATCCCGGTCAACGTCTTTATTAATACATAATCGAATATCGAATAATACCTTCATCAATGTCGCCGCGTGGTTCCCGGCAGAATAGAATTTGGTCCACCCCATCTCTCCCCAAGCGGTGTCGTAAGCGACTAAGGGATAGGGCTGTTTAACATCAGACAAATATACAGCCCAGACCCAGGCTTGAGTCAACAATAGTGCCGGGAAGCGGCAATAGGTTCACCCCCTATTACGTGGAACCGAATCCAAGGTTTGGTGAAATGAGGGTGTTAATTCACCTCTGCCTAACTCTCCGGGGATAAAGGCGTGATTTTATGTATGTATGTCATTGTAAATGGAATCGAATAGGAAAGTTAAGAAATGAAGTCTCGTATTCATCCGGTCGGGTGGCGACCTCGGAGTCGAGCCGCTACGATGGACGGTTGACAATCCGATTATAGGGTCCCCCGTCACCAAACCGTGCCGATTGAGCCGGATCTCTGTAATCACGCCAGTGTCAATTCCTATCAAATACTTATTATCCCCGCCGCCATGTACTGACGGCACGTAATACGAGGTGTTGTGTGAAACAATTGCTAATTTGGACCCTTCAATAGATAGGGGCTCCTGTTAAGGCGCGGTCCTACTTCAAATCAATAAAACATTTTATTGATGAATTTCAAACAAGTTAAAGAAAGAAAATGTGTGTAAGATGTGATACATGAACCTAAATGCCAGTGTACTCGTATTGATACAGAGTTAATCTAAAAATGTAATAGGAATCACAGAATCCGCCGCAGCTGTTTAAAAATGCAAAGGTCTATAAATTAGAATCCACGAATAACACCTGCCATAAATCTTGATAGGTGCTCTTGGTGGATATAGCAAGGTGCTATTCGCACAGGTGCTATTCAGCTGGGTGCTCTAAGTGGACTACACTCTACACCCTTGTATGTAATCAGAAATAAATATTTTGAAATAAATTCAATTACACAAAACAAAATTTTGGTATCCGAGTTCACTATATTGTGATTAAGTAGTGGTTTTATTTAAATAATTATTATTGTTAACGCAATGTAGAGCTATCACAAATATTTAAATAGTATATTCCGCATAAGCTAACCAAAACCATCAAAAAACCATTCATCTGTCTCATGGAAACCACCAAAGTTTTACAATTTAGAACTCAATGACACGAATTGTTGAATCGTCGTACGACCGCGCCTTAAAAAGATTGTTCCCGAAGTGACGGGGATATTGTTATCGCAGCATTTGGACGTACATTGTTCGTACCATGAATACGATTTAGGTTATTGTACTTTGTGTTTGATAATTCACGACTCGTTAGGTTAGACGTGAAATCATCTTAGACTCAGTTCAACACGTCTTGATAATGACTTGTTAAATTGCTTTGCTGAAAGCGGGCTAATATAGCCACAAAACAAATCTCCAACATACGGCAATAAAGAGAAAGCAGTAAAATAAAAGAATACAAGTTCGGAAACTTGGCAAATGTTTTGCGGATTCTACTAACGAGTGTTTTTGTACAAACTCTTGAAAAGTGTACTTTATTATTTACTAGATAAGTTATATTGCTCGACGATGTGTGGTAATGCTAAAGAATATTGTATTTCTTTCAAATAACGATAATTTTGGGTTACGTCGACTTGCTGAGTGGGCACGAGGACTCCGTATTATCCGAAATAAAAAAAAAAACAATTAATGACTAATGACAATTAATTATATAACAACAAGTAGGTGAAGAGAGTCACCCAAGGTCTGATTTTGAGATACTATCTTCTGATTGAAGTCTCAGATCCACAGGGATTATCTTACTTAACATTTACGGATTCATGGTCTGCTCTCTTGGATATAATGCTTACTGATGAAGAAAATGGTGCTTAATTAATTTGATTGAAAAGAGTTAAAATATTTTCATGGGCAGTAACTCAAAGTAAGTTACAAAGAATTTAACGTTTCCCTACCCTCGTCGAATTTATAATTAAGTTCCATGGTTCGATGGAATTTGTTTGACATTCGATCTTAAAGGGTTCAAAGATTTTCCAAGGCTCAGCTTATTGGGGATCGGCAGCTCGGTTATTTATCAACAAGGTACTTAATTAATAGCCTTCGTATCCGCAATATATTACACTCATGTTCTATGTAAAAGAGCCCAGGTTGAATATGATACCTTGTGAAGATCAGAAAATAAAATTCCGAATATATTTTTTTTCTTTTTGGTGTACAACCTGGATATGGCACACTGCATAGTACGTGATTCCATTTAATGCCTCCTTAATATTTCAATCCTGTATATTCTGTGATGGGACAAAAAAATTGGCTGGTGTAAAATACGCCTGTCTACTCCTTTGATTAAAAACAAGCGTGAATATATTATATATGATGTAAAATTATTCAAGTAGAAAGCAGTTGTGGAGTGAGGATTTTAAATAAGGTCTAACGCTGTGATGTGACCTCATTTCTTTTTGAGGGTGTCATTAGACGCAACTTGGGACTGAGACAAGAGCACCTTCCGCATGAATATTAAAAAGATGGCGCGGTAATTATGTGTCACTAATTATGAATGGCTTGCTAGAATATTTTATAGAAATAATTTTATGCTATTGGAGCACATTTGTACGTACGTAAGAGTGAGAATCCATTTCTAAGCGTATAGCGTTGAGCACAGCGCTGTTTGATATAGCCTTGATAGAGATTCTCATTGGTCGAACGGGGTGACGTCACTGGAGATGGACCAATGACTATCTCGATAAATCTCGATTAAGTCAAAACGCTGCCGTTGTGCTCGGCTCTGTGAGCTTTGAAAATTTGTACAGCAGCTAAGATCGGCTTGCTACGGTTTTTTAGAAGTATTTCCAAACTCGTGACGAATTATGTGACATACTAAATGTCTTTGCTTACTCTGAAGGAATCTTCCTTCAGAGTAAGCAAATGGCGGCGTCTATATGGGCCTCAAAGTCTAATTAGTTTTTTTCGTGCGTTTCGCAACATCTATTCACGGAACCAGAAACAAGACAACTTAATTACAACGTACATCAGACCTATCTAGTAAATACAGTGTAAATATCTACAATTACTTACCGAGTTTGATTACCCGGAAGCACATCTCTGTAATAAGCTTTCCTTCCCCCAGTAAGCAATACGAAAACTAATACGATCGTGAAATGAACTCCCCAGCCAACCACACACGTACACACATTCGCTCGAATTTCTACAACTGTCTGAACTGTCATTGTATGTAAAATGTGTAACTTGATATCTCGTTAGCCACACGAATCCCTGAGGAACCCCGTGTGGAATTAACGTGGACGTACCTATGTTTAGTATTTGGTATTAATAAACGAAATTAGTGCGATTATGTTAACGTTAAATGTCGGAATTATTGATTAAAAACTGCTTAGGCCCATAACAAGCAGTACGGGTTTTTGAAGTAAATGAAGAAAACTCACTTCACATATCCAAGTTCCTTTTCTAGCGCCGAGTAGAGTGAAAAGAGCGTTCGCTCTGGATGCCAGGTGTCAAGGGATGTCGTAAACCTAAATGCAAAAAATAATTTCCATCGCATAATGCAATTTGAATCGCATTTTCTGTGAGGCACTGGAAGTAAAAACCTCGAAATAATTGCGCTGAAATCTTACCTTACCCTGAAGGCGCGTAATAAAAATCTGTTCAAAATTCGGTCTCAATCTAATCTCAATACTCCCTCTGTGGCGTGGCGGTAGTACACGCGATTGCCACGCAGGAGGCGCGGGTTCGAGTCCCGCTCAGTGCAAATATTTGTATGCATGAATATGGCTATTTGCATTGGTCTGGGTGTTTCTATGTATAATATGTGTAGGGTAGTGTTGTAAAAAAGCTCGAGTCGGCGCTTAAACGCTTGAGTCGACGCTCAAGCAGATTGCTACTGCTCAAGTCGGGACTCGACCGAAGCGCTCGACGCTCGAGCAGTGGCTTGAGCGTTATAGTGAAAAAGCATGTTCTGAGCACCGGACTCAGCGCTCGGCTCGAGCTTGAGCGCGCGTTTAGATTACATAGGTAGGGAAACTGTAAAAAAGATAGTGTAATTGAAATAAGAGAATTTCAGTTTTATTTTTAATTATATTTATATTATAATAGTAGAAAAATACTTATTTATTATAAGTATACAATATGTCATATGATCTACGCCATAAGGCCCAAATTAAATTACAAGTGTTAGCTGAACTTGCCGTACAAGTCCTGACTACCTAATGATCTTTCATAACACCAATCATCACGCACCTTTGCAACACTATAATTTTTTTAACCATGAGGAAAGACACATGCTGGCCTGTATATTTTCGTTACTAAGTTTGTTCCTTCTTTTAGTTATGATAAGGCCAGCTTTTGAAAAGGCCACTTCGCTTGGCACACTCGTGCTTGGAACAGATAAAATTTCGAATGCCAGTTTAGTTAAGTTGGGCAATGTGGTTTGCTTATTTTTTCACCACAACATCACATCTGTGTTCTCAGGTTCAATGGATAAATTTAAATAACTATCAATCTCATCTATAGAGCTTCTATCTGCTTGTTGTTTATATATTGAAGAAAAGAATGATTTTCTGGTCTGAGTTTCAGGTTCTTGATTTTCTATCCTATCTTCACGAGAAGGTGACGCATAATATTCATTTTGATACATTTGTTTTAATTTTCTTAATGGTTCCGCATTGCTTTTATTCATGAAATAATTATTATTCAGACGCGGATCTAATATGGTAGCTATTTCTGCAAGATCAGTTTTTATCAGTGAAGAGTATTCATTTAATTTCGTAATCATAGCGTTTACGGAATTTTTTAATAAATTTACATTTCGAAATTGTTGCATGTGATCCAACAACGAGTCCATGACGGGAATAACATAATATATACTAGGATATTCATGTAAAGATAACATTACCGTGGCTTCATAGTATGGCTGTAAAAAATCAATCAATACTTTTACATTATTCCAGTCTTGAATGGCGTATTCATTGAATTCTATTTTTTCAGAACAAATGAAGTCCAAAACAGTTTTCATTGAGAAAGCTCTTTCTAACATTAGAAACGTAGAATTCCAACGTGTTGGAACATCTTTTATGAGGTCTAATTTCTTGTTATTTAGTGAAACGCAGCATTCTTCGTAAGTTTGCTTTCTTTTAGGCGATAAAGTTATAAATTTCACTAGCTTGGATACTGCAGATATGGTCGAGTCAGCTTCATCTAGACCTTTCTTAACCACCAAATTTAAAACATGGGCCAGGCATCTTACATGTAATATATCCTTATATTCTTCATGAAACAGTTTTAGAAGCCGGATACATTTTGTGTTTGTTGTATCGTTGTCAGTAGTAATGGAGATTATTTTATCCTTCAGCGAATAATCAGAAAATATTTGCGTAATCTTCAACAAGACTTGCTCACTTTTATGAGGATATGGTATAAGATCAAATTCAATCACTATAGAAGTCAGCTGCTCGTCATTGTTTACAAAATGTGCAGTTACTACTATGTAAGGCTTATTCGTAAGTGACGTCCAGAAATCAAAAGTCAGAGAAACTTTATATTTTAAGGACTTGATCAAATTAATAACATCTTTTTTTTTCTCCTTGTACAAGTTTTGAATTCCTTTGGTTAATTTGTAACGACTTGGTAGGGTATAATTTCCATTTAAAACATATATAAGCTTTTGAAAATGTTCCTCTTCAACAATATGAAATGAATGATTACCATGAATAACAAAATTTTTCAAAAAATTGTCATACTCTGAGTTTCTTAAAGAAGTTTTTTGTTTCTCTATGCAACCGTTGTTTCGTCGGCATGTAGTGGATGTACTGGCATTACTGCCAATGCTGGCATCTCGATCCGTAGAATCAGTGGTCGTTGTATGCCGTGTTGTATGTTTTTTAAGTATAGATGTAGATGTTTTTAGTGAAAAACCTTTATTGCAGATTTTACACGTAACACGACCCGCCATTGTTTGAAAATGATCCCATTTCCAAGTCTTCCGAGTGTTATTGTTATCACGTTGAGATAAATCTGTTAGCTCCGCACTTAATTCCATCATATTGTCTTGCTCATGTTCACTGCTACTACTAACAATATCGAAATCGTTTTCCATGTTATAAATGCAAAACAACAAGCAAAATAATAGAAAATACACAATATAATGATTGTTTCTGCTTGTTCACTCACAGGACTTGCTTATACGACCAAAGTCAAAAGAAAATTAATACTCACCGTTCCTACCGCCCGCCACAAATCCTAAAATTTTTATTTATCACAATTTTTTCATCTACCCGCATTTAAAAATTACAACGCTTAAACGCTTGAGCGCATAACTCGAGCATGAAAGTCTGAACCCTCAACGCTCGCAAGCCTTAAACGCTCGAGCGTTTAACGCTCGAGTCTAAAAAGCTCCAAAGCGTCGACTCAGCGCTTAACGCTCGACTCTCAGCGCTCATTTTTACAACACTAGTGTAGGGGTTTCGCGGTGCTACAGGTGTTATTATTGAAACACTCGCGGGAAGTTTTATAATGTTTATTACATACAAGCGGAGGCACAGAAACAGTAAACAGTACATATATATGAAACAGAAGGAGTATAGAGAGAGTCACATAAGAGGAAAACAGAAAAGCTATTAGGCACAGTAAAGAGCGTTTACACTATAATCACGCACGGAAAAATACTACCACCGAGCGCACAGGTGTCGCGTCGAAAGGCTCTCAACGACTGACCGGCCGCCGTCGATCGAATGCGCTGGAGCATGGCTAAGCCACGCCTACTTCGTTCGACGGCGACGGTGGAAGGCTCGGTGATTTATCTATATAAAGAAATGTTTGTTTGTCGCCCAGTTTTAAATTTTATTTATTAAAAGTTTTACATATTAAATAAAGATACCTATATTAAATAAACATATACAATAAACGCCATATCACCCCCCTCCAGAGACCGTCCTACGGGCGATAATAGTCGGGAAAGCGAACTGTACGTCCCGATCGTGTCCTTCCCACACTGTCCCCCTCGGAACGAGCTTCCCTGGTGGTCTGTGTTGGTGGTATTGGTTTGTGGGGTATGATAGTATGTTTGTTCGAGTTGATGTTTATGTGTGAGTTATTGATGTAAGTATCCTGTAATAAGTAGGCTGGTTTCAAGCGGTCCACCGAAACTGTCATCGATTTATCTTTCACCAAAATTTTGTACACCTTGTCGCTCCTTTCGAGTACCTCATGAGGCCCCGTGTAAGCAGGTTTTAGGGAACCACGGTTAATTTCCTCCCTAAGGAATACGTGTGATGCGGTCGGCAAGTCCTTGTAAACGAAGACAGATCGTTTACCGTGACGAGATGCTGGTGACGGCTGTAGTTCTTTGGCGAACTTACGGATACGTGACAGGTAGTCTGTCATGTCTGGGAAATCATTCGCTTCGGAGTGGAAGAACTCACTGGGTAGTCTCAGAGTATCGCCGTATAGGAGTTCCGCTGACGAAGCGCGCAAGTCTTCCTTGTAGGCAGTCCGTATACCCAGCAGCACCAGCGGGAGAGATTCCACCCAGTTATTGTTGCCATGACAAGTAATCGCAGCTTTTAACTGTCTGTGAAATCTTTCCACTAAGCCGTTACATGCGGGGTGGTATGCGGTAGTCCTCCGGTGTTGAAAACCTATCAGTTCTGACAGGCGTTTGAATAATGCACATTCAAATTGCCTACCACGGTCGGTAACTATGTCGGTTGGGCATCCAAATCGAGCGATCCATCCGTATAGTAATGCGTTGGCCACTGTCTCAGCGGTAATGTCACGCAGCGGTATTACCTCAGGCCAACGAGTAAACCGGTCGATGGCAGTGAGGCAGTACGTGTACCCTTGTGACATTGGAAGTGGTCCTACCAGGTCTATATGAATGTTGGTGAACCTCGAACGTGGCAACTTGAACGTACCAATAGGTGTTGAAGCATGACGGGTGATTTTTACCTTCTGGCAAGCTAGGCAGTTTTTTGTCCATGTCCTGCAATCCTTTCTAACGCCTGGCCATACAAACCTATCGGCGACCAAATTCGCTGTCGCGGTGGCACCAGGGTGGCTCAGGGAATGCAGGCTCTCGAACACTTGATACCTAAAGTCCTGTGGCACATATGGTCGGATGTTCTTCCCGTTAACGTCACAAAACAGTTCAACATCTGTACCAGGTACCCTAACCTTTTTTAAGCGCAGTGATGTGTTGCTGTTCAGTAGGTTAGAAAGCTCTTGATCAGAGCCTTGTAGGGTGGCCAGTTGCGTAAAATCGATTGGTTGAGCAACTTCTTCTATCCTGGACAGTGTGTCGGCAACGACGTTATTTTTACCGGATATGTGCCTGATATCGGTGGTAAATTGCGATATAAAATCGAGATGTCTGAACTGTCTGGGCGAACAGTGCTCTTTGCGGGTATGGAATGCATAACAAAGAGGTTTGTGGTCGGTATAAACTATAAAGTCTCTAGCCTCGACCATATGTCGGAAGTGCTTGATGGCCTCGTAAATGGCCAGCAATTCCCGATCATACGGTGAGTACTTACGTTGGGAAGAGCTGAGTTTCCGAGAGAAGAATGCTAGTGGCTGCCAGGCGCCGTCTTCCCCCCTCTGCTGCAGTGCTCCCCCGATAGCTATGTCAGAAGCATCAGCAACTATTGCCAGCTTGTTGTGACAATTGGGATGCGCCAATAAAGTAGCCTTACACAAACCTTCTTTGCAGGCGTTGAAGGCTTTGTGTTCAGCCTCGGTGAAGTTGACAGGATGTGAACCCTTCACAGAACCTTCCAGAAGTGCGTTGAGTGGGATCTGGTGTCGGGCTGCTTCGGGAATAAACCTTCTGTAAAAATTAAGCATACCTAAAAATCTTCTCAATTCTCTGACGGTCTTTGGTGGCGGGAACTCCTGTATTGCCTGTACTTTAGATGGTAAAGGCATGCTACCATTGGCATCGATGCGGTATCCTAAAAATGTTACCTCAGAAGTTCCAAAAGTGCATTTAGATGTGTTGATTACCATACCGTAGTCCTTTAATCTGGTGAAAAGTTCCCTCAGATGCTGTTTATGTTCTGCCTCGTCACGTGAAAATACCAAGAAGTCATCTAAATATGCAAAACAAAAGTCCAGGCTTCGGAGCATCTCATCCACGAAGCGCTGGAAGCTCTGGGCAGCATTTCGAAGCCCAAACCCCATAAAGGGGAACTCCCATAGGCCAAATGAGGTAGCTATTGCCGTCTTCGGTATGTCCTCAGGGTTAACAGGAACTTGGTTGTAGGCTTTTACTAAGTCGATAGTACTAAACACCCTACAACCAGATAGGCTGTGTGAGAAATCCTGTATATGACGTATAGGATACTTGTCCGGTATGGTTCTGGCGTTTAGCATTCTATAGTCGCCACAAGGACGCCACCCTTTATCTTTTTTAGGGACGAGGTGAAGCGGTGAAGACCAAGGTGAATCAGAAGGTCTGGCTATGCCCATCTGACGCATAGTCTCAAACTCTTCTTTGGCAATTTTGAGCTTGTCTGGAGCTAACCTACGTGGAGTGCAAGATACAGGAGGTCCTTGTGTAGTGCGTATGTAGTGTACCGTGTTATGTTGTGGAATGTGATGAGTACCAGATGGACGAGTGATGTCGGGGAATTCGTCTAGTATTTTGTGGTACACAGACTCACCAGTGAAAACCTTAACCGAAGAAACCGTGTCGGCAGGACACGCAGGCAAAGCCGGGGTGGCTAAGCTAGTAGTATTGTCGATTAGTCGCTGGTTCCTGCAATCAACTGCAAGATTAAAATAACACAAAAAATCGACGCCTATTATCGCCTTCGTGACGTCTGCTAAAATAAATCGCCAAGCGAAATCACGGCGCAACCCTAGGTTTAGTACAAAATTAATGTAGCCGTATGTATTTATTGTACTACCATTAGCGGCACACAAAGAATAATTCGTCTTACTGACGTGATATTTAACTTTAGACACAGGAAAAACACATAAATCACTACCTGTATCTACTAGGAATTGTACCTTACTTTTACTGTCCGTGACAAAGAGGCGACCTGCGTTTGGGCAGTCGTGTATCGCCATTATCGGCCGCCCGGTGCGTTTTCCGCAAAGTCGCATGGTTTCACACACTGTCTGGCCTTATTTCCGAACTTCGCATGGTACCAGCACGTCGGAAATTTCGCGTAACTGGAACTGGACCTTCTGGAGCCGGATCGACGACGCTGTCTGTTGTCCGGCTGGTCGCGTCTACTCGGTCGCGATCTTCGCACTTCTGCTGAAAGTTGGTTGACCTGCTCCGTCAGCGCCGCGATTTGCCGTTCCATAGCCGTCATTGGGTTTTCCCTCGCAGAAGAGCTACACGTGGCTTCGGCGACATGTGGACTGACGGATATGACGTCATGCACGCGGTCAGCTAGCGCTGCGAGTATCTCTAGCGAAGCGTCCTGCTGCGATGCAATGATAGTCTGCGTACCTTGTGGTAGTCGGCTCGCCCAGATTGTCTTGACGAACTCTTCAGGTATACCCGGTCCAGCCAAGTTCTGTAAGTGTCGCGCGAACTGCGAGGGCTTCCGGTCGCCGAGCTCCTCGTGGTTGAGTAGTTGTTTAACCTTCTTTTCGCGACTGGCTGAAAGCCGATTGATCAGTTCTTCCTTGAGCCGCTGGTATTTGTTGGTAGCCGGTGGAGAGCTGACAATATCTTCGACTTCCTCGACGTATTGTGGCGACAGCTGCGAGATCGTGTGAAAATATTTTGTAGAATCACTTGTGATATTTCCCAGTGCGAATTGGGCTTCCAGTTGTGCAAACCACAGTGCGGGTTTTTCGGGGTAAAATGGCGGTACTCGCACGCCGATACGAAATGACTCGGCGTTACCTTCGCCACCATCTTGCTTTACGTTGTCCGGCATAACTATTATTCAGTGCAACTCCTCGTGTTAACGTGCGTAAGCGGGGTCACCAAATTGTAGGGGTTTCGCGGTGCTACAGGTGTTATTATTGAAACACTCGCGGGAAGTTTTATAATGTTTATTACATACAAGCGGAGGCACAGAAACAGTAAACAGTACATATATATGAAACAGAAGGAGTATAGAGAGAGTCACATAAGAGGAAAACAGAAAAGCTATTGGGCACAGTAAAGAGCGTTTACACTATAATCACGCACGGAAAAATACTACCACCGAGCGCACAGGTGTCGCGTCGAAAGGCTCTCAACGACTGACCGGCCGCCGTCGATCGAATGCGCTGGAGCATGGCTAAGCCACGCCTACTTCGTTCGACGGCGACGGTGGAAGGCTCGGTGATTTATCTATATAAAGAAATGTTTGTTTGTCGCCCAGTTTTAAATTTTATTTATTAAAAGTTTTACATATTAAATAAAGATACCTATATTAAATAAACATATACAATAAACGCCATAATATGTATGTATTTACAAAAAAAAGAGTATATAATTATGTTTATCCGCATTCTAGATTCCATAACACAAGCTATAAAAGCTTACCATGGGTCTAGATAGCGTTGTTTAGAATGTTGTGGAATATTTATTTATTTAATGTCAAAATGATAATGTTGATCATGAAAATTATGTTACAAGAATACAGTTTTTGATATTTAAGACATTTTGATCTTAATAGATCAAGACTGGTTTTTGTACAGATTTTTATTACGAGAATTGGTTCCCTGACCAAATATACGAATCACTTTTTTTCCAATAACTGTTAAGTAGTTTCTTCAAGTGATTAAGTGAACTTGATTAACTATATCTCTATAGAAACATTTGCATCACATGTTTTAAAAGCTGAAAGAAACAACGAGAGATCCTTCAAAATGAAAGATCAGTTATCCTAAAACAATGTCTACCGGCTAGTTCTCATTACAGCAGTGATGAAACACGACTCGACAATGTCTTATTATTTATTAAGTGAAGGCAAGCGGCGCTGTCAACTCTGTTACGCGCTTGTAACAATGTTTGCTTGTCATCTCTTGTTCCTAAATATTACTTTGATTTTCTAAACGTACTATTCAATGTCTACTGTCGAGTTCATCCGCAGGGTCCCCTGTCACAGTGAGGATCGATCTTCGGCTGTATTTAGAATTATTAGACGCGTTGGTTAGTTAGGGTTGAATTCATTCATAGTAATCCTGCCCTATTCATGAAGTGTTGTCACCTTTCATACCATTGCCCTTGTCAAGCATTTTATCTCTTCTAACGTAATTTTGAAGACGTTATTATTGAGTGAAGATTCAAGAAACAAAAGAAAACGAATTTTAACGGGTTGTCGGTCAGGATAACCGATAACTTGATAAAATATGTTGTTCACTAAAATGTTACTATGAATTATTCATAGTATAATTTATTATGAAGGTTATGTTTCCATATACCTACGGTGCTTTTATAAATTGGGTAACTTTTGAACATTTGCCACGTATTTTTAAGTAGAGGTATCATTTTCACATTGCATATGACAAAATTGTAGCATATACAAAATGGTTGGATTATACACAAAATGTTAATTTATTTACATATCATACTCCTGATATCGAATGTAAAATTGGTTATTTTTTGCTATTATGATGATAAGAAGAATTAATGCAAATATTTTTATCAATTAAAGGGAGTGGCGAGTTTTTACGTCATGGAGCTTAGAGCGATATACATAATGGATGATAACTTCAATTTGATAAGAATATCGTACCTATTTAACTATGGTATCGTACCTATATCTGCATGGGTAGGTTTTAGAAATCGGGGCTATTGGGACTATAATGTTGGTAACACGACAGGAGTAAAGATGAATGTTTATGTTACAATCTAATAAGAGCTCGCTCGGATTGATAGATTGGAATGTATGCAACACTGCCTCCATTAGTGGTACCACCTAGAATTTTAAAGAGCTCAGTTTTGTGATGTTTTTTTCGTGCGGAAATCCCCTCGGATACCTCCCCCGCCAGCGCAGGAAGGGGAGGTTATGTCGGACTCGAACCGACTAAAACCGCACGCCGACTGTGGGTCGTGGTGCTAGGCCGGATGTGAGGTTGTCTTCGACATATCCAGGGTGTATAGGCCTCAGTACAATCTCGCCTGCAAGCAAGCCGGTAAAATTGCTGGTTGACGGATGAAGCTCTAGCGCATTATGAAGAGAAGAGCTGATTCCGGGCTACAATACTATGCAACCAGTATTGGTGCTTTTATTAGGATAATTTTAGCTTAAATGTAATATTTGTGATAAATGGCTTGAATACGATGAAAATTGTAATCTCATGAATACTGTTTATATTTTTGATTGATGGAACTTGGTGGAATTCATTGTTACTTGAACACTTGTACTTTTTCCACAGTATTTATTATATTGAACCTGACCGGTTGCGCCTTACGGCATTCTCAAAGATTTACAATTAGCAAAGGTTTTGGATGTTCTAATTCCTAAAATATCGTAGTTTTTAGGAATAAGAACATCCAAAACATTCGAGTTTTTTACGTATGAACTCTTGACATTCTAAAAACCTGTAGGTCGTAGGTACGATTTATGGCATACGGTAAACCAAGACATGTGATACCTACCTACCTTGTAAACTGAGACGAAACAAACCCAGATAAAGTGCTGTGATAAAACGTTGTGACGTAGGTTATAGATACTTTACTTGTCTATTATCTTTTGCTTTGATTGTTCCTCTCTAATATAAATCATACATATAAAATTACTTGTACAGTCGAGCGTCATAAATATATTGACGGCGAAGTCTCAAAATGATCTTAAAACTCTCGTATTAAGAGCAAATCAAACTGTTTTATTGATTTACTAGCTTTTGCCTGCGGCTCCGCCCGCGTGGATGTCGGTTATCGCGACCAAACATAGCATATGTCCTTTCTCATGGTCTAATCTACCCCTATACCAAATTTCAGGTTCAGGCGTGAAAGCGTAACATACAGACAGTAAGACAGACAGACAGACAGAGTTACTTTCGCATTTATAATATTGTACGGATATGGTATTATTGTCCGAGGAGGGCCAGACCGTAAGGGATGGCCTTGGGTCAGCCGGGGTACGAGGGATATGTCGAAGACAACCTCACCTCCGGCCTAGCACCACGACCCTCAGTCGGTGTGCGGTATTAGTCGGATCGAGTCCGATATAACCGCCCCTTCCGGCTCCGGCGGGGGAGGTAACCGAGGGGATTTCCGCACGTAAAAAAAAGGTATTATTGTCCAAACTATAGGTGTGTACCAAATATCAGAACAATCGATCTGCTGGAAGGGGGGTACGTCAACATCTTTCTGATGCTGACTGTACTACTACTCACTGATTCATACTCACGCAGAGCCTAAGCCGTTGGACCTACGAACTAGAAATCTTTGGAAAAAGCCACATACGTACATACGTGCGACAAACACTATCCTCTCTGGCGCAGTCGGTTTAATAGGTGATGAAGGGTTGTATGAAAAGTTCGTATAGCTTTTAGCAATTTATGCCCGGTCGGGGCCGGGGCCCGGGCACACTACATATTTATTGTCATATACTCATATTCCCTAACCCGTCTTGTATATCATTTATTTATTGAATCTGTTCGTTTGTTGCAGAGCGGTGTGGCTGCGCAGTGTTAGCGTGAAGCGGGAACGCGCACCCTGGAGCCGCACAGGGGTCCATGTAAGTCTTCTAATTTACTTAGCTTTTTGAATTCCCCCATCGACAGTAACTGCAGGAGTTCTCTTACTGTAGCCACTCACAAGTGCTAACAAAGGTCAAAGTACTACTACTGAGAACCAGAGGTTATCAGCTACTCAAATAAGTCATTATACAATAAAGAACTTGAATAGATACCTAATGTAAGTGTACATATTGACGTAGTTGGTATTGCTAGTTCAATGGAACTGAATAAAAGACATCTACTCTCCAAACAGCTTCGATTGTGGGAGTGCGACGTGCTGGCTATAAGCCGTCCACGTGAGCATAATAAAATTGTAAGCCACACAGGACACTAAATCTGATCGTTTACATCAAAAGATTTTCTAAGAACTTTACTGTAAAACTTATGTGTATATTCGATATTGAAAATACCTTGAAATAACTTATTTGTTTTTTGTGTATCGATGCATTTTTTTTTTAACCATGGGGGAAAATCCTTCATAGATGTTATGCCGGACTCCTACCAACTAAAAACCCCCACGGTAACGCCCAGCAGCCTATGGTTGGGAGCCCCGGGTAAGCCCTCGGAAGGATGTCCCAGCGCTCCCAACAGACCCACGGCTACAATGGGGCCTCGTCTAGGGGGTGGTTCGGGTGCTATCCCGCGTCTATGGGGGGTCTTCCGGTATCATCCCGCTTCTTAGGGGGAGGGGGGACGTGCGTGAGTCCGTCACGTCACGCTGCCGTCATGGGCCTGCTTCTGTAAGGATGATGAGCAGCCAACTCACCGTCCTCAGGCCCCCGGTCATGGAGGCCAACGGTCTTCGGCGAAGACACTCGGGAGGGAGAGTTCTCTCCCGCTCCCGCCCCGCCGCCTCTTTCACGAGCATGACCTGCTCGCAGAAAGAGGCGGCGCAGTCCCACTTACTCCCACCATGGTCTCGAGCGAGAGAGTGGCCACGCCCAAACCCACCACGAGGACCTGGCGCTGTTGCGCCCACGCCGTGCACTCCACCAGCGTGTGGAGCGCTGTGTCATCGCTGCGGTCCCCGCAGTGCTGACAATCGGCCGTGGTGCCCCGGTGTCTTCGCCACAGATACCTACCTACCGAAGCTACCGTGCCCGGTAAGCATCTGTGACAACCGGTAGGAGAGAGCACCATGTCTCCTTGTTGGGTCCCCTGATGTTGTGCATCAGCCGTATGTATCACTGCTTATACAGGATAGGAATAACATTATTTAAATTATGTTACCGGCACTGTGTAATAATGCAGGTATTATACAGGGTGTATTTTTGAAACGGGGCAGTAAGGGCAAGTACCTTACTGCCCCAAAAAATCAAGTGGTGTTAGATGGGAAACGTTTTTGGCGATTTGATTTTGTGATTGGCTGTCTTTTCTAGTACTGAAAGCTACAATGGTCCCATAGAGTTTTTTGATCCCCACATGAAATAGAATCGATTGGCATAAAAAAATTTTTTTAACTTTTTGCATTTTTTTTGCTAACTGTAAGTTTTTTACAAAATCTGTGAATGCAGTTCAAAATGTCCCAAAAAGTTAGGGAAGGTCTTTTAAGAACGTTTTGCTGTAACTGCAACGGTTAAGGTACTTGCCCTTACTGCCCCGTTTCAAAAATACACCCTGTATACAATGTCTAGGCATCGTATACTCGTAGAATACCTGCTGTTCCACCGGCTGTTTTCTCGTCGTTTTTGGAGTCACGGTCCGGTGCTAGTTTGTCTACGTATAACATCTAATATTTTTGCTTCAATAAATCTTAGATCCAAAGTTCTTTGGGGTTCAAAACCCCAAAAAAACACAGTTTTTGTAAGGAAGTATAATTTTATTCGTCTAGATTACAAGATAAAAGTATTTTTCTTTGTTCGTTTACATCGCACATTATACCCAGAACACCCAAAGAGGTAGGCTGACGTGTTTGCCCACATCAAGGCCTGTTGTCGCACTTTCCAGACACTAGGCTCTCTATTTCAACTGAGTCATCATCCTAATATTCCTAATAATCTTAGCGATGTTTCCGGTTGCATCAGACTTCGAGCCCATTATTTCTTCAAGCCATTCTTTTCGTATTTGGAGCGAGTGCCGTAGAATGTTTTTTTTATTTCGACAGTAAAACAGAGAAGAGTGGACCGCGTGGGCCATCTATACTTACCAAATATTGCTTGTAGGTTGGTAGCTTGCAATTTGTAGTGAAAGACGAGAAGAAAGAAGTTATTTGTAAACACATCTCATTAGGTAGTTACTTATAACTCTAAACGATGATCTTGTTTATACGAATGTAATTACTTAAGAGAAAATCGTACCTAAATGAAATCATAAATAATTCACAAGGATTCTTTTGTCTTTGATGTTTTAAAAGCCTTTTGCTCATATCATTCAATTACCTCGTATATTTAACAGATACTTATTAGTTATTACCCTCGTAAAGCAATTAATTCATAATATCCATCTTGTAATTAATTCGTGCCTAATTATACATTAATGTATTCCGCTTCACGCAACTTGAATTACGATAGAATTTTAACAATGTTAATTTAAAATACATATCATATTCTAACATAGGTATAACACATTCAAAGTAAGCATAATTTATATTCAGTGAGTTTTAGATAACAAACATATTAATTTGGTGTTATTATTATGAAGTAGTAGATAATATTCCAAAGGGAGTGACTGAAACTTTTGACTCAGTAGAAATCGCAAAACGTTCTATAATTCTGTTCCCATGAACGCTGGTGTGAGAGGATAAATACTCGCCCATTTTTCTAAAAGATGAAGTTATTTTACTTATACTGTTTTGCTGGTAGAGAAAATGTATAACTTGGACTACTTAAATTAACATGTTGACAACACTACCAATATGCTTATTTAGTCCAAATACACACATATACCTTCTATAGTGACAGTAACAAAGTTTGACAGACTGACACAAATTTGACTAACTTTTTTATGTGTCGAAGTCGGTGAAGTTAAATACTGCTCCCAATTCTGTTGTTACATCTCTAAACTTAAATTTCTCTAAAAAAATCTAATTGCATCTCTTTCTTTCATGATCAGAAAAAAAGGACAGATGATTTTATTTAAGTTAAGACCTGTCAAATTAAGACAGCGCCTTGATGGTGCGTAGTAAGTTAAGTCGCATGTTCGTAGCTGTCGACTAAAATTGAAGGGTACCGTCAAGGCGCCGACTTAATTTGACAGGTGTTCACTAAAATAAATCATCTGTCCTTTTCTATCTAATAATGAAAGAAACAGATGCAATTAGAAAATTTTAGAGAATTTTAAGTTTAGAGAAGTAACAACAGAATTAGCAGCAATGTCTCGCTATAAAAAAAAACTTTTACCCCTTACCGAGTTCTGGATCGGCACGATATACCTACGGGATAATGCGTCCATTAGAGAAGTGGACTATAGACTTAGCAGTCGTTAAAAGCAATCACCGTTCACACGGCATAATTACTTGTGAGGCTTTTGGTATTATGGGATCGTATAAGCATAAATCTAGGACAAAGATTTACAGATCAACTAGCTGACCAGGCGAACTTCGTAGCGCCAACTTCTTTCAGCCCGCGTGGCGTCAGATCCCATTCCCGCTGCACCCTCTACTATATTAACCATGTATTATACATATAAACCTTCCACTTGAATCACTCTATTAAAAACCGCTTCAAAATCCATAGCGTAGTTTTAAAGATTTAAGCATACATAGGGACGGATAGACAGCGACAGCGACTTTGTTATATTCTATGTAGTGATTATAGATTTTCGTGTATTTATTGTGTCGTGTATTTAGTACTTAATCCATACTAATATTATAAATGCGAAAGTAACTCTGTCTGTCTGTCTGTCTGTATGTTACGCTTTCACGCCTAAACCACTGAACCGATTTCGATGAAATTTGGTATAGGGGTAGATTAGACCATGAGAAAGGACTTAGGCTATGTTTGGTCGCGATAACCGACATCCACGCGGGCGGAGCCGCGGGCAAAAGCTAGTTATTTATATTATTCCGGATTATCCATTCCAAGTTTGGCGGGATTTAGCCCTGCCTCCCGCTGGGACCGGCTTCCCGCTGGGACCGGCTTTCGACGTAACCACGGACTCCTCATTTTCGTGTATATTAATGATGATGATATACGTAATGTTTGGGTTAAGAGGTCATAGATTAGTTAGTGTTTGAATGTGGAATCCATACCATCTCGCACTAAACGGTTTGAGGCCTCCTTCCTCTGCCGCACGATAAAGAGCTGGAACGCTCTGCCCGCATACGTGTTGCCCTCTTCTTACAGTCCCGGGTTCTTCAAGTGGGACATGAAAAGGCATCTATCAAGGCCTTCTAGTTAGCCTTTCGGACCGTTAGGTTGAATTTTCAAAATGTTGAATTTCCATAATGTTGAATTCCCAGTTAGTTGAATCCCAGAATGTTGAATTCCCGTAACGTTGAATTCTCATGTTGTTGAATGTTAGTATCACATTCCTAAGATGTCGATTTTCCATAATGTTGAACCTCTTTACTAAAACCTACTTGTATTAATTGGCACTTATGATAAAATCATAGATTAGGTTGTAATGACACACCTTCAATCTTTCAAAATATGACAATTATCAAACGCGGCTTGTGTTCTGTTGTTGGGAGGCTGCCAAGGGCGGGAAATTGGAAAGGAAGCAAATAAACTTCTCGCGTTAATTTTACACGTTTTAATTAATTAATTAATTAATTAATTTTTTTAATCTCTGGAACGGCTGGACCGATTTGGACGGGACTTTCACTGGCAGATAGCTTATGTAATAAGGAGTAACTTAGGCTAAAAAAAACTGATTTTTTTTATTAAGTACATTCCACGCGGACGAAGTCGCGGGCACAGCTAGTTTCTTAATAAAATTGTCTATTTCAGACTGAAACTCGGGTTTTAAAGTCACTGTGTAATTTTAATTTTATTTGAAATTATTTTTAAATTTAAAATGTCAGTAATATTAAGAGGTTATATGTTAAGTATAACACTGTATTGTCTATCAATGACTTGTTAAGCATAATTTTTGTTCTTTTTTTTAATAAAATTGCATTTGAATAACATTACATTTTCTTTGATTGTATGGTGGGTGTTGTGCATTTAGTGAGATATGTACGAGTACCTACGGTAGTGATAGAATAAACGACACAAATTGCAATAAAAAATAAATTAAACAGAATCATTCCATTTATCAACATTGTGCGATTCAACGAATTAGGAATTCAACATTTTGATAAACGATATTCAACATTGTAGGATTAAACAATTCAACGTTACAGGAATTCAACATTCTGGGATTCAACTAACTGGGAATTCAACATTATGGAAATTCAACATTTTGAAAATTCAACCTAACGGTCCGAAAGGCTAGTTAGGGACCACCATTTTACGTTCAATAGCATCATGAATGGTGGTCCGTATCTTCTAGACTGCACCTCAGCTTTATAACCCTCTAGCGGGGTGCAATAGATGGTAATCAGCGTTGAGTTCCGCTTGCATCCGAGGCGTTCATCTCGATCCCCGGGTTCCGTTTTCAACCTTTACTCCTCTACTTCAACTACTTCGTACGGTCATTATCATCTCTTACGACCTCAAGTCAACATTTCTTTGATCTTCCCCTCCTATCCGAGACCCTGTGGAAGTAGCGGTTTACGAAAAACATAAATTCTTCTAAGATCTAAGAAGAGCATGTATGTACCTAAGCATAACATTCAACACCTAGGCACCATCTAGTTCTCCTACAGCGGTTTTGCGGTAAAATCCAATTTCGCTCAAAATGAGCGATACACACACGGCTGCAGATGAAACTATCGGAAACGGAACACGGAGTTCCGTCTCTGGCAGGAAAAGCTCAATATTCGTTATCTACTGCTGATAAGATACGCATTATTTTGACCCTTCAAAGAGTTAAGATAGGTAAATGCCTATTGTTTATTGTACACACATTGACTATTTAATATAATCACTATAATCGGGCAATCCCTTTTTATTAACGAAAATACATTTAGATCGAAGAACAGATTCATCCATCATAAACATCATAATTATTCATGTAGGGCTTCTAGAGTTATTTAAGTCATGTGTAATACAGGCTCTTATTATTACAACGCTAATTTCTGATAATAATTATAACTTTTATTAAAATAATAGAGAAACTTTGTTGAAATGTTGGAGCTTTATCGCTCTATTAAATATTTAGAAAATGTAATCATAACCTTATTTACTTTCCATTATATTGCGTTCACGGTCTGAGAAAATATGCGAGAGATATTATTAAATACGTCAACAGAGCTTTCCGGACCAGTGCCCGGAAAGCTCTCGCTGTCATTTCAAATATTGCTGGATAACGTTAAGCTACGTTGGATTATTGAAGTAAAATTGTTCAATAGGTTTTATATTTAATGTTACTCCTGGGAATAGAGATTCGTCTTGAATGTGACTTATAATTTATTCCCAAGAATGAAGAAAGGATGTCGGACAGTTTTGATGATTTATGGAAGTGAATGTCTCAGCTTTTATATACTCAATACAACAATACAAGTCTATTGAACAGTAGTGTAGTATCTACTCATGAACTAGCGAGCATCATGATCTTTGAAACCATCGTCATTTGGAAGTTGGCCTACCAGCTGATTGACGAAAGGGTTCTGATGTAGGCTTTCCTCTACAACGTTTTAAGTAAAGGATATTTCATACCTACCTACTCACGTCTGTAAATCCCCGAAGGGGTAGGCAGAGGTGTTTTAGCATCCACGTTTCACCAATTATGATTTTCGGTCTCAACGACGTAATAGGGGGCGAGCCAATTGCCGTCTAGCGGGTCCTTTGTCTTGGGCTGTATGTTTACTGTCGGATGGAGAACAGCCCTATCTCTTAGTCGCCATTTACGCCACAGTAAGAGCTGGGGTGGTCCTATTCTACTCTACTCGGAAACAACTAGGCAAACGAATATTTCAAAGGCCTTATAATCCATTTTTTTCTGTAACATTTCGTAATCGGTAATCCATCACATGAAAATACTTTTACCGCGTTAATCACTCATGTAATATTAACTTAGGCTTCGCTGAAATTGAACAGTACATTTAATTCTAACAACATAACTTACGTTTCACAAAATTGGATCTCAAAGGTCACACCGCAGACACTTTGTGTAAATAATTGGTAGTTAGTTTCAGGTTGGGCTAGAAACCACACTGAGTCCTTGAAAATACGAAGTTTATTCTACTAAGTATATAAATTAGCTAACATGGCAAACAAGCCTACCATGTTAGATACTAGAACTTAACCCAAACTTGAGCGACAATAAGTATCCATCTAGTCTGCCGCCACAGAATCTTAGTCGAATAACATAATATTCTCCTCGGTGAGACATATATATAGCCCACTGAAACTAATATAACAATTTAAACTTCTTGTCTCATTACCTGTTTAAACTTTCTGGAAAGCATGACTATGAGTTTTCCTTTATTTTTCAAGTTTTACAACAGCCATTATTATAATCTCTGGGAATCTGGCCTTTCTGCATCTTATCATACACACAATGCTTACTTTCTCCCTCAGAGACAATAGCAAGTACCAATATAAGGTACATGCTTGAGGCCAACCGGTGTCTGCCTCACAGATCATACTGTGATGATAAAATTGATCATGTAGTGAAAAAATAACAGGACAAAAGCACTCGACACTTGCGAAATATATAAGGCCAGAAGTAAATAAGCATTTACAATCATATATTTCATTCAAGTCTATCATACATTCATAAGTAAATTATTATTAGACACAACAGGACGCTTATTTCCTCAATGTGATTCTGTATTTTGTTTTCCTTTTATGAATTACCCACACCCTCAGTATTGCGAGGCAGACTTGTCTCTAGAATATCTTCTACCAATGAAATCGCTGACAACTCTGTGACGTGACGAAAACGAGTCATTTCATTGGTCGAGGAGACTCGAAAGATAAGTGTACAGTGCCTACGAAGACTGATCGTAACTATGTACCTACTAACTGTTTGCAATTATTATCTGTCCAGTGTTGAGGAGGGCGCGGCGGCAGAATGGACGACGCCGGCAGCAACAAACAGAGGCAGGCCACGCGAGTCTTCAAGAAGAGCTCGCCAAATGGCAAGGTACCGTCTTATGCTATTAAATATAACTAGTTACTGATACTGTATTGTCTAGTGGAGCTAAAGTACAGGGCCAAGAAGTATACCGTGACACCGAGCGCTCCGACTGCTAGATGGTCGAAATATGGAGGTTTTTATAAAGGACACGTCAATTTGACTTCACCTCGCCTGATGGTAAGCTGCGGGCAAAGTCTCGGAAAGGTCACCATCGTAAACACGTACCATGTTAACAGTGGTGGCACACAACTTGACGGCCTCATCATATGCCTTTTCACGCCCCGCTTAAAGGATCCGGGACTGTAGGATGAAGGAAACACGTGAGCTGGCAGGGATCTCCTGGTCTTAATGGTGCGGCTGGTCTTAATAGGAATGACTGAATTATGTGATCAATTTCAACGTTTCCTGTAAACCCTGTGACGGACCTAAAGAAAAAAAACACATAATCTTTCGTTTTACAATGACAATAATTATAGAAAAAAAAACCGGATTTAGCTACAATAATTCGAAGAATCCGCACTCAGGCTATGGATTTAATTAAACCCTCTTAATGAAACAAAAATTAACAGGATTATAGGAAAGGGGTTTTACGGCTACGGAATACTAATGACAGTGTGGCAGCTGTTTTTTGAGAATGAACGTAGTAATTGACATAAATCGTGATTTGGCTGGAAGATTTGCAGTCATCGTTTAAGGCTTTAAAAGTTATTGGGATACGTTTAGGTTGTCCGCTGACGCATTCGATGAGATAGCGTGATTATTATCCACGTTGCGGGGTGTATGGGGCCCTACAATGATCTTCGGGGCCCTAATCATCAATCGCTTACTATCAGGCGATCCGTCTGCTCGTTTACCTCCCTATTCCATTTTATATTATTCCATAAAAAAAACGAATCTCACCAGCAGGCCCTACACGTCCTGATTGGCTGGCTCTGGTTAAGTTGGGTTTCAATCAAAACCCTAAACTAAACCAAATAATGCAGTCGTAAGAGATCTGACAACAGGTTGCTATGCTAACTTTGGATAGAATCGAAATTGGTTGTCGTTTGAAGAAGAAGAAAGTTAGTAAAACGACAAAACAACTATGAATTTGTGCAACAATATATGAGTACCGTATACTAACTCTCCTCATTAAATATTGTTTATGGGAAAAATAAACTTATTTAACATTTCTATTACCTGTACAAATTACGTTGGTTTCGTAAAACTAATTCTTTATTTTTTTAGATTATCTGTGTTTTTCCATTCCATCTAAAACTTGGGAATTGAGCACTGCGCGATAAATTTTAAATTACTATTTAGCATACATACATAACATAACATAAACTCACGCCTATATTCCCCGAAGGGGTAGGCAGAGGTGCTAGCACCCACATTTCGCCAGTTTATGTTTAGGTCCAAATGTAATAGGTGGCGGCGAGCCTATTGCCATTAACCGAGCACTTATAAACCTGCGATAAATACACACATAACTTCGAAAAGCATTGAAAAGTCATTGGTGTGTTCCATGGTAACACTGGGATCGAACCCGAGACCTCGTCTCAGCAGTCCATTACCCATACCACTAGGCTACCGCAGATTTAGCGATAAAGTAAAAACTGCTTTACACGTGTTGGGAATATTTGACATTGACATGACATTTTCATTTTGTTCAATAACGTAAACTCGGAACACAATACATGTTAAATATCGCGTTACATCTAATAGTAATAATATTGGTCTCGTTTGTCAAGTTTTCACTTCTGTCGACACTGGAGTGCTACTGTTTTTTTATTTTGAAATTTCGTAATATTATTCATTCCAATTTACACTACAGACCCTTCGTGCAATGTTCTGACGTAACACATTTACTTTTAAAGATAAACTGTGAAGTCGTCATAGCACTCATAGCCTCAGTTTGTTCAAAGTTCAAGGCAACGTCTAAATTTTGTGTTGCTTACTGCTATAGCTATAGATAGGTATAGGTAACTAGTACATCTACTATTGCTTTGTATTTTTACCCGACTGCGCCAGCGAGGGTAATGTGTTACGCGCGTATGTATGTAGTTTTCTTTGTTCCCCTCTACAGGCCCAACGGGTAGACGGAAATTGATGAGTGTGATATCAAATGAAAGATAATCATCTCCTGAGTGTCATAGGGTACCTACATAAAATGTCAATACAAAGTGCACAGTGGATTTTAGGTGCTGAAAATGTTTTTACTCAAGCTTGTCGATCAAAATGATTATTCCCTATTTTTTTATTATCGATTAAAATTTTTACATCTTGTATCAAAGTTAGGAAGGAGATTATTTTGTCCATAATACTGCAATCAATAGGCATTATAATAACAAAAAAATATCCAAGAAAAGTCGAGCCAAAAAGAAGTTGTAATTATTTAAAGCCACGTGGACACGTAATTATAAAAAATAACGAAAAAAAATTATATCTCGAAAACTACAAAAAATCGTAGAACATACATGGGGGTTCAATCGATAGGTATGGAACCCTGCTACTAGCTAGTGGCGGCTTGACACCTTAAAAGAAACACCCTGTATATGTCATATCATAACTTAAAAGTTCAAAATAAGATAAATTATTAAAAAATTAAAAATACCCTACTTCTGCATAAAAGAACGAAACAAGCTTGATAGCAGACGGTAGCTATTAATTTTCATCCGGTTATAATTGGCAAATGGGTACCGCCTGCTATCAAGCTTGTTTCGATCTTTTATACAGCAGTCGAGTTTTTTTTAATTTTTAATAATTTTTTAGTTAAGTCAAATTGCCAATCAGTCCTGCAGCAGGACCGCTGGCCATCTCTTCCCCTGCCTAATGTCGTATAAGGCGACTGAGGAATAGGGCTGTTTAACATTAGACAGACCCAGACTCTATCTCTGATGCGTATCTCGAGTCAACAATAGTGCCCGGGATACGGCAATAGGTATTACGTGGGAAAGATTGGTGAAATGTTAGTGTTAATTCACCTCTGCCTGACCTAGGATAGGATAGGATAGGATAGGGGACTCTTATTTCCGCGCATAGCCTCTCTTTTTGGGCCATTGTACGTGAAGAGCACTGGCTAGATCAGCCAGCCTAGCTCCGCCCAGAAGCGCAGAAGCTTACTGGGGGCTTCGCAGGCTTCGCGGAGCGACCTCACTGTTTTTGGATTTGGGATCGTTGGTTGGCCACTGCCTCGCAGTCCAGTATTACGTGGGCGGCCGTTTCCTCGGCGCCGAAACACCTCCTGCAGAGAGGACTGTGCGTGACACCGATGGTGTATAAGTGCTTGTTGAGGGGACAGTGACCCGTTATTGTCCCCAACCAATAAACTCTGCCTGACCTTTCCGGCGATAAATTCGTGATCATATGTATGTGTGTTAAGCTTAGGTGAAGAACAAGCGAATTGGTATGTTATAATCTATTTTATTGGTGGATTTGAGTGTCTCCACTGCCGTAGCACCCCGTGCTAACCAAAAATTACTCCCAAAAAACGCGTACTGCACATAAGTAAATTTTGTGAGGTAATTAGGATCAAAATATATGCCGGTAACTATCAGTGTTTACTAGTACCTTATCCTTCATAGAAACGTGTCTCCTGTATCATAATAAGAACTCGCATATAAATAGGTAGGGAGGCCACGCAGCTAAATTTATAGTTAATCAAGCGTCGAGGAAACCTATTAGAATTATAATAATCTTTATTCTTCATTTTTTTTTTTTACAAAATTATTATAGTTTCTGAGGTTTCTGAGGCGAGGCAAGGAGACCTTGCTCCTCCATAATTGGTAGATTAGGTGTTAGAAAGAATAATGGTATATAATGTTTCCTCTTTGAGTGGAGGGGGAAGCATATAATAGTAAATAAAATCATATATCATCCATCCTAATTAAAGTTTTGTATTACTTTGCTTTTATTTAATGTTTTGCAGTTATTCTGCTTTGTTTAACTCTAAAATGAACATAGAAAAAGACCGCGTTATTGTAAATACAGACATATCTTTGTAAGCTTCCAACCCTTGGGTTACGCTTAAATTACGAGCTTAGAATCTCGTAATTTTAGCTAACCTAGACCTTCGTAGAATGAATTTTTTTGCGCCAGCCACCCCAGTATTGAAGTCTACCTATAGACTGGAGGAATTTCTCAATATGTAACTAGCCTCCTCTAGTTTAATCTGATGCGCTCGAGTTCCTACCCAATTTCCCTCTACGCGTGCTCTACTATAATGTTTTGAGGGCCCCTATAACTTTTAACAACGTTCTAAACACGAATACATAGAAATGCCATTATTTTACTCATAAACATCTGTTATTATCTATCTTGCTCTCAACCTTGGTGTTTATGGTTATTTCCTCTCCCACAACTGTTAATGACATAGTATAAACAGTTATGTTGTGTGTGATCTACATGTTTACACCATGATGACACCATTATATGTATATTTTGTTTGCAGATCACAGTATACTTAGGGAAAAGAGACTTCGTAGACCATATCACACACGTAGACCCGATTGGTAAGTGATAAAATTTATTTTTAATTTGTGATCTTTTATTGTTTGGCTATTAATTTTGAAATACATCGGGAAAAAGAAGCGCTCAAGTGGGACTTGAACCCATGACCTTTCCCTTACAGGAGGAATGCTCTTCCAACTGAGCTATTGAGCACTTCAAATTTCCCTTCTCTTTATATCCGTCTTTAGGGCGACGCTTATGCGCTTCTTTTTTCCGCTGTAAGTATTTCGAAAAATTATACCTTGGCCTTGGTGATAATGACAATAGGTGAAAACTTTAGATAGTACACCCCACTGATAGT
This sequence comes from Eilema sororculum, assembly GCA_914829495.1. Classification (NCBI taxonomy): domain Eukaryota; kingdom Metazoa; phylum Arthropoda; class Insecta; order Lepidoptera; family Erebidae; genus Eilema; species Eilema sororculum. The sequence goes on from OU618533.1 coordinate 6,471,838, forward strand.
GGGGTGGCGGCGCAATGTGCGCTTCGCTTCAGAGGAGATCATCTTGAAATCGGAGATGGCTGTCGAAGGGAGTCATCTCGAAACCGGAGATGACCCTGGGTCAGTCGGGGTGCTAGAGATATCGATGGCAATCTCACCTCCGGCATCTGAATACCCAAAAAGGCATGTGTCAGTTGGCGCCTTTCAGTATTATTATATCCTACAATATCATTATTACATGGTCATGCGTTAAAAGACTAAACGTACCTTCGTGGAATAACAAACCTTAGGTACATTGTGTTTAGAATAATTGAAGCCTAGTTTTAGTCCATGTTTTTTGTTCAAGTACAACCTAAGTGAACAATAATTCCTATATGGTTGTAAAATTTGAACACACTAGACCCAACCTTGGGCCAAACGTTTGATTACCTATTATTTTTTGCCTCCAGCGATGTGCTACGTCACTTTTCGTTTACATTTCACACGTTCCTTATTTATCGTGAATAACGTGATATCATTCCAAGTTACGATAAACCTGCCCTCACATACAATATCTGTGATTCACAATGACGCATGGGTAGTTTTCTGAATGGCAAGCATCGAGACATAACAAAAGTGCTCTAATGAATGAGTGTTATTGCATCAGTTCCGGGCCAATGTGCCTATTAGAGGAAATGTAATCAGTCTAATGGAAAGTAATGGGAGGTAGGTACTGATTAAATTATACATTCTTGTGAGGCTGTGAATAAACATGTCTCGTTAAGCGTAATGGTACGGATCTTTATAATATTTTTGATCTAAAAGAGTACCTATTAGTATGAGTAAGTAGTAAAGTTTAACTTACGATAAGATAAGATAAGATAAGATAAGATAATCATTTATTCGCTTAAACATGAGTATACACACATAGGCATGCAAGGTATTAGTTTCATTTATTGTTTCAGTCATGTTTAGCCGTTTACATATCGGCGTGCAAATGTATCGAAAATGAATTTATTAGTCACATGCAAAACATAATATATGAATGAAACTAATTAATAAATAAAGAAATAATATTTGATGTCCAACAATTTGTAAATTTAAAATAAAATTAAAATAAAATTTAAAATAAAATTAGGTATTGTTCAATGTCTTGTCAAAAATAAAATAAAATGTCAGAAGGTAACATAATCAAAATATTAAGAAAAAATCACATAATGTCAAGAAATTCAGAGAATTCTCAGACAATAACAATATCTCATTTAAAAAATCCTCAACACTATAATACGCCTTCTGCAGAAGGAAGTTTTTTAGGTGTAATTTGAATGCATTGCCATTCAGCTTCTTCCAATGTTTAGGCAACTTATTGTAAATTATAGGAGCCATACATATTAACTCTTGCGCATAAGAGCCGTTTTTGCCCTGTGCAAGCGAAGCCTACTATTATCACGCCTGTTTCGCGGAACTGCTGTATCCAAGGTCGGAAATAAGCGAGGGTTGCATTTAACAAACATTGCAACTTCAAAAATGTACAGACAAGGTAATGTTAATATTTTATAGTCCTGAAAATAAGTTCTGCAGCTATCGGTAGTTTTTAACTTAAACATAGACCTAATGCATCTCTTTTGTGCCTTAAATGCTACGTCAGTATCTGTTGAATTACCCCAGAAAATAACACCGTATCGTAGCAGAGGCGCAGCTAAGCCATGGTAGGCTATAATTAGAGCATCCTGGTTAACAATGCTGGATAGTAAATGCAAAGCATAGGCAGAGCTACAAATTCTTTTACAGAGTTGCTCTATGTGTGATTTCCAGTTAATTTTTTTGTCAATTGTTAACCCAAGAAACTTAGTTGTACTAACATTTTCAATGATATTAGACTGATATTCTATGTCTATAATATGTGATGTTTTTCGTTGGTTGAAGTGCATGATTTTAGTTTTTCCTAAATTAATTCTTAAATTATTAATGTCTAACCATTGAATTATAGATGTCAATGCATTGTGTATGTCAATTTTATATTTAGATAAGTCATTATTGTCATTAGAAATAGTCAATGTACTGTCATCTGCAAATAATGTCATATTATGTCGGTTAGATTTCGGTAAGTCATTTATATAAAGTGTAAAGAGTAGTGGTCCAAGCACAGAACAGTTAAAGGAGGTTAGAAAGGAAATAGTTCCTAATTTGTATTAGGACGCGTGTCGCTGCTTGTCTCCCACTCTTTAACTCCACTATAATAAATAGACCAATACGACGTGATTTACGCACACAAATAAATCGGCACACTTAAATCACGAGTTTGCTATTAGTTGTCACACTAATGCAAATACTGCACTGGACGTGTACTCACACACGCACAAAAGCAACAAAAATTTCTCATACATGTTACGGTGACCAAAGGTCGATTTTCGATATCGATAAAACTTCCGTAATTTTGATACTATCTGAAGTTTTGGTACACAAGTCGTAGTCGCGTACTTTATAGAGTAAGCTCATTCTGCGTTAATGCAAATATTTGTACCTATGCATGAATATGGGTAATTGCATTGATCTGGTCGTGCCTCGGAGAACACGCTATGCCGTCGGTCCTTATTGCCATATTTATGAAAACCTATGGCAGTTATTACGGGTAGTCAGGAGCCCTAAAATGTCCAACAACTCTGTCTGTCTGATTGCAATGCTTCGATATCGCCAATAAGTTGTGAAGGTCAGAGGGCAGTCGCTTCACTGAAAATATCTAAGTTCAGCCAAACCCACATTTTTTTAATATCTGGATTTATTGGAAACCTAAAATTAAATTATAAACGTGTTTTCAATATAAACGGCTGACATCAAACAAAATTTAACATAATTGTTAAATTTTTATTGACTGTATTAAGCAAATGTATTTTGATTAAAATATTACTGATAATAACAATTTGTGTACGTACTTAATATCGACACTGTTTATCACGGATCATTTGGCCAACACTATCGATATGCATGGCGTGTGTTGGCTCGGCACACGCGACTATCGCAAAGGACGCAATACACTGCGCGATCGCTCACGTAGTACACCATGGCACTCATGTATTGCAAGCAATGTATAATTTTGTATCAGTTTGCGATTATGTCGTTTTTGTCTACAAACTACATAATACTTTTGTAATAATTACAAATATTACTTGTATTTTAAGGTTTTTGGCCTTACCGATGAAAAGAAATCCCTTCTCGGGCTACACTACATACTTGGCTTCTTTTCCGACACGTTATTATAGCGCAAGACGGCATAATTATTTTTTTTCGAGGAGCTTCTTACGTTGTCATAATAAGAGCGCGACTGTGTTTAAATTTCGGTGGAATATGAGCATTGCTCATATGTACGGCGCGCCTTCCCCGCCCACAAGGCCCTTCTAACCTCCTTTAACTGTTCTGTGGGTCCAAGTACACTACCCTGAGGAACACCGTAAACAAGATTTCTCTGTTCTGACTGATGTGATTCCTCATGTTTAGTTACTGTATTTATTCGTGCGATTTCTGTATATTGTTAACGCGTAACGTAGTTCACGGTACTCTTTTAGATCAAAATATTATAAAGATCGTACCATCGCTTAACGAGACATGTTTATTCACAGCCTCACAAGAATGTATAATTTAATCAGTACTTACCTCCCATTACATACTTTTTATGGGTAGCTTTTTTTGGGATTTAGGATGAAGAAAATTGTAAAACAGACTTATGAGGCGAAGGTGAATGGCCACCTTATAAAGGTCGACCTAAGCGTATGTCAATCAGATCGGCGGACATTTTAAGGAAAGGTAACCTCCCCCCGCGTTCTTGAATGTATGGAAATATTCACGAAAGTAGAAAAGGGAAGGGTTGGCGTAATTATGGGTAATAGATTTACGTTAGGTACTCTTTGTTTTTATTGTGCTTGTCCCAAATAAAATGATTTCCATTCTTTCGTCTTCCACTAAAAGAACAGTCGCTATCGCTATTAATTTAACACATGTATTAATTTCAAATGTACCCAATGCTCCAAGCATTGGCCTCCCCATACCCGGGGCTAGACGGGGTAACGGAGGTCCACACAACCCGAAGGGGGCCTTCTCGAAAGAGATGGTCCTGGGTCTGCCGAGGTGCGAGAGATATGTTTCCTGCATTCTCACAGCCAGGAACCACAGACCCAAAGACGGCGTGCGGTTTAGACGGTTCGAGTCCGACATCTCCACTGGCGCCGAGGGGTGGTATCCATTGGGATTTTTCGCACGATAAAAAAGCATGTTCAATGCTCAATAAGTACATATCGTGGTCATATAAATACGTGGTCAATACGTAAACATCTATTTCGCATCGTTGCAGACGGCGTCGTGCTAATTGATCCAGAATATGTGAAGGACAGAAAGGTATTCGGCCACGTGCTGGCCGCGTTCAGGTACGGCCGCGAGGACCTCGACGTGCTGGGGCTTACCTTCAGGAAGGACCTCTACCTGGCCGCTGAACAGGTAATCAAGATCACGGTAATAACTGACCAGTTTGTGTTGTCACTTTGGGAAGCTTGCGCTACATTCGACGGAAGCCGAAATTCGGCATTCAGACGCTTATAAACTGCGACGGAATATTTGTCAAGTGTAGGCTTGCGATACATTTGACGAAAATTCAGTCAATAAGTAGTAGTAGTGGTTAGTAGTAAGTATTTTGTTAAAGCTGAGATATTATAGGTAATTGTTTTGCGTAGAATAATGCATGATTGTGGGCCAGGGGTGGCTTATTGTTTTGGATTGTTTTTGATTGCAGGATCTTAATACGCTTTCTGGATATACGTAAATTTATTTATTTTATTATTCTTCTATAATATAGAAATGAATCGCTAAATGTGTTGGTAAGCGCATAACTCAACAACGCCTGTACCAATTTGATTATTCTTTTTTTTTAATGTTCGTTGAAGTTCAAGGATGGGTTTTGAAAAAATCGAATAATTGCCGGGAACTGACCACTGATCCACGCGGGTGGAGCTACGGGTAAAAGCTAGTTTTTCATAAATATGAAAAGAGTAAAGGAAGGCATATGGATCCTGCGTCTATCTACATATATAATAAAGTATTTGTTAATCTTAACTAACCTCTTCAGGCCTCGGCAGGCGATACCGGACTTTCTATAGCTACCTTAAATTACTTACAGAGATAACCCAGGACGCCGAGTTGAAAGTCATGAATGTGTCCGCTAGTAACGCAAAGATTATAATGATGATAACGTTGTTCTCAACAGATTTACCCAGCGACGAACTCAAACTCAACAAAGCGGCCACTGACGCGGCTGCAGGAGCGCTTGGTCCGCAAGCTGGGCGCGGCGGCGCACCCGTTCTACTTCGAGCTGCCGCCGCACTGCCCCGCGTCGGTTACGCTGCAGCCCGCCCCCGGCGAGACCGGCAAGCCTTGCGGCGTCGACTACGAGCTGAAGGCGTTCGTAGCTGACGCACAAGATGACAAGCCACATAAGAGGTGATTACATACATTTTTCTCACAGATTACCTTTTTTATACGATTTAGGTGACAGACTAGCACATGGCCGAAAGTGGTTACCGTGGCCTACGGACTTGTGTAACATACTTACTTACTTACTTCCAGCGGGGGACGCCGTCGACCGGACGGGTGATCTACCCTTTTTGTGGGCCATTCCACCCAAATCCCCTATTCCTCCCCTGGGGAAACCAAGGGGGTGTCCGGCAATCACGGCGTTCCGTCGAACCTACCTGTTTCTTTGCAGAATCTTACGATCTGTTCCACCTTCAGATTCTCGAGGTCTGGTGTTTCTAATGTGTCCGTCCCCATATTTTCCCATCTTATTCTTGAGTACATGGGACATTTGGCAAGCAGGTGGAGGCTGGTTTCCCCGTCCTCCATGCACTCCGGGCATTTGGGGTCGGTTTTCACACCTATACGTGTCAGGTGCCTGTTTAATCGACAGTGTCCTATTATCACATCTATAACCAGCTCATGTTTCTCCTGGAGAATTTTAACAGTTGGCTTGATTTCTTCGTGTCCATACTTTTTATGAAGATCTTGGACTGTCTCATGTGTAACATAAGGGGCGTTACACTTGTAATGCTGATCCAGCAGATCCAGTTAGAACCCAGTAGAGCCCATGAAGGTTCTCATGTTATAGACGCTTGGACAAACCATAGCAATGATGAGCGGAATCAAGTTCCGTGTACTGCGTACCTGCTTCTGTTTTTGTATATTTTGAGCTTCGTGTAAATCATTATAACTTCCTTACACTTTATTTGGGCCCCACTAAAATATTCGGGGCCCAAATCAACGTCACCTATAAAGATAAAACTGCTGATCCACAAGATCTCGAAATTTGAAGCTCTATTGTAGGTTTTCCTCTGGAGGTTGGGGGTCAGTTGCAGTTGCTCCTCTAAAAGCAAAGTTCCCTATTTTGTAAAGAAAAGAGGAGTAACAAAGTTAACTCTGTGGGCATTCGTCTAAACGTGACAAATATTATCATGTTCACATCGTGATCGTCTTTGGCTCCAATCTTGAAAATTGTGTTACGACCGTAATTCACATTCGGGAGATTGATCTTAATTAGATCGAGACAGAATCAATTGTTATTACGGGAATTGGCTCTTTGTGCTCCAAAAATTGAGGTTAAGTTATGTTATTCACTTTCCCTTTATACAATTTCAACCATTCCCGACTGTTAGTAGTTCAGTACTCAACAGAAGACAACGCTAATCATTCCAATACATCGGAAAAAAATATGCTCAAGTTCTCACTTGAGCATTTTATTTTTTTCCGATGATCTACGTATGATATGAACCTTTCCCTTTCATTTTTTCATTTTTTTTTTAATTTTTCCCGCTGTATTCGAATTTTAAAGTTAGCATAATAAATGCTATAAAAAATCATTCAAACGCTAATCATATTCAATCTTTCTTTCACTGTAATCAAAGCTTTGTGCCGGCTTTCCAGGAATGCTGCCTTTGCATCTCAACTAAGATGTACTCTAAAAGCTTTACCTCGTAATCTCAATCGTAATCGGATTGCTATCTTTTTTCTTCGACCTTAAAAATGGAAACTTTATACAAAAATACTGAATAGCGAAATGGGATTAAGAATTATTCAAATATAAAATATGATTTTATTTCAATTTTGTGAAAAAGAACATCCTGTGATGTAATCCTGTACGATAGCCAGATGAATACAACTTTCTAAAAAGAAAGCAGCAACTTAACATTTGACTTGAAAGAATGTTAAAATTAGTTATTTATTTTTATGTAGATCAAATGAAACTTGTAGGATTATTACTGTATTAGCTTTTGCCCGCGACTTCGTCCACGTTAAGTTCTAAATAGAAAGGTTTAGAACACACTGCTCCCGTTTCCGCGACCCAGATAAAGTTCCTCAAAATTTCTGTGACCCTGGTACTTCATTCCAATGTACCAGGATCACAGATATACTGATCCCGTGACCGCGACCCACAGCGTCCTTTATGTTACGTTTGTTTGATTGCAATCAAACAACCTTTCTAACAAAAAAACCACATCAAAATCCGTTCAGTAGTTTTTGCATCCATCGCGAACAAACATTTCCAACTTACAAAATAGTATAGATTACCAGTATTACTATAGATTAAATTATTGTCTCAACGTAAATCTCGGTTTCAACTGAAACTTGCACGCTCAGGGTTCATTCTCCGACGGTTATCCTCTGGTGTTAGTCACATTTGGCTTTTTTAAAAGCGACTGCTGTCTGACTCCTCTACTTTCAGAGGAAAGTCTAACAGTGAACAAATTTACCAGGTGGCGAAGGCTGAAGTTGTTTTGAAGCCGAAGATCTTGAGGGGCACCCATCCATCCGAATGGCATATTCCTGCGTGGCTAATGACCCGATGGACGCTTTTTTATATTTCCTTCTGCTCCTAACGCAGTCTGAAGTATATTTTAATTTTGCAGGAACTCTGTGCGACTTGCGATTAGGAAGATTATGTACGCGCCGAGCAAACAGGGCGAGCAGCCGTCGGTGGAGGTGTCTAAGGAGTTCATGATGAGTCCCAACAAACTATACCTCGAGGCCTCCCTAGATAAGGTAAACACTTTTCACCCGCATTTACCTACTGTTTTGGTAGAGCTGACCATACCAAGGTCAACTACAGAAAAAAGGTACCCAGCGATGTGAGGAAAACAAACTTAATTCTTACTATGTTGGGGAGTGGTTTTTTTTTTTTATCGTGCGATAAATCCCCACGGATACCACCCCCCTTAATTCTTACTATGTTGGGGAGTGGTTTTTTTTTTTTATCGTGCGATAAATCCCCACGGATACCACCCCCACGGAGCCGGTGGAGGTGGTTATGTCGGACTCGAACCGACTAAAACGCACGCCGTCTTGGGTCCTCGGCTGCCTGTGGTGAGATTGCCAAAAGCATATCTCTCGCACCCCGGCAGACCCAGGACCATCTCTTTCGAGATGGCCCCCTTCGGGTTGTGGGGACCCCAGGGTCCCCATCTAGCCCCGGTTACGGGGAGGCGCACTTTGCGCCGCCGCCGCGGCCTGCTTCTGCTAGGGTGACAGGCGGCTCTACCGGTCACCCCCAGGCCAGCGCTCATCGAAGACGGAGGTCGTTCTGCGACCTCCGACGTCCGGTTCGCCTTCGCTCTGCGCGGGCTTCCCGGGCCCGGAGTCTAGTCCGGACCCGACCGGCCGCCTCCTTCTCTTCTCATTACTTGCTCGCAGAAGGAGACGGCCGCACCCCAAGCGTTCGCGCATCGTACCATCGCTGTGAGCAACGTGGCGAGTGTGAGGACTCCCACCCCATGTTGGGGGGTGGTGGAGTTTTCTTTGCGAATGTATATACAGATTAATGTTAACCTCTTATTCATAAAAACACGAATAAGTAAGAAGCGGATATACGAGGTGAATTATCAAATTGTTTTCAATTTCTATGTCACCTCTTTTTATCTTCTACGTGATTTCAGTAAGTAAACCTTCCAAGAATTGGGACATGGGCAGGTAGATGATGATACCTTCACTTTTAGGTTATTTTCGTATTACTGACTTTTATATGTGACGTCACTAAAACCTTGTTCCATCTCATGACACATTAGATCTCAGATGGTAAACGCATATATTTTGGTATGTACAAAAACATTCTTTGACCTTCACTGTATCTTTTTCCAGGAATTATACCACCACGGCGAGAACATAGCCGTGAATGTACACATAGCAAACAACTCGAACAGATCCGTGAAGCGCATCAAGGTGTCTGTGCGTCAGTTCGCGGACATCTGTCTGTTCTCCACCGCGCAGTACAAGTGCACTGTCGCAGAGACCGAGAGCGAGTGAGTTTACCCCTTATTACTTGACACATACAGTCTATAATTGAATGACAGCTAGTGATTGGTAACAGACCTTGGACTTATAAGCCGCGAGATAAACGAAGCCCTGGTGCGCTGAATATTTTGTTATAATCTATACTTGGTGAATTTGAGCTCGTCCACCAGTACCCCGTGGTATAATCAAGAAACATGTACTGCGCGTATACAGCACATTTTGAACACTTTTTAGGCCCCAGATACATTCTGTATATCCCCACATATATGATAATGCAGCCCTTTAATGGCTGGTCAAGATTTCCTAAGGTTATTGACCTCACTGATAGCTGATAATGAATTTAAACATCACAAGTCACTGTAAAATGATAATTGAATAAGTTTAAAATTCATACAGTGACTTGTCTTTTACTATACAATATTTGTTTTAAAATATTTTTTTAATTCGAGTCCAAAAGCTCCTGTAGGTAAAGTGACTCGTATCACAATATTGGCAAAGTATGAAAACTTTCAAAAGGGAGGCCAGTGAAAACAAAATCTTAAGTCGATTTGAATACTTCGAATCACCATGCTTCCCATTGGGAAGTCTACAGGAATCGAGTTATAGGAACCCCTCGCCATAATCACAAATGTATATCTACAGCATAACCTTAATATAATCTAGCTTAGTGGTTAAGGACTCGGCCTTACGATCGACAGGTCCCGGGTTCAATCCTGGCCATTACACTACCGATGTAAACCCACTCCTAGCACAAGCAATTTAGCTTAGTTGGAGGGGTTAGAGGGAATATTAGTAACTTCGGTTCTAATATTCTTTATAAAAAAAAAAGAAAAAAATGTTGAGTAAGACGCTTTGTACTTTTCCACTATATTTTATTTTTCACCTGACCGGTTTCGTCTCACGGCATTCTCAAAGGTATGGTTGAGAATGCCGTGAGGCGAAACCGGTCAGGTGAAAAATAAAATATAGTGGAAAAGTACAAAGTGTCTTACTCAATATGTGTAGCAGATTCCACCAAGTGCCATCAATCAACAGTTTACACAATAATCTAAAGTTAGTTTAATTGTTTAGGAAACCAAAGTCGTTCACGGAGAAGCTATTTAAATCTTCTTACATTGGTTTACTGAATAAGAAATACTGTATGCAGCCCGTGTAAGTACCGCGTGTGTTCATACACATGCATGCAGCATGACTGACACGACTGATTTTGGCCCTGGTATCAAATTAAAATCGTAATAACAAAATTTGGTGGTGTGTTTTGTTTGGTTTGGTGTTTTGTCATGAAAGGTATGATGTCAATCAATGTAAGTTTAAAATTGAGATAATATCGAGTACCTATTAAATAAATCTTTTAATAAAAATAAATTATTATAATACACTAGCTTTTGCCCGCGACTTCGTCAACGTTACGTTCGGTAGAAGGGGCACACTGCTCTGGTTCCCGCAACCCAGATAAAGTTCCTCAAAGTTTCTGTGAGCCTGGTACTTCATGCAAATGTACCAGAAATACTGATCCCGTGACTGCGACCCATATGAACCTATACCCGAGATAAAATAAAGGTTGAATGGGATAAAAAGTATCCTACGTCCATCCCCTGGTCTTAAGCTACATCCCCACCAATTTTCAGCCTAATCGGTACAGTTATTCTGAACTTATAAATAGTGTAACTAACACGACTTTCTTTTATATATACATGTAAGAAAGTCTCGTGGTCAAACTAGGTTTAATTTGCCCCATTCACCAGTTTTCATTTAGGATTCTTTACGTATAATTTCGCCTTACGTTGATCACAAACCCACATCGGTGATGGGACCAAAAAATTATTATGCTCATTATTGATATTAGAAAAAAATCATCATCAATTATCATTTTCTTTACCCTTATTTTTGAGACTAACCTGCTTACTCCTCGAACCTACTAATGTTTACGATTTTCTATAAATAAATAGGATTGTTCCCATCCACACATTTTTTCTTAATCATGGAAGCTACTTCAAAAACTAATTACGAATGTTGAGTTTGTTTTTAAACGAATGCGGTGATTGATCGATACTAATTTCTTCGAATATTTGTTAAACAGTTTGATAAGAGATATTTAGTTTCATCGAAGACAGCTATTCCTTTAAAATTGATTCCGACTACCCTCAAAAAATTTGAACTTGAAGGGGGGGTATTGTAATTTTTTTAAAGAATAACCACTAGGATGCACTAGGGTACCTCTAGGAAGTATATGTATACCGCAAAATGTTCGCGCGCGCACTTAACTCGGGCGTCGGAGGGCACTGACTGACCTCCGTCCCCCATGAGCGCGGACCTGGGGGTGACGGGTGGAGCCGCCTGTCACCCCAGCAGACGTAAGGGATGGCCCTGGGTCAGCCGGGGTGCGAGAGATATGTCGATGACAACCTCACCTCCGGCCTAGCACCACGATCCACAGTTGGCGTGCTGTTTTAGTCGGTTGGAGTCCGACATAAACTCCCCTTCCGGCTCCTCAGGAGGTATCCGAGGGGATTTCCGCACGAAAAAAGAAGTATACCGCAAAATGTAGACTTATGTTGATTTGAAATCATTTATAGGGAGGGATGTCCGGTGGGTCCCGGTTTCACGCTGAGCAAAGTGTTCACGGTGACGCCGCTGCTGGCCAACAACAAGGATAAGTGGGGACTCGCGCTCGACGGACAGCTCAAGCATGAAGACACTAATCTAGCGTCTAGCACGCTGTAAGTAGTAGTAGGCTCGATAAACATCAGAAAAAATGAAACGCTCAAGTGAAACTTGAACTCACGACCTTTCCCTTACAGGGGGAATGCTCTTCCAACTGAGCTATTGAGCCTTTACTTTTTAAGGCCTTTACATCTTAAGTAGATGATTTATAAATATATAAATATAATATAAATATTCCACAACATTCTACACAACGCTATCCAGACCCATGGTAAGCTTAATTAAGCTTGTGTTATGGAATCATGCGGATAAACATACTTAGATCCTTTTTTTTGTAAATATATACATATTATACATAGAACACCCAGACCAATGCAAATATCCATATTCATGCATACAAATATTTGCACTGAGCGGGAATCGAACCCGCGCCTCCTGCGTGGCAGTCGCGTTCACTACCGCCACGCCACAGAGGCTGTCATTGATTTAAGCAGTACATATCTGTATACTGATACTGGAAAGCGTAAATATACATGAAAAATTTGAGGTGACGTGTCGGAGCACATTTACATTTTACATTAGAATGTGTTGTGATGTGACACGTCACTTCACCAAAAATATCTGTGGTTGTTTGTGTCACTTGCGTCAGCCACAGCGGCTGACATAAGTGACATTAAGCGACCACAGATAAAAAATATATTTATATGAAGTGTTATTCCTGTGCTCTTTATAAATACTATTATGTAATGTTTAGTTTAGGGTGTGCGTTGTGTTTGTAAATAAATGTATTTTCTTTCTTCTTCTTCTTTCTATATCTGTGTGGCAGGCTCTAGTGTGACTGTACAGTCGGAAACGGGAGTGACAGCACCGTCTGCATGATTGGCACCTGAATTGAGGGTTGCTCGAGAGGTGGGCAGACGAGGCAACCCCTGCGCTCCCGTGTCTCTTCTCACGCTTTTCGGCTAAGTTTCGAAACCAACAGTTGTCATGGGTTCCTCCACTTGATGCGATCGTCAGCCTGGTCTGCCCATACTTTGGGGTTGATACAGGCATCATTAATTATCAATTTTATTATTATGTGGGTTCGATCCCCGCTCAGTGTAAATATTTGTATGCATGAATATGGGTATTTGCATTGGTCTGCATGTTTTCTATGTATAATATGTATCTATTTACAAAAAAAAAGTATCTAAGTATGGTTGTCCATATTCTATAAATGCTTACCATCGGTCTGGAAAGCGTTGTGTAGAATGTTGTGGAATATTTAATTTATATTTATTTATTTATTACTTCATGCTAACCAGATGACAAAGACCTTTCAACCTTTCAACATTCCTCATTCTGAGAGGTTATACCAAAATGTTACTTTTTTCAGGATCGCCGATCCGTCGCAACGAGAGAATTTAGGTATCATAGTGCAATACAAGGTCAAAGTGAAGCTGTGTCTAGGACCGCTTGGCGGGTGAGTCATTAACTTACATCGTAACCAGTTCATTTTAAATATAGAAAAGCATAAGTACATTTATTATGCTAACTTGTAAATTCGAAATACATCGGGAAAAAGAAGCGCTCAAGTGGGACTTGAACCCGAGACGTTTCCCTTATAGGGGGAAAGCTCTTCCAACTGAGCTATTGAGTCACACCTGAATCACTTCAAATTTCCCTTCTCATTATATCCGTCTTTAAGGGCGACGGTGGAGCCATCTACCAACTCTCTTACGAACTATTGGAACCAATGAATGATTTTTCAACCAGTCGCAGTCATGCTGTATCAATGATCCTTTAAGCTTCTTTGAATGTTTTATACTCTGAGTTAGTGGGAACTACTCTGTATTGATCCCCTATATGTATGTTTAGAGACCTGAGCGCAGAACTGCCGTTCATCCTGATGCACCCCAAGCCGGAGGAGGAGCCCCGGGCGCCTCCTGATGCCACGCCGCGAGCCTCCGACCACGACCTCATACAGCTAGACCCGCACCCGTACGTATACGAGTATAGCAGTGAAGTTGATGGGTACAGTTGCCCTTGCCAGTGCCATCCTCCTTCCGTCCATTCACCCTGTCCTCATCGCAACACGAATACAAAATTCAAAAATAGTTTATTCTGCATAGACCATAAAATTGGCACCTACAAAACGTCAACCTGAAGTAAATATTAAATACTAACTAATACTAGTAAATGGAACACCGGTTCGAAACGCGGCTCAGACCTGAGTAGACTCCGGCAAGAAACTCAGCGGGCATTTTTTTTTTGGTCTATTTACAAAACATTTACTTAGCCTTACAGAGGGGGTGAATGGGTATAGTATAGTTGCAGCTCGCTTCCACTCGAGTGACCAACGGGAATGACCCTCCCCTTGAATCACAACCCAAGTAATTTAGACACAACTGTTACCTCCTGAACGAAACTACATACTTTACCCCTTTCCTTATTTGTCCTCTCTCCCGGTACGAAATCCTCTATGTTGACCATCTCTTCCTGAAATGAATGTACGTTGGTCTGATTCCTGAACGAAAGAAAAAAATTCAGCCTAGACACATTAACGAAATCTAATATATTTCCTAATCTCTGAACAAAATCCTGTATATTTGCTTCATACACCTGCACCAACCTCAACCCATTGTATTGATCGGGCCATATATCTTGGACCTAAATTGCGATAAGGCGTGCAGATTGTTTTGTAATATATGCTTGATGAGTTTGAGCTTATCCACCGCAGTATCACCCCGTGCTATCTTCAAAATACAGAAACGTGTACTCCGCTTTCAGGTCCAGGATATATAATAAATAAATAAATAAATATTCCACAACATTCTACACAACGCTATCTAGACCCATGGTAAGCTTAACTAGCTTGTGTCTAAATGGAATCTAGAATGCGGACACACATACTTAGATACTTTTTTTTGTAAATACATACATATTATACATAGGTAACACCCAGACTAATTGCATACAAATATTTGCACTGAGCGGGGATCGAACCCGCGCTTCTTGCCTAGCAGTTGCAATCACTACCGCCACGCTACAGAGGCTGCTCAAGCATATAACATAAACTCACGCCTGTATTCCCTGAAGGGGTAGGCAGAGGTGCTAGCACCCACATTTCGCCAGTTTATGTTTAGGTCCCAATGTAATAGGTGGCGAGCCTATTGCCATTAACCGGGCACTTATAAACCTGTGATAAATACACACATAACTTCGAAAAGCATCGAGAAGTCATTGGTGTGTGCCATGTTCAACCTGGGATCGAACCCGAGACCTCGTCTCAGCAATCCATTACCCATACCACTAGGCTACCGCAGATTTTTATCCATTATGCAGAAACTAACACATTTTTTATCTTGTATCAGAGACGAGAACGGCCAAGAGCAAGACGACGATATAATCTTCGAAGATTTCGCTCGACTGCGACTCAAGGGCGCCGATGCAGACGCCTGAGACGATTCTCGCGCACTGCACTAATGGCGGGCCTTAGGCTCATCACCCCCGGCTCAGCCTTCGACTAACGAGTACAAGGAACGGAATTACAAAGGTCGCTTTACCCACTTTCATATTGAAAGAGTGTTAGATTGATAAATGAATGTTCGCTGTGGTACCTGTTTGGATTGTTACATCGAAATACACGGCCATCTTCGTTAACCAATTTCGGCAGGGAGCCTATTATAGGATGGAGGACGGTACAACGGACGCCGTTAGACTGGACGGGTGATCAGCCCTTCTATGTAGGGCCATTTCACTCAATTCCCCTATAACGACTGCCATACATATTCGTATAGCAACCGGGACCGACGGCTTAACGTGCTCTCTGAGGCACGACCAGACCAATGCCAATACCCATACCAATTGCATTGAGCGGGGATCGAACCCGCGCCTCATGCGTAGCGGCCGCATTCACTGCCGCCACGCGAAGGAGGCTGTCTTCTGACGGTATGGTATCTTTCTATATCGACGTCAATATACAGTTTATAAGTCGTCGCAGAATTAATATCCACGATATCACTTCTAACGATATTGTATGACGGTCTGCTACAGAAGTAATTGTTTCTAGAGTATACGTTGTTTTATTTGTATCTCGTAAATATGTCATAGCGTGTCGTATGAAAACGGAAACGAATGCAAATGCTAAACAATCTGTCCATGAACATTCACAATCCCTGTACAGTGTACCTATAAGTGTTAAGAGGATTTGACTATTCACAATATATCGCGAGTGTCTGCCGGAAGACCCGATGAGACGGTCTTCTGTCTACTGAAAAGACTTATGAGACTCTCTGGTCTATTGAAAAGACTTATGAGATTGTCTCTGGTCTATTGAAAAGACGTATGAGACGGTCTCTGGTCTATTAAAAGATTTATGGGACGGTCTCTGGTCTGTTGAAAAGACTTATGGGGACGGTCCCTGGTCTATTGAAAAGACTTATGAGGCGGTCTCTGGTCTACTGAAAAGACCGACGGGCTTTTGGCAAACGAGCGTTAACTACTAGCGTATTATAATAAAGAATTTTATATTATATTCGATGTATATTGTATGTGAAAATTTATTTTAATAGTTGTCTATTGATCAAATAAGCGAGTACAAGTTTATTTTCATTTTTTTTAATAATTGGCCATTGATTTTTAGGGAGAGTAGTAGTACAATGTTCGATAAAATGCATTTATTATTAAACAGGAGTGGTGTCTACCTCTGTAAGGGTTACTTTCTAATGGTGACGTCGTAATATGTGTTACTGTTGATGTTGGATATAAAAATACTGTGTCAATGCTGTTATTGTGATGATTGTCAGATAAAAATAGTCTTTATATTGCTTCAACAATTTATGGTTGAATTTACGTTTTACGAAGGATAAAACCTGGTGAATATCGACATATTTTTATTAAACCGACACCATACTTGCCATTTATGGTCCTTCGAGCCGATACTATGTAACTTTTAAACCTGTCTACTTCTATTATTAAAGTTGTAGAAAATATGAGTCCATAATTCGAATGATACTGTGTATAACGATGTAGTGATAATAGATTTCTATACAAGAGTAATACGTACTAAAAATATTAGTATCACGATACTGTACTATATTCTTGATACTAGTACCGTAGATACTGAAAGTGAGTATTCCGCTGTTATTTTTATCGATACTAGTATTGACTGAATCAATACTAGTGTTGACAAAATCTGACAATCATCACAGTGACAGTACAAGCGGTAAAGGTGCGGCCGCTCAACTCCGCCTTCACTCACTCCGCACGTGGCCTTCGTAACAGAATTTAACAACATTTATATGAATTGTACTATCTGTATTAATTGTATAACTTTACAGTAAAACCAACAATTCCGTGAACTGAAGGAGGCCGCCACTGTCCCTTCAATATGGTCAAATCTGGCTAAATTGTCTTTGGATCGCAATAAAAGAGTATGCATTTGAAAGTGCCAACTTTAGTTCCGATTTCTGCCACTTCACGGAATCGTTGGGGTTACTTTACTATTTGTTACTCAATTGAGTTGTACATGTGGCCTCATACCTGTTATTATCTTCTAATCATTTAATATTATTTTAATGTTTCTAATTATTTCCTTACATATAAACGTTGAAAGTTAAAAATCGAGTAACGTCACTGATACGGTAATACCAGTATTATTTAATAGGTGCCGTCTTGGCGTACAAAGTATCGATAGAAATATACTAGGTGCATTTGATTTAATATCAATATAGATACGACTCAATATTCTGTTATACAGCTATTATTAAAAATATTTTTTAAACTTGCAACGATTTATATGTAAAGAGAAAATATATTACAGTTCATGCATGAGTTACAAAAGTTATATGTGTTTATTACCTTCATTATTTCACAGATAATAATAACGTAACCACATCATAGTAAATGAAATATTTTTATAGATAACGCACTTTACCATAAACTATAAGCGAATACGTGAGTCATACAAACCACAAAATGTTGCCAACTGAAAAATTGCAATTTATTTGCTATTCTTTTCGGTTGTTAGATTTAGCGAGTAATGAAAATGCAGCTCGAAATACCACCAATATACATATGAACACGGTACCAAAACAAAATAATATAATAGTACGTTTTAGTATCGTATATTATACTTTGATCCGTCTGTGTACTGGCGTCTGTCGAGTCTAACGCGAGTGCACACCAACGTCTTATGATATCATTCTGTCACTATGTACATCATCGTTGTGTACAGTATAATAGTTGTGTATATTTCGTGGCATGTTTTATTGTATAGTAAGCTTTATGATGCACAAAAGTATTCTATTCTTTGGCGCTCGGCCGTCCTATTATCTCTTTACTGTTGAGCAATAAGTTTTACAGTAAAATATTTTTGCGTGCTACCATGAAATGTACATCCGAATCTTCGGCCTCAAACTATGAATTTACGTTTAGGACTTATTTCGATAGAGTTTAAGCTGAAATTAGCGCGTGAAAATCGTTTGATGCTATCAATTACCCGAAATTTCGGGATGCAACTTCAGATGTATGTTTAATGGTAGTTCTTAGGTTTGTGTTCATGTAACACTATGATTAGCTTGCGGGACTACGCCATCGTTCCCCTGCAAAGTCACGTCGCATGCTTGCTTTGTTAAGAATTTAATTTTATAAAAATGAAAAATCAATGCATAAATTTTTTCAATGTTTTTGTTAATATCAAGTTGTATTATTTATGTATTTTAAATGTAAGTATTAAATTGAAATAACGATTTGTAAAACATATTCATAATAGGAACAAATAAAAAGACGATACGGTTGATTTTACAGCCAATTGGTAGCAAGGTCGCGGTGTAAATCATACACACAGTACATTAATAGCCAATACCGATACCACAGTATAAATATCCAAGAACTGCATTATATTTATAAGAACTTTTTTAAATTTCCGAACGATATGTAACTTTATGTACCTGAATACCGCTTGGCTGTAAATATGACTCTGTGTAAAAAAGCCCTTAGCTAGTACTTTCCAATCCCCAAACGATGTTCACCAGCTGAGTTTAAAAGTCATCATAAGTATTGGTAATCAGTTTCAGCCTCAGCTGGGCAGACTTCTAAAACCTGAGCGAACTTCGTTCATAAATTGCACACGTTCTTTTTTTTTTTAATTTTACATCGAAACATTTTTGATGTATACTTTTTTCAATAAATAATATGTAACCACTTATGTATTTTATTTTGTGCCTATATCTCTGTCCCTTCAAGATGATTAGGGTCCAAGCAAGGTCCAAGCCAACCCTACCCAATAATAATCTATGACCCTACCTGCTAGATGTCGTACATTGGATCGACGGATGAGACTCAGACGGAGGTGACGTAAGTAAAAAAAAAAAAAATAAAAAAAAAAAAAGCCCATATCCTTAAACCAGAGTACCCCGGGCTACGACGTGAAAGTTTCGGATGCTCGGATGCAACCGCGATCAACTGTAAAATGATAATGAAATGGCAGATACGCAAAATAATGGGGGATAGACAGACAAAAGTGACTGTCAAAAATACTCAAAAAAAAATATTTGAAATGAACTTCGGTTACATCAACCCGTGTATAGCGGAATTTAAACTGAAATTATTTGTATACTATGAAGTTACGATTGGGGAATCTGAAATGTTAACCACACAAAATGCATGTTGAATTCGTATGGGTGGTAAGACTGACCGTTCTTAAGGCTATTAATCTCGACACCTACTTTAAAATATGCTCCACATTGTTAGCGTCCGTTAAGTCGTCTATTCAGGACCAAGGAAACCCATTCATCGAAGGGGACCATCTCGAAAGAGATGGTCCTGGGTCTGCCGGGGTGCGAGAGATATGCTTTCGGCAATCTCACCTCCGGCAACCAAGGACCCAAGATGGCGTGCGTTTTAGTCGGTTCGAGTCCGACCATAGATTATTATATATACTAGAGATACATAGATTATGAGTCCGACATAACCGCCTCCACCGGCTCCGTGGTGTGGTATCCATGGGTATTTTGCGCACGATAAAAAAAAGGGGCAATGTATGCACAACATTGCTCTCACTCAATAAACGCGCAGACTTGCATGGTTCGCATTCATAGAAATATACTCACGTCTGTAAATCCCCGAGGGGTAGGCAGAGGTGTACTAGCACCCACATTTTACCAATTATGATTTTCGGTCCCTTGACGTAATAGAGGGCAAGCCTATTGCCGTCTAGCGGACCCTTTGTCTTGGGCTGTATGTTTACTGTCGGATGGAGAGAAATCCTATCCCTTAGTCGCCTTTTACGACACCCATAGGAAGAGCTGGGGTGGTCCTTATCTACTCCACTGAGAACCAACACGGCAAAAAGAAATATAGTAGGTAACATTCAATAAACGCACAGACTACTAAGGGATGCTTACACAAACCATTTTCAGGTATATTTTACATGATATTTACATGGGTCAATCAATGGTTGCACAGCAGTTGGCACCACACAGACCTAGGGCTTAAAAAGTTGCCTTGCTTGCTACTGATTTGTCACAGACAAAATCATAAATGGATACAAGTTTTTTTCTGTCATAACATAACTGACAAGACAACTCAACTCAAAACTCAAAATCAAAATACTATTTTATCCGTAGACAGAGAAGCACATAGTAGAATTGATAGCTTCCATCGCATTCACACAAGAAAAAGACCAACTTACGCCAATGTCGTGTGAAGAAATGAGACAGAGTGACTAGATTTTCTGTCTCCTCTGACGTGTCGGTTTTTACTACGGGCAATGCGGGCAGCAAACTAGTTCGCGAAACAAACCATAAAGAAAAATATGTACGAAAGTAAACAAACTTGACAGATTTTCGGTTTACTTTTATTCGTGTATTTATAATGCAATAATTGTTCTTAGACGTGCTAAAATCTTCGCAATTTTGTTTTGTAACAGTTATTCAACATATATAGTAAACACAACTGAAGGAAACATGGGACGGTGCAGTGTTTTCAATTGTAAAAGCGATAGTGAAAGGAAATTACCAGGCGTATCTTTTCACTCGTATGTAAATACGTTTTTAAAGTTAAAGGCCCTTTCATACACATGCCACAGTGTATTATTTCATGTGAAGTACATAATGCATATAATTCTATTGATAAAATAGTCTAAAACAGCAAATAATAATTATCATAACCTACGAAATAAATTTTATTCGATGTTGCCAGGTTTTGAATGTTTATTTGTCCAATATTATGGGTACTAAAATACATGTTGTAGTTACTTCTTATAAATATGATGATGATGTCTTCTGGAAGACTTGTACCATATTTTAGTTGAATGTGTACGGAATGAGGCTGAGAGAGTTATAGTTAAATATCAACATGATATAGATGTCCATATTGTAGGGTCATGTAATAGTATCCTTGCGTTCCCGGCCAGCCGGGAGACAAGAATACTATACAGATTAGTTAATATAGGTATTAAGCGTAGATTGTAAGATATGTTTGTTTTGGGTATAAGCATAGCCCCTATGAGGGTGACATATTCATTTTGTGAACAAACCCTTTTTATTAAATAAAGATAAAAAAAAATATGATGAAATATTCTTATGTATGTAGTAATATCATAATTGTATTACAGTTTCCCGGAAAATACAAATTTACAACAAAAATGGAATGAAGTTACAAAACGTACAAATTGGTTGCCAAAAAAGTCATCAAAAATATGTTGCAAACAAAATAAGTAAAAAATCGAGTAATTATGGAATATGAGTACCGTCGTGGTAGCAACGCGACACAAGCGGCATGCAACATCAACGACGTTTACGGAGCTAACTCTACAAACCATAGCTGGAAGCTCTCCGTCATCCGCCCTACTCACCAGACCTTGCGCCTACAGACAACCTACTACTTTTTCCAGAATTTGGGTAACTTTTTGACGGGAAAAAATTTCAATGACAGTACAAAATGCCTTTGAAGAATTTGCTGCCTCCCGTCCAGCTGATTTCTTTAAAAAGAGCATTAATAAACTGCCACTGCGTTGGTAAAGATGTATTGATTGCATGGGTAATTACTTCGATTAATACAAATAAACAATACATGAAAAAAATCGTTTAATTTTTTTCATACAAAATGGCAATTTCATTGGCAAAGACCTAATATATTAATAATTACTATTGTTATCACACATTTTTAAAATACCTAAAGGTATCTTGTTTTGATTTATTAAATGTTTTAAATATTTATGTTTTTTATTATTACCTATATATTAAAACTCACTGTAAAGAATCTTATCCAGAAATAGAGATCACGATCTCCCGAACTTAAACACAGAGTCAAATTTTATCACGAATCAGGCATCAAATAAGGGGTTCACAAATAAATTAATATTTTGCTGGCAATGGTACACGCAAATTTACTTTTCACTAAACATTTTTTCTCTCAAAACTCATAAGGCGATTGGCGTCGCTCGCATCGCCTCTACGGAGCTCATTTTGTATAGAAAAACGCGGGGTCCCACACACTGACAACGCAATCACGCGCGTTGCTGCAGAATACGCGTGATGGCGCGTAAAACGCGAGTTATGGCACACTGAAATCTGCCATCACGCGCGTGATTTTCGAGGGATTTTTAGTCCGAGAGCTGTTAGAAATTTCCGTGTAGGTGTTTGAGACGAATTCAAAATATATATTATTGCAATGCAACATGTGTATTTAACGTCAAATTTAGAGCGTTTTCACATCAACCGACGTCCGATATCCGATATCGGACATCCGAGATCGGAGGAAGTCAAATATCGATGCCCAATATCGGGTATTGGTGCCGACACCACTGTTTTGGCTCGATATCGAAACACGCTGAGACTGCAAGCGACTTTCAACCTAAATGGCATTTTCTTAGTTACGTCTCTTTTCGCGTTACTAGATGACGCTGATCACGAATATAAGAAAAAAAAGGTAACTATGTCATGTCAATAAGGTTGAAAATTACTTGCACTTCTTATCACTTTCTTTTCATCTCTAGCGTCCTTAACATAGTCTGGGCTATCGAGCTAATGGTCGGATGGCTTTATTATTCAATATTGTACTTTACTTTTCTCAAAAATTACTTCACACGCCTACCTACCAAAAAATTTCTAATATCTCTCGGACTATACTAAAAACGCCGCTCCACGCGTGACAGTAGAAAATCTGCACGCGGATGTCGATCTGCTCTCCCGCGTCCACGCGCGACGCGGCGTCGGGTGTTGCAGTGTGCCAATTGCCTAAGACATACCTACAAATTCATCACTGATTGCAGATACAAAGAGAAAAGAAAAACAATTATATTGCCTGTTTGCGAGCGAATTTATCCAAAAACTAGGGTAATTTATCTTTCAAAGTCGTCACACTTGTGTTACATGAAGTTACATGGCACCATAGATAATATTACTATTTATAGCATAAACTTAACGATTTTAAGCATTAAAAAATATTCTCTGTCTCATGCGTGAACACGCTGAGCCTGTGTCTATTAAACGTAGTGTATTCAAAGTCTTTGATTTTATCTGTGGCCTTGTTTGGCGTAGTTGGCGTATAGGTTATGTTGTGCTTTTATTTAATGGTCAATATTATTTGTATTCTAAAAAATATGTGATGATTTAGTCAAGAGATATTTTACGCACATTATTTATTTTACGTCATAGAACGTTCTACGTTCTGGATGCTTCGATGTCATTAACTGGTGAATTTCCATAGGTCATCGTATTCGGTTAATTCAAGGGTTACAATGAGTTCCAGAGGTCTGACTAAGAAAGAACTCGAGGAGTTGAAGAAAAAGGAAGAGGAAGAAGCAGCCGCTCATGTAAATTTAATATTAATTTTGTCTAATTGTCGACTTGCAAATCGTTCAATTTCTTTACTATGCTGACAAGAAGCAGTATGCCTATCAAAACAAGACCCTGCTCAGATTCATAGAATTTCTATAGTATTGATAGCTACAGCATGTGGTTTAAGTACGTATTCATGAAGAATCATTCATTTTCCAGGTATTCAAAGAGTTTGTTGAGACTTTTCAAGAGGTCCCCAGTTCTACCACTAAAGTTTGGGTGAAAGCTGGTACTTATGATGCTGGAGCGAGAAGTTAGTTTGTGTTCTTTAGTATTATAGTGGTATAAATGTTAATGATCATACAGCCTAATATGCTGATACTAATATTTTCAGTTCTGCTTGTGGTTAAATGTTAACTGAGTAAATTTAGTTGTGGAGGCCAGATGGCAGTTGCTTGCTTCACAGAAAATAATATATCAAAGTTCAAACATAGAATTACCGCATGTATATTCATTAAAGGATACTTAGTATAAGGTGAATAACTGAATAATATTTGCTCCAGTTATTCTGCTTAAGTACCTTGTTTTGAAAACTATGTGTAATTTGAAAAACATTGTCATGTAAAACTATCAATGTTCCACATCACATTTCATCTCCTTACCAGCAACTAGAGGATAGATCTTAACTGTCCTGGCTGGCTTAGCAGCAGCAACAAGCAACTCCAATATAAGTTGTAACTTGTAACATGCCTTGATAAAAATAACTTCTCATTGTACAATTTCAGAGGAAGATACCTCAGAGAGAGGTAAATTATACAAGCCAGTCTCCCGATTGGATGAGAAACGGAGTTCATCGGAAGCAGAGGTTGTTCGTAACCTAGTACAAAGACCCGAACCACCAGGCAGACCTAATCCAAAGAAGAAAGGGCAGGACAAGAAAAAGAGTAACTTGGAACTTTTTAAGGAAGAGCTTAGACAGTAAGTTCATAAAATTATGAAGGTTGGCCTTTACAACATTATGCCTATGCTTATTTTTTTTGGAAGAAATTTAATATTCGAAACTTGTTGTGCCTGTGACATGATTGAAATATGCAACTAATAGAAAGTAAGAAAGAAAATTTGTTTATTTTAAATAATGCAACAAATTGATTAATAAAAAATTGTGAATATGCCATTTTTCTGTTAGATGCCTATGATAATCAAGTAATATGCCTAGCCTAGCCTTATGTATGTGAGTATATCTGAACTACTGCTACTACTACTATAACTGTGCTATTACTGCCAGTGATCGCACCACTGGCTGACCAGGTGACCAGCCCTTCTGCCTTGACCATTTCGCCCATTTCCGCTATATAACATTCAGACCAATGTAAATCCATGCATACAATTTTTTTCACAGGAATTATACTCACGCCACTTGCATTGCAGCAAGTCTGTCTATGTATTTGTATGCTATTTAGAGTGTAGTAGATATGTAAGTTTGCAGTCATACTGATCACATTACTCAAAATGACTTCACATTCACTAGGATCCAAGAAGAACGGTCTGAGCGTCACAAATACAAGAATGTGCTAAGAGAGCGGGGAGTACCAGGTGTTGAGCTAGCATTAGATGCAATACCCGATGTTGGATCTTACGACACGGGGGACCCTAATACTACTAATTTATACCTGGGCAATTTAAATCCAAAGGTAAAATCACTTTAACAATCCGTAAAAAAGGTTTTGATATTTGCAGAGAATTTGATTTGTGGTTACTATCAATATTGTCTGGCTGGCTGAACTGAACTAATATCGCACCGTTTTACTTGATGCGTGTCTCACCACTACTAGATGCGTGTGATCAAGCTATTAGTTTAAAAACACTAGCTTGTGTTATGGAATCTAGAATGCGGATAAACATACTTAGATACTTTTTTTTGTAAATACATACATATTATATATAGAAACACCCAGACCAATGCAAATAGCCATATTCATGCATACAAATATTTCACTGAGCGGGGATCGAACCCACGCCTCCTGCACGGCAGTCGCGTTTACTGCCGCCACGCCACAAAGGCTGTTGTTTTACTTGACCGAGTGCCCTGCCTCGCCACTCCTTCACTAAATGCGTGTGATCAAGGCCTTAGTTTATAAACGCAAATGCTTAATTTGTTACTAAAAGTACTAAGAAGCCTTTTCCAACAATTTTCATACTTTCTACAGTTTTTAAAGTAAATGGTAGGTATTCAAAAAAAACTCACATATCAAGTTGTATTGCGTTCTTGATGTGACTAAAATTTTATTATTTTTTTAGATAACAGAACAGCAATTGATGGAGATATTTGGCCGCTATGGTCCCCTGGCAAGTATCAAGATCATGTGGCCGCGCTCAGACGAAGAGAAGGCACGCGGTCGCAATTGTGGCTTCGTCGCTTTCATGTCTAGGAAGGATGGGGAGAGGGCACTCAGGTCCATAAATGGTAATAAATATTTAATTTAAAAAATTGCTCAATTATAATTTACTTCCATCGTGGTAAATCTTGACCGAGTTATATGCAATAAGTGTGTTCAGACTGTCAGACCATCAGAGTCAGACTCCAATACTTCTTTCCATAACTTTGCTGTTGTATTTAGTACTAGCTTTTACCCGCGGCTCCGCCCGCGTGGATGTCGGTTACCAACCATAGCCTATATCCTTTCTCATGGTCTAATCTACCCCTATACCAAATTTTATCAATATCGGTTCAGTGGTTTAAAGCGTGACAGACAGACAGAGTTACTTTCGCATTTATAATATTTGTATGGATTAGTGTGTTCAGACTGTCAGACCACCCGGATCAGGTTCCACTACTTCTTTCCATAACTTTGCTGTTGTATTTAGTATGCCAACTAGGTCAGTTATCCCACCCAGGCCAATACATGTTTAATTTCAAATCCATATTTAAAAACAATTTAATGTCTGAAATATACCAAGCCTAAAATAGGTACCTACATTTTTAGTATTGATCTATTTTCCTATGTTCAGGTAAAGAAATAATGAGCTACGAAATGAAGTTAGGTTGGGGCAAGGCGGTGGTGATACCGCCGGTCCCCATCTACATCCCGCCCGCGCTGCAGACCCCCAGCAAGCCGCCGCCGCCCTCCGGCTTGCCTTTCAACGCACAGCCACCAAAACATCTCGCTAACAAGGTATTATCATCAATATGCGGTAATCCCGGTCTCACCCGGAGATTTTGCCTCGAAGTCCAGGGTCCACCTTTTCAGTCTAATTGCGTACGGCTGAACTGCGACATTTTCCGTGAAGCGACTAACAACTGACGTCTACAACGCATTGGCAATATCGAACTATTGCACTTAGACCAAGAAGGTATGGTTCATGAACAAATTACTCAAAACGATCTAGATTTCGTTTTTTAACCACCTTCCAGCTGACCGATTCTTCTGATATTTGGTACACACCTTTAGTTCCGACAATAATACCATATAAATCAATAAAACAGTTTGATTTGCTCTTAATACGAGAGTTTTAAGATCATTTTCAAATTTCGTCGTCAAGATATGACGCTCAATGAACCATTTGTAGAACCAAAGGCGTATCAATTGCTATGCCTATAAAAATGTGTTAGTTACACTCGCTGTTGCAATAAAAATATAAATAACTAGTGGCCAGGGATCCAAATTCGCCCGGGAATACAATCATAACACGATTGCAGCCGGCTTCATCTACCGATGTGATTTTTTAGAATAACAGTAAAAGACAGTGTCCAAATTGAAGCTCAATCAATGTAGTCGTCAATCAGTGTGTCGAGTATTTGAAGCAAACATGAATAAACTTAAAATAATTATTGATATATCTATGACTGATGGTTAATTGAATCTTAAATCATGTAATAATTTGATTTTTATTCAGATACCGCGCGTGCGGCTCGGTGATTACTACCCTAATGACCCAGAAGATAAGGATACTTACGAACAGGTAATTACAGAGCATTTACAGTTAGGCCTCTGCCTCGAATCTTGCGGGCAGCGGGGCGGGGGCGAAGGCGGCGCGGGAGCGGCGCGGGCAACGCAGACCCGTTCTCGAAAGCAGCGGGCAGATCGCGCGGCATTATAGCGGCGTAGTGTTGTGTTCGTGTTTGTCAGTTTGTGTCGTCGAGATATTTATTTTTATTCGCGAACGAAATGTCTGAACAACGGAGACATCTTTTTGATTCAAATTTATTCCTAACGCTTGATATTGTGGGCAAAGGAAGAAGTGAATCCCTACTATAGGGCAAGGAAAAGAAAAGGCGAGTTTGGTATTCCAGATCGGTGTCCGCTCAAAAATTGCTGAAATAATTACAGCAATTTTTGCTCCGAGGACATTTCGTCACGTCACAAAAATTAACTGCACACACAACACTGCAATGCAGACACGCGGGCGGTCACCGCTCGACTGGAGCGCACCGCTCGTTGCCCGCCCCCGCGCCGCTCCCGCGCCGCTAGTTTCGAGGGTCGGTCCATTTGATTGTACGCATTTGTTCCTGCCGCTACCGCGCCGCCGCCGCCGCCGCCCCGCTGCCCGCAAGATTCAAGGCAGGGGCCTTAATGTTGTAGCCGAGTCTGTCTTTTATTAAAGTGTTCTCTTTATTACAGATCCTTTCACAATCAATAGT
Organism: Eilema sororculum; assembly: GCA_914829495.1. Classification (NCBI taxonomy): domain Eukaryota; kingdom Metazoa; phylum Arthropoda; class Insecta; order Lepidoptera; family Erebidae; genus Eilema; species Eilema sororculum. Next base: position 6,500,185 of record OU618533.1, read on the forward strand.
CAAAGTTGTGGTACCGATAGAAAGGTATGTGGTATATTTTCGATTAAGGAATATTTTTTACATTGATGAGACAGATGATTTGTCGCGCTGCTGAATTTTACTGTACAGATGCGAAATATAACTAAACTATCGATGATGCGATTGAATCATCGCTGTAACAAAATGTCTGGAAAGCATATTGAATGAAATAGCGACCCAACACCTACATTCCGTTTTTACGTAGTAATTGATTCACAGAGTGGCGTGGCGGTAGTGCACCCGACTGCCACGCAGGAGCCGCGGGTTCGATTCCCGCTCAGTGCAAATATTTGTATGCATGAATATGGCTATTTGCATTGGTCTGGGTGTTTCTACGTATAATATGTATTTACAACAAAAAAAAAAATAAGTATGTTTATCCGCATTCTAGATTCCATAACACAAGCTATAAAAGCTTACCATGGGTCTAGTAAGCTTTGTGTGGAATGTTGTGGAATATTTATTTATTTATTATTTATTATTATTACTGTGTCCAAAAATATTGAAATTCATCTTGAAGGATTGAAGAATTTTTGAGTGATTTTTTTTTACAAATAATGTCATATTCAATATAGCATAAATCCTTTACCCAGATTTAGTTTATTATTTTACTAGCTTATCTGGCGAACTTCGTACCGCCAATATTTTTCCGCCCGCGTGGCGTCCGATTCCGTTCCCGTTGCTTCCTCTACTATATTAAGCATGTATTATACATATAATCTTTCTTCTTGAATTACTCTATCTATTAAAAGAAACCGCATCAAAATCTGTAGCGTAGTTTTGAAGATATAAGCAGACAAACGGGACACGGAAAGCGACTTTGCTTTATACTATGTAGTGATACCAAACTCATGAAAATCGGTTTAGTGATGTTGACGTGACAGTGTAACAGCCATACAGATTTAATTTATAATATTAGAATGAATGATTTCACGTTGATTGTGTACCAAATAGGAAAGCCATTACCCAAAAACTTTATTCCAGAAACATCCTGATGTTAATTCACCGTATGGTGGAGTTCGTGATCCGCGAGGGTCCCATGTTCGAGGCTATTATCATGAACAAGGAGCTCAACAACCCGTTCTTCCGTTTCCTGTTCGAGAACCAGTCGCCTGCGCACGTCTACTACAGGTGGAAGCTGTTCTCCATGCTGCAGGGGGATTCCCCCAAACAATGGTCGCTTGAAGACTTCAGAATGTTTAAAGGTATTTGAAGAAGTTGATTAATATATTAGAATGTTGAATGAACAGACATCTTAATATTGTGAATTTATCCATATAGAATCAAAGAATCAAGAATCAAAGAATCAATTTCATTTATTCAGTTTAGGCACATAAATAGCACATATAACATCAAAATTGTACAATAGCCCATTTGACTATTTTTTTTTACTTTCGAAAAATGACCACTTTCTATATTATAAGAAATGAACTGTAAAAGTAAAATTTTCGTGCGACAAATAGTTTTCAAGATATTTGATTTTGAAAAGTTCAATTTTTCGCGCCACCCGAAAACGCTCCATACAAAATCGTACGAAATTGTGACGACACGCTTCTGTAGCGCGTAGTGCAAATGTATGGAGTGCAAGAGAATATCGCATTTATCTCGGTCTACGTTGCGTTTACACGTATATAGTTCATAATAAAAGTTATTTAAAATGAATTTGATTGTTTATATTTTGACTTTTTTTGGGAATTTCAACTAATGAAAAGTCATAGTTTCAGTTTAGATATGCAATATTTTATTTTGCGAGGCATATTTTTTCAGAACAAGCCATCATTTTAAGCAGTATTGGGAAAAATCGACGACTTAGTCAAATACCCTATTAGTGTCAGAAACGTCAAGAGTATAGATACCATGACCCCGGCCGTGCTACCCCGATTCTGCTAGTTATCAACCACTGCCCTTTTAATGTTTGACTTTCCTGCTATGCTGTTAAAATCTGAAATTAAATGACATCTTGTAAATTGAACGGAATAATTATTTGATTTTGAACTTTAAAGTCATAACAATAAAGTCTAAAAATTCAATGGTATTTTTGCAGCGTCAATGGTTGGTAATTAAATTAGGGGAACAGGTTGCGCGTGCGCTTAAAATGAAGAAACACTTATACAATGATTGCGTTAATTCCTATTGTTTGTTATACAGGTGGTTCAGTATGGCGGCCGCCCGTCATGAATCTGTACACGGCAGGCATGCCTGATGAACTCGTTGAAGAGGAAGATGCTAAGGAAAACATTAGGGGAACTTTATCTAACAAGTTAGTACAACTTAATAGTTTCAATGTGGTTTAGCATTTTTTTTGTAATGATGTACATAATATATTTTATCACATAATGTGTGTGCAATAATGATAGTTTACACTACTAACAAACATAGTGTGATTAGTGATTTCATTATACATTTTGGTCTTTCGAGCCGGACATGGCTGATTCTAAAGTACATTTTAGTCTTTTCAACGGCTTACTTAGGACTTTGCTATATTTGGGTCCTTCAGGCCGGATACTTGGCATCTCGCTGTATATTTTTGTATTTCGTCTGACGTACTGCGAATCGCACAAAATTTTGGTCCTTCGAGCCGCACACCGCGAACTTCACTGTATTGCTTGACCTATATATCTTGTATCTAAAATGTGCACAAAATGTGCTCTATACGCGCAGTACACGTTTCTTGGTTGTATTTTGAAGGTAGCACGGCGCGCGGCGGTGGACAGGCTTAAATTCAAAGCAAAGTAAACAAAGCATATCTTATTAGAAAACAATCCATGATTGCTAGGGCCTTTTATAACTTGCGATTTAGATCCAAGATATATGGTCCAGGCAATATATATTTTAAGTTTAAGGTTTAAGTATTCGAAATACATCGGGAAAAAGAAGCGCTCAAGTGGGACTTGAACCCACTTGACCTTTCCTATACACCCCTGTATGTTTACGCTTGCTACTGCGGGCACGTTGAGCAGCCGTAACATGGTGCTCCCAGATTTCTGTTAGGCGTTGTTACTTATTTTTTGTTATGTACCGCCATTATATTTGTGGAGGAACGAGGTGTGATGTTCCTCCAACACAAAGGGAGGATCCTCCGACAAGGTGATCACGCCTGGCGGGCCGCGGCCCAACGATTGTCGTTGGGATGTTATATATATGTTGTACCAGCGCGCGAACTTCACTTTCGCGATGCAGGATTCGTAGTGACGTAGTAGTGGCGTAGTAGTTCGGCTTGCTGTCGCTAGATGGCGCTGGGTACATGTGGTATCGCCACATATTTATTACTACTTTACTGGCGACTTGCATCCATGTACGAGCCCTCTGCTCCCTAAAATTATTTATTTTGGTATAACATTAAACAAGTAAAGAAGAAACTGGGCTTTTATTATACCAACACGAAGCCCCAACATGTATGGGGAATGCTCTTCCAACTGAGCTATTGAGCCACACCTGCATAATTTCAAATTTCCCTTTTCTATATATACGCTTTTAAGTTATTTTTTTTTTAAGTTAACGTAATAAATGCTATAAAAATGACATTCAAATTTACTGTGTATTGTACAGTCAGCGCGACCGCCTCGAGGAGTTAATCCGCGGGCTGAACATGTCTCGCGCGAGCGTGGGCCCGGCTATAGCGTGGTGTTAGCACTTCTGCCTACCCCTTCGGGGAATATAGGCGTGAGTTTATGTTATGTTATGTTATGTACAGCCAGCGTGACCGCCTCGAGGAGTTAATCCGCGGGCTGAACATGTCTCGTGCGAGCGTGGGCGCGGCCATGGCGTGGTGCCTGGAGCACGCGGAGGCGGCGGGCGAGGTGGCGGGCTGCCTGGCCGAGGCGCTGGCGGGCGAGCGCACTGCGCCGGCGCGCCGGGTGGCGCGCCTGTACCTCGTGTCCGACATCCTGCACAACGCCGGGGCCAAGCTCACTAACGCTAGTGCCTACAGGAGCGCGTGAGTTACGACTTGTTACAAACTTTTTCCCAACTCATAATCATAATCATCATAATCATAATCATTTATTGACATAAATTTTACATACATGTGCTTAAAATGAGAATAGTACAATAAATTTCGCTAGGTAGGTAATTAACGAAAATGTTACACTGGAACGGTCATATTATATCATAAGGAACATTGGCACCTGTACTAATGTATTTAAACATTGTATCACAGGTGCCCGCGTTTAGTGATAGGCACAGATTAGATTCACAACTTTGTGATGAGAACATTTTCATAAATTAGAATAAATAAAAATTTATAAAAATTAGTCTCGAGTCTCTCTCGAGACTCGAGTCCTTTGCAGCTAGTGTTGCAAAGGACTCGAGTTTCCTTTATTTTCTTGTTTAGTTTAGTTTTTAAAACCGGGTAAGCCCGGTACAGCGTCATTTAAATGTCATCATTTATTAGACTCATACATAAAATGACTCAAGTCCGACTCGCCGCAAAAAAAGGCTCGAGCGCAAAAAGAGACAAGTCCTTTTTTCACATTAAAAAGCTCGTAGTGAAATAAGTTATTTAGTCTTGGAGTCCTGTTCTAATGAGTCGAGTGTTATGATACATCAACTGAGTCCTTTTAAAAGGACTCAAGTCCTTTGCAACACCAGTTGCGGCCATCTTAAGAGGACTTCCTAGCATCTGTTTCTATGTATAATAAGTATATTTAGTATATTTCGACAGCCTCTGTGGCGTGGCGGTAGTGAACGCGACTGCCACGCAGGAGGCGCGGGTTCGATTTGCGCTCAGTGCAAATATTTGTATGCATTGGTCTGGATGTTTCTATATATAATATGTATGTATTTACAAATAAAGTATTTAAGTATGTTTATCCGCATTCTAGATTCCGTAACACAAGCTATAAAAGCTTACTATGGGTCTAGATAGCGTTGTGTAGAATGTTGTAGAATATTTATTTATTTATTATTATTATTATTTATAGTACCATTTATAGTACCCTTTTTCCTACCTGAATATTGCTTCTAGAACAATATTTTTGTTTTCGTAAAATCAAGATATTCTGTACGCATACGTATTTTATTTTTGTCGGCAGTCAATAAAATGAGAAAATATGATCGTCTAAAGATGAAAAAATTACTAATTCTTACAGGCATGTTTGGAGGACTACCAGACAAATTCGAAAGGGTTTTAACGTTATAAAAAATAACAGGAACGTGGATACGTCGTATTTCCTAATAAAACGGTGTCAAAAATATTTAAATCGGCGTAGTTTTCGCTGAAAAAACGGGAAATACGAAACCTCGATATTGCCCAAAAAAATTGTGATAAAATCGATCTGAGCTACGGCTATCCTTATCGCACTCTACGGGGACAGGAGTGAGACAGGGGCGACGGCAATAGTATAGGCAATAGGATTATTCGCTAGCTAGGAAGTCCTCTTATTAACTTCCACTACTCTGGTTTACCCGTTGTCCTGCGTGCCATGGCATTGTCCTACGTGAGCGACAAATGCGCTAACGCGATGAAAGCATTCCTTTTTGTGTCTAATGCTAAACTTAGTTTTAAGCAGAATTTGTAGTCAAAAAGCTGTAGTAGTGCTACACAATTTTGAATAAATACTTTGAATTTGAAAATTTGTCCTACGTAGTGTCGCGTGAAACCGTCGCTTGACGTATGGAACGTAATATCACGCATGACGTCGCTTGCGCGCGCTCACGCTTTTGTCGCTCACGTAGGACATCGGGTCTCTCAGTTGCGGCCATATAACCTCCACTACTATATATACAAATTCTGCAGTTAGATCATAACCCTAATAGGATGCCATTTAATTTTAGACCTAAACAGCATAACAGTAAAGTCTAGAATTAAATGACATTATTAGTAGTATCTGTGGTATGGTAGTGGTTTAAAATTAGCAAAATCTGACTTTTGATTGTCCAATTAGCTATTGCTTGTTTAAATATGGCAAATAAGTCCGACGGCATAACTTCACAAGACGCAGAATTGTAACTGTATTAAATATGTACCCTCTACACTATACAAACAAGTATAAATTTACGATAAAAAGAAATCGGCCTCAGTATGTTAGTATAGTTTGAATTGTAATTTTTAATATGAATGTAGATAATGGACATAATATTTTAATTTTGATTTTGATATCGTTTCTTAACATTAAATAATATGGATGTTTTTTTTTAAATAATATGATAATTAAATATGCATGTAACTGATAGGTAATATGTACTTTAATTTACACTTGACATTAACCATATAATTTGTACGCCACAAATAGCAGAATATGCTGAGCCTGCACATGAGCACCATGTAATATAACAACTGTAAAACCATATTCACAAATAAGTATCTTTATCCAGATTCCAGCAACGTCTTAGCGAAATAATGCGCCAGTGTCACCTGGCCTTATCCCGCATGACGTCACGACTGCAGGCCGAAGGGTTCCGCGCTCGAGTGACCCGCACGCTGCAGGCGTGGGCTGACTGGGCCGTGTACCCCACGGACTTCCTCATGCACATCAACGACGTGTTCCTTGGGCAGGACAAAGTGAGTACGACTAACTTCATTGTTCGTTTCATTGGAATATGTTTTGGGAAAATTGTTTGGTTCGGTTACAATTGGGTACATTTTTAAGTTAAAATTAACGATTCAATTGAGTTTGTAAAATATAGATTTTGGTAAATATGGACAGGGGTACGAACGCAAAAAAATATCTTTAGTATATAAATAATGTGAATAAAATAATATAAAGTGCGAGATAAAATTAAAATCAACAAATACTATAGACCACAGATTATATGCATACCTATTGTGTTCCCGCCAAACCCGCAATGTTCAATATTTCATTCAATACGTTTCAAGTGTACGTTGTTGCAAGCAATTCTAATGATATATGGATAAAGTCTCAACGAGGCTACATACGGCCTTCATCATTCAGCATACATTACGGCGTTCTTTTTTTGCTGAAAATGCTCGGCAAACGCCCATAAAATGAAAAATCCAGCTACAAAACTACTGCGTATCGAACCTACTTCGAAATATAGGATTAGATGTTTGTTTTGCTCTATTTTGCGCTAAATTGTATTACTTTATTAGAGCTAACGGGGCAAGTTTTAAGTCTACCTAAACCTAAGAGCCTTTTGCAGCTGTTATTTATCACCTAGACTGGAAAATATATTATTTTTACTTAAACACGGCGGCAGTAGCGAAGGGTGAAAATGTTCAAAAGGGAAGCTGGCGAAAAAGATTAACTCGATGTGACCGCATGGTGCGTGACACGCACCATGCGGTCCATTGGGACGCCGCCGACAAGAATTGGGTTATAGGGATCTATCGCCACTGCTAGTTGGTCTAATAATAAGCCGGCTTGGTACGAAAAGAAGTCCTGTTATTATAGTGGATTTACTTTTTAATTAAACATCATCAGTACAGTCGTGTAATTAATTAAATTATCTTATTTTAATTATTAAACTATCTATAAATGTGTATTGTTATTTTTATGTGTACGTAAATATTATTTTTACATTTATTATTTTATATACTACATTATTACATTATTTAGTTTATTTATACACTAGCTTTTGCCCGCGGCTCCACCCGCGTGGATGTAGGTTATCGCTACCGAACATAGCCTATGTCATTTCTCAAGGTCTAATCTGAGTACTACTGGGGGTTTTCGGCTTCGGGAGCGTTTCCCTTACACCCAGTATCCATAAATCCATACTTAATATTATAAATGCGAAAGTAACTCTGTTCGTTCGAACGGGAGCGTTCTCCTTAAACCCGGTATATTTATGTATCTGTAGACAAGTGTATTTATGTATTTCTATAATTAGTTATAGTGTTCTTCAATCTATTTAGTAACCTTTCATAATACACCTACTCTGTTGTTCTCTGCACCACCTATTAGTTTGACTGTTAGAGAATCCCCATAGCATTAGGTCCGCTGGTGTACAAGTCTGCATGAAGTTTAATAAAACAATTAAAGACAGAAAAGACGTCGAGTCACGTCAAACGTAGAAGAATAGCAATATCTTTGACTTTTTTTTGACTGCTGGCCTCTCCCCGTTTTCCGCATCCAGTCTATCCCTCCCACCTTTTTCAGAACATCTGGTTAGGGGGCATTCCACCTGCCTTCCGGTTTCCTTCAACGACCATCGGTCCTTCGACAGATGTGGCCGGTGCATTGTCACTTGCTTATTCTGCAAGCTATGTTGGTAGCTATATTTATTTGTTTTATGACCTCATTGCGAATTTTATCCTTCAAAGAAACTCCGAGAATAGTTCGCTCCATAGGCCGTTGCATGACATTTTGTTGGCTCCTGTAGATATATTTATTAACAATAGGTCCTACCTATTTGGTAATAAAAAAGAATATTTCTACCACAAAGTAAGTCGCCAGGTATGTAAGAGAAAATACTTCCAATAGATACGATCTCAAATATATAATGTACATATTTATTTAACAATAATAATATTACAATATTTTTGAACACGAAAATCTCGAATACCAAACTAAACAAAATATAAATAAATAAGGATATATTTGAAAAACAAAAAGATATACAATAAAACTCTTAAAATTCAATACCTCTTTAACAGCACTCCGCTATCGATAATATATGACGATCCAGTGATCCCCTTTGCTTTGTCGCTTGCTAAATACAACACCAGATCACCTACCTCCTCAGACTCAAGCACTCTCCCAAGAGTCGTTTTCTTCTCCCAACTGACCCATACTTCAGCCAGCTCAGCTTCATTGAGACCAATATTATCGACAATAGCAGTTCGCACTGGTCCAGGATTGACAGTATTGATTCTGACGCCTTTAGGACCAAAATCTAATGCTGCACATCTTGTAAACTGGTCCATTCCTGCTTTCGACGTGCAGTACGCAAAATGTTCAGCACCAATGGGATCTAAAGCGGCAATGCTGGATATATTGATGATGTTACCTTTAGTCTTGATGAGGTGAGGAGCAGCAAGATTGGTTAAATAGACAGTGGATCGAAGATTCGTGTTCATGATACGATCGTACACCTCCATAGCCTTCTCGTCGTAGATAGCTGCGTGGTCAACAATACCAGCGTTGTTTATTAAAATATTGATTCTTCCACACTGAGACATTGTTAGCTTGATAACTCTTTTTATGTCAGTGTCTTTAGAGACATCAGCGATGATCATCAAAGGTTTAGTGCCGTAAGCTTCACATTTCTCACCAACGTCTTTAAGTCTGTTCTCGTTTCTCGCGACGAGTACGACCTTGGCTCCTTGTTCCGCGAATTTGATTGCAATAGCAGCTCCGATGCCTGAGCTTGCACCAGTTACTATAACTACTTGCCCAGCAAAATCCATAGTCAATTACTTGTTGTCACCAACGACTGTGATAACATTAAGGGTTTTATGAGGAAATTTAATATTTATAGCAGTGTTTTATCGATAATATTATCTTGAGTGTGGAAAGTTCTTGAAATCGTGGCATAGAGTGGTGTCGTTAGCTATTCAATGCAATTAAGAGTTCCTTGTTAGGCAATTATGACTAACTAGCTTTTGCATGCGGGTCCGACCGCGTGGATGTCGGGTATTGCGACCAAACATAGCCTGTGTCCTTTCTCAAGGTTTGATCTACCCTATACCAAATTTCATCAAAATCTGTTCAGAGGTTTAGACGTGAAAGCGTAATATATACAGACAGACAGCCAGACAGACAGAGTTACTTTCACACTTTCTACACCACTAGGCAGTACTTATCACTTGAGATATTAAATAATAGATTACGGCTATTTATATTATTTCAAAAATGAATAGAGGGCACTAGTAGTGTCATTTAAGAAATTAAAAAAAGTTAAAACGCTTATTTCCCTATTTATAATGACGTACATTATTTCAGAACTTTAAAACATGATAATGTAAGCTATTAAGCATATAAAACTCGTTGATAATAAGTATAAAAAATAATGATTTCGTGACTAAAGTGATAATTTAGGAAACCGCCATCTAGTGTCAATTTTGTCCAACTGTTGTCTATAAACATCCAAATTACTGTAGAATTGATATAAATTAGTATATTTAGGCGATTGGCACACTGCAACGCTCGACGCGGCGTCGTTCGTCGACGCGCGTGGACGCGAGAGAGCTAGTATAGTCCGAGAGATATTAGAATTTTTTTGGTAGGTAGGTGTATGAAGTAATCTAAAATTTTGAGAAAAGTAAAGTAAAGCCATCCGACCATTAGCTCGATAGCCCAGACTATATTAAGAACGCTAGAGATGAAAAGAGAATGATTAGAAGTGCAAGCTATTTTCGACTTATTGACATGACATAGTAACTATTTTTTTTTCTTGTATTCGTGATCAGCGTCATCTATTAACGCGAAAAGAGACGTAACTAAGAAAATGCCATTTAAGTTGAAAGTCGCTTGCAGTCTCTGCGTGTTCCGATAACGAGCCAAAACAGTGGTGTCGGCTCCAATACCCGATATTGGGCATCGATATTTGACTTCCTCCGATCTCGGATATTGGATTGTAATGGGGTATGGTTGGGCAATTTATGAAAATTTGTGAAATCGAATGAGAACACAGGTTATGCGTAACAAGCCTCGAATGTAATCAATTTTAATATGCTCCTTACAAAAGTGTGTTGGCAAAAACTATTAAACTTAATATTAAAGTTTTATCAGGCGCTAAACGCCTGAACACGGATATTGGATATCTGACGTCAGGTGATGTGAAAGCGCTCTAAATTTGCCGTTAAATAGTCATGTTGCATTGCAATAATATTAATTTAAAATTCGTCTCAAATACCTACACAGAAATTTCTAACAGCTCCCGGACTAAAAATCCCTCGAAAAACACGCGCCTGATGGCAGATTACAGTGTGCCATACCTCGCGTTTTCTGCTTGTACGCGCGTATTCTGCAGCAACGCGCGTGATTGCGTTGTCAGTGTGTGGGACCCCGCGTTTTTCTATACAAAATGAGCTCCGTAGAGGCGACGAGCGCGACGCCGCGTCGACGCAACAACGCTCATCGCCTCATGGTTTCATTCAGTCATATTCAATAATGTGTTTAGTGTATTTAAAATTTTTGATAAGTTAGTTTTTAATAGTAAAAATCAGAAAAGTTTGTCAAAGCATTGTCAGTGTCACCATCTAGTAACAACGCTTAGAACTAAAAGTTGCCTGCCTGATTTCCGAAGTTACGAGTGTAACCATTTTTTGTTCCTGATTGTGCATCTGTATAGAAGTAACTGTAACTGTATTTAATTTTACCATTACTATTTAATGCCCCAGAATATTATTTTAATTATTTTATACATATGGCATACATGACACAAATGTCTTGTTGTATCAAATACACTGACGGACTCAGAAACTGCATCAAAGTAATAGACGACTTTGAAATAAATATTTTAACCAAGTATGCATACTTTCTATACAGATTTAAATTGAAACCTCTAGATTGGTTCGTGAACTTTAAAACAGCGTAGGGTCATATCTTTAAGTTTAAGTTTATGTACTGGAAAGGACCTTAAGACTTTTTTTGAAGAAAAAACAGAAATTTAAGAAAAATTGGTTTAATTAAAAAATTGGTTTTAACAATAGACACAAACTTTATGCAAGGGTTTATTTGTGTTTTAATAAGGTGTATTACCCCCACGTGCCCTTATTACGGATTCTAATCGGTTCCGCATAGATTTTATAAGGGTTTTTAAAAGATCTTGCGGAATATTGTCCCATTCTTCTGAAAGTGCTGTTCTTAGTGCTGCCACTGTCGTGGGCGAAGGGTTTCTCGCATATACAGCTCTTTTTAAATTGTCCCAAACATGCTCGATGGGATTAAGATCCGGGCTGCGTGCTGGCCAATTCATTGTACGTATCCCAACCTCTTCGCAATAATGTTGAACTTGTGCAGCTGCATGCGGCCGGGCATTATCCTGCATTAAAGTAAAATTTTCGCCTATGAATCCCATGTAAGGCACCACGTGATGTTCTAATATCTCTGTTATGTAGCGATGTGCTGTCAAACCCCCTCTATTACCGTTTTGACGGACCATGTCTATGAACACAAGTTCTGTTCGCCCGTTCATCGATATGCCACCCCAGACCATACATGAACCGCCTCCAAAAGGAACACGCTCCTCAATGCAACTTTGAGCATATCGCTCCCCACGTTGACGATAGACTCTTCTGCGACCATCTGCACCTGCATATAAACATGTCCTACACTCGTCCGTGAACAATACAGAGGCCCACTGCTCTTCTGTCCAATTCAGGTGATGACGCGCAAATCTTAAGCGAGCTTGTCTGTGAGCTGTAGACAACTTTGGACCATTTGCTGGTCTAAAAGGGGTGATATCCGCTTCCTTTAACCTTCTTCTTATTGTTCGTGCACACACGTTTACTCCACGCACTTCATTAAGCTCGGTTTTGATGTTAACTGACGTGAGGAAACGATTTCGCAGGGAAGTTATAACAATAAATCGGTCATCACGACCTGTGGTTGCTCGAGTTCTGCCTGTACCACGTCTCCTCCTGTAAGAAACTGTCTCTACAAACCTTCTGTATATTCTAGAAACTGTAGACTGGTTTAAATTTAAATTTCTACCAATCGTTCGTTGATCCAAGCCCTCCCGCACCAATGCTACAATTTGTGCCGCTTGTTCGGACGAAGTATCCATATTATGGTTCAAAAACTCTCGATGTGTTAAAAAACTAACCCAACAATTATGCTGGTAACAATAATTCAATTGACAAAACAAAAAAAATCAATGAGAATCAATTTAAAACTTTGCTATAAATAACACGCAAATCTGATACTACAAGTAAATTTTCTTTTCCCGGCTATATTCATTTATTTTACTGCATATCTATTTTTAAATTTAATTTTTTTTTAAGATTAAGAGCCAGTCTTTCCATATTTATATAATTTAATCTAAAAAGTTTGCATACTTATTATAAAAAATCCTTTTAGAGTAAACCTGAACTTTGATGCAGTTTATGAGTCCGTCAGTGTATGTGACTCTTATCACATATTTGACACGGGTGTGTAACGGTTGATATAATATCAAAAAGTCTAACATTCACTTGATATAATTTCACTTAATATAATTTTGTTTAATATAACGATCAGTTGTCACAATGAATTGTAGATTTAATTTCATTTTACCTAATTTCTTTTGATATAATGAACATTTCTTATAATACACATTTGACATAAAATTCATTTACTATAAAATTCATAATCTCTGAGTAACTTTTAATATAATTTAGAATATCTTATACGACTTTAAACGGGCCATGGTGCTAGCAAAAGTGATTGCTACCAAAATTTGTTTTTATGCTCGAGGTGGGTAGACAGTATCATTATTATTTTTCTTACTATCATCAGCAAAATATTCGTCGTGTGGCTATTGCAATCTCCATATTTGTTTTATTTATTGAAATGACTACTATAAATTGCAGTACATTCAAGAGTTCTAAAGGTGGATTAAAGCTTGCTATAAAGGGATACAATCTGGACTTTAGGGCACCCCGACTCGGATAGGTTAGGTTAGAAGGGGAACCCTTCGTGGTTATTTTTTTATATTTGTATTGTATTTATTTGTATTTATTTATTCATTAACAATTTTTACATCGTGTTTGAACATCGTTTGTACACATACATTGCATATATAAATAAAAATCATAAGTAAATTAACAATCAAAAGAAGTGGAAAATATCATGACACGTAAAAAATAAACCAACCATGACCAATTAGGTCAAAAGAACAGTCAGCACCAAAAGTCGATGAACAGAATCAACTTAACAAAACACCTGTTCACAATAAAATGCCATAAGTTATAGTCGCAACTAGGAAACAAAATAGCCTGTACACCAGAAATTTACAAAAGTCGTTAAACACGAGTATTTCACAAGTATCTGTGCACTAGTATTCCTAAAGTCGCTGTACACCATCAACCCAAATGTCGCTGAACAACAAAATTTCAAAATTAGGTTAAAAAGTATATTTTTAATGTTGCCGTGTGTTAATATACTTTAGTCGCTCATGTTGTTCAGGTACTTTTGGAAAAATCACACTTTCAAGAATTAAATCCAAGTAAACCAATAAAATCAAGTTTTCTTAGTATTCGATTGCTTGATATCAACGAACAGGCTCCAAATTGTCTTTTGTTTCTTTAAATTCTGTGTAGAAATTAAAAATAAAGACTATTGAATAAAATTATGAATGTGCCTGGTTCAAAACTGCATTAAAACTGTTTGCTCGACCTAATATACATTTTTAGCTAGGACTAAACGAAAATGAAAATGCAAGGTGGGCCAATAGATGTGTCCAAAAGTGTATATTTTAAGTATCTCTAATGTACAGACATAAGGTAAAGGCGTCTAATTCCGTGGGGTTCAGGAATTGGCACCTATACTCCGTCCATTATATTATTGTATTTTAGACAGCTCACTGACAGTGGTCGGTATAACTTTGTTCTAGCGTCAACATCTGAAAATCCTAACAAAAATTAGGCGCCAATACGTCATTTTTCATTGACATCGTCACGTCAGCCAGAAAGCAATTTTAGGGATGTAGTTAGTCAATCGACAGTGTTTTTATTATAATAACTTGAAAATGTCACAATTTTTATCGACTACAGAAAATATTTTTTTTAAATATTACATAACTGGCGATTTTTAACCGATTTCTAAACAACAATTCGGATGTTTATAATTATTTATATTTGTATGATTTTATGGAAAAATGTTTTTTGTAACTCCGTCATTTGTGGACGGATTGTCAAAATTCTTTTTTTGTTTGAAAGAGGTTTATTCCAAAATGGTCCCATTTAAATTTCATAAAGATCTGATGATGGATTTCAGAGACAGGCCACGGAACTCTTCAATAAATACCAGGAAATCAGCATGCTGGAATATTCTTCTAGAAGTCAGTTATTTTGTTTTGGAGATTAGCGTATGCGTTACGGCCCACAGTCGTTTTCTATTACATTTGTAAACTGTACAGACACGAAATATCTAAGTACCACTTTATTATTATGTTTAGAAAGATAATAGATTTTAGTTCCACATGAAATCATTTATAACATTTATCATAATATTTTCATAATATCGATTTTTTTTATCGAGGTTCTTAACTTTGTCGATATTTTAAATTTTCATGCAATCACTACTTTCATCTGTCTAAAATACAATAATATGATGGACGGGGTATAATTCCGTGGTATTTATAACACACAGCTTTATAACGCAAGTTACTTGTTATTTTTGACTGCAAGACCCATTAATCAAATAATAATGTATATGAACCCAAAAGTACCTTGGTGTGTGTATATTTGTTTACCACTACCACCTGAGTCGAACGCATACTCCATACATTTCCGATCATATGTGCGAAAGTACTACCATTTGCTAAATAGTGTTTAAACGATATTTTTATACTACAAGAGATTTGGTTTTGGGTAAAATGTTGAAAGGGTAATACGTTGTATCCAATACACTTAACATTTGAGTATTTTAATAAAAATGATTTTTTTTAATAAAAATACACTGACGGACTCATAAACTGCATCAAAGTTCAGGTTTACTCTAAAAGGATTTTTTATAATAAGTATGCAAACTTTTTAGATTAAATTATATAAATATGGAAAGACTGGCTCTTAATCTTAAAAAAAAAATTAAATTTAAAAATAGAACTGCAGTAAAACAAATGAATATAGCCGGGAAAAGAAAATTTACTTGTAGTATCAGATTTGCGTGTTATTTATAGCAAAGTTTTAAATTGATTCTCATTGATTTTTTTGTTTTGTCAATTGAATTATTGTTACCAGCATAATTGTTGGGTTAGTTTTTTAACACATCGAGAGTTTTTGAACCATAATATGGATACTTCGTCCGAACAAGCGGCACAAATTGTAGCATTGGTGCGGGAGGGCTTGGATCAACGAACGATTGGTAGAAATTTAAATTTAAACCAGTCTACGGTTTCTAGAATATACAGAAGGTTTGTAGAGACAGGTTCTTACAGGAGGAGACGTGGTACAGGCAGAACTCGAGCAACCACAGGTCGTGATGACCGATTTATTGTTATAACTTCCCTGCGAAATCGTTTCCTCACGTCAGTTAACATCAAAACCGAGCTTAATGAAGTGCGTGGAGTAAACGTGTGTGCACGAACAATAAGAAGAAGGTTAAAGGAAGCGGATATCACCCCTTTTAGACCAGCAAATGGTCCAAAGTTGTCTACAGCTCACAGACAAGCTCGCTTAAGATTTGCGCGTCATCACCTGAATTGGACAGAAGAGCAGTGGGCCTCTGTATTGTTCACGGACGAGTGTAGGACATGTTTATATGGTGCAGATGGTCGCAGAAGAGTCTATCGTCGACGTGGGGAGCGATATGCTCAAAGTTGCATTGAGGAGCGTGTTCCTTTTGGAGGCGGTTCATGTATGGTCTGGGGTGGCATATCGATGAACGGGCGAACAGAACTTGTGTTCATAGACATGGTCCGTCAAAACGGTAATAGAGGGGGTTTGACAGCATCGCTACATAACATAGATATTAGAAGATCACGTGGTGCCTTACATGGGATTCATAGGCGAAAATTTTACTTTAATGCAGGATAATGCCCGGCCGCATGCAGCTGCACAAGTTCAACATTATTGCGAAGAGGTTGGGATACGTACAATGAATTGGCCAGCACGCAGCCCGGATCTTAATCCCATCGAGCATGTTTGGGACAATTTAAAAAGAGCTGTATATGCGAGAAACCCTTCGCCCACGACAGTGGCAGCACTAAGAACAGCACTTTCAGAAGAATGGGACAATATTCCGCAAGATCTTTTAAAAACCCTTATAAAATCTATGCGGAACCGATTAGAATCCGTAATAAGGGCACGTGGGGGTAATACACCTTATTAAAACACAAATAAACCCTTGCATAAAGTTTGTGTCTATTGTTAAAACCAATTTTTTAATTAAACCAATTTTTCTTAAATTTCTGTTTTTTCTTCAAAAAAAGTCTTAAGGTCCTTTCCAGTACATAAACTTAAACTTAAAGATATGACCCTACGCTGTTTTAAAGTTCACGAACCAATCTAGAGGTTTCAATTTAAATCTGTATAGAAAGTATGCATACTTGGTTAAAATATTTATTTCAAAGTCGTCTATTACTTTGATGCAGTTTATGAGTCCGTCAGTGTATAACATTGACTCGTCCTAGCAATCAATTCCTAGACTTTTTGATCGAATTTATTTAAAAATATCAAATAAAGAAACTCCACCGTCCCCCTTAAAGACGGATATAAAGAGAAGGAAAATTTGAAATGATTCAGGTGTGGCTCAATAGCTCAGTTGGAAGAGCATTCCCCCTGTAAGGGAAAGGTCGTGAGTTCAAGTCTCACTTTGGCATCCTGATACATTGTATCCTTGTTCTTTCAAGAGAACAATTCTGTGACGTTCATGCTCCGTAATATGCAAATTATATGGCATTATTGTGATATTTATCGATTGATGTATCTCAATAATATAAATAAACAATTATAAACATACACAACGTTTCATTTACTTCAGACTACGACAATAATGCGCTAGACTAAAATTATCACAAGTCATATGAATAGAAATAATAAATTAAAAATTAAAGGAAGGTAGGTTTTGTAAGATTCGCGCAAAGTAAAGCGATTATAGTGACGGTACCGTCACCATAGAGTTATGTTTGTTATTTTTCATATTATAGATTAGTATCACTACTGACAATAAAATATAATTGTTTTGTAAATAAGTATTGAAATAGATACTAACGTGATAATATACATTAGTAAGGTTAAGCAAGCACTGTCCCAAAAGTAGCTGAACAACATAAGCGACAAAAGTATATTAACACACGGCAACCGTAAAAATATACTTTGTTAACCTAGTTTTGAAATTTTGATGTTCAGCGACATTTGGATTGGTGGTGTGCAGCGACTTTAGGAATAATAGTGCACAGATACTTGTGAAATACTCGTGTTTAACGACTTTTGTAAATTTCTGGTGTACAGGCTATTTTGTTTCCTAGTTGCGACTATAACTTATGGCATTTTATTGTGAACAGGTGTTTTGTTAAGTTGATTCTGTTCATCGACTTTTGGTGCTGACTGAACATAGGTTAAATGAACGTTATATTAAAAGAATATTATGCATTTTGAAAATTATATAATATGAACTTTATACTAAATGTTATTATATCAAATGAAGATTATATCATATAAAACATTAGATCATATGAAATTAGGTCATTTGATATTATAACATGGGAACGTTATTTCAAGTGAAATTAGAGCATTTTTTTATTATATCAAACATTACACACCCATTTGACACAACAAAACATTCATACTGCACTACCTACACAAGACGTTTTTCAGGAATGGATATTCCCAATTCTGTAGAACGTCTATAGGCCGTACCAGATCGATTGAGAAAGTTTGCAGTAAATATCGCATTATAAGTACTGATTTTAGTGTAACAAAAATAAAGGTTCACGCGGGCGCCACGTGGCGCTGCAGTCGGTTTCGCTACAGTGTGAAAAGTATTTACAACTCCTAAGTAACCGGTCCAAACTGGTCGCAACGTCACCTCGGTCAACACACTGTATTCTCAATCCTTTTGGCACGAAGTATAGTATGTTTATCTGTTCAGGTTCAGAATGTCTAAATCTCGAAATGTCAAGCGGTTTCAAAATGTCCAATTCCCATATTGTCCAATATTTTAGAAGAATCTCTTATTCAATAAGCACTCACAGTGCTCTTTTAAAGGATATGTGAGCCATGTCGACGGAGCCCCGCGAACCAATCGCACCAAAAAGAAACCAATCGCAAAAAAAAACAACTAAAATATTGGCCATTTTGGGAATTGGACATTTTGAAACCGCTTGACATATTGAGAATTGGACATTCTGAACCTGCTTTCTAACGAACTTCCCATCCATAGGAGATGGACGGCGTCCCAGTCCCGGGTATGGAGCCGGTACCGGCAGGCGGCGGGTCGGAGGCGGGCTCGCCGGCTCGCTCGTCGGCCTCCGAGGAGTCTTGGTCGGGCGGTGCGCTCGACGGGGCCGCGCTACGGCGGCTGGCGGCACAGCATACTGTCGTCACGCCGCACCGGACCGTGCCGGACGACATCGACGGCGTGCCCGGTAAGTGCCTCAATACTTAGCTAAAGTGCGGACGCCGAGCACGAAGAAATTCGTACGTTGACCTCGTTCTGCCTATCTCTGTCACTCTCGCGTAAATATTTTGCGTCTCAGTCGCACCCGACAGCGGCCACGCCTTCTGGCCGAACAGGCAGGCCCAACGAGGTCAACGTACGAATTTCTTCGTGCTCGGCGTCCGCACTCTAGCTCCCTAGAGCCTGCTTACGCCTGTCGCACATTAGCCGTCACGAGTCGCGTGCGAGTACATTACAGATATCGAGTGGCAGTGGTGCACATGTGTTTAAAAACTCGCTATCATTGTTGAACTAAATCGCGTTCATTTTGCTTTCACATTATAAGTTATCCCCGACTCACCACTATCAATGCGATTTTTACTCACATTCAGTCAAGTTTTATAATGAGATATCGCATTGGGCTTCAGTGCAAACAGACGTGTTTACATCAATTATAATTAAATAATATTAAATTGCTGAATTGTGACCTACTTTATACCAATAGCCGGTAATAAAGAGTGTGTAAAATATAATGCAAAGTGAAACATATATATATAATTAGATCGGATTATAACCCGATAGAATGGAAAGCAGCCCGTTTAGTAAGGGTAGCCGGACCTGCCGCACGCCGCCACCAACTCCTTCACCCGCTACTCACTCAAATGTGCAGGCTCAAATTGTGACCTATGTGGATACCATCCCAACCCCGGAGATCCAGAACTGGATGACCTCCATCGAGCAATACCTTAATGAGGTATGTAATATTGCTGCAGAGGGAAAATTAAACTCAGAGCAGAAACTACGCATTAGCTCACTGTGCCGTAAAGTGAGTCACGGCACGTCCCAAATAGCAGTGCAATATCAGGCCCTCAAAGCAAAAACTGTTCAAGCCACCACAGCTGGCCGAGCCCTCCAGGATGACCTTAACCTATCGCAACAACTCAACGACCTAAAACATGCCATTGAGGAATCCACAAAGCACAAAGCCGGGAGCTCATTTGCAGATATGGTAAAAAAGGGGACTAACGAATTTTTACCTACAACTCGTTTCAGTTCGTTAGCGATCTATCCCAATGACAAGGCCAAATCTAGTGAAGATACCAAGTCCCTAGTCCAAAAAATTATCTGCCCTTAGCAAATGAAACTGCAAGTAAGAGGTCTGCGTAAGACAAAGAACGGTGGCGTCATTATTAGCACTGACACAAAGGGAGACATCGAAAAGCTAAAACGATCAGCCCAGCTAACAAACTCAGGCCTTATAGTAGACGACCAGCTCAAAAGAAAGCCGAGGATTATAGTAATCGGAGTACCAGCGTCTATGCAAGAAAAGGATGTTTTTACCTGCATATACAACCAGAACTTGGAGGACAAGATACAGGATTACAGCCTCGAAACGTTTCTGGCTTCGATCAGGCTAAGCCATAAATCGGGCAAGAAGGATGCAGAGACCTGTAATTACGTGATTGAGGTACCTCCAAATATTCGTAAAGCCCTGATTACCAACGAGAGAGTATTTGTGAACTGGTCGTCTTGCCCCGTCAGAGACTTCACGCTGGTTACTCGATGCTTCAAGTGCCAGCAGTATGGCCATGCGGCAAAGACTTGTAGGGAGACCACATACACCTGCGGACAGTGCGGAGAACTGGGACACTCGAAAAAGGACTGTACAAAGAAAGCAGAAGAAGCAAAATGTGCGACTTGCTCAAAGTTCAAGAAGCCTAGCAATCACACCACGGGAGCGCCTGAATGTCCAGCAAAAACAATGGCAGAAAGAAGGTATATTAATTCCATTGTTTATGAAGGCGCCTAAGAGCGCCCTTAACCAAGTTATTGTATTGACCTTAAGCCGTTATAGCTTTAAATTATCTTTTAGTTATAGAATAATGATTCATAATTTAATAAATGATATAGATTACTTCTCTGTATCAGAGTCCAGGACATGTGAGGCGGAGGAGTGCAAACAATATCTGACCCAGTGCATTAACCCATTAAACATAATAACCCAGAACATACGTAGTGTCTTCAAGAATTTAGATAGTTTTCTAACATTGCAGCATAGAATAAATATGAATCTTGATGTCATCGCATTGACGGAATGTAGGCTATCCTTACCATACAACATACCACTAATACCGGGCTATAACATGCACAGTAGTAATACAATATATAATCAGAACGATGGTGTAGTAGTTTACATAAGAAATAATATAAATGCAACTGTAGAGGAGCCAAATATGCAAGAGTGTAATAGATTATTGATAAAAATAGGAACAGACTTGGCCATACTAGCAATATACAGGCCGCACGCCTTTAATGATAAGTATAAATTTATTGATTCATTAAATGACACCTTGCAAAACCTGTCTTCCTACAAAAATATAATCTTAATTGGAGACATAAATATAAACATCCTAAAAGGACAACAAGACCTAAAGGAGGATGCCTTACACTATCTCAACCTCTGCTCATTTCACGGCTTGTTCCCCGCGCACTCTTTTATTACGCGTCAGGCAAGTGGGTCTTGCCTCGACCACATCATGCTAAAAACACAATACCCAGCACACGCACTTGTCATCAATTCCACAATTACCGATCATAGCGCTGCCTTACTAAATCTGAGTTGCATGTTACCCAAACTAGACAAAACACGCTTAGTCAGCAAATTAAACATGAACAAATTTGAAGACGATTTACGCGACATCGACTTTGACCCAGTTTATTTTTCTGATGACGTGCAATTTAGTATGCAATACATGACTGATAATATTAAAAATGCAATACATAAAAACACAAAATTAATACGATTGCATAAAATAAATCATAATTTGAAACCTTGGATTACACCAGGCCTAATCCGCTGCATGAGACACAGGGATCAACTTCACCTGAAATGTAGACAAAACCCCAATAATTTAACGCTACAGTTGTCGTACAAAAGATACAGGAACTTTTGCAATGATTTATTAAGAAAAGTAAAAATAAATCATGACAAAATAAAACTGGAAAGTGCGGGGTCGAATAGTAAAAAGATCTGGCAGTATATTAAGAATATAACTTACACTACGAAGCAAAATGAATCGCCTTCAAGTTTATTGAACACCCACACATCACATGTAACATCCGCTAACATAGTAAATAAGTTCTTTATAGATGTCGGTAAGCGACTTGCACAGCAAACGCAAGCAAATACAATAAACCCACTATTCCCGAGTGCGACTACCCTATCATCTCTTGTGCTATTGGATACTGACGAAGAGGAGGTTGAGCGGATAATCTTGAATTCAAAAGATGATTGTGCTGTTGGCTGGGACCTCATATCAAATAAAATACTGAAAAAATACAGACATATACTGGTGCCACCATTAACTTACATTTTCCGAAAATGTCTAGCGACAGGCGTTTTCCCTAAGTGCCTAAAAAGGCGGTAGTAGTCCCTGTATATAAATCTGGAGCAAAAGACCAAGTAACTAATTACAGACCTATTTCCTTACTACCAGCAATCTCAAAAATACTCGAGAAAATTGTGAATAATAGGCTTATGAAATATTTGGAGGATAATGCGCTTTTATCAAATACACAATTTGGATTTAGAGCTAATAGGTCTACAGCCGATGCCGTACATCATCTGACGGATTATATAGTACAACAACTTGATAAGGGTAAGCGTACAGTGAGAATCTTTTTGGACCTTGCTAAAGCGTATGATACGGTCTATATCCCTAAGCTGTTGAACAAGCTTGACAACATGGGAATAAGAGGCGTACAGTTAGAGCTCCTCAAGAGCTACTTAAAAGAGCGTACCCAATGTGTAAAGATCGGCAGCGTTCTCAGTGAGGACATGGACAACACGTCATTTGGCATTCCTCAAGGAAGCGTGTTGGGAAGCACCTTGTTCTTAATATATATAAATGAGTTATGTAGTATAAATCTAGAACACGGTAAAATTATATCTTACGCTGACGACACTGCCCTCCTTTTTTCTGCTGATTCAGAAATAGAAGTGTACAGGCTTGCGCAACGAGGATTTAATTTTGTAAATAAATGGCTTCAATATAACCTACTAACGCTAAATGCAGATAAAACCAAATACGTTTCATTCTCTATGCGTAAAAAATCAGCTACGAACCAACCCAATTACTTACTGTATGCGCATTGTTGTAAAGAACCTAATCATGACGACAGCAAGTGCACTTGCCCGGTTATAACCACAACAAATAAGATAAAGTACCTAGGTAGGTAGGTAAGATAGATGAAAACTTATCGTTTAAAGACCATTGCGAAGCACTAGTTATGCGACTACGCAAGTTGATATTCGTATTCAAAAAACTAAGATACATTAGTGACCAAAAACTGATTAGAAACATCTACTATGCCCTTTGTCAGTCTATATTAACATATTGCATAACGTCTTGGGGGGGAATGGGTAAGACGTTGCTACTGCCTGTCGAGCGAGCTCAGAGAGCGATCCTCAAGGTAGCGACGTTTCGCTCTTTCCTATATCCGACTGACCTTCTATACAAGTCCTGTGAAGTGCTAACAGTCCGCCAGCTATTTATATTAAGCGCAGTACTAAAACAGCACGCATCGCTTCCCTACAGCACCGAAATTACTAACAAAAGGCGGAAAGATATTGTATGCACCGACAGAGTTGCAATAAAACGCCAATACACAGGCAAATTTCATATGTTTTTAGGACCGCTCCTCTATAATAGGATAAACGCTTTAGCAGACATGTATTCTCTTAATTATATATGCTGCAAGCAAGCAGTAAAGAAGGCCCTCCAACGAATGTCCTACGATGAAACAGAGGAATTAATGACAGTTGTTAAATAAATAGTATTAAGTTGTTTAATTAAGACATTATTTTAGATAGTAGAAATGAACCACTTTAGCATTGTATTATTCTTAGTAAATCGTTGAACCTGTAATATTATCTAGATTATATAACCATTATTAAACTGCCCTTGATGCCTGAAGCACAGGATTACCTAGTTCAGGCAGAAATTTTGTAATATTAGTAAATTCCTATTTAAAATCCCTGAATGCCCACATTTAATTTTAACTTAATATGGGTTTGTATAATTATATATAAATAATTATATATATATAGGTTTACATTCCTAGATAGAAAACCTACATAAGCAATAACCATAATATAATAATCCACGTTACAAGTTAAGAATCTTTGTAATTTATTGTACACTGATTTAATAAATAAATTATTATTATTATTATTATATAATTTGAGAAGAAAATACTTTTCTTCAATTGAATATACGTTCAATATTAAATTTGTTTAGTCTTTTAGCGATCAATTAGTAGGTGGCTCGATGTCTTAGTGGTTAGGGCATTCCCCCTGTAAGGGAAATATTTAAATAATAAATATAAATTTTAAAAATAAAAATTAAATTGAAAAAAAAACACCCGAAAATTACTAATACTTCCTTTAACTCCTCCAACTAAGCTAAATTGTTTATGTTAGGAGTGGGTTCACGTCGGTAGTGTAATCGCGGATTCGAGTCCCGTCCGAACGATTCACTTTTTCCTAATGCATTATATTGATATTTTTGTATTCAATTTTGCAAGCACAGGTTACCCACATTCTTTTAACGAAAGCCTTTCATAAAGTGAACTAGAATGCTTTCTTTAAATAATTGAAAATTAAGCATTTTGCTACTTGAATAATAATCATAAAATCGATAACACCTCAATTGTATTAAAGTTATAATACTTAAAATATTACTAAACGCAATATTTCGACTGAAATTAGTTCAGGTGTACCTCAGGGATGTCAGTTGGCACCCTTACTATGTTTATAACAAAATATGCATTTCAACCTTGAGTTGATGAAGTTCTAACAAATGATACTTTAAAAATTAAATATATTAGATATAAAATATACAATTCCGCTCATACAATCTTATATTCATTACATTTATTAGCTACTCCCAACTAACCATGTGTCTTTCACTTATGTTTACCATACTGAAGCGTTGGTAGCTTAATGTTTAAGGAGCCGGCCTTATGATCGTGAGGTCCCGGTTTCGAATCCTGGCCATTACACTATCGACTCCTAGCACAAGCAATTAAGCTTAGTTGGAGGGGTTAGAGGGAATTTTAGTAACTTCGGTTCTAATATTCTTTAAAAAATAGTAGATTATTGCATCGAGCACAAAGTAATTTATTATTGCACCGAGTGCCTGATTACGGGCACGAGGGCAATATAAATTACATAAGGCGAGGTGCATAATCTGCTTTGCTTTCATCTATTACCTATAGGAATAGTAGATAAGAGAAACTCATATCAAGCAGTTATAAACAGTTTAATTATTGAAATTAAAAGTTATACTTGAGCAATTATTAAACGTAAGGTTAAGAGTTTAAATTTGGAACAAGTAAGGTAGAAACGAATAATACGTACCTAAAAAAAAAGTATTGATATCGGCTGGCTGAATAGAGCTAAGCCATTGAGATTGGCACCTTTTCGTGCGATTAAAAAATAAACTGTGCAATAATGAAATTTCATACATTTTTATTGCTCTAGAGCATTAAAGACTCGCTTTTTACTAGTTTTTAGTGTGATTGTGATGAAATTAAAGCATAGTTGGAAGAAAAATACTTTGTAGCAAGAACTAATCTTGTCTAGTGTAATAACGATTCCTAACATCCCAGTGGACGAGGACATAGACGGCATCCCGCTGGAGGCGGAGCCGGCGGGCGGGGTGCGCGTGGCGGGTACGTTCGTGCCGTCGCGCTGGGAGAGCGTGGAGCCCGACGCGGCCGACGCGCGCGACGAGCCCGCGCACGACGCGGCGCCGCCCGCCTGGCCCCCCGCCGCACCGCCGCCCGCGCCCCCCGCGCCCCCTGCACCGCCGCTACTGCAAGACAGGTACGTAGACAACAGTGACGATGGGTTCCTGCATGACGATTCCTGCTGGCTATGCAAAGGGAAGTCGTGGTAAAATGTTTACAATCATACTCCATTTGAATGAATTTTACAGCTTTACATATTGAATAACACACTTGTACTTTTCCACTGAGTTTATTTTATTTCTAAACCTGACCGGTTTCGCCTTATGCCATTCTCCCGTACGTCTCGTACGTCCCGTGCGTCTCGTAAATAATGAATATATAATAATAATCGCAGATTCGAGTCCCGCCCGTACGATTCACTTTTTCCTAATGCATTCTAAACCGCCATTCTCCCGTACGTCTCGTACGGAGGAGAAAGCCGTAAGGCGAAACCGGTCGAGTTTAGAAATAAAATAAACTCAGTGGAAAAGTGCAAGTGTGTTATTCAATATGTGTAACAGATTCCACCAAGCGCCATCTCCAGTATAAACAATTTACAGCATTATACTTAATGCTAACTATACAAATCGAATACATAGGGAAAAAATAAATCTTCTCAGGCGGGACTGGAACCCGCAGTCTTTCTTTTACAGGGCAAATGCCTTGACCAACTCGGCTATCGAGACACGCCCGATGTGATTCAAATTTCCCTTCTATTTATCCGTTCGATTCTTCGATTCGGTCCTTCTATTCCGTCGAAAGACTGCGAGTACGAGTCCCGCCCGAGAAGATTTATTTTTCAGTATGTATTCGAATCATACACCACATTTCCATCGCCTTACCGTTTGAAAAATTTCACCCTTCGCCACTGGTAGGAGTTGAGGTTGTTGGCTCATCTATGCTGTGAGGCGATTCATATTGTGAACAAAAATTTCAGCTATCCAGGATAAGTGCAGGTTGCTCAGTTAGTCATAGCATTATCTCTGAAATTGTATCAAGGGATCTATATGTTGCTTTTTCCGATTTGAATTAATAAGAAAAGGCATGCTAATTTCACCAGATTTTTTTTTCAATTTAAGGTAAACATCTCCAATAAATGTAAAAATGTTGCACATGTGTACTAATTAACTATATACTATTTACTAATTAATTATATATAATAGAATTAATATAATCTGTGATTGGTTGATTATCGCGCTTCGACTTTGCACTCCGTGCTTACCACCAACGTTAAAAGTCCATAATTTTCAAGAAGTTTGTAGCTCACTTCTCAACTGCTTTTCAACTGCTCAAATTAGTTGGTAATTTTTATAAATCTTACATGATTTACTTTAAGTTTACGCAAATATCACTCATTGAAATAAAATCCAAATCCATACTTCCATACTAATATTATATTCAGTCGCGTTCTGCGTTCATTCTAAGTTAGACGCTTTGTGTGGTTCGTAAGGTTTTTACCAACTCCGGCCCGCTTTCCTATTTAAAAAATAAATAAAAATAAACAATGTTTACTTGCGCTAGTTGTAACGTTGATAGCTCCGACGGCGTGAACTGTACCCTTTGCAAACGTCAGTTTGATTTCGCGTGTGCGGGTATAACCGAAGCCGGATATCGCAAACTCGGTGACAGGAAAAATACATGGCGCTGTCCGGAATGTAAGAGCGGATCTGGGTCATCATCATCAAAAGTAACACAGGAACCGGTCTCCCCAATGCACTGGCACAATATGCAGACCTCTCTAAAAAGTATTATGGAGCAGTTGGCGCCATTGAAAGTTCTGGCAGAAGATATAAGGTCTATATAAAGAACGAAATGGTGAGTTTGCAAAAATCTATCGAATTTGCCCATGAATCAATAAAGAATTACGCTGAAGCCATGAGCTCTTTGGAATCGAGGGTGAAAGAAGTGGAAGCACGAACTACCGCCATCCCTGATCTCCAGGCGGACCTTTCTAGGATTCAGCAGGAACTACATGACAGAGAACAATGGTCCCGCGCTAATAATGTTGAAATAAGAGGCGTTCCACTGCGGAATAATGAAAACCTTTACAAAATTGTTCTGAAAATCAGTGAAGTAACTGCTTGTCCTATCAAAAAAGAGGACATTAATTTTATTGCTAGAGTTCCTTCTCAACAATCTAAAACGCCTAAACCTATCATTGTGTCGTTGAACAACAGATATAAGAAGGAGGACTTCGTTGCAGCGGCCCGTGAGCGTAAACAATTATTCCTAAAGGACTTGAACTTGGGATATAGTGAGGACGGCCTGATGTATGTTAATGATCACCTTACTGTATTCAATAAGAAATTATTAGCAAGTGCTAAATCTTTAGCGAAAGAAAGAAATTTTCAATTTATATGGGTGAAGCACTGCAAGATATTGACCAGAAAATCTCCGACTACGAAGCCGTTTGTTATAAGGTCAGAAGCGGTTTTACAAAAGATAATTTAAATTGTCGTTATAATAAGTATCCATCATTTGTTTTTAATTTTATATTCTATTTTCTTATTACGTATAATTTGCTTATAGGCGACCCCAAGTTGGTCGCCCCTGGCTGTTTATTGCCCGTCGTCGTCGACGCTTTGTATTTATATCGACTGAGAAACCGGTTTGGGCCTGCTTGTATGCGTTATTATGCAATTCTGTTGTGCATTGCTTTGTTAATTAGATACATTTTACAATGGTATGAATGCAAGATATCGAAATCTTTGTTTACGGTGTTTACAGAAAAGTTGTATTTTTACTCACTTCTTGCAATTACATTTAAATCATTATTTATCACGGGCGGGGCTTATTTGTTACTGCTACTATTTTATTATTGTTATGTTAATATTAGTTATGTTGAGGGTATTTATTGTACACAACTGTTACTGTTATTTTTCATCAGAATTTGGTTCGTTACTGACTGGCGATATTTTAATACTATGTGGAGCTGAACCGAGCGGCAGCGGCACTTTGTTTACATTTGGTTTAGTGGTCGATAAAAGATATTCCGCGCCGTTGAAAGTGTTCATACTTTTATATACACGGTGCATGAAACTTTATTGTTTTGACACCGACAAAATAAAAATATATACGAAATTTCATATTTCATGCAAGAATGTTTGTATGGATAATTGTATATTTGTTTGTTTACCAATGAAGCTCGACTCGGTTCAACAGACTATGTTAATGAATTCTGCGGTAGGTTTAAAATTTATGAACATTTTGATGCAATTTTGCTATTATACTTTTTCTCGATCCAATGGCGTCTAATCTGAATATATACTACCAAAATGCTCGGGGGCTGCGCACTAAGACAAGTACTTTTAAACGGAACCTATGTCTTAATTGTTATGATATAGTCTCGATTACAGAGACCTGGCTGTTGGAGGGGATACGCGATCAGGAAATTTTTGATGATCGATACATTGTCTGGAGAAGAGACCGAGATTATAGCGCGACGAATCAGATCTATGGGGGTGGGGTGCTACTGGCAGTACGTCGGGACATAGTGGCCATAGAACGCCCAGAGTGGCATTCTTCTGCGGAGGACCTTTGGGTTACTGTCAGTTTGATGTCAGGAAATAATAGACATACATCTAAGATTCACCTGTGTACCATTTACCTCTGCGACGAAGGGGAAGGTAATTCACGAAGTTCCCAATTAGAAAATTATTCTAATAAATTATTTGAAAATGTTAGCTCATGTCCGGAGGACATGTTTATTATAATGGGGGATTTTAACTTCCCTTTTGTAGAATGGCATCCTCAAGATGATCACCTTGTACCAGCTGGAACGATTGATAGGAATCAACAGGACTTTTTTGACACCATGACACAGTGTAATTTATATCAGCGTAGTCATATTTGCAATCAAAATAATAGGCAATTAGATTTGGTTTTTTCAAATAATATTTTAAAAATTGATCACAGAGCGGACTCGTTAGTGCCTGAGGATAAACCTCACCATAAGTCCATGATTATTGAGGTATCTTTTACTCCCATTAAGTCTCTTGAAGTAAATAAAATTATTAAATATTACTACAACTCTGGTGACTTCGGTGCCATATGTTCGTCATTAGATAAAGTAGATTGGTACCAAAATTTAAACCAAAGTTCTTATGAAGATAGTATTAAGCTTTTTTATGTCACTTACATACCCCATAAATTGGTGTCCACTGGCTCATTTCCTCCTTGGTTTAACTCCGCCCTCAAAAAGGTTTTAAAAGAAAAATTTAAATTTTTACGCAAGTATAAAGTTTATGGCAATCGTGAAGACTATTTAACCTTTTCTTTTCTCAGAAAAAAAGCCAAATGTTTGGAAAAATGCTGTTATGAGGAATACATTAAAAAAATTGAAGAGGGTATTACCAAGAACCCTAAATCATTTTGGTCGTACATTAAGTATTCTAGTAAATCGTCTGGTAAGTTTCCTTTGACAATGAAATATCAGAATATAACAGCAGATACGGGGGAAAAGGTCTGCGCTTTGTTTGCCGAGTATTTTCAGTCAAACTTTCAGATACCTGTTACGTTAACTCTAATGCTATCAGACAGAATCTGATCAGTATTGGAGATATTTACATTAGTGAGGCGGAGGTCCTGAAGTTACTCAAAACTGTTTGCCTGACTAAAAGTGCTGGGCCTGATAACATATCCCCTTTGTTAATTTCAAAGTGTGCGAGAAGTTTAGTTGTTCCTCTCTGTATTCTCTTTAGACGATCTCTAGATGAAGGGTACATGCCTACAATTTGGAAATCTGCATTTATAACACCCATTCATAAGGGCGGCAATAAGAATGAAATTAAAAATTACAGACCAATATCTAAGCTGTGTATATTTGCCAAAATTTTTGAAAAGATAGTGCATAAGCAGGTTTATGCGGCTTTATCATCGTGGTTCATTCCGGAGCAGCATGGTTTTCTGAAGGCGCGATCGACAGTGTCAAATCTGGTGCTTTCAAATAACTTTGTCACGTCTGTAATGGACTCGGGTGCTCAAGTGGATATGGTCTTCACCGATTTCAGCAAAGCGTTTGATCGTATTGATCATTCCATCTTGCTGCATAAGTTGTACTCTGCGGGCATCCATGGGAGTCTTTATCGTTGGTTCTCTTCGTATATAGACAACCGCTCCCAAGCCATAGCCCTGAACGGTTATGTATCTGATTGGAACGCAGTACCATCTGGCGTGCCCCAGGGTTCCTTGCTCGGTCCCCTTCTCTTTGCTGTATTTCTTAATGACATAACGTCATGTTTTATATTCTCGTCATTTATATTATTATATGCTGATGATACCAAAATATTCAAACAAATAAAATCTATTGATGATAATCTCCATCTGCAAGCTGATCTTGAGAGATTTCAGAGCTATTGCCGGTTAAATAGATTGGATTTGAATGTATTGAAGTGTTGTGTCATGTCTTTTACTCGTAAAACTAATGTAATACATTATGACTATACTCTTCAAAATCAGTCATTAAGTAAAACTAATAGGATGAAAGACCTTGGAGTTATAATTGACTCAAAAATAATTTTTGGTGAACATGTGAACAATATTGTAGGCAGAGCATCGAAAGCACTAGGTTTTGTGATTAGATCGTCAGCAAAATTTAAAAATTTAAAGCCTAATAAGATTATTTACTGTTCCTTTGTACGTAGTATCCTTGAGTATGCTACTGAAGTGTGGAATCCAAGGTACGACGTGTATATTAATAAAATAGAGACAATTCAGAGGCGTTTTTTAAAATACTTACAGTTCAAGTCAAACACCTTTCTTCATGATTACGACGCCAGATGCAAAAAGTTTCACTTTCTTCCTCGAAAAAATCGTCGAATTATAGCTGACATTGTATACCTAAGTAAAATCATTAATAATTACGTGGACTGTCCTCAGCTATTAAATGAGATCAAATTCTGTGTTCCACCTAATCATCATCCTCGGCGATATCTGCCTTTTCATGTCCCCGCTTGCAATACCAATTATCGCCAAAATTCGTTCATTTGCCGAGCTAGCGCATAGTTTAATTCATTGCTCCTTAATGACCAGTCACTTGACGTGTTTAATACCAGGCCAATCACGATCAGGCGGTTGATGGCCGACCTGTATTTTAACGGCCAGCCTGGTTCTTAAAATGTTGCCAGTATTGTATTATATTATATTAACTTTGTTTTATATGCATGCCTTATTAAATACCTATAGTTTATATTATTTATAGTGATGACCCTATTTTATCTTGTTTACATGGTTGTTAACCTAACTAAGAGTTAAGTAGAAACCCATGTGTGAAAACAATTAAATGGCTTTTAGTAGTTACGTTTAGATGTAGTTTTTAGTTTAAATAAGCTGTATGTTTTCCTATGTAAAAAAAAAAAACAAAAAAAAAATATATAAATGCGAAAGTAACTCTGTCTGTCTGTAATGTATGTTACGCTTTCACGCCTGAATCACTGAATCGATTTAAATGAAATTTGGTATAGGGGTAGATGAGATATAGGGATAGAGAGATTGAGAAAGGGCATAGGCTATGTTTTGTCGCGATAACCGACATCCACGCGGGTGGAGCCGCGGGTAAAAGCTAGTTATTTTATATATTTGTCCTTCTTCTCCTTGATTTATGCGTTTATGTTTGTGTGTGCAGTGAGGAGACGTCCCTGAAGCGCGAGACGCTGCGCGAGATCGAGGTGCGCGTGCTGAAGTACGCCGACGAGCTGGAGGCGGGCGCGCGCGCGCGGCGCCCCGGCCTGGCGCACGCGCAGCAGATACACCACTACCGACGGAAACTCATCAAGAAGGTGCCACAGCCACACCCACCGCGCTACCGTACTGTACACACCTACAGCGCGAAATTATAAGTGGTGAATTTGATATCGACCACCACAGAAGCATCCCGTGCTATATTCAAAATACATCCAAGAAAGGTGTATTGCGCGTATATAGCACATTTTGAGCACATTTTAGGTCCACGATATATGGTTCGACCTATAGTGCGCTACAATTCTCTAGGCAAATATCGCTGCGACAGCCTTGATTAAGATTATCATTGGTCGGATTGGGTGACGTCACTGGAGATATACCAATGACAATCTATTGAGGCTGTCGTACTTAGAGAATTTATAAAAAAGTTGCATTGAGTACAAATTTGCACATAAATTTACAAATAAACGGAAGATGACATTAGCTAAACTCTTTTATGTGCAAATCATTAACAAATAAATAAAGACCCAAATTTGTACCTTGCGGCACACCTGCCGGCACTACGAATCGAAAATACTCGTATCCGTTAATCTGACTGCGAGTGATAAGTACCCTGTGAGCCTAAAACACGAGTCTCTGCTTACATTACAGCTGTACCCATATGTTGGGCATTTGACAGCCATATGGTAGTGATCGACATGGTCAAACGCTTTCGACATGTCAATACGTTTATAATTATTAAAAGATTTCACATATTATGATTGAGAAGTTGATATGATTTTTGCCATCTAACTGGCAATAGCTATGGTTTTGTTGTAAACTATTTCAACCTTATGTATGTTTTCCAGGCTTTACGGGAAGCAAAGGAAGCAGTAGAAGAGATCCGTGATTCTCCTGACGTTCGGAGGAGAACCCCGCCTGAAGAAGATACTTACTCGACGTACGTATACTATAAATTCCCTTTAAACCCGTTTACCATACGAGTAAACCGTCCTATATAGTATTTTATGAACAAAATATAATGCTTATCTGTGCTATGATCATTATTTTCCCAGTTTACATTATTTCAGTTGATTTGTACAGAAGTGATACAATATTATGCTTACCTGCTTCTGTTTCAGGACATCATCCAAAAAGTCGAAGAAATCAAGAGAGCCCTCGTTGTCACCGCCGCCGAAGAGATCTAGATATAGGTAAGTTGAATTTAGAATTTTTGAATTGAGAATCATAACTTTCCGTAATTTAAAGAATGGTATCAAGTGTTTTAACGTGATTCTGCTTCATACTTCCATCAATTAGTCTAATGCAGTCCCCTACTGCCCTCTGAATGTGTACCATAGCCCCGATCCTCTGCTTTGCGCATCCAGCCTATATTAACTACATTTTTCAGGCTGTCCGTCCATCTTACTGCTCTCATATTCCCAGTTACATAGGATAAATGACGATATTTTTAAATAGGTGGTATGCAGTCCATAGCGTCAGGTTGCAATACAGAGTACGTATGAACTACCAATAATAATTGTATTTTTTTGTGTAGTGAACGCAAGTCTAGATCTCGTTCCCGTTCCCGCGAGAGGGAGAGAGAGCGCGAGCGTTCCCGCGAGAGGGAGCGGGACAGAGAGAGGGAGCGCGACAGGGACCGGGAGCGGGACCGGCGGCGCCGCTCGCCCGCCACTCCGCCCGCGCACCATCACCGCAAGCACAGCAAGCACGCCAAGTACAAGTACTGACCGACTGACGATGTATTTATAAGTTAATAAATTTAATTATGTGAGCTTGTGGTTTCATTTCAATGTCATATAACCTTAAGGCTAGAAAGGATAGGGTTTAAGATACAGGTATTTTCCAATTTTAAAAATCTATTCAAATCAATTTTAAACCGGGTCACCACTGGGGAAGAACAAAACTTTTTTTTTTCCCACTTGTCCCCAGTGGGGACGACTGGGAATAGACGATAGAAACCAAGTGGTGTATGTATGTATAACGTATCAATCTCTCTAATCCCTTTTTTTTTTCTTCCGTGCGGAAATCCTCATCATCATCATCGTCTAATCCCTATCAGTAGGTACACTGAGCACAAAACATTTCGAAGTCGTAACGAGATCGTATAGATTAGTGAAAATAGAGCATTTCGATTGGCCGCCTGCCTACTGTTCGAAGCCTGCCAATCGCAATGCTCCGTTCTCGTTCTCTCTCTCTCGATAAGAATTCGAATATTTTGTATTCGGGGCACTGTACTGTTGTTCCCCAGTTAGGCGACTACAAATCACAAGCAATCTCATTATAAAAGTGGGTTCCGTATCAAGGTTTACATATACAATAACACTAACGGGAATTAACGCGATCATGGTATAGGTACATACATACCTTTGATTTGCCTGACGATTCGACCAGGTTACACCGGCCGTGGTCACAGGCTGACTGGCTACGTAGTGCACGCCCGCCGTCTTCGAGTCCGTGAGGTAGTAGGTTCTTCATCTACCCGCACATTCTCGATATTTTGTTTTCGCCATGTGCCGTCACATACCACACTCACAGTGTCCCTATTCTGTAAGCAAACTGTCCGGTGTTTATCCAACTGCACAGAAAAGCGAGGCTGCATGTTTTTTATAAGGTATTTTTATAAGGTATGTATGTACCTACACCATGATCGCGTTAATTCCCGTTAGTGTTATTGTATATCATGGAACGCGAGAGTTTAAAAGTTAGTTAAGGTTTACATAAATAAAAATGTCACTGCAATTTTTTTATAATTGTATTTAATAAACATCTCATTCGTATCAATCAAATTATTATAAGAAACGTAAAATTCTAATATCATTCGCTATACAATACTAAAACAAACAAATAAAATCAAACTGAGAACACAAATTATAATTCATTTAGAAAGTTAATCTCATATAATTATTATTACTCCCTGATGCAAGATTAACAACGATACGATCTATACAATATTTGTGTAATGTCAACGCTTTCCATTTCAATAAAACTAATGCTCTATACTCCATTTGTTTAGGTAATTAAAAAAAGGTAAACAAGAAAAATGGTGGATTTCAGAGATTGTCAACCTTCAATGACAAAAGTATTTTTGTGCATGATTATGGGCAACAACATAAAGACTATATTTACCTTATTAAATAATTTTAAAATTTATAATATTAAACTGACACGTTCAGCACATTCACAAATTGTAATAACAATCAAAGTGATTTCAAATTCAATCACTGAATAAAATTTTAGTCTGAGTCCGAAGAACACTAATTACAAAGTGATCATAGGTTTCGTCAATAATCTTATCTAGGGCTCCACTTCTTTCAGTACATGCTCTTCGCGGCTCTATAAGGTACCGAACAATAACAATATACAAACTGCGAATAGACTTTGACAGTCACGCACGCATGGCGCGATCTGGAAAAAACTGTTTTGAATATCTGTCTTTTTAGTTTCTTTATGGTAGGCACAGTGCAATAGTTTTAAAAATCATTATAAATAATATAATTATTATAATTTTTCAGCTTAGGGAATAATAATTGCAACTTAATATTAAACAAAGTAGTTAAATATAGAAAAATATAAGATAAGAAATGAATTTTAAATTCAGAAATGATTTTATATTGGTCTCTTTTTATTTCGGAACTTAAAATGCCCCTACAAAAGAACCCTTTTTACGATTTGTTTACCTTTTTTTAAGTACCTAAACAAATGGAGTATAGCTTATCTAGACAATAAGCGTATCTAAAACATTATAGACATTAACACCAACTTTTTAGGCTAAAATGGATAGCTGTTAAGGTCTTTTCTTTAATAAAAGATATGATAAAATTATATAAAAGGTGTTTAAATAATCCGAGTACATGTAAAAGTGTGTTCATATAAATAAAAGTTTCGTAATTAGAAAGAATCATTAATAAATAATAATAATAATTCATATAGCTATAATAAAATAAGAGTATCTGTAAGAAATTCATGATGTTTCTATAAAATTGGTTTAAAAATGAAAACAATTAACATTACACAATAGGGACGCTACACTACATGACTAGCTGCCAGGCTTCATCGCAGACTCATTACAATACATTCATAATTTTGTTCACGTCTTTATAATCTGTCATAGTAAAAGAAAATGATATGTGATTTTCTTTTAAATCGAAGTCTACCAAAATTGATTAAAACTTCAGTATAATTTTCACAGGCCGAATGTATGTTGAGTTTATTAAATATCATGTCTGCTTACGCCTGTCTATCAAACGCAGTATATCACTTTAAAAGTATTTATTGCAAATTCTAAACATTCTCATAAGGCATTACATATTTA
Source organism: Eilema sororculum (assembly GCA_914829495.1). Classification (NCBI taxonomy): domain Eukaryota; kingdom Metazoa; phylum Arthropoda; class Insecta; order Lepidoptera; family Erebidae; genus Eilema; species Eilema sororculum. Next base: position 6,537,133 of record OU618533.1, read on the forward strand.
TACTATGCAGTTACAACACAATTATATATCTTTATATTGTTAATAAAGCTCCCAGCATTTACCTTAAGGTCCGTGAACACGTGACATGAGAACACCAATCAGATCGGAGACCGGCTGTGCAATTCTATAAACAGCGCTTGCTAGAGATTGTTATTGGTCTATCTCCAGTGACGTCATTCAGTACGACCAATGACAATGTCGCAGCACGGTGTATGCTTAGGAGAATTGCACAGCGGTGATGCACATCTTTCTAATGTTCTGACGTCAAGGGCTAGTGCGAACGCAGCAATAGCTTCAAGCGTCTACTGCATTTCATATCATTTAAAATTATATATTATTGATTTGTGATTCTATATAAAGCTACCACTAAAATACATAAGGCAGCTGCCTCAATATTAATACTGAAATATGCATTGAGGAGAGACAACACAAAATAAACTTTCATCTATTGTAAATAAAACAGTTATTTGCTTAAAACTCATAGCCGTTGGTGTGCTTAAGCTAAGTTATTTATCCGTACATTATAGTCGTATAAATCTACGTAATTTGACGGTTAACTATTGACTAATCTATGTGATTACATGCTTATGACGTCACTATGTCTACCCGTAGCACAGGAATGTACAAAAATATAATTAATTATTCGATCAATCACAGGTATATCATAATTGTTGTATCAGTTCTAAGTTATTGCAGTAGTGGACGTCTTCCATCTACTCTTGGTATGCCACAGGCTGATCGGACCCCGTTCGGCATTTGTGGGCAATCTAGTTTTGAAAATTGTTCACGTTATTAATACAGAATGTGAACTAGTTTTCAAATAAAATGTTCTAAAAGTGGTACAAGGAGGCAAACCTCGGCTCACTTGGGCCCCTTCTCATACAGAGAAAAAATTGTAGTAGGAATTCTCATTGGATTAAAACCGTCATTCAGTTCACATATTTCATAGTCTGTATAAAAAAATTTCGCATTGTATGTGCATTAATACCCTATAATACAATATTCTTTTTTTTTAAGAAATGTTAGTATGTTGAACGAATTATTTTATCGTTATGACTTTTTTGTCGTCTTATTATTTCAGTATTTCTTCATCTACTTACTCTCCTACTTACTAGCAAATAGCAGAGATTTTAATATTATTATAAATTTTGCTAAAGATTACTACTTATTTGCGCTTAGTTTTGTCAATATAAACGTGTTTGCTAATAAAAGAAACCTATTAGCTTTCAAAAATTGGCCGGGAAATGCTCTTCAATTTGGCATAGGACGTTGGCTTGTAAATGATACTCGAATCATTTGCGAATATTAACTACTGACTACTAAATGTATAGGTAAAACTCTTAAATCAATCAGAGGATTCAGTTAGCTAAGGCCTTTGATGATTGAAGTATACAGCAGGACTTAGGTAGTGAAGTGATAGTTTAGACCAGCGGTCGGCAACCTTTTCGCAGGCAAGGGCCGCATACAAGGTGGAAGATTGTCATGCCCCCTGGAGGGGAAGTACTCGAAATACTGGAGATAGTTAATTTCACTCAAAGGAAACATTCCTTTATTTTTATAAAGAAACAAAACTGCATTCAAATATTTTAGAAAACTCGCTAGACACACGTGGTAATCGAACCAACATAAACACGAAAAAATGGTTTACCTGTATTTTTTATGGCATCAATCGATAGTAGCAAACATAACGATTAAATCTCTCTAATAAACATGGTAAATTAAATGAGAGGAAATCGCTGAAATCTAGACAGTGAAAGTACTTCTCCTCCTGGGGGCATGAAAATCTTCCACGCTGTATAGTGACAGAGTAAAATATACTCTCCTTCAAAGAACGCTAAGAATAAATAGTTAATCCCAGTCGCATCGAGTGAAATGTCAGTCTGGATCATAAGGTCTAGGTAGCTAAAAGTACTTGAATGCCTATCGACTGTAATTTAAAACGCTCTGAGAGCAAAACGTCTCCAATTTAAAATGACCGTGTGTTCCGAGAGCACAACAACGTCCTCAATGCTGAATACTTGCAATGTAAAAGGCCCTGGGAGAAAAAGGTCCGTATCCTTTTAAAGTCCTACCGGTCAGGACATTATACTGGTATATTTTCTTTTGTATTTTTTAACCTCTTTAATCAAGGTATGAAAAATAACTTATCATAGGTACTTATATAGCCGGCCAAATGACGAACGTAAAATTACACTTCAGATAACAACACCATAATATTTCACTTCAACTAACAACATAACGAACATTGCATTGCAATAATGAGTAGACAGAAGTGTTGGGTACATATTGAAGATGCTTTTAGTATTAAAAACTCTTTTCAAGGTTTTAATCTTACGAGGAAATGGAAAAGTTCATTGAGCGTCAAACATGTTTTGATTTAAGGACTACTTCAGTTGTAGGCTATTTTAACTAAATACATTCTGAAATGAGGACGATTTGCTCCATGGGTATTTTGCCGTGGTAGTCAAATTGATTGAAAGACATCATGACCAGAGGACTAACTATTGGAAAGTCCATTTTGCTTAATAAGTCTTATGATCCAGATTGTGAAATGTTTATACCAATTGAACCGTATATAACTTGCGAAAGGGAAATATGAATAAGTTACCTGGAACTTAAAATTCGTCATCTGTTTACTACTGTTACTACCTGTTACTATTTCGATATGTATGTATAGAAATATAAAATTAATATCCCAGTGTCATGACATAATTTAACGTATCACTTCACTGCATAAGCTATCAAATAAATTCGGTTCACAATAACATATTCTTAGTACGACGAAGGCGTCTCTACCTAGCGATATACTGTCTACTTACACATTCGTCTTTAGTTCATTAGTCTAGCATTGTTTCTAAGTTTTATGGAAAGAGTAAAATCGTAACAAACAATTATTCCTCGAATTAGTTTATATAATACTTTCACATGTTATTATGTCTTGTGTATAAAATGGTAAACGTTTAAAATCTAATAATTGCTTATTGACGTTAACACATTACTTAGCCCTAGCTACTTATAATATGCAGATAATTATTATATTATTATTCTTCATATAGTTAGGCCTACTGACATCATCGTTTATTATTATTGAAACTTTCTTATTTGTATTAGGCAGGAAATGCACTAGTTAATGGAATGTCTATTGTCTTCGATAAAACGTTTTTTTGTGACGTTAAAATCGTCCAGGTACATTCGAAGGGGTAATATTATTAGTCGAATTATTCGAGGTATATTTTTGCTTGTAAAATTTGTAGTCATCGTCAATATAACATTATTTTTGTGACATTTTTTGAGATCAAGAATGGGTAATCAAGGTATTCTTAAAAGTAAAATCGTCTTTTTAGATTCAGTTTATAACATTTCGATTTGAAATGCACATACTTAGACAATATATTAGGCTGGAATTTCTACAAACTACTGGACAGAGTAAAGAACAAACTCTTACTACGATATAATTGTTCCTACATCACCTACACTTGGTCTTATACTTACAATTAAAAGAAAAATTAATCGCACACTTCTAGTTATTACAAATGTGTACCTCACAAATTTTTGTTCATTAAATTTGTTCAAATTTCATAAATTTTGTAGCATTCGTTTTACTTATCCATTTGTAAATGCATTGATTTTTATTATACGTCATTTTTTAGACGACTAATAAAAAATAATCAAGATATATAAAACAAATACGAATGATTTTTATTGTCACAACTTCATTATGTAAGTTAGACAGAACTAAAATACGTTCACATCTATTGTTTTAAACAGTATAATAATACACAAGAAATTTCGGCTTTAATTTCACCTCACAAACACATTAATGATCTGAGCATTTATATTCCGTCGAAACTTAATATAGGCAGGCATGTACAAACAAATCGCAGTCTTTGAAAGCCGGCGCCACACACTTGAACTGAAATGACATGCAGACTACACCAGTACCCCTAGCACAAAAAACTATCACAATCGTATCGAGAGAACGGAGCATCGTGATTGGCCGCCTCACTACTGTGTGTGTGTGTGAAGCCAGCCAATCGCAATGCTCCGTTTTCTCGATACGTTTACGATATGATTACGAAAGTTTTTCGTGGTCGGGGTACTGTACGTCTTATGCACTATCTTCTGAGTCGTAGCAGGCGGTGTGTCCCTCAGACTCTGTGTCCGGCGGTCACCGCCATACGCGGCGGGCAGGAGAGGAGAGGCGGCGGCGCGGGGTCGTGCTCGGCGAGGAGCACGGGCCCAAGGGTCACCTCGACTTACGCAGGCGGAAACAGCGTATACGCCCGTCACTGTGCGAAACAAAATATCACTTAGGCACATGATTTTTAGAGATATTATTGCAATACACGGATTTGTGTACGTCCTAGGATTTTGCAAATGTGATTTGAAATTTGATACAGTTGTAATGTGAAAACACACACGCATGAATTGCAAACGAATATAGCAGAAACACATCGATGGTACTGTGCTAGTGCATAATTATAAAATTCAAACACTTAAAATGCAATAAAAGGGAATTTCTTATATTTTCAATATTGTTTTCTGTTGTCAGGAAAATGCATATTTAAAGATCTCATTCAGAGATATAGAGATATATGGCTAGTTTCAATCTTTTTTACAATAAATACCCTAATGAAGCCTTTACAGTAATGAAGTAACCATTACTGTAAAGGAGGGAAGTCCTTTAACCTTCTCAGCCACTAAATATGACTCCGGTCTAAAGAAGTCATATAATAGTAGAATGGGCGATACAATACCCACAAGCTTATTTAGAATTTACAGCTTAACAATAAAAAAATATACAAACAACAATGAAAGCTGATAGGTTAGTGATGACTTGATAGTCTACTTCTATATGAGCCTTGAAATCAAAACGACGTAAGTCACACGATGGTTAGTAACTAGACGAAGCACTAAGTTAGTCACAGTTGAAATGAAGGTACACGGATACTGTCGGAAGTTTATGTCAATATCACTCATTGAAATAAAACCCTACGACCATGGCTGACGAAAGGTAGGCAAAACGTCGAGCTAAATGTAAATAACACTAAATAAATCGAATAAAAAAGTGGTTTTATTTCAATGAAGGAACACTCGTAGCTTTTTTAACATGTATTCTCTTTATGGTTTTATAATCGTCATAGTATTTTAGTTTTGTTCGTCAAAATGTTAAGAAATGTAAAGTACCTACACTCGTACCCGAATTAATTACACAATGCGTAAGTGTATTTTTGCGATTTACGCAATGCGGAAAGGCATTTATCCGAATTACACAATGTGCAAGTGTATTTTTGCGAGTTACGCAATATGGAAAGACATTTATTCGAATTAAACAATGCGCAATTATTTCACCGGTTTACACCAACACGATATCGTGAATGAAAACACATTTTTATATGATTACAAACATATTTTTGCGGTCAGATCACGCATTTCTGACGTGAAGCCACTCCAGTACAAGCGATTTAGCTTAGTTTGAGGTGTTAGAGAGAATTTGTTAGAGAATTTCGGTTCTAATATTCTTTAAAAAAAGTTACCCGGATAATAATAATAATTTAAGATCTCTCAAGACGCTGTAACGTGACACCAAAGCAACATTTAAGCAAAAATCTGTTACAATAATTGTGTATCATTATTTTAACTGTTCAAAAAGCAAAAAACACGTGGAAAGCTGTTCACACAATTATAAAGCACATAAAGAGCACACGTGTTAAAGAAAACAACACTAAGCGCAGTTTTGCCTGTGTGAGTGAGAGGGGTGAAGCGGCGGCGGCGCGTGCGCAAGCGAGACGGAACTAGTAGTTCGCTGCTCACTGTGGTAACACTCTAGTGCGTCATAATGTTTCTGTTTTTGCTTCTCATGTCCATTCTACTTCCTACTTATCTGTTGACTATCTTTTTTAAACAATAATCTTTATACATTTCCTTTCCTTACATGTCATCTTTTTTTCACATTATCCTATATTTGATTCTTTTCTACTCTACAATTATATCTTCGTCCCTTCCTCTAGTTTATATGTATGAATTGTAAACATATGAATTAAAAATGCTTCTTGAACGTAATAAAAAAGTGCGCTGGAGTATTTTAGAAAACATGTTTTTGAAAATAGGCATTATAACAGTAAATAAGACGCAAAGAGGGATAGGCAGAGGTGTAGTAACAATCCTTTTCTCGTATATTTCGGCATTTCCCGAGATAGACAAACCCAATGATATTTTTTCTCTAACCGGGAACCGACTATCACGTCTATAAACAACAGTAGGCCACTAACTACATTTCAGATAGCTTTCTCCTAGACAAGAAACTTAAAGTTGTGAATGGGGGATATTCGCTTTGACTACTATAAGATAGATAAATATAAATTGTTACCACTGACACGAATAAGAAAAAGAATTTGAATACCTACATCGGGAAAAATGAAATGTTCATAGGGGAAAAAAAGTAGAAGAATCTTTTTATAACAAAAAAAAAATAGTAGACGATTTACCTCATAGATAAAAACAGTTTTTTTTAATAAAAAAAGGCATCAAAACCCTTGGCGTAGTTTTGAAGATCTAAGCATACATAGGGACGGACAGACGCAGAAAGCGACTTTGCTTTATACTATACAGTATGGATACGACATATAGGCATTAATTGAAGCCACATACTTGGTACCCTGTTAGCATGAAACGGGCAAAGTTTGAACAAAATCGGTCAAGTATTAAGGTCAAAAACCAGAGATTTAATTTTAGTGAATTTTGATCAGCTGTGAACACTCTGTAGAATAGCAGTTTTCAATGAACTTTAAATTCTCATTCAATTGTATGCCTACGTATAAGGACTCTTTCACACTCGACATCCACGCGGTACGGCGATAGACGCGCGTAGCGCGCGCCTATGTATTTAACGCGGAATTGACCGGTTCGATCATAGAGTGGTTATGCGTATGCGCGTGTGAGGCACCGCACCTCCGCGCGGATGGCATGGCCGCGTCAAGGGGCAGGCAGAGACAGGATTTTTCGACCTCGCGGTCGATGATGTACCGCCGTAAACCGCCTATGCTTAATAATTTCACCAGTAGTGTTTATGTTTATTGATCATGAATACTTTGAAATTTACATACAGGAAAAGACCGACTCGAAATTGTTACAAATTTTAAGATAAATTTATTTCTACATTCACGATTCAGATTTAATTCAGAACAAAATGTAAGCGAGTGTGTAATCGGCATTAGAAACGATAGTCGTAAAATTTTTATTACTATTAGGGTTACCATCCGTCCGGGCTTCCCCGGATTTGTCCTAGTTTCGACGCAGTCCTCAAGAGTCACGACCCTAAGTTGGGCGCTGTAGTCTTTCATCTCCAAAATGCTGTCACGGAGCTTCGGAGAACACTATGACCACTCCTACTTGTCCATGTGAGTCCATCAGCTAGTAGCTGTCGCCAATGAGTTTTTTTTTAATAACAGACGTCAATTTGACTTCTCCTCGCCTGATGGTAAGCTAAAGGCAAAGTCTCGGAAAGAGGGTCACCATCATAAACATGTACCATTTTAACAGTGGTGGCACTCAGCTTGACGGCCTCATCAGATGCCTTTTCACGCCCCGCTTAAAGGACCCGGGCGTGTAGGAAGAAGGAAACACGTGAGCTGGCAGAGAGTTCCAGGTCTTAATGGTGCGGCATAGCTTGGTGTTGGACCGTTGAAACTGTTTCCCAGAAACGGTGTACACTGTAAGGTATGAAAGAAACTTTATCCCACGCACACTCAGGCGGTGGAATGAACTCCCTGCTATGAGTCTCCCAAGGGACTAGAACATGAAGTTCTTCAAAAAGGATATTGGTCTTGCATACATCCATATGCCACGGTAATAACTTTCTATCAGGTGGGCCGTGTGCTTGTCTGCCACCTTAGTAGTACAAAAAAACTTGTCCTGATTTGATTCAAGATATGGAAAACCTAATTACTATAGAAATTGTAAAATGCGACGTTGCCGCACTGTGTATTCATTCAAATATTCATTCAGCAAATTCGTAAAAATACGACTAAAAAGAGAGAGAAATAATGCTTTGAGATGCCGCCAGGTTTAGGGTAAAGCACCCGTTTTAACGCCTGTCTGTTAATCCTAGAAGAACAATAGTTGATTATGATTATGATGACTGATGACATAAAAAGGTATTCGATTTGATAAGTAGATACTAAATTTAGTATCATACATTTGTACATACTCGTACCTATTTCATTTTTCATCAAAGACTTCAATATGGGTGTATAGTAAAAAAAATCTAAAATAAAAGTAATAATATGCAAATGGTGGTTGTTGGTGCCTTTACCATATCATGCACCTGAAAATGTACCTACGTTCGGGGATTCCCCCGTGACGACGTTTGCTCGCCAGTGACCGCGAGCACGCGCGCATGTTCGCATCACGATTTTATTCGACATAGTTTTTTAGAGTGAAATTGACACTAATTAACTTTTATGTATTTTTAAATAGTGTTATTTGCAACTATTATAATAGTAAGTATTTATTTCGTGTTGTGCCATCCAGTGTGAGTGTTTTCTTCATAACTATTGTGTATTTTGAAATTGTGTTATTTAAAACTATTATTACCTATAGTATTTGTTATTGTGCCATCCACGTGTGTCTGAAAGTCAAGAAGCACTGCGCAGCCGAATTATTGAGGCATTTAACAAATTGAAAGCTATGGCTTTGGATCCGAATCGAAATCGGGACAATATTGTTCGGCGATGTAATTTGTGTATTCAAGCAAGTGGCGGACATTTTGAAAATTTCAAAGATTTAAATTTACAATCTACAGTGTTATTAAAAGTTCTGCGTACTATACGTCTTAACCTGTGATTCTACGGAATCTGGTGGTACCTACTTACGTACGTAGGTACGTGAGCGCGCCAGCCGGCGGCACGGCCCCGCGGCGCCGGCGCGCGTCGCGGCGGCGTGCTTTGTTGCCGCTCCGCTGTTCGGGTAAGTTACCTACCTACTACACTACCTCCCTATTGTCGTACGAGTAAACCGTGCGTATGTGTATGTGTGTAAAGGCGTGTGCGTATTTATTAATGACTTAGCAACTATCAATGGCATTATACGGATGGTTTCATTTTCAACATTTACTTTGATAATTATTTTGTTAGAAAATTTCGGTTTTTTTAAATTAGGGAATTTAAGTTTAAATTTTGTTTGGTTACATTCCTACGGACCAGGATGGTTAGCGGTTTTCGTAAATGCCTATATGTCGTATCCATACTGTATAGTTATATCTAGATAGACTATCAAGATTCTAGACCCAAAATAAGCGTAGTTTAACTAGCTTGTGTTATAAATTCTATAATGCAGATAAATATACTTAAATACACATTTTGCAAATACATACATAATATAATTTTATACATATAATTTGTTGCATTGAGCGGCAATCGAACTCGAACTCTAATCAATTGTGTTCGACTATCGCGATGCCACAGAGGTCATCATCGTCATACGAAACATGCTTACGTAGTCAAAGCGATAACCCCAAAGGTTAAGTATGAAATGACAGTGAAATGAATGTACTCAATTATTTACATGACCTACAACCGAAGTAAAGTTAGTTATGTGTTCGGGCGATGTCTAATGCTACGGCAGAGTACCCGCGAGTGCGAGCGAGAGGGCTAGCGTACGCGGGAGTGAGCACCTGTGCGGCGTACGGTGAGCGGCGTACAGTTCGCTCAGTACGCTCGGTACGCTCGGCGCTCACTGTTCCACGGTGACCCGCCACGAACGCACTTCGCCGCCGCTGCAACACACTCAACTTTATATCTCTCATTACACCTAACAGATGTTTTGTATATTATAATGACCGCTACAACACTATCCAGTGATATTGATCATCATCATCTACATTTAGACGTTATCCTGATTGCAACCGAAGCAAATATACCCTCGGAGCTCAGGGACTGCCTTCCGGCTCTTCCTCCTCCACTTCGCACGATCTTGGGCGTCCAAGGTAGTGAGACCCCTCACAACATTAAGCCAGGACTTCTTGGGTTGGGTTGATAGCATTTTATTTCGGGGAAAAGTTAAGTGACATGAGAATATTTGATTCTTTTTATAGTTGAATTATTCGTTAGAGGGTAGGTTAAGGAACTATATACTGTCAAGGCAATTTGGGTCAGTCACGAACGGAAGGGCCGTTTGCGATTGGGTAATAGCGTTGAGGGTAGACTTCATACAACAAAGAATTATATTAAATATTGTTAAATTAATTTCATATTTTAATAGAAAAGGGCTCAAGATCACAATTAGTTCAGAGTTAAACATAAATACGGTTAGCGACGGAAACGCTATTCACACAATAAATGTTATAACAAAAATTCAAGAACTTAATACAGGTAGCCAGCACGTAAGTTTAGCAGTGAAAAAAAAAAACGTGGAGGGGATATTTGTACGTAGATATAGCAACTATCCTTTCCAGGCCTCCCTCATCGCTAAACTTACGTGCCGCTACCTGTATTGATGTTAAACAGTACATATAAGTAGGAGAGAGCCGAGTATATTGTACTGCCTTTTAAATTACGACCGCTAAGAAAAATCTTTAGTATATCTCAAAAACTAATAGATGGCACTAGTAGTTTCATTTTAAGAAATTGAAAAAGAAAACACTTATTTCCCCATTTAGAATCACATAAATTATTTCAGAACTTTAAAACATGATAATGTAAAAGATTTCGTGACAAAAATGATAATTTAGGAAACCGCCATCTAGCGACACCGTCCAAGTTGTCCATCTAAATTACTGCTGAATCAATATAGATTAGAATATTTATGGTTTTATTGAATCATATTTAATAATGTGTTTAGTGTATTTTTTCATTGTCAGTTTTTAATAGTATCCTAATTGTATATCTGTATAGAACTATATTATATTATCTGTGTTTAAATCGTACCACCTCTAGATTTCTCGCAACTTACACTTTTTTTCTAAATCGGCAACACCGAACTATCCTTTAGTGTCTTACCCACCATTTTAAAGTGACTTCTAACGTGTTACCAGTGTAGAAAAAAAAGCGTAATTTAATGAGAAACCAAGAGATGGTACGAATTAAAAGGCAGTACAATATACTAGACTCTCCAATATATATAAAAGTAATCCAGCCGTGTATACTGACTTGCCAGCGGTGTACAAAGCTCGCAGGGCCGCCTGGGGGTGCGCCCTCAGTGCATGCGGCAGGTCCGGCAGTTGTGCGGCGGTGGCGGCGGGCCGGAGGGAGCCGCTCCAAATTCGTAAGGCAGAGTCCCGGCCGCAGGAGGCCACGAGAGGCTCCCCTCCACCCGCTGCCCCACCTACTACGCATACTCCAGTCACCCAGCCCTTGTGAGCGTTCATTACTCCCTGGGAATAGTCATAGATAATTCAATAAATTACACAGTTTAATAGCAATCGATTTCTATTTCTATCATGGATAAAACCTAGTATCACGTAGGCAATATAGTTACGTGCCATGTTGCACAACAAAAACAAATAGCAACACGAAACAGTGTTGTCTGTCCACACATATTAATCCATACTAATATTTAAACGCGAAAATAACTCTGTCTGTCTGTGTGTATGCTTTCACGTCTAAACCAATGAACCGATTTTAATGAAATTTGGTATAGTGGTAGATTAGACCATGAGAAAGGACATAGGCTATGTTTGGTCGCGATAACCGACATCCAAGCGGACGGATCCGCGGGCAAAAGTTAGTCGTGAAATAAACAAGAAATCGCACGTTATGTTGCCTAACGTTGGCCAATTTGTTGAGCAGCAAGTGTTACGTGTTAATTACTGCCTAGTGAATACGAGACTTTAGGGTTAAGGCACATAACTCGAGTCTCACGAACATGGCAGGCAACATCCTTTGTACAGTTCAACTCGCACGTTGAAGCGACGTTTTGCATCTTTTTTTTGTGCGTAAATCCCCACAGATACCTCCCCCGCTGAAGCTCCGGATTGTGTCGGACTCGAACCGACTAAAACCGCACGCCGACTGAGGGTCGTGGTGCTAGGCCGGAGGTGAGGTTGTCTTCGACATATCCCTCGCACCCCGGCTGACACAGGGCCATTCCTTACGGTCTGGCCCTCCTCAGGGCGATGTTTTGCATCTATAACATATTCATACCGAAAGACTACTATAAAACTTGGTACAACTTACATGTGTGAGCGTATGATCGGTGAGACTCCACCGCTTCAGGCTGGTGTCTCTGGATGCACTGTATAGCGCGGTGTCGTCGTCACAGAGAGCCAGGGCCTGCACCCCGTCGTAGTGCGGCGGTTCCAACAGCCACCGGTTACTTGCCTCCCAGCTGCCTGCAATGGGAAGCAAGCTTTAGGACGGCTGGCATGGCAAAGTCGATGTTAGTTTAACAAAAAGTTATATTCACATTAGGTAGGTACTAAATTTTTTTGAAAGAGTTACTACCTTGTAACCGAAATAGGGAATATGCATGTTATTTTTTATATTTTTAAATGAATAGTCATACCATTATATAATATTTGATTTTACAAAAAAAAAACATGTAGCCTAATATCAGCTTTTCAAACGACCGCTGCGCCGTATTGGCGAGCTTGCCGTGACGTCCATGGTCCAAGCAACTAAATTACTACAAACGACTAATTACAATGATGTCATGGATAGCTGACCTCTCGATGTATTTAAGGAGCCTTTATATTAATAAAACACATTTCTCGAGGAATCAAGTGCCTATCGAAATAATGTACTGTTGCATATGACCTGTATCTTGGGGCTGCATGTCCAGCGTCCGCACGTAATGGTCCTTCGAGCCGGTCGCAACCAGATCCCCCTGTGGAGCGCGGCCCAGCGCCAGGCACATGACGGCCGCCGCGTGACCTGTCCACAACTTGCACACGCACTCCATCCTAGGAACAATAGTTTGATGAACATTTTCAGTTTTACTCTTTCTATTTACCTATATTTTTTACCCATTTATTAGTTAAAACAAGATAGAGAAATGGGCGCCTTTGCTCGCAGGTATCCACCAAATGGTTAAAGAACAACTTTTCATGCAGTATATAACAGATAAGCATATAAATCACGATAGAATCCGTTAAATGCAGCCTGTCAGCCCAAGTGAAGTGGGCTGGGGCAGCAGCACGATACATGCTCTCTCTTTTGGCAAGATGGGGGCAACATGGTTCCCACATCGATGGGGACCAACCCATTATTCACATCTCGAAACTGGAGATCAACCGGGGAGCTAGGGTAATTATGGACTACATTATATTCTGGCATATGAAGACCCGTGACGGCGTGTGGTTTTAGTTGGTTCGAGTCTGACACAACCTTGTGTCCTTGTTATATATTGGTCTTCTTGGAGCTTTCGAACGAAAAGAGAGTACTGTATCTAGACTCGGTAAGTATAAGTCTCACATGCGTAGATCCCACAGGCGCAGTTTGTCCCCCGCAGCCGTGTATAGGCGGTGTGACTGCGCCAGTGCTAATGCAGTGACGGCCACTTCACCGCCGATACCACGCGATGTGGGGCAAGGGCCCGTCGCACCTGACGACCTGCAAACACAATATTATGATATTTAGTACTGAACACAAACTGCGAACTAAAAAAGCTTCGAATGCGACAGGGTTTAACGCTAGGATGTAGAAGAGAAGTACTGAACACTATTAACTATTAATTCCGATAGCTGATCTGTTAACGAAAGATGGAAGATAGAGGGGTGTGAATTGGAAGTATCCGAGGGGATTTCCGCACGAAAAAAAAAAAAAAGAAGATGTTTGGATGCGATCGGGATCATTATTCGTATGATGATGACGATAAATCGGATTTATTGTCATTATTGTATACTAGCTTTTGCCCGCGGCTCCACCCGCGTGGATGTCGGTTATCGCGACCAAACATAGCCTATGTTCTTTCTCTTGGTGTAATCTACCCCTATACCAAATTTCATCAAAATCGGTTCAGTGGTTGAGGCGTGAAAGCGTAACATACAGACAGACAGAGTTACTTTCGCATTTATAATATTAGTATGGATTTGCAGACATTTGTAATTTTACTTTTACGCGACTACGGCATAGCAGGATGACATATTTATGACTGAATGGCTATTAAAACAATTAAGATTTTGTAGCATCGTACTTAGCTGTCACAAGAATTTTCATTCACACACACAACATTTGATTTTCCGAAGGTATGAGGTAAGTACATTTAGTGGGAAATAACGAGTGGTCATATGATCCGCTAGTATTATAATTACCTCTCTATCCTATTATATTCGATAACTAGTAATTTTGAAAAATCATCATACTAACATTAGTCTCGCCTTTGGCCTTCCTTTTCCACTTTACAGGCTCTTAGGGCATCCATAGCAGTATGACAATATCATCCTTTACGACATCAAACCAACATCAATGTCTCTCCTCCTACCACCTTGGACCTATTATTAGTGATAAATAAAACCGTCATACCACAGTGTAGTGACGGGCGTCCTAGAGCGCGTGTCGAAGAGCCGTACGGCCGCGCCCGCCGCCGCCAGCACGAGTCTGACGTCACGCCCGTCGTTGTCGCCCGCGGCCAGCGCGCCCACCCCCCCGCCACACCACCCGCGCCAGGCCTCCGTACCCACCGTGAAGTCCCAGCCGCGGACTGTGCGGTCTGACGAATAACACATGACATAGAGCCGTTGTAAGAGATCCATAGAATTGACTACAATCATTTTATTTGTTTAAAACATGATTTTACATTACAGAAGCATATATTCCAGTCATATTTTACCTCATATAGTGGCTTACTAATAGGGATTAGTAATAAAATGAGCATAAGCTTTCAGTTTCAACAGTTCAATGATTATTAAGTTATAAAGATTATATCGTGATTTATTCTTTTTTATTTAAACTGATTGTTTCGTATATAGCAGCCATGGTTAAGTCAGAATCAGTGTAAATAATACTAAACCAAATAAATCGCGGTAGGCATCCATTAAATTGATGCCTACCGATGCCTATTTTGTAGTATGTGTAATTTTAACACGTGCAATTTCCAACAACATCATTGACAAACAGTCGTCTATTAGAAATTAACTACCACCTCTATGGCACAAGGTGTGTGATTTGTGTATTGGTAATATTCTTTTTTTTTCCATAAATATCAATTGGAGTAAAAAAAGTTAAGAACAATTAGTTTAGATCTAGGCCCAAGAAAAGATAGATGAAAGATGAACGAAACTGTGGAGATGTCTGGAGTTATATGACATGTTGCACTAACCCAAAATAATTCAGACAACAGCAAATATTACGTTTATTTATACATATTTTACATTATTCTAAAAATACTATAAGTTTTTAGCCCATTTAATGACAAGGGATGTGCTAACACCATAACAGTATACTAACCGACTCCCCCGCTGTACAGCATGTCGTTGGTAGCGGCGAGTGCGAGCGCCGCGCCCGCGTGCCCCTCGGCCACGTGCGTACATTGCAGCCACACGCCCGTGTTGTGGCCTCCACTGCCGCTCACTCGCTGTGAGCATCAAAAATATTACATCAGCTTCCCTATCCTGGAATTCAGGATTTGTTTGTTCTTGCTTGAAGGAGAAATGTTCGCCTTTGCCTGGATATCACCCAAAGTAAAGCCAACGAAGCGAGAGAAAAAAGGTAACCAATGTTTCAGCGGTTCCAAACTTTTTTATTTGAAAATGATTACGTATCACTTCAAGCGCGTTCCAGACAGGAATGAAACTGCTCATAAGATGGCGGATCTGATCAGTAATGGTAGCTTTGTTTACCTTTTTTCTCTCGTCTCGTTGGCTTTACTTTATATATCTTTAATGTCGCAATGCGGTGAATCGGAGGCGTTCACCGCTTTGATAAAAGTATAAACGATGGATATTTTTTGCTAATTATAAAGGCTATCTAGGTAATTTATTTATCACACAGTCATGTTTTACAGGGCGGGATTAAATTCAAAATCTAAACATACATATTACTATCTAAAGTAAAGCCAACGAGACGAGAGAAAAAAAGGTAAACAAAGCGACCATTACGGAGTTACGTTGCGATAACTAACGATTATTCTCTCTGTCCTTGTCACACATGTCACACCTACACGGCAATGGCAGAGCGACAGCTGTCGTTGCGTGTTTCGTAGTACAGGAAGGCTGTCAGCACAGCGGTTCTAAACTGTCAGATCCGCCATCTAATGAGCAATTTCATTCCTGTCTGAAATGCGCTTGAAGTGATTAATGTTTGGAACTGCTGAAACTTTTCGAATACATAGGGAAAAAGAAGAATCATCTCGGGCCGGACTCGAACCCGCAGTCTTTCCCTTACAGGGGGAATGCCTTGACCAATTCGGCTACCGAAATACGACCGATGTAATTCAAATTTCCCATCTTAAACGTCTTTAAGGCGACGGTGGTCCCTATGTATTCGATTTGTATAGTTAGCATATTTAATGCTGTAAAATTCATTCAATTGTTTGGGCGGAATTATCAAAAAATCAATGTTTAAAAATGATTGTAACATCATTCATTGATTCCGATAGTTCGTAAGAAAAATCGGTAGATGACTCCACCGTCGCCTTGAAGACGTATAAGATGGGAAATTTGAATTACATCGGACGTTCTCGGTAGCCGAATTGGTCAAGGCATTCCCCCTGTAAGGGAAAGACTGCGGGTTCGAGTCCCGCCCGAGATGATTCTTCTTTTTCCCTATGTATTCGATTTGTATAGTTAGCATACTTAATGCTGAAACTTTGTTTACCTTTTTTCTCTCGCTTCGTTGGCTTTACTTTAGGTTATTTATTTATCACACAGTAATGTTTTGCAGGGCGGGATTAAATTCAAAATCTAAACACACACATTACCATATAGATGTAGTGACATTCTTACCTTGAGAGCGATTTCCTTGACGGTCCCTTGCGGCGTGTTGTCGTGGCCGGCTCCGGCGAGTCGCAGGAACACGTCGTCGTCCCGGGCCCGTCGCGTGGCGCCGGGGGACGCGGGCGGCGTGCTCAAGTTCGCCGACGTCTCTCTGCGTTAGTAGCGGGGTTAGCACGCCAATCAGTATATTACGACTTATCACACGAAATGGCAGACCAACACACATAACTTGATATTAATTAAATGGATTATTTCCATGCGATTTCAATAGTCAATATCAACTATTATAGTCGTTTCGGATAAAATTATTATGTACACAGATTCGATAGCAAGGTCGCCTCGAAGTATTAATTTAGCAAAAAAAGAAAATCTTTTAATAAGGTATGGGAATAATGTTCAAGTGCAAAAAAATATTTTTTTTTTCGCCAAATTAATACTTCCAGATGATTTTGCTAAATAAATTGTGCCCAATTTTTTTAAATCGAAACGACTATAAAATAACTCAGTATAAGCGATTGTTGTAGATGGCGCCACTTATAACGTATACAAAACTAGCTTTCAAATTATACAGCAAATAAAATAATCAAAATATAATACAGGAATAGTATTTTCTTTTAATTAGACATACATATCTACTTTAAACACTTTCAATAAATTTATTTTTCATTTTTCATTAATCTTACTATGTGTTTCAATATGGGATAATACTGCAATGTTCTGGCGTCGGAGTGCAGCACTAGCGTAAACAGCAAACTTTACTGTAAACAGTTCTTTGACAGGTCGTTCAAAGAGAAAATCGCTGCCATTTTAGCAAGTGATAAAGTTAAAGTTTGCTCACTCAGTTTACTTTACGTGATAGTGGCGCCCTCTGAGCCTACCTTTCCTCTATCATTTATTGATTATAATCTGATTCACATTTTGGCGACAAAAACTGGCGACTCATTGACTAAAAGTGCCCCGTTAGTAAGATCTTCTACTATGTCAAAACTTATGTGTGCTGTTCTAAGTTAGATAGGCGTGACAGTGCCTCGTGTTCGTTTGTTTGCGTGTTCATTAGAAAGCTTTTGATCACACCTCAAATATATCTTAGCCACACGTGATTAGGCGAGTGCATGTAATTGATTCTTTAATGTGATAATTTAGTTCTTCATACCATTTTATAAAGGTAAACTTAAACTATTAGGGTTAAAGAACAAGACATTGAATATTTTAAATATTAACTCATGATGATGTAGTACCGTTATTAGTTGCGTTTTTTTTTGTAAATGAGAAAATGGTGTGTGGATCCTTTTTTATTATTATTGAATGATGACTTGCCCGTAGGGACCTTTATGATTCGGTTATTTTTCGGTTGATTTCAGTTTTATAAAAGACACATTTTATTAGAGATTCCTTTTATTTAATTCACCATGTTTATTAGAGAGATTTGATCCTTATGATTACCACTATAAATTTGAATTCATAAAAATACAGGTGTAATTTTTTCAGGTTTTAGTCGGTTCAATGGGCTATTTGACTAAGTCGTCGATAATACTGCTTAATATGATAGATTGTTCTGAAAAAATATGCCTTGCAAAATAAAATATTGCATATCTAAATTGAAACTATGATTTTTCAGTAAGTACTTGAAATTCCCAAAAAAGTCAAAATATAAACAATCTAATTCAATTCAAATATATAACTTTTTAGATTCCTTATTAAATTTTAAATAACTTTTATTATGAACTATATACGTGTAAACGCAACGTAGACCGAGATAAATGCGATATTCTCTTGCACTCCATACATTTGCACTACGCGCTACCGAAGCGTGAATTTCGTGGGATTTTGTATGGATCGTTTTCGGGCGGCGCAACAAATTGAATTTTTCAAAATCAAATATCTTGAAAACTATTTGTCGTACGAAAATTTTACTTTTACAGTTCATTATATTATAAGAAAGTGGTCATTTTTCGAAAGTAAAAAAAATAGTCAAATAGCCTATTACCGGGTGTGACTAGCAAGTTTTCGAAAATCTATGAATGCAGTTTTGTTTCTTTTTAAAATAAAGGAATGTTTCCTTTGAGTGTAATTCTCTATCTTCAGTATTTCGAGTACTTCCTTTACAGGGGGCATGAAAATCTTCCACCCTGTATATTATGTAACCAGTGGCCTGGGTCTCGGAGGAATTAATTCGTAAAGAAATCCTATAACCAGATCCAGCCATATATCTATCACAGTAAGTTTTTGTAAGATATATCAAACCGCTGTCCTGTGAGGTAGAGATGGATAGATCCAACTATTAGGGAGGGAAGAGGTTTACTTTTTTTTTTAAAGACACGTCAGTTTGACTTCACCTCGCCTGATGTTAAGCTAAAGGCAAAGTCTCGGAAAAAGGGTTGAATAGACAAACAAAATGGATACGGACATGTTACAGTTATGAAATTAATGAGGCACAATGGTAAGTCATTCAATGATCATGGTAGCTAATGAGGACGCGGGCTGACTAAAAACGAAAATTATATACTTACGGTAACTAACAAGTCTATATTCATCGACGAAATGCTATCTTGTCTTGATATTTAACTGTTTTCTTGGTTTACAATAACACTAACGGGAATTAACGCGATCATGGTATAGGTACACAAACGTCAGGCAAATCAAAGGTTCCCTTTGATTTGCCTGACGTTTCAACCAGGTTACACCGGACGTGGTCACAGGCTGACTGGCGCAGTAGTGCACGCCCGCCGTCTTCGAGTCCGTGAGGTAGTAGTACATGGCGTATGTATGTACCTATACCATGATCGCGTTAATTCCCGTTAGTATTATTGTACATCATGGAACGCGAGAGTTTAAAAGTTGTTTTCTTAGTTTTCTGGCTATTTATATGGCAAAACGTTCGAAGATTATAATATATCGCAAGGTAAGCAGGTATATGTTCAGGTAGGATCGCCCTCATCGCTTGTAGTGGGTGGTCATCCTTATGGCACATTATTTTTCATTTGGAAGGTAAAATTGTATTATGAAATGTTGTAACTCAAAGACTGTATCGTTAGCGTATTAAAATGAAATTATCGTTGACATCAAGATATGGTTCAAATATTAAACAAGGTTTGATACCATACACACTTGAGTGAACGTCTTATTAATTATTTTAGCTATATGAGAGTATAAACAAACGACATTAATACCTTTGCTTAGCTACATAGTGCTTTATCACCCGGTGTAATTGTCTTACATAACATTCTATTGTCATGGGTCGTGATCCACCTGCTTAGTGCACCTGGGTGGACCACGGCCACTTTTTCTTGAACGTGGTCCACCTCAGTTCACGTAGGTGGACCACGGGCACTATGTTTTGCCGGTGGTCATCCTCAGTTCACCTAGGTGGACCACGGGCACTATTTTTTGCCGGTAGTCCACCTATAAACAATAATATGCAATCTCTTTCCGAATAGATGAATTCATTCATCTGCTCCTTAAACTTCGTTCTAATCTAGCCACTTGAAACCGTTGCCTCATATATTCTTTTGAAATGATTGCCATGAATATTCATAATTGATAGAAATGGGTGCACCCAGTACTTTCTTTTCTGTTTCTTTTTCTTAATGCGTCTTAGCGCAAGCATAAGTAGGACCCGTGTAGTGGGATCCATGTCTCAATAGAAACTGGACTGATGGTTAGCGTCTTGTCGTACGACGCCTTAGGCAATGCGACATCGCATCGCCTTGCGGTGCGACGTTTTTACGATGCGACGTTGCACCACAGTGTTGTGGTTGAGCCCTTAGGTCCTGAAATATGTTTTTTAAATCAAAAAGATGGCACGGTTCTGTTGTATAGCGCATTCCAGTTTTATAAAGTAAAAACTTTTAAGAACGGGACGGTGCTATGGCGTTGTTTTCATATTTCAGTAAGTTTTTTTCGGCATTAATTTGTTTTTTCCAGTTCAATTTGTTCTTTCATATTCATTTTTCAATAGTAATAAAATGACAGGATCACACGGAATTAATTTTAGGTGGACCACGACCCATAGTCATTTTTGATTTGCACATTACTCAACATTTAGGTGGACCACCGGCAAGAAAAAGTGCCCGTGGTCCACCTACGTGAACTGAGGTGGACCACGGGCAAGAAATAGTGCCCGTGGTCCACCCAGGTGGACTAAGCAGGTGAACCACGACCCATGACCGGAAAAGATCTTTACCCCGAGCACGAAAAATATTTAAATTCGGAATGTTAACGTATCGAGAGAACGGAGCATTGCGATTGGCCGCCTGCCTACTGTGAACCTGTGTGCGTGTGAAGCCAGCCAATCGCAAATGCTCCGTTCTCTGGATAAGTTTACGTTACGAATTCGAATATTTTTGTGCTCGTGGCACTCAAGGATAATAATAATCTGTTTGTTAAAAGAACTTTCAACGAGAGCTGACAAAAGCATAATAGTTACACCTTGTTCGCTATGTTGGAAATTATATCTCACTCTTTCTCATACAACTACAATCAAAAGTTTGAACAATCAAGGCGAAGTAACATGTCCTGGCCAACACTTTTTGAGCTATAATAAAAAGATCTAGCTGTCCGTCTGTTAGAGCAAGCATATTACAATATCTATCAACTCTCGCTAAATAAATTACAGAAATATTTTATATAGCGGTCATGCAGTATAAAATATATCTACATCTCATCGGAAGTACAACAACTCCTTCCAATTTTATATGACTTATGGGGTCATGTGGAGTCGTTGCGTATTTCCAACGAGTTGTATAGTTACCGGCATATATGAAGAATCTATATGTGCAGTACACGTTTATTGTGCTCTTTTGAGCTGTTACAGCGGTGGAGAAGATTATGTGTAGCAAACTACTCGTTTCTCTTGGGACTTTAGGCCATCACATATGCCGGTAACTATAGTAGATGTAGCGTGGGTGCGTCATGCTGGTATATAACAAAACACAAGCTGTATTGCATCTATTTATTGTACCTACAAATATACATATACTTAGTACATTTTCAAGTTAAAGCTTAAGTTACACTTGTGACAATTACTTATATACTATTTCGTTGATTATAATACAGGAAAAATGCAGTAAGTTGTAGTGTGTATGATCGAATATTCTCACTACTTTTATATTATTAATGAATTTTTAACCTGGCAAATGATGTTTATTATTAATTGAAAAAGCTGCAGAATCTTCGAACATAACACTGGAGGATATTTATATATATTTCGATTATTAATATTAATTATCTGTACATTTATTCAATGGAAGCTTAAAGACATTGTTATATGTCATATCACAATAAAGGACAAAAAAATTCATGATTTATTTCAATATTGTTTGCGGTATCAAGCATCTTTGGATTTATTTTGGTTCGATACCCGTATTTTAGAATACTTACAAAAGTTTTTAATTAGATAGCTAGCAAAAAATACATTATAACAACTGCCATTGAAAAGATTTTTTTTTACGTATACGCAGTTTCACGGACTTAACGTGCACGTCCGTGAAATGAGTGCGTACAAAATTAACTATACAATATACGTGATTAAACGTAGAAAGCAATAAATAAAAGCATGCAGCAACGTCTGGTGTTAGACACAGTAACTGTTTGTGGGGCGGCCATCTTGTAGTGACGTCAGTCCTCGACTATGGAGAGCTCAGTCAGCAGGCTGGAAAAACATACTCGTCAGCCCGCTAACCCACCTCACCCGGTTGGTAATATCGTGCAACTGTGTGTGCTCATGTAGCGATTGAATTTTCAACCAAAAATAAATAGCTATTTATTTTTGGTAGAACCCTGAACCTTACTATATCTATCAACCGGTTGTAGTGAAATTTTAGAACGCAGCTACTGGTACAAAATAATTTTAAAAGTAATTCCCCTAACCTCTCCAGCTAATAGGATTGGTTTTAAATCGGAACTGAACCCGTGGTCTTTGCTATTAATCTACCGACGAATTTTGGATGAATGTTATCAGGGAATCAGGATCAGGGAGGATCAGGGAAAGTATCAGAAGTAAATTAGACAGCTTCTTGAACGTAGGTGGTCAGTATTGCCCGTTAAAAATGTCTAATACCTGAGTCCAATTTGTATTATTATCTAGACCTTTTATAAGTTAACTAAAAAATCATCTTCGAACGAAAACTATAAAACTTACACCAAAGTAGGTCGTCGTCGGTAGGTGGACATCTATCATTAAAACTGCTAGTAGAAATGGAGATAGGTATTTTAGGTAGAAAACCATTAACCTAGTAGTATTTTTATCACATACAGTTACACGATATTATAAATAGGTATAGTAAGCTTCAGAGAAAAGGAACCCCCCTTGATAATGGTTTTATTCTCAAGGGGGGTTCCTTTTCTCTGAAGCTTACTGTACTTAGATCTAGAAAAATATATAATAAACACAAGTCCCAATAATAAGTTCTACTTGTTCTACCTCACACCTCTACATTGTTGCACATATACCCAAGCGATGTACCATGCAGTAAGGGACAGCGATATTGTACAATAAACAGAGTGAAAGAGACAGACACTAACTACTCAAGCGCTGTTTACACTACCTGTTTTAGATTTAGAGAAGAATAATAAAATTACTAATTATACCTATTTAATCAACACAAAGAACTTTAGTTATTGTAGCAAAATAATATGTAAAAAATATGTAATAAATAGGGCAAAATATTCAATAACCAAAAAACATAATATGGTAACAAAGAAATACTAAGCAATATCGAAATTCAGTAGCCTCGCGGTTGGACTGAAAGATCCCTGGCCTCCAAGATAAAGTCTCGGATACCATAGAGATCAACTCAAATATAATGATAATTATACTGCGTCAACGACCGCATAATCGTAATAAATACGTTTGGACGTTCGATGAGCCTTTTTGATCTATCTAAGTCTAAAACGAAGCCTTTGTTTACGCCCTCTAGGTTTAATCACCAAGATGGTTGCGATAATTCTTGTACAACTCAACTCGAGTTAAGAAGAATCCAACTCGAGGTAACTCTAGTATAGTGCAGTTCGAGTGAAGTGCAGTTCGAGTTAACTCGGGCCAGTAACCCGAGTTGACCTATATAGTCGTGATATTCTGTCTAGTATCTGCACTATTACACTTTTGGAATTCCTCAACCAATAGAGTGTAGTAGAGTATGTCAAGTAAGAGATAAATGTATACGTACAATGAGGCAGGCTTCGATAGGTTGTGGTGTCGGCGTGGAGGACGAGGACTCTCTGGAGGAGGAGGAGGCCTGCGAACCGCCACTGGCGAGGCTAGGACTCCTCCCGTCACAGTAACTGGTTGGAGGCCTCTGTGGAATATGAGGGAATGTTTTTTTATATGTTCTGTTACGTTGCTTTGAAATGTCGCGTGTTGTTGACTCTCTCAAAGGGCAACAACTACCTGCAATTACGTAAAGCTGCAAAAAAATAATGTCGTCTGTATTTTTTTGTTACATAAGTAGTAACAATAAAAAAAAATCAATTTAATAAAAACTGTAATTGTAGGTACTATATGTATTATAAACATTCGAGAACCAAAAGATAATGTGGTTTGGGTTCTCGAAAATCGTAAATCATAGTATAATGAGCGGCATATTTCTTGACAATGCACTATAGCTACACGGAACGGAACAATTGGGGTCTCTTTGACGGTAAGCACGAGACGCGACTGCCGAGGCTCACTATTCAACTCATTGGTTAATTGATCACGTCAATGGCTGACCAATCATTTTAATACCACCTTTCTGAAGCTTGTTCAATGTGGGCAATGGGCATACTGCCGGCATCTATCAGTAGTGATCTTAAAACTCTCGTATTAAGAGCAAATCAAACTGTTTTATTCATTTATATGGTATTATTATCCAAACTAAAGGTGTGTAGCAAATATCAGAACAATTGGTCAACTGGAAGGGGGTTAAAAAACGAAATTAAGATTGAAATAAAACCACTTTTACGGATTCTATCGCGATATATTTGTTATTATTTACTTTTTAACCCGACGTTTCGGCTGCTTTGCAGGGGTGACCGGTGGAGCCGCCTGTCACCCTAGCAGAAGCAGGCCGCGGCGGCAGCGCAAAGTGCGCCTCCCCGTAACCGGGGCTAGATGGGGACATTTTGGTCCCCACAACCCGAAGGGGGCCATCTCGAAAGAGATGGTCCTGGATCTGCCGGGGTGCGAGAGATATGCTTTTGGCAATCTCACCTCCGGCAGCCAAGGACCCAAGACGGCGTGCGTTTTAGTCGGTTCGAGTCCGACATAACCGCCTCCACCGGCTCCGTGGGGGTGGTATCCGTGGGGATTTTTCGCACGATAAAAAAAAAAAAAAAAAAAAAAGCCATGATCGCGGTGTGTCTCATGATGGTAGTTGTCACATAGTTTGAAGTATAAGTTATCTCAAAATACCCGAATCATGGTGAATTATTGGTGTTCCTATTTACGCAGAATGGCTATATGGGCTATACCTGAGGCTGCCAGGTGCACTGGGCACGCGGCTGAGCGGCACGGGGCGCGGCGACGTGGGCTCGATCATCGACTGCGTCATGGGGTCCACGGCCTCCTCGCGCCCGTACACGCCTAGGTCACGGAGACGGACGGAGCCACGGCGGACGCTGGCGAAGAAAGGGCAAGGTTATAGAAACTGAGGGGCTATCATCCGCAATTGGGTATTCTACTGACAAATTAGATACTTTTTACTAAACGTCAAAACGATAAATTATAAGGTTATTTCGTCATAAAATTTAATAGTCAATAACATAACATAACATAACATAAACTCACGCCTGTATTTCCCGAAGGGGTAGGTAGAGGTGCTAGCACCCACATTTCACCAGTTTATGTTTAGGTCCCAATGTAATAGGCAGCGAGCCTATTGCCATTAACCGGGCACTTATAAACCTGCGATAAATACACACATAACTTCGAAAAGCTTCGAAAAGTCATTGGTGTGTGCCATGGTAAACCTGGGATCGAACCGGAGACCTCGTCTCAGCAGTCTATTACCCATATCACTAGGCTACCGCAGTTTCAAGAAATAGTCAAATCAGTTACTATTATAGGTTGGGTGGATGATTAAAAATAAATAAAAAATATAAAATAAGAACCGATGCAATTGCAATTTTTACCGTTCTTAATTATTTAATAAGCTCGGTTAGATAATTTATTTTAATTATAGGATAATACTCAGTTATATACATCGAACCAAACTTAATGGTGGCTCGGAAATTCTTACGATTGCGGGTTCAAGCCAATGGCATTTGAAAAAAAGAGCGTGTCACCCGTTTGTCTCGCGGGTCTAAGATATGTGTCTCAAGGTATACGTATCTAAGTTTCAGGCAATCAGGCCTATGGAACATCTATCTCGAAATAGGTTCCGAAGCGGGTTCCTACCACACATATATGGCTAAGGGCCGATTCGACCAAACGTAAGTAAAGTTTATTCCTACAATAAACGCCAATATGTGGGTGATATTGTCTGTTTATTCTAAGAATTAACTTTATTCGCGTTTGGTCGAATGTACCATAAATGTCTTTATGCGTTCATGTTTTATGCGAACCCGAAATATCGGATGTTTCACGGCAACAATTCATTCATATAAGTTATTAGTTAACATGTTAACCAGTAACATGTTAACTCATAACTTATATGAATGAATTTTTTATAGCATTTATTATGTTAACTTTAACATTCGAATATATCGGCAAAAATGAAAATTCTAAAATATTAAAGACGGATATAAAGAGAAGGGAATTTTGAAGTGATTCAGGTGTGGCTCTATTGCTCAGTTGGAAGAGCTTTCCCCCTGTAAGGGAAAGGTCGGGTTCCAGTCACACTTGAGCATTTACATTTTTCCCGATATATTAGAATAATAACTTATAGGTATTCGAAAAACATCGGAAAAAATGAAACGCTCAAGTGAGGCTTGAACTCACGACCTTTCCCTTACAGGGGGAAAGAATGTTGGTAGATGGCTGCCCTTATAGACGGATATAAAAAAAAGGAAAATTTGGAATGATTCAGGTGTGGCTCAATAGCTCAGTTGGAAGAGCATTCCCCCTGTAGGTAAAGGTCGTGAGTTCAAGCCTCACTTGAGCGTTTCATTTTTTCCGAGGTTTTTCGAACTTAAAAGTTAGCATAATAAATGCTATAAAAATTCATTCAAATAACTTATATTCTATTGAGGTATCATTTCACTGTGTTTGTTGAATCTACAATTCGATATCTAAAAGGTGTAGAGACTAGAAGTATGTATGTATATTCAACTGTGACTTTTATTCTGCACTTTATCAATCTCTGCACTGAATTAAGAAGTAGTTGCCAGTGTTGCCACTTACAGGTTTCGTTGGAAGGGCGAAGGCGCGTTGTCATCAGGCGGTGACGTGGGCGCTGTGTTCGACTCCCGAATGCCGTTCGGTGGTCGCGATTCAATCATTGCACTGTTAACAAATCATATGCGATTAGAAAAAGGTTACATAGTAAATATTATGTTATGAAATCAGCTAAATAAATTATGTAGTAAATATTATATATTTACGTGAGTTTCGCTGAGAATTGAGATGAGTTTATGAGTTTAGATTTCAGGTATTTTTTAGGGTAACTTATGGTCACCCGAAATTGTAGCTGAAGATCAGATGGGAGTCCTGGGACAACCTTCAGAGGGCTACAGAGGGCATCCATGAAGGATTTTCCATCAAGGTGAAAAAAAAGGGTAACTTACGGTACTTTATAGGGTACCCACAAAAGAGATTTCACACTAATGTTCTACATTTATGTAATATGCAGTTATGATAGTGCACAGGTACAGTGTGGATACATACTTGTGGTGCAAACTCGGGTCGACAGGAGACACGGAGCGGGTCGAGGTTCCAGAAGAGACGTGTGCTAATAACGCCTGTAGAGTGGCGGGGGCCGTGGTAGCCCCCCACGCGTTCAGGTTGTGGTCACCCGCAGCTCGAAGGGCACTTGCTGTACGGGCACTGTTCTCCTCCAGCTGGATGCCACGAGAACGATAAATTAGACCTTACTTTGAACGAAGATTTATTTTAAAATTTGCTATTATCGGCGGCTCGGCCTGCGTGAAAATATGGCGGACTGGCTGTTTGAAATCCACCCCCATGATATGAGTATCAAATGAAAGGGTTTGCTGTCAGGAATACGAAAAAAATTGTCACGTGACTTAGATACCAATATGGTGGACGTCCAAGATGGCGGACCGGCTATAATTTTTAGTCACGTGACTTAAATACCAATATGACGGACGTCCAAGATGATGGACAGGCTATAATTTTTAGTGCGTGCTACTTTAATATTTTTATTCTCTCGTCTCGTTGGCCTTACTTTAGTTTCACTTTCGTCCTTTTAATGGTTGTTTTTTTTTAATAAAGTAGTTTATACTTTGTTTATATTAAGATCTAGCCTTGTTGGCCAATTAGTAAAAAAAAATCACCTAAATTACTACATAAACATTATCCTAAGAATGTGTCCATTAACACTTAATTAGTTTTTATTAAGGCGAAGACACTTTGTTCATGTGTTCTTTGTAAGCAGCACTAATCACTACACAACTTTATTGGTCGCTAAAACACTACACTAACTCGAACGGTTTCGTCCGTTTCAGTCTTCTTACTATATTAATACCTTTTAATGTTAAGTACAAGAACAAACCTCTTTGAGTTGCGCGCGAGTGTCCTCCAACATCTTGTGATGTCTCGCGGCGTCTTGAGCGTGTTGTAACGTTAAGGCCGCGAGTCGTTCTAATGCGTAGCGACTGGCACTCGCTGCTTCAATGTTGTCCAGTAGACGGGGTAGTTCATTCTCGTCATTTTCCTCCTGAATAACAATATTATTTTGTTATATTCTAATTTGTAAATAGAAGTGAAGACAGTATTGATGTTTTATACTACTAATATTAAAAACGCGAAAGTTTGTGTGTTAGGATGGATGTTTGTTACTATTTCACGTAAAAACTACTAAATGGATTTTCATGAAACTTTACAATAATATAGCTTATACATCACAATAACTCATAGGCTATATTTTATGTCATCACGCTATTACTCAAGAGAACGGAGCAGTGATCATTAATGTCAAAAAATTCGGCCGTTTTCGGCATATACGCAGAAGTGACAGTTGTTATTTCTGTTGCTGTTTAGATAACTATATCATTGTATAAGAGGGTGCAGCGGAAACGGGATCGGACGCCACGCGGGTGGAAAATATTTGGCGGTACGAATTCCGCCGGGTCAGCTAGTAATAGTATAAGGACTTTACGTAAAAATGCAATCATAGTATAGGTACCTATATATCTTTGAATTGTCTGATATTTTGACTAGGTTACACCGGCACAGGCTGACTGGCTTATTAGCTACATATATTGTTGGACATGGATGTCACGAATCCTATGCTAAAATTACCTCCTAGCCCCGCATACTTATCATATAATCATAGTAAACTTAGCTAGCGTGATCTAGAGCTAATTAGTTCAACAAGTCTCCACTAGATGGCATTAGTTATCCATACCTCGATCTGCATGATCTGCGCCTGTGTGTCCGCAATAGCGTCCCTGAGGTACGCCAGTAGGTGGTGTGCATCAGGCTCGGCATCAGGTTGTCTCGCTCGCTCGCGTTGCCGCAGTAGATGTTCTAGAGCACCTTCTAGATCCGCCAGCGTACATCGGGCTGCGCACGCGCGTGATACCCAGCATTCTAGTCGTGACCATGATTCGCGGTACGCACCTCGCATACGCATACGTGCTCGTTCTGTGAATAAACATAACATTAATATATAACTTGTACAGTCTACGATACAAGACTGTGGCCCCTAAACCTTTGAAAAAATAATGAACCAAACATTCATACTAATATTATAAATGCGAAAGTAACTCTTGTCTGTTTGTTTGTATGTAACGCTTTCACGCTTAAACCGCTGAACCGATTTTGGTTAAAGGGTAGATTAGACCATGAGAAAGGACATAGGCTATGTTTGGTCGCGATAACCGACATCCACGCGGGCGGAGCTGCGGGCAAAAGCTAGTTTCATATAAAATTTGAAATAATTCAGGTGTGGCTCAATAGCTCAGTTGGAAGAGCATTCCATTGTATTGCATTGTAAAGGAAAGGTCGTTAGTTCAAGTCTCACTTGAGCGTTTCATTTTTTCCGATGTTTTTCAAACTTTAAAGTTAGCATAAATAATGCTATAAAAATTCAGTCAAATTCATATAATTATTTTGTCGTGCGGAGACAATAAAACTACTTATATGCGAATTATTGATACTATATTGCCATTAAGAAAAAAAGTTTTTATAAATATTTAGAGTCAATCAAATTAAGTCGTTGTCTTTACAAGAAATACACACGACAGTAGATGAAACACAAAATAAAAATGGCGCTTACCGTGCAGGCGGCCTGCCGCTTTACTGCTGAGCTTGTCACGGTGCCCTCGCCTTAATAACGATACCTCTTCTTGTTTACGACGCAAGACCTACACAATGAATAAAAAAAATATCAGTAAAAAGTACCACAGTAGTGTCAATTGGGTATTATACTGACTAGTCAAAAAAGTTTAAAACTAAAACCCGACTACCGAAAAATCACGCTCTAAAAAGTAACAAACAAGAAAATATCAAGAATAGCCGTGGTCGTATGCCACTTTTCCCTTGCATTATATTGTTTTGTTAGAGTAAGTGGCATACGACCACGGCTATTCTTGATATTTTCTTGTTTGTTACTTTTTAGAGCGTGATTTTTCGGTAGTCGGGTTTTAGTTTTAAACTTTATTTTTTATTGATATTATTTTGGGGCAGGGTAAAGCTAATAATTTATACATATTTGAAATGTGCTTAATAAGCTCTTTCATTTGATACTAAACACGGCATATTCATCTACAATTATTTTTTTAACACAGTACCTTATGAGCGCTAGAGGGCGCCACACTAGATTGTGTGACACGTCATATAGCCTATAACCATCGGACGATAAAGCCACTTGTAACGATACCTCATTTGTCCAGTTCTAATAAGTAGTTGAGGAGCTATGAGGGAACAAATGAACATACATACATACATACATACATACATACATACATACATACATACATACATACATACATACATAGCCTGTCAAAATCATAACCCTCCTTTTGGCTTCGCCGTAGTCGGGTAATTAGTTACTTTTTACTAAACGTCAAAACGATATGTTATAAGGTAACTTGTATGAAAAAAAATTAGTGACGTCATAATATTTGACTATTAAAGTCAAATCAGTTACTATTGAAATTTGAATGAAATTTATTTATCCACAAAAATACAGATACAGTAAGGTAAAATATTAGTTACGTATTGTTACAGTAATCCGTATTAATAAAATTATGTTTTACCTCTTGAACTAGGCAAGCCTGTATCTCAAGAGGCAATATTATAGTGTTCGCGACAGATAAAAACAGTTAAAAAAGTGATTCGTGTGTGTGAATGTAAAAATCAAAATAATCAGTGAAAACTAAAGTGAACAAGTGATCATAGTGCAATCGGACCCTTAGATACATAAGAACTGTAAAATTCCGTCTTCCTATTGGTCGAGCCATGAGCCGATCACCCCACCTTATTGTATCGTAAAATTAGTTTTGTAATGTTGGCAACATGTAAACTTAGTTAAGGTGTAGTTTTATAGCGAAAGTAAATCTGTATTAAAAATACCTAATAAATGTTACGAGATCGTCTTAAAATAATATGTAAAGAATGTGCAATAATATATAGATAATGCCTAAACATAGTTTTGTAAACAGTACATAAACAGTTTTGTATAATTTAGCTTTAAAGTAGTAACATAGATCCCATTCCCTAACATTTTTAGATTAAAATCGATATTGTAAATTATTAAATATATATACGGTCCAGATGACCTTACCATGGGATGGGTAACCACTTTCCACAACCCTAAACAATAGATACATAAACAATTGTAAATAGACCTAAGTTTAGTATAAGAAAAATGTTGTGAACAATAGTAAAAACAGTTGTGCAAAATCAATAAACACGTTCTCGGAATTAGCGGCCCTCGTTAAGGTAAAGTTTCAGAGTACTTAAGCTGGCGCAAACTGTGAACAAATTGCGAATTCTTAGCCGAGTCGCCAGTAGTAGTCTTCGAGACTTTGTCTCAGACGCTACACCCTGAATGGGCCGATAATCCCGAACATAACTATTCCTCGGAATATTATTGTTTTATTTTATTGGCATCCGTTTCAGGAAATAAATCGGAATCGGGCCGTAACTGGCTGATTCAAGCTATTACTAGAGACGCACGGAAACAACTTTCCTGCACTCGTTCACTATAGCTTACAGTCCACCTTTACCTCAGGGCAGGGAAGTGTGCAAACTGATACCAACGGTCAATCGCTTATCACCCATGTAGACACGGACTTAAGCCGACCAGTGGTGTTCAACTCTGTCGCGAGACAGTTTCTGACACCCGCGCGAGGCCGTCCGCTATATTTCTGGTCCTTGCGAGCCGGATATCTGATCTGACGATTGAATTGCGAGCCGGCACATAGGGTCGCTGTCTATATAGGCAGCTTCCGGTCGGACGTATCGCATATTCTAAGTCTAGTCCATCCAGACCGTTGTGTCCATTGCGAGCCGGCAGAAAGCGTTGCTGTTCCGTAAGGTCAGCTTCCGGTCGGATAAATCGCACATAGCTATTGTTGATTTCCGTGTGTCTTACCCATTTATTTCAGCATTTTTATATTCCGATTAGAATTAATCTAATAGGAATAGTTAGAGTCAGTGTTGCTAAACAGTATTAGAGTCAGTGTTTTATAAATTTTAAATAGAGTCAAAACTACGTTCAAGTTACGATATGTGTTTATAACCATATTATATAAGCCAGTAAATAGTGCCAGTTACGTGTGCGCGATTTTATACTCGTTCAGTATCAGTCAGTTAGTACAGTTAACAGTTACGTGTGCGTGATTGAATAGTAAAGTATATAACAGTAAAAATAAACTCAGTGCACGTTACGTTTTAAAAGCCAGTAAAATAAACAAACAGTTCAGTATAAACTCAGTGTCGTTCGTGCGTCAGTTAATAGTGGTGCGTGAATTAATAACAGTCGTTCGCATTTAGACAGTACGAATATAGTGAATATATAAACAGTAAATAGTAAAATAAACAGTAATAATTTTTTGTGCGTACTGTCGACTTTGTGTAAACCTACGTAAGTGAAACAGTGTCAGTGATCAACATGCCGACCACCAGATCTCAAGGCAAAGCAGCAGAGCAGACACGAGACCTGATCCTGCGCCACGAGCAGCCTCCACGCTCTCCATCAGTACCAGTTGGATCAGAGGTAAGCGCGCCATCGTCCATGGCTCAACCCTCAACCAGTACACCACGGCCCTCCAGCGCTAAGACGCAAACAGATTTAAGTAAACAGCCGTGGTCTCTGGGAGAGAATAGATCAGACAATACGTTACGCCCTGTTGAACAGATAGAAGGGGTACGTACAACTGAGCCAGTGAGCCGTGAACCAGGCGTTACTATAAGATCTAGATCCTCTTTGCATAATAAATCGATGGCGCGCAAACGAGCGTTGAAGGCACAGGAGGATATGCTCAGAATTAAATTACAGTTAGCTGAAGTTACCTTACGTAGGGCTGAAGAATCGGCCGATGACACTGACTATGATGATGATGCCCATTCTAGAACAGAGTACGTTCGTTCGTGGTTACAAGAAGGTTCGCCCTCGATACGACTCGGCAATGAACCACGTATAGTAAGTGGACACCTCCAGAAGGAGACCCACGGAATAGAGCCTCAATTGGAAGCTCCTATGGTGCCCCGGGTTGGGGGCACAAATCCGAAATTAGAAATAAATAAGCTCCAAAAGGAGACTCATCTGGTATCCCGGGTTGGGGATACACCCGCTTATCAAGAGACTCAACAAGAGACTCCTCTGGTACCCCGGGTTGGGGGTACAATAGAAAACATAGAGAAACCTTATACACAGACTGCTCCGGCGCCCCGGGCTGGGGGCGCAACAGAACATTATATAGATCAAGCTAATAGTAACAATATGTTAAAACCGTTTATATCTGAATTAACTTCCGCTATAGCCGCACTTGCTGATAGGAAACCGATGGAGTCTTCATTTTCGTATCCATCGGCATCGAAGGTCATACTGACATTACCCATATTCAGCGGGTCACATACCGAGTGGTTATCATTTAAAGCAATATATGACACCACTAAGAATTATTTTAATGATATAGAAAACACAGCCAGGCTCAGACGAAGTCTTAAAGGCAGAGCTTTAGAAATCGTTAGCTCAGAACTGATAGCCAACGCACAACCAGATCATATTATAAGAGAACTAGAACTCCAATTCGGACGACCCGACTCAATAGCCCAATCAGAAACTGACAAACTGAGAGCATTACCGCGATGCACCGAAGCACCTAAAGATATTTGTACGTTTGCCAGTCGCATTAGGAGTAGCGTCGTCACACTTCAGGCGTTGAAAAAGAGCCATTATTTAATGAATGCTGAATTATTACGCATACTAACAGAAAAACTACCGAACTCATTGCGTGTACAATGGTACCGAATCTATACAGAGAAATATAACTCCACACCTGACTTAGCATCTTTTAGCGAGTACGTTACGGAATATGCCCGTTTCTGTAGTGCCTTTGCTCCAGCTGAAACCATCAGAGATTACCAGACGACCCGGCGTGTCCCTCAGAGAGCATTTAATGCCACTGAGAGGCACACTGGGGAGAATATTACATCTAAATGCCGTATATGCGACTCTGAGGGACACTACGCATCGAACTGTGAAACATTCAGAAAAGGAAACTCGGACAAGAGGTGGGAGCTCGCTAAAAAACATAAACTTTGTTTCCGTTGCTTAAGAACACGTCAACAGGATCACAAATGCCAGCTTAGAAAATGTGGAATTG
Source organism: Eilema sororculum (assembly GCA_914829495.1). Classification (NCBI taxonomy): domain Eukaryota; kingdom Metazoa; phylum Arthropoda; class Insecta; order Lepidoptera; family Erebidae; genus Eilema; species Eilema sororculum. The sequence continues at coordinate 6,571,937 of OU618533.1, forward strand.
ATAACTGTACTGCATCTCATAATAGATTACTCCATTATACGAAAAAAAGCAGACCAACAGAGACAAAACCAAACACGCATGAGGAGACAGTCGCCAGTTCAAATTATAGAGCACCTAGACAAGCTTACCTGAAAATAGCGCCTGTCAGACTTTCAGGACCGGCGGGAGATTTGTTGACCTACGCTCTCCTAGATGACGGATCAACTATCTCACTTATAGACGAAGACATCGCTGCCAAGCTGGGAGCCCGAGGTAAAACAGACCCATTTAAAGTCAAGACCATAGGGGACACAGCCATCGACTTTCCGAACTCGCGAAGAGTTGAAGTTTACATAGGAAACCCCGACGGAACTAGCATCCCATTATCCGTGAAAACTGTACCGAAGTTAGACCTGTCATCCCAGACCATCACCGAGTCCGACCTAGAGGGTTGCGAACATTTACAGGACATCAAAGACCAACTCATATACACAGCGGGAACCCCTAAGGTACTTATAGGCCAAGACAACTGGCATCTTCTTATATCAAGTTACGTCAAACGGGGAAGCCGCCAACAGCCAGTCGCCTCACTTACAGCACTAGGATGGGTCTTACACGGATGTTATGGTAGAATTCTAGGCCAAACAGTACATTTTATTAATCGCCTCTCAGCCGCTGATGACAGCATTGACAATCAATTGAAACAATATTTTTCACTTGATTCGCTTCTGTTAAACCCACGCCGACCGAATTCCGATCCTGAGAAACAAGCAGAAAACATATTAGAACAACACACGACGCGACTAACAGACGGTCGCATACAAACAGCTCTCTGTACATCAAAACAGATAGAAGATAGTCCAGGCCACACAGATATAGTCAACATAAACTCGAAAGAGCAAGAAGAGAAAATCCTTGGTCTAATGTGGAACCCGTCTACAGACGAACTTAGTTTTAATTTGAATTTAGCCAGACTACCTGAAAACTTGATAGATAAGACCTCACCCACCAAAAGAGAAGCCTTAAAAATAATAATGTCGTTATACGATCCATTAGGACTTGACAGACAGAGTACTTGGCGTTAAACTCAACAGATCCCACACCCGTTCGCATAGGCGATGACTTGATCGAGCGCACGGATCAGGTCAAGTACCTGGGATCTGTACTTCACGCTTCTGGTGACATCGACTACGACGTCAAGGCACGTATTGCCGCCGCGTGGGCTAAGTGGCGGGAAATGACTGGCGTCACTTGCGACTCTAAAATGCCAGTCAGGCTGAAGGGGCAGGTCTATAAAACGATCATTAGACCTGTCCTCTTACACGGCTGTGAGGCGTGGCCGCTGTTGGAGCGGCACAAGCAGATGCTGCGTGTCACGGAGATGAAAATGCTGCGGTGGATGTGTGGAGTCACGCGTAAAGATCGCGTGAGGAACTCACGCATCCGAGGCAGCCTTCATGTCCGTGACATCGCAGATAAAATGCAAGAGAGCCGCCTCCGCTGGTGCGGCCACGTCTTGCGGAAACCGCCCAGCTACGTGGGTAACAAATGCCTGGCAATGGCGCCCCCACCCGGTCCAGGTAGAAGGGGTAGGCCCAAGAAGTGCTGGCTTGGTGTCGTGGAGGGTGACATGCGTGAAAACGGTCTCACTACCTTGGACGCCCAAGATCGTGCGAAGTAGAGGAGGAAGAGCCGGAAGGCGGACCCTGAGCTCCGAGGGCACCGTGGCCTCGGATGCAATCAGGATTAACGTCTTTATGTGGATGATGATGACGATCCATTAGGACTTGCATCACCAATAACAATACGAGCCAAACAGATCCTACAGGAAGCATGGCGTCTAGGAACAGATTGGGACCAGACGCTAGATGACAGACTCTTGGTCCAGTGGCGGACCTGGATAATACATTTAAAGGCCCTAAAAGACGTCAGAATACCTAGATGTTATCTGGGATACACCGACCCTCAGTCACTACAACTTCATGTCTTCACCGACGCCAGCGAGTCAGCCTACGCCGCGGCTTTGTATTGGAGGACTGTAACCCACGAAGGCCAGGTGAGTGTCAGCCTCGTCAAGGCAAAGGCAAGAGTGACACCATTAAAGATTACATCTATACCAAGATTAGAATTACAGGCCGCGGCGATGGGAACCCAACTAGCTACAGCCGTTGTCGAGAGCCACAACGTGAAACCAGATACGATAACCTATTGGACAGATAGCAAGACAGTCCTTACATGGATAAAGAAAGGCTCAAGAACATATAAACCTTTTGTTGCACACCGCATAGCCGACATCGAGGAAAACAGTAAAACTACAGACTGGAGATGGCTCCCGTCAAAATCTAACATAGCAGACGCTGCCACTCGCGACGTTCCCACTAATTTTAATTCGCAGCACGAGTGGTACAGCGGTTCGGCCTTCTTTCACAAAGAAATGACAGAATGGCCGATGGAGCAGCCTACAGTACACCAACTGAGGCTACGGGAGAGGAACGAGTCACCTCCATAACAGTCAAAGTAAGTTCAGCCATACCCGATGTAAATAGATTTTCCAAATGGGAAAGACTTCTACGCACCACTGCTCGGGTGCTACAGTTTATAGATCTGTTAAGAACAGAACAGGTGGCCTATAAGAGGACAACAAAAAATCCACAAAAGGATCCCGACTGGCGCAACACTCAGCAGGTGAAGTTGAATAAAGGGCCAGCGGTATCACAGGCCGCTGTACCCAGCAATCGTAAATTTAGAATACTCACCGCCGAGTACCTCCGAGACGCCGAAAAATTATTGATAAAATGTGTACAATTCGACTCGTTCGCACTAGAGGTGCAACGATTAAAAAATAATTCAGACATGCCATCAGATAGCAGACTCCGAGAACTCCGTGTCGAGCTCCAAGACGAAGTAATCGTCCTAAGCAGCCGCATAGCAGCCACAGAAGGGGTGTCCGATGCAGTCAAGAGACCGCCGATACTTGACGGCGAACACAAAATAACCAAGCTATATATAGACTGGACACACCGCCGACTACACCACGGTGGCACAGAAATTACCATCAACGAGATCCGGCAGCACTACTGGGTGCTGAGACTCCGACCGACTACAAAGTCGGTAATTAATAAATGTCTAAGTTGTAGAATACGAAAAGCACAGCCGCCAAAGCCAGCCACCGGCGACCATCCGAAGACTCGCCTTGCGCACCACCGCAGGCCATTCACTTACACCGGGCTCGATTACTTCGGGCCACTCAGCGTGACCGTCGGGCGACAGCACCAGAAGCGCTATGTGGCGCTATTCACCTGCCTAACTTCCCGGGCAGTCCACCTTGAGCTCGCCGCCAGCCTGAGCGCAGACTCCGCAATCCTAGCTTTGCGGAGGTTCGCTGCGCGCCGAGGCTGCCCCACCGAGATCTATTCAGACAACGGCACCAACATGCACGGTGCCGACCGCGAGATGCGCGAGGCCATGTCTCGCGAAGCTGCACGTCGAGGCATCGTGTGGCGTTTCATTACCCCCTCTGCTCCCTTTATGGGGGGTGTATGGGAGCGCCTCGTCCGCTGCGTAAAGACCGCTCTAACTACGGTCTTACATGAGCGCTACCCAACCGAAGAGGTGCTCAGTACTTTGTTGTGTGAGGTGGAGCACACCGTAAACAGTCGCCTCCTCACACACGTCTCCGTGAACCCCGAGGACGCCGAGGCCATCACTTCCAACCACATCCTACTCGGTGGTTCCTCCCGACTGCCATCACTCGGTGAGTTCGACTCAACCGACATCGACCACAAAAAACATTGGCGACGCGCTCAGGCGCTCGCTGATATGTTCTGGCGCCGTTGGGTACGCGAGTACCTTCCCGAGCTACAAAACCGGCGGGAGCCCCATGGGTCGGGGCCACTCATCGCGGTCGGCGATCCCGTGCTGATCGCTGACGGACAGCTGCCTCGCAACACTTGGCCAAGGGGCCGAGTCACCGCAGTCTACCCAGGTGCCGACGGTCAAATCCGGACCGTTGAGGTGCGCACAGCCGGGGGCGTACTCAAACGCCCCACGAAGAAAATAGTGCCACTACCCAAGTAGTGTCGCTCACCGGAGGATGCAGCGTCACAAGCGGCCACGCCTCACTCCGCTCTACGGCGGGAGAGATGTTCTCGACAGATAAAAACAGTTAAAAAAGTGATTCGTGTGTGTGAATGTAAAAATCAAAATAATCGGTGAAAACTAAAGTGAACAAGTGAACATAGTGCAATCGGACCCTTAGATACATAAGAACTGTAAAATTCCGTCTTCCTATTGGTCGAGCCATGAGCCGATCACCCCACCTTATTGTATCGTAAAATTAGTTTTGTGATGTTGGCAACATGTAAACTTAGTTAAGGTGTAGTTTTATAGCGAAAGTAAATCTGTATTAAAAATACCTAATAAATGTTACGAGATCGTCTTAAAATAATATGTAAAGAATGTGCAATAATATATAGATAATGCCTAAACATAGTTTTGTAAACAGTACATAAACAGTTTTGTATAATTTAGCTTTAAAGTAGTAACATAGATCCCATTCCCTAACATTTTTAGATTAAAATCGATATTGTAAATTATTAAATATATATACGGTCCAGATGACCTTACCATGGGATGGGTAACCACTTTCCACAACCCTAAACAATAGATACATAAACAATTGTAAATAGACCTAAGTTTAGTATAAGAAAAATGTTGTGAACAATAGTAAAAACAGTTGTGCAAAATCAATAAAAACGTTCTCGGAATTAGCGGCCCTCGTTAAGGTAAAGTTTCGGAGTACTTAAGCTGGCGCAAACTGTGAACAAATTGCGAATTCTTAGCCGAGTCGCCAGTAGTAGTCTTCGAGACTTTGTCTCAGACGCTACACCCTGAATGGGCCGATAATCCCGAACATAACTATTCCTCGGAATATTATTGTTTTATTTTATTGGCATCCGTTTCAGGAAATAAATCGGAATCGGGCCGTAACTGGCTGATTCAAGCTATTAGTAGAGACGCACGGAAACCACTTTCCTGCACTCGTTCACTATAGCTTACAGTCCACCTTTACCTCAGGGCAGGGAAGTGTGCAAACTGATACCAACGGTCAATCGCTTATCACCCATGTAGACACGGACTTAAGCCGACCAGTGGTGTTCAACTCTGTCGCGAGACAGTTTCTGACACCCGCGCGAGGCCGTCCGCTACATATAGGTTGGGTGGATGATTATAAAGAAATAAAAACTATAAAATAAGGACCGACGTAATTTTTACCGCTCTTTTACCATATACATATTAATTATTTATTTTAACTATAGGATAATAAGTGGAGTACTAAAATGTATCTCATCATTTTTTGGTTGAAACAGAGATAATATGGGATGCTGATTTAAATACATATTTGTATTCATTAGAAGTTTTATTAAACTTACCGCTTCTTTCATCTTAGTTTCAGCTTCTAGTGTCCTTATCAGGTTGGCATTTTTACGAGATTCCTTACGAAGTTGCGCCACCTTTAACAAATATAAAGACATTTATGTTTGTACCGTTCATAATATATTGTATTAAAGTCTAAGAAGGCGGTGTTTGAACGGTACATACCTCCTTAGCTCTGGCTGCTTCAGATTGCGCGTGACGTTTGGACTCCTCGCGCATTCGTTGTACTAGTTTTACCTGTGGAAATGTTACAGATTATAAGTATCAAATTAAATCGTTATATATCCTAAACTAATATTTAAAATGAAAAACGATAAAGGAACCTAAAGATGATTTTAAAATACCTATTCAACGACACCCAACTTGACATAGTTCATTGACTTTTTTTTCATTTTGACAATAATAATAGGCGTCTGGTTGTCGCTGTGGTGAATTTTGATTACTGTCATGTCTTTAGTGACACTCGCAAGGTTAAGACGAATCAATTGACGTAAGAATTATCAAAATCGGCCTACGCATTTGGTCTCTAGAAAGCCACATAAAAACAAACATACATACATACATACATACATACAAAGACTGATAAACACATTGCCCTCCTTTGCGTCGCGCAGTCGGGTAAATATATTTGTCTTCGTCCTCTTATCAAAAATTTGTACATACCTAAATTGCAACATAAGTTATCTTGCTACTTAGAAATTTACAAAGTTTTTTAGACCATTCTTTCTATCGTTACATGACGACAGAAAGAATGGTCTAAAAAACGAAACCTGCCGATTTAAGCCCGACCCTTACGCTATATTTGACGGAATTAAAGTACTTCCACGTCAGCACGACATTGCATGTTATTCAAACTACGTAGGCTTCACTTTTCGTCCCGACGTGACAACACTGGCATCAAGAACCGATTGCTGCATTCATTGACTCATTCCTATGCCGCGCCACTAAGACCTGGAACTCCCTACCAGCTCACGTGTTTCCTCCTACAGTCCCGGGTCCTTTAAGCGGGGCGTGAAAAGGCATCTGATGAAGTTTACGATAGTAATCCTCTTTCCGTGACTTTGCCTTTAGCTTAAAATCAGGCTAGGTGAAGTTAAATTCAAATATCCATATCCATACTAATATTATAAATGCGAAAGTAACTCTGTCTGTCTGTCTGTATGTTACGCTTTCACGCCTCAACCACTGAACCGATTTTGATGAAATTTGATATAGGGGTAGATTAGACCATGAGAAAGGACATAGGCTATGTTTGGTCGCGATAACCGACATCCACGCGGGCGGAGCCGCGGGCAAAAGCTAGTCCTTTATAAAAAAAAACATAAGAGCAGTGTGTAGCAGGCGACAACTTCAAACATTTTTCTTTCTTTCCCCTTTCAAGGCATTCCCCCTGTAAGGGAAAGACAGCGGGTTCGAGTCCCGCCCGAGATGATTCTTCTTTTTCCCTATGTATTCGATTTGTATAGTTAGCATACTTAATGCTGTAAAAATTCATTCAATTTTTCTTTCTTTCTTTCTTTACAGACCTTGTCCCTTAATAGTATTACACTCACCGGGATATTTACCATGTTTATATTTTGTATTTGGTAACCGATATTTCGGCGCTGTTTCAAGCGCCATGATCAGTACACCGTGATCATGGCGCTTGAAACAGCGCCGAAATATCGGTTACCAAATACAAAATATAAATATGGTAAATATCCCGGTGAGTGTAATACTATTAATGTTAATGACCATGTCAATCTCAAATCAGACCTTGTCCCGCTTCATGTTGTGCAGCTCGTTGCGCATGGTGTTGATCTGTTGCGCGGTGTGTTGCTGCGACCGCTGCAGTCGCGTGTGTTCGCGTTGCGCCGCCTGCAGTCGCTTCAGTTCACGCGCCATACTCGCCGCACGACGCTCGTATTCTTCCTTCACGCGTTTTAGCTTCTCTGTTGGAGGAGACGCTTGGGTCGCTGTGGAACATAATCTAGTGTTTATATAAAAAAATAAGATTATATTTAGATAATAAATCGTAACAGGTGACAAACGGAAAAATGCACAGACGATAAAAACGAACCCAACACTGGGAGTGGGCCAACCTAACATTGGGAGAGGCCTATGTGCAGTAGACTGATTTGATTTGATTACTTAGATGATAAACGTTGCTTAGCTTTGAAATCATACGATTTGCTCTATTAGGATATTTTTTCTTTTAAAAAGTAAACGAAATTTCTAGACGGGACCTCTCGATCTTAAGGTCGACTTCTTAACCAGTAAGCTTTACATTGGATAATAATATATATATATATATATATATATATATATATATGTATATATGTAAAAAAATATATATATATATATACACACATATATATACATATATACATATATATATATATATATATATATATATATATATATATGTATTAACATTTGCGGTAGCCTAGTGGTATGGGTAATGGACTGCTGAGACGAGGTCTCAGGTTCTATCCCAGGTTTACCATGGCACACACCAATGACTTTTCGATGCTTTTCGAAGTTATGTGTGTATTTATCGCAGGTTTATAAGTGCCCGGTTAATGGCAATAGGCTCGCCACCTATTACATTGGGACCTAAACCTAAAATGGCGAAATGTGGGTGCTAACACCTCTGCCTACCCCTTCGGGGAATACAGGCGTGAGTTTATGTTATGTATGATATGTTATTAACATTTGTAAACAGACGAAAAAAATCCCACAGAATTAAAGATTTCACTGGTGATGTATGTTAAATTATACTGTATTTCTTCATGTCAGCCATATTGCCGGGAAAGCATGCCATAAGACAGAAATCTTTGGGATAATACAACAGCATCCTAATATGAATGATCAGAAACTCAAGCACTTACCAAGCGAAGCCAGCACTTTGTCCCTCTCTTCATTGGTAGCCTTGATCTGATGGTGCAGTGTGTCGAGCCTCTGCTCGTAGTGGGTTCGGAGCGCGGCCAGGCGACGTTGCGACAGCTCCAACTGTTCGATGAGACGGGCTTTTGTGTCGATATCTTCGCTTAAAGCAGCCAGTTGCGCTGAGAGGACACGTTGACCTGAAAGTGTGGAATATATGTAATGAAATGAATAAAATTAATTTCAACAGATTATTTTCAAAAATGACATACTGTCATCCCCTATTTGAACTCATTGAACACCGTTTTCAACATAAAAGGTACCAAATTTTTTCACAAGATCGGTTACTGAACCGACGATTTTAGGCGTGAAAGCGCATTAGAGAGAATGACAGAGTTAATTTCGCATTTAAATATTAGTATGGATGATACATAATAATATACATATAATAAGATGATACATAATAATACAATAGCTCAGTTGGAGGAGCATTCTCCCCGTAAGGGTCGTGAGTTCAAGTCTCACTTGAGCGTTTCATTTTTTCCGATGTTTTTCGAACTTAAAAGTTAGCATAATAAATGTTATAAAAAATTCATTCAAGATGATACATAAGTTTAAATTTCATATGTAACATGCACGAAGTATAGCAATATTAGCCAGGTCAGTCTTTGGATGGGTGATCAGTGTTAGTACACTCACACACTCCGGATCTTGGAGAGTACATTAAGCCATCATGTGTATCGGTTGCAAACTATGGCAGTCATTACGGGTACTTGGAGCCCGAGAAAGTCCAACAACTAATCTAACTGTAGAGCTTCAATATTTTCTCGCTTTGGGTCTTCAGATGCCTCGCACCATAACTGAACCAGGGCTATCTCCGATTTAGAGATGACCCCCACGGGTATGGGAACAACGGTGTCCCCCTTTCGCTCCTGAAGATAGGTCTTAGTACCCTGTACTACAAAAAACACCCCGAGGAGGGCCAGACCGTAAGGGATGGCCCTGGGTCAGCCGGGATGCGAGGGATATGTCGAAGACAAGCTCACCTCCGGCCTAGCACCACGACCCACAGTCGGCGTGCGATTTTAGTCGGTTCGAGTCCGACATAACCTCCCCTTCCGGCTCCGGCTGGGGAGGTACCTGAGGAGATTTCCTCACGAAAAAATTAAATAAAAAAGTACTACAAAAAACACAAATCTTACCTTTAGTCTCGGAGTCTTCGTCTTCCGACTCACTCGGCTCCCCGTCTCCATCGGAGGGTTCCGAGTCCTCAGCACTCTCTCCCTCTGCCCTCTCCCTCTCTCCTATGATACGGTCATCAACCGCACTCGTCATGCTCTCACTCATGTTCAGCTTGCGTTGGAACTCTAGCTCACCCATACTGCGTGCGAGAAGTTCTTTTTCCTGTGGAAAAGTTATAAGCATAAAATAAGTAAACTGATTATAAATGGGTGAAAGATTAGTAGCTTAGTGGTTAAAGAGTCGGTATTACGATCGACAGGTCACAGGGTCGAATCCTGGTCATTCAATTACACCACAAACGTGAATGTAGCTGAAGGGGTTAGGTTAGAGGGAATATTAGTAATTTCAGTTAATATAAATTTATATATAAAAATTTATATGTGAACGAATGTATGGATAGCCTAGTAGGTAGCATGTGTGAATGTGTGGATTTGTGGATGGATGGAAGGATGTTTAGATTTAGATTATATTTAAGTAGGTATATATTTACATAATTATGTATTTATATAAATGTGTAGGTATATGATATAAATATATAATTGAACGCCAACAACTACCAGTTTTGTACTCCAACCAACATACATTTCCATCCAAAGGTTGCCTGGCAGAAATTGCGTAAAGCGATAAGGCCGCCCTTTGTACTGCTCTTGTGTTCCTAATTTCCATACTATTAATAATGTAATTGGCGTACAATAAAGTATATAATAAATAAAAAAATAAATTTAGAGAGATGTATGGACGAGTGCATGAATGACTGTTGGATAGGTATATGAATGGATTTTTATCACTTTTTTAAACAAAAACGTCTGTATGAAGTATATGGATCTGGATGAAACTAGCGTCATTTGTATGTTTTTTTTTATTTTTTATAAAGGACACGTCAATTTGACTTCACTGATGGTAAGCTTAAGGCAAAGTCTCGGAAAGAGGATCATCATCGCAAACATGTACCATATTAACAATGGTGGCACTCAGCTTGACGACCTCATCAGATGCCTTTTCACGCCTCGCGTAATGGATCCGGGATTGTAGGACATTGGGAAAATGTGACAGTGCCCGATTGTCCAATAACGGACAGGTGTCAAGTAACAGGGTGTTGTAATGCAAAAACCAACATACCTTATACAATTCTCGCTTGGCGTCATCGATGATGACTGACGGGTCGTGCACGGAGTCGTGTCGAGTTCTCGCAACAGTCGCTTCCCGCCGCCTGCTCGCTTCGTACATCGCGTTTGATTCCATCAGTTGAGCTCTCAGATCTTCTATTTCACTTACATAACCCTGTGAGGCAAGGGTGGTTTTTTAGAGTTTTTGTGAAGATTATTTTCCAAAGAATGATTTTGTAGATCACAGTTGATAGAAATAACTATTAATGTCATTTAACATCGTACTATTAAGATGAAAATGCGAAGTTCTTTGGATATTTGTTACTCAATCACGCGTACACGGCTTAAGAGAACATTTGGCACTATATCCTACTAATATTATAAACACGAAAGTTTGTGAGTATGCAACCTTTACAATAATAGAGCTTATACATTAGAAAACACATAGGCTATAATATCATCACGCCACTATTCAAGGGAACAGAGCAGTGATCATTAATGTCAACAAATTCAGCCGGCATATACGCAGAAGTGACAGTGTGGTTATTTGTTGTTCTTTAGATAACTATATCATTGTATAAAAGGGTGCAGCGGGAATCGGATCGGACGCAAAAGCTAGTTATACGGATTTATTGATTCGATTCTAAGTTGGGTGCTATCGTAAGGGACTAAGATGTAGTTCCCATTGAAGCAAAGAATTATAGAGTTCTCCTTTTGTGTCATTCTTAGAGTGATATATAGCGTGGAAACGTGCCTGTTTGATGTCGAATGTGAAGTATGTCTGACAAGTTGTGTACTGTCAGCATTAGAAAAATGTTGACGAACAAAGTGCACAAAATGATCTTAATTTCGTTTTTCGACCCCCTTCCAGTTGACCGATTGTTCTGATATTTGGTACACCTTTAATTCGTACACTAATACCATATAAATCAATAAAAATGGTTGATTTGTTCTTAATACGCGAGTTTTATGCAGCTGTTTAACAGCAAACAGATATGTACAGCCCAGACTCAGCCTCAAATGCATGGCTAGAGTAAACAATAGTGCCCGGAATACGGCAATAGGCTCACCCCCTATTACGTGGGACCAAATACAATGATTGGTGAAATGTGGGTGTTAATTCACCTCTGCCTAACCCTCAGGGGATAAAAGCGTGATTCTATGTAATGTAATGTAATTTTGAGATCATTTGAGACTTCGTCGTCAAGATATTTATTACGTTGACTATACAATGTCAGAAAACCGTACCTGTACTAACGAAGTGAGCGAACAATCATTCGTGTCAGGGCTGCCATCTTTCGGCGCGAAGTTCCCCAGCGCCTTCTGTGCCAACAGCTCGCTGTTCCGAGCCGACAGCTGTTCTATAGTGCCCTGCATCGCCTTAACTCTTCGCCTTAGAGATTCACACTCGCCCGTGAGGATTGCATTCTCTTGGACAACGTCGCTCCAACCCTCTTCGCCGTTTTCAGCCACAACGCGTTTACCCTGCAAATAAAACAAAATGATATGAGATTGTAAGGCTGTTAACTTATTATACGTGTAGAAAACCCCATGGAGCTAAGGGTGTGAAGTGGGCGAAGTCAACAGTGAAAAAAAAAGAAAACCCCACACGGTGTTTCGTTGCGGAAATCTTTTCAATTAGTTTCCTGAGTAGTCTAGGAGAAATTTCACAGGCACCCAGTCTCAGCATAGGTGATACATTTTACGTGATTCCTCCCTCCCGAGACCTCTTTTTTTTTTTTATACATTTTAGGTGGCAGACGAACACACTGCCACCTGATGGAAAGTGGATACCGTGGCCTAAGGACGTATGCAACACCAGGGGCGTTACACTCGCAATGCAAACTCCTTCTCCAAACTTCGCTAAATATTCCCAAATTGTACTAGGAACCTGCTTCTATGAAATACTTGCTTTACTCAAGCACACTTCTATCGTGCTAAATTTAGATTTAAGCCTCACCTGTTTATATTCAGTCAATTCTAACTGCAGCCTCGCGACCTCCTGCCTCAGTTGATGTATAGTCCTCGACGTCAGATCCTGGTTAACGATACATCTGTTCTTTATATTCCTCGCCCTGTTAGCATACTTGAGGGTATTCAGCGTCTCCATAAAGTCCCTATCGCTGGGCGAGACGCAGGCTATCATGACAGTGTTGCTGTTGCCTCCTAAGGAGTCTTGGAGCAGTCGAGTCAGTTTGGAGTCTCTATAAGGAACGTGGAGGACTTTGCGAGATTTGTCTCCAAGAGCTGATATGACGTTGCCGAGAGCTAATAAGCCGCAGTTTATCGAGATGCCTTCTCGAGCGCGCTCGCCAGTTGCTCCTGTAATACATAAAAAATATGTCAAATCGTTGGAAGGGCATTAGAAGGAGCGACAGTGTCAGCAACACGAATATGACACTTCAGATCTTGCAAACGTCCATAGACCACGGCAACCACTTCCCATCAGGTGGACCGTGAGCTTGTTTGCCACCTAAACGATATAAAAAAATACTTGTTACCAGAAAAGTGATTCTTGATTCCAAGCCATTCATTTGTGCAAATTTAAAGTGGGATTGTGGTCTGGACTCTGATTCGATTGCTAGGTCGGATAGTATATAGGTATATCCAGAATAAAAATGATGATATCACTCACCTGTACGCTTTAACCTTTCAGACCCAGCCAGATCAACAAAATGGAACTTCGCCGTCAACGTCTCATACTGTTCAGGCGCGTCAGTATCTCCTTCCTTGTCTGCCACCTCCTGGTCTGGCGCCAACCTCCTCTGTCTGAGCAGGAGAGTGAACACAGCGTGTGATCTTGAAGATGATGAGTTCATGTTGGTAGCTGCAGTGGTTCTGGCTAAAGCACCGGCTCGTAAGGCTCCAAGGGCTTCTCTTGCACCGCGGACGGCTCGCATTGATGCTCCTACTACGCGTACACCGCCGCAGCCATCTTCTGTTATTCTTAGGGCGCCCTACAACGAAAAAATAAGGAATTCAAAAGTGTTAGGCTACATGCCTTCCCAAGTGTCGTACAACGCGATTGAGAGATCGAGCTGTTTTTCTATCTGATAATAAAGCAACTTAAAAAAGGTTAAGGGTCCGTCCCCTTTTTCGTAGGTTCGAAAAGCAAAATTGAAAAGTTGACATCAGTCTGAGGTATACACAGGTACAAAAGGGTTTGCATAAAAACCTTATTGTCTTTATCTTGGGTAAATACGAAAGCCAGTAAATGAAATAATTAAAAAAAAACGAATATAGAGAATACTTCAGTTCTTTTTCGTAACTCAGTAAGAACGAACTAGTAATTAAGGGGCGGAGTCCAACACGCACCCTCTGTTTGTCAGTTCCCACGACACCAATATTCGGTTCGATCGGTACGGGCATGTTCGGGTTTGAGGTTTAGATTGCTAATGCTCGTATGAAGTTGTATGTATTAATAATTGTCTGTGCCCGCGGCTTTGCTTGCGTGGAATTCCGTTCGTTTATTTCCTCTCTGGACTATGATGAACATTTCAAAAACATAATAAGCTAAATGGGTTCAGCCAGACAAACGTACAGCAATTGATTTTTATACAAGTACTAGCTTTTGCCCGCGGCACCGATCGCGTGGATGTCGGTTATCGCGACCAAACATAGCCTATGTCCTTTCCCAAGGTCTAATCTACCCTTATACCAAATTTCATCAAAATCGGTTCAGTGGTTTAGGCGTGAAAGTGTAATATACATACAGACAGACAGACAGACAGAGTTACTTTCGCATTTATAATATTAGTAAGGATGTATGTATACAGACTTAACTGCCTGAATGTTTTCACTAGAGTAGAGAGAATCACCATTACTTTTTTATTTGATTCATAGATTTAGCTCAATCAACTGTATCTAAAATCGCATTCTCAGGCATTAGCAGAATACAGATTCTGCTACTAGTTCCTGTTGTGCCATATTTGTCAAAAGAATGTGATATATTTAAATGCACTTAGAAACGGATCTTAACTATTGATTAACTGCGCCATATATGGCACGTGCCGTAAACAAATACAGGCGTCTAAGGCGTTTGCATAGTTCCCATATTGGGCAAGTGGACCAGTAGTCGCAGAAGGTAGTAAATAACATAAATATACATCTCTATCTAAACTCTCGCGTATTTACAGAAGTAAGTACCTAGTCTTATAAAAAAGAAAGTACATACCCACTTGAATTATTTCTATGGACTTCCTAAATTACTAAGTATCAGCATTGTAGAATCCATATTACCTATAAGCTAGTTAAGATAACCTTACGTTAGGTCTAGATAGCCCTATCCCTACCCTAGCTCTTTTGCAATCGTTAAATACCTACTTAATTATTTCTTTAAAATCGACTGACGCGTTGATCGCTGCATGCAAATTATTACCTACATTATTTACCTACTAATCGTACTTTTGATGGCTCATACAAACCTTAGAAAAAGGATCTTTAGCAGGATCAAGCAGGTCAACTATATCTTCGTTATAAAGCTCTATAAACTGCGTTTGTACTGAGAACTCTGGTGGTAGCTGTCCTTGCGCGCGCGCAGCTTCCGCCCTTGCTTCTGCGCCGGCGAAGAGATCCCGGATGGCGCGAGGGATGATCCCTCGTCTGTCCTCATCGCCATCCCCCTCGCCCTCCCAACCACTGCCCATTGTGTACGTTTTGCCGGAGCCCGTCTGTGAACAAGAGAAAAATAATTTCGTTAGTTTTTTTTTTAAGTTTGCTACGTTTGCTATCAGTATCGGAGGTCCGATCTGGGGCACATTTGGAACATGGATATGATAAATATGACACACGACTTTTAAAGCTACTGACTCTTATCTGTTACCTTGGCCCTTGAACCCTTGCATAACCCGGGCAAAGAAGAAGAATTAAAAAGAAAAGGAAAAGAAAGGGCGTTTTTATGTGCGCAAAATCCATATGGATACCATCCTCCGTCGGATCCGGTGGACGGTTGGACTTGAACAGACTAATACGCACGCGACATGGTCGTTGTTGGCTACCGGAGGTGAGGTTGGCAGGTTTATTTTATTCCTCGCAAAGAAAGGGCGTAGATATCGCCGACACTTTCATTAACCGAAAGAATATTTTGATGCAATAAGTTACCTACTCGTGAAAGTGTTGTTCTACCCACATAGGAAGATACCTAGTGGGAATGTGGGCGTACCAAGATAGGGCGATAACAAAAACGTAGCCATTTCTGCCAATTAAACGTTAATAATGAATGGCGACATCTGAATGTTCCGGAAGCGTCGGAGTCCGGAACCGCTGCGCTAATCACTTATAGAAGTGTAGGAATGGAATGGGCGTCGCTAATTCATGATGCAGAGTTCCCACGGTCACGGCTAGTGCACACCAAACTCACTTTCTAAACGCGTGACTTACGTGTGCCACAGAGATTATAATTCTTTGCCTTTTATGTCTACATGCGGGTTATACTCAAAATCCAGAATTTTAAAAAAACATACTTCAAATTTTTATACTAGAATAGAATAGATACAAAATTTAATTCATCTCGAATACATCAGGAAAATGAATCTTTTGGGTAGAACTGGAACCCGCGATCTTTCGCTTATAGGAGGACTTAACCAACTAGACCACCGAGACACCCCCGATGTGATTAAAATGTTCTTTCTATTATTATCCGTCTTTAAGGCGACAATGGAGCCATCCACCTATGTTCTTACGAACTATCGGAACCAATGAATGAACAAATAAGGTACAGAGTACAAAAAGTACATGCTGCAGTTGGAGATACGCTGTTAGTTCAGGCTTAGGAAAGTTTTAGTCCGATAAAACAGACATAAGACTCGTTCAAGTCACGGACTCTTAGTGCGTTTCCGTTTACGGTTATAGGTACTTTAGTTTAGTAGGTCAGGCAGGGAAGTTTAGGCTTTTATAAACAAGACAAGCCAGGTGCTCTCCAGATGGCGTGTAGTCACGCTTGAAATAGTTACGTGAGCAAGGACATTTTTATGAGCATTGAGAATTAACAAGTGTGTATTAATTTCTTTCGACCCGTAGTCATGGATTAGTGGAATGTAAACTATATCCATTCTTTGAAAGAAATATTAATTTATTTTTGGAAGACAGATAAGGTCCACAATAAAAGTGTCAAACAAGACGACCAACATACTCGTAGATAGCGCTATTTTATTACGTGTAATTGAAAAACATTTCAGGAACTCTCAATACATCTGTGCCTTCTCTTTCAGGTCGTAAGTATTTATGTAATAAAGTGGCTTCTCTTCTATATAACTGTTCTATGACTATATTTTAACCGCGTAGCTAACCGTAGATGTAGGTAATATAGATACACCTATACGGGCGCCCGTATTCTGAAATTGAAAGTATGATTCGACGTTGTCTCATTAATGCACGGCTTGATAATACATTCTTTAACTATTTGGGTAGCTAACAAGCACGCGGCTGCCTTCAAGTCTGAATTTCACCTTTAGGAACTGTGAATAAGGGAAACTCAACTGAATTAGCAGACTCACATTAAGAGTAGGATCTACACTGGCAAATTGAACCTGAGACATATGCGTTATTTATGTGAATAAAGGAGAAAAGTACTCATAAAAAATCGAATGGAGGTTCAAAACTTTATGATTACACTACAATTTCAGCATTTTTTCGGCATTAGGTAATGATGGGTACTGTTGTGAAGAAAAGGTGTTCATCGATTTGAAGGCGAATGTGAGATGGTAAGAGGTTTTAAGTTTCCGGTAGTGAGAAGGTACAAGGTTTATTACATTTCATTGGACTAGGCTAGGCGAATTGCATTGTGAGGTAAAAAATACAAAGTAAAACTGCTGTATTACCAGTACTATCGACTGCATATAAAATGATGCAGACGTAGGCAGGATAGGTATTTCCAACTAGGTAATAGCAAATTTCTTTTGAGTTAGAGACAATGCAATTATGATATGAGTCATGCACAGTACAAGCTTTCATTGCAATCGTATGAATGGTATGGGAACGCATATGGCACAAGTAAACAAAGAAATATTCATTTGTATGCATAATGGAATGAAAGAGGATGCAGTGGCGAGAATTGAAAGGGTGTGCTGCGGTTGTTTGGGCACGTAGAACTTATTAGTACTGAGTGTATGACAAGTCTACACTCATTATTGATACATATAGATGAATAGTTTGTTTGTTTTGAAGGACTACACTCTGGAGCTACCGACCGGTACGATTTGAAAAATTCAACTTAGTCTTTTTATTGTATCCAGTTATAACTAATTGCAAATGCAAGTTATAAGTTAGCGAACTTTTCTCGCATTGGGATGGGCAGCAAAGCTAAGTATGAAATACAACCGAATAACAGGAGGAGGTCATCATCATCATCATCTACATAAAGACGTTAGTCTGCAGATTGCATCCGAGGCCATGGTGCCCTCGGAGCTTAGGGTCCTCATCAACTCACCTTGGGTGTCCAAGGTAGTGAGACCGTTCGCACGCATGTCACTCTCCACGACGCCAGGCCAGCACTTCTTAGGCCTACCCCTTCTACCTGGACCCGGTGGGGGCGCCATTGCCAGGCATTTGCCACGTAGCTGGGCGGTTGCCGAATAACAGGAGGAGATGATTCGATAAATTACAGATTGCGGGGGGTTCGCTAGTATCTAAATGAAATGTATTTGATTCAGACATTTCATTACTTCAGATTGGATAAGGTATGTACAAAATTTAAACAACAATACATTCTTTTTTAAAACAGTAATTTCGTTTTCAACAGATTTCTTCTGTTGAATTTGTAATTACCCGTCGCAATGCACAATACTGTTCATGAAAAAATAATTACCACTTTCTCTTTCGACGCCAGCTCACTAACATTTAGATATTGGAGTTTAGTCACCTAGTTGGGATTAAAAATAGTAACACCGTTACGACAGGAACTAGTGGGTAACCAAGAAGTATCCGAAACTTCGGAATCGCATGATATACGAAAGAAAGACGTAACATGTATCCATCCTACTAATATTATAAACGCGAAAGTTTGTAAGTATTAATGGATGGATGGAAGTTTGTTACTCTTTCACGTAAAAACTACAGATTAGATTTTAATGAAATTTGGGCTGACACCCTGGATTAGGACATAGGCTATGTTTAACCACATATCATCATCAACCATCGCGATTAACCACATCCACGCGGGCAAACCCGCGGACAAAAGCTAGTGTTTTAATATACCACTTAGGTGGCAGCACACGACGCACTTGATGGAAAGTGGTTACTAATGTGCAATATCAGGAGCATCACACTCGTGCTGTCGACCCTGAACCTTCTAATGGCCTTCTTGAATAACTCCATATTGTAGCTACAGCGGCGAGTTCATTAAACAGCTTTAGCAACTTACATAGCAGCTTAGGCCAAACGATTTTTCACATACCGTCTTCGGGTCTGATCACGGAATAAATGTTTTCCATGGAATTTATTGCCCGAAACTTCGTTCCGTAACTTCGGATGTTTTTATCCGGATATACCGGATATGGGTTGACATACATCGCCGATGGCGTTCGATTATAAACAGATAGTAATCACAATACACGACTACGTACTTATAAGTCCGTTGTTAATAGCCATTGTTACTTCGTTCGCACATTGGGCGTCTGTTCGTCTGCCTGAGCGATAGCACGTGAGCGCAATACAGACTGAAACTATAGGTACCTAGAGTTTAATAATTATAATTATATGTCTAAAACTAGGAGCTTGCATATCATTACGATTGTGAGGATGAGTAATGAAAGACCTACAGTTTGTTTATTCATAATCTCTAGGTGTTAAAATTTAAAGAGATTATTGTATGCAAACTATTTTCTCAAGGGCACGTCTGGACCTTCCTTCTGGAATTGTTTAATAAGATCTTTAGAAAGATGTTTTAATAATAGAAATCCTAGAAACTACAGTCCGTACCTACTAGCTCCAGTGCGCAGATCTATCCACGTGTAAATCCAAACCCGTTATCGCAAAAAAAAAAACACTGTAATGACAAATGGTTATCTTTTTTAAATTTCTACAAAATCGATTCAATCCCAAACGCGTCGGTTTGGCCAAGGCTTTAAACGGCCTATAAAGATCGCAGTTGCTTTCGTATTTATGATAAGAATTTATTTATTGTTCGGACGCCGATCAACCCTACAACACATGACAGCGAACAATTATATTATAACGTCTTCATCAGATAAAGACGGAACAAAGCGAGAAAGCGTCAGCAGTGAAGCGTCTCTAATCATATATGTTGATAATTATAAGATAAAACGGACACTTATACAGGGGGTTCAGCGATTTCTAATGTAGGGTAAGTACAGACAATAGAGAAACGTCTCAAAATAGTTTCAATGTGTCTCTTTTTGTTTGACAGACAAAAACTATAAATAGGGCAATATACTTAAGTCCAGCTATAACATTACTGAATTCATTAGGTGTAAGGGCCTCTATCGGAAGAAGCCTATATTCAGTAGTGGACTGCAACTTGATTGATTGAACAAGGGAACCTCACTGGAAACCGAACTGAAAAATGCTCTTATTGCAATCGAGTTACGGTAGGATGATGATGATCATGATAATGACTGTCTCCATTATCTGTATTTTTTTATAAAGGACACGTCAATTTGACTTCACCTCGCCTGATGTTAAGCTAAGGGCAAAGTCTCGGAAAGAGGGTCACCATCGTAAACATATACCATGTTAACAGTCGTGGCACTCAGCTTGATAGCCTCATCAGATGCCTTTTCACGCCCCGTTTTAGGACCCGGGACTGTAATTGGTATAAACATGTATAATTAAAATGCTATCACATAAAGTGACTCTTTTATTATGTAATTCCAAAAAAAAAATATGAGGTGGAACCAGCCAAAAATTGTTTCAGTAGATGCGCACAGCGGGTGCATCTACTCAAACACATTTATGTCGGATTTCACTTTTACAGCGGCAATTTACAAAAAAGTAAACGCGTATAATTTCATGTTTGTTGTTACATTATGTAAGATACTACAAAAAATACGTTTTTAAAAATATTAGGTGAGAAAGTTAATGAGTTATTAGATACTTTAGTCACTGCAAAAATCACTAGACATATTTTAATTATGCAGAATAGAGCTGTAATGTTAAGAAAAACTTAGCACCATGTCTCATATTTTCTTCAAATTTTCGAACTCCGGCCAAAGAGGCGACAAGACAAGTTCTAATAAAGGGTTATATAGATATTGTGCGAGTCTATGTCTATGTCAACAGTCATATCGTTTGTTCATCGCATATAGGTCTACTTACGTTTTATGACGTCAAACACACAGCATAGAGCATTGTTTGTGTCGCAATCCTGTATAGATCAGGAATTGTTCTGATATCGGGCATGTACTGTACAACTTGCCAAATTCGGGGCTCAATAAAAGTAGTCTTCTTTTCTATCAGAGGCGTAGGCGTATATGCTTTTACTAGTTTTAAGATCGCTTCTTTCTCAGAGGAGAAAGAAGAGATGCTTTTGATGCCCAGGGTTAGCTCGTTTACTCTTCCTATTCCTTATTTGGGATTTGAGGGAGCGACTGACGTCTGACCTCTTAGCCGTAAAAGGGAAGCTTGAGCCAGAGTCTGATTCGTTGTTTGGCAGGTGCACCGAATTGCAAGTGAGATCAAGGATGTTGGTAGGACGGATCACTACACTTCGTTTTCCCTAAACTGAAGGTTATACAGAGTGGAAGATTTCATGTCCCCTGGAGGGGAAGTACTCGAAATACTGGAAATAGAGAATTTCACTCTAAGGAAACATTCTTTTATTTTTTTAACAAAACTGCATTCAGATATTTTAGAAAACTCGCTAGACACACCTGGTAATCGAACCGACTAAAATCCGAAAAAATCACATCGTATATTTTTATAGCTTCAATCGATAGTGGAAATCATAACGATCAAATCTGTCTAGCAAACTTGGTAAATTTAATGAAAGGAAATCCCTGAAATCTAAACTTATAAAAATGCCAACAGAGACAGCACTTCTACTCAAGGCGTCATCAGTTAACAACAATAAAGTTATCTCTAAAGGCAAATATTTCTAAAAATTTGTACCTACTTAAAGACTGAACTTTGTTTCTGGTTTCGAATGTAACATATTGGATAACTGCAAGAGGTACAAGTAATACGCTTTTATAACTTCACATCTATTACAACTGAAACGTTAGGAGAGTAAATACCTAAAAATAAAGCTTATTTTTAGTAGTCTTTGGCACGACGGGAAAGGCCAACAGAGGTTCAGACGTGCCAAATTCTCAGAAGGTCAGACTGAACTTTACTGCCTCCCACTATGCAAGCCTACATCTATTAGGATAGGAATCATATAATAGACATTAGGTTGTGGTTACGTCTAAGAATATCAAATTCAAAGGAAATATCAAATTGTTAGGTTTCCATCTTTTTAAGCTGGGCGTAGACTGGCGTTAGACGGCGTGAAGATATGATATAAACTATTTTTTTCTCTCTCCTTGCAGTAAATCATAGGCTCTTGTAGTAAGAGAAAATAAACAAACATATATTAGCTTTGTTACGTTCTCAGTGTGGCCTGCGCTTTAGACGTTACAGAGCGGAAATTCTTTATAAAAATAATTGAGGAGGTGTGTCCCCTCGCACCCTTAGTGTGTTAGTTCACCCCCTTTAATAAGAGGTCCTTTAAAGCCCTTACAAATCTTTTACCAACGATTTATAATTATGTATATTATTTTATTAGTTGCTAGGACTCTTCGGGACGTAAGTCAACCCCACTTGCGAGATGTACCTTCTGACTAACGAACGAAGATCTGACGCAGGTTTATCTCACCGGGATGGGGTCACACGGCAATCGCTTCTACAAAAGTCTAGTTAAGCCACATTAGGAGGAGAAATCGTAGGAGAGCGAACCCTAGACTCCTATGCTTTGTATTCATCAGTAGCCAGGATATTGATATTTTTAATATTAGTCGAAGGTTTCCAAGTCACCAACACGTTCATTACGCCGAAGTCCTAACATCTTGTGTAAACAGATTGTTCATGTGTATTTGCAAAACAATTATCAATTGTCGGTGAAAACAGGTTCAACAAACATTGGGTAGAATTAGAAGGCCAGTGGAATTGAGTTGTTCAAATGTAATATAGACATAGGTCATGGACATGGCGTGACTAAGATTAGACCTACTTATAGAGCGCAGAAATTGGTATTTATTTTTGCTAACAAATTAGATTTTGGCATGTTTTACGAATTTTTATTATTTAATTTGTATGTCACTACATTTATATATATAAAAATCAATGCCACTTTTCGTTGTAATGTTATAACTCAACAACGCCTTTACCGACTTGGCTTCTTCTCTATCGTGGCGATACCGACTTGGCTAATTTTGGTCTTGAATTATTCGAAGTCCAGGGAAGGTTTGTACGTAGAGAAAAATTCGAATAATTGCCGGGAACCAACATCCACGCGGGCGGAGCCGCGGGCAAAAGCTAGTAGTGTATAAAGCAAGGTCGCTTTCCGCGTCCCTATGTCCCTATGTATGCTTATATCTTCAAAACTACGCTACAGATTTTGATGCGGTTTCTTTTAATAGATAAAGTAATTCAAGAAGAAGGTTTATATGTATAATACATGCAAAATATAGTAGAGGGTGCAACGGGAACGGAATCGGACGCCACGCGGGCGGTAAAAAATTGGCGGTACGAAGTTCGCCGGGTTCGGTAGTTATAATTATAATTTGAGACTGGACTACCCCTTTTCATAATTTGGCTTCATTTTGGCTTTGCCTTCGTTCTGAAAGCCTGCACCATAGCTTGTTACTTGGTCAATCAGCAGGTGTATTTCAGGTGGCTTTGCAGGTGAGATTAGATTGGACTCCAAAACTAATTAAAAAATAAATGAAAAGGACGTAAGCAATGAAATTTAAAGCATTATTACGTTATATTACTAATAATGAATGAATGTATGAATGAAATTATAGTTTTTTAATAGCACCAGTTGTGTAGTGGGCGTGTTGTTGTGTGAGTAATAAATTAACTTTGATTTTAAGGTGCTGTTGCGCCAAATTGCCTGTTAAGGTTAAGATTAACGATTAATTTGCTGTGTTAACGCACCTGTGGTTTATGTTGTACAAGTAACAAATCTACAGCTGTCTAATAAATTGGAATAGCTAAATTGGCTGTCAAATAAGTTTATTTTTAGCTCAACTGGCGTGTAAATTTAGTTTCTAGGTTGGGCAAGTTGTATGAATTGGATTGCTATAAATATATATTAAATTTTTTTTTCTCACCTATGCATTTGATGTCTAGTTTATTGTCAGAAATTAGCATTTGAGGTCTCTTATACAGTTTGTTTGCTTCATCAAGAAGTTGATTCATACGATCATAAAGAGTTGCGATCGGATCAGATTCATGATCGTGTAATTAAACTATCTAATACTAGCTTTTGCCCGCGGCTCCGCCCGCGTAGATGTCGGCTATCGCGACCAAACATAGCCTATGTCCTTTCTCAAGTTCTAACCTATACCTATAACAAATTTCATGAAAATCGGTTCAGTGGTTTAGGCGTGAAAGCGTAACATACAGACAGACATACAGAGTTACTTTCGCATTTATAATATTAGTATGGATTTGATACATTTTATATTTCAGGCCTAAATATTTCGTTTTAAGAATTTACGAAGTTTGAACCAGCAGGGTTGCCAGCGTAATCGTGTTAATTAATACATATTTTTACATAAAACTTGACTTTAACTTGTTTATAGAGGTACACCATAGGTGTCATAATAATTTGCGGATAATCAATGGTCAAGGTACAAATCACGTTGTAAAACCAGTTTTTCTCGGAATTCCTTTTTACGTTCTTACATAATTTATTTTTGGTACAAGTCACAAGTGATGTTCAAGTGAACAAGCTGTTTTTAGCTATGCCAATGTACAGTTTAAAATTTGGATGTCCTCCGTACTTGTAGGATACAAAAAACCAGACGTGCTATGGGTTTGCTATTATAGTAAGGCATGAAATAAATACCTCTATTTATTTATTTAAATATTTCTACGAAAATAATAGGGAATATAACGCCTATTTCCCTCCGGGTTAGGCACTAGGCAGCCTCCAGGGTAGGTATATTACAGGCGGGCGAGCGAGCGAGACTCGCGAACCGCGCTGCCCGCGCGCGCAGGCAACTCGGGCGTCGGAGGGCACTGACTGACCTCCGTCCCCCATGAGCGCGGGCCTGGGGGTGACGGGTGAAGCCGCCTGTCACCCCAGCAGAAGCAGGCCACGGCGACGGTGCGCTGAGAAGCGCGGCTCCCCATTCCGGGGGCGAGTCGGGGACACCACTGTCCCCCCTCCCGAGGAGGGCTAGACCGTAACCCACAGTCGGCGTGCGGTTTTAGTCGGTTCGAGTCCGACATAACCTCCCCTTCCGGCTCCGGCAGGGGGGTATCCGAGGGGATTTCCGCACAAAAAAAAAAGGTAAAATAAAACATTAAAGTAGTAAAATATTACATTTTTGTTTAACCGTTTGATTTACATACAATTATCAGATAAAGATCAGCTGGTATCCAAAAAAATAGTCTTGTGCTATAGGTACCAGGTACTAATAAAAAAAAATATTAATCATATATCTATATTATGGTTACATCGTGAATCCGTTAGTCTTTAGTGTATATCGAAAATATAAAAATATCAGCGGTCACTGACCAACGACGATGCATTGTAACAGTTAGTATTGTACGACATTGACAATTGTTTTATAATGTGTAATATTCCACACAATGAAAACAATTACATGGTAATTTAATATTGTATTTACACAAATGGTTTCACAAGGTAATTTTGTAGTGCAGTGTTATTGAATAACGGTTAGGGGTATATGCTTTCGATAGTATCTTGTTTCTCCAAACTAAGAAATACTTGAGAGGATTACCAGCAGAGCTGGGTGTGTATGTCTGTTTGAATGAGGCCTGTATATACAGCTTTTCAAAACTGTTTACTGTTTTTTTCCAATCTAGTTCTAGATCACTACAGCTGTTATTTGACTGAGGATATTTTTATTACTAGGTATTTACTCAACTTTATTAGCATAAATTTTTGAAGTTAAATTTAACTAACTTAAAGTGTCGTATGGACTTAAAACATTGTAAGTTTGTGACATTTGGATTTGGAATTGAATGCTTTTGATTTCTTTTACGACCTTTTTTGTAACTGTAGTGATTAGTAAAATCGCTGCCGCTTGTGCTTTAAATAGGCGCCGTAATAAACTGAATGGTGCGAGCACGATCGTTTTGCTTACTCTGATGTCACCTGCTATGAGATAACATTATACAGCAACACACTTAAATTGCCATACTGTATCACGTGTCCTTTAAGATTATTACATTTGCGGACATTTTACACTTCGGATTTTCATCCAAAAGTGTTAATTTTAACTTTTATCGAAGGACCTGATGGTATTTATTTGCATAATTATTATCTTATTGATACTCGTAAATGCGTTAGTTTAGACTGATGGACTTTGGCAATCACATAAGAACGACTGAATGTTTCCCGTCTACAGATGGACGTCCGAATGATATTTTTGGTGTTGTAAACGATTACAGATCTTACTACTTATCAAAAGGTGTGCTTACTTAATTGCTATTTAAGTTGCATCGAATTAAATCAAAATCTTTATTTATGAAGGTCACAATCAGCCATAATTAATGAAGTAACCATTATGGACGACGATATTATTGATTCTACATTTAAGTACAGCTACAAATTCAAGCTATTGTAAAGCCTGTATTATCTGACAACAAATCTTAAGGTCACGCTTTTCTTATCGCTATAAAAGACTTCTTCTCACTATTGCAGTTTTTATAAACATAATTTTCTTTGGTATGCAACTATTTATCAGTCGGTAGTTAGTAAACCAATAAGCAATTATCCTACATTGACACAGTGTAGCTTGCCCTTAATTGCACATACATTTATTTTATTATTTCCTTTTGAATGAGTTAACGTGATTTATGTATTATGCTGTTTTAACAGTCCACGTTTTACGTTTTACAATATTTACGCATAGGTATTATTGACTCTGGTACACGCAGTGTTCATGTTTATTGGCTAGCTAAGTATCATTAGGACAGGAAAAACTCACGCGGGTGTTAAACACATATGTTAAAAAAACTTTATTAAACAAAACGGTTCAAGACTTTTTTGTCGCACGATAAAGGACTTTCTTTATCGCACGATAAAGGACTGGAATACACTTTCGGTACACGTGTTGTCTTCTTCTTAGAATCCAAAGTTCTTCTACTGGTTCATTAAAAAGCATCTATCAGGTCAGGTATCTGGCATAAAGACCTGTATCTTCTAGACTTCACCTTAGAGTCTGAATCTAGCAGCCCATGGGTGAAGTAGCTCGTCCGGCTTCCAGTGTCTTTGTTTAGAAATAATCTAACGGAACGTAATCTATTGACACATTGAACAAAAAAGGTCCTATCTTAGAGATAAGTCCCTTCTAATATGAAAAGGGATGTGTATGACGTGGGAATGTGTGCTCGATGCGTGGGAATGTGTGTTCAAGAAGGACACATTGTGTGACATGTTTTATGGGTCGATAAAGTTCACTGTTGCCACATGAGTTCTGCTGACATCTTTCTCAAAGGTCAGGACAGTCAACATGGCGAGCCGCATCGCCAGCTGGACTGATAAAATCGTAATGAAGTAATAAATTGGTCAACAGGTGCATGGTCAGTAATCTTACTGCTTGTAATTTGGGCTTATTGACTTATCATGAGTCATGTGATGTCACTAAAATACTACTTCTTATTGTAAAATGTAAAAGTTTGTGAGGATGAATGGATGGATATTTCCTATATCCACGCAAAAACTTTGAACAAATCTGCATGGAATTGGTTAGTACTAATATTATAAATGCGAAAGTAACTCTGTCAGTCTGTATTTTACGCTTTCACGCGAATCGATTTGGAAGAAATTTGGTATAAGGGTAGATTAGATCTTGAGAAAGGCTAGGCTATGTTTGGTCACGATAACCGACATACACGCGGGCGGAGCCGCGGGCGAAAGCTAGTAGATTATAATCAGGAATAACACATAGGCTACTTTTCATCCCGGAAATAGGTTCCTGTGGATTGTGAGAACGGGATCCGTATTTTACGAAGGCGGAGCAGCAAGCAACAGCTAATAAGACGATGTCGCAAAGGAATATGGAAAAGGATAGTTTTCTCAATATCTTCTTCTTTAAATCTCTTTTTCTAATCGGCTATTGTATAGTTTATTTAAAAAACAGTACCATCCACGACCCCTAATGACGTGAGTCTAATTTTGAACACGTTTCTATTCACTAGATCACGTGTTTACAAGTACAATTGGTGTTAGAATATCCTGATTATCGTTATATTTCAGTAGCACGTTATCTTGTGATAACATGTCATCGGCGGTAATCTGGTGATTGCGAATAGATACCTCCAACGGACATATTAGAACAGATTTGTGAACAATCTTTTAAACAAGGAAAATACTAAATTCATCCGTCTAAATAAGCTTCTTCTTGCTTTTATAAATTTGAGAATCTCGCATCTATCTTCAGACTTTGGTCAAATTTATATGAGATTCGGAATATAAATTCTCTATTATAATGAACATATGGTTTGATCTGTGGTAGCCTAGTGGTATGGGTAATGGACTGCTGAGACGAGGTCTCGGGTTCGATCCCAGGTTTTGGTACACACCTATGACTTTTCGAAGTTATGTGTGTATTTATCGCAGGTTTATAAGTGCCCGGTTAACAGCAATAGGCTCGCCACCTATTACATTGGGACTTAAACATAAACTGGCCAAATGTGGGTGCTAGCACCTCTGTCTTCTGACTTCGGGGAATACAGGCGTGAGTTTATGTATGTATGTTGTATAGTTTGAAAGATAAAACATTATAGATTAAGTTCACCATTACCATCTATTACTGTTGAGAGTTAACATGAATCTAACACATTGTGGATGGGGCATACAAAATAGCAGTAGGCAAAATAACTGTTTGCATATGTTAAATCGTGTCAACGCTTACAGCTAATATCACCTTTGCAAACAACATTAAAGCATCTCTCCGAAGACTGTACAAACGCAAACACATTATTTTAACTATTTATACAGGTGGCACCCTTCGTTAGTCCTCGAAAGCTGGTAACAGATGACCATGAAATGGAAATGATGACAACCAAAAATGTTTCTTATTACATTCAAATATGTTCTATTTTAGTAAGAATGACGTTGTTATCTAGCTATATTTGCAGTATCTATTTTGGTGAAGTGTGACGAAGTGACGAATTTGATGTTATCAGTATGGCGTCCGACGATGATTCAAGTATTATAAGAGATTATGTATGTTATGTTTGCTAAGTCTATTATTATGATGTCCTTATAAGTGGCGTTGCCGTAAACTTTGTGCTATAAAGGTAATATTCTGCGTCATGCAGTCATGCTTGACGGACAGATTAACAATAACCAAAGACTTGAAATGCAAAAAAACAACCTATACCTAGCAAAAAATGTTTACCTATCCATTTGGCTCCTTAGAGTACGCAAGCATTGGTTTTGGCTTTTCTATGTATGAACAATGTAGACCAGGTATTTTTTTTTTATGTGCGGAAAACCCCCGCGTATAAAGAGCCGATGGGGGAGGTTATGTCGGACTCGAACCGACTAAAACGCACACCGTCTGTGGGTCGAAGTGCAAAGCCGAAGGTGAGGTTGTTGGACATATCTATCGCACGACAATGTAGGTATCCTAATATGTATATCCATATTTTAGGATCCAAGCATGAAGCATATTAAAAATTACCGGCTGTTTGTTTTAGGTTTAAATAAAGTGAAGCCAATGAAGCGGGAGAAAAAAGTTAAACAAAGTTTCAGCGGTTCCAAACATTTATCATTTCAAGCGCATTCCAGACAGGAATGAAATTGCTAATAAGATGGCGGATCTGACAGTTTAGAACCGCTGTGCTTTCTTGAACTACGAAACACGCAAAGACACCTATCGCTCGGCCATTTTCGCGTACCTGTGACATGTGCGACAAGAACAAAGAAAATAATCGCTAGTTATCACAACGAAACTCAGTAATAGTTGCTTTGTTTACCTTTTTTCTCTCGTCTCGTTGGCTTTACTTTAGAGTCATATCATAATTTGTTGTATCTACGAATGCTCTTATCTTATTATAACCAGTATACTTAATACTTTATCTGGACTTCGGCAGATGGATACGACCAGGGGAGGGTGGTTTAATTACATATTTACGATGCACATGTTGCGTTACAGACTATTTTTATAGTGTGCATTCACGATGTCTGATGGTACAAGATAAATTATATTATTAATCACATTCAATAAGTTATACTTGTGAATGTTTCGATAAGCCCCGTGGATTGAACTGCGTTGCGTTGCTAGTAGGTTCTATTTTACCCAGTGTAGTTTCGTTTTGGACCCACCATATCACCAGTTGTATAGTCAGTGATACAGTGGATTTGAAAATCTATAGAAATATCCACAGATCTCAAGGAGTAATGATTTATCATTTTTATCACTACCTAGTAATTTAATTCGGTTGTTCAAGTAACGAAAACATCGATAGCACTAATCGATGTCGATGAAATAATGATAATATACTCGTATTATACATTCCTAGCGACTGTAATACGCATTTATGTGTACTACAGATCAAAATCCTATCTAAGATTTCAGTGCTATGTGATATGTGTGTTAGTACTTCCTAATGATGATAAGGATTTGTATATAACTAAGGTAGTGGAGAATGAAAACAAATTTGAAAAAAAAAAAAAAAACTATATGGGCGTATGTGAATGATTTATTGTAATTGTAATGTTTGTAAGTTGTCATCAATATATCAAAATCGGTTCAGTGGTTTTGGCGTGAAAGCGTAACATACAGACAGACAGAGTTACTTTCGTATTTATAATATTAATATGGATAAATGCGAAATTAACTGACTGTCTGTCTGTCTGTATGTTATGTTTGTGGGTGAAGCACTCAGCTTTCACGCTTAAACCACTGAATCGATTTTGATGAAATTTGGTATGGAGTTAGATTAGACCTTGAGGAAGGACATAGGCTATGTTTGATCGCGATAACCAACAACCACGCGGGCGGAGCCGTGGGCAAAAACTAGTTGATTATAATTATTCAATTCAGTACTTATTCTATTCCAATAAACTGACGTTGTGCGAGTTGTCTAGGAGAGCTGGAACGGTGCGCGTCATCGATCATGTGAAAGCCGTGTAGAGAGCCCTACCAAACATCCTTGAATTCGGTGGATCTGCCAAACAACTAATGAGGAAAGGTGAGGGGGTTATTACCTCTGTGTTGAAACCGAAAAAGTATTCGTGGGTAGCAAAATACGGGTAAAAAACGGAAATAACCCGCTTTCATCCTTTTTTTTTTTTTTTTTTCCGTGCGGAAATCCCCTCGGATACCCCCCCTGCCGGAGCCGGAAGGGGAGGTTATGTCGGACTCGAACCGACTAAAACCGCACGCCGACTGTGGGTCTTGGTGCTAGGCCGGAGGTGAGGTTGTCAAAGACATATCCCTCGCAACCCGGCTGACCCAGGGCCATCCCTTACGGTCTGGCCCTCCTCAGGAGGGGGGACAACGGTGTCCCCAACTCGCCCCCGGAATGGGGAGGCGCGCTATTGAGCGCGCCGCCGCCGACCCGCTTTCATCCTTGATTCGATATGAGTAAGGAATACCCGTGTGGGATACCACTACAAAAGAAAGTTACTACCCACACTTTATAAACATAACACGAATTCTACAAAACAATGCACATTGCAAAACTGATTACTTCACGTTTCATTATTCATATACTTACAATCAATCAGTTCTATGACTTTCGATATCTATTAAATAAATCACACAACATTAAGTATAAAATATGTGTATCATCAAGACAACCATTACTTGAACAACTAAAACAATTTTTCTACCTATTAAGTACATTGGCCGACAAAGAGCAACACTTTAAAAGGCATGAAATGGGACCGTACGTACGCGCCGTACCATTTACATATTAAGAGAATGAATCAACATAAACAATAAGGTCGGTAACACACTGTTTAACTCGTAACGCTTTACGTAAGAAGCAAATTACGTCGCGTTATTAGGACGTTGTTCATTGAGTGTGTAATCGCCTTACACATAGTGAAGAGTACCTGCAGTAGGAAGTTAACCTGGCATTAGGCTTATATAAGCTTTCTAATGAACCTCCGGGAGATGGTACAAAAGGTCTTATGTAATCTCTACCTGTGAGGATAATAAGACATAGGAATAATAATAAATTGATGCAGATTGGCATTGGTGCTAATTCTGTTGTATTAAAATTAACTAAAATACACTAAAAATCTCTAAAATTTATTACACACCCAGATAGTCTTTTTGTAGAAAAATATTATTATAGTATGTGGCCGATTACGGTCAGCGCAGACAGATTTTAACCGGACAGTACATGGCCGTGAGGCAAACTAACACTCAATTAGTCGGCCGGCCGACTAGTGCAAGCAATTTTCGACCTTATTGACATCACATAAAATAGAGTATTTTTTCGTATATTCGTGATCTGCGGCATCTATTTATGCGAAATGACATGTGATTAAGAAAATGTTATTAAGGTTGAAAATCGTTTTTCTTTTCTCAGTAGTCCTTGTAGTCGGTTCCAGTCCCACGTACCTATGCATTATGCGCCCACCTAACGATTTTGCAATCGAAACTTAGGTCCTAATAGTACAAGAGCTGAAGACGAATTTAGTGAAGGTGTTATTATGTTAGATGAAATAAAAAAATATCTACTGTATCAATACATCGTTAATGAAACTGGAATTGATGTGGCAGAATGTTTGTTGTGACTTCGCAACTATAATGATATTTATATTAAAAAAAACTAATTAATCAAACGCTACTTAAAGTTGATGTTAAGCATGACCGGTCAGGAACCACAATGTATAAAATTCATTAATCATCAACATCACACGCAATCATACGGTTTTTATAACATCTAAATGTTGTTAAGAGAGTTGAGAGTGGAAAACGCGAATCAGTAATATAAAGGAGGGACGATAACCCAGTCAAATCCATATCCATACTAATATTATAAATGCGAAAGTAACTCTGTCTGTCTGTCTGTCTGTTTGTATGTTACGCTTTCACGCCTGAACCACTGAACCGATTTTGATGAAATTTGGTATAGGCGTAGATTAGACCTTGAGAAAGGACATAAGCTATGTTTGGTCGCGATAACCGACATCAACGCGGGCGGAGCCTTGGGCAAAAGCTAATGGACTTATAAATGACGACTTGATAAAGGTAACTGGGATAGCTAAGATGCGGAAGGACCGGTTGATGTGGGAAGCGAAAAAAAGGCAAAAAGAGATTTTTTCGGTGGTATCACACAAACGCTATTCATTAAGAAATACAAAACACGATACGCTTAAGGTTTCTGTGATATCAGCTTTCTTCTGTGGGGTTCATACCACGTGGGGTGGGGTGGAGTAACTTAACAGAAAGAAAATTGGTTATTTATGATTTAAATCCCATTTTCTTTGTGCAGCGTCTTTCGATTTTCAAGAAGTAGCGCGCTGTACGGTGACATCAACTCGACATTTTAGGAGTGTATCAATGTGCAGTGTGCGTTTAGCTGCCGCCTAGAAGGAAATGTCTCTGCGCGTACGCAACAGATATAGATCAGAGACTCGCGCCGCCCGCCCTTTTACGGAACTGGCGCTAATGTCGTCCGCAGTCCATAAATGTTAACCTCGCTGTTTTCAATACTTGTACAGTCGACAAAGTAGATACGGTTGCATCTTTACATACAACTTTTATATGTAGAGTTCCTTTCTGGAGCCCTTTGAAGGCAATTCTCCTGGAGGTGCTAGTGTTAACCTATAACTCTTCAGAGGGAGTTTCTGATGTGTCAATGCGTTACTAGGCTACTTCGTATTTCCCCACCTTTACGGGCTAGACACATCTGAATGTTGTCCAACTACGGCCAGCTCGGAACTGGTTTCCCTGAAGAAGGTGAACCTACCGACTAGACAGGCAGTGTAGCGCGTGCAAATGTTGTAAAAAAATACTATTACTTTCTTGTGTTGAGAGCGTCTGTTTTCCAACCTTAATTATTTTTTTACAGCGGACTTCCGTCATGTAGTGTTTAATTCAATTTGCTATCTGTCGTAAACTATAATAGGTATAATATTTCATTATTAATGTCGTATTTGCGACAAGAAAAGAGTAAAAGCAGATACCGGCGACGTCGTCGTGATAAATAATACAAAAGAAACAGTTTTGTTGAACTAATTAAGTCTTAACTGAGATAATTAAGCTAGTTGGCAAGGACCATTAACTTCCTAGTTTTTTTGTGAACAAAGTTTTTTTTTTAAACTGAACTAATTAGTAATTACCTTCACCATGTCGAACGAATGAAAAATAATTGAATTTGATTTTGTCATGGTTGTTAAGTAATTAAGCATCGATTGGACATGTGTTTTATATAACTACAGTACCTACCTAAATTTTCTAATTTGGTATTGAGAGGTTGACAAAGGTATTACCAAACTAAGGTTAAAAGTAAAATATTTATGTCAAAACCAAATCAAACTGTGAGTGTTCTGTCACAGGGTCTGTTGTAGGAAGGAAGTATCTAGGAACAACAGCTGTAGAACACTTTCTTGCTCCACTTTGAATGTTGAAGTGAGCTAGAAGAACATTGACAAATTTACTTCCAAAAGACGGTATTTTAGAGCTCTAAGGAAAGGACTCAAAGATTTTTAGGGTCGGGAGTTAATAGTAGGTAGGTACAAATGTTGCCGCCAAATTATCATGTCAGAATTGATCAATCATATTGCTTGTACCTAATTCATATATTTAATTACGTACTGCAAGTTTTAGGGAAGGAACTGCCCTCATCCAGGTCTGCTGCATAGCCTCGTGCCGTTTATCAGCTGGTATCTATATGATTTGTAAGTGAGGTGGGCCCTGTGGCTCCTGGGCATGGGGCCCACCTCATTTATACTCAATTATACCCTCACTAGCAAAGCAACATGCGTGCGCAGGCGACTCGGAGGCCGCAAACTGACCTCTATCTCCCATGAGCGCGGGCCTGGGGGTGACGGGTGGAGCCGCCTGTCACCCCAGCAGAATTTATTTCTAATCTAATTTAGGTTTAGGAACGCAACGATTGGTCGAGAACCTGCATGTCTCCAAATTGCACCGCTCTTTTTGCATCAATAGTTAAACAGCTTTAGGGTTGTCGGCCCCCAAGTAGACATGCAAAGAGTCCTTTTTCCGTGACACCAATAGTTTCTGAACACGAAACATAGATTACCCAATATTACCAAACACAATTTGTAGAGAGTCACAAGGCAAATCGCTGTTTAGGAGTTTATGAATGACACAATACCACGAAAACAAACAAACAGAAGTTATTGCTTAAATAATTGATTACTACCATTTACGTTATTAAGGATACAATAACAAATGTCTGCAGAAATATTAACCTTTGGAAGCAAATATTTCGGCACATTACGCCTACTTTAGAACATTCCAAGGTGGAACCATATTCATGCAAAATTTATTCATGAACCGACATTTATTCATAAACACCTGCACTGGTATCATTCATAATGGAATTAACAAACGATTATGAAAGTTATGCGTGGATGGTAGTACGAATCTAAAGGTAATTTTAAACTAGTAGGTATGGTCCACCATTTTCGACAGGTATAGTGATCACAGGTCAATAACATGAGGATGTGGAGTTGCTCCACAGACAATGGCCCATCTGTTAACGTATGCTAGATGTCCAGACGCATGTACACCACAGGACCTTATATGCGCCTCCAAGAACGCCATATAGGTGGCAGAACTCTGGGAGAAGATAGTTTGAGGGCTGAGGCGCCATCGCCACGATAGAAGAAGAACATATGTATCTTTAATAATACCTCGTTTTCGTTTTGTAACATTTTAAGACACGTTTTCTGCAATACATAATACACATTCTTTACTTATATATAGCTTTTCCAAAAATCTAACCATCTTCTTCCTATTTTAATTCTTGTCTTTTTAGACTGAGACGATATATTTTCTGAGTGAGGCTTGACATAGAATTGTTTCGTATGAAATGTACAGAATAGGTTTCGTGGCGTGGTTTCTTCACAGCAAGGAGGTAGTATATATTATAACAAGAACTCATTTTTTTTTTTTTTTTTTTTTTTATACTGGACACGTCAATTTGACTTCACCTCGCCTGATGTTAAGCTAAAGGCAAAGTCTCGGAAAGAGGGTCACCATCGTAAACATTTACCATGTTAACAGTGGTGGCACTCAGCTTGACGGCCTCATTAGATGCCTTTTCACGCCCCGCTTAAAGGACCCAGGACTGTAGGAAGAAGGAAACACGTGAACTGGCAGGGAATTCCAGGCCTTAGTGGTGCGGCATAGGAATGAATCACTGAAACGCTTGGTTCTAGCAGGTATACTCTGCACCGTAAATGGATGACATCTTAGCCCTGCACGTGTCGTCCTGTGAAGGAAAGGGGAGGGTGGGACTAATTGGAAGAGCTCGTCAGAACATTCACCATG
Source organism: Eilema sororculum (assembly GCA_914829495.1). Taxonomy (NCBI): domain Eukaryota; kingdom Metazoa; phylum Arthropoda; class Insecta; order Lepidoptera; family Erebidae; genus Eilema; species Eilema sororculum. The sequence goes on from OU618533.1 coordinate 6,608,190, forward strand.
GTAGAGACGGTAGAAAACTGCCAAAGACGCAACATCTCTACGCATCTGCAAAGGCTCGAGGGTGTTCGTGACCTCAGGATCCCCAATAATGCGGACCGCACGTCGCTGCAACCTGTCGAGAGCATCTAATAAGTACTTTGCGGAGCCGTCCCAGAGATGTGAGCAGTATTCCACGCAGGAACGAATTTGGGTCTTATATAGAAGACACCGCTGCTCCGGCGTGAAAAAAACGTCTCACTCTGTTCAGGACTCCGAGTTTACGCGAGGCTGATTTGATGATACTCTCGATATAGTTTTTGTTATTCAGTTTGCAGCGAACATCCATACCGAGGATAGTGAGGTGATCCTGCAGTGGCAGTGGTGTGCTCTGAAGAGTGGGAAGGGGAAGGAAAGGAGATACCTTTGCTGTAAACGCACATGCCTGGGTCTTCTTGGCATTGAACTCGACCAGGTTTCTAGCGCCCCATTGAGAAATGTGGTCCAGGATCCGGTCCAGGTCAGTGACAAGAAGCTGCCTTTTTTCCGCGATATCAGACTGCTTGGCCGCAGGATGTGCGTAATAACTCCCATGTAAGGTGCTGTCGTCTGCATAGCAGTGAATGTTTCCGTTACAGAGCATGTCATTGATATGCAGAAGAAAGAGAGTGGGAGATAAGACGGAACCCTGCGGCACGCCAGCATTTACCTGCAAGAACTCCGAAGCTCGTCCATCACAAAGGACGCGAATACGGCGCCCCTGCAGGAAGCTTGCAACCCAGTTACACAGTCTAGGAGGCAGGCCGAAGGCTGGTAGCTTGGAAAGAAGCGATTTGTGCCATACCCTATCGAAAGCTTTGGCGATGTCAAGACTAATTGCCAGTGACTCACCGTGCTTCTCCATAGCCTCACCCCAAAGGTGGGTCATGTACGCCAGAAGATCACCCGTTGACCGTTTCGGTCTGAAACCGTATTGCCGGTCACTAAGCAAGGAGTGATCCTCTAGGTGGCGCATGAGCTGTGTGTTAATTATGTGCTCGAACACCTTGCACAGCACTGAGGTGACGGCTATGGGTCGATAGTTGGCTGGGTCCGAGCGATCCCCCTTCTTGGGGATCGGCTGGACATTCGCCTCCTTCCAAGCCGAAGGCACTGTACCCGAACTGTAGGACAGTCGGTACAGTCGCGTTAGCATAGGAGATAACTCCGCTGCACATTTTTTAAGTACGACCGCTGGAATACCATCAGGACCACTGGCTTTCCGGACATCGAGTGATTGCAGTACTGCACGGACATCGCGTTGCCTGATACGTATATCAGGCATTGCGTGGTCACCAGTGGGCATTGTCCGTGGTTGCATACCACAATCATCGACTCGGGAGTTGGCCGCGAAGAGATTGACCAGCAAATTTGCTTTCTCTTGCGGCTCATGGGCCAGAGATCCATCGGGATTGCTCAGCGGGTGCAGCGAGGGCTGGCAGAAGTTGGCTTGCACGGCTTTGGCCAGTTGCCAGTAGCCACGGCTACCCGTGGGATGCGCCATTAGCTCTTGGCCCAGCCGTGCTATGCGCTGGGCATCCGCTCTGACGCATGCCTTCTTGCAGACCTTTGTGGCTCTGTTGTACGCCGCCTTGAAGTGACCCACGTTGGGATCGCGCGTGGCGCGCGCCCGCACCCAGGCGCGGTACGCAAACTGTTTATGCTCAACAGCCTCCGCGCACTCGCGCCCGAACCACGGACGCGCTCCGCGGACTCCGGTGACATCGGTGTATGGGATATAGTATTCCATACCTAGACCGATCTCACCGGCGACGGCAGTAGCGCTCTCAGATGGGTTCTTACCCTCAAAGCAGCGTTCAACCCACGGGATGGACGCATAATAGTCGCGCAATCCATCCCAGTCCGCTGACGAGTAGTGCCATAGACGCCTCTTCCCCTGCACGGGTCGTGGGGGCGCTACAATGGGCACGGTGGAGCGGACCAGACAGTGGTCGGAGTTACCTAAAGCAGCACTCACCGAGACACTGTACTGGTCCGGGCGACTCGTCAACAGAAGGTCTAGCAGAGAGGGCTCTAGGCCGGACTCTCTTGGTATCCTCGTGACCTTGTGCACCAATTGAGTCAAGTCATGCGCCAGGGCAAATGCGTGAGTGGCTCTTCCCGCATGGTTTGTTATGGCGGAGCCCAACCAGATCTTGTGGTGGGCGTTAAAGTCCCCCAAAAACACCAATTCGGCGTTCGGAAACCGCTCCTGCGCATCATCTGCCGCCTGACTCAGGTATTCAAAGAGTCGAGTTACCTCTGCATCTCCCGTATGGGAGCGGTAAAGGCACACATAGATCTGACTCGCGGAGCCATGGTCTACGTGTACCCACAGGATGGAGAAGGATGGGTCCTCTAGACAGCGCAAACGGCGACAGCAAATATCCGCCCTAACAAACACGCACACCCCGGCTTTTGCTCGGAAATTTTCCTCGATAACATAGCCGGGGTAAAGCAGGTAGGTCGTGTCGTCAGGGCGGCGTATTTGTGTCTCCGTCAGAAACAGCATTGCTGGTTTCGCCGTCTCCAGGTGATGGTGGACGGCGTTGAGGTTTGTATGGAGCCCACAGATGTTCGTGGACTCCACCTCAAATAGTCGTGTTGTGGGAGACTCCTTAGCCGCTGTTCTGACTCTATCTTTTTGGTGCGCTGTCATGGTAAATGGAAAGGAATGGATGGGAAGGCGTGAAAAAGAGGTGATTGTCGCCGCAGCACCGTGTGACAATACATGGGACAATACATGGGACATTAGTTTTGTCTATGATTGTGACGGCATGACGAGAGCCGACGCGCCGAACGGAAGGGCCCCCGTACCCCCCCGAATATGGTCGCCGGGCTCCCATCCGGTCGCCAACCGGCACGACGAGCCATATCGGGATTATGCGCGACCTGGTGGGGCAGCCTCCCAGGGTGGTTAGTCCCAGTTGGGCCCCTGTACTATGCCGCGGGCGGCCAGCGGCACCACCGTTTCTACAGGTCTCCCTATTCGGCGCGGCGCCCCGCGTCACACCCCACTAGACTACGCCAAAACCCACCGGTCCCACTAGTGCTGCGACTACCATCACCTCGGCCCGGCTATGCACTTGCTGATCCCTGAACGCAATCCAACCGAAATTGGATTACTATGGAGGGTTTTTCGCACTTGTGCACGGTGGTACCAACCCGGTCGAAATTAGTGACAAATTTGTGCCATCAAATTTCTACCACCAGTGAAGCCCCATTTACTCAAGCCCCAGTCTTGGGGTAAGTATTCTCATCTATCCCGGTTGTCACATCGTCTGGGAGCAGTTTTGACAATCGATACGGGAAGTCGGCGACCTCAAACATGCTGACAATGGTTCTAACTGTAGAACTGTCGGTTTATGGGGAAAACGAAGATAGTCGTGCGACGAAAACGACCGTGAAGGGACCATAAACATGATAATTCGATATTTGATAGTTATTCTTACAAACTAGAGAGTTTATGTTAAGGGGCAAGTGGGATGAGGATCGATTTTGCCAAGTAGACACACCGTCCAAATAGTTGATTTCGATGCAAATATTATAAAGAAGTAAAGTTGTAACGGTGATCTTTGGATTTACTGAACCGATTTGAAAATTATTTTACCAATAGATATCATGAGGCTGAAATTTACAAATTTCAGCTTCAGATTTTGGCTGTCGATTTTGGCTGCCAAATTCAGCCTCATATACAAATCTACATTATTTTTAAGTGTCATAGACAATAAAAACAATCGAAAAAGCTGGCCTCTAATGAATGTATAAATACTGAGACGTACTATTAGTCGTAATGGGAAGCAGGTTTATTGAGAAGGGCTTGAATTCTTACAAAATAATTAACGCTATTTAAATTCCCAACGAATTCGATTATGTAAAGAAAATAACGAGATTATGTAAATTAATTCAGAGTTATTTAGAAGCAGGATCTTTAATATTTTTATAATATTAGTAAATTCTTTGCCCATTTTTTCAACTATTTGAATAATGATAGCTAGCATTGAATTTTGGCTTTAATTTTTGCTCTAGCAATTTTAGCTTTAATACCTAAGATACACACCTACTGTTTTGTAATCGTCATTGTCAGACCAAGGTTTGTATGCAAGAGAGTTTGTGCAGTGTGTGCTGTAACTACACCGGGCGAAGTCAGGGCACGCAGCTTGTCTACGATGACAGTCTATCGATACTTCACCGCCTTTGTCCAATGATTACAAATTTGAATGCATACTAAATCCCTTTATCAGCCACAAAAGGCTTCGTCGTAGGACCGGATATCCGCCGATAACACCAACACAAAGACAACGGATACTCTGTCTATGCGCCAAGCATGACTATGAAATATGATAGAATTATGCTGATTAGTTTCTTACAATGCGGAACTTATACGATCTGTGTGGAGATGATGGACTGAGACTGTTAGCAGTGGTAGATGAGACGGTCGTTTCTTGTACAGTGCAAATATTTTGTACGTATTTTGCATAATTTTAGGTGATTTTATGTATGTAAATTAAGTAAGTACCAAAGTTTTAGCCGCTTCAAATTTGGCTCTTAATATGTTACGACCTTGTTGATATTATTACATTAGAGTCTATTAACAATCTCCTACATAACCTACTTTTTGTTTCTGCCCAGTCAGGGTTTATTCGAGAACCAAATTTCAAGTAAATCCGTTCCGCCAATTTTCTGTGATTGGGTTACAAAGAAAATAGTTACGAAAGACGAGGTCTAAGTAGTACTTTATACGCACTTGGTATCAATGACTCAGAGATCATACTTCAACAATCTCGCCTAATTATCCGCACCCACTCTACACACGTATAACGGAACATATTCTACGTAGTGTTTCAAATTTCGGATCGTTACTGGCAATAAATTTAAAAACTAAACAAGTTTATTGTGGCAATTACAGTACAGTTGAACGTTGAGATAAGATAACCTACTTGTATTGTTCATCAAGTTCAGGCGCAAGGCCGCCTTCTCATATCTCTTAACTAATAGCTGAATATAAAAAACAATGTAATCTACTTCTGACTCTTTTAAGGTACACACGGTTCAGAATATTCTAAAAACCAAGCGGTTCGGTGACTATTTTCTCTGTCGCACCACAAAGTCTTGGTCAAGTGTTTACCAGCGCACTTGTTTTTTTCTTCCTACAGTCCTCTAGTCCTTTAAGCGGACATCGGATGAGACCGTCAAGGCGAGGGGCAATATTGTAACATTGTGTTAGGTGTCTGTAATGGTGACCCTCTTTACTGAGACTTTGCTTTCAGCTTAGCACCAGGCAGAATGAAGTCTTATAGAAGTGTATTATATAAAAAAATAGCATCTCAAAAGAACAGTTGAAGATGAAAATGAGAAAAAGAAATGTATCTTTCGATGCAGCATATCTTAAAGAGTGAGTAACTAAGACCGTCTACAGCTTCAAGTATTTGCATTTTGAGCAAACATTTTGGGCGAATTATGTGCAAAAATTACATATGATTTGCACAAAACAGTACGCAGTGCGGGTAACCGCATGCGTGACACGGACGATGTAAGAATAGGTCACTTCAATTTTGGGTATTCTCTATTAAACATCGGACTGACCTTCGTAGAGTAGTTAAAATAGTTTGCGTTGGTAAAATATTGAACTAGAGTTTCGGTGTTATCTGCTCTAAAAAGATATCAAGTTGTAGACATGCGCTGTACGATAGAGATACGCTCTAAAAACCGAAGCCAACCGATTTTAGACGGACTTTCACTCTTCTTCTCGACGTTCCAAATCGAATATTCTACTTAGCCGTGAATCGAGCTGCTCGATAATAAGGTATGATTCCGAAGACGACCGCATACGATAACTGCAGACGCATGCAGCAGATACAGCGCATACATTACTTGTTAAACTTCGATTTGGATATTGGGAACCATTGGGAAAGCGCAACGATTTACGCGTATCTGCTGCTAGTTGTCGATGCGGTCGGTCACCTTCGGAGTCGCTTACCTCATGAAAGGAAAACCACGACTCTAACAACTATGCATTCGTCTTTGTTTACTAAGATAACGGATTGCACCATATTTGATATCTATACCTAACAAAACATGTTATGTTAAAACTAAAAAAAAAAGACAAAATGCATGTAGGTGGACTGGATCTAATAAGTAGTCAATTATGTTAATCACTAAATTCAAATATGTAACAATATTCCAATCTTCAATATTCGACACATCCCTTGTTTCGTCATTTCATTAATTAACCTGTCAAGCCACGCAACAAATAGAACAATAGATAAACAATAGACTCGCGGTGCCCGGGCAGGTTAAATAAGCTTTCAAGTAATATGAGTTTAATGCCCGTATTCTAGAATGACACTCATCCTGAATCACGATTTATCTGATGACAGATTGATAGTTTGAAATAGGGCCTGTACAATCTGTCCTCAAACAAATCGAGATTCAGGCTGATTGTCATTCTAGAATATGGGCCTTAGAATGCCAATATGTATAGATACTTAATTGAGACAAATGAAATTGAATAAGGCTAGTCAAAGAGAATGCGGAACTAACACAAAAAAAACAAAGTCGATTTGTGGAGTACTTTTCTAGGAATCCTAAAGCTAGTGACGTACTCGTCAAGTTCACGGGCAAGGTCGTCGCTCTCGGAGCTAATCCACTCAATTGAGGATCGTGTTCGGCTTTGCTGACTCATGGCTGGATTCGCTTCAGGATTATTACAGACGTCTAGGAGGAAATTAGTGATTGTCAGGTCAAGTAGCTAAAGTGATGACATGCCGTCATCTTCCAAGGAGAAGGTAGGACTGAAGGCTAGACTTTTGTCAAAAATGTTTTTCAATTAAGAAGAGGGTATGAGTTTACTATGGTAACTGATTTTTTCATGGGCTATATTTCCGATAAAGAACAGTTCCTGAGATTAGCCGTAATAGCTGCCTTATAATTTTTTTTTATTAAAAATTAAAAAAAAAACCCCGTCACAAAATACACCTTCAAAAAGTTGAAAATAAATTGTATTTGCCTTTTAACTTTTAATATACCTAGTAATATTTTGATTTAACGGTTGCCATGTCGTGGGACTAACTGGTTTTTTTTTTTTTTTTTTACTGACGCCTTCGACCCAAGTCGAAGCCTATTCGAACTATTGCTTATTTCTAATCTAGGCTACTCTTCAGAATCTGTAACCCTCTCAGGGTTCATATCGTATTAACTAACCTTATATTATATATCTGGGACTAACTGGTTAGGCACTCCGTTATATTACCGGAACGATTCAAGGTTCAAAGATCTACTAGTCAAGCTATTTCATTTGATACCCATATTGAGGAAGTTAGATAGAAGTTATATATGTATTCCAATCCAACATGTTGTGGCAGCGGCCATTCTCGACCGATTTTTTCAAATATACCTAAGAACACTCCCGATCGTCAAACTTATAACACCCCGTCGTTTTTGCGTCGGGGGTTAAAAATCACAGGAATTGTATTGTATTCTTCTTCGTCTTTGCTAAGCATTCATGATAGATCGGAAAACTTAAAAGCTAGTTAACTACCTTTGTAAACTATACTTGTTTATACTAAGCCTCATTATTTACAAAGCATCAATTATTACTAAGATTACGAATACATAATCTTGTAATGATTGGTCGCATAATAATGCGGCCTCCACTAAAAATAGCCCGCAGCGTCACTCCGTGGGATGTCCTTTAAAGTATTTCTGTTAGGAGGATGGCCAGTGTAATATTATAGTACCTAATCCTGTTTGTGTTAGAGTGATATCTATGAAATATCTTCACCTGGTACTATCCGTTTTAAAAGAATATGAGCTATGCTAGACCATGCAGTCTTTGCGGGTAGTTGGAGGCCTAGAAGTCTAACAACTGGTCTTACTGGAATACTTCGATATCACTATTGGCTTGTGGAGGTCAAATGGCAGTTGTTTCATGGAAAATATTGAAGTTCAGCCAAAATACGCAGTTGAAGCCTGGACCCCAAGTTGAAACCTTCAGATGCAACCGGGGTAACGTAAGGAGGATGGTAACGATGAGCTAGAATACCAGCCAGGGCCACAAAAATTCAATATGGGTGGCGGAATAAATAAGGAAATAATCATCAAAGCCCCATCCTGTAGACGTAAATATTGATGCAATGGTCTACCGGATACTTCAGAACAATAAAAGGGGCGTATGAACTGTTTTATTTCGTAAACAAAGCCAGAAATGGATCAGAGTGCTTCATTCTTTGTTGTTTTCTAAAAGTACTGTTCTTGTACTAGACAGTATATTTTCTGTAACTACCACAGACTTATAAATTTTCACACTAAGAAGAATTTGAATAATAATTGATACAACAGTAAGAATGTCCGAAGATAAAATTTGGAATATGCAAACATCGGCAGCTTAGTGGTTAAGGAGTCAGCCTTACGATCGAGAAGTCCCGGGTTCGAGTCCTGGCCATTACAGTACCGACGTGAACCCACTCCTAGCACAAGCAATTTAGCTTAGTTAGAGGGGTTAGAGGGAATAATAGTAACTTTGGTTCTAAAATTCTTTAAAAAAATCGGCAAGGAAGAATGAATCCTTTGCATGGCCTTGCATTGCTGAATTAAGCTGCTGAACCAGAAAACTAAAAAAAATTGCAATCTCCTCTTGTAAAATAATGAGTATCTTTAATGTCCGATCCGAAGCTATCAGTACACGTTACCTTATTAAGAAATGTCTGGTTGATTAAGAACGGCCAAGTTAAAACACTTAATATAAACCAATCATGTTTAACTGGCTGCATAATTAGCAACGTGTTTGGCATACTGCATCATCGGTCTTTTGTAACTCACGATACGACACCGACACGATTTCATCTTTGCCAATTGAATTGATATACTAAATTCAAACTGCGAGTAGAGTTCCCGATCAAACAATGAATCTGATACATCATAAGACCACCTGACCAGTAAGTATGGACAGATTTGTATAGGAATCTCGCGGTTCAACTTATGCTTCCATTCTTCTATGTGGTTTAGTGAGAACTTCGCCGAAGTCAATGTCACATAAGTCACATTGATAAGATAACACAATACTTTTTACAACACGCTTGATCCACATTATATTGCTTATATTTACGAAGTACATTGCTTAAACGGACCTAATATTTTATCTACTATATAAAAATAAGTCGGGTTTTCCTTGCTGACGATATAACTCCAGAACGCCTTTACCGATTTGGCTAATTTTGGTCTTGAATTATTCGTGGAAGTCCAGGTAAGGTTTTTACGGCGAGAAAATTCGAATAATTGCCGGGAACTGACATCCACGCGGGCGGAGCCGCGGGTTTTGCCCGCGGCTCTGCTCGCGTGGATATAGTAGATCTAGTAGATATATAAAGAGCTATTAGTATTTCTCACCAAAAACAGTAAGGACCAATATATATTTTAGTAATTAAAATTAATAAATCGTGTCGTATCCTATAAAAAAATATTACCGCAAGGAGGTCGACGTGGGCGGGCGGCAAGGACCGACGCCCGCGCACCCCGAGTGTTACGTTCAACTTTTATTGTTATTATGACACCGCATGCAAATGATAATCTGTTGTCATTGAGTTTTTGTAATGTAACATAATTAGAGTTAACACGTGGGTTGTAAGCGACTTACTACGCGCCGATAAGGAGATACCACTCGGCACTTAAGAATGCGTGCTAATCTTCTAGGTCTTGTATTGTAATCACTATTTACTTTGATAACTTTGTTTTTGGCAAGCTGTCACTTAGGACGACACATGAAACTCTGTTTATGCGACTGATTTATGTCATGTGAGGAATGCGATACGATAAGACTTTGGATATGTCCATAAATCATGTGTGGGATTCACCTCAATGCCCTGTAACTTTTATAAAGGTCAAGAGACAGAGCAATCCGCTGAAATTTAAATATTTTTATGTATGTATGACAGCCTCTGTGGCGTGGCGGTAGTGAACGCGACTGCTACGAAGGAGGCGCGGGTTCGATCCCCGCTCAGTGCTAATATTTGCCTGCATGAACATGGCTATTTGCATTGGTCTGGGTGTTTCTATGTATAATATGTAGGTATTTACAAAAAAAAGTATTTAAGTATGTTTATCCGCATTATAGATTCCATAACACAAGCTATAAAAGCTTAACATGGGTCTAGACAGCGTTGTGTAGAATGATGTGGAAAAAAGTAAAAAAAACATAATATTGTGCCAATTCACCTATTAATTCATAACGCCGTTTCTACTCGTTAACAAATAGACTCAACTCAACAAATCAAGTGAGATGCAACTGCTACTATTTTACAGCATGTTTGAATTAATAACAGTTAGAAGCATTAGTTTCCCCTCTCGTCTGTCACTTCACACTTCACACTTCCTGTCTAATTCATATCCATAAATAAAGAGCACACTACTATTCCGAAGGGAACAAAATGCGGTTGACATTGTTGATTGGCGTAACATTACACTTCAACAGTCTACAACGTAATGTATGAGTATGAGTATGAGTTGTACGAGTATGCACCTTCAAAAGTAATTGGACACAAACAAATAATTGTGTTTTTACATTGATGAAAAAGTTTTTTGTAATCTTAAGAGGACAGGTTGAAGATATTCCATAATTATCATCATCATCATCATTAGGTACTATCGGGGCGCCAATTTCAGTTGCATCTAAAACCAGCATTTTGGAGCCCAGGAGAGTAAGACTCGGACTCCAATGAAAGGACTAGTAGATCAATTTAAAAAGTATAAAAGAAACCCCCGTCCCCGTCACAAAAAATATATCCAAAAAGTTGAAAATAAACTGTGCTTGCCCTTTAATTTTGATATACCTATTAATATTTTGATTCAATCGTTGCCATGTCGGGGGACCATGTATCGTTCTGATAATATGACGGAGTGCTTTACCAGTTAAGGTGGACGGAGTCGTTCAGAAAGGTTTTTTGTGACGGGGGTTTTTAAATTTTAAATTTATTTTTTTCTTATAAATTGGTTTATTTTTGTCATTAACTGTAAGGTGATCGGTTAGTTAGCATATGCTAAGTAACTTATGACGACTGTACATACTGTGAGACATAGATATAATCGAATACCTACGTATAATTTAATCAGATGCATAGTATACGTATGTGCTAAACTTTAGCATATGTTCAGTTTGTAACAGTCAGTATTCGCATGAAACAGGCTGGAACGAGGACAAATTGGCCGTGATAAAGCCAATAAGCCGTTTGACTTCATTCAGATGTGGGCAAAATTGTGCCGTGAAATTAGACCGTTACATTTGTGTGCAAAAACGAGAGTTATAGACACTTTGTCTTTATCGAATTCTGTTGAGGATTGAATTCAATATCTGCGAGTTTTTTACATTAGTCACAGACCACTGAAACCTACTAAATGTATTTTATTGGTAAAATATCAGAAGTCAGTTTACTTGAACGAATTTTACTGCGAAGGCTAGATGCCTTGGAGTAGCGAGCGAGATTAATAGAGCTGATTGTCTCACAGCGTCTCACCAAACTGGTGCGGTCATTCAAACTTTCTGCACTGCCCCTCTAGGTCCTCAAGAAGAGAGGCTAAGTGCGGATAAAAGAGTCCCCTATCCTATCCTACTGCCCCTCTAGACAAATGGAAATACGCTGGCTGGCGGCGTATCGTGGAATACGATGACGAATGTATGGGATTTAACATATTTGACATTCCTTGACAACTGTCAAATACGTCAAATTCCATACATTCGTCATTATATTCTACAATACATCGACCAACGTATTGCCACTTGTCTAATGGGCCTGCTACTTAAGTCTACGTCAATCTTTTTAGTAATTTGTTAACATAGAATACCGACGATGCAAACGATTCCATTTACGGTGACCATTGTCACCAAGTAACCCGAATCAGTGTTGGCGAAGATCGACACGTTTTCATACCATTTAAATGCTCACGAGATATCTATCCCACTCTAAATCTGTAGGCGTACCCTAAGGTATTATACCTATTTAGTTTTTTTTAAACTAAGAATACGAACATGGCTGTTAAGTAAAAAAGTGATCGCAAAAAACAATAGGCAAGAAACTTTTTCAGAGCGATTCTAAGGCTAAGATTCATAAACCGCACTAAGCCTTTACTTTGTAGCAAAGTCGCACTTTGACCCAAAATAATGTTTCATAGTCATGCCTAAGCCCAGTCTTTACTTTGGGAAACCCTACTTTGCTTAGTAAAGTACTAGTGCACGAAATCGTAGACTTTACGTTTCAAAGTAAACTTTGGATGATTATACTACCAATTTTAATAGTCTTGTGCCTCGTGCAAAATTATTAGTATATTGGTCTATTTTTAATCTAGCCGGGTTATATGCTCATAATTGTCAATGTCACTCCTGTGTTTGTTTATGTTTATGAAAGTCACTGCTGCTCATACGCCCAGACCCTTTTTTTGCTGCCTTTGTTTTCTTTGATATTTTCATAACGACCCTGCAATTTACCGGTATCCCAGATTCTTGCCTTTGTGAACGACCCTTGCTTGTATTACGGACTGACAAATCTACCTGCTACGATGGACCACGCTTTTATTAAAACGGACAAAAAAACCCCACACTGAATACGAAAAGCAACTGCTCCTACAGTTGGTGCAAGCCCGTGTAACGGTGTTGGACAGTAGGCGTACTGATGCCATTACGCTGCGTAAGAAGCAGGAGGCTTGGGCTTGGGCTTGGGCTTACCCTGGTGTTCATTCACATGCAGCCGTGTACAGCGGTTTAATCACAAATAAGTGTCTACACTTTTGTAAATCACCAGTTGGGGTAGATGTAACAGGCTTGTTTACAACAACTGGCCCATATTTTACTATGAATACTTATAAAAATAATAAAACTACATTACACTAAAATTTAATATAGTTTATTGTGAAATGAGCCATGACATACATGAATATTTAGTAAGTGCACAAACATTTTAAATGCCTATTTGAATTTATCTTGGTAGTGGGGCCTCCCTGAGCCAATATTTTAGTTGAATTGTGCTATGACTGCTTGTCTCATGGCGAGTCCTTCTGCAGATGATGGGATGCGAGACCTTGTTTCAGACTGTGACCCTTGTATTTCTATATTGGATTCCGACAAAAAGTTGTCTTCATATTGTATTCCAATATTATGGAGAACAGCACAAGCAATAATTATATTTGTTGACGTCCTCAACTTTGTCCGGAGTCCTAATTGGAGGCATGGAAACTTACGCTTCCATACCCCAAAAAATCTCTCAACAACATTTCTAGTCCGTATTTGAGCATAATTATAATTATTCTGAGCCAAGTCGTTTGTAAATAAAAATCAAAACAGTAAGGAGACGGGGAAGCGAAAACGTAAACAGAGAAATGTCATTCAATTCAATTGACATAAATACTAATAAATAGATTAAATATAAAAGCTCAGAATTACGTTTCTTTACTACATATTTAATATTTAAGTAAAGCAGCTTTATCTAAATAATATTACAAATTATGTCGTCCTGACATAATGATAATTCTTTTTATGAGCATTTGTATTCAAAATATTTTATTTTTTTACGAAAATTCTATTATTAGTAATTAATTTTCGCGTGATAAGTAGTATAAATTTTGCGTAGAACGAATTGATATTGTAGTTTTCTTTGGTATTACTAAGCTACTACAGCGTAGAGCAGCACTTTACTTAGTAAAGCCTGAGTGCCGACTATGAAATTGAAATCCGCCATAGTAAACTTTGAGATTTGAAAGTATACTTTCGGAAGACTACTTTGCTACAAAGTAAAGTTCTGTTTATGAATCTTAGCCTAAGTCTACGATAAGATTTAAGTATTAATTCGTACTATGAATACTTGACGACAAGCCCTAGATTTTTGTAATAGATTGCTGATAGCATGTCAAATGTATTGTATAAGTTTTAATTGTGTTATTTGACAGAGTTCATTAATAATATTAGTCACGCTATGTTATGAATGGTAGTGAAATGGCTAAGCTAAGACTCGCAATCGAGGCTTTTTGTTTGACCTCCTTTCAACACGTATACTGTCGATGTAGATAATAATAAATTGTCAGTTCAGCCCGAAATGTCTCCGAGAATATTGGGGTCAGACCACAGTCGCTCCCCTAAAACTCAAGATGAACCTAATAGAACAGAATGAATAAAGTAATAATACTAATAGCAGTGGGAGAGCGGACTCCAGGCTTAAATGTGCAGACTTTGGATGCAATCGAGTATAGTACTCATATGCTAACTATTCAAATCGATACAGCTGATCAGCAAAGCATTTTTGCTGTAAGGGATTGGTCGCAGATCCAAGTCCCATCTTGAGCACTCATTTTTTGTAATCTATATCGATTTGAGTACTCAGATATTCATGGCTGGACAATAAATTACGACACGACACTTTTTTTAATACAAACAATACGAACATTGTGCTCGCAGGTTATGGATACTTTTTACTGGGTCTGCGTGTGCGATACACAAATTTTCCTAGGCATTAGCAATTAAGTACGTAGCCTTGAACCTACGTCATAAATTTCATCTCGTACTTGACCTAATTGTGTCTAACTAAAATATAAGTTACGTAAAAATTGTTAGCCTAAATTGTTTGCCATTGCTTGAGCAATAAATTATGAAAATATTCGGTCACTATATTGATATTATTTACTTAAATAACTGACATTAACAAATTGGCTACTTAAATATGTGTGATCTAAGATTTAAAATATTCTGCAGCAATATTTCTACTACCCACGGAATATATAACAAGGTATATTAAACCTACAATAAATAGATGTATCCGGTAGTCACATATTTGCTCACATGTAATATGTAGCTCACATGATGCACTCACAGAACTGGACACGGGAGATGCAACTACCATCTTCACAAGTGGGAAGAAGCGCCAGACTGTGATTGTGGAAGTTCCAAAGCAGACAACGACGCATATAGCAGAGGAGCGTCCACTCCGTCGCTTCCCTGGAGGAGTGCGTGAGCTACATAACCTCACACCGGCAGCAATAGACTGGCTTCGGCAACTGAACGTCGACGTATGAGGACTCGAGCTAAAGCCATACGAGATGATGATGCCATATTTGCTACCTCGACTTGAGCCTGCCGAGACGGTAACCTCGGAAGGGTGCAAATACTTGTGGTTGGGTTACAAAGACCCTGGTTATCAAATAAGACCTCCGCAATTCTCATAATCAAGTTGCTTAGAGCTGATAAATAGAAATGCCAAATCATTCGAACACCATATAGGTTTCAAAATGGAAATACGGAGGCTTTGCTTCTACCGCAATTACTCACTAGTGAGTTAATAAGTAGGGAGTTAAGCCCTAGCATATCGATTTTGCAAAAATAGATTCCTATAGAGCTTTTGTTTACCCGATACTGCTTATAAGACATACAAAACCAATCACTCATCCTTTCTAATTGCCATCGGATTTGCACGAATATGGCTTCTGGGGATTTACGCCTAGCCAATGTAAGGCGTTAAGTTTCATATTGTTTTTGTTTACTACGGCCATTTCCGTGGAAGTTAACGTTACGTAAATAAACAATATTATGGTCAGTACCACCTCTTGGGTTTATAACGTAATATCATTAATAACAAGGAAGTTTAAAGGTTAAGAATAAAGCACGCAAGGTTCTATAAGTAAAACATTAATTGCTGTATCATAAACGCTTTTATAGCTTCGAAGACTTATTATAAATAAACATTCTATGACATTATTATGCAACTTCATCAAGTATAGCTTATAATTTGCGTTCTAGAATGCACATAATTTTTTGTTGTTGATATTTAAACTTATATATACAGCCCAGACCCAGCTTCAGATGCATGTCTCGAGTCAACAATAGTGCCCGGAATACGGCATTAGCTCACCCCCTATTACGTGGGACCAAATACATCGATTGGTGAAATGTGGGTGTTAATTTATCTCTGCCTAACCCTCTTTTGATGGTCTAGCCTCTTGTAGCAGTCAGACAGTTAGTTTTTAGCTTGTGAGCCTATATTGTAGAACCTATAATTATGAGATATAGAAACTTAGATACACGGGTGGTGCCGTATGTAATTAATATCAGGCGGTCATATGGCGGCCTTCAATGTATAATGCGAACTATGCATAACTTATAACAGATTAATAGCTACAAGTCTAGATATAGAACATTTGATATATTATCTGCCCGACGAAGTAACACACAAGGGCCACACCTTCCATTCCCGAGGGTAAGAGGTGACTAAAGTATACAAAACATTCTGCGTAAACAAAAAAAAATCATGAAAAAGTGCTCTTCTGACGAAAATATAATATAGTTTCGCCAAATGTGGGGTAAAACTCTGCGTATCACTTCCAGAACTTTCGATTGTCGTATTGCGATTGCGTAAAAATCAATGCGACATTCCTTCCAGTTGGTCCGGACATAATAGAGATTTAGGAGCGGAAGTCTACTCCCACTCACTGTCTTTTTAACTAACTAGATATTGAGTTTCAATTCTAGCCGCCGGAAATTTTATTACAATTAATACAAGATTGCTTAATCTTGTTCCAAGATTTTCTAGACTTTAGTACCTACCCAGTTTATAGAGAAAACTATTTGAATAATTTGATTTATTTTACTACATTCTGTAGGCCTGTGTAATGTCTACTTATTATATATTCTTACAAAGATTCTTTGGGCATGTCTAACTAAACAGAGCGCGTCGTTACTCATTTTTCCACCGTTTCTCTAACAAAATGGTCAGGTAGCGTGACTGCCCACATTTTCCAAGGATACGTGATTCAACCCGAAATATCTACGGCCTACTTTATCTTATTTTGTAGACGGACGCGTACACTCCTTTTTAGTTTTATCGTAATGGAGTCATATGCTGTCAGGTTGCCAAGCGTTCCGCGGGTGATTCATGGGGTCTAGTCAAAAGTGAACCCAATATTCAGAGTAGACAACATTGTATGTAAAGCGAAAATGAGTGGGTAACTGTAGACAAAATATATTATGTTTATTACCGTCATATTGTTATGTATTATTTATGGTAAATAAGACAGCAAATGTGACGTATTAAAGTAGAAAGTTTACAAAAAAACATTATAAATTACGCTTATTTATCATATCAAACGCAGAAATGAATGACGTCACTCATTGTAACTGCATATAAAACGTTCCACAATACAGTTTTAATGGACAGCTTAAAATAAACTAATTAGACCTATAAGGAGCTACCTCAAACAGTAGAATTTAGATAGCATATTACATGTTTGTTTTGAATAAGCCAAGCTCTAGTTCTGAAAAACCTATTCGACTCTGAACGTCTCAGGTCGTCAACATTTCGTCAAGACGCAACAAACCCACGACAGCATATTCGCTCATTGCGCTATGCGCTATATTCTTAGCTCGACAGCTAACTAGGTCAAAAGTAGACCGCGACGAATACACAACAGAAACACTAGAAAAGGTTCAGACAGACTGAAAGTTTGAAGTATTATTCTTGAGGCCACGAAATAAAATACGCGAAAATATGACTTTCGCTTCTACCGGTAGATTCCAGGTCTTTGAACTTGTTAAAATGCTATTTTATGATAAAAGGTTATTGTTCGCTGCAGAATTGTGTGAAATTGAGTTGCATTGCCTTACTTTATCTTTAGATTGGATTATGTATTAGATGCAAGTATACTCGTGTTATTATTGTTCGCATTTATTGCTATTATTTATAGTCGACAACGAGCAAGCTGAAGAGGCACTGGCCTGGCCTCATCACTGTCGAAGGACCGATGGCCATTGGAGCAAACGAGTCCTAGAGCGCGAGAAGGCTAAAGGCACCTTGCACTGACCAGGAGGTCAGTCTGTCCCAGCTGCCCTTTCCAGGAGGAAAGGGCAGCTTTTTTTTTTTTTTTTTTTCTTGCGGAAATCCCCTCGGATACCCCCCCTGCCGGAGCCGGAAGGGGAGGTTATGTCGGACTCGAACCGACTAAAACCGCACGCCGACTGTGGGTCTTGGTGCTAGGCCGGAGGTGAGGTTGTCAAAGACATATCCCTCGCACCCCGGCTGACCCAGGGCCATCGCTTACGGTCTGGCCCTCCTCAGGAGGGGGGACAACGGTGTCCCCAACTCGCCCCCGGAATGGGGAGGCGCGCTATTTAGCGCGCCGCCGCCGTGGCCTGCTTCTGCTGGGGTGACAGGCGGCTCCACCCGTCACCCCCAGGCCCGCGCTCATGGGGGACGGAGGTCAGTCAGTGCCCTCCGACGCCCGAGTTGCCTGCGCGCGCGGGCGGCGCGATCCGCGAGTCTTTCTCGCTCGCGCCGCCTCTCCCGCTCCGCCGTCTCCTTCACGACCATTACCTGCTCGCTGAAGGAGACGCCGGCCGCCCACGCGTCCGCGCAGCGGACCATTGCTGTGAGCAGGGTGGCGAGGGTGAGAACTCTCACTCCCAGGGCCGCCACTAGCTCCCGTCTCGGTTCGGCCCATGCCGGGCACTCGGTGAGCGTGTGCAGCCCCGTGTCCTCGCTCGCGTCGCAGTGATGGCACTCGGACGTTGGCTCCTTTTCGATCCGACACAGATATCTCCCGAAGCACCCGTGCCCGGTGATGATCTGCGTCAGTCGATACGAGAGGCTGCCATGTGGCCTCTCGAGCCATTCCCCCATGATGGGCCTTACCGCCTCTATGACGGCATGCCCTGCGCGTCGTTGCTCAAGTCGTCGCTCCCACTCCGCCACCATGATCCCGTGGAGCCGGGACCTCTCGGCCCGAATGTCTTCGGGCTCGGGATCGTATCCCCGCTCCCGCGCCTCCTTACGGAACCGATACAGTGCCGCAAGGGATCTCGCTTCTAGGATCCACGGTGGCGATCCGGCTAGGAGACTCGCCGCTTCAAAGGATATCGTGCGGTACCCCCTAATGGCCCTGCAGGCCATCGTCTGCTGCGGCGCATGCAGCAGTTGCACGAACCTGGCCTGCAGGGCGTCCGCCCACACGGGGCACCCGTACAGGGCCATGGACCGCACGACACCCGCGTAGAGTCTCCTGCAGGAGTCCTCTGGGCCCCTCAAGTTGGGCAGCAGCCGCATCAGCGCGTTAGCTGACACCAACAGTTTGGGGCGCAGACTTCGGAAGTGCTCTCCGAAGTCCCACCGACCGTCGAGTACGAGCCCCAGGTATTTCAACCGGGGCTTGATGTCGATGGGAGTACCTCCTACTGTCAAGCTGGATCCCGGGGGTGGCCCGCGCCGAGGACCATGAAAGAACAAGGCCTCGGATTTGTGCAGAGCCACCTCGAGACCCAGCCGCCGGATCCGATCCACGACTTGAGCAACAGCGGTCGTGGCCCTCTGGGTCGCCTCGCGGTGCGTAGCGCCACTCACCGTCACTAGCGTGTCGTCCGCGTAGCACGTGACGGTGGCACCGAACGCGAGCTCACCGCGAAGCACCCAGTCGTATCCGATGTTCCACAGGAGCGGCCCCAGGACCGATCCCTGTGGGACACCGCACGACATCTCACGCCTACCGACGCCGGTCGCACTTGGGTAGATGACGGCCCTCTCCGTCAGGTACGCCCCGACTATGCGGCGGAGGTAGAGAGGCACATCGTGGTACACGAGCGCCTCCCTGATGCAACTCCAGGGCAAGGTGTTGAACGCGTTGGAGATGTCCAAGGACACCGCCAACATCACCTCGCCCCGGGCAACCGCATCCTCCGCCAGAGTCCTCACGCGCATGATGGCATCCACAGTGGAACGCCACCGGCGGAAGCCGTACTGCGTGTCCGCTAGGTCCGGCCCCACTCTAGAGAGGTGCTCGACGAGGCGCTTGGCAATCACTCTTTCGAAGAGCTTACCCACCTCGTCGAGCAACACTATGGGCCGGTACCCGGACGGCTCGTCCGCCGGGCGTCCGTCCTTGCGGATTAGGACCAGTTTCCCCGTCTTCCACATCTTCGGAAACTGGCCCCGCTCCAAGCATGCGCTGAGGAACCCTCGCAGTCGGGGTTCGAGACCGTCTTCTCCTAGAGCTAGGACCCACGCACGGCCTGGAATGCCGTCGGGTCCCGGGGCGGTGTTCTTCTTGGCTCTAAGCCGTCGCACCGCCAGCTCTAGTTCTACCCAAGTGACCTCGGGCACGTTGTCGTCAACAACCACGCCGGGCGCATCAGGCGACCGAGGTGGCGGAGTCATCTGCGGCGGAACGTGTTCCGCCCGCGCCGGGAACAGGGATTCCACCACTCCTCCAAGCAGAGCCGGCTCGAGAACCTGGGTCAGGGGAGGGGCCCGGGGGCGGAGGAAAGGGCAGCTGGGACGGACTGAAAGAGAGAGGATCGAGAGCAATGCGAGAGGACTATGTTCAGCAGTGGAATGCAATAGGCTAATTGATAACTTACCTGTCCATACGCGAGCACCGTGGCGTTATATCCATCAAGAGCTGATTCCACCAGCTTCCTAACACTGGTGTCGTAAACGTGCTGCTGACATGAAGACGGCTCGAATGCGAAGTCGAACGTGAAGGCACGTTCTGATCCCAGGGATACTCCGCCTTCGCCGGCTGCGCCATTTGCCCGTGCGCAGATTCCGCATCCTTCAAGGACTTCTGCTGGTGTCTGCGGCCGGATTCTGTAACAATAGATGATAAAAATAAATATTACAAACATATTGATACATATTCTAGGAAATAAGTTAAGCGTTAGTGGAATAGCAGATTTCAAAAGATTGTTAACAAGAGTTCTACCAGATTTTCAAAAATTCTGATGGTACCAAGCGTCTATAAACATTGTTCTCTATGCGATGGTAAACGGTCACAGCAGCCTATGAATCTCTGCAACACCAGGATTGCCACATACTAATTTGCTGAACTAGTAAAGTTATATCGAACTATATAACTAGTCAATCGAGAAAAATCCTTTGATAGGGTAGTTATTCCATAATTTCACAGACTTGCACGGAATTTCTTTACGAATAATTTAGTACGTGACCGTTCTTGCTTTAATAGTGACAGCAGGGGCGATAGTGAATGGTGCTGTCAATAGAAGCCGTGGGCATCATCTCAAACGATTCTACAAGTCCATAATTATATAGGTTAATTACACAGTTATCGCAAAAAGGCTACTAACAGTAATTGTTTTCATATTGCGTTTGCACTTTACCAGCATGACAGTGACGTTTATTGACGTCCGATGGCATGTGCTAGACATATTAATGTTAGGCTTCACGGCGTGGGTGCTAACGATGTTTTCATTTGTTGTATGAACAAGGTAGTGCTCATCGAGTTTGTATACCCTATTTTTAATATCAATCAACTGCATTTCAAAAATTTGTGTTTTAAAAATTCGGCTTTCGTGCATATGGATTACGGTCATCTAGATTTTGTGCATTTAGATTTCGTGTATCTGGAACTCGTTCGTTTGGATTATAAAACGGCGTACAAATGAATAAATGGGCAAATGAAATTCGGAGTTGCGATTATATGGCAAATAAAACTTCGGAATTTGAAAAATACGGGATTATGAAAAAATGGCCAAACGTTTACGGGATCATGATATTCGGAATATTAAAATTCGGGATTAAGATAGGTAACCTATATAGAGATATGGCTCTACATTCACTTAAGTCGCTTATTCAATGTATCAATTTAGTGATGTCATTTGTGTTTTTATTGCCAAGAGATTATTACACTAATTTTCACACTAACGAGCTTTAAGAATACGTCCTAAAATACTATGCAGCGGCACTTAAAATAGCAATAGTCGTCAATTGTCAAGCGTACTAAGAGCAATAACCGGTATAAAAAGAGAACTTGCACATGTCTCGACACCGATCAGGCAAGTAACGAGACTTCGAACGAGACTCGCAGTATCGTGGTTAAACTTAAACACGCTCGCAGACGCAGTGGCGTCGTAGTGGCGTCTCAATGTATAAACAACACATTCACTGGCCGATCAATGGATCTTTGATTGCGAAACTCAACACATGGACGTAACCACCTGGTTGTTATATCATTAAAGGAATTAATTCATTGGAATCGCAGTACTAAGAACGACAATTTTTTTAATTACTTGGATACTAGCTGAAAAAAAAGTTTTTAAAGCAATTTTATGAACTGAGATCTTGGGTTCACTGATAACTGATAAAATGAATCAGCTTGGGACTGCATCGGCACCCGAACTAGGTACCTACTGGTTCGATTGTTTGTTTTGTTTGTAGTCCTAGGTTGCGTCACGAAATTATATATGGTTTAGATAATAGACGGAATGCTTGGCACTCCGAACAAACCCTTTGTCATACATAACATAACATAAACTCACAGGCAGGCAGGGTAGGCAGAGGTGCTAGCACCCACATTTCGCCAGTTTATGTTTAGGTCCCAATGTAATAGGTAACCCTTTGTGGTGTGTTAAATTTAATATTTGTGTATTGTTACGAAAGTAAATTTAAAAAAAATGTATGTGCGTTTTAAAAACGATTTCGTTATATACGATAACGTTTTTTTTCGACACACGATTTCTCGAACGGATTCTCGTGGCGTGTGTGTTCCCATTAAAGAGATTACTAGTAACGTCAGTTATTAGGTTTTCTCCACTCATTACAGTTCATGCTTCCTATTTTTATTTGCGTTTAGTAGGTACTGTGATACTGGAAATTATAATAAACGAGGGCAAACAAGCACACGCAAGGACAAGTAGTGTAACCAAGCAAGGTAAGTGGTTACCGGTGTTTGCAAACAAACACACTAAAAGATTCCAATTTAATCACCTCTTGACTTTTTACCGTCTCGCCAATGGTAAAGGTTGAATATAAAAAAAAGAATAGGATGGAGATTTTTTATGTCGGATACTTCTGTCGGATATTATTTCTGTGTAGTCGTAAACGACTTTTGCTGCTGATCATACAAATGTGTCAATCTTTCAAGTCATCCCACTTGACACAACAATCACGTAGTATTTATTACCTTACTCACATCGACGGTATACACGTGAATGTGTCAGATATAACCACACGTTCAGAAATGCAAATATCACGATTTAACTATATATATGTCTATATTTGTACACCTACTACAGATATTTAAATATATCACCTGTGCAAATGAAATAAGAAAAATCGTGAAGGATTTTTTAAATTGTATGACATGGTCTTTATATTAAACTTGTCTTGTGACAGTTGTGACCTTGGGAGCACACGATTACCACTCCAATTGGGTACATTACTGTAGTTCAAATAAATTATTTTTAAACAAAAGACTAAAAAAAAGAATTCTTAATTTAAATAATTTATTTGAACTACAGACTGTTTTTTTTTAAATTTCATAAATGATCTAATCGTTTGCTATGTTAACTTACACGAATAAGTCAGCATCCTCACAGAACACAGAACTTGTATTTTGGAGGCCGGACTTCCACTCTTCCTCCTTGCTCTTTCGCTTGATTCAACTTATCTCGACTTTTACAGGAACGACATCAATCAAATAATATTCTGTGAAGGCGCTATCTTAAAGTAAATTACCATAAATCTCAACCTTTAGTTGCTTCAGTCAACCAAGTTTACATCAAGCTTAGTTAAAGTGACAAAGAAGACTAATTAAAATGTTGTCTATAAAAAGTAATTAAATCTACATAAGTAGGTGCGTACTGCCAAGGCTGGCCAGGGTATCGTCGAGATACAAACAAGATCTCACAAAGGTCTAACGGTACATAACAGTCAAGGTCAGTGGAGTTTGTGCAACAGCCAGCTGATCGACGCGAGATTAAATTATAATATAATAATAATAATCTTTATTTATTCACGCAAAACAAAACAATATACAATACAATAATACATGTGTCTACAGTACAGGTATTGGTTTTTGTTTTATGATATTAATAATGTTCGCAACTGGTACCTTAGCTAGGATACGTAGTAGCCTGTATTAAAGATACCAGTTATCTCCCTTAAACTTATACCAAACAAGCAACCATAAGCATAACGGGTTTCAACCAGTAAATATAATTTATATAATATATAACTAAAGATTAAGCTGTTAACAATTATTTTGAAATTAAGATAATCTAAAAATAGTATAAATAATAATATCAACAACCACAATGTAAATTTAGTACAGTTCATGTGTGTGTGTGTGTGTGTGTGTGTGTGTGTGTGTGTGTGTGTGTGTGTGTGTGTGTGTGTGTGTGTGTGTGTGTGTGTGTGTGTGTGTTACATGGGTCTACCAGCCATTTCGTCACGTCCCGACATCAATCAGGCTCTCCGCCTCATCGTAAGATAACCCTAGGAGCCACTCACGAACACTAGACCTGCAAGCTTTTTTGGACAAATGATGTATGGGAAGCAATCTATTTACTTTGTTGTATAAGGTGGGGGCTAGAAAATAGTTAAATTTTTGGGAATGACTGAAGTTGGCCCTGTTTGTGATACATATCCTATCCTTACGTCTTTTGGTTATGGGTACATAAGGGGTCTTGGCATGCTGCAAGAGGATTGTTTGATAAATAAACAATTTCCTTACAGTTAAGACTTCGCAATCCCCATATAGCTCTTCAGTAGGAAAAGTGAACTTACGGAAAGTACTCACCTTTAGGACAGCTCTTTGTGCTATTTCCAAGTCTAGGAAGCCAGTTTTACCCATACCTCCCCATGTAGTTATACAATATGTCAAAAGAGATTGACACAGTGCATAGTAAACCTGTTTAACCACTCGTGCCTTGGCCACGTGACGAAGAGATTTAAAGATATAAATAAGTTTTCTGACTCTGCCCTGCAAGCTTTCAAGGTGATGTGAAAATTTTAGATTGGCATCGAGTGTAACTCCCAGGTACTTGATGGTTGATGCACTCTCGAGTGAAGGGCAGTTGCAGTTCAAGTTGTGAGGAGCATGGCACATGTGGACTTTAAGTGACAGTGAGGTTGCAGGCTGGGTTGGTTGCCTAAAACTAAAAGACATGAATTTCGTTTTGGTGGCGTTAAGGGTCAGAGAATTTTTAGCCAACCATGCCGATACCAAATCTAATCCGGACTGAGCCGTAGTAAATGTCTCGGGCCAAGAATTCCCAGTGACAGTCAGGGCTGTATCATCTGCGAACGTTGTAATTCTGATGTTTGGCAAGCTTGTTTCACAGAGCTGGTTAATGTACACCAGAAAGAGGGTTGGTCCGATAACACTGCCCTGTGGAACGCCAAATGTAACAGGAAGTTCGTTACTTATATGTTCACAGATTTTTACACATTGAGTTCGTCCTTGTAGATAGTCTCTGAACATGGCTAGGGGCAATCCTCTAACACCAATAGTTTCTAACTTTTGTATTAGGAGTGGAATGGAGACCGTGTCAAAGGCCTTTGCGACGTCCAGGAAGATTGTAAGTACTTTCATTTTGTTGTCTAAACTTCTTATTAGATGGTTTGTTAAGTCTAAGACAGCATCAGAGGTAGATTTATTACGCCTGAAACCATATTGGTTAGAAGATAGTAAATTTTTGTCTTCAAGGTAATTCATCAGTCTAGTATTAATAATGCGTTCCAGAATTTTAGACATTACAGGAAGCACGGCAATTGGCCGATAATTATTGACGCACTCCTTGTCCCCGCTCTTATAAACAGGGTGGATAAGAGACCTTTTGAAGTAAGCGGGAAATGTGCCGAGCTCCAGGCAAAGGTTATAAATATATGTAAGAACAGGTATTAATTTGATACTGTATCGCTTAAGGAAAGACGTAGATATATTATCCCATCCCACGGCACAATCTGATCTCAAGGAAACCAGAATAGATGCAACCTCATCACAGTCCGTTGGCAACATCACAAAGGAGCTACAGGGGCTAATAGAAGAATCAGTAAACGTAGGTTGTGGAGGAGCATGGATGGAAGGGATTTTAGATGCAAGTATTTTTCCAATATTCGCAAAGTAGCTATTCACCTCATCCACCGCGAGCCTGGGAGTTGGAGCAGACTGAAGCAAGGAGTCAGAGGATGACTTAGATTCTGAGCAATTGATCACTCTTTTTATAACTTTCCAGATCTTTTTATTGTCAGTACCAGCGTCCATGAGCTGTGCCTTATCATATTGTCTCTTCACTTTTTTTAAAATCTTATTACAAAAGTTTCTATACCTCCTATATGTTAATTTCAAAACATCGTCATTAGGATGAAGTTTTAGTCTCTTATGCATATTGTCTCTATTTCTGATACAACGCAGAAGGCCAGCAGTAATCCATGGTTTAATAAGATTATTACGCTTTGATAATTTTACAACATTAGAGTTATTGCTAATTGTATTCATCAGAATGTCCACTAGGAGTTTCGTGGCCATATTTGGGTCATTTAGACCATAAACTGATTCAAAATCTAGTTTGTGAACTGCAATGTCAAGGGTTGTATAATTTATTTTTTTAATATGTAAGTGATTATTTTTGTTGTGAACAAATTTGGGTGGGAGACAAAGTAAAAGACAGTTATGGTCAGTTAAAGAAGAGTCAAACTTATTACCTTGTTCTCGGGTAAACAGGCCCATGATATATTTATCACTGGATGAACAAGTACTTGGTTAGTGTAGGGCTGTCCCTAATTTAGCGATGGTAGTTAGTGGTTTAGGAGTTGGCCTGTAGATCGAAATATCACAGGTTCAAATTTTGGTGATTATACTACCGAATACGTAGGGAAAAATGATTCTTTCCCTTACAGGAATCCCTTGACCAACTACCGAGACATCAAAAAATAAATTACGGATTTGAACTCACTCATACCTAAAACCAACAATTCAGCATTGACGGGAAAACCAGTGTAAATTTGCTTACTCCACGGATATCTGCGGCTTGTGGCTTACTCTTTAAAAAAATCCTACGGGTGATGGTAGTAATATTATCCTTCCTTAGTACCTAATAAGCGATAACTAATGCAACAACTCTGCCAATAACCACGTGCCACAAAGACACCTTTGGTTTTACTACTTACAAGTACGATTTAACCTACGAGTTAACCTGTTAACTAAGAAGATTTCTATGAATATGAAATCGCGCACGAAATCGGTGCCAGAAGTCTCTCGTCTCTTTGCCCAAGCGATTAAATTCGTGGTCAAAGAGATCACGACTCTACAGTATCGTGATACGGGGACAGGATGTTAGGGAGTCATTCCGCGGTCAAGGACCCATTCAAACATGCACTGCATTTAAAAATAGTATGCAAGTTAATTTACGTTCCCCGCAGAATGTTCTAACGGCATAACAGACCGTGCACCTAGACCTCCATAGTTTAATGAAGAACGGAAGCATCAATTACTGGTTCAAAAGGGAACATTAGCGACCGACGACCGTCGACGAACTCAAGCCGCATGCACAATGCGGATTTATATGTAAAAAGTAATAATATACATAAAATATCCCACTTCTGAATATGATTCATGGTTTTGATGCTTGCCGCTCGTTTGATCAAGATTGAAATTAGCTGCAATTAGGATATTTGTCATCACTTTTCCTCGTTCTTAGTAGCACATGCTTCCTGTTTGTATATTTGGGTCGCGTATGACGAATGCAATTAACCTGAAATACAAAGACTCCGACTTTGTCTTTTTAAATACCGACATTTGACATTACGAAGTCCAAAGTCATTTTATTCTCAATCTTGAACAATACAATTGTTTCTTATTGACATTAAAAATAATTCTACTAAAGCTAAGTTTACCACCGCTTCCAAGGCACTGGTGGACAAGAACGGCGCAACAAACCCCACTGCGGCATTTCTAAATCGCGTTTGGTAGTTAAATGTTTCATTGTGTAGTTGTGTCTGTGCAGGCATGGGATTAAAAGCCAAGCTTGCAAGCCCAGCACGAATAGAATCGATCGGTGAAGTATGAGTACCTCTTACTTGATATCCAGGTTCGTTATTGATGCTACCATCAGATCACTTAAGGCCAAACCTAATAGTGCTCAGAGGGAGCTCCTTAATCATATTCGAAGTAAAGAAGACTTTATAGATTGAGATAAGGTGCTTCCTCGCTTCGCCTTCCCTCTTCCAACTTCACAAAGCAATGCAGGTTTCGTGTGAATCCAAACACTTATAGCAACAGGTGAATAATAGCTATAGCTGTGGTATTTTTCCTTGAAGTAATTTCTTATACTCGTCCAGTTCATACCCATATTTATATTTAGCTGCTGGGAGGCTATTGTACTGGATTGTTATACAATGGACGGCACGCGAGCGTTCGCGTGAAAATAGTGCACACGCTATGCACCAGGTTTCAAGAACTAAGAAGTAAGCGCATTATCAAGGATTATTTTAGCGTTGCATGGTTTTAATGACCAGGTACAGCGGTTATTTGTTAAGTATAATCTTTGTTGATTCCATCGCAGTTGTTGCCTTGTGGCAGTGGCAGTATTTACAAACACATTTACAAAGTTGCATTTTTGTTATGTCTTCTGTTTGTTTTGTTTTTTACGTATGTTATCTTTAGTATTAGGTGTACAAAGTCTTCTTTTCGTAATACTTTTTGTCGATTGTATTCTAATTATATCATAATACGCCTAACCTGGCGGTTTCTACTTTAAAATGTTGAGAATAAATAGCAATGGAGTGACTAAAATCTATGTCAATACGTTATAATATTTATGATGTAGTGCTTTGTTAGAACACTATGCGACGAAACGTATAATGGCATTACTGGCCCCTTTCTATTCAGTACAATCGTCATCGGACTATAGGTTACTGCTGTAGGATTTGCAACACCAATGCCTTCAAATTAAGTGCGTATTCGAAGAGCACAGAGAAATCAGTTTATTCAATTTAATACCATTGTTCTCATGGCGACTATGATTGCAATTGCAATAAATTCAGTTATTGATTCTCAAGTGTCCTTATTAGATTTGACGATCGACATGTGAGAATTTTATTAATATCTGCGTGGAATACTAGGCCAGCATGGCCATGTAGTAACATTACGCTACACTACAAACATTATTGTGCAAAAACTGTTTTGTTTGGTAAATAAAAACAAAGATATAACAACATTCAAGGCTTCAAGTAAACGAACTCGTGGGAAATACGTATCAATTTACTTCATTTCCCGTTTAAAGAATAAACACGCAAGTCATTATGAAAATTCGCTGACTCATACGAAATTACTTAAGCGACAAATTGTTACACAAAATAACGATAAAGCAGACAATACGTATCTATTATAGTTTACGTACGTATTATGTGAAATGATATCCGATTTGTGGTTGTGCTTTAATAATAGCGCGTAGACATTTCTATATGCATTGTGGTGTAACACAACACAAAGCACAATAGGCCTCACATACCCGTATGTAGGAAACGAACGTATTCTTAGTACTGAGTGATTGAAGTTCCAGGCTTAACACCTGGTACTTCACAGGAATTACTTTCAAAGTGAAGTGGAACTTGGATCGTGAAATAACACACGAACGAAAGCCACTTGAAGATTTCCTGTTGAGTGATTGAAGTTCCAGGTTTGCAGTTTCTGGTACTTCACAGGAATTACTTTCAAAATAAAGTGGAACTTAACTTGCTAAATAATACGTAGATGAAAGCCACTTGAAGTTTTCCTTGATCTAAGTGTAAATAGACCTCTAACCAGATCTGAATGTAGTGAGGTAATCGAAACTATATGCGATGCTGGAGGACGTATAATTTTAGCAACACTTCAAAAGGATTAGCATATGCATTCATTTGGTTAACTCTATCAGGTGCATGTATATTATCAAGCCCAAAGCAAGAAAGGCCAGCTATAAGAGCACAATCTGCTTCTTTTAATATCGGTTATAGGTAAACCGAAGTACGATCCTGCATGCGAATGGCAAACTACGACAAGACCGCCCATTGCACAGTCGACAAAGGAGATATAGTTCCACTTTCATATACAACTTTAAATGAAAAACTGCGACCGTATTTCCTTTGTTGACTATACATCTTCTAATTTCATGTATTATCTTTCGTTTGTATCTCATTTTTGACATGCAATAAAGAGTATCTAATTAATATATTGATTGAAATCTTCTCGTATCCAATTCAGTCTTCAACTTTCTAGTGGTCTACAAGATTGAAGTCTGCAATATTATAGACAAGGCACAATAGTCTAGGCTTCGCTGCCGTTAACAATAGGTAGACTGGGCATTGTTGATGGAGAGTGTGATTTGAGAGGTGTTTCATTAACAGCTCAGACAATCGGACAACTGATGTATAACTGAGAAATCTAAATGTTTGATTAGTGTGAAATGGAACGTGTACAAGTGAAAGGCGGTAACTACTGAGAATAGAGAGGAATTGTTAGCGTTATTGGAATATGGTGCGAGGGGTATGACAGTCATTTTTGACGTGAACCTTGGAGATTAAGTCAGAAATAAGTATACATACATAATGGATTATAATGATGCCTTTAATGTGTACGTCAGAAATAGAGACAAGTTTCGGAACAAGATTAATTTTAAAGAATAGAATGGTTGCAGTGGCTTCCTCCCGAGGAGGGCCAGACCGTTAGGGATGGCCGTTTGTCAGCCGGGACGACCCACAGACGGCGTGCGGTTTTAGTCGGTTCGAGTCTGACATAACCTTCCCCTCCTGCTCCAGCGGGGGAGGTATCCGAGGGGATTTCCGCACGTAAAAAAAGGGTGAGATGGCTTCAAATTCATGTACGTCTATTATCTAATTTGGTACATCAGTATTTTTTGATATTGATTAGTTACTTTTGATGCAGCTTATGATTATGGGATTCGCTTTTGTAAAAGTCAAAATTAATCACATCATGGAAAGGAGAAGTAGGAGCACAGAACCCGGCTTTCAAGGAACGCGTTGTAGATGCAACCGTGATTGGCGCTAAAATGAAGAAGAGAGAGAGAGAGAGAGATATTTTCTTCTTCGTAATATAACCAGTTTGTTCACCTGTCCAAACATTTCGATAACCAAGCATATTTGTAAGTATAATGCATAAGGCAAAGTAGAACAGCCGTGGGTCGAATGGAGCCCAAATATTTTGCGTTGCTCGCCCACAGGCTCATTGACACTTGGTGTGGGTAGATAGAAAACTATAACCTTTCGATATGCAAAGACCTAAGACGATGGTCAACCACTCAACGGTTCTTGGAAAGGGAGCGGTTGAATTGGTGATTCATAATGATCACTTATACTGAAATAAGGTGTTAATGTATCTCAAAACTATCGTGATGTCAAAATTGTACCACGTTGTATGATAAGTCATTTTTTTATTATCATTCATAGGTACAGTCAACTACAAAAGTAGCTTAACAAATTCTAATTTATTGAACACTGTGGCCCCTAAACCTTACATAAAATTATGAAAAAAAAAACATTGAATATGAAAATAAGTTTGTCTTCTGGGAATCATAACACTACATTTAGTATAGACAGATGCATTCCATTATAAGAAAGATTTGTAAAATATTTTAGTGTTAATCAAGTTATGGCGTTGACTGTACTTACTGATTAGTGCATAGTCCTGTTCCATTTCAAATTTCCAATCACGTTGAAGTAGTCTAAAGTAAGGCGGACCAAACACCAAAGCAATTGCCAAGAAAAATGCTTCTGGACGAGCGATGCCAAGAAGCATTTTTGCTGCGTATATGTAGAGTGTGTACCCCCTTATTTTCCTAGTTTCGGGTGAACCAGAGCCTCTCTATCTACCTCTTCTTAATAATAGATCGATGGTGTTTTACGTAGAATTCAACTTGCGCGATTATGACATAAGACTTTCCCACAGCAGGTGATAATTGCATGTAGTAAATGTTAACTTTATATAGAGCAATAAATTCTTTATTAGCGTGTTAATTAAAAACGTTAATTTAATACCTATAACTAGCTTAAAATGTATATTGAACTTGACGTTGAATTCGATCGACTTCTAATAACTGTCGATCGATTTGAAACTTTGAAGGTACTTATATGATATAAGTAGTGTAATTGGGGTATGACAATGACAACATTTATTTTGACAGTTGAGCTGATGTTGACACAGTAACCTATTTACCGGCCTACCTAGCAAAAAAGTTCATTATCCTTCGTGTTTTCTATAAAATAAATACAGCCAATAGAAGTGATAAGATCAGTTATCCGGGGTTCATCCGAGCAAGGTAAATTATGGCTCTACATTTTTTATAATTACCTTTCGAATTCTATGATATTCATAACATAAAACCGAAACAGGTTTTGGCTGACATTATGATAGCGTACGCGGGTGGTTAAATTCATTTTGCAATTAATTGCACTTCAACACAACCTATAACAATAGCTTCGCACCAAAATAATTCACATAAATATAGGTCATAACGGCTTGTAATAAGGACCGCGTCATTTTAACGGTTACTCAAATTACAGCACGAACCGAATGCATAATTATAACAACATTTGACGGTACATAAATTGGGCGAGTACGAAATCGTAGGCACCGAATGTTCTTTATAGCATTGTGGGTGTTAGCACAACTGCAGCGAGGTGCATGGACTTTTGACTGCAGGGTTAAAATCAATAAGTGTAGCAGGTAATTATTTCGGCAACATTCAATCACAGATTTAGAGTAGAGTAGATTAGATACTACATTCCAATCGACCTGGTGGACTAGTGATTTTTCGCGATTTTCCGAGCTTCTGCAAGAAGCTGTATCTAGCGTACTTTAAATCTATGGATAAAACCGGGAGTCTAACGGCCGTTCCCAATAACATACTGACAGTTAAAGATGGATCTCATCTACGCATAAAGTGCTCGGCTGTTTAAATTCAAAACATAGTAACTCCTATTTCACACCAATTTCGGAAAATAAAATTATACCGCGATGCGCTTTCCCGCAAAAAACTTAGTTACCATGTTTTGAATTTAAACGTCAAATTTGACTGTTGCGATCTATCTTTAACTGTAAGTAATGTTATTGGGAACGGGCGTAAGCAAACAGGAAATGGGAAAACCGATAAATCAGGGTTATAGCTTAGTAATTTTAAATCATTCATTGCTTTAGCATGACTTTAGCTTTATCTTTGTGACATGCAACCTGCATATAAACCGCAATCAAGCAGCACTACTCGTAGTGTTAAATCAAGTCATAAAATTAATATCGCAATGAATTCAATACGTACAGAAGGTGGGGCCGTGTGTTTCTTTGTTCAGCTTAGATTCGTACTTTACAAACCTTATAAAATTTCCGTCACGGTACTCTATTACTCCTGGATGTATTCAATCAAGAATTGACTTTAAAGAGAATGAATTATTCAACGCTAGCTTTTACCCGCGGCTCCACCCGCGTGGATATCGGTTATCACGACCAAACATAACCTACGTCCTTTCCCATGGTCTAATCTACCCCTATTCCAAATTAAATCAAAATCCGTTCAGCGGTTTCGGCGTGAAAGCGTAACATACAGAAAGACAGACAGAGTTACTTTCGCATTCTTAATATTAGTATGGATTACAAACCAACTTCAAGCAGCAGCACTTAAATGTGTCACAGAGTCAACGATTCATTGTTAAACTGTGACTATCAAAGTAAATATTATGTTTAGATTGCGTTATGCCTATATAACTATTAATTTCACTGGCCCGCATAACAAACTAGGTGTGTGAGATAAGTGAAATATAAATACCGAGGCTTCCGCGTTGGCAGGTTTTCACCTAGAAGTGTTGCAACTTGTGGCACTTAAGTCCACACAACTAATAAAATAGTAAATTTAATTAGGAATAATACTGAGGTGAGGTATAGGTTAACTTAAGAATCGTGCAGTGGCAAATAAAGAATAGTACCTGGATGACCTGGCGTTTTTCTAAAAATGAATCCTAGCTAGATCGATTTATCGCCCCCGAAACGGCCGAAACTCCCTGTATACTAACATTTCATGAAAATCGTTGGAGCCGATTCCGAGATTCCAATTATTTATATATATACAAGAATTGCTCATTTAAAGGTAAGTATAAGATATGGTAAGTGACAATGTTTCGGTAAAATATGGTCTTGCACCCAAATCTAAGTATGAAAGAGTGACTAATAGTGCCAGATTTCTTCACATACATAGGTGCATGAGGATTCATACATACATAATGAATATTCGATTAACTGAAACGCTCTATTTTTAGTTGTTGTTAATTTAATTTCTACATACACTCAAGAAAAACTATTTATCTAGGTACTCTATGAAATTACTTCTGTCAATTTGTGTACAATATTAAATTGTATAATAACGATCTTGGAACAATAATAACACTCAGACTAAAATAATACTATTAGTCAGTATAAGTAATAAGTAATTCTTTTAGTCTAAGTAATAACCGTAAGTACTGTTTCTATTTCTATTAATATTTTTATCTAAATTAAGTCGCTGTTCGTAGTGACAATATAACTGAGTAGGCCTTTTATGAAAGTCAAATATAATATAACTAGCTTTTGCCCGCGGCTCCGCCCGCGTGGATGTCGGTTATCGCGACCAAACATAGCCTATGTCCTTTCTCATGGTCTAATCTACCCCTATACCAAATTTCATTAAAATCGGTTTAGTGGTTCAGGCGTGAAAGCGTAACATACAGACAGACGGAGAGCGTTATGTTCGCATTTATAATATTAAGTATGGATTACTTCAATCAATAGTCGACGGGATAGCTGAAGCCTACATTTTGACTCAGAAACAGCACTAGTCACCCCTCGAAAAGGGCCAGCTTCCGGTATACGGCGAATCGAATAAGTAGTTGCTATGGGGTTGGGTGTAGGGTAGTCGATGAAATAAAGACAAAAGCATTTTATCACCACTTTGAAATATGGCTTCCCCTATAGATTTATGACCGATATTTTTTTTTTTTAACAACCACCTTCCGCCCTTGGGAATGTCACAAATCCACTGCTATAATGTTGTACATTTCTTTGCCAACGAAAAAAAACACTTTAATATATTTTCTGTACAATTTATGTCCAAATTATAACTTCAGTGAAGACACAGATTGTGTTACTAAATAGTTAGTTCGATAATATATAATGGCTTTAAGCTTTATACAATTTGCTTCGATGACCATTAAATGGTGGCTATAACGAAACAAGCCCAAGGCCTACCATAAAATGGCAATAAACAATGAATAGATGAATTGTCACATGAGTAATATAATATACATTACAGTTATTTCTTAGTATCTTAGGGGAGTGGAGACGTGATCGCGAGAACCCTTTATCTTTGCGAGAGTCTCAAGAAGTTTTGGCCTAGAGTAGATGTGATAGAGGTAGTTCAGCACAGGGTATCTAAATAGCAACATGGTATTTTATGCTGGTTATTGGAACTGGAATTTCATTTTCTTCAAGCATACCTTAAATGTATAAGGAGAGTCAATGTTAATTCCAAATTATATCAAAATAAACATGGGATTTTGGATATTTAAGTACTTTTTAAATTTTTACACGAGGCAGCAATAATAGTTCTCCAATTTAAACGAGAGAACAATTCAAAGGCCAGTGAGCTTACAAGGAGATTAATTTCTGAAGATTTTATTAGTAATTTTTGCATTATGTAAATTACATAATTCAACAAATGTATGGATTATTATACAGGTAGATTAGATACCCTCTCGGAAATGCATACAAAATTGTTTTTTTTTTTTAATTAAACCAATAGTGTGAAAATATAGAGCAACGTTCGTGAAATACTCATATAGAAACCGCACGGCGAAATGAATACGACTGTCTTAATTACCTAAATAAAGTTTTATGTGCGGTCTGTTCGTTTATATTTATTTTGCTAAAACCTCAATTTAAAAACAAACCAAATATGAGTTCACGACAGCCAGTTTGTTGACCTTAAGCCACTGAGATATGAATGTTAGTAAAGCACTGATAATTGTTTGTATGTTTCCTGATCCCCATCTTAATGTGTTACAATGTACTGAGAGTGACTCTTGACACAGATGATATGAGAACGATACGAAGTTATATCTGGTTCAATAGAAGAATAAAATTGAGAAAGAGAAAGTAGAGTTTAATAACCCTTTTCATCTCTTTTCAGCTCTTGTCAGTTGAGAGGGTTTGAGCCGTGGATTGAATGAAAGGATTCGTCATCCTTAAGGTAGGCAGGTTAGAAGCACCGAAAACCAGTGGGCTTGTATAGATTCCCAATAAATAAAGATTATGTCCGCCTACACTAGAGGGACAGCGGCGTTAGTAGTGTACTCAGTACTCACTTAGTATCTATGACTCATACCAAATATATAATAGCAATATATAAAATACTCGTAGTTATGGACTCTGTGATACCCTACTCTGGTATTGCCGTTAATGGTATGCGACCATCATCATAATTCATAATTATAATAAATCAGCGAAAAATCTATTCATCGCATAGCTAATAAGATAATTACATCATACCTTTAAGAACGCCGTGAGGCGAAACCGGTCTGGTGAAAAATAAAATATAGTGGAAAATTACAAAGCGTCTCACTCAATATCCTCTTTATTTCGCCTCACTGCATTCTCAAAGGTGTAATTAGTGACTTTACATCATACCTCTGAGAATGCCGTGAGGCGAAACCGGTCAGGTGAAAAATAAAATATAGTGGAAAAGTACAAAGTGTCTTACTCAATATGTGTAGCAGATTCCACCAAGTGTCATCAATCAACAGTATAAACAAATAAATAGGAATTTAAAAGCCTTTAATTTCTAGTACTTTCTTAGTAAATGAAAGGAAGCGAGCAGTAATAGATTAGTATCAGTTGTTTATCATTCTGTCGCCATTAAGTGTTGGAACATTGAAGTGGGTCAGTTTGGCGTTCACACCGACAACCTGCAGTTACTTATGCACTACGGTTTGTATTTCCGCAATTATCTGTGAAAGCCTAGAAGCGAAATTCCTTCATTTACATATTAAACGTATAACAATTTATTCTACGTTTATGACCTGCTTGGTTAACCAAATATGTACCTAAGTATAGCGAGATCAGTATTTGATTGGTCTTTAATTATATTTTGATGTGTCTTTTATCTGACAAATGTGAAGTTATACGTTTTTGAGATTCTTCATTAGTTTTTTCGGAGATTTATAATATTTCTTGTGTCTGCGCTTTTGCTACAGTCTCTGAATCTATTAAGTAAAAGGTGTATTTGCTACTGTATAAGTACTGGAGTAAGATGACCCAGACAAGAACGCTTAAGAATAAATATATGGCAAGTTTGTTTAAAAATCGGTCAAAACCCAATGTTATAACACTCATTATAATGGTCCTAAAGAAGCTTAAGTACTCGTTATAAGTATAAACATTGTAAGTATACTACTAAACGTAAGCATACAATATTTTCATAGAAAGATTTCTTAACGATAACATCTTGCATCTGATTTTAAAAACATTCGAAAGAAATTCCGATAACATCAAAATAGGCCATGTCCTTAACAGTTTTGGCTTTAAATTTTTTTATATCTTTCTAATAAAAAATATAGGTCACTGTTAGTACTGTTACCTACATAATTTAATCTATTAGTGGCTAGAACAAATAAAGTACAATAAAATCGATAGCGACATATGTTCCAGCCGACATTCCCCACCCACGGCGATGACGCCTGAATCAAATATTTAAAATAGTTGAATACCTAAGTTTGATCGTGGATCGTGGCCTCACTTTACTGTGTACACTTATCGATCGTGTAATGTTTTGTATGTAAATATAATCGTGGTTTCGTAACACTATCAGTAACGGCCGTTCCCAATAACATACTTACAGTTAAACATAGATCGCAACAGTCAAATTTGACGTATCAGCTGTTTAAATTCAAAACTTGGTAACTGATTTTTTTGCGGGAAAGCGCATCGCGGTATAATTTTATTTTCCCAAATTGGTGTGAAATAGGAGTTACTATGTTTTGAATTTAAACAGCCGAGCACTTTACCCGTAGATGAGATCTATCTTTAACTGTCAGTATGTTATTGGGAACGGCGGTTAGTCTTCTTCAGTACCTATTAAGGCCAAAATTGGGTACAATTTTAGAAGAAAAATGGTTTCTTTATTTTGTGATATTTAATCAAGTTGAGGGTTAATGCTTGAGATAAGTGCTTTGTCCGGAACTTTGACTACTGTATTATTATTCAGATTAACAACAGGGGAAATCTTCATGAAGAACAATTTTATGTCATCTGTTTGTCACTTTGTAAGCAAAGGGCGCTGCGGTGGACTTAGATTAATTGGTTACATTAAAAAAGTCTAATAAGAATGGTCGCAGTTCCACAGATAATTTAATGAAAATAAATGGGTACAACAAAGTCACAATTTTTTTTCTTCGGTACGTACATTGAACACGCAAAAGTCTTTGTATGGCAATTCCTAAATTGACAGTGCATCTTCGTTTACTTCTTTATAATACCTACTGTTATTTTGGGACACTTACATTATGTACCTACTGTCACATCACCGTTCGAAAATTAAATCAAGGTGTACCTAAGACCGTAGACTAGTGTAACACTATAAGTGGGCAGAAGTGGTCAATTCTAATCGTTAGCTCTACAATCGTAGTGACATAATTTCTTTATTTGCCTAAGAATATACGAATAGCCTTCAGTGCCAATTGTATAAGTGGCAGCAGACGTCCACAAACTTAATGTTTCACGATCCATTCCTTTATAAATGCAAAAAGAGCTCTAGCCTGTTGGTTTACCTTTTCATGCCTTTGTTTTGAATATAGCAAATTATCGCGACAAAAGGACGTGGACGGAGCCGGGGACAGTTGCTAGTAAAGTTATGTGGACCTTTCCTACAGGTTTGTAGTGTGTACTTATACCACTTAGAAAATCTTAACACAACACGTTGCTGAGAAGCGAACAGACGTTCAAACTAAGTAAAAAATACAAAATCATTCATATTGTAAGTAGAGTCACGAATAGTTTTGTAGATATTTAAGTTAGAAAAGTTCATGCGACGATTTTGGTCGTATATTGACGGAAGAATCTAATAGTAGCCTGCAAATTGTAAATTGGGCACTTGACTGCGGTCAGCGGCCTCTAGTAAAGACCTAGGCAGACTGGCTTAACTTGCGTTTGTCGAGTTGAAATATATTCGCCATAAAAAACGAACCTCCGCTAAATAAGCGAGGCTGTGTACAGACTAATGCCAGAGTTTTTACTACTTATATGGCAGACAGACAAAGACGTAAAAAATTTGCTACTCGGGGCCTAGACAAAGTGATATTCTATTGACTATAACATCAGTGCACAGTTCCTTGGACCTTTGTGTACTCGAGCCTTTATGCGACTGTAGAGAGTGTAGCGGTAGAATCGCTTCGAAAGTAAATTATGTAAATATCAAACCCGCGATTAAATGCCAGTCGGTATAAACCTTTATTTTGCTTGGAAAAAGTTACGTGTGTACACAATACCTAATTCGGCGTTAAGAATGAGTCATAAAAGGTAATTGTAACGTATGTAATTAATATTTGCTTGGCCGAGCGTGTCTCTTTATCTCAGTGAGTATTGCGGTCACCAGGAACGCATTGAACAACCTGCCGTATGATTTACTTACATTTCATCTATAATATAAAAATGAATCGCAAAATGTGTTGGTAAGCGCATAACTCACCAACGGCTGGACCGATTTCACTAATTCTTTTTTTGTTGTTTTTGTTATTATCGGGAGAAGGTTCTTACGAAAAAAAATAATAAAACAGTTGTACAGAAAATTTCAGAAAGTAAGTTTTCTTTTTCTCATACAAACTTTTTCTATTATGTGAGAGAAGTTTATGTTTACGTTACGGGATTAGTATTTAGTAGTAGTAGGTAGTAGTAGGAATGGGAATGGGAATGGGAATGGGAATAGGAATAGGAATGGGAATAGTAATGGGAATGGGAACGGGAACAGGAATGGGAACGGAATTGCACGCGGGTGGAAAATATGGCGGTACGAAGTTCGCCGAGACAGCTAGTAGATAATAATTATTAATTAGATATCCTCCGTGGCGTGGCGGTAGTGAACGCGACTGCTACGCAGGAGGCGCGGGTTCGATTCCCGCTCAGTGCAAATATTTGTATGCATGAATATGGCTATTTGCATTGGTCTAGGTGTTTCTATGTATGTATGTATTCTATGTATGTATTTACAAAAAAAAGTATATATAATTTTTGGAGTGTATATCCGAGCCTCGGAGAGCACGTTAAGCCACCGATTCTGATTGTCATACGAACATATGGCAGTAGTTACAGGTAGTTGGAGCCCTAAAACCTGATCAAATGTCAGCTGGTCAAACTGCTATCCTTCCGTCGATCCGTGGATGGGATGTGGAGGTCAGACAGATGGCAGTGGCTTTATGAAAACAAATGAAACAGTTCATGTGTTTCACCTTTACAACACTGGACTTTAGATTTAATGAGATTTTCAGAAAAAAAAACAAAACAGCATTTGAATCAGTGGGTATATTGAAGTAACGAAAACATTTTAAATAAGTTTTTTTTTTGTATTCAGGACCTTAACAAAAAAGTAATGACTAACTACAAAGTTCATTCATTAAACTCTAATTTAATTTAACTGATGGCGAGCCTATCTGTTTACAAAATTATATCATCAGAATTAGAATTATTGGCAATCAAATCGGACTTGATAAAAAATTAACCGAACGGTAAAGGCTATACAAATGTAACATTGAATACACGCTTATAATAGATAGAGATACAAGTTTGGGGATACAAGTTGAGAATTTTAGAGATAAGTCCCCAGTAATTGACCCCAGTCATATTCCTTAGAAAAAATATAGATAGTAAAATTATCTTAAGATGGAGGATCGGCAGAAATGACGGACTTCGTGAGGGGCCTATGTCCAGCAAAAGACTGCAATAGGCTAATTGATTAATTGGAGTCGATTTTAAGGTAATATATTCGTTCAAATGTGTTGTATAATATAAAGAGGCAAATTAGTGGAGGATATTTCTTAATTTTGACATAACAACCCTGTATAATTATTATTTATTAGTAAGGGTCTTAGATAGAATTCAATTGATAGTCCGGCACAATAATGAAGGAAATATTCTAACAAATACATTAAAGTAACACATGCTGTGACGTACCCACTGGCTACTACGTCATCCAATGACACGAGTAACGCCCTGGATGAGCAAAGATTAATTGAACGAGTAGCAAAAACTGACCCGTGTATATAAGGACGACCCGGCCTAGTGCAGAATGTACCGCAATACAGCAGACACCCGTTACTAGATGCTCATAAGGCTATACTTAACGATATCCTACAAAAAGTAAGATAATCACTGTAATTCACTATCAGCTATGTGGTATATAGTATAAAGCAAAGTCGCTTACCGCTTCTGTCTGTCCCTATGTATACTTAGATCTTTATGACTACGCAAAGGATTTTGATGCGGTTTTTTTTGAAGTTAGAGTGAACCAAGAGGAAGGTTTATACGCTTAAGTAATATAGTAGAGGGTGCAGCAGGAACGGCGGAAAAATATTGGCGATACGAAGTTTGCCGGGTCAGCTAATCAGTATTAAGGTAATAATAACAAATACTAAGATTGTGGTTTTATAA
This sequence comes from Eilema sororculum, assembly GCA_914829495.1. Classification (NCBI taxonomy): domain Eukaryota; kingdom Metazoa; phylum Arthropoda; class Insecta; order Lepidoptera; family Erebidae; genus Eilema; species Eilema sororculum. The sequence continues at coordinate 6,649,668 of OU618533.1, forward strand.
GTAGGGGTTTTTAGGTAGTTTAGGTAACTGCGTTTTAGGTACTCAGCGACTAAAGGTAATTATTTACCTCGATGACGCTGTCGCTGGTCAATGACCTGTCTGTTTGGAATAGAAAGCGTAAACATAACGCCGGGTTCAAATTCCAAACGTCAATCACGGTTACATTCAACCCTTGCAGTTAGAAGCCCTGGGTCTGTTTTGCTATTCCCTCTGTTAATTTTGTCTTTTACGAAGGCTAGTAAGCTGTACTGGCGGAGTGCGGAGCTCCCCAAACCCTGAGAGGAAAATCTGTACTAGAGCCTGAAACTGTGATCAGCAGTTTTATACTTGCAAGTGCGGTTGGCGTTACATTCTAATTACGCCTGGTAGATAAAAATTTGTTCCCACTAAGTAAATTTTGTTAATGCTCCTTGTAACTTTATTGCTGCTTTAAAAATTTCATGCATTATTTGAATCTAATGTAGTTTAATTGGTTTACAGTTCAATCTTTTTTCTCTCTCATAATTGCTTAGGGATACGGGAGATCTTTGCGACAGTCAGACATAAAATTAATTGGGTACTTCTTCGCAAATACAAATAATATTTATAATACCCTTCTTATACATAAACGTAAACAGTAAAGTTTACAATTGACATGCAGAAACATGTGTAAAGAAATAGCCTTTTGTATGAGAATGAGGTCAGTAATTGACAGTCCGGTATAAAAACAATAGTCAGATAAGACTAACAGTGGCAAGCTGCAACATCGGCGTCGGCAACACTTTAATGACTAGAACTGATTAACTCTGGCGGACACTTACACCGTACACATACAATACCGGTTTGGAGAAATTAAAGCTGTATATACTAGTGAAAATCTGTTGAACTATTCAACTCACTGCGGTTATCATGAATGATTGAAATGGCGGTTAGGCGAATTAGACAAAAAAGTATTACGCAAAAATGCTTCAAGCAGAGCTACAAAAGCATCTGGCGAGGCCGTGAAGTTAGAGACCACCATTTTAACTTTTAAGAACAACAGTGTCTCGAATGCCATTTCTTCTGGATTACATAGTCATAGTCATTTATTTTTCAATATAGAACAATAAAATTGTTTCTTATTGACGTCAATTTTAATTCTACTTAATCTAAGTTTACCACCGCTTCCAAGGCGCTGGTGGACAAGAAACGGCGCAACTAACTCCACTGCGGCATTTTTTAGACGTCAATTTACAATATTTATTTTCTTATAACTAAATGTGGACGAATGTACATTCCGCGTCTGGATTAACAATCACAACAAGTATATAAAACACTTTATACTTAAGAATTAAATAAGTCACGTAATTTGTACACTTCTGATTTTACCCTCCAGCGAAGTGTATTCATTGACGAACTAAATATTAAAAAAATCCTATGGTATGACCGAAGCCGTCAAGTTAAGGATAACCATTTTAACTTTTAAGATCAACAGTGTCTGGAATGCCCCTAGCCCCATTTGTTCTGGATTACACCTCTGATTTTACCCTTCAGCGAGGTGCAGTCACGATGACCGCTGACATAAACAAAATACGTGAAAATATTAATTAAAAAAACAGTTAAAAGTATTTATGGAAGAAACAGCATATGTTGTCCAAAGAAAATATTCTCTTCAAAAATAGAAGACTACATTTTCGGGTTTTTCCTAAAAATATTTGTCGAAACATCGAAAACTATGTCATGTTTAATAATGCATTGGAAATTTCGTTTGTAAATAAATGTCGTTCGATTTGATTAACGTCTCACATTGCAGTTAAACAAACATACAGTAAGGACAACAATATAAACATGAACCCTAGGACCTCAAACACTTAAGCGTAGTATTGGCAAAGTTAGTAGACACAAGTTATTTACAATTGAGAGGAAGTTACTCATGCGTATAATACAATTTAGGAACACTTCTGCAACTGATTCGTAATATTTGTGTTTAACGTCTCACATTGCAGTTAAACAAACATACAGTAAGGACAACAATATAAACATGAACCCTAGGACCTCAAACACTTAAGCGTAGTATTGGCAAAGTTAGTAGACACAAGTTATTTACAATTGAGAGGAAGTTACTCATGCGTATAATACAATTTAGGAACACTTCTGCAACTGATTCGTAATATTTGTGTGAACTATGAAAAAAATTGGGAACAGAAATAGAATCGATGACGAATGTCCAAGTTTATGTACGTTTTTAGGAAGTAGGTAACGTCAAAGGGTGTGGTATCTGTCCCTCGGGCAAGTAAATCGATGTTTTGGCAAGAATGTAGCGGTTAGCCCGTCACCCTCGCACTTTCCAATGATTTAATTGCAGTATAAACATAAAAACGATATGTATGTGGAATTTCCAGGCATTTATATTATGCTATAGTTATAAAATTAACCTGGGTGAATGAAATAATGAACCAAGTTAGAAAAAAATTCGTATGTACTAAGTAGATAAATGTACTTATAGTTTCTTAAATAATTAAACGGCAATACCAATATGTATGTTAATTAACGACATAGGTACCTAAAAGTTATTATTAGTGTGAAGAACTTTCTTATGTCAAAAACTTCTACCCGTTTAATTAAGCTAATATTATGAGCAATTTTACCAACCTCAGACCGACAAACCAGCAGAAATTTTATCTTCCTTACGTAATTAAAACTAAGTAAAATAATTCAAATCTCAGTAAAGGATGTGAATGATTTTTTTATAGCATTTGCTAACTTTAAAATTCGAAAATACATCTGGAAAATGAAATGCTCAAATTGGGGTTGAACCCGCGACCTTTCCCTTACAAGGGGACTGCTGTTCCAACTGAGCTATTGAGCCACGCCTGAATCACTTCAAATTTCCCTTCTCTTTATAACCGTCTTTAAGAGCGACGGTGGAGCCATCTACCAACATTCTAACGAACTGTTGGAACCAATGAAACCATTAAAAGATGTCATCACGACACGCTTCGGTGTGATAGGAGTCGTGAATTAAGACGAGGATAGGTCGTGGCTTGTCCGCTATGGCGATTGTCTGAGATTTGACATGGCACAATTCAAGAGGGTCGGCGACAATTTCGCAATTGTTCTTTTTCTTACCACGTCTACAGCTGGACTTAAATTAGGCAACGCATTTAATAAACATGTCCAGCTATAAAAAGAACGTACACAAGATAAATATTATCATGTTGTGATAACTATAACAGTGATAAAGTCCTTTAATATGTAGTGTTTATGTATTTTTTTAGTTTTATCTTCTTCTTGTGTAAATATCAAGGCGACTCAGCCGTCGGAGGCCGCTCAACGACCTCCATCTTCCATGAGCGGATTCCTTGTCATCGCAATATGGGGACACTGTAGTTCCTACAACCGAACGGGTCATTTCGAAATCAGCCTGGTTCAGTAGGGGTTGCGAGGGCTAAATTAGATCACACTGACATCTGAAAAGTTAAGACGTTGTGTGACGGTTTTAGTCGGTTAGAGTCAGGTATTGTAGGGCGTTTCTGCACTTTAAAAACGTATTAAGAAATTCTGAAAATTTAAACCTAAATTGTTCTAAAAACACTTTTGGAAGTTTAAAAGCATACAAGTCTTTAGCATGATGTACTTAGCAAGAAAGCGATTGATTCAAGTTGCTGTCTATTAAACAAATATTGTTGACACGGAAACTAAGATAAGCACTCATTGATACTTCACAAATCTCGGCGAACAGGATGAGAACTGGTAAGGTAACGCAAAAAGTACGCATACACATTCATTTGTGTCGAGGACTTGATCGTTACGAAGTTACGACTAAAAGTAAACATTGAACAATATCTATTCAATTTACATGTTACATAAATACATGTAGTTTATAGTATTTTACATAATCTTTGTTATTCTATGGATGTATGGTGTTTTGAAAATGAATAGAATAATTACAGATGTATCACCAGCGCATTACCATTTTGCAGAAAAGATGAAAATAGCAAAAGAACAGAGTGAGAAAGGGCTGTACCTGTATTCAGTAAACAGTTTTTTATGGAATAGGGAGGAAACGAGCATACGGATCGCCTGATGGTACGATCACCGCCGCCCGTAGACACCCGCAACACGAGAGGAGTCCCAAGTGCGTTGCCTTCCTTTCAAAAGAGAATACGCTCTTTTCTTGAAGGATTGAAGGTCGTATTGGTTCAAAAATACCGCTGGCGACTAAGTGTTGTTACACAACACTTAGTACAGATAACATAGAACACAACGTACATTCTATCACTGCAGCTCTGCTGGATAGCTACGAGCCAGCGTGTCCCGTTGTAACACCCAAAGGTCCAGAAAAGAGCTCCTGGTGGGGGCCAGAACTCGAGCGACTACGTGGAGGCCTGAGAAAGCTCTACAACCGAGCAAAAAACACCAGAACCCCTGAGGACTGGAACAAATACAAAAATGCACAAAAATACTACAAGAAACGCATCAGGTATCGTAGAACTGAGGCCTGGCAGAATTTCTGTAGTAGCATAAACTCGACAAACCAAGCCGCAAGAGTAAGGAAAGTCCTGGCCAAAGGGGAACTCAATCTCATGGGCTCACTTAAGAGAGAAGACGGCACTTACACTAATACGGAAAATGAAACCAGCGCAGTACTGCTGGAAACACACTTCCCTGGTTGTCAAGTCACACCATCCATCGATTCCATTGACTGGCCACCAGAACACTATAGTGTACCAACAACCCAAGAATGGGAAATCGCAAACAAGGTAGTAACTGCAGACAAAATAGAGTGGGCCATAAAAACCTTCAAACCCTTTAAGTCTGCAGGGCTGGATGGAATATTCCCAGCACTACTACAATGGCAACTGACAAGAATAGCAAAATACCTACTTCCAATCTACAGGGCCTGCATTGCCTTCAAATACATACCCAGATTATGGAGAGAGGCAAAGGTAGTCTTCCTACCAAAACCAGGTAAGGAGGACTACACACATCCCAAATCATTCAGGCCCATTAGTCTCACATCATTCCTCCTCAAAACGTTGGAGAGACTAGTAGATCGACACCTAAGGGATGGAACACTAAAAGACAACCCACTACATCCTCAGCAACATGCATACAGGAAAGGTAGATCAACAGAGTCCGCACTACACATGGTAGTGCACAAGATAGAATCGGCTATCACAAATAAAGCCTCAACACTAGCTACTTTCATAGATATAGAAGGGGCTTTCGACAAAACGGTACACAGCAGCATTAACGAAGCCTTACGGAAGCGTAAGGTAGAACCAGCCATAAGGGACTGGATCACTCAGCTGATAAGCAAAAGAGCAGTCCAGATAGTGATGAGTAACACCACCACAAGAGCAAAGGTAGTCAGAGGATGCCCCCAGGGAGGCGTCCTATCACCACTCTTATGGAACATAGTAGTAGACAGTCTTCTAAAGAGACTAAATGAGAGAAGATACACCACCATCGGGTATGCGGATGATCTTGCAATACTAATAAGCGGAACGGCTGAGAACGTGCTATGCAAAGTCATGCGCTCAGCCCTTCAGATTGTGGAAGAATGGTGCGAAGAACACCGATTATCAGTAAACCCGAAAAAAACAGAACTTATCCTTTTCACCAACAAAAGAAAGTTACCAGAACTACAACTACCAAAACTATTTAATACCAAGCTAGCCCTAACAACTCAAGTTAAATATCTGGGCATCATACTTGACAATAAGTTGAATTGGACTAGCCACATAAATGCTAAAATGAAAAAGGCCTGCATAACTTTTTGGCAATGCAGAAGACTCGTTGGTAAGAACTGGGGTCTTAACACAAAGATAACACTTTGGCTGTATACGGCAATTATCAGGCCTTCTCTAACCTATGGATCAGTTGTATGGTGGCCCAGAACAGAACTGATCACTGTGAAAGAAAAGCTCCAGAGTCTACAACGCCTAGCGAGTACAGCAGCCACTGGATGCATGAGAACCACTCCATCAGCCGCACTAGAGCACCTCCTAAACCTGAGACCGCTGCATCTAATCATACAGGAGGAGGCCAAGGCAGCAGCCTTAAGACTGAAAAGTAATGGGCTCTGGAAAGAGAATACTGGAACAAAGCATTCAAAAATTCTACAGGGAATCCTAAAGAAGATACCACTTCTTGAGGCGCCCGTAGACAGAATACCATGTCACCACGTCTTCGAAAGGAATTATCATATCCAACTCACTGAAGAAAAAAGAGACAGCTCTGGCGTCAAAGAAGTTAGGATATACACAGACGGCTCTAAAACCACATATGGTACCGGAGCAGGCGTCTTCTCGAATGACCTAAACATCAAAATAACAACCACCCTGGACAAACTAAGTACAATATTCCAAGCTGAATGTATTGGTATAACGAGAGCGGCGGAGACGATTGCCGCCAGAGACGTCAGAGATCTAGATATAAAGATCATATCAGACAGTGCATCCGTACTCCAAGCTCTGAAAAGCAACACCATAACCTCTGTCCTCATATTGGAATGTCACAATACACTCCAATCCATTGCAAACACAAACAAGGTCACGCTGCAATGGATCAAGGGACACAGCAACTCCCTCGGCAACGACGCAGCCGATGAATTGGCCAAGAGAGGATCAGGGGCAACAGTATATGGACCGGAACCAATACTACCTATACCTCAAGCACAGGTCAAAACTTGGCTGCGGAAAAATACGGAAGAAACCCATCAAAAAGATTGGACAAACATTGAAGGATGCAGGCAAACAAAGAATGCAGTTCCGGTAGCATCAAAAACGTTTAGCCGAAACCTCATTAGATTAAAAAGGGACCAGATCCGTAAAGTCATAGGCATCTTGACCGGTCACTGTCCCCTAAACAAGCATCTATTTACAATAGGTGTGACGGACAGCCCCCTGTGCAGAGGCTGCATGGGGGCAGAAGAAACGCCACATCATGTGCTTACAGAGTGCATGAGCGTGGCCGAACAACGGGCGAAATTCCTCCAGTCACCAGCGTCTCTCCGGGAAGCATGTGGAAACCTGAAAAGGCTGCTGGCTTTTTGGGAAGATCTGGGTTGGTTGGAGTGAGAGGTAAGATGGTACGCACAATGGCCCAATCAAGAGGCTAAGTGCGGAACAGCCCAGGTAAACTAACTAACTAACCGCTGGCGACAGTTCATTCCACAGTTTAGTGCGAGGCAGAAAGTTTCTCGAGAAACGTACAGTTGTGGATCGCCAACCATCCAGATGGTGAGTGTGGAACTGTTTTCGAGTGGAACGAAATACACTCATACGCAGTACGGGGCCACCCCGTAAATAAAAAAATACCACTATTTGCCTGGTCTATTCATGGTAGGAAGGGATTATCCTATTTTATGCTACACTGACAATTCACTACTTATCCGTGGTCTAAGTAAGTTTAGTATGGACAGTAAACAAAAAAATACAGCCCATGAAAAAGTCCTCGGTTGAGGTTTATTATAGTTGGAACTTAATGCGTGTACGTACAAAGGGAATTCAACTACTTTATAGTTTCTTATCAAACCTTGTAAGGGTCGACACGCATAAGTACATCTATCACATCTACCTATACTATATATTATTTAATAGCGCCTAGTCAACAAGCTTGCCCTTTATTGTTAAAGACCATGAAATATGGATTTATAATTACCTACATGTCTTTATTTTCGAATTAGTGCCTTTTGGGAAATCGTTGGTTAGCGTGCTGCTACATATTATCTCTGATAAGTTTTAAGTATAACGACTGATGTCGTCAAGGAACATTAGGTGATATATCTGAGGCTTTGAATTTATATGCGCATAGCCACATTGGTGGAGGACCATTTTGATCATCCACCAAGTTGCTCTTGCTACGTATGTACGTCGAAAGTTCATTAGTAATGAGTTTCCTAGAGGGGTTTGACGCATTCGGTGCACATCTCAACTTGTACACCATTCTCAAATGGTGAACTTAGCAACTGGTGCACTTCTCATATGGCACACTTCGCAACTGCTGCACTTCTCAATCGGTGTACTTCGCAAAAGGAGATTTGGAAAAATGGTCTAAAAATCAAAGAATCTTTGGTTTTGAGTAGGTAATTTTCTTAAAAATACAATCAACAAATACCTTTCAAGTAGGTACACACTTACTTAAACGGGGCCCTACCATAACCAGGTGCCTGGAGCTAACAGTCATCAGAATTGAATTGACTAAAACTTTGTTCTGTTATGGTCACCTATTACCAGGAACTCCTACTACTTACTACGCAGTAAAATCTGTGGACTACTCCACTACAACTATACTGTCTTTCTAGCTACGCTTGTGTTCCTTTCATCATGTTGTATTAACTTATACATTTTACGAGTTTTTTTTACTTTTGCCATTAATTATTCACTGCACATAGAGGCAGAACGTAGGACCTTTTGCGCAAAATTAGTCAACATAGTAATCGTGTCAAACGTGCGGTACATAAAGCAACATGACATGAGCTTAACACAGACACAATTTTAGATCTCTTAATGTGTGATTGTGCGAAGTATAGTGATGACGGCGTTATTTTTAAATGCCTCAAGGCCGTGATGTCATATCTGCAATATATGCCATGTAATAGTCGTGAACACGGTAGGTATATCACTTACCTCAATTGTAACCAGAATATCTTAGACTGTACTATATGTATACAAACTCTATACACAGTAATGACCACTAAACGCGGCGTAAAAAACTAGCTACAACTTTAGTATAAGTCTGACATAATACCATCCCTTAATATATGTAAGTAAGTACATATTGATAGTTTTAAGGCAATATTGACATATACTCACACACAACGCGTATTTTGAGACTGATCAATTTTGTTAGCAAGAGTGTGTCTAGTCAAAAAGTTAAAGCAACGTTAAAGTAGAATCTAATATATAAAATTCTCGTGTCACAGTTTTTGTTGCCATACTCCTCCGAAACGGCTTGAACGATTTTGATGGTGTCCCGACTGACAACGGTGTCCCCACGCCACAAGCTGCCCCTGCGGGGTTATTATTATTATTATATATACAATGACAAGTAATTTACTTTTGCAATGGTTCTCTGTCTTATTCTCAGCTTATTCTGCAACTGCCTCTTTCGAACTACTAGCATCATACTGTAATACTTTTCATACCTTATTTATTTTAATTCAAGGTTTAACAATCGAATTAATGTCTGGCAAATAAATTTTAAGTTTTTGTTATCTTTAAATAACATAATATTAAAATTACAGACATTATAAAATACTTTTAAATTTAAAAAAAATATAAAAAAAATCGCGTATGGCACATAATTAGCATTGTCAAAAATGTCTGGCAATAAAAAAAGTATGTTAGGTAGTCTTATTTAAAAACAAAAAAATAAAATTACGCCACCCAAAATGTCTTTAAAATCCAGGATTATCACTTGGACAGGTAGGATGTGCAGTAATGAACTCAACCGCTACACGAAAGAGCAAGAAGGACGGCATATCACAAAATCAGGTGACCTAAAATTCTCACTTTCAAAACGTTGCTACCTCCTATACTATATAGACAGATTGATAGTTTAACATATTGCCTATACAATCATTCCTCAGAAAAATCGCGATTCAGGCTGAGAGTCATTCTAGAATACGAGCCTAAGAATCAAAGTTTATAAAAGGATGTCGAGACGATTTACAATAGCTGTCGCCTATCTGACGTCACCCATAATTTCCTCTAATGTACTGAGCCCGAAATAAAACTAGAACGTTTGCGTCCTCTACTAAATAAACGGTTAAAATGAATAAATAGGGAATTGAACTCTTTATGTTGTCTTACGGCAATAAATCAAACTACGTATGTCATTGGTACGGTTATTTCCATATCTTGGTAGCTCCCACATGCGATATCGGTATAAAAAGGGCCCTGCGTGCATTCGAAAAATTGTGGAAGAAATTCTTTGAACTATAACGTGTCTTGCATACAAAGCTGGTGTGTTTTAATAAGTTTTTATTAGACGACGCGACGTCACGTCACTATAATGTATTGTAGATTTTTTAAATGAGGCGCTAGCAGTATTTTCATTTCTCTCCTCATAGGATGAATAGGGGAATCGGGTGAAATGGCCCACACAAAAGGGCAAATTGGTCCTCAGGTTGGGGCACCCCCTGAAGACCAATTCTCTTCATAAAAATCTGTTGCAATTTTTAGTCTCGGTCTAATCTAAAAGGTATTTTCTTCTTCTTTCTTTCCTAATGGCCTTTGCAGCGAATCGCCGCATTTTGCAAAAGGTCATAACACAATTGTCACCGGTCAAGATCGTGTCCAGTAGTAATCGCTTTTGACATTTGATATTAGATCGAGATTGAATTTTGCAGTAATAAATAGGAAACTGAAACTTCATACAAACTCAAACATTACATTACATGTTTCCAAAACATACACATAACGAAAAAACTAGGTTCAAAATATTAATTCATTGATTTGGGATGCTGTAAATTTGGTAGATAATTTTGTCAGTTAACTTTTTACCAACATAATGTACCTACCTAGACGTGTGAGATATCTATTAGTTTTTGCCTTGACGAGTGCCGCAAACGAACACGAACGCGTAAAAAACCGAACACATAATATTTTTAATTATTTGACAACCATGAATGACACGTGTGATGTTTTTTTAAGTTAGTAGCTTTTCGAAATACATCGCGAAAAAAAGAACACAAGTGACTAGCTTTTGCCCGTGGGTTCGCCACGTGGATGTCGGTTATCGCGACAAATCAGCCTATGTGTTGGCAGGCTGTCAGCTAACTCCATACCAAATTATATTAAAATCGCTCCAGCCGTTTAGATGAGAAAGAGTAACGAACATCCATCCACCCATCCATCCATTCATCCACTCATCCATCCATACTTACAAACTTTCGCGTTTATAATATTAGTAGAATTTAATTTGCTAATAGTTTACTGATAAATAATTATATTTACAAAGAATTAGCGTTTTATTTAGAATAGGAAAAAAATATCGCAAGATTATTTATTTATTATATATACCAAGGTTAATCAGATTGAACTTTGCTTTTTATTAGTTTTTATTTAACTTCAAATGTTTGTATATTGGTATTATATGGTCTGTTTGTTCGGATCAAGTTAGCTTAATTTGAAACAAATATTAAGCTGGTTTGATGCTACACATCGTGGATAGTAGAACCCTTCAAAGACTACTAGTAATTAGGTACTGCTTATATGGTTACAGGTACTAATCCGTACTAGGTTTCCTACTATTCTGGCTCTTTAAGGAGAGCTTGGAAAAGCATCTAAGTATCGAGGCAGTCAAACTCTGCGCAAAAAACGGCCGACCAGTATTGTTCCCTATCTGGATCTATTAAAGGATAAGGAATGAAGGCCCATTCTATAAACATTTCACTTATAATTTCCTAAATTTTCAAAACAGTTTTTCCGTGATGATACTGTTAGTGAGCTCAATTAAAATATTTTTAAATTCTCAACATCTATGTAAATAATATATCAGCTATGTTAGACGCTGCTTGTACATTCTTGCAGAAAATACAAGCGTTTTCCCCACGAAGGGAAGAAAACGCATATTTTGGGTCTAGCCAAGGCTTGACCCATCGGAGATAACGTCTGGTTAACTTAGTGTGCCTACGTGTGTTTTGGGTCCCATTTGACAGTCCGCATCACCACCGCGAGCCGGGGCGCCGCGGCGGGGTGCGCGGGACGCTGCGCCCGGCGGCGCGAAGCGATTCCTGTCAGTACCTGCTCCAAATGCGACCGGCAAGAACTTACTCGGGTCAAGCCTTGGCTAGACCCAAAATATGCGTTTTCTTCCCTTCGTGGGGAAAACGCTTGTATTTTAAGTCTAGCCGGCGGCTTGACCCATCGGAGATATGTCTGATTTCTGCCGGGCAAGAGTCAGCGTACTGTGAAATGGGATGAATATTACAATACCTCTTGTCTTGGAAATACAAAACATCTAGTGTGAATAAAGACAGCTTTATTAAAATGAGAACTTAAACGTGTTTTAACAAAATCTAAATATAAAACTCAACAAAATCTAGACATCTTGGGCATTAGCCAATTAAAACAAAATTCTTAGCTCGAATAAGAGATCAATCATTAACAAATTCACAGCCTGTATTTACTAATATTCCTAGGCTCTAATTAAATTTTACAAACAAAAAACATAAACGGCTTATAATAATTAGATATTATTAAGGCTTATAATCATACATACATGGGGTATGAATTAAAATATACCTAATCAGTCTTAACGTTTCATAATAAAAGCACTTGAGAACTTAAGCTTAATTTAAAGCATTCTAATCAAACGGGACAAAAGTAGACTGCACATTAACTGACAAATTTGGAGAAGTACAATTTACTCGTTGTATCTGTTTATAATAATATTTAAAGAACGTACTTTCCCTTCTCCAGTTGCCTCTCCCCAAAACTTCATCTAAGGGAAGGTTTTGGAAATTATTTGAAGCGACAGCTGACCTCACGCTTCCCGGTGATGCATCTATCCCTAGAGCTTTGAAGACCGAACTTATCCAACCTGCTATAATGCATCTCGACGCGGCTTTCACCGGACCTCAAGTTGATATAAACAATGAAGTTAAATTCACTCTACTTTTCCTTCGAACCTCGGAAATTTTAATAAGAGCTTTGATCCATAAAACGGGATTCAAATTAACAATGGAACCTGCTGATAAGAGCCAACCTGATTGACGATGTACAGCTGAGTCTGTTTTTGATCCAAATCGAGGCCAAAACTTCACTTGACTGTCAAGAAGTTCAAAATCCTGTGGCCCGATATGTAACAAGGTTAAATCGTGGATACGCCTTCCTGATGCTAAAAGAAGTAACAAAGCTACGTGTCGAGATATCTCATACAGGTTGTCCTCTTTGGGAGGATTGCATTTTAACCAATTTAACACCACTGAAACGTCCCAAATGGACTTTTTTGTATTAATAGGTTTTGCCATTTCTATAGATTTTATTACCCGTTTCACTACGGGACTTTTACTTAACAAGTCACTGGAATTTGCACTAGCAAAAGTGCACACGACAGACTTATGCAATTTAATTGTTTGAGGCGCAAAACCATAAGTACGGAATAGATAACATAAAAAACGAGCTAACTGTGAGGGTGACGGATCAGTTCTGGATAGACCATTATCATCTGCCCAGCCACACCAGCGAGTCCAGGCAGCCTTATACGATTTTAAAGTAGATTTTCTCCAAGAGTTTTCAACAATTCTGATATCTTCTACATTCCAGTTTTGCAATTCCGAGGACCACCCCGTACCTTCCAAGCCTCCAAATTTAACTTGTTGATTTCTGGAGGTGGTAGGCCTGTCGACAAGTCTAGCAGATTTCTCTCGAGATTCTTGATTGTGAATGGAGGGGCCAGAGCTCTGCTCTTTAAATCCGCTCTCCAAAAGACCTTTTCCCAACGAGGAACTATCAGAATGTACGACCCTCGAGCTGAGTTCAAATGCTGAAGAACTTGAGGGATCAGAGCTGGCGGTGGAAAGATGTAACCTATCTTGTAAGACCACTGTTGGCTGAACGCATTTATAAATACTGCCTGACGATCCGTTGCATCCAGAGAAACATAATTCGGGATTATTGCTGAAATTGACGAGGCGAACAGATCTATGCAGGGATTGCCCCACTTCTGAAAAATGATCTGAAGAATTTCTGGAATCAGTGTCCATTCCGGAAGACATCTTCCCCGCGACAGGCGATCGACTTCTACGTTGTAGCGACCTGGCAGGTGATAAGCCATAAGTTTGATATGCGACTGATGACAAATAGTCAACAGGTTGGAAGTTAGCCCGTGGAGCATCGCGGATTTGGTTCCCCCCTCGTGGTTTATGTACGCGACTACCGAGCGATTGTCTGACTGAACTAAGACACTGTGATTCTCTAAGAGATGACGATGAATCATGACTCCTTGTAGAACCGCATACATCTCCTTCACATTGGAATGCCACCTCGCCTGGTGTTCGTCCCAAATACCTGACAATTTGACTCCATCTACTGATACTCCCCAACCTAGCCCTGACGCGTCGGATACGATATAGCTCTGCGGACCATTGACTATTATCGGAGAAACCTCTTCCAAATTTTCTTGCCACCAATGAAGATGTTGAAGAACTAGCGGCGGAATTGGATATAGACGAGTTGGAGAGGTCTCCGGAAGATTTTTCGAAGTCCTCTGGAGACTTCTGCAATGCAATAGCCCTAAAGGGATGACAAAAGCTGCGAAAACGAGGCGACCCAGAAGAGACTTGGCTTGGCGCCAGTTCCAACTGCCTCTCGCAAATGATTGAATGTCCTTTGAAATGCGAGCTTTCTTGTCCTCGTTTAGAGATCTTGTGTTTAGCGATGGATTCCAAACTATCCCGAGATATTCCAACACGCGACTGGGAGTTAACACCGACTTTTTCCAATTTATTACCCAACCGAGGTTTAACAGAAACTTTACTGTTTTCTGTAGGTGAAGAGCAAGGACCTCGGGATCCTGGTGAGCCAACAAGAAATCGTCTAAGTAAACGACGATTCTGATACCCTCTCTCCTTAACTCGCTTGCAACCCAATTGGTAAGACGGGAGAAAACTAGGGGTGCTATTGATAGACCAAAAGGCAGGGCTGTGAACTGTAGAAATTCCTTGTTGTATGCTATTGTTAAGAACCTCTGATGGCTTTGGGTAATAGGAACATGGAGATAGGCATTCGACAGATCGATCTTGGCCAAAACATCGTCCTTTTGTAAGAACTGAGGAATTTTCCGATGACTGATTAACCGAAAGGGTTTCGGTATAAGGAAACGATTTAAGGGTCTCAGATTTATGACTGGTCTTTGGGAACCATCTGCTTTGGGAACTAAGAACATTTTGGAAACAAAACCCGTTGGATGAGTTGATTTTACAAGAGCTCCGCCACTTTTCAGCTTTTGGATCTCCTGACTCATTTTCGTTGAATGTCGAGTTTTCATGCGATTGTATAGCTCTTGCGACAGCCGAACCAGAGGTGGTTTTTTGGCGAATGGAATCCGAAGACCTTTTATTATGTTTAATATATAAGGAGGGCTGCCGTAGTGTTTCCAGTTTCCGTAATTTAAGCTCGAGGTTTTGAAGTCTTGGTGAGAGGTTTGATAGTCAAAACGAAGAGCGATGTGGGTGTCCGCCGCTTCTTTTTTTATTAGACGAAGAGGACCTTGAGTCCGTATATCTTTTATTAGCTCGCGTGGGCTTCGACTGTCTTGGGCCTTGATTTTTCGGCCTAGGCTTATATTTTGGCTTTTGGCTTGGTCTGATGAGATCAGAGCTCGATGAAGGTTTTGATTGCCCGATGTTCGAAGTTTTGAACTTTGGAAAAAATCTAGAAAACCCCCCATTTTCTTGTAAAGTTTGTGCCAAAGACTTCTCTTCAAACAACGAAGTCGGTGATGGTGGAACTTTATGCAAAGCCTCAGCCAAATGCTTTACCTTGGGAGCGTATACTTTTCGCCTAGCCTCAATAAACTCAGCTCTCCTGCCGCAAGCATATTGCAATATATCATCAGACATAGTTTTAAAGGGAGCTTCCGCATTTATGAAATGTTTTTTCAATACAGCTGCCAGGCCAGGAACTTTTGCCTCCGCCACTACCGCTTTTAAGGTATTTTCTACTTGTTTTCGGTGTAATAACAAGCTGTGAGTAAAGGTTCCAAATGCGTGATCAGCTTTAACCAGATAATCATAAGGAACCCATTTCGGAGTCTTCGATGCTAATTGAGAGTTAATCTCTAATGCTGAAAACGCCGGCGATGCCTGCAATTTTTTTTTTTGAACCTCGCTGTAGCGAAGTTTGCACCATCCCGCTTGACAGAATCTCTGGCATGCAATTCCTTGTTTCAAAATTTCCGCATCTGCCATTGGAATCGGAGGCTCAGCTTCTTTAACTACCGGAGAAAAGTTGAACTCGCCGTCATCTTCCTCTTTTGCACCAGTCTCATCGTCTATCAACCCACTCATTGAAGGAGGAATAAATGCGTCATCTTCCGACGATTCTCTAGATTCCATATCAGACTCTACATCTAAACTGGAATATAGATGATTTCTAGTATTCTGAGCCTGTAGTAGCTGTTTTAACATATTCTCAATGTTAGATGATCTCTCCTTGAGGATATTAACTTCCTGTTCCAATCTAGGTTTTTTTACTGGCTTAGCGGGAGTTAAAGACTCCCCTTTTCTTTTTAATGGTACTGAGCCTGACAATAGACTTGAAGCCGCAGTTCTTGATATGAATTCACCTTTTAGGTGGTCAACAGACTTTCTGAATAGCTCTAAATGTGTAGCTGAGCCATGAATTCGAATAGCTAAATTCTTAGGACTGATTATCAAGGCACGACAGAAGTCAAAATCGAGAAGGTGTTCCTTTATGAACCTATAGAATCTTTCTGACAAAGATTTAGCTTCCTGGTCGAAGGCTTTTATTAGAGTTATGGTTGGGATTGCGAAATGTAGCTTGCTCATAGTAGCTGAGTCCAACTTCTTCCCAAACACATCTTCCCTAGACAGATCACATACTGTCCAGTTATCCCAGCCTTTAGGATACAGAATAGATACAGCTTCAAAAATTTTTCCTAATAGTACCCTTTCATCCTCTTCAAGTCTTGGCAGTTGTCGAGTTGCTAGGTCTGCGAGCGTTATATGATTTCTGCTAAGAGCCATCTGTAAGACCAAACAGAAAGCTTTTTAGTGTCGAGTTACGAAATATTGGTATTCGTGAGGTATTTACGACGCGTGTATAGGATGATACGACGCGCACCTACTGATTCGACACACGCCCATATCTAATACGACTTTCGATAAAGTCTGATACGCCCATGAATATTTGATACGACCTTTCTCAGAGTTTGATACGACTTTGGTCCAATTTTGATACGACGTTTGTCGGAATTTGATACGACGTTTATTGATATTTGATACGACTCATGGTGATTTTTGATACGACGTGTGCCAAGATCTGATACGACGTGAGACGAAATCAGATACGACGCGTGTCGTAATTTGATACGATTCGTGTCGAAATTTGACACGACGCGTCTCAGAATTTGATACGACGTGTATCGAAATTGAATGAGACATGCCAAGACATTCGTATTTCATGTGACATTACGTCGTATTGCATTGTTTGAGAGACAGATGCAAGCTGAACATGAAAAACCTCTGCCCGAAGGGCGTAAGTGAGGAGTCTTGCAGCAGCTTAAATGTTCACGCCTTGAACGTAAGTATACAAAAGACCGAACGGTCAATTTTGCAAGATATCCTAAAAGAAAACTTAAACATACTAGCACTAAAAGAAACAATAATTTTAACAAAACAAAAAAGTTCCAAGACAAAGAAATATTGAAAGTAATAAATACCTTTAATACTATTATGTACGCACGAACAGTTTCACTGTTGTCGCGCGATGCACTTAAACACACATAGTTCACGCAAAGTTAAACAGCGTACTGACAGGAATCGCTTCGCGCCGCCGGGCGCAGCGTCCCGCGCACCCCGCCGCGGCGCCCCGGCTCGCGGTGGTGATGCGGACTGTCAAATGGGACCCAAAACACACGTAGGCACACTAAGTTAACCAGACGTTATCTCCGATGGGTCAAGCCGCCGGCTAGACTTAAAATTGTTACATCTACAAGTAAACTTCTGAATTAATCCGAGATTAAGGCCCGTATTCTAGAATGACATTAAACCTGAATCTCTATTTATCTGAGGACAGATTGTATAGACAGATTGATTAATTTGACATATTGCACATACAATCTGTCCTCAGATTAATAGAGATTCAGGTTTAATGTCATTCTAGAATACGAGCCTAAGTGTTAAAGTAAGTACTTGGGTCACATAATAACAGACGATGAATGTAAGCGTAAAAACTTTAACGATGTTATAAAATTGAACATTGATGTACGGAGATGATCAGCTAGATTCAATAACTACAGAATTACGTAATGTTTTATAATAGATTACGTTACCGCTCATTTTTTAAGAGATAAAGTTTATTAATTGATTTACGGATATTAAATCTTTGTACTTACTAGTGGGAGCTCGTATTTATTTCTTAGATAAGCTAACTAACCAAGTTTTTCGAGTGATATACTCGTAGTATCAAGGTTTCAAAAAATTGTCTGGTCTTGTTCTTATATTTAAATTAAGACCTACCTGCAAGCGGTACAACTGATAATATATTTTTTATATTTTTTATAAAGGACACGTCAATTTGACTTCACCTCGCCTAATGGTAAGCTAAAGGCAAAGTCTCGGAAAGAGGGTCACCATCGTAAACATGTACCATGTTAACAGTGGTGGCACTCAGCTTTTCACGCCCCGCTTAAAGGACCCGAGACCGTAGGAATTGACCGTAAACCTGAGATAACCTAACCCATAGGTAGAGAAGAGACGAGTAAGAGAATAGATGCCGGATTTTCGTTATCAGAGTAGGTACATACTTTAGATGCGACATGCGACTCGTATTGACAGTCGGATAACGCTGAGCCGGTAACAACAAGAGCGTTTGTTGCTTTTCCCGTCTCTTTATTACTGACATAATATTTTGTTTACTTTTAGTAGGTTTTCTACAATAAATACAAGATAAATTACTCAATCGAACAAACAAGGTTATATAAGTGCAATACTATGTCCCAATTCCCTCGAGTCGACTGAGCCCTCATAGATCAAACTGAGATACATACAAATGTATCAAAGTAACGCACACCGAACCCAGTAATTTAATCTGTTACGATAGTATTGAATTAAGGTACTCTGCAAGAGGTTTTTTTGCCCAGAGCACAATTTGATTGAGGGTTGCAAACGTCTAATTTTACCCGAGAATTGTATGGAAACGAACCTCCTCTCAGAGGAAGCTTGAGTACTTCTCATTCGTTCCACTTGAGATCCCTTATCAAAATGTTGTACAACTCGGCCTTCATGTATGTAACTGTATGATGACACTTATAGTCCAAGAGCCCGTGAACCCCAAACCTACTTTATAGTGTACAGGTGTTTAGTGTGTGTGTAGAACGACTTATTATTGGCATTCAGCTGCATCAGCCTCGCCTAAAGTTTGGGAGAGGCGGCAATATGCCGCGGCTAGTGTTAGGGCGATTGATCGAGGAACCACCGGACTTTCCATACTAATATTATAAATGCGAAAGTAACTCTGTCTGTCTGTCTAACTGTCTGTCGGTCTGTCTGTCTGTATGTTACGCTTTCACGCCTAAAACACTGAACCGATTTTTGTGAAATTCGGTATAGGCGTAGATTAGATCATGAGAAAGGGCTTAGGCTATGTTTGCTCGCGATAACCGACATCCACGCGGACGGAGCTGCGGGTAAAAGCTAGTTCGGATATATATTTTTAAATATTTAGGTTGTAAAAAATAAAAAAAATCATTCAAATATTTAGGTTGTCAAATTGTCAAGCAAGACCGCTTTCTGCACTTTTAAAGGTTGACCAAACACAGTTATTGACTAGAAGCAATATTTGCTGACACTTCGCTGAAGTAGGTACTCACATATAATTAGAATGTCAGACTGTCACAGTGTACACAGACGGTGTGCAGTAAGAGGCGGTATCGCACTCACTTAAGCAAAACATTTTATGCACAAACACATCTCTACTCCATTGATGCAACAAGACGTTACAGCAACAATAACTCAATTTCGAAATAACTTTATTGTTGGAATACACAATATCTTACAACGCCAACTGGCAACCCTATTGTTCCCACACAGAAATGTACTGTACACTTACGCACACATGTTACCGGATGTTCACAATATTCTTACAGGAGTTGGGTCTTCAGGTCATATATTTACATAAATTAAGTATTATTCGGTCATATTCTTACTACATTTGACGCAAACAAGTGGAACATGCAATTTACATCAGCACTGCTATTGGTAATGTTTAATGTTTGAGCTATTGACGATGCTTGTACAATGCTGTTTGCAATAAGTCACACTGCGTAATACAGTATTTTGCATGGTTTATGTAATTGTTTAATAAAACATCATCTGATAATTGGAAGTTCTCTTAGTGTGTGTGCGTGTGTACTAGAGTGAATTCTTTATAATGAGACCCGACTCAATACAAGGGTTTTCACACTTGACCCTGTTTTTGTGTCTCTGTTTCAGGCTTTATAGCTACCAATCAGATGAACCGATTTTAATGCAATTTTTCTTATTTTATCTGCATGGATGCCTGTATCACCACATGATAGATAGTTCCCTTCTGGGCTTGCGACAGTGACTTTCAATGAACTCAAGGACATCGACCATTAAATATTGGAGCAACTCGTCCTGGGTCAGTCGGGGTGCGAGATATATATGTCGCAGACGACCTCACCTTCGGGCTGGCACGACGACCCAAAGACGACGCGCGGTTATAGCCGGTTTCTCCGGCTCCGGCGGAGAAGGTATCCGAGGTATACCGGAATAGCATATAGACATATCAGGAATACTTTCCTGTGGGATCGCGGGATTAGGACCGGTGTATCCCGTGGGCGGAATACCGAGTATAGACGATTTTAAAATCCAATATATAATACATATAAAATCGCGATGGTGTGTTAATTTGATTTCATTACGTTTAAGTGATTCAATAAGGGGAAAAAAGTTTTAAGATGCTACGATAAAACAACTACAAGACAACAATAGGCTTAGATACTATTTACGTGGGATCGATGGGACAAAAAATGTAGAGCTGGCGATGTGTGGGCGAATATTAATACACCACGAACAAGTGCCTGTTTCGCCCCTTTTTAAGTTGGTTACGAATACATGTGGCGGTACTTAAAGTAAAGCCAACGAGACGAGAGAAAAAAGGTAAACAAAGCAACCATTACTGATTTGCGATAACTAGCGATTATTTTCTCAGTCTGTCCTTGTCGCACATGTCACACGTATGCAACAATGGCCGAGCGACAGCTGTCGTTGCGTGTTTCGTAGTACAGGAAAGCTGTCAGCACAGCGGTTCTAAACTGTCAGATCCGTCATCTTATGAGTAATTTCATTCCTGTCTGGAATGCGCTTGAAGTGATACGTAATATTACAAATAAAAATGTTTGGAACCGCTGAAACTTAGTTTACCATTATTCTTTCGCTTCGTTGGCTTTACTTTACATCTGTCAATCCTAAGATACGTGAAAAATCAAACGCCATAAATATACTTCAAACTAAAGCTTTCAGGGATAGAAAAGGGTGAGCTTGTTATGATTTACATGGTGTTATTTCTTATAGTGGTACATACCTAACGGCTACACGCACACTGGACTCGTCGGCAGTCATGATTGTAGTCGCGCACCTGAAATATCAGAAGATTACATTAAATTTAACGCACATATACAGTAAGCCTGGAGTCCCTCAGCCTCTGTGGCGTGGCGGTAGTGAACGCGACTGCTACGCAGGAGGCGCGGGTGCGATCCCCACTCAGTGCAAATATTTATATGCAGGAATATGGCTTTTTGCATTGGTCTGGGTATTTCTATGTATAATAATGTATGTATTTACAAAACAAAAGTATCTAAGTATGTTTATCCACATTCTAGATTCCATAACACAATAGTATTATGGGTGCTAGAATATTGATAAATTTGTAAATGTGAAAAGAAACATCACATACAAATATTCAATGTAGTTATCTCATCAAAAACTGGACCTGTTATGGTTGTTCCAGTTATAATAGGTGCAGGTAACTCAGTTCATAGAGTATCCTTCCTCAAAATGGACTGCATTTTCTATTTATTGAATAAAAATTTTGAGTTTGTTCAGAATAAGACTAAAAGTATGTACATATTATTAGTAAAAGTATGTAATATTGAAAGATTAACAATTTATATTAAACCATATCAACTTCCTAAGGAAAACCTTATGAACATGTTTACTACATAATCATTTATTTCTTACAGACCTTGTTCAACAATTAACTATTTGAGTAGGTAGGATTATGAATAAATAATTAATTAATCATTCACAAAACAAAAACTAATCAAATGTATTATTGTAACTTACCTAATTTAAATAATAATTTATATCCATTATTAATCACATTCATTAATTTGAAATAAGAATCAAAAATATTTAAAAATTATGACTTCAGGTTAGAAATAAACAAAATTATTTTAAACTAGCTTTTGCACGCAGCTTTGCCTGCGTTGATGTCGGTTATCGCGACCAAACATACCCTATGTCCTTTCTCATGGTCTAATCTACCCCTATACCAAATTCCATCAAAATCAGTTCAGTGGTTTAGGCGTGAAAGTGTAACATACAGACAGACAGTTACTTCCACATTCAATTTATAATATTAGTATGGATCAATAAATACAAGTTAGGGCTAAATAACAATGTGTTGTAGTAAACTAATTTAAATACTTCATGGAAATAATGAACATTACTTAGTTACAGGTAATAAAAAATATTTCACGGTTTATATTTTATCACAAGAATAAAAACATTCTCTAATTCTGTTTCAATATTTACTAAGAGGCGAGAGAAAGTAAAAATCTACTAATTTTAAATACTGTCCAAGTTATTCAAAGAACATTTTAATATGCACTGGCTCCTGCACTAATTTGATCCACCTACAGTAATTGCTCAGTTTTTTAATATGCTACTCACTATAAAGCAAAGGTATCCTAATAAATATTATCCTGATTGAAATGCTCAGTTTAAACTCAGAACTAGTAAGTATTCTACATCAACATTTACTTAACTATCTTGTTATATTGTTTACCTTTATAAACAGGCAACTTATCTCTAAGTTATTTTTATTTATAAGTTTTTATAACTTCTCTCAAGAACTTTACATCTGCATACATAGATACATACAACTATATGTAATTAGATTTGACAGAAAAAGATGACTTGAAAATTTTGTTTATCATTGCTAAAATATCTATTATAATAACAATCTAATAAGTAATTGAACGATTATAATATTCTGCTTAGAAAAAGAAAGCTTATAAGTTTGTAGACCTAAACAAAAAATATCTAAATTATCTGTTTAATAATAACAGATAATAACTAAGATAAGTGCGATTCTTTTTGCGGTGCCTATGAGAGTTTTGTTAATACTGATATTCATAAACCATTTCGTTACAGGCCTGTAAAGAAACCCCCTACAGAGGGTAAAGAAGTTGCAATTACATAAACAAAACAACGTTATAAAAGTATTCAATTATAACTTACTGCGATAATATGAATCCTTAATTCCGATGCACTTGATCACATTTCATAAAGCGTCTGCGTCAATACGACAAGTTAGATCGACAACGACCGATATTTACGTCCATCTTTCACCATTGTGGTATGATTAAAATAATTTTATTGTTCAGCTGGATGTGTTTTTGTTATTAGAATTTCATCCAAGCTTGTTTTCATTATTTGTCAACGTAATTTAGATGTACGTGGCTTTCGGAAAGATGGTAAATAATCGTATTTCATTTATACGATTATTTGTATGAAGAGCCGTTTCACACTCGCGATCATCCACAAAAATTCGGTTGACAACTGACTGACTTTAGACGGCTTGACAAAACAAACGGTGCAGAACGCAAGCTGTCAATGTGAAAATTTTTATGTGTTGCTAGAACTTGTAGTTAAAAAATATATATTAAATTGATTGTTTTATTTGCTTATCATTATTTTTATAATTTTACGCAATTAACGTTTATAGTATAGTAATATATTATTAAACATAATCATCAGTAGCTACTGGCTTTTGTTTTCTGAACGTAGAAAATACTGGTTTAAGTGGTACATTAGATAGTAGATAGATGGCGCTATCTTGTAGCAAAATAAAGGTACCCTGCCCCACACAATGAATAGATGGCGCTGTTACCCGTTTACTAAAAGGTAATATCTTTAATGTTGATTTACGTACAAATCCAAAGATGTCACTACATGTGTTGAGATTGAGAATAAAAAATTAAACTTGGAAGCTGGAACATTTGCTATCAAACGCGAACAATCAGTGTATCTACATTTTTTTTTAATAATTATTTGATACTAATTTGGCCATCACAAAAACATAATTTGACCATCTGGCTAAGGTGTGTGACCCTTAAAATGCTTTTTTTAAATATTCTACCAGTACCTAGGCAGATAAGGTCACCAGTTTCTTTGAAATTTAAGTGCCCGACTTCGGGAAGAAAGCCTGCTATAGTACCTACTTTCCTCTCAGTATTGAGGCAGGCTGCCTACCCCAAAACCACGTACTTCAAGCAACAGGACGGTGTATTGGCTTGCGGTTGAGGTGGGCCTGGAACATCATTCTGTGTGGTCCCATTAACTTATTAAATCTATTCATAGCACTGACATGTAGGTAGACATTGTTGACAAAGAGACGCCAAATTAATTATTGTGTTCCAGCTAAAATATCGCCGAGGAAGACCTATGTTGAACTTTCGTGACTCATTCATTTGAGAATTACTGGCGGCGTCTTTTAATAAGAACACTGTTGATTCAACATATCTGCGGCTCACGAGCTTGTGCGTTTGTAACACGAATCCTTAAATTGACGATCTCTGAGGCGTAGCAGTAGACCGTTCGGCTAGTCAGAGGTTTTTTTTATACAGGACATGTCAATTTGACTTCACCTCGTCTGATGTTAAGCGAAAGGCCAAGTCTCGGAAAGAGGGTCACCATGGTAAACATGTACCATGTTAACAGTGGTGGCACTCAGCTTGACGGCCTCATCACATGCCTTTTCACGCCCCGCTTAAAGGACCCTACATGAAGAGGTAGGTATGTATGTTGGCATTGCTCTGGGTATTTCTGTCACTGTGTATAAGTACCTCAAAAGAAACTTAATGGCTGCTCGGAAGTAGGTACGTACGAGTGCAGGTTCAGGCAATGGTGTTTGAGAAAAGAGAGACTCAATCGTCGATTGATCTGAATTCGCACTCGTACGAATGGTTCGAGGTATATATATTTACAGAAAAAAAATGTAGGTGTCTATCTATGTAGGTACAGTCAGCGCCATAAATATCTTGACGACGTAGTCTCAAAATGATCTTAAAACTCTCGTATTAAGAGCAAATAAACTGTTTTATTTAGTGATGTAAATAGTATTATCGTCCAAATTAAAGGTGTGTACCAAATATCAGAACAATCGGTCAACTGGAAAGGAGTAAAAAAACGAAATTAAGATCATTTTGAGTACTTTGTACGTCTTGACATCTTTCTGATGCTGACTGTACCTATTAAAAAAATCTGGAACCCATATTATAAGGTCTGCTTAGTTTAGGAATAGGTAGCGTTTCGTTTCTGTCTATCCCATAGGCTACATGTAATAAGTGTACATGTACTTGCCATACCTTAATTGTTTTTTCATGCGGAAATCCACACGGATTCCACAGTCCCCACATCGGCGGTTGTTATAATCGAATTCGGATTGACTAAAATCGCACGCCGTATCGAACCTCAATCACCGGAGGTTAATGTTACTTCAAATCGGAATATTCAGTGTTATAATCATTTCAATGACATTTTTATAGCATTTATTATGCTAACTTTTTAGGTTAGGAATACATCGGGAAAAATAAGAGCTCAAGTGGGACTTGAACCCACGACCTTTCCCTTACAGGTGGAATGCTCTTCCAACTGAGCTATTGAGCCACACTTGAATCGCTTCAAATTTCTCTTCTCTTTATATCTGTCTTTAAGGGGACGCCATTAAAGACAGACAAGACGCCATAAAGAGGTGGAGCCATCTAACAACTTTCTAAAATTGGCTCCATCCATATCCATACTTCCATACTAATATTATAAATGCGAAAGTAACTGTATGTTCACGCTTAAACTACTGAACCGATTTTGATGAAATTTGGTACAGGGGTAGATTAGACGATGAGAATGGACATAGGCTATGTTTGGTTGCGATAACGGACATCCACGCGGGCGGACCCGCGTGCGAAAGCTAGTGTTGATATAATCTATCGTAACGCCAATCCACTGCAACTAAATTTAATGTATATTTCACTGGTATGCCCGCCAACGCTATAGACAGATAGGTACCTAGGACCTACTCGTCATCTCAGAAATTCGCTAACAAAATTCTTCAATCCCTGAAATATTTGTCAGTTCCCTTCCCTATTTATTTAAAGATCGCAAGATGAAATTCTTGTTTGACATTTTAATTGACTGGATGAAATTGAAGAGAAAACTTGGCATTTTTCGTAGAATATTTTTTGAGATGGGAATATAATCATTGAACTCTTGACACCGTTAGCGACACTTGTGATAGTTCACCGATTGTGATAATTCACAAGTGACACCTCTGCATTATCTACAATAAGTAACCTATAAATTATAATAAGTAGGTACCTAAATTATGTTGGCGAAGATATCCCATCCCCTCTGTTAGCACTCCTGTAATGCCACTGTTTTTAAGTAAGTAATTAAATAATAGGACTCGTTTTGGAGTAGGTATATAAAGATAGAATAATATACTTACTAGGTACTGGGTATTCATATTTCGAGCCTGGGGGTGACGGGTGGAGCCGCCTCTCACCACATCAGAAGTAGGCCACGGCGCCTCCCCTACCCGAGGAGGGCCAGACCGTAAGGGATGGCCCTGGGTCAGCCGGGTTGCGAGGGATATGTCGAAGACTACCTCACCTCCGGCCTAGCAACACGACCCACAGCCGGCGTGCGGTTTTAGTCGGTTCGAGTCCGAAATATCTTCCCCTCCGGCTCAGACGGGGGAGGTATCCGAGGGGATTTCCGCACGAAAAAAAAGCATTATCTACATAGGTACAGACAGCGTCATAAGTATCTTGACAACGAAGTCTCAAAATAATCTTATAACTCTCGTATAAAGGGAAAATCAAATTGTTTTATTAATTAAATGGTAGTATTGACCGAAATTAAGGTGTGTACCAAATATCAGAACAATTGGCCAACTGGAAGGGGTCACAAAACTAAATTAAGATCAAAAAACATTGGAAAAAATGAAATGCTCAAGTGAGACTCGAACTCACGACCTTTCGCTTACAGGGCGAAAGGTCGTGAGTTCGAGTCTCACTTGAGCATTTCATTTTTTCCAATGTTTTTCGAACTTAACAGTTAGCATAATAAATGCTATAAAAAAAAAAAACATTTAAGATCATTTTGATTACTCTGTTCGTCAACATCTTTTGTCATCTTAAATAATAGGTCTCGTTTTGAGGTGCATACTTAGGTAGGTACCTATATATAATCTAGGTACCTACGTAAGTACACTAGGTACTTCGCAGAACAACACGTGCAGGGCTCAGATGCCATCCGTATACGGTGCAGAATAAAACTTCTAGAACCAAGTGTTTCAGTAACTCATTCCTATGCCGCACCATTAAGACCTGGAATTCCCTGCCAGCTCACGTGTTTCCTTCTTCCTACAGTCCCGGGTCCTTTAAGCGGGGCGTCAATAGGCATCTGATGAGGCCGTCAAGCTGAGTGCAACCACTGTTAACATGCTACATGATTACGATGGTGACCCTCTCTCCGATATTTTGCCTTTAGTTTTCCATCAAGCGGGGAGAACTCAAATTGACGTGTCCTAAAAAAATCACTCAGTATTATTGAGTCTACCTATTCCCAGGTATTCCGAATACCGTGAACGTATCGATATGAAGCAGCCCGCAGCACGCAGCCCGGTCGGCACATCGGCCCAATTAAACCGTAATCGTTTTAGACGCATGAACGGTAATCATTAATAAATTATTCTCTGTAATTACGGCCATTTAGAATACTAGTTGGGTTCTCTTTAACGGAATATTTGCAGTTTAATTCATTTTGAACTTGCATACCTATGTAGGTTGGTATTCAAAAGGAAATTCCCCATTCATAAGTTCTAGGACATTTTTAAAGTTTAGTCGTCGGAACTCTCGCATCCATGGTAGCTTCCATGGAAAAGAATCGTCTTCACTGGGGCAGTCATATTTTGCGGAAACCACCTGGCCACGGTGCCAGGTTCCAGAAGGATGGGTACGCACAAGAAGTGTACAAACCACACACAACCAATTTCATGTCGTAAAGGGTGAAACGCGTGTCAATGGTCTCACCAACATGGATGTCCAAGATCGTACGATGCGGACGTGGAAAAGCCGGAACGTGGGCTCTCGGGTTTGGGTTACCCGTTCGTGGGGATTTTTGGAATAAAAAAAAGGTCGGCAGCACGAGTTTGAGGCCCCTGATGTTGCATATACTGATATACCCATAGGCGCCCATTACACCGTACACGCTCATGCAAGCGTCAATTATGCCATCACAGTGACTGATGGTTAGAATAAAAATTCGTCAGTCACCGCATTAAACGATAGGTTATTCGTCAAATTCGTGGTAAAATTTACAGAAAAACCCAAGTACCGTGTAATGGACGCATTGGACGCTCATCATCATCCACATAAAGACGTTATTCCGGATTGCATCCGAGGCCACGGTGCCTCGGGAGCTCAGGGTCCGCCTTCCGGCTCTTTCTCCTCCACTTCGCACGATCTTGGCCGTTCCAGGTAGTGAGACCGTTTGCACGCATGACACCCTCCACTTGGACGCTATAGAGACATAAACTAAAACTTAAAACTGTATCCAGCAGTTGGCACATCTAAATGCCTATTACGTGTGTCTAATTAAATATAATACACATTGCATATATCTGCCCATAACAGCAGATACACTCCATCGCATCACGTAAGTCAGTGATGCGAAATGATGGCCAATCGGCCATTTGTAATTGGTTGAAAGCATTGACGACTATCGGTACGGCAATTATACAATGTATTGCGTAGTGCTTTCATGGAAGTGGACAATTCCATACTATTGGGTAGTTAATTAGAGAATAATGAACAATGCTGCGTAATTTATAGGTTGTGGAAGTTTCAATCAGGTGTAATGTAATGTTAAAAAATACTGTCATGCATGTCATCATTGCTGTTGGAGGGGTAAAAGACCTATTAAATGTGAAAAAAAACAGGCCCTCGATTCTACTAAAGCTAAAACACTGTGGTGCCGCAGTCACTGCAAAAAATTACATGAAATTTTAGACTTTATTTTTTAACTCCTAACAGTTCCTTGCACTTTTTCAAGTACTCTGCAAAAAGTCATTTAATTTTGAATTTTAAGTGCATCGGCTTAAAGTCTATTATTTAATGTCGTTTTTATGCAGTGGCAGGGTGGCACCACTGTGATTTGGCTTTAGCAGAATCGAGGCCCTGCAGGGCCTTTTTGGAGGGGTGCGACCACAAATACTGTAATAAGAGTTTTTGCAGTTATGATATTACTTGCTGACCAGGCGAACTTTTGTACCGCCAATTTTTTTCCACCCGCGAGGCGTCAGATCTTGTTCCCGTTGCACCCTCTACTATATTAAGCATGTATAACCTTGAATCACTGTATCTGTTAAAAAACCGCTTCAAACTCCGTCGCGTAGTTTTAAAGATTTAACCATAAGTACTTACATAGGGACGGACAGACAGCGACAGCGACTTTATTTTATACTATGTAGTGATTCCGTTTTAAATTCTTAATAACGAGAGACTAATGTAACTATCAAAATACAGGCATCACGCATACCTCATCGATGTCATACCTACAGGCGTTATGTGAATAGATTTAAAGTATATCTAGTCTAGTAATGCCTATACGCTGACGACCTGGCTCTCACGTCACAGGGATCCTTTGAGGAGGTAGTGGAAAATCTGAATGACGCCCTCGAGGAGCTGAGCCGCTACTACGACAGTAACGCCCTGAAGCCCAACCCAGCAAAAACGCAGTCGTGCGCCTTCCACCTCAGTAACGGGCAGGCAAAGCGAGAGCTGAAAATCCGGTGGCACGATGTCGAAATTTCACATTGCTCACACCCCAAATACCTGGGAGTTACCCTGGACAGGTCCCTTACCTTTAAAAAGAACTGCGAGATACTTAAACACAAGGTCTCGGCACGCAACAACATCTTAAAAAGGCTGACGAGCACATCCTGGGGGGCCACTAGCCGGTATAGCACCTCCCAGCGTACGTAGAGACGTGGCGTCATCCATGGAGAGGGGTAAGCTGGAACGGGATCAGCGACACCCCATGCACGGCCACCATCACGTGCCAAAAAGGCTGAAAAGCCGAAAGAGTTTTTGGGTGTGCGTTGCAGCCGCCGATGGCGATCCCTCCCCGGCCAGGGTGGACCTATGGAGAGCGCGGAGCTCGCCACCAGCCCCATTCGTTCCGCTGTCGGAGAGTTTGCCACCTGGGCACGACCTCTCCTGGATCAGGTGGAAGTCCCTAAATAGACTTCGGACACAGGTCGGTCGAAGCAAGGAGAACCGGTCAAGATGGGGTTTCTCGGATGGCGCGGACCTGCGGTGTGAGTGTGGAGTTACTCCACAGACCATGTCCCACCTGCTGACATGTGCTGCGTGCCCGTCCACTTGTACCGCGGAGGAACTTATGACCGCCTCCAAAAATGCAGTCCAGGTGGCGGCACATTGGGAACACAGAATTTGAGTTTGAGTTTGAGTTGAGGCGCCTTCGATTCGACAGAAGAATATGCCTATACATATACAAGGTGATTTTCTTTGATTATTTATATGTCTAGATGGAGTGTCAAATGCGTACAAACGTCTCAAAAAATATCAGTGTCTTCAATCTCATCCCAAGTAGCACAGATAGCTGTATAACTACCCACTTTAAGACTTATTTGAAACTCTGTGCGTATTAAGACGCTTCTAAGAGTACACTGGTGATGCTACAGTTTTATAATAGCGGTCAGTGATATTTAAACAGCTTTAGCTAATTAAAAGCTGTATTAAGGCTGATTAAGACAGACAAAACCACCATTAATACGCTAAGAGTGCTATAAAGGTATGTTTTAATTACGCTATTCAGCTTCTAACCTTTTCTATTGCCTAAACCGTAGTAAGGCCTGTTTAGTGCATAAAATTACGCCAAATGCTGTTTAAGAAGATATTTGTGAACTCTTATTACACTGACTTATTAAAGGGGCACGTGTGAACTATTTTGAAGTGAATAGCTGTATAATGGATGATATGTGGCCCATATTACAGCTTATACCTGAATATGTCTACCGCTAATCAGCCTTTATACTGCAATTGATAGTATCTGCATAGCGGCTATTTAAACATTCACTAGATGCCTCGCAGCTGCTTAGAGACTCACTAGTGTATAGAATTAACGGCAGTGGAAATAAGTTGAGACCATATCCAACGTATTTTTATTTGCTATATATTGTCAAACTTTCGTTCCGTACGGTTGTGTTATCAATTATCACGTCACTAATAAATTCATAACTCAGTTCAAAGTGCACAAACTATCGCGAAATCTTGTTGACCTGACCAGGGCAGTGAATACATTGTAAACTTGGTGTACGGTGCAGTGGATCATCACAAGACACTAAAATAATATCCAACACAAATAATACATAGTGAAGTACTACTACAAATAAAAAATACAACTACCCTCGACCAACTGAACGGGGGCCTTTTTTAGTGTGCGATCTTGTGTTATTGCAATAATTTCTGATATATGCGAGCCTTTATTAGTGTGCTACAAAATATTGTTTTTAAGTCTTAGTTGGTATTTTTATCTTGGGCATCTACAATCATAATCGCAATATGGTTCAGTGTGCGGAATGTAAATTGAGCATTTTAGTCACGCACAAACGTATTAAATGCTCCAGTTCAAACTGCCAGAACCACTACCATCAAGAGTGTGTTAAGTATGGTGATTCAACTACTGCTCGTTCCAAGTGGATCTGTGCCGAATGTACTATTACACGACCGAGATCTACCTGTGTAGTCAGTGCTGGAGACTCAGAATCTCTCCTGGCGCCTGGAGTGAGTCTTGAACCAATTTTGCTGGAGATACGCAATTTGCGCAGTGAAATGCTGGAAAAACTTGATAGCCAAAAGGCGGAATTTCGGGGTTTCAGCAAAGTGTTATCTAAAATGCAGACGGATATAAGTGAGTTGGGATCAAAATGTTCAGGTATGCGTGAGGATCTCGACGAGGCCCTAAACGCTATTCAATTCTTATCTGGATCGCATGATGATCAGCAAAAATTGAACGATAAACTTAACACCAATGTGTCAGACCTGCTTGATCGGAATGCTAATTTGCAGTGTAAGCTGTCCGAACTTAACACTAAAATTTCACAACTTGAACAGCGCGCAAGAGAATGTAACCTGGAAATTCAAGGTGTACCTGAGAAGAAAAACGAAAATCTCCTCACCATAATTGAAGAAATTGGAAAAGCAGTGTCGTACACTTTAGTAAAGAATGAAATTATGTCATTCCATAGAGTAGCTAAATTGAACCAATCAAACCGTCCCAAGAACATTGTGGTCAAACTTAATGCCCAGAGGACACGAGACAACTTTCTGGCTTCAGTGAAGATGTTCAATAAAACCAAGGATGACAAACTCAACACATCTCATGTAGGATTACCTGGCCCTAAGCAACCAATATATGTAACGGAACATCTGTCTCCTGAGAACAAGCAACTTCATGCTGCTACCAGACTCGCTGCCAAGGAAAAGGGTTACAGATTTGTGTGGACGCGGAATGGACGCATCTTCGTTCGTAAAGACATTTCTTCTGATCATATTATTATTAAGACCGCAAATTGTCTACTCAAGTTGTAATTACTATATTATCTCTATGGTATACTCATGTTATCTAAGACTATTTGAGACTAAAATTCAATTTGAAAATATTTTACCAAAATGTTGGAGGCCTAAGAACGAAAACAGAAAGTATATATCTAATGGTTCTGAAAAGTGATTACGATGTAATAGTGCTGGCTGAGTCCTGGCTAACCGAAACGGTATTTGATTACGAATTATTCGACCAACGTTATAATGTTTTTCGAAGGGACAGATCTTCTACTTGCTCACACAGTAAAAAAAAGGATGGTGGCGGGGTTTTGCTTGCTATTTTGAAATCTTTTGAAGTGGTTCACCAAAGTGATTGGGAATCACAGTGTGAAGATCTTTGGCTGAGCCTAAAAATTGGTAAGAACTTAATACACATTTGTGCCGTTTATATCCCCTCCCCTGTGAAACAAGACTACCTAGATATATTTCTTAAGAATACCATACAGATCATTCACAATGAGGGGGCCAACGATGCAACCGAACCTCATTTTTTGTTGGTGGGAGACTTCAATATGTGCAATATTAAATGGCACAAGGGCACTAATGATACCCACTTATCCCCAGCTTCATATGAGGGTGCTATCAGCGCCGAATTTTTAGATGCAATAGCTTACTGTAATCTTTACCAACATAATCACATACCGAATTTAAATGACACTACTTTAGACTTGGTTTTAAGTAATGGTTTGGCACACGTATCGGTCTCTCCTGGTAAAAGTTTCTCCCCACCACAAGATAAACAACATCCACCTTTGAATATTAACGTAGAAATTGTATCTGAACGTGAGATGAAGCCGTGCTCAAACCCAACGTTAAATTATTATAAAACAGACTACAAGGCCTTAAACGAGGATCTAAGTTGCATCGATTGGCCATCCATATTACAAGTATCAAATACCGTCGACAAGATGGTAGATATTTTTTACGATAGAATCAGGTCCTTAATCAACCAATATACCCCACTCAGTCGTAAGCGCAATGATTGCTACCCTGCATGGTATAGTCGTACATTGCTTGTAGCACTAAAACAAAAACGTAAATTTCATTCAAGGTATAAAAAGTATGGAAATCTAATGGACAAGTTACAGTTTGAAATAACCAGAAAAAGATGTGATACATTAATAGCGGAATGTTACACTAACTTTAAGCAGCATGCAGCAGAGCAACTTAAGCAGCGTCCTAAATATTTCTGGAAAATTTTCAAAGATAAAACCAGCAACTGTAGCTTTTTACCTAACATAATGACTCTCAATCGTGTGATGGCAAAGGGGGGACGCGATATTTGTGAATTATTTGCTCAACACTTCCAAAGCGTATACAACTCCCATATCGGATCCCAGTTCACAGTTGGTCCACCGTACATTGATAACACGTTATGTAGCGGTGCACCATTCAGTAAATGTGGAGTAGATGAAAACGAAGTTCTAAAGCTGTTAAAGGGATTGGATGTCAATAAGGGTCCTGGGCCAGATTTGATACCAGCTATTTTCTTAAAGAACTGCGCGGACAATCTAAGTAAACCACTAACTCAATGATATTACATACAAAAAAGAGGCAGATATGTTATTAGACTGCGCCTGGTGAAGACGCGAAAACGTCCCAATTGGGACGTATCGCATTTAGTATATGTCTGGCAAACGCCGAGTTGTCACGTATGTAAGCGCATAATAAAATGGCAATAAAAATGCCACCGTGTATTTTTAAAAATGTACAAATTACGACACTAAAATCAATAAAACACGAAGGACCTTCTATCACATGTAAGTACATACAATATTACCGATTTTTTAGTGTATTTCATTAAAATTAGTTTATTAATATTTTTAAAATAATGGCGGCAAAGAAAAAGGACAGAAATACTTTTTGATATGAGCACGACAAGGACACAACAACACTGCTTGCATAGATTATCAGTACAGATGCGACATAGGGTAATTTTCAGTTTACTGCCTACTAAAGTAATAATTTTGACCTGCTGTTCAGTTTTATTTGTTATTCAAAATTCAGTAATATAATTTTTGTTTTATTTATTTGTTGTCCTTTAAATAATTGTAATAACCTAAATTTTTTTTCAAGGTTTCCGACTAATGAAGTTCGACTTCAAGAGTGGATTGCAATTGTTAAAGAACGACGAAATGAGTTTGACTGGACACCTTCAAAAAGCAGCAGAATTTGTAGCAATAATTTTGAAGCCACTGAGAGATATACTTCGGAAAAAGGAACATTGCTCAGGAAGAATATAAATAACTGACAAATATACCACTGTTCGGCTTCATTCTGCTCATAAAAATAATCCCAAAATAAAAAACTTTCTAAGGGGCAGAAAAGAAATAAATTAAATTTATTTGAAGGAGTTTAATTTTTGATTATAACGTCAGTACGGTACTATGGTTTTATTTTCGAGAAGTTCCCTAATTATCTTTTTGAATTATTATCATTTTCCGAAATAAATAATGACGTATTATTTTTTCATCGAATTTAATTTCTTGCCTACCAACGAAATACCCCTTCTGTTCAACAAAATCATAATCTATGCTTCGAAGCGCAATCGTCCGAATCATTCCGAATTATAGCTATCTTTTTTACTCATGTGCTTATCCCATCTTTCGTACTACTTTAACGCTAATTGTCAACTATTGTGCACTGACAGACTGCTGGATCAGATTTGAGAAGTCAGTTACTATGAACGTAACATATCTTGTATAAAATATCATTGCACTAACTATAATTTACAATAAATCACTTCACAGTGGCATATTTCCTGCACAGTGGAAATTGGCACATCTGACTCCGATTCACAAAGGAGGCAGAGTGGAGGATGTGGCTCAGTACCGGCCAATTTCTATTTTGTCGGGGTTTGCCAAGGTATTGGAGGCCATAGTAAACAAAAAACTTCTAGCTCATTTTCGAGAGTCTATTGATCTAAATCAACACGGTTTCTTACCTTGCAGGTCTACTTGTACCAATCTGACTGGTTATATATGCGACATAGTGGACACCATGGACAAGGGTGGGGAAATACATTCCATATATACTGATTTCAAGAAGGCATTCGACCTGGTCGATCACAACCTCCTTTTGAGAAAACTTGCGAATGCGAAATGGATCGTTACTACGGTGGTGTGAGTCATATATACGAAACCGCACTCAATTGGTACACCTTCGTGGATTTAAATCTAGGGTTTGTGCTGTTCCTTCAGGAGTTCCCCAAGGATCTCACCTGGGGCCTCTTTTCTTCTTAGTTTTTATTAACGATATTAAACACGTCATTAAATCAAAATTTAGATTATATGCCGATGACCTGAAGATCTATCGAGCTATAAATGACCCTAATGATATAATAACCCTTCAATCGGATATTGACGCAGTTGATGCGTGGTGTACACGGAATAACATGTATCTAAACTTGTCCAAGTGTTATCACATAAAATTTACAAAAAGAAGATTACCGTCTCAAGTAACTTACTCTATTAATAACGCCCCTCTTGAGGAAGTAACTTCTATTCGCGACTTAGGTGTTATTCTAGATAGCACATTAAGTTTCAGATGTCACTATGACAGCATCACAAGCAGAACTTCGAGACTTTCTGGGTTTATCAACAGACAAATGAAAATATTTAAGCAACCAAGTCTCACCATTCTTATTTACAACACGGTTGTCAGGGGGATTTTGGAATACTGTAGCATTGTTTGGAGCCCGGGCTATCAGGTACATGTTGACAGAATTGAACGCATACAAAAACGTTTTCTATACTGCCTAGCATATCTGCCGTCCTTATCAAAAACAACGCACTTGCTTGGCGGTAACTTTCGAGTAAATGGCGCCTGAAGTTTTTTTTCTTTTTTTTGTTGTCCCTATAAAAGTAACACGAATATTACAAATATTTTTGTTTTGTTTCGTGCCTTTATATGTGAACTTTGCATATGCGATCCTATATTTATATATTTAGTTAATTTAAATATTTTTAAAGACGAAAAATTGTTTAAGACTAGAGAACATGGACTACAATAATATTAATTTACCAGGCATAAGCAACTCATGTATGGCAAGTGCGTGGTTCATGTCTAGAAAATGCATTTATGATGTTTATTTCTAGCAAAGACAATGGAATTACTTACATGTAAGTTCACCTTTTATAACGTATATGTTGCAAATACGTTTATTATGATTAGCAAAGAATGGTAAGAGCAGCTCACATGCGTTTAGTTTTATGCAACTAAACAAAAAATAAAACTACTTTCAAGGTATCATACCCAATATTTATTTTAAAAATTAAAATGAAATAAATGCTTAAAGTAGGTGGGTAGCTCAATCTTAAATCGACGGTAAGTTATTAATTTAGTTATACTTAGTTTATCACAAACCAAAGAAATAACGTAGCGTTTGTAAAGGAAGGCTGCTCAAAAAAGACAAATCAAAAGCCGTACTCAATTTTGATAGCAGCCGCTGATTGGACATTACTCGCAGATTCGTATGAGAAACACTATAAAATACCGGAGGATGTTTGTGCCTCGTCATCCAGACCCGATATATTTCTAACGGCTACGTGGTTAAACTCTACGCCGTGGAAGTAGGAGCAAGGGGAATTCCAGCTAAATCCCTGTATAACTTATTTAAAGACCTCGGATTGCCAAGAGCTTCAGTAAGCTCTTTACTCAAACGAATATCTGAAACGGCGTTGATAGGATCTTACCAAATTTGGATAGGTAGAGGGGGGAACACGACTGACGGTGGAGGTGAGCGCTGATGCATCACAAGGTGGCCATCAAGATACTGAAACTCGTCATCAGAATGACTTCTTTTATATTTAATTTTGTAGAGCCCTCTCCAACCTTACTGCCATTATACACACATCAAAAAAAGTTTGCGATCACTTTGAAAAACTGAAATCTTTTTTGTTACTGTAGATTATATTATGATTTTTTCTTCTTTTTAGATTCTTTATTTAAAAATAAAGAATTAGAACACAAAACAATGACACCGTTCAATTGTTTTTTCTTACAAAAAGGCTTTCAGTCCTAGCTTACGCTCATTCAGAAATCTGATTTGGTGAATTATAACCGATTCAAGATATTTTTCGCGGAAAGTAGTGATTGAAAAAATGCCAAGAGGATTATCAGAGGTTTTACGAGCTTAAATAGTAACTTCGAGGGAAGAAGGATACACCACGAGAGTAATAGCACGCAGACTTGCTATATCCCAATCCTGTGTCGTGGCTACGTTGCAGAGGTACCACGGAATGGAGAATTTAGCTGACCGACCCCGCAGCGGTCGCCCAACTGTTTTGACAGCTGCCCAAAAGCGCTATATTAGATTGCTGGCAGCCCGTGATCCCACAATCAACGCCACTAAAATAAAAGCAGAAGTCAGGGCCGCCTCTGGGCTTGAAGTAAGCACGCAGACCGTTCGCAATTGCTTGCACCAGGCTGGATTACGAACACGGAGGTCATGGCGAGCTCCGCTCAATTCCCGGCAACGTCAACAACGAAGATTGCAGTGGGCTAGACTTCGGCAAAATGAAGAAGGTGAGGAAGAAAACATTTGGCAAAACTGTCTCTTCGTTGACGAATCCCGAATCTCCACTCATCCAGATAACCGACGTGTCCGTGTCTGGAGAAGACCAAGCGACCGTGAAAGACAAAGAACTGCCACTGGAACAGTTCAGCAAGGCGGAAAATCGGTGTCTTTTTGGGGTGGCATTATGATTGGAGCTAGAACGCCTTTGATCCCGTATCGGGGCTTCATGACAGCAGACATGTACAAAGCAGTTGCTATTGATGATATCGTCAAACCATTCCGAGTAAACCATGGGCACCAATTTGTAATGTTCGATGATAATGCGCCCGCACATCGAGCTCAACGAGTCAATGCTGCTCTTCAAGAATACGATATCACACGATTAGACTGGCCTGCCGGCTCGCCCTACTTAAACCCAATAGAGCACGCGTGGAATGCTCTTAAACGAGCTGTATGGAACCGTGAGCCACATCCCCAGACAGTTCCAGAGCTCAGGGAAGCCGCTATTTAAGAATGGGATAGGTTACCCCAGGAAATGCTGGATAACATGATCCTCAGCATGCCCAGGAGGATCTCCGCATGTGTTCGAGCCAGGGGAGGAGTTATTTTATATTGAATTTACACCTTTTAATAATAAATTGTAGTTTAAGTTTAATTAAACAGTCTTTTTCTTTCTATGAAATTTCTATCACAATTGCATTATGATTAATGGCTCAATTTTTTTAAATAAATAATAAAAAATAGTTTTATATTTTAATTTCAAACAGGGTATTCCTATTTAAAGAAAGCATATAACATAGATTTTTTCTTGATAAAGTTAAATTTAAAGAATTCTAGGAGCTTATGCCATTGATCGCAAACTTTTTTTGATGTGTGTATGTATACCCGTGGCACGTTTCTTTTTAATTTATGCTGGGAAGCGTGATATCGAAAACTAAAAGAATCCGATACCTCCATTATCTTGACATTATTCTTATTTGAATTTATAAGCACGTACACACTCCACAAAATCAGAAAAATCGAACACCTTGCCCATCTTTCTTAAGGCTTGTTCGACTTGGTGAGGAAACGAGTAGTCTATACTGAGACACTTTACTAATCATAATAATCGGAAATGTAACAATTGCGTTACTCATCTTATTGCTATCTAGTTTAAATTCATATTAAATACTTATCATATATAACACAAGTGGCAGTTAAAATGTTTGTGAGAAATAAAGTATAGATTGGAATGAAATCTATTATTAGGTATAAATATCATATATGATTGTGTAATGTTTATGACTTGTTCACATTATTAAAAAATATTGTATGCTGCTAATTATAAACGTCACTTGTACCGAATGCGTTATTTATATTATTTATGGCGAACATCTAAATTCTGACTAAACTAGTCAAGAACAACGCATAATTTGCTTACGATGCTTATGACTAGTATTTAAAGAATATTAGGTTATAATCGTTCACCGCAATGTTTATTACGATGCTTATGACTAGTAATAGGTTCAGAATGGATCTAATACGCTGTTTATAACTAACAAAAAAACGAAAACTATGAAAGATATTAAAAAACCAGTAATTGATCCTGGTAGATCTCGTTTCCGTGATTCCGAATATACTAATAACTCAATTTCGTAAAAAATGTCGATTGCGTTGTTTTTGATAAGGACGGCAGATATAATAACAATATGTGTCGACAGTTACCATCATATGAACAACGTCTCTCGTTTTATGAAATGGACCAACTGAGCACGCGTCGTAAGGTTGCCGATGTCATGTTCTTGTACAAGCTTATCCATGGTTTATTGGATTCTCCGGATGTCCTTGAGCGTATATCGCTGTCCGTGCCCCGTAACCAAAGTCGTCTGAGCAATCGTAAAACATTTCATTTACCACATTTTAAAACTAATCTTGGCCAGCACTCTCCTATATATCGTATGAGTTCCTCAATGAATAATATTCGTAATGATATTGATATATTTATTCGTCGAAATTCTTTGGCCTCTTTGAGAAAGAGAATAGCTTCTGTGATTGGCTGTGATTTTTAACTTTTTCTTGTAATTAGTATTTTTTTATTATTTTTTACATTTAGCAAATTTTTGTGAATTTATTGTGTAATCATATTTAGCACTTGTAGAACGAAATTTATCTGTTCTGTGACGTAACATAGCCTTACACTGCATGCTGTGTTCGCATCAAGTAGAATACAATCATATGATGACTTTGTAAGCAATTAGTATAAGACATATTACTGGTTGTATTTAGTTTTGTGAACCAAAAAAAAAAAAAAAAAAAAAAAACAAAAAAAAAAAAAAAAAAAGAATTCGCGTAATTCGTGGAAATTGAAAGCAAGAACAGGAGGCATTAGAAGAAAATTATCGAAAGAGTTTCAAAGAATTATAAAGGTAGAAGAAATAAAACCTTCAAGTCGGGACGTAACGCAAAGCTTGACAAATAGTTTAAAACAGGATGGTTCCGTACAAAATATGAATAACTCCGAAGATGATGTTTAGGGTGAAATATTGCGTTTATGTTGTTGTACAATTTAATTTTACAATAAAAAATAATAAATATATTAATTATATATTACTATATCTTACTACCCAACTTGAAAGGTTCGCACACGCGTAAAATAGTGTTCTAAATAATACTGCTTTGACAATTTTGTAATGGAAGTCCATGCGGTGGTTTTAGATTTAATACTAGGGATCCCTAAAGAGTCGGTATAATAACTGTTTAATTATTCACATCATGGCTAAAGGTAGAGCTTGTGAACAATTAAAAGTAAAGAAAACAGCTTATAGCTGTATACAGTTCACATGTGTAATATTATTCAGTTTTTTTGTAGAATAACAGCGCACTAGTGAACTATTAGACAGCCTGTTGTAGAATATAAGAGTTTTAACTATTCACGTTACTGTTTAACATAAATCCACCATTTTATTTTATAACCTAAACATATTCTGATTGATTTTTCAACTTTTCTGATGTTTTGTGCAAGAAATAAAATGTATTGCACTAGTTTTTACTTCCTAATATCATAATAATAACTTTTTATCTTATAATTCTTTTCAAAGCACTACAAATTTTTTTGTCATAGTTTACATCACAGCTTATTTATATCACTAAACTAATTAAAAACAAAATATTTTCATGGCGCATTAAAATTTTCTTAGATAATATATATGTATAATGTCAGTAAAATTAAATTCCCAATCATTTTTCCTTTATTACTATGTAAAACAATGTACTTATCAGGGATATGAATATATTATCCACCATTAATTTCGTTTCCAATATTCACTTCACGTAACAAAGTGCAATGTCCATCAAGGCAGCTAGAAGCACCGGTAAATTGCTTAAACCCAGTATTGCATGTTCATTAATTTTACACAGGCCGCAATTAAGTAGCGTTTCGCGGTTTACAATATGTATAGAGCGCTCATTACAGACATATTTTCTGAATAAAGAGTAACTTGTGATCTCTTAGTCAGTCGGATTTCAGCGCAAAGTACTGTCGATAGCCTTTATAACACTGTTACATTTCTGCTACACAGCTCATAAGCAGCTATGTGAACTTGAGGCTAAATAATTTGTGCTGTTACCCTTGATAACACTGTTAAGTTGCTGCTACACAGCTCTTAAGCAGCTATGTGAACCCAAGGCTGAATAAATTTGTGCCCATTTAAGAGTTATAAGAGCTGAATAAGGTCGTATACAGACTTAATGCAGCTTCCTTATTTGGCTTTAAGCGTTTTGGAAATCCGTTATTTGGCTATTAAGCAGCCTCGTGTGCTGCTTGGGATAGTACTTACGCGCAGCTCAGTGACGTTCGCGTCGGCTCGGTGTCACAACGTAAAACCCGCGAAAAACATTAAATAAAAACTGTCGAAAGTTTAAACTAAAATAGAAACTGTAGCACTATCAAAGTGTGCCGGAATTAAAAAGGACGCCTAAATACTACACACACATTACCTTTTATGAATAAAGTAACTAAAATACAAGTTAAATTAATTATTTTTTTCATCACAACAATATGTCATTTTTTATCACGCACCATATTTGTAAGTGTTGCCAGTTTTTTAAATTCATGGTTTGGTTCGATTGGGGGAGCCAATGTCCCTGACATTGTTTTCACCTTGTTAGTATTAATTTTATATCTATTTAGGTAACTATATCTATTTACTAACCTCATCTTTTTCTCCCTCGGGAGCATGTTCGGGTCAATCACCGAACAAATAATCATGTCAGCGCAATTGCGACACCGCGCGATATGCATTGTATATTTTATGTATTACCTAAGTAGAATAGTCAGTACGCTTGCGGATAGCATATCGGGCGCGACTCAATCTCATCCCTTTCACC
This sequence comes from Eilema sororculum, assembly GCA_914829495.1. Lineage (NCBI taxonomy): Eukaryota > Metazoa > Arthropoda > Insecta > Lepidoptera > Erebidae > Eilema > Eilema sororculum. Next base: position 6,692,206 of record OU618533.1, read on the forward strand.
TCATTAGTTTTAGTTGTTATCCCGGTTGTATTACTGAAATATATTATCTTTATATCCTTAATCGCAGTTTATCTTAATCTCACCCCAAACAATGGTCGAAAGGAATCGCGTGGAAAGTACCCAGACATATGCCCTAAGCGAGAATCGAACCCGTGCCCCTTGCATGCCATTCTCATTTACTACTGTCACGCTACAGAGGCTGTCAAAAAAACAATTTAATTATACCTAGGTGATTTTCTTGGGAAATTTTCCTTATAGCTGGTATCATATTTACGCACACAGAAGCACGAATGCAACGTGTAAAACACGGGCCGCACGCACACATGTTTGCACAGGTTGACTCGTTTTATTTCCGCTGACAGTAGGACGAGGCTACATCTAAACATTATATAATCAAAGGTGATTTTATAGTCGGTTCCGAAAAAATGAATTTGGGCACAGTTTCGATAGCAAAATCATCTAGAAGTATTAATTCGGCGAAATAAAATAAAAAAATTACAACCCCATACATAGAATATCCCATAGATTATCAAAAAAACATTTTTTTTCTTTTGCCAAAGTAATCCTTCCAGATAATTTCAATAAATCAATCAGATAAATCAATGATAGTTTCCCGTAAGTGCAATGAGAATGTTAGAACTTTCAACTTTGTCCGTTTCAAGACACAATTAAGACGTGGACTTACACAATTGCATATTACGGGAGAACTTTTACTTCCATCTTTGTTGAGTTGGAATGTTACTGCAACCGCAGTTTAATTAGACGTAGAACGTTTGCCTGCTCGACTGCTATGGGGACCGATTCAGGAAAATACGTTTTTAAAACGCATGTTTTCTAAACTTGCTAAATGTTAAGAAATTGAAATTTGTATACGTGATTCTGAAGTATGTATGTAAATATGTTCACCTGCCTTCGAGAACGGATTTCAACTACCTACTCCTATTTTTGTTTTGACTTATACTACTATTATGGGCTTGACTACCGTCTATTCGGGCCGTGGGTCCTTTCATACTGCGAGTTATTTGAATGTGGTGTGAATCGCCCTATCCGAGCCCTAGCCGAAGTACTATCTCTGAATGGAGCTATGCACACCGCGTACCAGGACTGGAGTGGTGCGAATAGCCTAATATGTATTGTTTGGGTCGACTTGAATCATATATTGGGTGATTTTACAGTTGTTTCGGATAAAAAAGCTTCGGTAGCTTAGTGGTTCGATCGAGAGGCCCAGGGTTTCAATCCTGGCCTGGCCTGGAATTACACTACCGACGTGAACCAACTCCTAGCACAAGCAATTTAGCTTAGTTTAGGGTTAGAGGGAATGTTAGTAAATTAATTTCTAATATTCTTTAAAAAAAAGTCACAGTTTCGATAACAAAATTCATCTGGAAGTATTAATTTAGCGAAGAAATTTTTTTACGAGCCTCACACATTATTCCTTTTACCTGAACATTATTCTGAACATTATTTTTTTGCCAAATTAAATCGTCCAGGCGATCTTTCTATAGAAACTATGTACTAAATCTTTTTGGCAGAAACGACTATAAAATCAGAGTGTACTTATATCATATCATGCATTAATTTATTTATTTATTTATTATACATTGGAAGTTAGATCAATTTGTAAGGGTTCCAATTATTTTTTGCTACAGGTATAGCAGAAGAAAAGTGACTAGTAAAAAAAAAGAAAATGTGATGTACTTATTAAATAATCCCGATAGGAGAACTTGCGCCAGAGCTTCGTCTGTCACTCAGCCAACTAAAAACATTCTGTTATAAAATTACCAGCATAAAACTGCCAGGACATTTCAATGTAGCTGAATAAACAGGAATATAACACATTTTAAAACTTGGCGTATTAAATAATGAGCTGATAGCAATCAGATTACCCCTTGGAGTCGCATAACTTTTTATGACCTAATATACTTTGGCATAACTTTTAAATGCAAGGCATAAATACCTACTGTTTAAGTTTTTTTTTTATAATGTAGTATTCGTTATTAAACGATACTCAGATAATTATAATCTAGACCTTTACGCTAATAAGTAATTTTAATTTATCTTAATTTGCTAACACTTACAAGTTTTTTTTATCGTGCGATAAATCCCCACGGATACCACCCCCACAGAGCCGGTGGAGGTGGTTATGTCGGACTCGAACCGACTAAAACGCACGCCATCTTGGGTCCTTGGTTGCCGGAGGTGAGATTGCCAAAAGCATATCTCTCGCACCCCGACAGACCCAGGACCATCTCTTTCGAGATGGCCCCCTTCGGGTTGTGGGGACCACAATGTCCCCATCTAGCCCCGGTTACGGGGAGGCGCACTTTGCGCCGCCGTCGCGGCCTGCTTCTGCTAGGGTGACAGGCGGCTCCACCGGTCACCCCCAGCCCAGCGCTCATGGAGGACGGAGGTCGTTCTGCGACCTCCGACGTCCGGTTCGCCTTCGCTCTGCACGGGCTTCCCGGGCCCGGAGTCTGGTTCGGACCCGACCGGCCACCTCCTTCTCGAGCATTACTTGCTCGCAGAAGGAGGCGGCCGCACCCCAAGCGTTTGCGCATCGTACCATCGCTGTGAGCAATGTGACGAGTGTGAGGACTCCCACCCCTAGAGCCGCCACTAGGACCCGCCTCGGCGTGTCCCACGCCGGGCACTCGGTCAGCGTGTGCAGCTCTGTGTCCTCGCTCGCATCACAGTGATGGCACTCGGACGTTGGCTCCTTCCGGATCCGACACAGGTAACTCCCGAAACACCCGTGTCCTAAGACTTACAAGTTAAGAATGTGTCCATTGGCACTTTTCTTAAAGTCTCTAATTGTTATTGATAGACACTTTGATCTTGTGTTCTTTAAACATAGCACTCACTGTATTTTGTTGTACTTACTGTTTAAAAAGTAAGTCGATTTAATTATCATTGCTATCACTGTCATCAAACGAGAGTCAATCCCAAATGGATCTAAGAAACTAAAGCCTGCATTTTGGACTCCTTGTTTTGATCTCCTACTTTTTATCACGAATGCCAGACCGAATGCTCCACCGGCGCCCTTAAAGAGAAGGGAAATTTGAAGTGATTCACGTGTAACTCAATAGCTCAGTTGGAAGAGCATTCCCCCTGTAAAGAAAAGGTCGTGGGTTCAAGTCCCACTTGAGTCCTTCTTTTTCCTGATATATTTCGAATTCAAAAGTTAGCATAATTAATGCTTTAAAAATTTCATTCAAATATTTGAGCGGAGTCATCAAAAATCATTGTTTAAAAATGGTTGAAAAATCATTCATTGGTTCCAACAGTTCGTAAGAAAGTTGGTAGATGGCTCGACTCTCGCCCTTAAAGACGGATATAAAGAGAAGGGAATTTGAAGTGATTCATGTGTGACTCAATAGTTCAGTTGGAAGAGCATTTCCACTGTAAGGGAAAGAGTTCAAGTACCATTTGAGTCCTTCTTTCTCCCGATGTATTTCCATTTTTTATCACGATTTGGTTAAGTTTACTTTTATAGGAACGACTGCCATCTGACCCCTAAATCTGAGAAGTAAGCCTGTGCCAGAACCTCGTCCGTCAACTGGCAGGTATACCAGCTGGCACCCATATTATTATAAGTAGTTTGTAATTTTAGTACTCAGTTCTAATCTTATTTATCTGAGGACACATTGTATACATGGTGTAATCGTTAAGTGTGTCCAGGTGATTATTCCGTAATTATTACAGATATCAAAATACTTTAAACTGATATAATAATAAGGAAACTAAAACCTTTCTACTAATCCAATAGTAAATGTATGGGAGTGTTTAATGTCAAAATGTTAGATACCTCTCGTTTGATTTTTAAAAAGTTATTGATGTCATTTTACTCGTTAGGTGACGTACTTTCGATATCAGTTTAAAGTTTTTTTGATATCTGTAGGTAATAGTTACGGAATAATCGCCTGGACACACTTAACGATTACACCCTGTAGACAGATTGAAAGATCTGACAAATTATCTAGAATAAATAAATAGGACTGAAAATATCGTTCCTTAATTTACAAGGACTTCTTCAGTAGGTAATATCACAGGCTCTGAAGAAGGACACACACCCTAAGACCATGGTCTCACCAAAATGAACCACTAGTGGAATAGGCGTCAAAGACATTGGGTAGGTCGGGTCCATATTTTTTTTTTGTAATAGTTATAGTATAAATTATAGTTGTAATTTTAGTTTTATATGAAACTTTTGCCCGTGGCTCTGCCCGCGTGGATGTCGGTTATCGCGACCAAACTTAGCCTACGTCCTTTCTCAAGGTCTAATCTATCCTTATTACAAATTTCATGAAAATCAGTTCAGTGGTTTAAGCGTGAAAGCGTAACATACAGACAGACAGACAGAGTTACTTTCGCATTTATAATATTAGTATGGATATGGAAGTATGGATTTCGATAATAAAAGAGTGTAAAGATCATTACGTAGTTTACAAGTACTTCTTAAGTAATATAACTTCATCGCCCAAGGGCTTATAGACTGTAAGATAATATTCCGTTGTCGTACAATCAACCTGTGGGTGCAACCAGCGGCGTGTATGATCAGGTGCGGCAACCGGCGCACGCGCACCCGGCCCGTCTAAATATTGACACAGTCTCACCCCCCCCGCGCCTTGTCCTACATCCATACACATCCTTATGAATATAAAAACGCGGCGAGTTATATGGGTGGTAATCTGTGTTTTTAAATTACTAAAGCTGAAAACCTGTGGCGTGGTCGTAGTGAACGCGACTGCTACGCAAGAGGAGCGGGTTCGATACCCGCTCAGTGCGAATATTTGTAAGCATGAATATGGCTATTTGCATTGGTCTGGGAGTTTCTATGTATAATATGTATTTGTATTTACAAAAAAAGTATTTAAGTATGTTTATCCACATTCTAGATTCCATAACACAAGCTAGTTAAGCTTACCATGGGTATAGCTTTGTGTGGAATGTTGTGGAGTATATTCTTTATTTTAATTTACTTATTAATCATCATCATCTTTGCGTTAGTCCCGGTTGCATCTTAAGTTTTCAGCTCGGAGTCCGGGCTTCGAGCTTACATTTAATTTTGAAGCTATTAACTTTACAGTACTTAACAATGATGAAAATGGACAAAAGAAGTGACAGAATGGTGCCCTAGATATTAAAAGAGAAGGAAAGGAGGGCAGCACCGAAGATGGGAAGACGATATCAAGAAGGTGGCAGGATCATATTGGATGAGTATAGCAAGGGACAGATCTCTGTAGAGAACATTTGGGAAGGCCTATGCCAAAGAGCAAGACAATTACGAAACCGGTGTCCAATACAAATAATAACATTAAATTACGTTGTTTTCATAAACAACAAGGATTAATTTTAGTGGTACATAAGTACTTATAATATGAAATGTAACAAATAAGATCCATACTTAATATTATAAATGCGAAAGTAACTCTGTCTGTCTAAATCATCACTCAATATTCAAAATGTCGTCAAAATCACTTATCCGATTTTGACGAAATTTGGTATAGGCGTAGATTAGGCCTTGAGAAAGGACATAGGCTAGGTATGTTTTGTCGCGATAACCGACATCCACGCGGGCGGGGCCGTAGGCAAAAGCTAGTTTTGATAAAAGCTTTATTATTATTATTACTTAACAATGACGAAATTTGACGTAGTCGTAGTGTCTTCCTTTAGTTCACAACTCACACGCATATCCTAATTTCATACAGGATTTCCGCACATAAAAAAAGCATAAAACCGACTATTTTAATTTTATTTGATTTGGTTCCTACAACCTCATAATTCTGTACTTTTTCAACCATACCAACCGACCATACATACGTTAAACATAATAAGACACTGTATAAACAAAACTGCAATCATTAAGTTTCATAAAAGTAGTAATAAAATATATCATAGCCCGCATTCGCAATAAAGCGCAGCTGCAAATGTAGTTACACGTTCTCTCGCGTATAATTCACGTGTTTCTCACGCTAAACATCCAAGTTACAAGCTACTAATAATAGTAGGAATCTCTTATTATTGGTTCTGTGGTTGTAAATGTTGTAGGTAATATATGTCCTGAATAATGAAGTCAGCGTAGATTCAGTCATACTGTGATTCAGTCAACTCAAATTACTTTTCATTGGAGTTAAACTTACCATCTTTTGTACCTTTAAAGGCAGCTTTATACAGCAATTGGTAGTGTTAATAATTCAATCTTAGGGATGTTTTCTAGAACGAAACACAGTCCTGAATCCAGATTTATGCTTGCTTTTAGAATCTGAAGTTCGCTCCCGTATGCTTTCTCCTTCTCTTGTCGTGGCTTATCTCCAACAAGAAGCAAGAGAATCCATTAGGTATTCAGTACTGCTGTGTAATTCTTTAAACATTGTCGAGCTATCGGGATATTTGGCCGGCACAAGCGCCGCTAAGTGTAAAAGCGAGCCATACATTAATTTAAGGGGATTTGGGTGAAATGGCCCACAAAAAGGGCAGATCACCCGTCCGGTCGACGGCGTCCCCCGCTGGAAGTAAGTAAGTAAGAGCCATACATTTTCATACATTTTTGCTTCCCTTGCACCGGCCGGCGTCGGTGCCGGTGCCATGCCGGCTAATGGAAAAACGTCCATTGTCATTGGTCCAGTGACGTCACCGAGTTCAACCAGTACCAATCACTATCACGGTCGATCACAACGCTGTATTCGACCTAGTGTACTTAGAGATTTGCATAGCTGGCGCGTAGGTGATATTGACTTGGCTGCTGCACCTGGCTCTCATTAAAATATGAGATTGCGGTATGACAACTGTCGTTGAAGCCTATTAACGGACAAGTGGCATTACTCGTGCTGCCAAGTTTTAGAACGATATAAATGAATAATGTTTATACCGTTGATTGAAGGCACTTGGTGGAATCTGCTACACATATTGAGTATGACACTTTGTACTTTTCCACTATATTTTATTTTTCACCTGACCGGTTCCGTCTCACGTCATTCTCAAAGGTATATAATACCTTTCCTAAGTCCGTCCCTTAGAGAATGCCGTGAGGCGAAACCGTCAGGCGAAAAATAAAATATAGTGGAAAAGTACAAAGTATCTTACTCAATATGAATGAATAATGATAATAATTACGACTTCGAACAGTGAGAGTCGCGTTCCTAAGGACCAAGTTCATACATAGTAAAATACTCTGCTCATCTCATCAATAGTTACGTTTAATCAGCGATGTCATAGAACCTGCATTAATTTAGTTTCTCAGTGGATACCTCCATGCCAGTGATGTGTCGGATAAGTTTCAGTCTTTATATACGCCGAGTAATTGAGATGAGGTTGGATCGTACCCTTCATTATAGTAGTGAAGGGTACGTGGGTCTGGGCTTTAAAATCTTCGTAAGTATGGAAACTAGACTCTCAAGAGATATAATTTGTTGTGTATAGGTGAGTGGCTGGGCCGAGGCTGAAATCACATAACTATATAGCACCTAGTGTAAAAGTTTAAAAAATAAATTCATAGACACAGATAGGTACATATAATTACGTCTTTATCCCCAGAGAGTTAAGCAAAGGAGAGGAGAGGAGATGGACACCCACATTTCATCAATAATAATTGTATTCGGTCCTACGCATTAGAGGGTGAGCTTATTGCCTTGTTCCGGGCACTAATTGTTGACTCGAGTCTTTAACTGAGGCTATCCCTCAGTATGTGTACTACGGGATAGCCTCGGATATAGACTAAACCAATTAAACCATAGGAAAGGAACGCACTTGTAACTCCTCTGGTGTTGCGGGTGTCCACGGGCGGCGGTGATCGCTTACTATCAGGCAACTCCGTCTGCTCGTTTGCCTCCCTGTTCCATAAAAAATATGACATATATTATATAAGAATTTGAAAGAGCTTTCATATTATTTAAAAACTTCTGTTTGCGACGTCTGTGGTTGAAAATTAAAAAAAAAGACTTTCTGGATAAACATCTCTACTGTTGTAGAAACTTTTAATTAGGGAACTTTTAAAAAGGTTATTCAAAGTTGTGTTTGTCTGTGGTCACTAAATAATACAAGCACTGCACGTAGTGGCACTTAGCTCTGTCAACTACCTTTAGAGAAAATTGTGCAATGCAATAAAAGCTGTTATCAAATTTTCACGGCGAAATTCTGTGAACTACGAAAACGGATGTTTCATTGTTGAATATTGATAAATTTACAAAAATACTTTACTTACGTAAAATACTAACATCACAAATGATTTATCTATATATATATATATAAAAATCAATTGCTGTTCGTAAGTCTCGCTAAAACTCAAGAACGGCTGAACGGATTTATCTTATCTTAGTCTTGAAATGTTCGTGGAGGTCTAGGGAAGGTTTAAAAGGTGAGAAAAATTCGAATAATTGCCAGGAATCGACATCCGCGCGGGTGGAGCCGCGGGCAAAAGCTTGTTTTCAATAAAATATAACATATATTCGAGAAATATGTACAACACATAAATAATACCAAAAGAAATTTAAAACTAGAAACTACCTACAGAAAAGTATTGTTCTGTAATAATATCATCACAAATAGTAAATAATCCATCCATACATATGCTCATGCCTGTGAATTGCCGAAGGGGTAGGCAGAGGTGTATTAGCACCCACGTTTCGCCAAATATAATTTACGGTCCTACGACGTAATAGAGGGCGAGCTTATTGCCGTCTAACGGGCACTTTGTCTTGGGCTGTATGTTTACTGTCGGGTGGAGAACAGCCCTATCCCTTAGTCGCCTTCAACAACACCCACAGGAAGAGCCGGGGTAGTCCTATTTAACTCCACCGGGAACCAACACGGCAAAATCTATACATACAAATAAATAAAATTGGAGTGTCTGTTTGTAATATTAAAATAACCGCTTTCTACTACATGCATATGAATGTATATACGGTACACATACCAAAATATATATTTTTAAATTTTTTGTCTGTCTGTCTGTCTGTCTGTCTGTTTTGGCTAATCTCTGGAATGGCTGGACCGATTTGGACGGGACTTTCACTGGCAGATAGCTTATGTAATAAGGAGTAACTTAGGCTACTTTTATTTTAGAAAAGATTTTTTTTATTAAGTACATTCCACGCGGACGAAGTCGCGGGCACAGCTAGTAGTAAATAATCATAGTGTAGTAGTAGTACATGATAAGCTGTAGGTTTTAAATGACTCATGAAAGCTTGTAGAGGTTTACAACAACCGCTGTTGTTTTATACTGTTGTTTCCGAGTTCCATAAACTTTACCTATAAGCACTTATAGTTATATTCCAAGTTGTGATTTGAATAAATTTTTTAAAGCATTTATTATGATAACTTAAAAATTCGAATACATCGGGAAAAATTAAATCCTCAAGTGGGACTTGAACCCACGACCTTTCCCTTACAGGGGTAATGCTTTTCCAATTGAGCTATTGAGCCACACCTGAATCACTTCAAATTTCCCTTCTCTTTATATCCGTCTGTAAGGGGGACGGTGGAGCCATCTACCAACTTGGAATTTTTCAACCATTTATTTATGAAGGTTTTTTTTCATAAATACTATAAAAAATCATTCAAATATTTGGGCAGAGTTATCAAAAATGCTATGTTTAAAAATGGTTGAAAAATCATTAATTGGTTCCAACAGGAAATTTGATTCAGGTGTGGCTCAATAACTCAGTTGGAAGAGCATTCCCCTGTAAGGGAAAAGTCGTGGGTTCAAGTCCCACTTGAGCATTTCATTTTTCCCGATGCATTCGAATTCCAAGTTGTGAGTTAGTCTTTTTTTTTTTTATATATAGGACACGTCAATTTGACTTCACCTCGCCTGATGTTAAGCTAAAGGCAAAGTCTCGGAAAGAGGGTCACCATCGTAAACATTTACCATGTTAACAGTGGTGGCATTCAGCTTGACGGCCTCATCAGATGCCTTTTCACGCCCCGCTTAAAGGACCCGGGACTGTAGGAAGAAGGAAACACGTGAGCTGGCAGGGAATTCCAGACATCATATCAGATGTTGTCTAAGGGCTCCTAGGGCTTAGAAACATCACGACTAAGTAATCACGATATTGTGGTGCAGTCTCCGACTCCCTTGTGCTTCTTTGTGGCATCTTCCATCAAGCCAATTTCAAATTAACAATGTAATAAATTATGACTTTTCATAAACATGGCCACATTTTTATCTCTATAAACATCAATTCTCTTGTCCTTATAATGTTATTCGATGGAACATTATATTATGTTATCAATAATCAGTATCAATATTGTGCCTATTCTGCTGTCACAATACCATTACAACCAGATCGAGATCGCTCAAATTGTATTTAGTCCTATCAAAACGATATAAACCACAAAATATGACAACTATGTCTAGTAAGTATAGAAGGGTTGTATGTAAGAAAAAAAATCACTTTTAATTGACCCAATGCAACTTTTTCAAGAAGATAAATAAAGATGACACTTAGTACAAGAAATCTAGCTCAACTAAGGGGCGAATCTAGAATCTAAAATATCCTAGAAGCAATTTTCTTTGGGAATTCTTTCTTTCATAACTAGCTTTTGCCCGCGGCTATATGTTATTTTGATGTATAAGCTATATTAATGTATAGTTTCATGAAAATCCTTTCAGTTGTTTTTACATGAAAAAGTAACAAACATCCATCCATACTCACAAACTTTTGCGTTTATAATATTAGTAAGATTCGTTAGTCCATCATCTCCATTCCCATATGAACCCGAACTCTGACAAATTTTTGTTATATACAAATGGTTTAATACACATAGTCAATATATTGCCTTTTTGATTTTAAACTTTAAAATTGTATTTTATCTAAGTATAATTATCTATTACTAATATTATAAAGCGGAAAGTTTTTTTTTTGTATGTAACGAATAATCTCAACCGATTACCGATTACAAAAAATCATTTAACATTAAAAGCTATATTATCAGGTACGGTAGGTTATTATAGGCACGCTACTGTCAGCGATGAACGGGATCAGAATTCCACGCGGGCGGAGCCGTGAGCAACAGCTACTTAGCGAAGAAGAATTAGTAATAATATTTCGAACTTCAAATAAAAAGATTTTAGAAGTAGTCTAATTAGTGAGCTGTGCAACAGAATCGGTCCCAATGTCGAACGACATTATTCGCACGATGTCGATACCGCGGCACCATCTCATGGCAAAGGCGCCGCAATGACGTGCCGTGTCCGAGCTCTTACTCACAGCATCCAGGCTTATCTCTAAATTGAAGACGTGTTTACACGACATTATCTGTTTACTTTAGTGCCGGTGGCTCGGACAATGTTTTTATGACATGTTGTGGACGTTTAATGTTCCGATCACATTGTAAAAGTGCAACATAATGATTTGAAGATATGGTATCGGATTCTTTGATATTGAGTTTGTAGCTATTAGTTTTGTTTGTTTTTGAAACTTTAATAAGTATGTTTATGCTACTGGGTACTTAAATTGCTAGATTATTTTTTTTTAACTTTCTACACAACGCTATCTAGACCCATGGTAAGCTTTTATAGCTTGTGTAATGGAATCAATACATACATATTATAATATAGAAACACCCAGACCAATGCAAATAGCCATATTCATGCATACAAATATTAGCACTTAGTGAAATGTAAAAGCAAAATCAATGGATACATTTTCATAGTCCATACCTACATGGATTTGGGATTATAGCTATCTACTTAATGCAGGAGAAATGCAGGTATTACACAAAGAATAAATTGCAACGGACACACAGTCAGTCAAAAACATCTATAACAAGATTCGTTTGTTTTCGCCTTGTATAGGTCAACGCTGTAGAAGTAGGTGCAAGGGGAATTCCAGCTAAATCCCTGTATAACTTGTCTATAGACCTTTGATTGCCAAGAGCTTCAGTAAGCTCTTTACTTAAACGAATATCTAGAAACGCGTTGATAGGATCTTATCAAATTTGGATAGGTAGAGGGGAGAACACGACTGACGGTGGAGATGAGCCCTGATGCATCACAAGGTGGCCACCCTGAACCTACATCTGGGTCGCAAGTCCCAGGCGCCGTCACAGTGTTCCTCTCTGTACCACGCCATGGACCCGGTGACCGCAAGGGTGAATCCATGGAATGAACCGGATCTCATAACACAGAATAAATAATAGTAGGTACTAGCGGTAATAATAATTATGAATATTTTTTTTCAAAATGATACAATTTATTAATAATCAATGATAAATTATAATAATAGTAGTCAAGTAGCCAGCCAAGCTTTTGTCACGTAAATAACCCGCCCCGGTGTCTGGTGCAAAGGAGCCAAAAACACTGGCCATTATGAAATGATCAATATCTTATTGTTCAACTGAACTAAGACCTCCACAGACCATTGGCAAAGTTCAAAACTGGTCTAACTTCAATCTCCGACTATACGACGCCATAGATGTTCGTGTGCCAACCGGGCGTTTGGCCATTTAACGAAGCGAAGTTATTAATGTCAATTGAGTAAAACAAATGGCGAATGTAGTTATAATATGACAATGGAACTCGAATATATCGACATCAATAGATTCAAGAATTAGATAACTAGGTTGCAAACGGGATGTTTGACTCGCAAGGTTAGGGTCATAATCCCTTACAATAAATACTGTTACAGTCAATACTCGTCTCAGGAGTGTATGACCTCATGTACTCGAGAGAATTACGCCGTGTTTATAATATTAATAGTTTTCCGTAGTCAGCTATTAAGGTGGATAAACTTGGATGCTATTTATTGCATCTATGAGAACTTCTTGAAACAGTAAATGTCTGCGTCTCGCTGTTTCTGTCTGGTTTTCATACTGGCTGTTTGCCCCTGTCTCTTAGTTTTAGTATTAGTTTAACGAATTGAATACCTAGTGTCGTAATGAGATTTTAATTTGCTTATTAATTTTGGGTAAGCCTAGGGCAATGTTAGCATTACTATGTCGAAACATTTATGTCGAAGTAGAAACAGGTAGATTGAACCATGCTGCTACATTGAATAGGTATCCAGCCTCGGTACTATCACCCTGATTTCGCTACCTTGCCTAACCTTTTGATTTATAGCGTAGTGAATTACAACTTAATACTAGAATCTACTACTAACTTTTATTCATATGTCAGAAGTGGGATGAAATCACAACTGTCATTAGTGGGATTGAAAACTAAAACCTCTCGCTCATAAGTTAATAACCATCGTACTTTGAATAAATATAAAAGTATCAAAAGCTCACAAACAGATTATATTGCGAATGTTCAAAATTATTAAAGACGAAAAAGATAAAATTTGGCAATTTGTTTTGGGATACAGCTTTGTCCAAGTTTTATGGTGCTTACCTTGCCTTTTAAGCCGCGGTCCCGGTAGCAGCGGGGCGGTAGCGGATTAGACTCTCCAAATAGAACTGTTGGTACTCGATGTAAGTAATTCCCTGTCATTTTAGTCTAGGTTGGATTCAACCGAGTGAATACCCATCATTATGATCCGTAAGTAAAGTTCTCGACTATGAAACATTTAGTTCTATAGATTGAATATGAAATCGTAAAAGGTGTACATCGATTAAGTATCCAAAAATCCGTCGTAGGCTAACATTCCCTATTTAATTTTTTTATACCAGTAGGGAATTTTATAATAAGTAGTCATTTAATTAAAATAGGTTATGGAGTACTCTCATTGCTCGTACATTATTTCGGGGAATAATATACCGGGTAAAAAAAACATAAACATGTGACTTTGGCATAAAAAACATCACTACAAAAAAAAAGAACTAGCGCCAAGCGCGTGCTTTTTTGTAGTGTGTTTTTTATGAAATTATTGTTTCATTTAGCTTTACTAACATGGTGGAGAGTAAATAATGCAAAATAAAAAATAAAAATAAAAAATTGAAAAACAGCTCGATTTTTTTTACTCCAAGTCTTTTTTTTAATGCCAATGTATTATTATATATAGCCAACTCCAAGTACATAACTACTTGGAGTACTACTGGGGGCTTTCGGCTTCTACACCCGGTATACAAGAAAGATATAAATGTATATGTAGAAATAATAGAAGCACGGTTCTACCGATGCTATCGCCCCGCTCATCGCTGTTATTGGGGATGTGGCTCATCCCTACATGTTCCTTGATATGTTACTGATGCCAATGTATTATTATATATAGCCAATTCCAAGTACATAACTACTTGGAGTACTACTGAGGGCTTTCGGCTTCGGGAGCGTACCCCTTACACCCGGTATACAAGAAAGATATAAATGTATATGTAGAAATAATAGAAGCACGGTTCTACCGATGCTATCGCCCCGCTCATCGCTGTTATTGGGGATGTGGCTCATCCCTACATGTTCCTTGATATGTTACTGATGCCAATGTATTATTATATATAGCCAATTCCAAGTACATAACTACTTGGAGTACTACTGAGGGCTTTCGGCTTCGGGAGCGTACCCCTTACACCCGGTATACAAGAAAGATATAAATGTATATGTAGAAATAATAGAAGCACGGTTCTACCGATGCTATCGCCCCGCTCATCGCTGTTATTGGGGATGTGGCTCATCCCTACATGTTCCTTGATATGTTACTGATGCCAATGTATTATTATATATAGCCAATTCCAAGTACATAACTACTTGGAGTACTACTGAGGGCTTTCGGCTTCGGGAGCGTACCCCTTACACCCGGTATACAAGAAAGATATAAATGTATATGTAGAAATAATAGAAGCACGGTTCTACCGATGCTATCGCCCCGCTCATCGCTGTTATTGAGGATGTGGCCTCATCCCTACATGTTCCCTGATATGTTACTGATTAACATGTATCTCATAAGTATTCGTGCCGACCCCAAAAGGACAAACAAACTGCTTTAATATTAGTATGCCTTAGTTTCGATGGCTCACATGAGCAAACTGTTACTAAATTTGGTTATTTACACTTTTAAGGTTTTTAAAAAGCTATATTTTGTTGTGGCTTGACGTTTAGGACCTCTGCTGCTTTGGGCGACAAACGCGCACGGGACGGGAACGCCCGCGGCGAGTAACGTTGCGAAAATTTGGCCAATATTGGGCCATGATGCTATTGATTCGAAAAAGAAGAAGCACTTACTGTAACTACTATTTATTATCCATAGTTTATAACAGTTCGGGACTTCACGCGATAAATCTATGAGTATACGCCGCGCTATTTGTTATGATAATCGTAAACGTAATTGTTCAGAATTAATTCATTCGTCAGGCCACGTACCGGGTTTTGAGTAATCTGTGCCCGACCACGAAGTTGTGACCTCATCCTATAAAGGAGTCTTAAAATTAAGGTCGTACCGGTGTTTATGTGATAGGGTCCAAACTAGAAGGTCGAAAGTGTACGTAGGTAGCCAAGATAAAAAAATATACCTATTTCGATTTTCTGAGATTTTGATCGACTTACACCAATCCGACCCTTTAGAACTTTTTTTTAAATATCCCCTTTTCTGGAAATTTCGGATCACATTAATACTTTATTTTCTTGGGCCGAATTCTCTATACATAGACTTAAGGTGATATTTGACATAAGTAGAACGAAAGGTTGAGCAGAAGGAACATTTTCTCAAAGGGAAATCTTTTCTTTGAGGCCGTTATAATGACGCGTAATGGGATGAGCGTTTTCCGTTCTACTTACCCCCTGTAAATCCTAAGCAATCTGTTATCCGCAATCCTGTCTTGTAAACAAAACTGCTTCCTCTCAATTTATTTGTCTTTTGAATGCGAATATTTGGACTGTTTAGGTACTTCATAAGTAAAATCGGATAGATTTTAGTTAAGAAGTTTCTGAAGAAGCTTCTGAAGTTATGAACTTTCCTTCCTTTTGAATGACTCTATCTATTAAACGATACTGCATCAAAATCTGTACCATAATTTTGAAGATAATAACATACATAGGGACGGGCAGACGCAGAAAGCGACTTAGCTTTATACTATGAAGTGATTTGGGCAAGCGTCAACCTTACCTGCAAGTTATATATCTACAACTCGTGCGAGTTAACATGGCACCTGGCTCGGGGCTTTGCGCGGGGGAGCGGGAGGCGTGTACGCTGACGCTACTAGCCTCGCACGGCGAGAGCGGGGTCGCTCGCGGGGAAGCGGGAGGAGGGTGTCTTCGAGGCAGGTGCCATGTTAACTCGCACGAGCTATATATGCTGTGTTTGCTGAATAAATGTTAAGTTAATTACCGGTTTTTGATTTGGCGACACGGAGGCAACTTGAGTATATTTTCAAGTAAGTAGATATTGTGATTCCGGATAGGTACCTTAAGTCTCGGAGAATACTTAAGTAGTCCGTTCCGGTTGCCATTTGAACCTCTATGGCAGTCTTTACGGCTGGGACCCTAAAAAAGTTCAACAACTGGTCTAACAGCAATACTTCGATATCGACAATGGATTGTGGACGGCAGATGGCAATCATAACATAACATAAACTCACGCCTATATTCCCCGAAAGGGTAGGTAGAGGTGCTAACACCCACATTCCGCCAGTTTATGTTTAGGTCCCAATGTAATAGGTGGCGAGCCTATTGCCATTAACCGGGCACTTATAAACCTGCGATAAATATACACATAACTTCGAAAAGCATCGAAAAGTCATTGGTGTTTGCCATGGTAAACCTGGAATCGAATCTGAGACCTCGTCTCAGCAGACCATTACCCATACCACTAGGCAATCACTTCACGAAAATATCAAAGTTCAGCCAAACATGCAGTTAAACTAGATAAAGCAAATTCCGGACTCCGAGGTGGAAGCTTCCAATGGATGGATGGAATTAACACAAGGATGAAAACTGTGGTTCTAGGGACTCAGATGTTCTCCAAGAACTAAGCTCTCAAATATAAAAATAATTTCTCTACTCGTGTAAGTAGATCTAGAGATTAAACCATTCAAACAAATAAACTCTTCAGCTTTTTATTAGTACAGATAGACATCTTTTGAGAACATGATATTCCTCAGCAGAGTCATACATTATTAGTATTTAACAACCCGGAGCGAGGCGATGGCGGGTGGTAAGTAGGTAAATAAAACTACTAGAACAAGAAAATAAAGTCGTAACTGCATACAAAGTAAGTAAAGTACTATCACTAAATGTTTTTTAACTCTGCCAGCCATTTTTATCCATCCTTCTTCTACGAGTATTACTTACAACAGTCTCTTTTATAGTCGTAATAACAGTTCAGCCACTTGATGGAGAGCATTTCAAAGCGGTTTTTAAGACCTGCAACATTCTTAAACCACGGTAGTGAAATATTACCTAGTTTGGCACATTTAATAAATGTTTTTACACGTTATTTTTCAGTGCTGAGTTAATATTCAAACTGTGGTTTATTGATGTAAGCAATATCATTGACACTATGGTAACAATAATTCCTACTTACTTAATACTGTGTAGTCCATGTCGCATTTGCTTCCGTGTCCCATATGTCGTAGCGGGGTGGGAGTAGACGGCTGAACGGAGGCTCTCTACATGTCCCTCTGAAGCCTCCCTAGCCTAGGGCATAGTGAATAGAAGGCAAGGTATGGCTTGGTTTTTTAGTACGCAATCCAGAAGGTTCTCCAGGCGCCGGCGCCGGCGTAGGGCGGCTGCTTGCTCCCTTCCCGGGGCAGGATTGAATCATCTCAAATCCGTATATGGACCAGGGTCAGCCGAGCTGGGGTAATTGAGACTCGGAACGGGTGTGGTTTTGGTCCGATATGACCACCCCCGCCGGCGGCTGTAGTGGTATTCGTGGGGATTTTCGCACGAAAAAAAAGTTATACATTAGTATAGTATCATTAGGTGATACAGTTATACACCAGAAAATGGAACAGATAGTTTCCCACTAAGAATAAAGGCTACGGCATCCCTCTGCGCATTGTATACTCTGAGGTGACACCTCATTACTTGGTACTGTCAACAGCAAAATTACAGGAAAACTCGTTTTCGCACTATCATTGCGGACAGACGCTAATTTAGATAGCATCGTTAATTAAATCACTCGCACCGAACTAATTAGATATGGATCGGGGTTGTTCATACATAGATTAATGAGAGCTGATAGGCTTGCATTCAACGGGAGCTTTTTATACCGCAGTCGGTAAGAGGATTAGCGTCAGCTCTGCATGCGAGGCGGAATATTATTATGTGCATAAATAGAAATGTATTTGTTTGAAAAGAGAAGCATTTTAACTATATTTTTTTGTATTAATTTTGGAATGCCGGCGGCCATTTTGAGATTTGAATGAATGATGGTCTGACACTAGGAGCTTAGGCTTTGAATAAGTTAGTTGACTTCGGTAGGAGCTATAAGTACTTATTAGGTTATAAGCCTAGCGACAGGTGTAGTTGCATTTTGTGCTGCTTTTACGGGAGCTGTTGCTGTTTGACTCTCCAACTCCAAGAGCTTGGTTATTCGGCACTTATATCTACCAATTGGAAAGTCAGGTCAGCCTGGGGCTCGAAGGTCTAAAGTGGAAACCTTTTACACAACTCCACATTATTCTGATATTCGAAAACGACGTTTTTAACGTGTAGAATAATTTTCCTCATAAATAATAAACATGTGATATTTGTTACAATTATATCACTGATATAATATCAATATCCCAATTTTTTTGAATCCATATCAAAGCCAGTTATGTCAAAGAATAATTTTAAACGTCCTACAAATTTACTTTTTCTCATAAAACAAAATAGCCTGTGTAAATTCATACAATATGCATGAACGGAACACAAAGATTCCGTGGTCTATCAATCAAAAAGAAATCCGATCATAGGCTCGGAATTTCCCCAAACCTATTTCACAGAAGATGTTTATGCGAAAAAATTCAATTACAGACGGTCTTTGAAGCCACATCTCAAAGTGTCGGAAGTATTTTAATTTTATAACTTGATACCACACTTTATTGCGTTTGTTGATCCTGGAGAAAAATACGGAGGTGTTTGTTATCTGATGGAAGTTGTAAAAGTCGGGAAGTAATGGAGGGTACTTACCACAGAAACAAATCAGCATAGAACCGCGGAGACGACAGGATATAAGTTGAGTAAGACAAGGGAATTTATTATTTTAATCAACCCGTAAATGTATTCATGGAGTAATTTCCTCTTTGAGTTAATTTTTAATTTGTGAACCAGGGGTAAGAATGGGGAGAAGGGAGACAGAAAATTTACCCTTTTCAGAAAAAGGGGATTAGATTAGATAAACCTTTATTGTACACCAATAATACAGTAAATGTATGGACAATGTATGAAATATGTACAAATGGTGGCCTTATCGCTAAGAGTGATCTCTTACCGGCAACCGGGGAAAATTTCTTATAGTAAATATTAAAAAAAGAATATGCATATACAAATTTTTTGATACCTAGAGGTATACTTAATTGCAATAAATTCATAATATACCACCGTCAATGAAATTGAAAAATAAAATCAATAAATTGTAAAAATTAGTCATCTCTTTTTGGCAGAGTCACGGTTTTTCGCACGTGTGAGAAAAGCTGTTCGTATAAATACTATTATCTATTCGGTGGTAACTGTGTATATTATTTCATTTTTTACGATTCACATAAAAAGGGAATTAATGCTAAGATAAAAGTAGGTACATCATATTCACAACTAGTTATTAGCGGCTACTTCGTTTGCGTGGAAATGTTGATGTGTAGTGTGTCCAACCGGAACCTATTTCAGTGACATTTTGTATTAAATATTAACCTATATCAACATAATTAAAAAAACATCAAAACGCTTTCAGACATTTAGTAGATACTAAATTGTATGATTTGAGATTGACATGGTCATTTACATTCATAGTAAAACACTCGCTGGGATATTTACCATATAAAAATACCAAAAAATTAAATTCATGGTAAGTGTTTTACTATGAAGATACTAAATTATTTTAACATAGACAGGCACACTGCAGTTCAAACACACATAACACATAACTACTTTTTGGTTGCAGCGCAGTTGGCTAAAAATAGCACCTCTCGTTACCAGTTCTATCTTGAATTATTTCTACGGTATCTACTCAACATAAAGAACAAGGCGGCGCCGCGCGCGAACGCGATGCATTACTCGCGCTGCACGTCCACTGATAAGAGATAAGCCCTTTGATATGCGAGGAACGAAGCGTGAGCGTACAGTCAGCACCAAAGTAGCTTAGCAAGATCTGGTTTAATGATTCCTTGGGTCTTAATTAAAGTTTCATAAAAACTCCCTAAATACCTGCAAAATATTTTTTTACCCGATTTTTTACCCGACTGCCGAAGAAAGGAGGGTAATGTTTTTTTAGGTTCACGTTTAACCAATGTCTCATCTGATGCCTCTGCGTAGCCTAGTGGTATGGGTAATGGACTGCTGAGACGAGGTCTCGGGATCGATCCCAGGTTTACCATGGCACACACCAATGACTTCGATGCTTTCCGTAGTTATGTGTGTATTTATCGCAGGTTTATAAGTGCCCGGTTAATGGCAATAGGCTCGCCACCTATTACATTGGGACCTAAACATAAACTGGCGAAATGTGGGTGCTAGCACCTCTGCCTACCCCTTCGGGGAATATAGGCGTGAGTTTATGTTATGTCATCTGATGAACTGTGATGACTTGGACAACGTTGAAGCACGCCTAGAAGTAACCTACACGCTCTAGTCTTGGAAACTCTCTTAATAGTTTTCCGTATAAAGCAGGCCATTTTACTCCGTAGCAGTTACGGATAATATAAATTTTATAGTCATTGGAATATAAAACTACTACTCCGGTTCCTTCCGAAGCCTCATCAGAGTCAGGGGTCTACTTTCTTACTACTTTTAAACATGATTTAAATAAATACTTTGTATGTATTATTTCTATTCTAAGTATGTATTTTTGTGTATATTTATGTATTTGTGTGTGTATATATCTATTAATATCTATGTACACCTATTACCTGGGGTATACATCTCGTATACCTCGTACATCAAAACCCCTTATTTCATGTAAACTAGACTTAGCCTCACGTATTGCAATTCTTCTGTGTACTCCCGGGTTTGCTAGAAGAGAACTCAACTCTGAGTTAAGCTCGTCTTTGTACATTAGATATCACTATTCTGTATAAATAAAATGCATGTGTATAATAAAATAAAATAAATAAATAAATAAATTCCAATATGAAAAAGGCCTATAATTTTTTCAGTAATAAGCAACTTTGTCGTTGTCTGTACTTAGTTATGTATGTTTTTACAGGTACAGAGCTCGGAGTTAAATGCTTCTATACATAAACTTACGACTCCACAAATAGAGTATGTAGTTGTTCATGAAGTCGGAAGCTTAGCGGTTATCGATCGATAGGTCTCGGGTTTGGTCGTTACACTTTGGATGTTGGCAATCTCATAATCTTTTGTATAAACCTATTTTTAACCCCCGACGCAAAAACGACGGGGTGTTATAAGTTTGATGTGTCTGTGTGTGTGTGTGTGTGTGTGTGTGTGTCTGTCTGTGGCATCGTAGCACCCAAACGGATGAACCGATTTGGATTTCGTTTATTTTGTTTGAAAGGTATATTAGCCGGGAGTGTTCTTATCTATGTTAGAAAAAAATCGGCCCAAGATGGCCGCCGCCACAACATGTTGGAATACATATTTCTTTATAATTCCCTCAATATGGGTATCAAATGAAAGAGCTTGACTAGTAGATCAATTTAAAAAGCATAAAATAAAAATAAAAATAAAAATTTTAAAAACCCCCGTCACAAAAACACCAAAATGTTGAAAATAAATTAATAAATTTTAATTCAACGGTTGCCATGTCGGGGGACCGTAACTGGTTAAGTACTCCTTTATATCGTAAGGTCCCCCGACATGGCAACTGTTGAATTAAAATTTATTAATTTATTTTCAACATTTTGGTGTTTTTGTATAAAAACACTCCAATCGAAGTATTTACTTTAATTATAGTTGGTATAATCAATTCAGTAGGTAATCGATACGGAAAATTAGTAGGTACTTAGTAACAGGTGGAGAGCGCAGTGCTCTTTATCCGGTGAACTTCGTACCGCCAATTTTTTTCCGCCCGCGTGACGTCCGATCCCGTGCACCCTCTACTATATTAAGCGTGTATTATACATATAAACCTTCTTCTTGAATTACTCTATCTATTAAAAGAAACCGCATCAGAATCTGTAGCGTAGTTTCGAAGATAAAAGCATACATAGGGACGGACAGACGCAGAAAACGACTTTGCTTTAAACTATGTAGTGATCATTCCACTTGGAACCATAGTAACCATAGATCCATTTTAGTTCCAGTGATAAGAAATTGCTGCTTTTGAAAATGATTTGTGCCCATCAGGGTACAAGATCTTGGTGCGGTTTGGACCGAGGTCCATTGAAACTGAAGGTATAAACATATCGGGGTAAAAATGTAACTACCTGAAGCCCACATTTTTCAACTGTCAGTCACAATTCGATTAAATCAAAATAATGAATACAAAATAATAACGTATCTCAACAAAGTTTTAAAGTTTACGAGAATGCCTTATATATATGACATATTTTGTGAGATCAAAATGAAACCGGAACAAAATTTTATGATATTTTTATTACGAAAAATCACCTTCAGTTGAAATTTCAAGCCTCTTCCTCCATTTCAAGTGCACGCACAAAACATACGGAAACTAGGTATATTTAAAACCCAACTACTGGAAAATCACGCTCTAAAAAGTATCAAACAAGAAAATTTCACGGACAAACGTGGTCGTATGCCACTTTTCTTTAGAATGTGATATTTTGTTAGAGTAAGTCTGCCTGTCAAAATCATAACCCTCCTTTTGGCTTCGCCGTAGTACGTCCGTTATACAGTTCAACTTACTGTTAACTCATTAAAGAGTCCAGATCTTAAAGTAGAAATGGAATCGAACTCCAAGTTCATTAGCATAGCATGTGAAAGATATACCTACTCCTTGTTCCAGTTTCTGATAGGGTAACGGACGAACGCACAAACCTGCTAGATGGTCGTAAAATCTGATATTATAGTGTAATTGGCTTGCAATAATTGTTTTTAAAGTTGCGCGACTTGCATGCATAATTAGATAAAGTAAACCGGTAACTAAGGCGGTGTTCTGGAGGGTTTTGAGGACAAATAATAATGGTGAAAGAACACGATAGAATAGTCGCTACTGCCATTATTTAGATGTTCAAGAAGACAAACCTGTTAAGTGCAAAATTTTGTCTTCTATGCCACAAATATAGTATTTTATTGAATAAAGTTTACGCGAATGTCACTCATTGAAATAAAACCACTTTTTACGGATTCTATCGCGATATAATTTGTTATTATTACTTTTTAACCCGACGTTTCGGCTGCTTTGCAGCAGCCATGTTCGCGCTGTGACTCATGATGGTAGTTGTCACATAGCTTGAAGAATAAGTTATCTCAAAATACCCGAATCATGGTGAATTATTGGTGTTCCTATTTACGCAGAATGAGCTCACTGTGTTGTTAAGTAATGCTGGCAAAACGTCGGGTTAAAAAGTAATAATAACATAACAAATTATATCGCGATAGAATCCGTAAAAAGTGGTTTTCTTTCAATCACAAATATAGTGTTCATATTTGGACGTAAAAAATTTTTAGCATGTTTATCTTCTAGACCATCTATAATGGCACTTAACTAGCAAAACCCTTAAAAATGGGCCTTCATCATCACCGGCCGATGTCAGTTTTCGTACCTATTATTTTCTTGATTTGTTTGATCTTGGTTTTTTACGGGAGCGACTCCGGGGATAGTCTGTGCTAAAGCCTCGACCGCTGGTGTACATTAAAGCATAATTCTATGTATCTTTACAAATCCTACATTATGAGGTAAAAATCCTGATTTTATACTTTGTAGGATACATAGAATACAACTTGCCTTGGCAGAAAATTCTTTAATTACCTAAGGCTGTAACATAAGGCTTCTTATTGACGTTTTTTTTATGGAATAGGTAGGCAAACGAGCAGATGGATGGCCTGATGGTAAGCGATCACCGCCGCCCATGGACACCCGCAACACCAGAGGAGTCACAAGTGCGTTGCCTTCCTTTTAAAAGAGAGTACGCTCTTCTTGAAAGTTTGAAGGTATTTTAATGAATAAGTAGAAAAGTAAATTTGTATCATGCAGACTTAGATACTATTCACCAAAAATCACGAGCTTAAATAAAATATCTACTTATATTTTATTTATAAACAACAACACAAAAGCTGTATCTATCCGAAACAACGTACCTACTATATAGATTCTCATAAATATTTTCAGAGATACAAGCATTCAGAGATGGCTTGTGTCTCCCAAAGTGGTTTGTCATGTCGTTTGAGTCGCAATTACGTCGACATCTCGCGCTCGCAGCCTCCGATCTCGACCGACACAAAAACTCAACGCACCAGCCGAAAATTGCAACTGCCGTCTTCGACGCAATTACCACTTTTTACTGGTAACACTGTTACTGCATTTTTGGAGTAAAAAAATATTTCATCAAACCGTAATAAGGATCTCGTATGATGGGACCAATATTAAAAAGTTTTGGCGAGATTACAGTTTTTTGTTTGTCTTGCTTGTTATTTTCTTTTTGTAATACGTTTGTAATATTATTAGCTTGGCTTTACGTGTATGACGGAGTTGTATGTAAGGTGGTAGAACGTTCGATTGCTATGTCAAAAGTGGTAGGTTCTACTAAAGGTTAGTACAAAAATCAAAATATCTGTAATGCAGAATATGTCGAATTGCATGAACAAATAAAGGTATATTATCCAATATCTGTTATCTTTTTAGGGTTCCGTAGCCAAATGGTAGAAAACGGCATCCTTATAGATTCGTCATGTTTTTCTGTCTGTCTGACCGTCCGTATGTCATGTCACAGCCACTTCTCTCGGAAAATATAAGGCCTATTCTTTTTATTTTTTTACCGTGGGGAAATCCTTCATGGATGTTATGCCGGACTCCTACCGACTAAAACCCCCACGGTATCGCCCAGCAGCCTATAGTTGGGAGCCCCGGGTAAGCCCTCGGAAGGATGTCCCAGGGCTCCCAACAGACCCACGGCTTCAATGCGGCCTCGTCTAGGGGGTGGTTCGGGTGCTATCCCGCGTCTATGGGGGGTTTTCGGGTATCATCCCGCTTCATAGGAGGGGGCGTGAGTCCGTCACGTCACGCTGCCGTCATGGGCCTGCTTCTGTAAGGACGATGACCTGCAAACTCACCGTCCTCAGGCCCCCGGTCATGGAGGCCGATGGTCTTCGGCGAAGACACTGGTAGGACGTGTAAATAGTCCGACCACTGGTGTGTTTGCACACAGAGCGTATAAGAACCTGTGACCTGAAGTTTGGTTGTAATAGAAAGAAAATACACATGTGACCGCTTCTATGAATGAAAACGCAAGAGAACCGGCACTGACCTGAGTTCCACCTCGTGAGGATTCAGCTGCAGACAGGTGTGGTTCCTGGCACGTGCTGGTGGGTAGGTAGGTGTCGACCGGTCGGTGACTTTCTTGAGTTAGTCGTTTTCTTCCGATACACTTCACTTATACTGACTTGAGAATGTGGCCAAAGGAACTTATAGAATTACACAGAAAAAGAAACAAGGAGTTGAAGTACTCAACTTCCGTTCGGAGCGGTAGCGGGTTGAAGAGACAAGTAAAAATATGCGGGGAGATCGTCCGCCGTGACGCTTGAGAGTGTCGCTCGTAGGAACTTCAGTCTCGAAGTATAGTTCGAAAAAATCTGTGCACAGCGCCATCTATTGGCCTTCTTCAACACTAAGTGGTCAACAAATGAGCGCCAATACTCAAACATTTCGATCACAGAAGCGGTTTTTTTAAATTACAGAAATTAAAATACAATTAAATTATGTGGGAAATAATTAAGAAAGTACATAAGCGCTCCACCATGCACCCGGCTTTGGAACGTCGCAAGATGTTACGAAACAAACAAGCGAACACTGGCTGATTAGAGCCCATAGTGAATTTGTATAACATAATAATACACATAGCTAAAATAACAACTTAGACTAACAATATTCTATCTAAAGTATGTTTAAAGTTTGAGTTAAAAATTAAAGTTTAAGATTCTATTTAGCGTTGTAAGTTATTGCGTTGGGATAGGATACAATTTGGTTACAGCGCGTTTGTAAGTACCAGTACGCGTTTTAACCATTGCTACGCGAACCACGTCATCAGAGCCTCTGAACACGTCAGTAATGACTCATAGCGGCCAATTCAACGGAGCAGAATTTTCCTGCTCTAGAAGAACAACGGTGCCAATTTCTACTGGTTTGTAGGGAGTAGCCCATTTTTGTCTGACTTGCAACGTGTGCAAATACTCTACGTGCCACTTTTTCCAAGAGGAGTGGATCATGTTGTCGAGTAATTTTTTTCGATCTACCAAACTAATTCGTTGATCTGATAGATCAGCCGAGGGTAAGTATTGCAAAGGTGTAGTCATTAAGAAATGTGCGGGAGAGAATGACTTAATAGGCCATTCATCAGGGGGGACGCGGATCCATGCTGGACCGTTCCACCACAAATCATGAGTCAAAAGTTGCGAGGGGAGCATGCCGCGTTATAGACAATCACTCGGGTTAATGGCTCCGGCGACGTGATAAAAATGTTCAGCGTTCAAGTTTTCTTGACACTGAGCGACCCGGTTGCTAACAAAAATCGACCACCGATGTGGTGACGAGTGAACCCATGATAAGGCAATCGTGGAATCAGAAAAGGCGTAAATGTCAGTAACGGGAATGCGTAATGCATAAGAATCACGTACAGTTCTTATTAACTTTGACATAAGCAAAATAGCACATAACTCTAATCGAGCAAGCGTAGTAATCTTTTTCGGAGTGACCTTTGATTTCGCACACAAAATGCGAGTTTGAATGCTAGATGGGTAGGTACAATGTGCATAAATAACACATCCCATGCCATTCAGGCTGGCATCATAAAATGCGACAAGACGTAATTCGCAATCAACTTTGACACCTATATATCGCGGAATTTTTAGTGAGTCAAGCAATTTTAATTCTTGAACGAGAGCGGAAAAGCGTGAGCGTATATGCTCTGGAGCAGGGTCATCCCAATCACTCTTACTAAGCCAAAGTTCCTTAATTAACAACTTGGCGTAGAGTATCACAGGTGCCACCAACCCGAGCACGTCAAATAGTCGCGCAACTATAGAGAGTATATTTCTCTTAGTGCACTTCTCATCTACCAAGGTGGATGTGAAATAAAAATTATCTCCACACGGCTCCCACGAGAGACCTAAAACCTTTGCGACATGACTGCCAACATCAAACTCAAGCGATTTGCGGTGAGTATCAGGAAGTGAGTCTAGCAGCACAGAAGAATTGCTAGACCACTTCACTAAGTCAAAGTCGCCAGCCTTGAACAGTTTTATCAAGTTGCGAGCTAAGTGTACAGCAGTGTCCTCATCAGGTGCGGAATGAACTAAATCGTCAGTATACAGACAGGTCTCTGCCACTTTCGCGGCGTCAGGGAAGTGCGGACTCATGTCAGTAGCCAGCTGACGCACAGTACGTATAGCTATATACGGACTTGACTTCAGACCAAACGCCTGTCGATTAAACACATAGGTCTGAATTTCATCCGATTCCTTGAACCTGAATAAGATGCAGAGGTATTTACGATGGTCAACAGGTACCCCAATACGTAAATAATGTTGTTTTATGTCAGCGTTCATTGCGATAGGAAATAGCCTAAAATTTAATAATAATAAAAACAGGTCTGCCTGTAAATTGGGACCAATATGTAAAATATCATTGAGCGAAAGACCAGTGTGGGTTTTAGCGCTCGCGTCTAACACAATACGTGGCATCGGTTTGTCATGTCGAACTACTGCGTGATGTGGTATGTAATAACCATCCATAGACAAATTAGAGTCATCAACGAGACTAAGATAACCGTTATCTAAATAATCCTGAATAACCTTATTGTAATTTTCGCGTACGGTTGGTGATTGACGAAGTTTACGCTCGAGCGACAAAAACCGGCGGTGAGCGACGCCGCGCGAGTTCCCTAGTTCAGAGGGATCCTTGCAGAACGGCAGCGCAACAGTATAACGACCTACGTCATCGCGAGTCACAGTAGATGTGAAAATATTCTCGCACTCGGTTTCTTCTGGAGACAATAGGCGCTTCACAGGAACTCCCTCAAGTTCCCAAAATTTTTGCACTAAATCATTTAGTGCTAGCGCAGAAAAGGATGCGGTTGTAGGCACAACATCTTTACGTGGGTAATCACCCATAAGTACATACCCAAACGCGGTTGATAGTACACAAGGGGCACTGGGACCACACTCGACTCTATTTCCTAAGTAGATATACGGGAAGAGCTGTGCACCTAATACTATATCAATGTTTCCTGGAATGTTCCAGCTTAAGTCAGCAAGCGGTAAATCGCGAAGATTTAACTCGCGATCACACTTAATTAATTGCGAGGGCAATTGATCCGTAAGGCTATTCATAACTAACGCATGTATAGTATAATTATGATCTGCATAAATACGAGATTCAATGTCCAAATACACATAGCCTATTATCGGGTGCGAAGTGGAACCAACACCTTTGACAACAGAATTACTCATTGGTATTATTGGTAAATTTAATAAACGACAACAGGACAATGTTATTAAGTTATTCTGTGAGCCATTATCAATTAGACATCTGACTACAGATTTATTTCCAGTGCTACCTTTAGGGCGAGCATACACCTGAGCGGTTGCCAAGAGAATATCACACTTATGGCTAGAGGCATACGAATGCACAGTGCTTGAAGCGAGCGGTGACTCAGGAGTGAGACTAACATGGTCGCACTGGGGCGGCAGGGAAGCGACAGCAGTCGTCACATGCGAGTGCGAATTATTAACATTATTATCAAAATGCAATAATTTATGATGTTTTTTCTGATAGAAACAAACTGACGT
The DNA here is from genome assembly GCA_914829495.1 of Eilema sororculum. NCBI lineage: Eukaryota > Metazoa > Arthropoda > Insecta > Lepidoptera > Erebidae > Eilema > Eilema sororculum. Next base: position 6,721,136 of record OU618533.1, read on the forward strand.
ACTTTTACATTGCGGGAGATTATGTAATGTGCTTAGACAATTGACGCAACCACGCTTAAATTTAATAAACTCATATCTAGCCTTTGCATTTTGCATATTTTTAAACTGAGCGCAGTCATACAGGTGTCGGTGGTCGCTGCCGCCACATAAACAACAGGACGCGTTAACTGCGGCGGGCGCATTCGACTTATTATTAATCGGCTCACTGACAACAAACGACTTAGAATTACGCTGTACACGCCTATCACTAGACTGTGGCGTCCCAGCAGTGGACGACTTCGCATATGACGAAGACCGCGGGTTTGACCGTTCAATCATCTTAGCATGATCTTGTACAAAGTCGATCAGCTGTTGCGTCGTAGGTATATCGACACCTCGAACAGAAAGTTCGAAGGCTTGGATGGTTAGAGTATCCATTTTCCTCAAGGCACATTGTAGAAACATGAAGTCCGTTAAATCATTTATACCTAACTCTTTAAGCGCGGCGATAGAGGAGGAATATATACCTATAAATGAATCAAGTGAGTTCACACTAGGTGAACAATTCTTTAAGTCTAATATATTATTAAGATAATATGAACCTAATGAACGTTTATCTTGGTATTTCTTGACCAAGGCGTCCCAAACTATACTGTAGGTCTCACTTGACGGAACAATACCGGCAGTGAACTTTAATGCGTCATTGGTTAGTTTTGAGAATAGGTATTGCACACGTTGCGAATCAGACAATTGTTTGTTTGAATGAATATTGGCCTTAAAGGACTGATAAAATGTATTCCAGTTTTCAGGGCGTCCGTCAAAACTCGGAATAACAAGCATTTCCAATTTCACTACAGACGCGTTCGAATTACTCGACCCGTGTGAGGCGACCTCCTTGACCTTGGGAGTAGATAATTTATTTCTGATGCGTTTTATTCTCGAATACAATTCATCAAATGAGTCAAGGCAAGAATAGTCGGATTCCACAGGGGATTCTAATGATAAATTTGAGCTATTTATTTGATCTACAATCGACTCGAACTTATCGCGAACATCATCGATGGTCTCGGTCTCAGCCAAAAAATCCTCACTAGATCGCGTCGTTATATCAAAACAAACAATTGATTTCGACGATTTATACCAACGAGTAATGCGTGCAAACAATAATTCCTTTTTTTGATTCAACATAATAAGCTTCGTTTCGAGATCTGACGACATGTTTGCAAATTAACGATAGGTAGGACCTACCTATTGAAATATAACAAGAAGATTATCTAACACAAACAGTTTAGATATACTTTTTATTGAAAATTGTACTACGGCTTATTATATAATAGCGCAAGTAGCACGGCGGAGCGGGAATGTAACTACCTACGTACCTAGATAGGTACCTACAAAGTTACGCGTATGTGAATAGAATGATGAGTATTTACCAATTAATACGTAAATCACCAACTATTATAAATATCTACCAATTATTACGTAGATTTAGCGTTTTAAATGCAGAATTTACCAAATAATTTACGTAAATCTGTTAGCGAATGAAAGTTATGAAACTAAGATGGCGGAAAGAATTCACCAAAATTACGTGAATCTTTTAATTAAATGAATAGGAAAGAAATATTATTCACCAATAATTACGTGAATATGTTATTTACTGGCCTATCCGACTCGTAAGGACCATAAATTATGGTAGGACGTGTAAATAGTCCGACCACTGGTGTGTTTGCACACAGAGCGTATAAGAACCTGTGACCTGAAGTTTGGTTGTAATAGAAAGAAAATACACATGTGACCGCTTCTATGAATGAAAACGCAAGAGAACCGGCACTGACCTGAGTTCCACCTCGTGAGGATTCAGCTGCAGACAGGTGTGGTTCCTGGCACGTGCTGGTGGGTAGGTAGGTGTCGACCGGCCGGTGACTTTCTTGAGTTAGTCGTTTTCTTCCGATACACTTCACTTATACTGACTTGAGAATGTGGCCAAAGGAACTTATAGAATTACACAGAAAAAGAAACGAGGAGTTGAAGTACTCAACTTCCGTTCGGAGTGGTAGCGGGTTGAAGAGACAAGTAAAAATATGCGGGGAGATCGTCCGCCGTGACGCTTGAGAGTGTCGCTCGTAGGAACTTCAGTCTCGAAGTATAGTTCGAAAAAATCTGTGCACAGCGCCATCTATTGGCCTTCTTCAACACTAAGTGGTCAACAAATGAGCGCCAATACTCAAACATTTCGATCACAGAAGCGGTTTTTTTAAATTACAAAAATTAAAATACAATTAAATTATGTGGGAAATAATTAAGAAAGTACATAAGCGCTCCACCAGACACATCGGCGGCGCCCAAGCCGCCGACTGCGGAACTCGGGGGGGAGAGTTCTCTCCCGCTCCCGTCCCGCCGCCTCTTTCACGAGCATGACCTGCTCGCAGAAAGAGGCGGCGCAGTAAGGCCTATTCTGTTGAAACTTGGTAAGTACATGTATTCTGTGAACAGCATTAAGAATTTCATACAAAACTTGGCCGGTTTTTTTCATTCTAGCGTTGTCTAGGCCTTCCATTTTAGGGCACAGAGTTCAATATCTTTTAATCATTGTTATTTGGCGTATTGGGTACTATGTAGGTGACTGTCGATTGAGTCTCGTACCCAAAAGTAAGTCAACGCAAGAGACTCGTCTGTCTTTGAGTGAATTTAATTTGTCATGCAAAATATGACTCATTGGGAAGCCGGCAGGAATCCAGCTGAAGGCACCTCCGCTACAGAGGGCTTTTAGAACCCATATTACAAGCTTTACATTTTTTTTTGGTCTGGGTAACGTTGTGTTATATCTTCTAATATATAAAATTCTCGTGTCACAGTTTTCGTTGCCATACTCCTCCGAAATATATCCTTTTTTGTGCTTATCCGGTATCTATGAGAATCGGCCAACATCTATTTTTCATCCTCCTAAATGGTGCAGCGGGAACGGGATCTGACGCAACGGACTGGTAGAAAAAAATTGGCGGTACGAAGTTCGCCGGGACAGCTAGTGTAGATATATATTACTCGCAAATTCAATTCGTTTGAACATAGAAATATCATGTCCTATAAATCTGTTCTTTAATGATTCCGTATCATGTCCTATAAATCTGTTCTTTAATGATTCCGACGTAATGAGAACCTTCCTTCTTTTTGAAGTTGGTTAAAAAGGGATCAAAGCGCCTTGGAGGTACACAGAATATCAACGAATTATGTAAGTAATTTATTTAATCTGTACGTTTCCTTAATCGAATTTGCGGGTAACATTAGCCGATACCTGCGGTTTGAGATTTCTTAATTATTTCACGATTATTTTTTCTTTTTATGTATTAACTAGCATAAGCTGGCGACTTCGCCCGCGTGGATGTCTGTTTCTGCGACTTTTGGTTACATATCCGGTTCAGTTAAACCGATTGCGATCAAACATATTAGATAGTCTTATACTAGTTCAGGACTTTTCGCGATATTTTTTTTTTGGTACATTTACTTTTACCAAGGAGTGTTCCAAAAAAAAAATGTTCCCAATAAGTGCCGAACTAGTATAAAACAGTATAACAAGTGATATTATGTAGTATGAATCGTTAGACTGTGATAAAACTATGAGTTTATATCGCGATAGTTTAAAAAAACATAATTATTCGATATTTGAAATCTGTTGAACGTTCTAACCACGGAGGAGAGAAGTATTCATTTCCTTCTACGTGGTTCTAACAAACACAATTGGCTTATTGGACGATTCGCACGAATTGAACTCGCCCGAAACGTGCGAATCGACTCCTTTAAAAATATATTATTTTTCTGTAGGCGATTCGCACGAATTCGTGCGAATCAACACTTCCAAAATTATGTAGTAGGCGATTGGCACACATTTTATTTTAAGGAATAAAAAACATAAAGTACAGTCACTGACATAAAACTAAATAATCTAAGGTAATAAAAGATTATGTTTACTTGAAAGTGAGAAAAATGTGCATTAAATAAGTAAAACTTGGAATATCTATGTTTACAATAAGAGCAAGACAGTAATATTTGCCTACTTAGGGAATATGAAAGAGAAAGCTCAATATAGTCTATATGCTATCACGCTCAGTCGAGTAGTCTATGCATCCATCGCGTAGAAAAATATAAAATAATAAAAAAAAAATTGTGTTCTGTACTTATCGTTAATACATAACCCAAGTATTTTTTGTAAATATCTCCAATGTACAGACACGACTACTTTACAAATTATATAATTTTGTGTGTATCAAATTATAATTATGTAGGTATGTATGTAAGTGGATGAGTGTGTTTGTATGTTATACATACTTCTCGAGTGTCTCGAGTGCTATATCGATCTCTTCTCATTAAGAATTAAAAGGTCTGTGACAGAGGTTCCGACAACGGTAGGTACCACAATAAAAGGGTTATATTTGGACTCGGAACAAAACGCTACTAAATTGTCACAGTACATAATTATTGCCTAAATTACTGTTTTTGGGTGCTAGGTGCTGTTTATCGTTTATTATAATGGCAAATCTAAATAAAAATAAAATAAATAATGGTAGCCCTATTTGTAACACCTTTTTAGATAATTCATCATAAGTAAAATGCCTTGACAGAATTGTAAATAAAACAAACTCGGGACACAATCTTTTTTTTTTATCGTGTGAAAAATCTCCACGGATACCACCCCATGGAGCTGGTGGAGGTGTTGATGTCGGATTCAAACCGACTAAAACGCACGCCGTCTTGGGTCTTTGGTTGCCGGAGGTGAGACTGCCGAAAGCATATCTCTCGCACGGGAACTTATCTTGGACATATGTCGCGAAGCAAATGAGGCCCTGGCGCACGCGGATTGTTTTGTAATATATGCTTGGTGAATTTGAGCTCGCCCACCGCTATCGTCGTGCTATCCTCAAAAGACACCTATATTTTCTTTTTTTTCCGTGCGGAAATACCCATGGATACCTCACCCGCCGGAGCCGGGAGAGGAGGTTATGTCGGACTCGAACTGACTAAAACCGCCGGAGGTGAAGTTGTTGACCCAGGGCCATCCTTTACGGTCTGGCCCTCCTCGGGAGGGGGGGCAGCTGTGGTGTCCCCGACTCGCCCCCGGAATGGGTAGGCGCGCTTTTCAGCGCGCTGCAACCGTGTCCTGCTTCTGTTGGGGTGGCAGGCGGCTCCACCCGTCAGTCTGTGGCCTCCGACGACCGAGTTGTCCTTAAAAGACACCAAAGAAACGTGTAGAGCACATTTTTTTTTTATACATGACACGTCAATTTGACTTCACCTCGCCTGATGTTAAGCTAAAGGTAAAGTCTCGGAAAGAGGGTCACCATCGTAAACATTTACCATGTTAACAGTGGTGGCACTCAGCTTGACGGCCTCATTAGATGCCTTTTCACGCCCCGCTTAAAGGACCCGGGACTGTAGGAAGAAGGAAACACGTGAGCTGGCAGGGAATTCCAGGTCTTAGTGGTGCGGCATAGGAATGAATCACTGAAACGCTTGGTTCTAGCAGGTTTGAGCATATTTTAGGTCTAAGATTTTTTTTTATGAATTCGCACATATTAACATTAAGCGACAGTCTATTGTTCCAAAACTACCTTAACCGACTCATTTCGCCCACAGCAGGCTAGTTCATTCGCTTTCGTCTTCGTCCGTCTGGTGTGTACCTGGCATTATGCCATGGAACATTTTAGCATGCAGCGCCAGTCTTACACACAAATTTATCTCACGAGTCACTAACTTGAAAGGTCGGAATGAAAACATTTAGGCTCCTAAGTAAATAGAAGTCTCTACGTGTACGTCACTTTGAGACCACAATACTCATGACTTTTGTACTTTATGACGTTTGGACTTGGTCCAAACGAACTTTTTTCTAGTAAGTACTTACCTATAGGTACTTATGTATATCGTGGAATCTCACCAAGATCTTCTGGATCGAACCAATCTATATCAGCCACCCACACTAGTGGTAATTCGTTTCGCAGCGTCTTGTAGAAGTAGAATGATGAATGTATGGGATTGACACGTATTTTGACGTTGAATCAAAGAATCAAGAATCAATAAAATTGATCACAGTCGTCAACGTATGTCATTCTATTCCGAGCTTACACATTGCCACTTGACAAGGGGGTTGTTTATTGTCAAAATTAAATGAGGCTCTGAATAGGATATTTAAGTTCTTATTGACCCAACTTTGGCTTGTCAAAAGGGATGTCATAGGCTACCTTCTGAATACCACTATGAATTTGTACCTGGCTATTAAATACATCGAGATATTAATATTAGGTTATTATTTATAAGGCCCTGTGTCCAAGACCGTTAAATAAAAAAAAAACAGTAAAAAAGTCAGTTGTTCTTTTATGCACGATACATAACCGCATACGAAACCAAATTTGGTCGCTATTAATCACTAGATAATGCCCGCGGCTCCACCCTCTTGGCAGTTTTTATATTCCCGTTTCGCACAGAAAACGGTTACTAGGGTGAAAAGTATCCTATGGTTTCCTAAGCCAGTGGAAAACGAATCCCGAACCTCATGCACAACATTCGTACTGTTAATACTCGATACTACTACATAACATAACACAAACTCACGCCTGTATTCCCCGAAGGGGTAGGCAGAGGTGCTAGTACCCACATTTCACCAGTTTATGTTTAGGTCCCAATGTAATAGAAGGCGAGCCTATTGCCATTAACCGGGCACTTATATACCTGCGATAAATACACACATAACTTCGAAAAGCATCGAAAAGTCATTGGTGTGTGCCATGGTAAACCTGGTATCGAACCCGAGACCTCGTCTCAGCAGTCCATTACCCATACCACTTGGCTACCGCAGATTACTACTACTACGCCACTGAGATAAACCACGGCGGCGGCGCGCTGGAAAGCGCGCCTCCCCATTCCGGGGGCGAGTTGGGGACACCGTTGTCCCCCCTCCTGAGGAGGGCTACGCCGTAAGGGATGGCCCTGGGTCAGCCGGGGTGCGAGGGATATGTCGATAACAACCTCACCTCCGGTCTAGCACCACGACCCACAGTCGGCGTGCGGTTTTAGTCGGTTCGAGTCCGACATAACCTCCCCTTCCGCCTCCGGCAGGGGGGGTATCCGAGGGGACTTCCGCACGAAAAAAAAACTGAGATAAAGGTAACCTTATTAATTACTAGCTACTGCCCGCGGCTCCGCCCGCGTGGATGTCGGTTATCACGGCCAAACATAGCCTATGTGTTTATCCAGGGTGACAGCTAACTCCATACCAAATTTTAATTTATTTATTATTTATTTATTTATTTATAACTTTTACACTATCATTACAGGTACAAATCAAACCTAATACAATAGTGCCGCTAGTGTAAATGTAAATTATATAAGTCGAAGACACACAGTTTCTAAACTATTTATATCAAACCCATACAATTAACATGTTTTTTTTATTGTTTTTTTTTTTAACCAATTAATCTCATTTATTAAAATATATTTGTAGCAATCGAATAAATCGAAAAAATCCCTGTTGAGCGCCCACACTACACAATCGTAATCGTGAATGTGCTATAGCAAACAATAAACATTATCACCTTTAGCCGTTTAGATGTATAAGAGTAACAAACATCCATCCATACTTACAAATTTTGCGTTTATAATAATATGTAGGCAGGATTAATGAATTCTAAGTATAGAAAGTTAGTAAAAACTCAATACTTGCAATATAAATCTAGTCAGAGCTAATACGAACACCGCAAGAACTCATTAGTACCAAAATTAAATTTTCAAACTGAAATTTTAATTGACCAAACACTGTGTGCCAAATTTAAAAATTAAAATCGTAAAACTCATTAAATGCAAATGCGTTATACCTACTTATAGTCATACCACTTGCATTCATCTAACGATTTTAATGATTTCTTGTACTAATATTTTTTGGGCCTCGAAAATCCCTAATACAGGAAATGCCGTTGCAAAATTATGTACGTTCAAAATTCAATTAAGATCATTATATTGCTAGTGCCTGCATAGGTCGCATATGCTTAGCGCAAAGCTTCGCTCTGTCATAAAATAAGTAATAACTTCTAGAAGTTCAGAAGTCTAGAGTTCTAGCCCATCTCAATATATTAAAAAATCACAAATTTACAACCTCCTCTTCCAAAAATTGGTTAATAATTAACCAAAACGTATACCAGTTCGATATAAATATACATAGCCGCAATCGATTAGTCCGCGATCGGAATTCGCGTAGAGACGTAGAGGGGCATCGTTATCACACTGGCCAATATTCGTCAAATTAGCATCGATGCAAGGCGGCGGGTCATCGACCCTGTTCGGCGAGCGTGGGACTGCGCTCGCGCATCGCAGTTTTTGCAGACGCCGGCCGACAGCGACAGGCCAACAGGTAGTCTGCACCCGAAAGTAAGTATTCTTAAGTATTCCACTCGGCTCCTGTTTCGGGAATATTTTGTTCGTGAAGTACTAAGTTTAATCGAGCCGAGACAAGTATTGGGTTTATATAACCTGTTTATATTTTCGAGATAAAGCAAGATGTACTTTTTGTGTTTGTGAAGGAGAAAGATGTTCTTGCTACCTTTGAGAATAATGCATGTTTGGTTTTGAGAAATAAGAGCGATGTTTTAATTTATTTTTTAATTTAAGTTTTTTATTCAAATTGAGATTTGATATACTTATGTGATTGATTTATTGTCAGAAGTATAATTATTTTGAAATATGCGTTTGCGTAGGATTTTTTTTTTTTTTTTTTTTTTATCGTGCGAAAAATCCCCACGGATACCACCCCCACGGAGCCGGTGGAGGTGGTTATGTCGGACTCGAACCGACTAAAACGCACGCCGTCTTGGGTCCTTGGTTGCCGGAGGTGAGATTGCCAAAAGCATATCTCTCGCACCCCGGCAGACCCAGGACCATCTCTATCGAGATGGCCCCCTTCGGGTTGTGGGGACCACAATGTCCCCATCTAGCCCCGGTTACGGGGAGGCGCATTTTGCGCCGCCGCCGCGGCCTGCTTCTGCTAGGGTGACAGGCGGCTCCACCGGTCACCCCCAGGCCAGCGCTCATGGAGGACGGAGGTCGTTCTGCGACCTCCGACGTCCGGTTCGTCTTCGCTCTGCGCGGGCTTCCCGGGCCCGGAGTCTGGTCCGGACCCGACCGGCCGCCTCCTTCTCGAGCATTACTTGCTCGCAGAAGGAGACAGCCGCACCCCAAGCGTTCGCGCATCTTACCATCGCTGTGAGCAACGTGGCGAGTGTGAGGACTCCCACCCCCAGAGCCGCCACTAGGACCCGCCTCGGCGTGTCCCACGCCGGGCACTCGGTCAGCGTGTGCAGCTCCGTGTCCTCGCTCGCATCACAGTGATGGCACTCGGACGTTGGCTCCTTCCGGATCCGACACAGGTAACTTCCGAAACACCCGTGTCCGGTGATCACCTGCGTCAGCCGGTACGAGAGGCTGCCGTGTGGCCTCTCTAGCCACTCCTCCATGATGGGTCTTACCGCCGCTATTACGGCGTGCCCTGCGCTTGGTCGCCCAAGTCGTAGCTCCCATTCCGCTACCATGTCCCTGTGGAGCTGAGACCTCACGGCCCGAATTTCATCAGGCTCGGGTTCCCGTCCCTGCTCCCGCGCCTCCCTTCGATACCGATATAGCATCGAAAGGGCTCTCGCATCCAGGTTCCACGGTAGGGATCCGGCAAGGAGACTCGCCGCCTCCAGAGATATCGTGCGGTACCCCCTAATAGCCCTGCTGGCCATTGCACGCTGCGGCCCACGCAGCAGACGCGCATTGTGGACCGTCAGGGTGTCCGCCCATATTGGGCACCCATATAGGGCCATAGACCGCACGACTCCCGCGTAGAGTCTCCTGCAGGAGTCATCCGGCCCCCTCATGTTGGGCAGCAGGCGCCCCAAGGCGGCAGCTGTGTCCTTCAATTTAGGGGCCAGTCTTCGGAGATGCTCCCCGAAGTTCCACCGGCCGTCGAGAACGAGTCCCAGATATTTCATCTGGGGCTTGATGGCGATGGAAATGTCTCCCACTATGAGGCTGGAATCCTCTGGTGGGATGCGCCGAGGCCCATGAAAGAACATGGCCTCGGTTTTATGCAGAGCCACCTCGAGACCCAGCCGCCGGATCCGCTCCACGACTTGAGCAACCGCGGTCGTGGCCTTCAGGGTCGCTTCGCGGTATGTAGACCCGCACGCCGTCACCAGCGTGTCGTCCGCATAACACGTGACGGCGGCACCATCCGCGAGCTCACCGCGAAGCACCCAGTCGTAACCGATGTTCCACAGTAGCGGTCCCAGGACCGATCCCTGCGGAACACCGCACGACATCTCTCGCCGACCGAGCCCGGTCGCACTTGGGTAGACGACTGTGCGTAGGATGGAGGTCTATTTCCCGTCTGGGATTTTTTTTAGGTTTTTCAGTTGGGAGATTTTCAGGAGTACCTAGCATGTAATGGAATCTGAATAAGTTTCGTTATAGACAGTGTAAATAAATCACTACCTACTTCTTTGGATATAGATAGGTAGGCGGTAATCCTTCTATTCAAACCTAAGTATTAAACAAATTGAAAAAGTATAAGATTTTATTAGAAAAATTGGAATATACTTTCAAACCTTCAAGAAACGAGCGTACTCTCTAGAGGAAGGAAAGCAACGCACTTATGACTCCTTTGGTGTTGCGGATGTCCATGGGCGGCGGTGATCGCTTACCATCAGGTGATCCGTTGCCTTCCTTTTAAAAGAGAGTACGCTCTTTTCTTGAAGGTTTGAAGGTTGTAAAGGTTCGGACATACCGCTGGTATTTCCGAACTCATTTCATCCGAGGTCATTCCACAGTTTAGTTGTGCGAGGCAGAAAGTTTCTCGAGAAACGCACAGTTGTGGACCTAAGTTAGTATTAGTTGAATATTAAAAAAAATACCTTGTAAACAATCTCTACATAAAATTAAGTTTACTGTAATCATGTCATTTGACTTATAATGAGTATAATTTAGGGGTTTTTACCCGAGAGGGAAGCTTACATTAGAGTGCTCTGTCAGTTGACTTGGGACCATAAATAAAAAAGCCAGCCAAGTGCGAGTCGTGCTTGCGCGCCGAGGGTTCCGTAACTTAAGCTACACAAACCGCAATATATTTTGAATGCGTTGACTTAGAAGTTTGATTGTCATACAGTTTCAAGACGCTATGAACCTGAGTATGTGGTATGAATTGACACTTGATACCTTCACGCATGTTTTTTTTCCTGAGGTCTTGAAAGACTGACAGACAGACAGACGGACAACGAAGTGATCTTATAAGGGCCGGCGCCCAGTGCCGGCATCGGCAAGCATGAGGATTTTTTTTTTTTTTTTTTTTATCGTGCGAAAAATCCCCACGGATACCACCCCCACGGAGCCGGTGGAGGCGGTTATGTCGGACTCGAACCGACTAAAACGCACGCCGTCTTGGGTCCTTGGCTGCCGGAGGTGAGATTGCCAAAAGCATATCTCTCGCACCCCGGCAGACCCAGGACCATCTCTTTCGAGATGGCCCCCTTCGGGTTGTGGGGACCAAAATGTCCCCATCTAGCCCCGGTTACGGGGAGGCGCACTTTGCGCCGCCGCCGCGGCCTGCTTCTGCTAGGGTGACAGGCGGCTCCACCGGTCACCCCCAGGCCAGCGCTCATGGAGGACGGAGGTCGTTCTGCGACCTCCGACGTCCGGTTCGCCTTCGCTCTGCACGGGCTTCCCGGGCCCGGAGTCTGGTCCGGACCCGACCGGCCGCCTCCTTCTCGAGCATTACTTGCTCGCAGAAGGAGGCGGCCGCACCCCAAGCGTTTGCGCATCTTACCATCGCTGTGAGCAATGTGGCGAGTGTGAGGACTCCCACCCCCAGAGCCGCCACTAGGACCCGCCTCGGCGTGTCCCACGCCGGGCACTCGGTCAGCGTGTGCAGCTCTGTGTCCTCGCTCGCATCACAGTGATGGCACTCGGACGTTGGCTCCTTCCGGATCCGACACAGGTAACTCCCGAAACACCCGTGTCCGGTAATCACCTGCGTCAGCCGGTACGAGAGGCTGCCGTGTGGCCTCTCTAGCCACTCCTCCATGATGGGTCTTACCGCCGCTATTACGGCGTGCCCTGAAGCATGAGGATTTGTATTTAATAATAATAAATAATAATAAATAATAATAAATATTCACAACATTTTACACAACGCTATCTAGACCCATGGTAAGCTTTTATAGCTTGTGTTATGGAATCTAGAATGCGGATAAACATACTTAGATACTTTTTTTTTGTAAATACATACATATTATACATAGAAACACCCAGACCAATGCAAATAGCCATATTCATGCATACAAATATTTGCACTGAGCGGGAATCGAACCCGCGCCTCCTGCGTGGCAGTCGAGTGCACTACCGCCACGCCACAGAGGCTGGCTGCTGTATTTGTCATGTAACAATAGATCTTATTGTTATAGAAATAAGATTGAACTTTAATTGGTAACCATACCGCTGCAGAATGCCGATCGATGCCGACGATAGTCAACGATCGTCATTGAAATTTCAATTTTATGTTGAAAGTGATAAGATCTATTACGCTTGGCAAAAAAAAATTCTGAGGCGATGCCAATAATGGGCGCCGGCCCTAGGGGTTTCGTTTTTTCTAATATATCAGGAAAAATGAAATGCACAAGTGGGACTTGAACCCACGAACTTTCCTTTCCAGGGGCAATTCTCTTCCAACTGAGCTATTGAGCCACACCTGAATCACTTCAAATTTCCATAAACTCATAAACTCACGCCTGTATTCCCCGAAGGGGTAGGCAGAGGTGCTAGCGCCCACATTTCGCCAGTTTATGTTTAGATCCCAATGTAATAGGTGGCGAGCCTATTGCCATTAACCGGGCACTTATAAACCTGCGATAAATACACACATAACTTCGAAAAGCATCGAAAAGTCATTGGTGTGTGCCGTGGTAAACCTGGGATCGAACCCGACACCTCGACTCAGCAGTCCATTACCCATACCACTAGGCTACCGCAGATTTTCACTTCAAATTTCCCTTCTCTTTATATCCGTCTTTAAGGGCGACGGTGGAGCCATCTACTAACTTTCTTACGAACTGTTGGAACTAATGAATGATTTTTCTTTTTCTTTCTTTTGAGGTAAGGAAACCTAAAAGTATTTAGCCATAAGACGACCACTAGTAGAGAGAAGAATACTGCACGTGATAGACATAACCGGTTTTAGAATAACCCGACACATAAATAACCCGACACATAAATAACCCGACACATAAATAAAATTATCTGTTAATGGGTGCGACGGCTTAATCATGTTCTCGAGTTACGAATTTGCATCTCTAATGTGTCTAGTTTATTTATCTTGTGTTTTAGTGCGATTTATTGTTATTTTTCATAATAGTAAAGGTCTATTCATATAAATCATCATCAGCGTGCTATAAGGACTTTAACAAGACTTTTGCGACTGCATCTGACCTTCACAACCAATTAGCGATATCTAAGTTCTGAAGTTAAACTAGTTGGACTTTGTTGGGTAAAGACCGCCATAGATATTCGCATGGAAACCAGGACCAACGGCTTAACGTGCTTCTCCGATTCGTGAAAACACCTAAACCAGTGGTGGACATACTTTTTTAATCTGGGGCCAGAAAGTGTAAGAAGTTTCAGAGGAGGTCCAGAATTATCACGAATACATCCCCCTCTCCCCTAATAAGTATACGACTTGAACCGACTGGCCAATCAAAATGAATTATCACGGCCATATACCATACATGTCGAAGTAGGTACCGGTGGGCAGTAGTTTGCCCCCATCCCTGACCTATAGTCTGTTTTTTTTAGCATTAGAAAGAACAACAAATTGGGTTCTTTATTATACACGTTAATGTGTGGCAAGCAAAAATATATTAATAAAAAATGCCATAATATTTAATTTATATCTTTAAGTTCTAAATAGACATTATTGTGACAGTTTAGTATTTTCAATAATAAAATACTATAGTTTAAATTTCTACAACAAAAAAGATAAATTAATACAAATAAACTAATCATCTTGAAGAAGTTTACATTATAAAAGACCCTAAAGAAGCAGTGGTTGTAAACATAGATTAATATAAATATACTTGAGAACATTAAACCTTAGTAGTATATAGTTTAACATGACAAAATGAAAAAGAGCATGTCAATGTTGAAATACGTTTTACAATAGGTTAGTTTTAAAGTGCGTGCATAACATGGCCGACATTTGTCACAACACAACACATAGCAAACGTAAGCTTCAAGCATCCTTTACTAGTGGGAGTGTAATCAGTGAATTTTGCCGTTTTTATAGTTTCCTTTGTGTTATTGTTAAGTTTGGTTTGTTTTCGTTGAAGTTTTTTTGTTGTAACGTTTTAATTGTTATTTAATATAAGTATTCCGTTTAAAAATGGACGAGTCTGAAGCCGGTCCGAGCAAAGGCTCTACCACCTGGTGATAATGCGAATTCCACGCGGGCAGAGCCGCGCCTACTAGCTAGTGATCCATAATTTCATATAGCTTCAACTTGCACTGAAAACAATATCACTCTTTTGTTATAAATCGTTTGTAGAAAATGGTTTACTACCACTGCTTCTTTGTTTACACAATTTCTAATGTCAAAAAAAACGTAGTATAGACAAAAGTAAATAGGGATATTTATTCATACAAATATTTCCAGTCAGCAGGAAAAAAACCCCAGCAGTACAGTCGAATGCATTACCATCACGTCGCAAAGGCTATTATGCACAAATAGTGCGGTCTTTCTATCTTTCATTGCATTGATGGAAATCAAAATCGATTCAATATCATCTCTAGCTATATCCGCTTAGGTTTGAACAGAAGGATTATCGCCTACCAACTCGGCTTAGCTTACCGCAACGTAGCAAACATCGTTTACATCTGAACAGACCTTTATAATAGAATTCATATCAGATATATAATTTGTTATCCTACATTACTAACACCAAAATTTTTAATTCGGTGTGATTAAACGTAGATAAATATAAATTCGTCTGGCGGAATTTATCATAATGTCGTTGGCAAAAGCTTGACCTTTAACTAATTATTATTATTTCGATTATTATGTCTTTTTAAAAGCTAAAGATAAAAATAAATGGTACATTATATTTTTAGTTATTATGAGTTAAAAGTTGAGAACCGGGCAACGATGGACGTTCTTTGGTAGTATTGGACTTGATATGGATCTAAGAAATTTTTCTTTCTTACTAGATAGGTTTTTCTTTCTTATTATAAGTTTACGACAAGGAGTCTATCATTGTCGTCCACGTTGCGTTACAAATAATGCAATTCTACATAACCGGTTTTAACAGGGGCCCATATTTCCGTGGATCCCTAGTTTCCATCCTTTTAGTTACTTATTTTGCAGTATAGAACTCCTAGATATTTATAACTTTAATACCTACAATAGTTTTTTTATTTATAGAAGTACACGTCAACTTGACTTCACCTCGTCTGATTGTAAGCTAAAGGCAAAGTCTCGGAAAGAGGGTCACCATCGTAAAGATATACCATGTTAACAATGGCGTGGCACTCAGCTTAACAGCCTCATCAGATGCCTTTTCACGCACCGCTTAAGGGACCCGGGACTGTAGTAGGACAGGTATACTTAATTACAACTCACTTTTTTTAATACCGTACTATTTTTTTCACTTGGTAAGATTTCCGTGGCAATAAAGAGTGAATCATTCAAAGACACATCCGTTGAGTCAGCGATGAAAGTTCCTCACCTACTTGTACCAACAGGTACGAACATGTTCACGGTTCTATGGAATTGGAATATGAGTCTGATGCAATACACGCTACAGTGTCTGAAGTGTTAAATGTTATTGCATTTAGTCCTGATGATTTTACATATCCTGGTCATTACACTACCGACGTGAACCCACTCCTAGCACAAGCAATTTAGCTTAGATGGAGGGGTTAGAGGGAATATTAGTAACTTCGGTTCTAATCTTCTTTTAAAAAAATAATTAAAAAAATATTATGCACTTCTGTCGCTTCAGAACAGTCATTAAAAAAAGGCTCGTTGATAAGTAGGTACCTAAAATCGACGAAACGCGAGTAAAATTTATTCCTAGAAAAAACAGGAAATATCACCCACATATTGGCTGTTAATTCTAAAAATTTTACTCGCGTTTGGTTGAACTGGCTCTAAATGACCATTCTTAATAGTTGATACACAGAGACCCCTTCGTACTTTAAAGAGCATATCGAGCCATTTGTCCCGTTTGTCATACGGATATTTGAGCAGTGGCATTACGCCATAACAAATCCATAGTTTCGTTCTAACGCCATAGAAATAGAATTAGATACCTACGGAGAAATTATTGCACGTGGGGAGCTTATGACGGGAGGGTTGAGTACCTAGGACCGATAATATGTATCCCATTTTATTACCGTGAACGCATCTTTCTCACCTAAAGGGTACCGTACCGTAGTTGAAGGTGGGTGCAGAATCCATACTAATATTATAAATGCGAAAGTAACTCTGTCTGTCTGTTTGTCTGTCTGTATGTTACGCTTTCACGCCTCAACCACTGAACCGATTTTGATGAAATTTGGTATAGGGGTAGATTAGACAATGACAAAGGACATAGGCTATGTTTGGTCGCGATAACCGACATCCACGCGGGCGGAGCCGCGGGCAAAAGCTAGTAAGTTATAATTTCACCTTCTTTAGATACCTAGAGTGACATCCTATACCCTAATCGACTTTCTCAGCTGGCCATTAAGGTAGTTAAGTGGTTCGAATCCTGGACATTCAACTATCGACGTGATGGTACCTATGTCACAGAACTCACAGATTACCTAATAGTTGGCCTATGTATATTACTATACCATTTATTCAGAATATTTACTTCAAGTTTTGCTTCTTTTAGCTCTAGATGAACATACATAACATCCATACATAACATAAACTCACGCCTGTATTCCCTGAAGGGGTAGGCAGAGGTGCTAGCACCCACATTTCGCCAGTTTATGTTTAGGTCCCAATGTAATAGGTGGCGAGTCTATTGCCATTAACGGGCACTTATAAACCTGCGATAAATACCACATAACTTCGAAAAGCATCGAAAAGTCATTGATGTGTGCCATGTTCAACCTGGGATCGAACCCGGGACCTCGTCTCAGCAGTCCATTACCCATACCACTAGGCTACCGCAGATATACTAGGATACCGCAGCTCTAGATGAAGACGCTAAGAAATAGTGTACTACGCCCATTTTTATAGTAGGTCAATTCCGTCGGACACATTATTATGGTTAAGGAGTCGGCCTTACGATCGAGAGGTCCCGGTATCAATCCTGGCCATTACACTACCGACGTGAACCCACTCCTAGCACAAGCAATTTAGCTTAGTTGGAGGGGTTAGAGGGAATATTAGTAACTTCGGTTCTAATATTTTTTTTTATAAAACAGAATAAAAAAACCATTTAGGTACGAGTTTATTTCAGCCATCCAAAACCAGATAATTAGGTGCATAGTATTTAGACATTGTAGACCTATACGGCGAATATTAATCAAACTATTCCACCGAATCAAGTTCAACACACCTTCCCTCGAATAAAACATAAACTACCGCCGCTGTGCCGGTGTGCGCTTGCCGCTGAGCACACTGCGTCATTGTTATTATAAACCAAATTATTCAACAAAAAAACACCAAGATTGCGGAGTGCAGTATCGAAGGACTCATGCGCAAGCTCGCGAGGCGCGACACACTTCGAGACTCTCGTCCACACTTTTATGCGAAAACCTGTTACTTGTACAGTCAGCATTAAAACGATCTTGACGAACAAAGTACTCAAAATTATCTTAATGCTTTGTTTTTTCCCCGCTTCCTGCTTACTGATTATTCTCAAATTTAGTACACACCTTCAGTTCGAACAGTAATACAATTTAAATCAATAAAACAGTTTAAATTGCTATTAATACCTCGGTTATAAGATCATTTTGAGACTTTGTAGTCAAGGTCGTTTTGACGCTGACTGTACTCACAATTTTATGTATATACTTATGTGTGTTTGTGTATATGTGTGTGTGCCTTTGTCGTACCTAAATCAAATTGCACTCGAAACTTAATACATTTGAATAAGTCAAGAAACCGATTTAGGAATAGCATCCGAACATTCGTACCGAAAGTGTACCGATTCGTTTCGTGTACGTATACTTTCTAACTGTTGAGCAACATAAATATTATATTTAAGCGTAAAACACATTTATAATGTATCGACAAACCGTGACTAAACTAATAAAATTGTTCGTGAGAACCGAGAGCCATCAGTTAATTGCTGATTGGTAGAACTTTTATTAGACATAACATAAACTCACGCCTGTATTCCCCGAAGGGGTAGGCAGAGGTGCTAGCACCCACATTTCGCCAGTTTAAGTTTAGGTCCCAATCTAATACGTGGCGAGCCTATTGCCATTAACCGGGCACTTATAAACCTGCGATAAATACACACATAACTTCGAAAAGCATCAAATAGTCATTGGTGTGTGCCATGGTAAACCTGGGATAGAACCCGAGACCTCGTCTCAGCAGTCCATTACCCATACCACTAGGCTACCTCAGAGAACACTTGGTTAGAACACTCACTTTATGTTCTGATGTCATTTCTGCAAATTATATTTAGGTGAAGGGTTAGAAGTGATGATGCTTATAGCAAAGATTTTAGAATTTATACAAGACTATTTTTTGACCTTATTTTTTTATTAATTGTAATTCGTTTCTAAGTTTATTGTCCCTGCTAGCTCACGTGTTTCCTTATTCCTACAGCTCCGGGTTCTTTAACCGGGCGTGAAAAGGCATCTGATGAGGCCGTCAAGCTGAGTTGCACCATTGTTAACATGTATGTCCTTATAATAGTGACCCTTTTCCGAAACTTAACTTTTAGCTTACCTTTATGCAAGATGAAGTCAAATTGAGGTGTCCCTTTATAACAAAAAAGTGGTCTCGTCAGTGAGCTGTCATGGCGACTGTCAGAGAGATGTTGCTATTCATCAGTTATCATTCATGCATATAGTTACAGGTACAGTAAGCTTCAGAGAAAAGGAACCCCCCTTGGTAATGGTTTTATTCTCAAGGGGGGTTCCTTTTCTCTGAAGCTTACTGTACATATGCTGAATTTACGGAGGACAGAATATTTGACCCTAATCACTTCAAAAATGTATTCTATATGCGCGGTAGATACGCGTTTTGGGGCGTCTTTTGAGGATGGCACGGGATGCTTCGGCGACGGAAGAGTTCAAATCCACTAATCTTAGATTATAATTCAAAATTCAAAAATCGTTTATTTTGCATATAGACCATTAAAAAGGAACTTACAAAACGTCAACATAAAGTAAATATTAAATACTAGTATAGCAAATGGACCATCGCCATCGGTTCGATCGCGGTCCAGACCCTGAGAAGACTCCGGCAAGAAACTCAACTCATTTAAATATTCAAACCAATCCGCTGGTAACTATATCTGTAATAGCTCTGGCCGGGAGATAAACCCGCGATCTCTGGCTGATTCTGTACCGCTTCTCAAATGTCTACATTTGAGAAGCGTAATTCAAATGTAGAGTAGAATGTAAATAATAAATTCCTTATTTATGTCGTAGCTCGCGCAGATGTTAATAATGAAATTCATAAGAACCATAATGGTGGAGCAAGTAACTAAGTATCTTCAAGTGAAGTTATAAATGAGAAAACTTATGAAAGACTAGCAATGTAAGACAAATAAAATAACAGAATCATTTTTCCTGTATTTCATGTCTCTCCTTTACGATATGAATTCCTTGTTGTTACAGTAAGTTCTTTATAGTGTTACAATTACCATCAGAAATATCTTGACTACAAAGTCTTAAAATTACTTAAAGTTACTACTGGCTGTACAGAATGAACTTGTCAATTGTACGTAGAGTGCTCGCACGATAAATATGCGCACGAATGGGGACGCTGGCGTACTTAATGTTGTTGTAATTGTTGTGTTAGTAACGTACATTTCTTTACTCTAATACCGTCGCCCTTAAAGACGGATATAAAGAGAAGGAAAATTGGAAATGATTCAGGTGTGGCTCAATAGCTCAGTTGGAAGAGCATTCCCCCTGTAAGGGAAAGGTCGGGAGTTCAAGTCTCACTTGACGATTTCATTTTTTCCGATGTTTTTCGAAAATGTGAAATACACAAATATACGAACATCTATGACATTCGTTACGGGTGGTTGGAGCTCTAAAAATTGAAATGAAAAAAAAGTGAAACAACCATGTCAAAAAAAATGAAACAACCATGTCAAAAAAAATACATCGACGTTTTCGAACGCGCCTTTTCGATCATTTTAAATTGAAGCTTATTGGCTAAGGAGTCGGCCTTACGATCAAGAGGTCCCGGGTTTGAATCCTGGAAATTACACTACTGACGTGAACCCACTCCTAACACAAGCAATTTAGCTCAGCTGGAGGGGTTAGAGGGAATATTAGTAACTTCGGTTCTAATATTCTTTCAAAAAACATATAAAAACAAAAAAAAAACTATATTTGGCTTGGTTTTTTTCAGCTCGGTATATTGGAAACGACTTCCGCCTGTCCTCCCAGTATTCTTTAAAAAAAACACTTTAAAGCTGATATTGCATTATCTACCGATTCTTGACTATTGTTAAGAAGTTTCAAGTTCCTAGCAGATCGGGAGTTTGTTTTTAAATCCAATTTAAAGTTCTTCCCGAACAGTTAAGACACGTATTAAACGTACTCAATCTGAGTCACGGAACGAAGTCCGTTGTACCACATATGCAGCTAACGTATTGTTAAGGTTCAAACTTTTAATAGCACAGACTACAAGTTGAATAGTTTGTGGTCTCTTTTTATTGTTTCAGAATATTGTTGATTGATGGTACTTGGTGGAATCTGCTACACAAATTCACTTTGAACTTTTCCACTATATTTTATTTTTCACTGGCATTCTCAAAGGTATGATATTAAGTTTATCATACCTTTGAGAAACCCGAGTCTGTTCGAGTCTGACATAACTTCCCCCTCCGGCTCCAGTTATCCGTGGGGACTACCTACACTTTAAAAAAGGAGCTAAATTAAAATAACTGACCTCAATCGTGAGACATATTGTTCCAGTTTATACAATAATACACTTTCATAACAGAAAGTGCAAACTTTTCTCTTATAACAATAGAATAATAACAATAAAGTCATTTTCCTCAACAGTTATGCACCTTAAAGGAGTGGTTCCGAAAGTGACTGCATATGACAACTGCAGACCCACGTTTCAGATACGTTTATTTCATTGCCGTTTCTCAATGGCCCCCTTTATCCGTTGTTGTTCATCTTACCGTTAACCCCAGTCACATCCGAAACTTTCAGCTTGGAGTCTGGGGTCCCCTTTACCAGACTAACTGCGGATTTGGCTAAATTTCGATATTTTCAGTGATACGATTGCCATCTGACCTCCACAACCCAAAGGCGATATCGAAGCATTGCAGTTAGACCAGTTGTTGGACTTTTGAGGGCTCCAACTTCCCGTAACGAACTGCCATAGATGTTCGTATGAAAACCGGGACCGACGACTTAACGTGCTCTCCGAGGCACGACCAGACCAATGAAAATACCCATATTCATGCATAAAAATATTTGCATTGAGTGGGGATCGAACCGGCCGTGTTCACTACCACGACGCCACGGAGGCTGCCCTTCATCCGTATCGAAGTTTAACAAGTTATAGTTTGTAATGTATCTGTTGCATGCGTCTGCAATTGTAGTAAGTATGTTGTCTATTTCAGAACCATACCTTAAAGAACACGAACTTAAAGTTTTATTACAAAAGTTGCAGTTCACTGAAGAAAAGTAGATACTATGTACCTTCATAAATAACTAGTTGTAGCCCTCGGCTCCGTGTGGAATTCCGATCCGTTTGTACAACTCATGGAAAACTGTTCCAAAAATAACACACGTGCATGGCTTAGATGTCACCCCCCGCATACGGTGCAGAATATACCTTCTAGAACCAAGCGGTTCGGCTGATCATTCCTATGCTGCAAAATTAAGACCCGGAACTCCCTGCCCGCTCACGTGTTTCCTTCTTCCTACAGTCCCGGATCCTTAAAGGTGAAAAGGCATCTGATGATGCCGTCAAGCCGAGTTCCACCATTGTTAACATGGTAACTATTATTTGCTTTTTCACGCCCCGCCGCTTCTTCTGCCCTACATACCCACGTCTTTTAGACGTAGGTATGTAGGGCAGAAGAAAAGGAAAGTAAGAAGAAAAAAAAAAGGATAGAAATCACACCGGTATACCTACATTAATTAAATTTACGATTGGAAAACTTACGAATTTGATATGAGCCTTAGATTTGCTCATTAAGTACATGCTAACCCTAACGGTTTTCACATAAACGTCAGTTCATCAAGTAATTTTAACTTGCCCACAGGTATCAAGTTAATTGCAATTTATATTTGTGGACATTTTATTTATGTGGGCATTAATATTGATCTTACGTTGGGTTAACTGCCTGTCACATGATGAAGTAGAAATTCATACTTCCAGTCCAATGCAAATACAAATATTTGCACTGAGCGGGAATCTAACCCGAGCTTAGCTTACATCATTATTACTGATTGTATCCGAACCATAGCCGCGTGGTTCCGGCAGAGAAGAATTTGGGCCACCCCATCTCTTCCCATGCGATGTCGTACAATGCGACTAAGGGATAGAGCTGTTTAACATCAGACAGATATATACAGCGCAGACTCAGCCTCAGATATAGGCTCAGGCTCACTCCCTATTACATGGGACCGGCTAAAATTATAGGTGAAATGTGGGTGTTAATTCACCTCTGCCTAACCCTCCAGGGATAAACGCGTGATTATATGAATGTATGTATCCGAACCTACTGAGTCCCTCGCTTCCTTTTGGTTTGACTAACTAACTTGCTGAGGATAGCTTGTGTATGCTTGCGTCATATCCGTGAATCAGCAGTTGTAGACTAACAGATCAGGTTGGTTTGAGAACGCCCCCATAATATATCTGTACATTAGAGCTAGCCCTTGGAGCAGACGAGTCCCAAGGCAAACGGGCAAGACACCCCCTAGCCAGATGGACTGACGGCTTGAAAAATGTGGCTGGTACAGACTGGATGTGGAAGGCGGAAGATTGGGTTAAATGGCGCACATTGGGAGAGGCTTATGTCCAGCAATGGACTGCGGTGGGCTAATTGAATGATTGAGATATTTAATTAGCTTCTTCATTGAAATCATTTTTCTTCATTTTCTCTTCCTTCAATCAGATCAATCAATTAACCTATCCCAATCTATTGCTGGACACAGGCCTCTTCCAATATTCCGAGGTTTTGGCCTTTTTTTTTCGTGCGGAAATCCCCTCGGATGCCCCCCTGCCGGAGCCGGAAGGGGAGGTTATGTCGGACTCGAACCGACTAAAACCGCACGCCGACTGTGGGTCGAGGTGCTAGGCCGGAGGTGAGGTTGTCATCGACATATCCTTCGCACCCCGGCTGACCCAGGAGATTTTGGCCTAATGTTTCTACGCTGGCCGGACGAATTGGTAAAGGGTTTTATTTCCAGTTTTTCTTCTCTCGCAGTGATATAACCTGCGTATTTTCCCGTTAGTTGCCTCTTACGACACCCTTTGGATGAGATTGGGCGGTGATACCTACTTGGAATCTTTCTCCATCACCACACGGATCCGACACCAGATATACCGTGAGATCAATAACTCGTTACACTGATAGGTTACATAGCGTGTTCCCAGTAATGGCGTAGGTAATTTGGGTCTTGTATAATACTCGTGTGTTGGTGACTTGCTAACGACAGCACATATGGGACATTGTTATATCGATATTATTGTACTCAGTAGGTACAACGTACTCGGATAGGGATTATGACTATTTCATTTGTAATTTGGAACAGTGTGCAATAAGAATTAATGACAAATTACGTGGTTTCTTTTTTTTTTTTTTTTTTTTTCGTGCGGAAATCCCCTCGGTTACCCCCCTGCCGGAGCCGGAAGGGGAGGTTATGTCGGACTCGAACCGACTAAAACCGCACGCCGACTGTGGGTCTTGGTGCTAGGCCGGAGGTGAGGTTGTCAAAGACATATCCCTCGCACCCCGGCTGACCCAGGGCCATCCCTTACGGTCTGGCCCTCCTCAGGAGGGGGGACAACGGTGTCCCCAACTCGCCCCCGGAATGGGGAGGCGCGCTATCTAGCGCGCCGCCGCCATGGCCTGCTTCTGCTGGGGTGACAGGCGGCTCCACCCGTCACCCCCAGGCCCGCGCTCATGGGGGACGGAGGTCAGTCAGTGCCCTCCGACGCCCGAGTTGCCTGCGCGCGCGGGCGGCGCGATCCGCGAGTCTTTCTCGCTCGCGCCGCCTCTCCCGCTCCGCCGTCTCCTTCACGACCATTACCTGCTCGCTGAAGGAGACGCCGGCCGCCCACGCGTCCGCGCAGCGGACCATTGCTGTGAGCAGGGTGGCGAGGGTGAGAACTCTCACTCCTAGGGCCGCCACTAGCTCCCGCCTCGGTTCGGCCCATGCCGGGCACTCGGTGAGCGTGTGCAGCCCCGTGTCCTCGCTCGCGTCGCAGTGATGGCACTCGGACGTTGGCTCCTTTTCGATCCGACACAGATATCTCCCGAAGCACCCGTGCCCGGTGATGATCTGCGTCAGTCGATACGAGAGGCTGCCATGTGGCCTCTCGAGCCATTCCCCCATGATGGGCCTTACCGCCTCTATGACGGCATGCCCTGCGCGTCGTTGCTCAAGTCAATTACGTGGTACCAAAGCAGCATCATTATTATTTAAGCTGGAACATACTACCTAAAGATATATGGAACCAACATGGAACATATATGGACCCAAAACTAAGCTGATATAAGTTCTAGACTACGGATGAGTAGTTAATACTTAGAAACAATTTTTCTTCCAATAGCCCCAACATGATCTTCCGAGTCCAAGCCATTTTATTTGTTTAAAGCCAATTCTGGTTGTATTCGGTCTGGGATGCGCTGTTACTTCTCCCGATTAGTTTATCTTGACATTATGGGAAGGACTACCTTCTGATCACCCAAAACCGAGAGGAACTTCGACCGAGGAACTTTGAAGCGTCGTCAGTAGCTTAGTGGTTAAGGAGTCGTCCTTACGATCGAGAGGTCCCGGGTTCGAATCCTGGCCATTACACTACTGACCTGAACCCACTCCCAGCACAAGCAATTTAGCTTAGTTGGAGGGGTTAGAGGGAGTATTAGTAATTTCGGTTCTAATATTCTTATGTAAAAAAAAGTTAACTAAAACTTAAACCGTCGACTAAAAAACTTTGGTCGAAGAAGAGGAAAGCATAGTTCATCAGTCAGTAGTAGCGAGTTGCTAGTACGGCCTGAAGTGTATTAAAGTTTAAAGTAAAATGTATTATACCCACTTAGCCATATCCAACAGTATTTGTCATAAATATCAGTGAATGTATAAAAAAATGAAAACGTCCACGCCATTTCTAAAATAAGGTTTCTCTTAAGCCGAAATTGATGTGAGTAGATAGCAGCTCACGAAAAAGTGACGCACTCCGAAACACATATAAAACCTTTCTAAAGAAAAAATGTCGAGTGTATTTTCCTAAAGGGCTATTCAGATATCAACCGTAGCGACTGTATAGACGATATTTACCCCCTTCATGGTGGATAAAAAGTAAAACGCTATCCCACTGAAGAAAGCGGAGGATTAGAAGAAAGAAAGTAAGACAAAATATGAAATTCTAGATTTGTACAATAAAAGAATAGAATAACTTACAATCCACAGAAATATTATTAGGATAGAACGGCGATATGAGCAGGAAACGCGTGCCAACTTTTAAGACAATTCCTGTCCTATGAGACAGGAACTTTCAAACGCTTACTCAGTACTTTTATGTATATTACCGATATTATAACAAGCTAGTGTAATAATATCGGTAAAAATAACGTCAATAGTAATTTTGTGCCATTTCCAACTCTAGAATAAAAATGGAGGAGTAAATTTGTAGGCATATTTTTAACCCCCGACGCAAAAACGACGGGGTGTTATAAGTTTGACGTGTGTGTGTGTGTGTGTGTGTCTGTCTGTGGCATCGTAGCACTCAAACGGATGAACCGATTTGGATTTAGTTTTTTTGTTTGAAAGGTATGTTAGTCGGGAGTGTTCTTAGCTATGTTTGAAAAAAATCGCTCCAAGATGGCCGCCGCCACAACATGTTGGAATACATATTTCATTATAATTCCTTCAATATGGGTTTCAAATGAAAGAGCTTGACTAGTAGATCAATTTAAAAAGTATAAAATAAAAATTAAATTAAAAATTTAAAAAACCCGCGTCACAAAAAACACCTCCAAAAAGTTGAAAATAAATGAATAAATTTTAATTCAACGGTTGCCATGTCGGGGGACCTTACGATGTAAAGGAGTACTTAACCAGTTAAGGTCCCCCGACATAGCAACCGTTGAATTAAAATTTATTCATTTATTTTCAACTTTTTGGAGGTGTTTTTTGTGACGGGGGTTTTTTAAATTTTTAATTTATATCTCTCGTGAAAAAGTTGACACGCGTGCCAATCAGGTGAGCACTGCTTATGGTTGTTCTATCATATTTCTGTGTTACAATCTAACCTCAAGTCTTCTTCATTTTTCTAGCGTTAATGCTACGAGGCTCTCACCTCGGTGTCCGGGATTCGTTTTTCGGTTTTTATTCCTCCTTACTTCACACCATCGTATTTTGTATTCTACGACAAGGATAAAAGATGGAAGCGACTGCGAAAGTTCCTCACGCGACCCTTGACTTGACTGGCGAATGACGATTTTGCTTTTGCTGGTTAAACATCCACGTCATCCATCGCTAGCCTTGAATGTTTATTTATCAGTAGTTTGCAAGACGATACATGTAGTCTCATTCACTAAGTGTATACAACTGGGCCTCGATTCTGCTAAAGCTAAACCAGAGTGGTGCCACCGCCGCAATTAAACATTGATTATGATTATGATTATGATTATGATTATGATTATGATTATGATTATGATTATGATTATGATTATGATTATGATTATGATTATGATTATGATTATGATTATGATTATGATTATGATTATGATTATGATTATGATTATGATTATGATTATGATTATGATTATGATTATGATTATGATTATGATTATGATTATGATTATGATTATGATTATGATTATGATTATGATTATGATTATGATTATGATTATGATTATGATTATGATTATGATTATGATTATGATTATGATTATGATTATGATTATGATTATGATTATGATTATGATTATGATTATGATTATGATTATGATTATGATTATGATTATGATTATGATTATGATTATGATTATGATTATGATTATGATTATGATTATGATTATGATTATGATTATGATTATGATTATGATTATGATTATGATTATGATTATGATTATGATTATGATTATGATTATGATTATGATTATGATTATGATTATGATTATGATTATAAATAATATACTTTAAAATAATGCGGTTAAAATTCCAAATTAAATTGTTTTTTGCAGAGTAATTGAAAAAGTGTAATGAAACTGTTTTCATTTCAATTTGAACTTTAGGCGAATAGAAATAAAGTCTAAAATTTCATGTAATTTTTTGCAGTGACAGTGCCACCACAATTGTTTAGTTTTAGTAGAATCGAAGGCCTGATCGAGTACGGGTAAAATACCCATTCATTAGCGATAGCGATATCCGTTGAGCACTTCGAAGTAGGATTACCGTTTTCGTTACATACATACATTGGAGCGAGCATCGTCATATCTGAATAAGCCTTTAGTCTACATGTTCGGTATTGAGACATTTGTTGAAAGGCGCGTCTTGCTGGTTCGTTTGCACCTGACCTAATGTCCTTACATTTTTATCTATCGGCTGACGACGGACCTCTTAAGCCTGGAGATGTTTACTCGGAGATTATTTAGAGTAATCCTTCAATCCACTAAGAAAATACGAAGTAAGTTTTCTTTTAAATATATTGCGTAGTAATAACAGATTATGTAAGTGACTTGTTATTGTTGAAGTAACGCAAGATTATACAGAAATGCTACTGTGAACACGCACATTTAATGCTAACGGGTAGGTATTAGATTTATTTAAGAAGGTAGGTATACCTCGGAGACACTTATCTTGGACCTGAATCGCGAGTTAAACGAAGCTCTGGCGCAAATTGTTTTGTAATAATCTATGCTTGGTGAATTTAATTTCGCCTACCACCGTAGCATACCGTGCTTTCCTCAAAAGACATCTAAGAAACGTACCTACGAGTATAGTCAGCGTCATAGATATCTTGACAATGAAGCCTTTGTGGCGTGACGGTAGTGCACGCGACTACCACGCAGGAGGCGCGCGTTCGAACCCCGCTCAGTACAAATATTTGTATGCATAATATGGCTATTTGCATTGGTCTGGGCGTTTCTATGTATAATATGTATGTATTTACAAAAAAAAGTATCTAAGTATGTTTATTCGCACTCTAGATTCCATAGCACAAGCTAATTAAGCTTACCATGGGTCTAGATAGCGTACTTAAACTCTCGTATTAAGAGCAAATCAAACTGTTTCATTGATTTGTATGGTGTTCGACTGGAAGGGGGTAAAAAAAACGATATTAAGATCATTTTGAGCACTTTGTTCATTAACATCTTTCTGATGCTGACTGTACTTACATACTATAGAGCACATTTGGAGCACATTAAATTTTAGATCCAAGATATAATGTCCCGAGCAATACTTATTATTCATTCTTGAGGCCTCACTAAAACCTTTTGGGGTACTGCGCCTGGCTCAAACGAAGACAAAACTATATTTAGGCAGTTCCATCGAAAAAAAAAACTTTAAAACATGCAACAATTATCTACTTGAATCTAGTACCTACTGTAAGGTAAGGTGTCACAATATGAACTAATTGAATTTGAGTTATAGAAGTAGTAGTGGAGCATAAACGCGGGCAGATACGCGCCGCATAAAGATGTTTTATTATGCGCGTGTGTGACAAGTGCAGTCAACGACTGCCTTAGGCGTAAGGCACGGCATAAGCGGAGGCGATTTGAAGAATAAATAATGAAGCTATAAAGTAATCATGATGCCGATTGTGTCGTTGCGAAACTTCAACAAATTGAAAATGCTTTATGTATCATTAGTCCTACACAATACCGTCAAAAGTTTACGCGAATATCACTCATTGATATAAAACCACTTTGTATCATATTATATCAGGATTATTTACATTTAGCCCGACGTGCGACGTTTTGGTTACTTTAGACTCCACTAAAGATGGAAGTAGTAAAAATGGTTGAAAAATCATTCATTGGTTCCAACAGTTCGTAAGAAAGTTGGTAGATGGCTCCACCGTCGCCCTTAAAGACGGATATAAATAGAAGGAAAATTTGATGTGATCCAGGTGTGGCTCAATAGCTCAGTTGGAAGAGCATTCCCCCTGTAAGGGAAAGGTCGTGAGTTCAAGTCCCACTTGAGCGCTTCATTTTTTCCGATGTATTTCGAGTTGTCCAATAGTTTGAAGTGTAAGTTATCTCTGATTTTGTTAGGAAAAAAGACAGATAAGGTCAAAAGAACTATTACTACCCACACAAAATGCAGCTTCCTGCAACTAAAAGTTGATGGATAGTGTAAGGCTTTTCTGAGAAAATTATGGTTCTACCACCTGCAAAACTCGTGTAGGCCCAAAATTCCAGATTGTGATATCCAATCAAGTTTATTTTCATAAGGGAATTCTGTGTAATCCAAATCAAATTGCTCCTATGTTTATACAGCAGTCAATTTTAGTTACAACCTCTGAGGAGTTGTCTGCGAAAGTTTTGCCTCGTTACTTGTTATCTAGACAACACAGAA
Source organism: Eilema sororculum (assembly GCA_914829495.1). Classification (NCBI taxonomy): domain Eukaryota; kingdom Metazoa; phylum Arthropoda; class Insecta; order Lepidoptera; family Erebidae; genus Eilema; species Eilema sororculum. The sequence continues at coordinate 6,751,085 of OU618533.1, forward strand.
ACTAATAAACGATAAATAATATTACAACTGGTCGGGCTATTAATATTTGTACTGACGCAAATATCATATACTTAATGGTAGACAACTTATTGATAAATGAATATAATTCGATTACATTAGAAACAATGAATTATTTACGTGGGGTTTCAACCCACTGAATAGAATTTGAAACATTGTTTAGAACAACAAATTCAAGGACCATCGGCCTCCACCGGGGGCCTGAGGACGGCCCATGATGGCAGCGTGACGTGAGGGATTCACGCACGCCCCCCCCCCCCCCCCCTAAGAAGCGGGATAACACCCGAAAAGCCCCCCATAGACGCGGGATAGCACCCCAACCACCCCCAAGGCAAGGCCGCAATTGTAACCGTAGGTCTGATAGGAGTCCTGGGACATCCTAACGAGGGCTTACCCGGGGCTCCCATCCATAGGCTTTTGGGCGTTACCGTGGGGGTTTTTAGTCGGTACGAGTCCGGCATAACATCCATGAAGGATTTTACCCCACGGTTTAAAAAAAAAAAAAAAAAACCTGCCTGTGCCTGTGTATTCCCGAAGCCCTCAGCTTTAGTTTCGATTGCCATCAATCGGGTACTTTTTAATGGGATAGTCGTGGCCCTTACCCTAGAATCACGATTGATATGTTAACATTTCACGTCATGATTATCTCACGTCAGTAATATGCGATTAGGCGGACTATTTTCAGTCCAAGAACTTATCGTCGTCCATGCTACAATTGAAATATTTTCACCGACCCGGGAATCAACACCCGAAACGCAAAACACAGCTGTCAAACTCGCTAACGCTGCACCCCAGAGGCAGTCTAACTTTTTTAATTTCAATAAAAACTTTTTTCTATCTACCTGTGATTTATGATCATAACTTAATTAGCGTTATTTTTTAACACGTCATATACACTTAAGCCATGTTTGGTTGAAAATTTTCAAGCTGACAGTTAAAATTGATGATTCAGAGGGAAAATAAATTTCGCAAGTAAATGAGGTTGGCGTAGATAACGTTTTAGGCTAGGGAAATTATTATGAAAAAAAGCATGGTCTCGTTTATGCGCTGTCATTTTTTTTAATGTTTCTATTTCGTAAGCATCATCCCCGATAGTGTTTAAGGATAAGTTTGTTTAAAAAATTTAATGAATGAATGAATGAATAAAACTTTATTGTACACCAGTACATAACGAATACATAATAATACAGCTTGTAGATCATGTCTTTGTATATGTTTAGTTAAAATTTCAAATGATTTTTCCACAGTTACATAATACATTGAGAAAGTAGAGATAACAATACACTGATGGGTACTTATCTCTTTTTTGTAATCGTAGAATGAAACCTAGACTGTAAACTGTAAGTAGCTATGTACGCAGTACAACTTTTAGCACCTTCTACTTTCACTAAAGTATAAACACAAAAATAACACGAAAATTAAAAAAATGTTAAAAAATTTAACACGTACCTATTGATGTACGCGAATACATCGGGAAAAATGAAATGCTCAAGTGGGACTTCAACTCACGACCTATTTCCCCCACTTGAGCATTTCATTTTACCCGATATATTCGAATTTTAAAGTTAACATTACAAATTACCTATATAAAAAATTCATTAAAACATATTGATGTTTTTCAACTTTTCAGTTTGACCATTGTTCATTTTGGTCACTAACAGCATTTTAAACGGCCCTATTACCTAATACAATCTATTTCATTGCCTGATATTATTCGTTACTGGCAATTGACTCTACTACATATAAATTATTGTTTTTCTACCCGCTTCCGCTCGCACTGTGGCCAGAGGTTGTTGCATGCGCGGGCGCAGCGGAGACAACAATGGCGGAGTCGGGAGGTCGCGACACCGCGTCACGCGGCCGCGCTCATGTTTACTCGACAAACTCCGCTCCACGCCGCGCGCTGCTCAAACACCCGCTACTACCTCCTACCTCTCTCACATACACACCAACTGTTTTTTACCTCTTTCGGGTTAAACACACGGGTGGCATCACACTTATGTTAATAACCTATTAGTTATGGATGTGCATGTTAAATGTTAAGCTGTTTATGTTACAAGTACACCAGTTTAAGTTACCTAAGTGGGGTTAATAGCGGGCATACGAATTTTTGCTGTCTTATTTTTTGATTGAGACTGTAGGAGTGATTAAACAGTTTATAATGATGTATCGAGATCCATACTATTATAAATGCAAAAGTAACTCTGTCTGTCGACTGTCTTTCTGTATGTTACGCTTTCACGCCTACACAACCGAGTTTGAAGAAATTTGGTATAGGGATAGGTTAAACCTTGAGAAAGGACATAAGCTATGTTTGGTCGCTATAACCGACATCCACGCGGGCGGAGCCGCGGGCAAAAGCTAAAAAAATTATAATCCAGTTAACTAAACTGAGTTTTCAATTGTAGGTAGGTATACAAGGACATTCATTTGACTGATATAAGTAATTTAAGGGTGAATTTCAACATCTATGAATTTTTAGCTAATTTTGGTGTTTTTTTTTATTTCTAGGTATTTAGGTAATCTCTTTCAATATTTAGCTAGAAATACATATTTTATGCCTAATTGTTTGAATAGTCTAATTAGCCCTGGGAATTACTTGTTTATTTTATACACCTGAATTTTCAATACACCGAAATTGGTGTCTAACACCAAAATTGCATATCAACTTACTTTTATTTTTTATTTATTATTACTTATACTATTTCTTTGTTTTTTTTCTAGAATTTGGCACTTAATAGTTACATATAACCCTTAATTTTTACCCTTTTATCACCAACTTCATTTTTATATGGCAAAACCACTTAAGTTGTTAGTAGTATCAGTATAAAAGCAAAACATTTGATTGTTCTATCTATCCTTGCTTCTAGCAAGGATTATATTTTACTCTAATGGCGCCAATATTATCGACGAACTTATTCAAGATTGCTGGGAAAAGATTTAGGCAGTTATTCTCAAAGTGGGAGAGGTGGTACTCGGTATGCCTAAGGGTGGACGGAAGATATGCCATGGACACTTGGTAGTGGCAAGACAAGTTGGTAGTGTGATGTCTATTTCTGAACTTACAGGAGCCCTTCAACTAAGTTTCTCACGCAGTGAGCTGATGGGCATTGCGGTTCAAAAGGGTTCCAGAGGTTTACACCATCCGAGACATGTACCACGATTCTGATTCCGTTGTTTGAACCGCTGTTGGCAATATGAGAATCTTCCTTATCACTGTTTCTGTGATCTGTCCTTAGTCCATTCCCAATCAGCGTGGTATTTTGGTCGGATAGCATCAGACAATCACTCCATAACTGCCCATGTATGCTGTTAATATCGGTGGTGGACGCAGATAGATTGGTGCAACATGTGAGGATGTCGATGTAGGAGCTTGAGGACGGTAGAGGTCAGAAGCCTTCTGTGGAGAAGATTGAGTACCTTTTACACGATAGCAAAGTGCTAGAGCAACATAAGCAGGAGTTGCGTGTCACCTACATCTTCGACTTCATCGCTTTGTTGCGTGGAGTCACGTGCAAAAGATTGCATGAGGCACTCTTGCATCCACTGTAGCTTTCATGTAAGTGAGAAAGCAGAGGAAAAAAGGCCAAATGATGTTGACAGTGGAGAGGAGGGAAGAAGGGTGGGCAGGTTTTAACGGCGTAGGCTTAGTAGTAAAGAGTGAGACCGCCTTTCACGCCAGTAGAAGCAGGTGACGGAAAGAGCGCACGATGCTCCACCACACCGGCCTGTCCCTACTGCGGCATCAGCTGACAACCACCCAACTACTCGCCCGTCTTTTGTATGGGTAGTTCATATGCTAATGGTTAATCTGAGAGAAAATTAGGAAAGCTACCGAACAACCCTCAACAGCCAACAACCTCTTTCCCACCTAGGGAGAGAGGCGGTGCTTTCTCCATTGCCCAGGGTATACTACGTAGAGGTCACCTGATCTAGTACCCCGTCGGACTACGTAGGAGCTTAATCAAATAACTATGAAAACAAATTTTGGTGTAAATATACAATTTTGATGATTAGTAAAACCCCACCAAATTCACCAAAATTGCTTCACCAAAATTAGTTTCACGTCTAAAAAAAATATTTAAAAAAATACTATTTAGAATATAGTGGTTACATTACCAAAATTTAATACACATACTGAACCTGTACACTATACTTAAATATTAAAACATACAATGAGGATAAACCGTTTTAAATAATCAACACAAAAATTACAATATTTTTGTCCGATGCTTATGAAACGACCTACTTACGTGTTTGGCAGAAAAACGAAACGGGACTGGGGACAACTGGCACTGGTGCTCATTAACACCCAGCTGAACGTTTCCAATGATGATAGTGTCGTCCTTATAGGTACTTTCAATACGACTCCTTCGATGATTTTATAAATCCCACCAAAATTTTACATTTGCCGCGGACGCATCTTATAAATTATTTTTAAGATAAAGTATAGTACTAAATACTACGAATGACAGTAGCGAAGATAGCTAACATAATGCCGAATCGAATTATTATTAAGTATACTCAGTAAACTAATGAAGTTTTGATTAAACTGTGATCATTCCCAAGAAAACAGGTTGTGGACGCGCCACCAAGCTTAGAATTTAGGTGAAAAGACATTTTTTACACACTCACAAAAATAGTTTCAATAACATAATTTATACGTGCATATAGAGAAAAACGATATCTTTCTTACAAAAAATAATCATTAGGGGAGGCCGGGGCTTTAATTAACAGAGGTAAGTATTAACAAGCGAATTTCTACGAAACTATAAACAGCACGTCACTAGTGATTCCTAGAATTCGTCCCTGTGACAGTGGTCTACAGGTTGAGACTCGTCAGTCCAGCTCAGTGCGCCGCGAGAGTGAGTTGTGTGATGTGCGTCTATTTTGGTCAGGTAACGAACTTTTTTCACTTTACGATATTTTGATTTACGCGTTGAATAATTGATTTCGGTGTAAAATATATTTCTTTTGCAGTAGCTTGTTTTATGCTTAATAATGTTACATACCGTTACTAACGCTAATGCACAATATTTCGTAATTATATATTTTTTTATTGAAAAGCTACCCATGGGGCAGAATTTAACAACACATACGGGGCTAGTATTAACATGTTAATTCTTACCCCACATGTGGGGTTGGTATTAACATTATTACACTAGGTACTAAGCCTACGCTGTCCGTCCGTCTGTCTGTCCACCTGTCCTAACTTTAAAGAGCTGTATATCTACCAGGGTATCTAATAACATATTTATTTATTTATCTTAAACGTTACAGCATGAGGACTTACAAGCTGAAAACTACTCGAGGCATGACTGCTGGCGACCTACGAGTCAGCTGCTTTAGAAATAATGGACAAGAAAAGGAACTACAGAGAAGTAGCCACAGAATTTCAAATTGGTAACGTTTCGCTGTTCATTTTTGTAAAAAGGAAGAAAGCAGGAGTTCCAGTAGAAGTAGGTTACAAAAAGACCCGGTTAGTATTCACTTCTGAGCAGGAGAAAAATATTGCAGATTATTTATTAAAGTGCTCTAACATTTAGTTCGGACTGCTACCTGCGGAAGTAAAAAAACTAGCCTACCAGTGTGCTGTTTATTTCAAAATCCCGAACTTGCCCGAATCGTGGAAGGCCAAGGAAAAGGCGGGTGATTATTGGTTCACGAATTTCATGAAAAGAAAGACAAATTTCTCGATTAGAAGCCCTGAAGCGACAAGTTTAAGTAGGGTGACATCCTTCAATCGAACAAATGTCCATGCATTTTTTGAAAAATACAGATCTGTAATAGAAAGATAGAAACTTAGCCCATCCCGGATTTGGAACATAGATGAAACGGGCGTAACTACAGTGCTAAAGCAAAAAAAAGTTGTTGCTGGAAGGGGCATGAAGCAGGTCGGTGCTGTGACATCCGTCGAAAGGGGCACTTTGGTTACATTGGCTGTAGCCATAAATGCAATTGGTAATGCGATTCCCTGTATGTTCGTCTTTCCCTGTATTCGTTACAACGATTTGTTTGTTAGAAACAGACCACCGGAATGTATAGACGTTGGTAATAAATCTGGATGGATGACACAGAGTTTTTGAAATTTTTGGATCAATTTATTCATCATGTGAAGCCGTCGGAAGAGGATCCAGTTTTGCTTTTAATGGATAACCATAACTCACATGTAAATGTTGAAGTCGTCGACAAAGCGAAGAGAAACCATGTCGTTCTTTCTCTATAAACATATATCGTTGTTGCAAGGACAAAGTGCTATATTGTTTAAACCTAATGTTAATTGTATTGCTTAATAAAAAAATGACATTGTAATTTTGAGTTTTCTTTATTTATAGAGGAAAATACTTACAATGTTAATTGTTGCCCCTTTTGTTAATACTTACCTCGGAAGTGTTAATTATAGCCCCGATTGCGGGGTAAGTATTAATTTCTGACTTTTCTGAGTAAAATCGACTTTCTTAAAAAGGTATTCATTTCTTGTCAAATTAAAACCAACGAAATGGTTATTGAATAGTTTAGACATCATTTGATACAAAAATAATTTCAAAATGTTTAGGTATCTTGAAGATACAACTGGAAATATAAATTTTGTTAAGTCGCGCCCCGGTCTCCCCTACTATATGTTAACTTTAAGGTATGATTTTCAGTCACGCCGCGAAAATTTTACGTTTGAGAAATTCACCCTTAAGCTACATAAAGATTGTTTATATTCATCACTTAAAGCCTACCTTAGTTATAGTCTGTATACTTAGCGATGTGTGATAGGTATATCCAAGAATATTATTCGGTACGCAACGACTGAGGCCACTAAAATGAATTGCAATTGTTATAACATAAAACATCCGCTTTTGCGGATAGAAGTTTCTGACAAGTGACAATCCTGGCTGTGTACCTACTGGTTTGCAGGTTACAATAAGTCCTGCTCCAAAGATCATGTTAGGACATAATTTTTTTATATAGGCAACATTAATAAGAATTCCTCTCTTAAATCTCAGGAACAGCGTGTTCTCATATATCCAATCGTTAATTTTACTTATATTTATTGTCACGGTAACCATGACCCATTATGTGGCCCGGATGCTGCCACCTAAGTTGTATAAAAACACCTCAATTAATACAATAAGGAAGATAAAGCACTATGCTATCTAGTTTACCTCAATTATAAACATAATATCGCTCTCCTAAACTACCCGGCACCGTATAAGTTATTCTGATGTTCGGGCACCGTGTGTGGCCGCACTTCACACTTGTCGAAATGGGCTGTTGTACAAATGTTTCAGAAGCTCTTAAGGCTCTATTAATAAGTGCAGGCCCCTTCCCGCATTGTGATGAGACGTACAAACAAGTTAGCTTATTTGCTAGCTATTGTAAGTGCTGTAACAATACAATTATGATGGAAGCAGAACAGCTTTAACCGTCTTCTAAAAACGTGGAGTTTATTGAAATAAAACGACATATTTTTAACGCTTAAACTAGCTTTACATAGACCTCCAACCCTGAGAGATAAGCATAGTACTAGTAGGTCTAGCTTGCCCGGCTTGGCAGGCTTGCAAGTGAGGTTAGATACTTACCTAGGGTCCCTAATTACCTTTGAATACTGTATTTCCATCCAATTGAGTAGTTCAACAGGGGAAGTATCTCCGCCCTCCAGAATTACCACAGCCATAATAACATCGTGTTATGTTCCCGGCGGTGAGTAGGGTAGCCAGAGCTCACTGAAGACCTTTTGTGCTGTCGGCGGGTAGTCCAGAGGCTTGTCGTGCTTTGTCTTCTACAATGACGCGCCCATACGACGCGGCCACGGACATCTATTTCCATCAGGTGGGCCGTGTGCTTGTCTGCCTCCTAAGTGGTATACAAATAAACCATCATTTTCATGTCAGCGTTGAATCCCGGCTGTATTCGAGTCCTTCATCTCGGAACCTGAGGTTGACTATTTAGTTTTACCTTCCCTTTTTTTTTCGCGCGGAAGTCCCCACGGATACCTCCCCCGCCTGAGCCGGTGGAGGAGGGTATGTCGGACTCGAACCGACTAAAACCGCACGACGTCTCTGGGTCGCAGTGCTAGACCGAAGGTGCGATTGTCATCAACATATCGCTCGCACCTCGGCTGACTTTACTTCCCACGTTTATCGTCATCTCCTATATATTCATGGTAAAATTCGATCTTGGAAAATATTATTTATATGTGAGTCGGTATAGCAACTCACTTATCGTGCCATGAATTTCACTCAAGAGAGAAAAATTAACGAACTCGTAGGGACTGTCAACGCCAGCCAGCCCTTCGCATTTTATTAGAAAATCGTTTTCACAAGATTCTTATCTGTTCCCTTTATGAGATGCTTTTGTTATTGTGTTTATTTACAAGGACTCGCATACAAAGAAATAGTCTCGATGATTGATTGAAAATTTGTCAACGTACTTATCGAGAAATTTTATGAAACCGTTCTTTCTGAGTGTAAGAAACAAAGTAAGAAAGGGTTTATGCCTGAGAGTGACATATGAGCAATAAACTAATTTTACCCCGTAATATAACGAGAAGTCCTGTGGAACCATAAAACTGAAATTCTGCGTGAGAAATGCAGATAAATCAACAACATCCATATTTCTTTCTTTGTCTTGTGTTGGCATTTACAGGGTTAACTGCTGTCCGAATCCCCAACTATGAGTAAATAGCTAGAGCCTCGTCCTTTGATCGGCAGGTGGTCAGCGGTTTAGCAGGGTAAGCTTGGTTTTTGCTTCATAGATCTTAGTTCCCGGTTCCCGAAGATACGGTAGGGTACTTTTTGCGTCCCCATGGATATATCTTAAACTCAAACCCGCCTCACATCGGATACACCAGATGATTGTGCAGGGTTTCCTCTAGGGGTGAAGCGAAAGTCACTCCCATAAAAAACATGTAATTCAAAGCAAAGCCTTGTTGGTTTCCGGTGGAGTAGAATAGGACCACCCCAGCTCTTCCTGTGGGTATCGTAAAAGACGACTAAGGGATAGGGCCGTTCTCCATCCCATAGTAAACATACAGCCTAAGATAAAGGGCCCGCTAGACGGCAATATACTCACCCCCTATTACGTCATGGGACCGAAAATCATAATTGACGAAACGTGGGTGCGAGTATACCTCTGCCTACCCCTTTGGGGATTTACAGACGTGAGTATATGGATGGATGGAAGATGTCAGCACAAGGAGGAGAAGGATCATAAGGTCCGATAAGATTTTGTCGTTGACCGCCCCTTTGTTCGAACAACTGTTACCTTACAAATCCGCGTGACTTTATGCACTTAATCAAACCCGAAATCGCAAAGGTACCTTCAATTGTGCTTGACATTTATCACGCACGAGGTTCTGCATAAGAAGTATAACGGTCGATGCATTTATGTCGTGTGAAGACACCAAGGGCTTACGATTTCACCGTGGAGTTTCAAATTGCTACGTCTTAGGATGAGACTCCACTTATGTGGTTGAGTTGCGTCTTAGAAATTTATAAGAATGTGATTGTTACTGCCCTCCTGGATAAGTGGCAAAACGTTGGCAGAATAGAATGATGAATGCACTCTAGGAGGCTGGTTATAAATTACTAAGAATGACCCTTCCCCGCGATGACGCAATGCGAACGCACAAGACTAAGAAGTGGGGTCTTACCTTTATAGTTGCGTGTGTAGCAGACATAAGCAATTAACCAATAAAAATACATTTAAATGACGGAGAAACATGAAATGAGGATTAAAACCTCATAACAGCAATTGCTGACCACGCTGCCGCTGGGACCAGTGTGGAGGCAAGGTAGCAATATTATAATATTTGTTAAGTGAAACATGTGGTCTAAAATGTAAGTAAAATTCACCAACCGAATTAATTCATCTAGAAAACCCTATAATGTGATAGTTTGTGAAGATGTTTGAATATTTATATAATATGTATGTTTTCCACGCTCAAACTGATCGGATCTAGCTGAAATTTCGTACAGAAATAAATTAGCCCCTGTTTAGATACGGCGGGAGCGCGCGCGGTTCCCGCTTTGCCTCTTATTTTTATAAAAATCTATTAGACCGTTCAGACATGAACCGGGAACCGAGAAGTGACTGAAAAGCACCTAAGTCTGAAATAACATAACTATAGGTCACTTTTTATCCCAGGAATAGATTCCCATGGGTTCCGAGAACAGGACCATAATGCTACGCGATTACTACAACATCAGCTAGTAAACTACTGAATAATATTTTATTGAATTTTAAACTTAGCGTCAGAAACATCTTGACCTACAAAGTCTCAAAATGATCATAAAACTAAGGTATTAAAAGCAAATCCAACTGTTTTATTGATTTAAAATTGTATTTACCGAACTACCGGTGTGTACGAAACATCACAACAATCCGTCAACAAGAAGCGAAGAAAACCAAGGAATTAAGATCATTTTGAGCACCTTGTTCATCAAAATCTTTCTGATACTGACTGTACCTACTAAATCTACGTCAATAAATACTTGCAAGATTCCGCAATTTAATCAAACGTGGGTTGTATTTGCGATCCCATCCCCGTGACACAATATACCTACAGATCTACAGTTACAAGGGAGGGAGCGTTGAAAAGCCATTATTCTGTTAGATGCGCTGTCGTGTCACGGTTATTATGTGCCAGTGTGCCCGTATCTGTCAGGAAGTAACGCAACACACGGCGCCCACAATAGCGTACAACGTTTGCCTCCGGCTTGACATTGATTCAATAGAAGCTACCTATAACATTGAATCGATATTAAACTATTAGTTGGTAAATAACTTGATATTGGTGATGATTCTGTTTTGGTAAATAAAGTAAATCGATATTGTAATCGAATCTGTTACTACAAAATGTCGAAGGACCTTTGGCTAATTTTGGAAAAGAATGTTCGTGTTTTGTTTTTGGTCGAGTTTTGTGGGTACAGTGGACGACAAATATTTTAGACATGCTGGGGGAATGGGGAAGAGATTTGTGTTCGAAAAACGACAGTGAAGAACTAAGTTATTACGAGTCATCATTTTTGTCGCAGCGTTAGTCCCTGTTGGATCCAAAACTTGCACTTTAGAGCTTGGATTCCACTCTTCTAATCTTTCTTTTGATTTGGCTTATCTTTTGCGCAAACGAGAGTTAATGAGAGTTAAAACAACTCTGATAACGTAACCGAGAGGAAAGCTTGCGCCATAGTGTCAGTTTGTAGCGCAAATGCGGAATGAATGAGTAAAGTTGTAACATTGTATACACGTAAAGACAAAAACATTGCTGCACGCCAATCGTTGTAAACAAAGTTCTGGTACTTTGACATAACTTTACACTTCCTGATTCCTTTTTCCTACAGTTCCGAGTCCTTTAAGCAGGGCGTGATAAGATCTGATGAGGCCGTCAAGCTGAGTACCGCCACTGTTAACATGGTACATGTTTACGATGGTGACCCTCTTTCCGAGACTTTAGCTTTAGCTTACCATCAGGCGGGGTGAAGTCAAATTGACGTGTGCTTTATAAAAAAAACTTCAATACATTGATACAAACAACATCTTTGTCTTCTCGAGAGCATACTTAGTAATTGTTACGTTGGGTATATGTATAATAGATACATTAGATTACCGTGTTGTTTTTCAGTGGGGTTGAATAGGACCACACCAGTTCTTCCTGTGTGTGTCGTGAATACGACTAAGGGGATTCTTCATCCGACAGTAAACATACAGCTCAAGACAAAGTGTCCGCTAAACGTCAGTAGCTATAACGTGTGACCGAAAATCATAGTTGGCGACACTTGGGTGTTAATACACCTCTGCCTACCCCATCGGGCATTTACAGGCGTGAGTATATTTAAGCCTGTACAGAACTAATATGATAGGGTAATCAACTATCCAGATTTTGCCCAGGCCCACCTCTTCAGCAAGCTGGTACGCCTGTTAATGACGTATGACGCTCTAGTTCAGACCTTCTTCTTGATTTAGGTCAGACCATTATTTGAATACCTAATGTCAGTTCAACTAGCAGTTAAAACAAAAGTAATATTTAACTTTCTTTCAAAACACTAAAGGTGTTTTTTTGCACCAGGAATTTATACGGGAAAAATGTTACCCACCAGAGTTTTTACCAGAGAATTTAGTCAGTGAATTTAATCAGAGAATTTAGTGGGGAAAAGTTGATATATATTTTTAAACATTCCACTTTGCCTCACCAGTGGGGACGCTTGGTGAGGCAAACTGTTGGTATTCAGCAGAGTAGCAGAAATATAATTTCAAATTAATGTCATTTCTAAAACGTAAGTAAACATTCGAGAATATAGGAACTGCCTATACATTTGCGATCGTCTTTAGATACCATTATTTCATCCCTGTCAAATCAATGTCCTCTGCTGCTCGCCATAAAACTTCCTACCTTTCAATCGTTTCTTCGCCTGGAGAATCAGTCAATGAAATATAACTTTTATACATCACTAGTTGTTGCACACGGCTCCTCTTGCGTGAAATTATGTTCCTATCTCACAGCCCATGGGTACCTATTGCAGGGATGTAAAGCTGAAAGTCATTAAAAGTAAATTACATCATAATTGCAAAGTAGAGGACTTTTTTATGTTCGTTTAATGTTTCCCCTGGTAGACGTTTTAGACAAATTCGTGGAGATTTTCAAAAAATATAATGGATAGGGAATTAATGATGACAAAAAAAGTCCAAGTATTTATTTAAAATTGTGTAGCGCTACTACAGGTTTTTGACGTCAATTTCTGCTTAAAACTAAGCTTACCACCACTTCCTAAGCACCAGTGGAGAAGAAATGGCGCAACAAACTCCACTGTAGCATTTTATAGACGTCAATTTACAAAAAGTGATTTCTTAAGACAAAATATTGACGAATGTACATTTATCTCGTTATTATATAATTAAAGTGTATACATATAAAAAAAACTTATAAAATAATTAACCCAAGTTAACCTAAAAATAAGTAAATAAAGACGTTTTAGGGTAGGCAGCGCGGGTGTAACGCCCCTGATGCATACGTCCATAAGCCGCGGTAAACGCTTTCCATCAGGTGGGCCGTGTGCTTGTCTGCCACCTAAGTGGTATAGAAAAAAAAAGAAGTTGATGAAAGTAAGGAAGACATTGTGTGTGGATGTGTACGCGTCCAAGGTGAGATGAAGAATTATTATATTATGTAGATGGATACAGGAAATACTTTTAAGTCACATTTATAACATTAATAGGGTTTGTTTTATATTTTGTTAATGACTGCCTGTAGCCTGTAGAATTCCAAACCTATTCCTGCAACCCAGTATAATACATATATAAACCTCCCTCTTGAATCACTATATCTATTGCTGAAAACTGCGTTAAAATCCGTTGAGCACTTTAAAATAAATCTAAACGAATAGACAGCGAAAGAACTTCATTTTTACCCGACTGCCGAAGGAAGGAGCGTAATATTTTTATACGTAATCCTGAAATGAACTCTCAAGATTTATTGTTATTTTGTAATTAAATTACATTCCAAAAACTGCAAGATAACATCCAAATACATTGGGGAAAAGAAGCATTTCTTTTTCCCGATGTATTTGGAGCTTAAAAAGTTAGCTTAATAAATGCTATAAAAATTTCATTCAAATGTACGATAATAGTTGAAACCTGTCGCGCTCAGAGCACAGCTCGCAGCCGTTAACACTCCTGTAATGTATGCAATTATCGAATCCAAACCCATTACAGTATTGTATTAACACTATCGACATACACGTTTATTTGCTCGGTATTTAATTTCTGCAGATTAACGAACAGTAATATAATATTTTGTCTTATATTGGTATTTACTGTGCAAATAATGAAGGGGTATTTGGGGACCTCGGCAAGGTTAAGAGGCCCAAGTAAACCTCCTTTACTAGCTGGTTATTGATGGGTGGGGTTCTGGCGTAGGCTTTCCTATTGGTTGGGTGATTCAGACTGCAGTCGCTCCCTTAAAAGTCAAGATAGAGAATAGACGAGAGTAGGACAGTGGACCTTGAGTTTTGTTTGAGGCTTTAATGAAGCCGTATATGTAGTTATTAATAGGTTTATACTGACGTTAAAGGGAGCGACTGACATCTGACCACCCAAACTCGAGAGAAAACTTGCGCCAGAGATCATACCTTTATTGCAGGTGTAGGCACTGGCTGGCAGGTAAGGTAAGGGTTCTAAAGTTTTTGACGTGACTCCATACAACCCTTGACGACCTCGTATATGCTTTTTAAGGCCCCACTTAAAGAATCCAGGATGTTATCAAGAAGGTAAAAGACTATAATAGCTACTACATACCATAAAACAACCACATCTTTATCCAAGACACGTAACCGACCCACTACGACCAAGTTACAAAGTTGGCACCAAACAAAGACACAAAAATTTTCCACAAAATATTAGAAACAAAATGGACGCTGTCTAAAATTCGTTAAAAGTTCTTTGCCCCAGTGCGCGACGCTAATGAACCGAGCGATCCACTCGTTTTTACCTTTCGGCGCGACGGCGACCGTCCAATCTTGACCGTATCAATCATAATTGGCCGCTTTTTGCGATTTCCAGAATCGCAGTGCTGCGTGCACGCATGGTGACGGCGGGCGGTGCGCGGGCGCAGGGGGGTGTCACTGTGCAAATGCACTCGTAAACCTGGCCCGAGGTCAACGCACCCCCTCCCCGCGCGCGCCGACCGCCCCGCTCACCCCCGGGCCTATAAAACGTTTACCGCTACAATATATTATTTATTTTATTATAGACGTAGCAGGAGCAGGCCTATGGTTGTATACATACTGCATCATGTGCTTTTGTCTATGTTCTGCACTCGTGTCAGTACGACATTTTATAGGTAAGGAATATCATTCATAATTTATGACACGCAATGTTGAGTCAGTAGCGTTTGGGTGCGATTGTTGGACCCTAGATTTGATTCCTGGTCAGAGACGTAGAATGATTAAGCAGCACGGAGGTTTGATTCGAAATATGTCCAGTGAGCGATAACCTAAACAAAATGGAGGTGTAAGATGATTCTGCCCACCCTATTAAAGGTATACGGGCGTCAAAATTAACTTAATCTAACACAAAATATCGTGAATACCTTTGGGAGACTAATATAAGTCTTTATTAAGGGAAAGGATCCCTCGATCTAGTGACAGTTGCTCGGTAACACTGTCGCCACATTACCTACCATAATGGTAAATTTGAATTTACTATAGCTCTCTTCTGTTCTATGTATCTATTTGGCAAATTGAAAATTACGAGGACGATTACCATCTGACCCCTCAAATGCCAAAAAAAACCTGAACGTTGATGAAAGTAAAATAGATAGATATAGGAATAAGTAGATTTTATGACTGAAAGATATTTCAGTATATCATGTTTTGTCATAAATGAAATCATTTGCTACCATTGTAACAAATTAATGTTTCAATAATTCTAACCATTAAGTCCTCAATTATAGAAACGATCACTCCCTCACACCCCCGCTCTGAATATAATAGGTAGTGACGTCATTGACGCGACACCAACTGTTACTCGAACCGTTTGTCGCCTCCTGACTCACGAATATTAACAAGGCGTGCATAACGCTTTGAAAGCGTTTGAGATGTGCTGAAATAAAGCCTAAATATTTCTGTCTATTTTTTTTTGTACTCATTTGTTAGCTTTTGTCAGAAGCGAGCGAATGTGTAATGTAGCAACAGTTTGTTCATACGACTGTAGTGTATAACGTAGGTATGTTATTTGTCAGACAATAACAAAGTCAGAAAAGGTGACTAGAGATTCTTAGGGTAATAAATAAATTATGAGTGACTTCTTCCCCGTTTCAGTAGAAACTTCCAATTTTTTCTAACATTTTCTTTACGAGTCTTGTCCTTAATACAATACAAAAAAGGATTAACCAAATAGGTGGAACTGCTTTGAAATCTACGGGCAAACAATTTTGGTAATTGATATTTGTGGATATAGATGTGAAAGGTTGCATGTTACTGTGTTTTCTTTCACGGACCTCAAGGGATTAACAAATCTACATATACGTCGAATTGAGAGTGTTTATGGGCCCGTGAAAGCCCATAAACTTTCCACTGAAAGACTAAGTTTCTGAACGACACTTATCAGAAAATGTATGAACTTCGAAAAAGAATATTTTCGGACGGGACTCGAATCCGCAGTCTTTCCGTACAGGGGGGATGCCTTGACCAATTCGGCTACCGAGACACGCCCGATGTGATTCAAATTTCCCATCTTATACGTCTTTAAGGCGACGCGAAGGCATACTTAATGCTGTAAAAATTCATTTAATTGTATTTTGTTTATTACAATGACACCAATATATATAATATATTTTATGAATATTCCACAACATTCCACACAACGCTATGTAGATGCATGGTAAGCAAAGCTCATCTAGCTTGTGTTATGGAATATAAAATGCGGATAAATATACTTATATACTTTTTTGTAAATACCTACATATTTATACATAGAAACACCCAGACCAATGCAAATAGCCATATTCATACAAATATTTGCACTGAGCGGGGATCGAACCCGCGCCTCCTGCGTAGCAGTCGCGTTCACTACTACCATCATTATCATAATTTTGGACTTTTTGAAATTAAATCTCTCGAGGTGTCTCTTTTGAAAGCAAAATTAAAAAAGTTGAAAGTGTGATTTCGTAGATTGTAAGTTCTGTTTTATTCGTTACTAGCTTTTTGCCCACGGTGGAGATAAAAAGCCCATAAAATGTATTCGCTTTAATATATCCAGCGCTTAATTTTTATCCAGACCTGTTCTTGCATTATTGAGCGACAAATATCCATCTATATAATCAAACTTTTGCATTTATTACAGGAATAAGATAAGATACAAAGTAAGATGAATTTACTTATCTTCATCCGCTAAAATGTGTCCATTGTTGCTCACATTTTCCTCAAAAGATTATGATTTCATGCTACCTCAAAATGTTCGGCGGTAGCACGGGAATCACTTAAATAATTTGTCACTAAGGAGGTGCGAGTCTTTGCTGCGGTGACGGGAACCGATGCGGGTCTATTGTGTTGTGGATTTTGAGTTATCCTGCAGTAGTGGGCACTTTGCGGAGATTTATGATTATGGGAAGAGGAATCGATGAGTGAGATAAGATTGCTGCTGGAAATGTGTGCTGAGTGGGATTTGGTAGGAAAGGGGCAGTAAGTAGGTACTTAATAAGTTTGGGAAGTGGGAATTAATCGATCGGATGATAAATTAGGTAAGTAGGGTATATTCTGTATATAATAGCTCGATTTACATATCTTGGACCTAAAATGTGGTCGATACGTATAGTACACGTTTTTTGCATGTATTTTGAATATAGCACGGGGTGCTACTACGGTGGACGAACTCAAATTAACCAAATACAGATTACTAGCTTTTCCCGCGGCTCCACCCGCGAGGATGTCGGTTATCGCAACCAAACATAGCCTATGTCCTTTCTCCAGGTTTAATCTACCACTGTAGCAAATTTCATCAAAAGCGGTTCAAACCACTAAACTAACATACAGACCGACAGACAGACAGACAGAGTTACTTTCGCATTTATAACATTAGTATGGATTACAGAACAATCTGCGTGCGCCAGGGCGTTTTATATTTCGGAATTTAAGTCCAAGATAATTATGATAAATAATTATAATAAGCTCAATTATATAATCATATAATCGAGCTTATTATAATGGTTGTGGAGTAAGCTTGTGTGTTATAATATCGTAAGGACAAGAGCAAAGCAATGCCGTTTCTTCGCCTATCATAAACCTACATCACACATATGTACTGAAAACCTCTGCTTACCATTTTGAGAAGACTCGATAGCCGTGAGTATATACAAACGTTCATCGAAAATTATGTTTTCAGATCGTTAACAGCACTCCCGGTCTGTCCAAATAATCTCAAGAAAAACGCGCTTCGTAAAAGGTTTCCAATTTCTGTCAAGAACGATCAAGGAACGGTGGCCAATCACGTAGAAGAAATAACCTCACATCCATTTTTTAAAGTAAGGTACAGTCAACTTCAAAAGTATAAGATAATTACACCGATTTCAAATTTAAAAATGAGAATTTAATTTATTAATTACATTTAAATGTACATTTATTTATTGTACTCATGTATAGATAATAGAGATAGTGAGAGAGAGAGAGAAGGAGAGAGCAAGAGAGATTACTTTGCTGAAAAACTTTTTTTTAAATGTGAAAATGGTCATTTACTTTTCGCGCTGATTATACTAAGTTCTCACCGAAAAAAAAACTTCTGCAGATCGAATTTAATAAGGAAAATGTCCTCCAAATTGACGAGGGACTTGCTTCAAACTTATAAATAAAGATGTCTGTAATAATTTCGTGTTTTTAAACTTTCTTAAAAGATTTCGCTTTGAAAGAAAAATAGATTCGTTTAAAGTGTGAGCACGTCTTTCAGTTTGAAAGCCAGCTTCCGAAAGAAGCTTAGGCCTACTATGAAACGTACCTATAGCTGGATTCATATATCTTGGACCTGAATCTCGAAATATAAAACGCCATGGCGCACGCAGATTGTTTTATAATAATCTATGTATAAATAGGGTATTTGACTAAGTCGTCGATTCTTCCCAATACTGCTTAATATGATATCTTGTTCTGAAAAAATATGCCTTGCAAAATAAAATATTGCATATCTAAACTGAAACTATGACTTTTCATTAGATGAAATTCCCAAAAAAAGTCAAAATATAAACAATCAAATTCAATTCAAATATATAACTTTTTAGATCCCTCATTAAATTTTAAATAACTTTTATTATGAACTATATACGTGTAATTCAACGTAGACTGAGATAAATGCGATATTCTCTTGCACTACATACATTTGTACTACGCGCTACAGAAGCGTGACGTCACAATTTCGTACGATTTTGTATGGAGCGTTTTCGGGCGGCGCGTCAAATTGAATTTTTCGAAATCAAATATCTTGAAAACTATTTGCCGTACGAAAATTTTACTTTTACAGTTCATTATATTATAAGACAGTGGTCATTTTTCGAAAGTAAAAAAAATAGTCAAATAGCCTATTGGTGAATTTGAGCTCGTCCACCGCAGTAACACCCCATACTATCTTCAAAATATATCCAAGAATTGTGTACTGCGTGTATAGAGCACATTTTAGGTCCAAGATATGTGAATCGAGCAATATATTATATGGTTTGAACAAAAAAAACTACTTACAAGATGTAAGTAGTTTTTTTTAATACGTATAAACCGCAATTTTCACCTTTCATTCAATTATCTCAAAAATAATGCAAGAACTTTTATATTATGATACTTGCTGCTACGGAGCCCTTCATGGTCCAGTCTGCCTTGCACTTGGCCGGTTTTTTATTTATTTTAATCATCCACCCAACCTATAATAGTAACTGATTTGACTATCAAATTTTATGACGTCACTAAATCTTTTTTCATACAAATTACCTTAAAACTTATCGTTTTGACGTTTAGTAAAAAGTAACTTATTTGACTAGTCAGTAGAATACCCAATTGGCTGAGACTGTTCACGATATTTGATCTCAATCAATATTCATTGTCAGATTAAAAGCCATTTTAACTTAACGTAGTGTACGCTGAAGTACCAGTGGCAATTCACCGATTACTCAATCAATCAACGTAAGCCTGTCTAGACAGCATACCATAAAGAAAATACATTAACAAACACATCTCATAGAAAAACTTAACGTGTCTACTTAGACTTCCATTGCAGGCATTGAAGTGGCCACTGATAACACGCCTTTGATTCCCACATTAAATTATTATAGAACAAAAAGTGAACTGTGGATGGAATACTAACTTTACCTACGTGTTTTTGTGTGGTATTTTTACGATATTCTTTGTTAATTTTAGAGTTATCAAATTGTCTTACTGAAATGTCAACATTAAAAAATAAATCAATACTTTAATGACAGTAAGTTAATGACAGTCTTAACGCACAGAATATCAAAATCAATATAAAAAGCACAGTTCTTCTAAGGCAATTGTATATTTTTTTCTATAACTATATAATTTCAGCTTTTCGGCTGGACACAAGGAGGTGTCAATAAATTTTTCTTTACATACTCTGTGGACGCTACGCAACGCGTATCAGCACAGCAGATGGATTTTCGGATTATTCCACTTTGCACTTAAATCACCTAAGGTAAATCACCTAGGTGATTTAAGTATACCAAACAGTGGACTTAAATCACCTAGGTGATTTAAGAATACCAAACGATGGACTTGAATCACCTAGGTGATTTAAGGTAATTGGAATTGGTGGAATTAAATACCCAGCCTATGTGAATAAAGTCGGCTATAAGAATTAAATTTATGTTAAGTATACTTTAATCACCTTGGAAATATAATGAACATAAAATAGTTTTTTATATATTTTATTAAAAAGGTTCTTCCTACAAAATTATAGTCTTCCAAGTAACTTATGCAGGTAATCAAAATAAATTAATCAAAATATTAGTTCTTTCTACAAAATTACAGTTTTGAATGTAACTTATGTACCTAGGTAATCAAAACAAAATAAACAAAATATTTAGATTTATCGCAGTTTTTCCAAAAAGTGTCCAACAGTGATCTATCCTGTGAGCAACTGCGCCTGATATTGTATTAAATCATCTCATGTGATGGTGGCAGTCGGGTTTTTTTTATTTATCACCTCTTTTATGACAACTGTTAATGATCCTCCTTAAAACTTATAAACTGAAATAAAATAATTAAAAAACTATTTTATGTTCATATCCTAGGTGATTATAGTATATTTAACATAAATAGTATTCTTACGGTCGACTTTATTCACCTAAGTTGGGTATTTAAGTCCACCAATTCGAATACCTTAAATCACCTAGGTGATTGAAGTCCATCGTTTGGTATTCATAAATCACCTAGGTGATTTAAGTCCACTGTTTGGTATACTTAAATCACCTAGGTGATTTAAGTGGAATAATCCGGATTTTCGCGCTCAACTTTTATGTAATTTTACGCAAATTACTTATATTAATTATTTAATGAGATTAGATTAGTACCTAGTGTATGAAACTGCACATAATTTGGTCTTGAAACACTCCTGTGATCCTATAAAAAAACTCGAATATTGCTCGTCTTTTTAGTTCACACTCATATTTTAAGAACCCATATTATGTAACAGTTTCATTGATGGATTCGGAAACTCATCATCATCTTCATCAAAGTGCCCACTAAACGGCAGTAGTGTGACCGAAAATCATAATTGGCGACACTTGGGTGTTAATACACCTCTGCCTACCCCATCAGGGATTTACAAGCGTGAGTATATGTATGTATGTGATTGTGATTGATGCAATGTGGACTGTATGTATGAATTAAACTGGTTAGGTAAATTATAGGGAATATAAAAAAAGAAGCCATATGTTAGTGAGATTGCTTTTTTACTATTTTTACAAGATATGACAGCGCCGGAAAACAAAAGGTATGCAAATTCATTGTTTAAAAAATAAGAAAAAATCATAACTTCTATAAAAAGGTGTGTCGTGCACAGTGATAATCTTAATAAAGACTGATATAAATTTTGAAACACTTTTTCTTTTCACCTGTACTTGTTTTTTTTGTACCGAAATACCCATTATCATTAACATTATCAATATTCGGGGAAAAACGCAACAAATCCTTTGTTATTTAAACTTGTAATATTATTCGGAGGAAAACGCAACTGGGTGATAATGCCACTAACCCAAATCAGTATAAGTTTATTATGAGATTATGGAGGTTGAAAAATATTAAAGCCCTATTAATTTTATATTCTGTGGTCCCATTCTTAATTCCTTAACTTCTTAATAAAACTGTTTCCACCATTTTGGTGGCCTCATTTAATTCTTAATTTAGTCGCTTGAGACCCTTACCACGTACATCCTGTAACTTCGTACAAGACCTAATGAAAATTAATTAGTTGTGGACTCGGCTATTATAAGTAATTGAATTTTTTGTGATCCCGTTAATACTATAATTACAGTGCCTTACTATAACTAGAAGTAAAAAGTTTAAACCAACTTTTAATTTGAATGAATTTTTATAGCATTTATTATGCTAACTTTTAAGTTCGAAAAACATCGGAAAAAGTGAAACGCTCAAGTGAGATTTGAACTCACGACCTTTCCCTTACAGGGGGAATGCTCTTCCAACTGAGCTATTGAGCCACACCTGAATCATTTCAAATTTTCCTTCTCTTTATATCCGTCTTTAAGGGCGACGGTGGTGCCACCTACCAATATTCTTACGACTCACGTAGTCTCACTTGAGCGTTTGACTTTTTCTGATGTTTTTCCAACTTTTAATGTAATTACATATTTTCATTTGCTGATATTCCTTCTAACTAAGCAATATATTTAACAATTTTAGTTAATGTTACTTTAGTTTTTTTAAACTAGACCCTATATAATATAATCCAAGACACAAAATTTTTCTTTACATTTTTAAGGGTTCTGCACCTGACGAGGAAAGAACAGAACCCTATCACTTCGTTGTCTGTCTGTCTGTCTGTCTTGTCCATCTGTCTGTTAAGACCTTTTTTTCAGGAATGCGTGGAACAAGTTGAAATTCATACCACAAACTTGTGTATAACGTTTTGAAGCTGTGCAAAAATCAAACTTCAAAGTCAAATTATATTATACTAGCTTTTGCCCGCGGCTCCGCCCGCGTGGATGTCGGTTATCGCGACCAAACATAGCCTATGTCCTTTCTCATAGTCTAATCTACGCCTATACCAAATTTCATCAAAATCGGTTCAGTGGTTTAGGCTCGAAAGCGTAACATACAGACAGACAGACAGACAGAGTTACTTTCGCATTTATAATATTAGTATGGATTGTGGTTTATGTAGCCTAAGTTATCTACCGAGGATCCCGTCCCTCGGTGCGCGAGTCCCATTCGGACTTGACCAGCTTTTTTTTAAACTGTTTAAATTATGTGTGAAATACTCAATTTGTGTCAAATGACCAAAAAATCTAATTACTTCAAAAGAGAAAGCCAATTCCCGAACTACCATACCTACAACCACGCAGTCCACACACATCCTTCTAAATCATACATATCTTTAATCTATTTTCTTTTTTTTTTCGTATGGATATCCGCTCCGATACCTCCCCTGGGGAGATTATGTAGATTCAAACCGACTAAAACCGCACACTGACAGAACATTTTGGGTCATCGATAGCTTTGCTAGTACTATTATTTATTCTGTGACGTTACCTTGGATACTCCATCTATTTTCCGCGTCCTTGAACGTTGTACGCACAAGTTCGTTACTGCGTCATTGTACTCTTGGATAAACAATATGTAAATGAGCTTGATAAGATAACGTTATCTGTCACAACGGCTTATCGATAAGATTTCGTCCTGGATACTAGAGATATAAATAGCTTTATATACTCGTCTGATGTTTTATATTGAACTAGCCTAGAACTAGACGTCGGTTATGTGATATCGCATCTAGCACGTTCCATGATATACAATAATGTCAACCTTTACATACGTACCTTTGATTTGTCTGACGTTTCGACTAAGTTACACCGGCCGTGATCACAGGCTGACAGACTCAGCCTGTGTTCGCGGTAATTCTCGTTAACATTATTGTATATCTGTCTAAATAATCGTAAGCCTCGGAAAGCACGGTAAGCCGTCGGTGCCGGTAACTATACAAAAATCCATGGCAGCCGTTTCGGGTAATTGGTGTCTTAAAAAGTCCGAAAACTAGTCTAATAACAGAACTTCGATATCAGCAATGGGTTGTGAAGGTCTGATGGCAGTCGCTCCTCAGAAAATATCGGATTCCAGCTAAAACTGGTATTAAGCGGACTCCAGACTCCAAGCAACGCTAAGAGGAAGAAGAATAGATTGTGAAGGTCAGATCCTTTCCTTCACAGGACGACACGTGCAAGGTTAAGATGCCATCCGTATAAGGTGCAGAGTATACCTGCTAGAACCAAGCGTTTCAGTGACTCATTTCATGCCGCACCACTAAGACCTGGAACTCCCTGCCAGCTCACGTGTTACCTTCTGCCTATCGGCCCCAACTGAGTTGGAAAAATATTCGAAGGAGGGTGATGATGACAGATATCTTTGTTAGTAAAAGCAAGTAATAACATAATTAATTTGCACCTTAACTTTAAAAACCAAAGGTGTGTGACCGGGGATCGAACTGGGACCACTGAAGTGAAACGCCACTCGGCTTTCACTGTTAACCCCATTTAAATATTAATAACTGTAATATAATGATCTGTATCGCGTAACGCAAAACCATTGTGTATATAATTAGATTATAACAGTAAAACTCAAAGTTATTAAAAATATATTTAATATCGCTAAGTTCTATTGTGTCTTTATTAACCTCCGTTATCGCTACACCGGGTCAACGATGGAGTGGTGTGACTAGTGACCTGGGTACCTATAGCCTAAGAAAGAACACCCTAAGAACCCAGCAGGCTTTAGCCACATGTCAGACCACAAGTGGCTTCATACAGAGGTAACGATAGCATACTTATATAGCTATAGAAGGAATATCGCTGATTTATTAAAGAATACTTAGCCGTGTGGTTTTTTTATATAAAGAATATTAGAACCGAAGTTACTAATATTCCCTCTAACCCCTCCAACTAAGCTAAATTGCTTGTGCTAGGAGTGGGTTCACGTCGGTAGTGTAATGGAAAAAAAAATTACCAGGATTCGAACCCGGGACCTCTCGATCGTAAGGCCGACCCCTTAACCACTAAGCTACTGACGCTTTCCGGCAGGGTAGAATTTGGGCCACCCCATCTCTTCCCATACGATGTTGTACAAGGCGTCTAAGGGTAGTGCTGTTCAACATCAGACAGATATATACAGCACATACTCAGCCTCAGATGCATGGCTTAGTTTTGAGTCAACAATTGTATTAATTATTTGTATAATTAGCATAATTAATACTGTAAAATTCATTCAATGTACTTAGGTACTTTACAATACACAATTATATAAAAGGTAATTTTCGTTCGGCGAAAGTTTTCTTATGCTTTACAACGAATTTATTTTACTTTTACTGACAAGCACACATTGAATAAATTTAAAATAGTGTACTTACAATCAGTCAGTATCAGAAAGATGTTGACGAACAAAGTTCTCAAAATGATCTTAATTTCGTTTTTAACCCCCTTCCAGTTAACCGATCGTTTTGATATTTGGTACACACCTCTAGTTCAAACAATTATACCATATAAATCAATAAAACAGTTTGATTTGCTCTCAATACGAGAGTTTTAAGATAATTTTGAGCCTTCGTCGTACTTTTTTTCTTAGGCATACTCTCTCAAAAATGGAGAATGATTAAGGTCGAGTTTTAACTAATGGCCGAATACGATTACTTTAATAATAATAATTGTCTTTATTGTACACCAAGGATATAGCATATAACACATAATAACTTTTTGGTAGGTAAATACAATTGGTGGCCTTATCGCTCTGCGGCAATCTCTTCCAGGCTACCATAGGATGGAGAGAAAAAAATGGAGACAAATAAACACAATAGCTACCTAAGTATAGGTAGATATACATAAATATATCAAACATACATACATACTATTACGAGTAATATCACAGATTATGGCATAACATTAATATACACATAAATATAGATAATAACATTTTCCCATATTATAATCAAGGAAAATAATTAATTATTTATTCCACTTCGGTCAGAGAGCCTAGGTAGTGTTCTCTGACTTGTCTTTTAAATATAGGCAAGGATTGAGCTCGCCTAATAGTTGCTGGGAGAGCATTAAAGCTCTAAGACATGCATACAACCTTTCAACACGTATTCCTCAGGCACTTTATTAAAGGCAACATTTTTCAGTTCAAGATAAAAAATAAAATAAATAAAACCCTTCCCTAATAACCGAGAAACCGAATTTCACGTCCGTATTCGAGAGATACCGGTGCAGAATTTTGATTACCCGTTGATGGTGAACCGAAGTCCTATTACGTTTTGAACCCTAACGTACGCCTACGTTCAGAAACTTTTTCCATTCGAACCCTTATCTTGTATTGCTGGCCATAAACGTGTTTGATCGTACTTGTGTCGTATTCTGTAAATTTGTTTTTTAAACGATTGTTTTAGTTTCACCTGTAATCTTAGTAAAGCTAATATAGGAGTCCAAGATTGTTTACATACCTAGTTTAATTTAGTCTAGTAATCAAAGACATACATACCCCGGTGATCCGCGAGGGGGTAGGCAGAGGTGCATTAACATCCACATTTCGCGAACTTTGCTTTTGGTATTTTTTTTTATAGGACACGTCAATTTGACTTCACCTCGCCTGATGTGAAGCTAAAGGCAAAGTCTCGGAAAGAGGGTCACCATCTTAAACATGTACCATGTTAACAGTGGTGGTACTCAGCTTGACGGTCGGTACTGTAAGAAGAAGGAAACACGTGAGCTGGCAGCGAGTTCCAGGTCTTAGTGGTGCGGCATAAGAATGAGTCACTAAAACGCTTGGTTCTAGCACCGTATACGGATGGCATTTTAGCCCTGCACGTGTCGTCCTGTGAAGGGAAGGAGAGGGTGGGACTAATTGGAAGAGCTCATCAGAACATTCACCATGGTAGAGACGGTAGAATACTGCCAAAGATGCAACATCTCTACGCATCTGCAATCGAGGGTCTTCGTGACCTCTCTTCGTGACCTCTCATCTTGGTCTCAGGTAATAGAAGGTTTGTAACGTTTCTGTGACAATTTGTTATTTGAAAGCGTTGAGTTGATCCTTTTCTATATTCTCGTTACTTCCTAATGGTTAACTAAAGTGAAGAATAGTTTATATTATTTATACTGTTGATTGATGGCACTTGGTGGAATCCATTGTTACACATATTGAAAACACTTGTACTTTTTCCACAGGATTTATTATATTGAACCTGACCAGTTTCGCCTTACGGCATTCTCAAAGGTACAAAAAAACTGTTTTTACCCACGACTGAACGAAGACGGTATATGCGTTTGGGGTGAGAGGTTGTTTGTGTGTTTGTTTGTTTGATTGTTTGTGCAAATCCATGTTGCCATTTTCTCCGAAACTACCAATCTAATTTTTATGCAGTTTTCAGTTATGGGTTCGGCTTTATTTGGAGCATGTTCTTAAATAGGTGTTACAATAGCAACTCAACAGGGGGCGCTACAGAAAGCATTTTTAATGCAAATCAATGTTGCCAATTTTCTCCAAAACTTCTAGACCGATTTTGATGCAGTTTTCAATTATTGGTTTGGATTTGATTGGTGCATGTTCTTAGATAGGTGTTACGGTGACAACCCACTAGGGGGCGCTGCAGTAAACATTTTTTGAATTATTTTTTATACGTCGTGGGTTTTTTCAAAATTTTTAATTATATTACTTGTTAGGAATTAGAACATCCAAAACCTTTAAATGTAAACCTCTGAGAATGCCGTAAGGCGAAACCGGTCAGGTGTAATAGAATAAATACTGTGCAAAAAGTACAAGTGTTCTCAATATGTATGAAGAATAGTTGTATCTAAAGGAGTGCTTTGAAGTTCGGGTCCCCACTTCCAACCTTTTCCTTGATTTGGGTTATTGTTTTTTTTATAGGAGCAACTCCCTAACTCTGAGAGAAATGCCCGCGTCAAAGCCCTGTCCATCTAGTAGCAGATGCACATAAAATTGATGGATCTGGAAGTTCTTGATGAGTATATTAGAGAGTGAGAGTCTGGATAGAGGAGAAAGAGTGGAGAGTGACAACCTCCGTGGCGTGGCGGTAGTGATCGCAACTGCTACGCCGGAGGCGCGGGTTCGATTCCCGCTCAGTGCAAATATTTGTATGCATGAATATGGCTATTTGCATTGGTCTGGGTATTTCTATGTATTAGTATGTATGTTTTACAAAAAAAAAGTATCTAAGTACCTATGTTTATCCGCATTCTAGATTCCATAACACAAGCTAGTTAAGCTATACTTACCATGGGTCTAGATAGCGTTGTGTGGAATGTTGTGAAATATTTATTTAAATAATCTACTTTTGTACAACAATCACAAACAAAACACCTCCGCCATGATGACCCCTTATTTTCCTGCAGTACCTTGGTCAGGCATCAACATAAAACAATGATTGACTACCACTCACAGCTATTTCACTGCAAAACGAGAAGTCATGACGTTTTTACTATTGTCATAAACTCTGTGTTTGTACAGTCAGCGTCAGAAATATCTTAATAACAAAATCTCTAAATCTCAAAACATGCAAAAAAAAAATAGAGCAAATCAAAAACTGTTATATCGATATTTTCTAAAGTTTACGCGAATGTCACTCATTGAAATAAAACCACTTTTTACGGATTATATCGCGATATATTTGTTATTAATACTTTTTAACCCGACGTTTCGGCTGCTTTGCAGCAGCCATGCTCGCGGTGTCGATATCGATTTAAATTGTGTTATCGTCTGAACTAAAGGTGTAACAAATATACCAACAATCCGTCAACAGGAAGGAGGAGAAACAAAAGGTATTAGGATCATTTTGAGCACTTTGTACATCAACATCTTTTTTTTAAAGAATATTAGTAACCGAAATTTACTAATATTCCCGCTAACCCCTCCAACTAAACTAATTTGCTTGTGCTAGGAGTGGGTAGTGTAATACCCAGTATCGAACCTGAGACCTCTCAATCGTAACGCCGACTCCTTAACCACTAAGCTACCGACGCGTCTCTTATCTTTCTGATGCAGACTGTACTTTCTAGAAACACATAAAACAAAACTTTATACAAATAGCATTCTAATAATCAGCCGTCTAAGCTGTAAAGGCATAAGTTAGCCAAGTTACTGCCGTTTCTGTTGGGTCAAAGTGTGGTAGAAATAATAAAAAATATGGTATTGTTTGTAGTGAGTGCGTTCGCCCCGGCTTCGACACGCGTTGCTGCGTACCGTGCGACCGAGCCTTCACCGAAGGTAGTCTGAACCTCAGAATGTTTGTTGTTAGCTACGACGCTATACTACTTATTATTTTTATGGTAATTGGTGAGGTCTAAGACCCTAGCAGATGTGTTCATGAACTAGGTATGTCGCGGTAAAGTATTGTAGTGTGAAGCGGCTTTAAATTGGATTTTACTAGTGAAAATAAAATGGGTTCTCACGTTTTGTTAATCAAATTTATTGAGTGGGGACTGGACAACTGAAAATCCGTTTAACCAATCTCAGTATTTGAATAGTGGAAAAAGTTGTAGGTACAAAGATTCAAAGAAAATTAAAAATTTATTACTCTAAATGTGTTTAATTGACTTAAGTAAAATCGTACAAGTCGATGCAGAAAGGAAAATTTTTGTGATCGTTCCAGGGGAGTTTGAACCCGCGATCCTTCTCTTACAGAGAGAATGCTTTTGACCACTAAGCTACCAGACCCACGCCCGAACTAATCCAAATCTTTCCTCTCTTTATATTATATATCTTTATATTCTAAATCGATTTGAATTAATTAGCTTTTTAAATGTTTAAAAGTTCATTAAAAAAAATAAGTAAAATCGTCGTATTTGAGATTGAAATCCAGTGTGAAACCAAGTTTAGTTATTTTGATTTCAGTTCGTATCAACGGTACAAATCTTCAACTCTTCCTTGACCAGCTAAAAATGTACATATTTCGGGCGAGTAAGTGGGATGGGATTTTTTTTATTCTGTAGATTACAGAAGCAGATTTGCTCCCTGAAAATAATTTTAGCGGCACCCATATCTGGAGGGCTTAAATATTGACAAAATACAAAACTTTCTTATCCACATATGACGCTCATAAATATTACTATTATTTCTCTGAGCCTTTTATTTAATCCTTAACATCGTGTTGACTTAGGACGGAGTTCGGTGTGGGTGTGGACATGTGGATGTGCCGTCGTCTTCCTTTGATAAATCCCTTTATCTTCGGTCGAGCGATTTTCAGAAAATAAGGTTGTTGGGAAACTATGAGGGCACTGTTCTTTATATTTTACTTAAGCTATTTTTTTCAGTTGTGAAGTTAATTTCATTTCAGCAATGGCTACTGTGAGGTTAATTAATGATCGAACGAACTTACCTGTATGTGAAGTTCGATCATAATTACTGGAAGGGATTGGCTCGAAGATATTAGCATCCCTCTTGCCCTTAGTCTAGCTAGCCCAAAATTGTGAAATGCCAGTAGCTCCGCAATCTTCAAATATAATGAAGCTTTAAGCACCCACGGCCCGGCCGGCTTGAAATATGTGGTACTAGAGTTTTTTTTTGTTTTAGGTCTAATTTCTCCTAAATACAGTACGATAAGGCGAGTCTGATAAACTGTTTATACTGTTGATCTGCTACACATATTGAGTAAGACACTTTGTACTTTTCCACTATATTTTATTTTTCACCTGACCGGTTTCGTCTCACGGCATTCTCAAAGGTATGGTTGAGAATGCCGTGAGGCGAAACCGGTTCGGTGAAAAATAAAATATAGTGGAAAAGTACAAAGTGTCTTACTCGATACGAGTCTGATAAATTGTTACTCTAGTAGGAGCAGCTCTGGTACGTTATCATACCTTATTCCACGCCTGCCCAATTAAGATGGGGACGAAGGTCTTATACTCCACAATAAGGAGACTTGTTCATGATAGGTATCCTATGCCAAACAATAGCAATATTCACCTCTACCTATATCCTAGATGGAAATCCTGGCGAATTAAAGAAGAATTATGCTATTCTTCGGTTTTTTTTTAATAAATTGACGTCTGATTTGATGAAAGCGTATGCAGTATTGTTGACAATCCAGTCTTACATATGACAACGGGGTGGACCTCATTGCCATCAAACGGAGCGACCAACGAGAAACTTTGATAACCCTATTTACCAGCAGAAACAAGACACTGTACGAGCAGTATTGAGTTTTCTGTAGGGTTGTGGTTTCTGCGGTTTTCCATAGAAGAAAGGTAGGTTCTACCCATCAAAACCTATGTGTGGTGTGGCGGTATCGTATTCGACTGCCAGGTCAGGCAACACTTACGGTTCCCAGATAGTGAAATATTTGTGTGCACTATAATGGATAGTAATCTGAATGCTTTGAATGCTCTATGTAATATTCCCTAGAGTTTGAATGATTTTTTTATAGCATTTATTATGCTAACTTTTTTTTTCTTAAGTTCGAAATACATCGGAAAAAATGAAATGCTCAAGTGAGACTTGAACTCACGACCTTTCCCTTACAGGGGGAATGCTCTTCCAGCTGAGCTATTGAGCCACACCTGAATCATTTTAAATTTTCCTTCTCTTTATATCTGTCTTTAAGGGCGACGGTGGAGGCATCTATCAACATTCTTACGAACTGTTTTCGAATTCCCTAGAGTACTATTATTTGCCATGTTGGTTCTCAGTGGAGTAGAATAGGACCACCCCAGCTCTTCCTCCGGGTGTCTTAAAAGGCGACTAAGGGATAGGGCTGTTCTCCATCCGACAGTAAACATACAGCCCAAGACACAGAACCCGATGGAAGGCAAAAGGCTCGCCCCCTATTACGCCCTGGGACTGAAAATCATAATTGGCGAAACGTGGGTGTCAATAGACCTCTGCCTACCCCTTCGAGGATATACAGACGTGAGTATATGTATGTATATAGTATTAAGTTACTTAATAAATAATTTATTTCTGTATAAATATATCAGTTTGATCAAGAACTTTGAAGCATAAGCGAATCTCACCTATAAACCGTTTCACCTTCATTCGCTTGGTGTGTACCCGGCTTTAAACGTTCAACATGTTGTGATAATGAATACACTGTTTCTAAACATTAAAATGATCGTCTCGTAACATTAAACGAAAAGAGACATACTTAAGACATAACACTTCAATTAACTGTTATGCCTCGTTCACAGGCATCGAGTGGAGAGGCGAGCCAGTGTACTCGGCCGAGCAGGACTCAGTGAGTGTGAACATAGCAACTAATACTTCGCACGTACTGAACACTCCGCCGAGAACACTGTCTCGATACTCCACTCGGAGCGTGTGATCAAGGCATTAGGGTTTCGCACTGATTTGCATCGGGCACTCGATATTAGATTTTATTTCGGTGTCATTAAGATACTTTTTAATTAACGAAGTAATGTTGTTGCGAGACGTGACGTCACAATCTCTCAACATCGTAAAAAGGTTTTGTTAGCAAAGATCTTAGAAATTACTTTCGTTTAGTTGAAATTTGAATTGGGAGTCGCATCGTCGAGATCTTGCGTTATCGGGGTTACAAGCAGTAGGTCGACCTTCTAATGAAAATAAACTGACCCGTATCCGGGGGTATTTTGTTTTTCGTGCGGAAATTCCTCGAACCCCCTCATCGGTCATCGGGGCTGGTTATGTCGGACTTAAACCGACTAAATTCACTCGCCGTCTTGGATGTTCAGATGCTAGACTAAAAGGTTGCCTAAGAAAATATCCGTAGTTTCAAGATGGTTATACCTACCATGGTGCCTCCATTTTGACAGCTGTACTCTCTAGATTATTTCTGAGATCAACATCAATATGTAAGTTAACATAAAAAACATAGCGGTATCAAGACAAATATCGAATTGTATTCCATCTAATTAGTCCAACCAAAAAACATTTTTTCAGGCAAATCAAAGGAAAGCCAATGTATAGCCAGCTTATTGGACGATTCGCACGAATTGAACTCGCACGAAACGTGCGAATCGACTCCTTTAAAATTATATTATTATTCTGTAGGTGATTCGCACGAAGTTAATTAATTTGTAGGCGATTGGCACACATTTTATTTTAAGGAATAAAAAACATAAAGTAAAGTCACTGAAATGAAACTAAATCAACTGAATAATCAAAGTTTAAATAACAGATTATATTTACTTAGGCTATAGGTACCTATAGGTACCATGATCGCGTTAATTCCCATTTACATTTATTGTAAACAAAAAAGTTCCAATATTTTACAAACTCAAGTTTAAGCACTTTACAAAAACATTGGACACAAAAATTCCGCTTCGTTTCAGAAACTAGAAAATCTTAAAAGACATTGATATCTAAATCCATTACGTCCGAACGTGCCAAGCAAATCCCGCGAACGATCCTGACAGCGGCCATTACGGTTTTCATCACTGAGGGGCTCTGTGATGTGATTCTGCAATTTAAATTTATTTTTATTAGTATAATATATCATTCTCTAGCTGACGATCTCTAGGAGTGTAGCAGTAAAGTGTTTGACTGCTACACTGGAGGACGCGGGTTCGATTTTTGGTCAGTCAAATCTTTATAATTTTATTTGTATTGGTTAGGGTGTTTCTATACATAATATGTATTTATTTAGAAGGAAAATCTATCGCGGCTCCATCCACAAGGAATGATCCCGTTGTAGTAACCTATGGAAACCTATTTCCGGGATAAAATTACATGATAGCCTAAATGTTATTCTAATCTAAACTATAATCTATCCATGTACCAGATTTCAGCAAGATCCGTTCAGCCGTTAGAACATGATTGATTACCATACAACCAAACATCTGCATAAAGGGGATTTATATTAAGTACTAGCTTTTGCCCGCGGCTCCGCCCGCGTGGATGTCGGTTTCCGGCAATTATTAGATTTTTTCTCGCCGTTAAAACCATCCTTGAACTTCAACGAACATTTAAAAAAGAATTGGCCAAATTGGTCCAGGCGCTGTTGAGTTATGCGCTACCAGCACATTTAGCGATTCATTTTTATATTATAGATTAGTAGGATTTGTTAACTAAATATGAACTTTATAGTAAAAAACGTTGAATTGAATAAATGGTTGGTCTATTTATATACAAAACAACAGAGCGGAAGTTGTAAGTTAATATTTTCTGTTATCTTAGTTAAGTTTGCCATGGACGTATGTAGGGCTGTCACCAAGGTTACAGATTATTTGGGTGTGCAATTAGAATTACGGTAACTAGCATTGATATAATATTGTTACTTCTCATTGGTAGATAGTGGCAAAGTTTTTCAATCCAATCGAGGGGTTATCTCTTTGTTCCTAGATATGTTCGCCATCGCCGAAGACCATCGGCCTCCATGACCGGGGGCCTGAGGACGGTGAGTTGGCTGCTCACCGTTTTTATAGAAGCAGGCCCATGATGGCAGCGTGACGTGAGGGATTCACGCCCCCCCCCCCTGAGAAGCGGCATGGCACCCGATAACCCCATAGACGCGGGATAGCACCCGAATCACCCCCTAGGCAAGGCTGCAATTGCAGCCATAGGTCTGATGGGAGTCCTGGGACATCCGTCCCAACCAAAGGCTGCTGGGCGTTACCGTGAGGGTTTTAGTCGGTAGGAGTCCAGCATAACATTCATGAAGGATTTTCCCTCACGGTAAAAAAAATAGATATGTTCGCCATCGCCATCACCATTGTACTTGACTTTCCGTTCAAAGTATCCCATCAAAACCACCTTTATCCGGACCGTACTGACGCCACTCTAGAACACCCATAAAATGTGTAAAGGTAAGTATAGAAGCAGATGTTACTGAAAAAAGTGGACGATTGATGATGGGGTTAGTTCGTATAAATCTCTGGTTTAAGACACAGATCGTTGTGTCTAGATTTAAAGCCCGTCCAATAAAATAAAATACCTCACCATATTGCGGAAAACTATTGGAACTAATTTCTTCATATGGCAACAATCTATAAGATGTCATTATGATCATCTGTTAATGTGGTGTCAATTGTGCGTGTTAATTATTGTGAATTTGAGTGCGCTATATAAATGCCGAAAAGTATTAAAAGCCACTCAAGAAAAAGTTATTTACAAAATAACTAAGTATTTGTTGGATAAAAAGTCGAAAGGATCTAAGTAACATCACGAACCTTGTTGTCAACATGACGGGTAGGTACATCATAGAGTACGCGCAATGGAAATTGCCAATTTTCTTATTTTACCTACTGTAACTAATTCTTTAGATTCTGAGTTTGATGATTAATAAATGTGTACTTAATAATAAACTTGTTTATTTTTCAATTTTAACCACACTACTTTAAAACATATATCCATACTAATATTATAAATGCGAAAGCAACTCTCGTCTGTCTGTCTGTCTGTATGTTACGCTTTCACGCCTAAACCACTGGACCGATCTTAATGAAATTTAGTTTGTGAACGGACATAGGCTACCTTTTATCGCGAAAACGGGGGTTAAAGGGTGAGAAATGTGGATGACAGTTTGGAAGTACGTAATTGTTATCGATAATTGAAATCCACGCGGGCGGAGCAGTGCGCAACAACTAGTATTATATAAATGTCAGTTTCTTGTGTATGACACTTTATGTCTGCAACAGTTTCTAAATAAGCTAAGATATTTGTACACTAGCCATTTCACATGTGTATCACTATACTTGGTGTTGCCATAATCATAGACGTTTATAGCGCCCCCAGTACGAGGTTTTTATTTTATTGGTCGCGCTTAAGATAGGTATGTATGCAGTTAAATTGTAAACTTTTTCTTATTTTTTCTAGCTGCTACGATCAGCGCCACCCCTATACTGCAGCGATGACATCATTTAATGGTGATTTTAATCAAATTCTAGAAGTCTCAACGAGCTTTTGACTCAAGATTATGTATATCCTTTGTTTTGTTTCAAAACCTAATACTGAGGTCTGTATTCTAGAATGACACTCAGCCTGAATCGCGATTTGTTTGAGGATATTTTGACATATAGCCGGTACAATCTGTCCTCAGATAAATTGCGATTCATGCTGAGTGACATTTTAGTAATATTTGAGAGCAATTCGATTATCGACATGTTGTGAATGAGTCATAGCTAAAGGAAATAAAATAAACCATAATATCCAATCGAAGGAGGAAGACGATTATTAATCGAAGATATAACGTCGTCTGCGAATGCCAATGAACTAGATCACTTCCTTTTCGCATTTACTTCGGGATACTATATAATTTATCTGGATTCTGAGTTTCGACAAACTTTAATGCTTTATTAGGTTTATTACATGCATACATAATTATATTCACATCTGTAATCCCCCCAAATGGGCATGTAGGCGCCTCTTGCGATGCGACACCCATGGAAAGAGATAGGGGTGGTTTATTCTACTCCACCGCGAACCACCACGGTTCATTCCTCGGGTTATTACAATGTCATAGAAATTAACTACGGGGTTCTAATTTGATCCCTCGACGCATTTGATTTGAGCATCTATCTATCCTAAGTACTATAAACTTGTAAATTAGTTTTTTCGTAAAGTAGCATTATAGATAGTCTGGTAATGTTAACGTAACGATTGTAAACCGAAGTCAGAGGACAGTTGTTACCATAAAACCCAAAATAAACCAAGAATTAAAATTATTCTAACAGGAGAGTACACCCTGGCCTCAATGTACGAATTTTTCATTGACTGAAATTGATACTCCTATCAAGTGTTGCCAGTAGAATATTGTCAAATGTTACACAGGACTGCTTAAAAAGTTACATTTTCGGGGTAAAAGTTACGTTACCTAATTTCACGAGGAAAAGTTCAATATAAACGTTATTAAGGCACTTTATTGCGTTATCTGAAATGTTTTCAGTCCCATTAAGTCATTAAGCTTCAAAGAAAATGCAGCAATTGTTCGATTTTTTTATGTATATACTAATGATGGTACGAAGGTACTAATGAAGTGACGAGTATAATATAAT
The DNA here is from genome assembly GCA_914829495.1 of Eilema sororculum. Classification (NCBI taxonomy): domain Eukaryota; kingdom Metazoa; phylum Arthropoda; class Insecta; order Lepidoptera; family Erebidae; genus Eilema; species Eilema sororculum. The sequence goes on from OU618533.1 coordinate 6,787,779, forward strand.
TGACTGGTAATTCTGCGAAAGAAAATAACGAAAACAATAAAACAAATAATATAACAACTAATTGAGAAATTGAAGTACCAACTTGAAGCAGAAACTTACTGTTACTCAATTTTTAAAACAGTCAAAATAAACTATTTATCGATGTTGTTTCCCATTTATTTATTAAAGTACCTACTGCATTTTATTTAAAGATTTTATGATACAAAAACAAAAAACAAAGACTTAGATAATTGACTCTACGGACAAAGTAATAAAGTATTTATTAAAGTACCTACTGCATTTTATTTAAAGATTTTATGATACGTAAAGTTGTGGGGACTTTACTAAAAGCTTATTAGGGAGAGTTGGAATTAACACCGTATTTTTTTTATGGAATAGAGTGGCAAACGAGCAGACGGCAACACCAAAGGAGTCACAAGTGCGTTGCATTCATTTCAATAGAGAGTACGCTCTTTTCTTAAAGGTTTGAAGGTCATATTGGTTCGGAAATACCGCTGGCGATAGTTCATTCCACAGTTAAGTTGTGCGAGGCAGAAACTTATCTAAATAGGTTTCAATTTCAGAGACAAGTTTGTTTCGGCTCACTTTGACGTTTTCCCGAGAAATGTTTTCGCGGCCGGTATAGAGGGTATCGCTCGTACTGTCATTCACATTACAATGAATGCTGCTAATTTGCAGCATGTCTTTGACATGGAGGAGAAACAGAGTAGGCAATAGCACACAACCTTGAGAGATACCAGCATTAACAGACTATCAGAGCATTCACCATCGACTACGACTTTTACGCTTTTATCTGTTAAAAAGTTAACAACCCATTAACTAAATTTCTCGGGAAGCCCATTGCAAGGAAGCTTCGATAAAAGCGCTTTGTGCCAGACCAGATCAAAGGCCTTCGCTATGTCCAAACTAACCGCCATGGCTTCTACCTTGGTCTCGATCGCATGCACTCAACGATGCGTCAGATATACTAGAAGATCACCAGCTGACCGACCCCTACGAAAACCGTACTTAAGACCGTACTTACCTCTTCGAGAAAAGGGAGGTAACGGCTATTGGTCTGTAGTTGGATGGATTTGAGCGGTCGCCTTTTTTAGGGATCGGGTGGACCAGCGCTATCCTCTATAATGTCGGGACTACGCCAAAAGAGTAAGAGAGCCGGAAAAGACGCGTTAAGACCGGTGCTATCTCTGGAGCGCACATCTTTAACACTATGCAAGGGATTCCGTCTGGTCCGCTCGACTAATGGATTTCGAGGGACGTAAGTGCTAAGCGCACTGAGCTTTGGTGAAACCGGATATCCAGCATACAGCTCTCGTACCGTGGTTTAGTGGGCGGTTCCGCTACCGATGTGCTTCGACTTCGTCCGTGCTATGTCTCTTTTGTAGGACTTGGAGGCAAAGTTATAATCCTTTCTTAATGCGCTGTTGGGTTTTTCAAATTAGGCGCCAACTTTTTACGCCATCTTTCGTTGGCCAGATTATTTTCTTTGATTGATAGTTGTTCGAACAGAAGTAAACTTTATTACTGGGAAAAAAGTTTAAAGTTCTTTGAACGTTTTCATCTCCAAACAAGGGATTTTCCTAACAATACCAAGGTTGGTACTACTGGGTGATACGGATATCGAATTGACCGCAGACTACAGAACAGTAATTATTCTGACTGATGTTGACCCGAACCAATACGACAAAAGTTACAATAAAGTTACATTTTGAGACATGTTACAGAGATGTTACATAAGGGGGTCAAAAGTTACGAAAAATGTAACAAAAGTTACAATCTGGCAACGCTGCTCCTATGAAAAAGAAGACTACCCTCTGAACTCTCAACCACGGTAAGTATTCGATTTGTATTTTGTATCGAAATTCATAACCCGATTTAAGATTCAGATTTACTTATTATACCTAATTCAAAACTCTTCTTAGGGTCTCGCTTCACTCGCCTCTCGTCAGCTATAGCTGTAATAGATAACTCATTGTCACGTTCATCGATACTCGATTAGCGATTCCGAACACGTAACCAACTTCCTCCTCTTTTTACTTGCCAGATATACTTCCTGTTTTCGCAAAATCAATGAATGAATGATTACAACTGTGCAATAAAAATATATCCTACTTAACACGGGATTTTTTTTTTAAATTGCACTGGCCGTGTCCCACGGTTTCCTTTGACAAACTCAGTTGTACTCGATTGAGTTGCAGTCCGCCTATCAAATCCTTTAAAACTTTTTTTCGTTATTACTCAGCTTTTAAGAGTAATAGCGTGATGTTATTTAGCATATAACCTATTTCAATTCAATATATATGCTCAGTTGGATTATGTGATGCGGTTTAATTTCAAATCAAATCTTCCATGAAGCGACGCCATCTCAACTTTACAACAAATTGCTAAAAGCAAAAATATTTTTTCAAATAACTGTTGTACTTCCAGGTATTTAGTACGTTCAAATAAACAAAAAACTTATTTTATTTGTATAGAAAAATGTAGATGTTTTACTCAGGTGTCATATTCTGACACCTCAATTATTTCCGAACGACAATGTTATTTTTTCTTTTGTAACGCCCGAGGGCCGTTTGTCGGTCGAAATTATATTTTCTGGGGGTAAATTTGAATGGGCAGGCTCTCTTGGCGTAATCAAATCGTCCTTATTAAGAGTACAACATAATGAAAGAAAGCTAATAGTACCTACCCGCCCGAGGAGGCGAGTTTATTAGGCTTTTTATGATAATAACTTCATTTCAGAACGTTGAATTGGCATTCTATTTTTAAAAATTGAATTAAAGAAGTTTTAATTGTTTTTTTTTTTCATTCAGTTAATGAAGTTGAAGGTGATATGGTTACATACGGCTTTTTAATTATAAATTTACAAATAAGCATCTAACCTTGTTTCGTACAGCCAACAAATTCTTGAGGTAGGTACCTACTTAGTAATATTTTAGTAGTTGTACTAAACACCCATAATAGGATTTGAAATGGCTCGGGGACACCGTGAGGAGGGCCAGACCGTAAGGGATGGCCCTGGGTCAGCGGGGGTGCGAGGGATATGTCGATGACCACCTCACCTCCAGCCTAGCACCGCGACCCACAGTCGGCGTGCGATTTTAGTCGGTTCGAGTCCGTCATAACCTCCCCTTCCGGCTCCGGCAGGGGAGGTATCCGAGGATTTGAAATGGCCGCCCATACTTTTGGACTTCCTCTGTGCTTACCCACAGTCAATTAACGGACTAACCATAAAAACTATAAAACTGTAATAATCTTAGAAATGGACTTCCTTCATCCCAAGTTGTGTAGAAACAGTCACTAACAATTATTAACGATCTATTAAGAAGTCTGTGATGACGGGAGAGTCCCAAGAGAAACAATCAGCTATTCCCTTAGCGCTCCACTGTAGACTTTAGATTAATTGACATAGCTATAGAATATAATAGTCTCAGATGCAACCAGGCCCTCAATTCCACTGTGTCAACACAAAATGACATTAAATTAGACTTTCTATACGCTTAAAATCTCAAATTCAATGAAAATAGTTTCGTTACAACTTTTCATTCACTCTGCACAATCATTCAATTTTGAACTTCAACGTCACCTTATTTTATAGTATAAAATTTAAAATCTGTAATTTAAATGTTTTTGCAGTGCCTGTGGCATGACTCTAGTTCTGCTTTAGTAGAACCGGAGTCCTGGATTAACGCATGGATAATGATGATTACTTTATCATTAGTGTAATTCAAAAGGTTATATTAACAACATACTTACTTACTTTTTGTAAATACATAATAAATACATTTTATACGTAGAAACACCCAGACCAATGCAAGCAGCCATATTTATGCTTACAAATATTTGCACTGAACGGGGATCGAACCCGCGCCTTCTGCATAGCAGACGCGTTTACTACCACCACGCCACAGAGGCTGTCAAAGTTACACCAAATATAACACTTACTATTTAACCTTGGATTAGGAATTGAATATTCATTGTCGTTCGCTCACTGGCGCACGGGTCTTGAGCTATGCAGATATTAATTGATCTGAATATTCATGCGGGTCCAAATACTCCAGTGACCGGTCACTTCGCACGAATACAAGCAATAAATCTTTATTTGGCCACGTTAGTGTTTTAGTCTTGTAATTTATTTAGAACTAGCTAACCCGGCGAACTTCGTACCGCCAATTTTTTTCCACCCGCGTGGCGTCCGATTCCGTTCCCGCTGCACCCTCTACTATATTTAGCATTTATCCATACTAATATTATAAATGCGAAAGGAACTCTGTCTGTCTGTTTGTATGTTACGCTTTCACGCCTAAACCTCTGAACCGATTTTGATAAAATTTGGTATAGGGGTAGATTAGACCATGAGAAAGGACATCTATACTAATATTATAAACGCGAAAGTAACTCTGTCTGTCTGTCTGTCTGTCTGTCAGTCTGTCTGTCTGTATGTTACGCTTTCACGCCTCAACCATCTATACTAATATTATAAACGCGAAAGTAACTCTGTATGTCTGTCTGTCTGTCTGTATGTTACGCTTTCACGCCTCAACCACTGAACCGATTTTGATGAAATTTGGCATAGGTGTAGATAAGACCATGAGAAAGGACATAGGCTATGTTTTGTCGCGATAACCGACAACCACGCCGGTGGAGTCGTGGGAATAGGCTAGTTATAAATATAAACCTTCTTCTTGAATTACTCCATCTATTAAAAGAAACCGCATCAAAATCTGTAGCGTAGTTTTGAAGATTTAAGCATACATAGGGACATAGGGACGCGGGAAGCGACTGTGCTTTAAACCATGTACCTATAGCTCGTGCGAGTTAACATGGCACCTGCCTCGAAGACACCCTCCTCCCGCTTGCCCGCGCGCGACCCCGCTCTCGCCGTGCGAGGCTAGTAGCGTCAGCATACACGCCTCCCGCTCCCCCGCGCAAAGCCCCGAGCCAGGTGCCATGTTAACTCGCACGAGTTGTAGTGATGATGACACTTCTACGCCATTATTCAGATTAAATACTTGTAGAGGAGGCCGCACACCAAAGCATGTTGCTCACAGCAAAGTTTATAGCAAAGGGGATTGTTTAACCGTGTGTGGAATAGTGGTGTCGTTTATTTTTTCAATTCAATTCAATTCAATCATTTTATTTGCTTCGAATATGGTTACAGAGATTGTGTCTTAGAACTAGTAGGTACAGCATATTCTGCTCCATGGAGCGTGCAAATATTAAGTCTTATTATACATATTAAGTCAATTAGTTATATCAAATTATCAGTCTATTAATTATATCAATTATATTCATTCCATGTAAGTTATTGTTATCACTAATAATCATGTCAATAAAATATATTTGTAATGTCATAAATCCTAAATAAATTCATGAATATTCAATTTATTATTTTTGGTATTTTGTCATCCAGAAATTCTCTTACACTGTAGTACATTTTATTCATTAAGAATTCGAATAATTGTTTTTTGAATTTTCTTAAGGGTAATTCTTGTAATGATTTTGACAGATGATTATATATTAGAATTGCCATACAATATGCATTACTCTTAAATAATTATAATCTTATGGACGGGAGTTTAAATTCAGTTCAGCGGCAATCAATAATTTTGATACTACTTCATTGTACTGTGTCAATCACACGTATAAGTATCATAATTTTAAGTTATATCGGAGCTGAAATATACAGGATGGAAGATTGAAACCTTACCATGGCCTCGATTCTACTAACGCAAAATGTCAAACCACAGAGAAAAAAAAGCGGCATTAAAGTTTAGACTTTATTTCTATACACTAAGGTCCAAAATTAAATGACAAAAGTTTCATTATACTCTTTTATTCACTCTGCTAACAGTTATTTAATATTGAACTTTAAATGCATCGTGTTAAAGTCTATAATGTATTGCCGCTTTTTGCAATATCTGTGGTTTGACTATAGTTTTGCTTTAGTAATCGAGGCCCACGAGGGAAAGTTCTCTAAATACTGGAGATAGCTAATTTCACTCAAAGGAAACATTCCTTTATTTTGGAAAAGAAACAAAAGTGCATTCATATATTTCCGAGAATGCTACACCCGGTAGTCAAAAAGATTAAAATCTTCGTAAGCCTTCTCATTCGTGGATTTCTCTTTAATTAATTTACCAGGTTTGTTAGAGAGATTTGAACCTTGGAAACCATTAATCCCCCACAAATGCGTCTTTGGTGCCTTACATTTACGCAGAAAATGTTTCTTGATATTGACTTCTCTTCTCAAGGAGCATTTTTCTTGGCAATTCGCTGCGTGCGTAGCAAATGCTGCTTTGTTTTGTGGTCCTCCTTAACCACCCATACACAAGAAGTAAAATATTTGCAATACTACGCAAAAAGTAAACACCTTGCTGCTTTGGTGTGCGGCCTCCCTTAATCATTGCATTGAAAACATTTAATAGCAACATTATCATCATATAATCACGCCTTAATACCTGGAGGGTTAGGTAGAGGTAAATTAATACCCACATTTCACCAATATGTATTCGGGTCCACGTAATGTAGGTTGAGCCTATGGCCGTATTCCTGGCACTATTGTTGACTTTTTGTTTATATTTGTGTGATTATGGCAACCAGTGTCCGATTCCCAGGATGACCTAATTATTATCGCACTATTCTGGTTGGCAGAATTGTTTAATATTCAACATCAAACATTTTATATTCAAGATTTCACAGTACACTTCCGTCAGAAGATGGCGCTGCAATCGGGGTTCTAGAATTATTGGACCAATTTATTTGTGGGCGAAGCCGGGACCAGCCCTTCAGATATAATTATCTACCAAACTCACTTAATAACATAACATAATAACATAAACATGATAACACTTAAGGTTCTATACAAACTTCAGTGTTACCATGCCACCCTCGTCCCCCACATTTTTGGCACACACACTTTCTTAATTATTTTTTTTTATTTATTCAACTTTATGCACAAGTACAAAGGCGGACTTAATGCCATAGGAATTCTCTACCAGTCAACCAAAAGTGGTGCAGAGATAAATAAGTAGTTATCTGAAATACTTGATGTATAAAGCCGTCTTCGCAAACATACAAGTCATACAACCTTGAACCCGACAGTCTGTCTTCATGAAATCACGCTCTAAAACACTTGACGTCACACATTACTCACCTCCAAGAAGTTAAGGATGTGTTCGTAGATGTGGCTGATTTGAATAAAAAGGCGTTTTCGACACAGGCTGCAGGTAAGCGTATATTTAATATACTGGTAAATTTATACTTCATTATGTAAGTTTTTTTGTTTGGAGCCAGCTGTGCAATTGTCTAAGCATATTAAAAAGTCGAACCAGCACACATTATCATTGGTATATCTCCAGTGACTTCCTACAGTCATTTCAATAACAATGTCTATCAAAGCTGTCATAAGTTCATAACGCTGTACTCGACGTTATAATAATTATGCTCAAAGAATTGTGAAGGAGCTTTAAGTATTTTGTTTCAGCATGGAAGAAATGGAAACACCTTGCGTCTCCATGTCATATCTATATATACAAAAATCAATTGCTGTTCGTTAGTCTCGCTAAAACTCGAGAACGGCTGAACGGATTTATCTTATATTGGTCTTGAAATGTTCGTGGAGGTCTAGGGAAGGTTTAAAAGGTGAGAAAATTCGAATAATTGCCGGGAACCGACATCTACGCGGGCGGAGCCGCGGGCAAAAGCTAGTGTGTAATAAATTCTTCGGACCCGAACGAACTAAAACTGCAGGCCGTCTCGGCTCTTCAACCGTCCTTCATGGGTGCGGGAACCATCTCTGTCCCCGGTCTGCAACGCTCCTTGTCCTCTCGTGAGAATTCTTCTTGTGTGAGTACGACTCGCACATGAACTATTATTTTTTTCAAATTATCAAGGCAACAAAAGCAAACTAACTGTTTCTAATAATTTATCAAGTCGTTATCGTATTAGCAAGCCATATGAAGCAATGACTTTGCCATTTTAGATTCATTTAGACTCGCAAGGAGCACGTTTGTAATGAGAGAATATAAAACTCTACACAATAAGGCAACAGAAACAGGTTATGGGTATATCTTCCATTGTTTTATTAATTAACTAGGTAATGCGCAACCAGACACGTAGCAGTGTCTATTTAATTAAAATAATATCGACAGTTCAAAGGCCAAAGGGAATAAACGACAGTGATAGTTTATTTGAAAATCATTTTTTCGAGCCACTGTCTACGATGTCTTTTGCGATCTTGTTCTTTGAATATTTGATGTTACTTGCACCCTTTTACTTTTGAATGGTCGATATTATTCCTAATTTTTAACACAGGTCCCACCGACTAACCTCACCTGCTAACTAGTACATAATGACAAAGGGGACAAGTTTACACTACTTTTACATACGCCTTTACATTATAAAAGTGTTTAGATACTTGTCTACTTAACCGTGTGTGTGATTTCTCTCTATGCCTCTCAATTCATTTTCAGTCTAATCCCTCTCTTGCTGTGTGTAAGTCTGAGCCAACCAGTGAGAGGGAGGGCTTGTGTGTTGAAGTAAGTCCTGATGCCAAAATCTATGTAGATCGTGGATTCCTGGTGATTTTGGGGTGTAGTATAATAGGAATATCAAATAAAACTCGTATACACTTAGACTATATAACTATACTTAAATAACAAAGTGTGTATGTGGCGAGGACGCATCTAGCGGCGCGATGAGATCACTGTTGCTGCGGGGGTGGTGCGAGGCGCGCGGCAAGGTGTAGGATGTCACGTTTCTCCTTCGGGAATCGCAGTTCCCGCGCAGCAAGACGAGCAGCCCGGAGCTCGCGCTCAGCTCGGGCAAGTTCGGCTCGGAGAACGCCACCGCCTGCGCTAGCCGCATCTCTCTCCCTCGCGGCCCATTCCCTCGCCATCTGCTCGCGCATGGCATCGTCCAATGCCCGCGCTGAGTAGTGTGCAACCACTTCTTGTCTTGAGCACTGCCGCTCCCGCATCGCGCGTAGCGACCCGTTCCAGTGCAGCAACTGGAACACCGTCATTAGCTCCTGAAACTCCAGCATTGTCCGTCCTTTGTTTGCTTCCAACATGAACCTGCATGAGAGCACACTCATTAGATTCTCCATACCACCCTCTTACTAACAATTAGTTTCGAAGAATTCAGATAATATGGCTGTTTAGGAGTTATATCCTATTAGGATTTTTGGAACCTAAGTCATCTGCATACACCTTGCATTGATGGTCAAGGCTCTGTGTACTGGTTTCACTCTCAGAGGTTACCGCTCCAGTAAAAACCTACATAAAACATGATGGTAAACAGTAATAGGGGAGCTGACTCCGCACGCCAAAGTGCAAGCTTTAAATGCAACCAGTACTAGTGCTCAGATGAAGAAGAATTTACTTCATTATATAAGCAGGTTCATATCAGACGATACCCAAGTTAGACTCCTCATCATTACCTGAAGGCAGCTATCCCAGCACTTGGGTCCTGGTGATGCGCAGCGGCATCCCCTGCAAATGAAGCGCGTGCTTCAGCAACTGCCTTTTCTATGAAGTGCTCCGAGATGCGCCGTGACTCGTGCTCGTTGAACACGCTGTTCATCAGCGCTATCTTCGCCGCACTGCGACGAGCCTCTGCCTTTGTTGGACAATTCTAGACAAAGATAATGATTTGTTACAAATCAAGCTTTATGCCAACATAAAATCGGTTTATGACTGTGTTGTGGATATGGATGTATATTATACATGTAAATAATACGGTTATAACACATATTAAGCTTGGAGAAGGAATACTGTTCAAAGTCGTGCACGATGCATCACAGTTGTCACTCAACAAATTGTATAAACCTTGTCCTTTGTCCCATCCCTTACTTTTATCACTTCGATCTAACATTTATTGTAACATTTTGATTCCCAAACTTTCCTAATTTGTCGAATAACGATGCACTATGGAAACATATTGAAAATTCATGTCAAAAACTTCCGTAATTTAACTAATTGTTGTCCTAACCTAATAGATTCATACCTGTAAGCCTCAATCTAAATATATTGGCCAAAGATGAGCGCAAGTCCTACACAGCTCTCAAAGCACACTCAAAGTTTCGTGCGGGACATAACGCCCAGTTACGTTGTTCAAGCACGTACTTCCGAGCAACGTGACGTTGCATACGAACAGAGACGCCATACTTGTTAGTGTCGAAGTTCAGTTCACTTGATTCTTCAGATTTACTAAGCAATTTAGTGTCTACCAGCTATATAAGTCCAAACTCCGCCGCCATAGACAGGGAATTCATCCCCACACATTACATCCTAATACGGTGCGTACCGTGCGGTATGAAAGGAACTTCATCCCACGTACGCTCAAGCTGTGGAATGAACTCCCTGCCATGATTTTCCCAAGCGACTACAATATGGGGTTCTTCAAGGGGGCATTAGAAGGTTTCTTCAGGGTAGGCAGCGCGAGTGTAACGCCCCTGGTGTTGCATACGTCCATAGGCCGCGGTAACCACTTTCCATCAGGTGGGCCGTGTGCTTGTCTGCCCCCTAAGTGGTATAAAAAAAAACTTATTGATTACATGGAGTTTTATTATGAAGTATTCGGGGTTCAAACCTGCTAGCTTGTATACCGGTCCGTTAATACAGGACCAGAATCTGCATTCAGGAGTTCAAACAACAATCGCTCCCAGAAAGGCAAAGATTAACCCAAAGCAAAGATAAGATGAGTGGAACCCTGGCTTTCAGGTGAAAACTTCGAATGTAACCTAGATTTCTTTTAAATTGATGATAACTATCGTGTTGGTTGGCGATATATGGGCGTTGATACACTTCTGCTTACCCCTTTGGGAATTTCCATTTACGTGAGTATATGTATGTAATGTATGATGATAAATACACCAAAATTACAAGGGTTTTTACCTGAAAACTGCCAAAACATGCTCCTCCCGGCAGCGTCACGTAGCACACGTATGGCGGGTGCGCCGCCGGTACTGACTCATAAATGACGAGGGCTCCACCAGCCGCTCCTCCTCCCCGCGCCGACTTCACCTGCCAAAACTCCTGGAGGGCTTCCACTACGTTTACTGTTGAGAGGACACCGTCCGCTGCGGAGAGAGATGTAACCGGTATAGACTTAAGCAGGATAAAGAGATAGCTTATAGGTAATAAAGGTATCCAATACGCCACTACGAGCTAAACCAGTAGATAAGTATTACAATAACGAGGAATTTCATATAGAAAAGGATGCAAGTGACATCGAATGTTCAAAGGAAAAGGATCCCAAACACAATACTAAAAGGTGATTTTTTTTAGATATCTAGACATCAGCTCGTGTAATTTACCTAGGTTGGTATTTGAAATTCGTGGTTGTTACTGCGGCATAATGTCTAATGCTTATAAAATAAGTATAATATATAATATAATAATATAAAACCTTCGCGTATACTGTACCTCTTTGTTTCTGTTCGTACACACATATTTTTATAATAGGAGATTAGGATTAATATAACGTTATAATGTCTCAAAGGTATTATGAAATTGGTTGAGGGGCGAGACGCTGTTTTCAGTACGTACCAATTTGTAGGTACAGTCGACGTCACAAATATATTGACTTACAAAGTATCAAAATAATCTTAAAAAAACGAAGGTACCTATAAATCAAACTATTTTTTTATTGTATCACTGTCCGAACTGAGTGAACCGAGTGTACCAAATATCACAAGAATCCGTCAACAGGAAGGAGGGGGAAACCTAGGAATTAAGATCATTTTGAGCACTTTGTTCATAATAAGGGCGCTTTATTTAGTTTTTATGTTAAGAATGTAGAACCAGTTTTATTCTGAATCTTCATACATACATAAATATATAGTCACAAATACTTCCATTGTGTTCATGGCAGTACAAAAATGACGGCATATGAAAGATTCTAGACTGGTCTACTTATTGTTATTAACACATTAATAAATTATATTGTCTAAAAGTCTAAAGTTTACGTGAATTAATAAGTAATTACTATCACTGGTACAGCGTGATATTACAGTCTCATAACCTTCCTAAAGAACTGGGTTAATTTGTTTTTATGTTACCTTTTTTTATAAAAAAACACGTAAATTTGACTTCACCTCGCCTGATGGTAACCTAAATTCAAAGTCTCGGAACGGGTCACCATCGTAAAAATTAATTTATTTTAAAGCAATTAGTATTTTTGCCGTGTTGGTCCTCGGTGGAATAGAATAGGATCACCCTAGTCTTCCTGTGGATATTGTAAAAGGTGACCAAGGGGTAGGGATGTTCCCCATCCGAAAGTAAACATACAGTCTAAGATAAAGGGCCGCTAGACGGCAATAGGCTCACCCCCTATTACGTCGTGGGAGTTGGGACTGAAAATCATAATTATTGGCTTAGGTAGGTACCTGTTATTGTTAGATTTAAGATTTAGATGTGGTATATGTTTATAATGGTGAACCTCTTTCCGAGACTTTGCCATTAGGTTACCATCAGGAGTGTCCTGATTAGATCGAGGGACCAATCTAAATGGATTATGTTACAAGTACCTACAAGTTAGTTATTGTTCCTACGATTGCTTATTACCACCGCGATGGGCACCTATATTTTGCTCATACAACACGCTGCATAAATACCACAGTTAAAACATAATAACCAGGTATTCTAGCTCTGAATAAGACATCCAATTAGTCTTGCTAGTTCCCCACAATCAGTGCGAGTAAAGAGTACTCATAAATGTAATGTTTTTCATATTCGCGCGCACCTGCACTGCGTTTTATGGTTATAAGCTCATTTTTTTATAGCAAAAGAGACAATAATTAACAGAAAAAATAACTGGCAAAGGAAAATAAATAAACTAGTCTAAATTGCTTACACCCTGCCGGGTAATTTCATAATTTGGTTGATGTAGAGAGGGTTTATTAATGAAAGTTAATGAGATAACTTTTATAGCGCGATGCAGAATCAATAGTAGCGAAGTAGTTTGATTGGTATTCGCTAGATGGCGTGGAACGTAATAAATGGTAATTCCGTGTTATTTTGGGTCTCTGTTCTGTTATATCAATGAATATATTATCATGTTATATAACTGTTAGCAGTTTTCATTAATTTCCTTTTTAACCCGTTGCTAGTGAGGAAAATATGTAAATTGTTCGTGAACAAGTTAAAATTGTTCAAACACAAAGTTTTATCGGAGTTCAGTTTGGAATAGATGGTAAAATAATAGATGGTCAGGCTGAAATATAGCTGAACGTGTAAGTTTGAATTTGAACAAACCAAATACGCTCCATTAAACTTTTTTGTAATATAACTTTTTTTTTGAGTAGCACCATCGAATGAATTTTTACAGCATTAAGTATGCTAACTATACAAATCGAATACATAAGGAAAAAGAAGAATCATCAGTTTTTCCCTTACAGGGGGAATGCCTTGACCAATTCGGCTACCTTCCCATTTTTTTTTTTTCACAGGACACGTCAATTTGACTTCACCTCGCCTGATGTTAAGCTAAAGGCAAAGTCTCGGAAAGAGGGTCACCATCGTAAACATTTACCATGTTAACAGTGGTGGCACTCAGCTTGACGGCCTCATTAGATGCCTTTTCACGCCCCGCTTAAAGGACCCGGGACTGTAGGAGGAAGGAAACACGTGAGCTGGCAGGGAATTTCAGGTCTTAGTGGTGCGGCATAGGAATGAATCACTGAAACGCTTGGTTCTAGCATGTATACTCTGCACCGTAAATGGATGACATCTTAGCCTTGCACGTGTCGTCCTGTGAAGGAAAGGGGAGGGATCTTAAAGACCGTCGCCTTAAAGACGTATAAGATGTGAAATTTGAATCACATCGGGCGTGTCTCGGTAGCCGAATTTGTCAAGGCATTCCCCCTGTAAGGGAAAGACTGCGGGTTCGAGGCCCGCCCGAGATGATTCTTCTTTTTCCCTATGTATTTGAGTCATCATCATCATCCACATAAAGACTTTAGTCCTGATTGCATCCGAGGCCACGGTGCCCTCGGAGCTCAACGTCCGCCTTCCGGCTCTTCCTCCTCCACTTCGCACGATCTTGGGCGTCCAAGGTATTGAGATCGTTGGCACGCATCTCACCCTCCACGACGTCAAGCCAGCACTTCTTGGGCCTACCCCTTCTACGTGGACCCGGTGGGGGCGCCATTGCCAGGCATTTGTTACCCACGTAGCTGGGTGTTTCCGCAAGCTACAAGTTCATTGAGTAGTATTATAACTTAATTTACTTCATGTTAATAGGAGGTCGTCAGTACCTAACGACCGATATTTAAAGTTAATGTGTATTTCTTCAGCTCACGCCTATAATAATTGTCATCATTAAGTAAGTAAGATACAACGACAGAAAATAAAATTCTTTCCTTAATTGAATATAATTGTATTAAAGGCACGTAGCCATTTAATTGACATCTGTCCCTACGCAATACGATATCTAGACGTTCATTTATTCACAGCTTTTTCGTACAGTCAGCATCAAAAGTATAAGACTTAAAAATAATTTTAAAATTAAGGGATTAAGAGCTAATCAAACAATTGTATTATTGTCTGAACTAAAGGTGTGTACCAAATATTAGACATAACATAACATACATAAACTCTCGCCTGTATTCCCCGAAGGGGTAGGCAGAGGTGCTAGCACCCACATTTCGCCAGTTTATGTTTAGGTCCCAATGTGTAATGTGTAATAGGTGGCGAGCCTATTGCCATTAACCGGGCACTTATAAACCTGCGATAAATACACACATAACTTCGAAAAGTCATTGGTGTGTGCCATGGTAAACCTGGGATCGAACCCGAGACCTCGTCTCAGCAGTCCATTACCCATACCACTAGGCTACCGCAGATTATATAAGAAATATTAGAACGATCGGAGGAAAATCAAGGAATTAAGATCATTTTGAGTTGAGTCAGCATCAGAAAGATGTTGATGAAGAAAGTACTCAAAATGATCTTAATTTAGTTTTTTCCCTTTTCAATTGAGAGATTGTTTTGATATTTGATACACACCTTTAGTTCGGACAATAATACCATTTAAATCATTAAAACATTTTGATTTGCTCTTAATACGAGAGTGGTTAGATCATTTTGAGACTTCATCGTCAAGATATTTATGACGCTGACTGTACCTACTACGTACCTACTTTTTATTGACTTTGAAGACAACGCACGTACAATCTCTCTCTCCAAGTAATACAAACACGCCCTTAAAGTAATGTTTTGTTTATATGAGTTTTTTTCAAAAACAATACATTTCGCCAGTGAGTTATTCTTCCACTTCGATATTTATTTCCTTGCTAGCCACTTAGTCTAGCCTGTAATTGCTGCTAACTAACAAATGCTGACTAATTTGTGAGCTAATTTTCTTCATTGCTTTGCTTTTAGTTAACGTTAAATTGTAGGTACTTAAGAATTTAGGTACTTTGTTAACAAAAACAAATTCGGATTTTTTAAACGGACGTTTGAAAGTGTAATATGTACCATTTGCCATTTATTTAAGTAATGATTTTGTAATAATAAGCAGAAATCAATCAACTAAGCAAAATGATTCCGAGGTACAATCAAAATAGTTTCTTTTTTTGTCGATTTTTTGCATGTGAAATTATCCCACATAAGGCACATAATTGGTGACATTTTAATCAACTTGAAATTAAATCACTCAGTTGAACAGGTGCTACTTTTTATGTCTATGCTATTCATGTAGCGTGGCGGCAGTGAACGCGACTGCCACGCAGGAGGCGCGGGTTCGATCCCCGCTCAGTGCAAATATTTGAATGCATGAATATGGCTATTGCATTGGTCTGCGTGTTTCTATGTATAATATGTATGTATTTACAAAAAAAAGTATCTAAGTATGTTTATCCGCATTCCAGATTCCAGAACACAAGCTATAGCGTTTTGTGGAATGTTGTGGAATATTTATTTATTATTATTAGACTTAGGTAAGGTTAGACATGAGCTTAGCCAAGTATACAACACACATACACAGAGCTGCAATTCAAAACTGTATTTCACGTTTATAACTTCAAACAAAAAAAAGTTAATTAATTAATATAATACTGCAACAGTCGGGTAGAGCGGGGTTAAAAGATAAAAATATAAAAGCGACTAGGTTGTGAGGCAACTTTTTATCTAGTAAACATTATTATCCTGTAATGAGTCGACTGTTTCTGAAAGGCGACTTGAAAGCTTTCTGTCAGCGGATTCGCACTGCTACCGCCATACGTCACGAGTTTTACGGGATTTCCCTCTTTACACAAAGCTGTAAAACCGCTGCAGGGTTGAAGATAATTTTAAGCCAGTTGCCGGAGATGCTTTTTATTTTTAGGAAGTTATTTTATCTAATTTATTTTGAGGTATAATTTTGTTTATCTCCTACTAATCATTAGCTGTGTTTCGCTTAGGGATAGCTGGGTAAAAACTCGCCTTGTTTTAATGTACAGTTAGCGTCTGTCATATCTTGACGATGAAGTCTCAAAATAATCTTGAATGTTTCGTTTTAAGAGACAATCAAATTGTTTTATTGGTTTATATGGTATTATTGTCCAAACTAAAGGTTTATACCAAATAGCAGAACAATTGGTCAACTGAAAGGCAGTCAAAAAGCAAATTAAGATCATTTTGACTACTTTGTTCGTCAACATTTTTCTGATACTGACTGTACTAAGGACAATTTTGTTCAAGTAATGTGGATATGTTAAGTCGAAAACTACGCGATGCCACACAGTAAATCAATTTATTAGTGCTGGATAATCCAAACCAACAAATTCCTGAAAGTGTGGATAAACTAGTGAAATTCAAATATTTATTCAAACAATTTTCGTGATGGGACTGACACGAACTATGTACTTTTATGGAGTGACTTTGAATTCTTTTGTTTTTGACTTGGCACGTCGTCGGGGATAAGAATTGTTTTTTGTTTTTATTATTGATTTTTTATTTTATTCTATTTTTGAATTTCGTAATCGTTTGTAACTCGGACGGAACAATGCATCATCTTATAAGGATGGTAGCGTTGATGCCTGCGCCTCAGTGTATACTTTGGCAGTCATCATCGAACCAATTTTGTCCGATTCCATTATTACTTTTATTCCTAATAAATAAAGATTGTAATGTAGTCCGGCTTGGTCCTGTTTTGTATAGAGAGATCGCTCCATGAAATGAAAACAAGCAGTTTTTAGCTGAACTTCCAATGAGATCCGACCTTTTGACCTGATGATTTCCAAAAAGCCGACTTTCTTCTTCATCCTAGCGTTAATTCCAGTAACATCCGAGGCTTTGTCAACTTGGGGTCTGGGGTTCACTTTACTAATTCTAGCTGCGAATTTGGCTAAACTTCCAAAACGTCGGATTTAACTAGTAAATTCGAATACATCGGGATAAATTAAATGCTCAAGTGGGACTTGAACCCACGACTTTTCAGGTGGAATGCTCTTCCAATTGAGCTATTGATCCACATCTGAATAACCTCGATTTTTCCCTTCTCTTTATGTCCTTCTTTAAGGGCGACGCACGTTGGAGCCATCTACCAACTTTCTTACGAAAAACTAGTAAAAATAATCGTAGTTAAGTTAACTAAGCTGAATTAATACGTCTCACTTGAGCGGGCTTCACCTGTGAGGAACCGATATCTTTAATTTGACTTGATCGCAGTTCCGGTTTTACGTACGGAAACTCCATTGGAATGAGAGTTTAGTCGAACTCTAACCGACTTAAACCACACGCCGTGGGCCTATAAGGCATTTCTTTAACACCCAGGATGGTTCAATCCGACTAAAGTCAATCTCTAATCGAGTTCACATAAGTGTATTCTTCATATTTTGTACTCTAATGGCAAAATGGCCCTTTTAGGGCTGAGATTGTGGCCCTTTTAGGGCTGAGATGGCGGCCCTTTTAGGTTCGCACGATGAATATTACTGTAACTTTTTGCCTAGTAACTATCAGTGTACATTGTGCGTATCCTAAATAAATGTTTTTTCTTTCTTTCTTCTTCTAAAATGGGGTTATATAGAACAGTCAAAAGCACCCTGCGACTGCGGGGCCCTATCCCAGTCCATGCCACACTTGCTCTCTTGCCCATTGTGCCCTTCCACTTGTACCATTGAAGACCTGTGCAGGGCAACAGACTATGCTGTGGCCGTAGCCGGGTATTGGGCCGACATAATTTAAGACATTGATGAGCCATAGACATGAAGAAGAATACTCTAATGACTTAGTGCCAAATTTAACAGTAGGATAAACCGGTCTTCGTGTAATAAATCTATGTTTTGCACTCATATTTTTAGTAAGTACGTGGAATCCGAAAGTAAATAGTGAAAGCTTTGATTCGTAAGCGGAAATCCGTTAGCAATGGCGCTATTAAATAGGTTTTATGTGTTTACTTACGGTTTATCTATCGTTTTTGCATTACTTTATTATTTACTAGCTTATGCCCGCGGCTCCGCTCGCGTGGATGTTGGTTATCGTGACCAAACATAGCCTATGTCCTTTCTCAAGGTCTAACCTATCTCTATACCGAATTTCATAAAAATCGGTTCAGTGGTTTAGGCGTGAAAGCGTAAGCGTAACATAAGGACAGACAGACAGAGTTACTTTCGTATTTGTAATATTAAGTATGGATATGGATTATGTAATCCTGTTTTTTGCAGTGGCAGTGGCACCACTGTGGTTTGGCTTTAGTAGAATCTAGGCACTGGTTAGCAGATGAAGCACTGGCTTTTTTTTCCTTTTCCTCTCAGGGTTTCGCTAGTCCCAGTTGCATTCAAGCTTGAACTGTGAGGCCTGAAGGACCGCTCTCCTACTTTTTCTTTTAATAATTTGGTTTATTTTGGTTTTACAGGCCAACTGCTGACCCCTCCGATAGGATCCTAGGCCAGAAACTCGTAACTCAGCAGGAATGCCGTCAACTTGCTAAGTTCCATATACCTCCAATAAATAACTTGGATATGAATGGGACCGAAGACACACGGATGGATAACTGATAGATAAACGTCGGTAGCTTAGTGGCTAAGGAGTCGGCCTAAACGATCGAGAGGTCCCGGGTTCGAATCCTGGCCATTACACTACCGACGTGAACCGACTCCTAGCACAAGCAATTTAGCTTAGTTGGAGGGGGTAGAGTGAACATTAGTAACATCGGTTAGAAAATTCTTAAAAAAAAATGTTGATTGAAATTGATAATAAATAAGAAGCTTTAGTGCCTAGTAACATAAGGACGTTTAAAGTACACAGATTTACTATGTTTACCGTGACCGTAAAAGTAATTGATAATTAATTTATAATTTGGACATGAAATGTCAAAGGTGCGTGACCGAAGATCGAACCAACGACGCGGCCGGTGTGTGACGAGATTGGACAGACTACTAAGCTGTTTTGCTTGACAACAGACACCATTACGGTCGGCAGCACGAGTGTAACACCCCTGGTGTTGCATACGTCTATAGGCCACGGTAACCGCACTCCATTAGGTGGGCTTATCTGCCACCTAAGTGGTATTAAAAAACCATCATTATTCTCTGAGTCATTTCCCGACTCAGTTCAAGTCGGCTTTCCAGTCTAACTGTGAAGCAGTTCGTGAAGCGACTGACACAAACCTCCACAACCAATTAAAGATATCGAACTATTGGAATTATACCAGTTAATGAACTTTTCATGGCTCCAACTACCCGTAACGACTGCCATAGACGTTCTGCGAGGACGATAACAACTTGACCGACGGCTTAACGTGCTCTCTGAGGCACGGAAATATCCACGACAGACACCAAGAGGCAAACAACAGTCATATATTTGTCAATTGATTTGATACGAAGCTAAAAATATCGGTAGAGTGCTCTGTCATCACCCCAAGATGGTGGATGAATGTATAGGAGAATTTGGAATGCTCACGACGTTTATTCATATAGTTCAGTTGTCACCGGCAGAGTAGAATTTGGTCTACCCCATCTCTTCCCAAGAGGTATCGTACAAGGCGACAGCCCTATCCCTTATAGGGCTGTTTAACATCAGACAAATATATACAGCCCAGACTCAGTCTGGAATGCACGGCTTGAGTCAGCAATAGTGCCCGGAAAGCGGCAATAGGCTCACCCCCTATTACGTGGAACCGAATTCAATGATTGATGAAATGAGGGTGTTAATTCACCTTTGCATAACCCTCCGGGGATAAAGGCGTGATTGTATGTAGGTATGTATGTAGGTATGTATGTAGGTATTTATGTAGGTATGTATGTAGCTATGTATGTAGGTATGTTTGTAGGTATGTATGTACGTAAATCGATAGCAATCATTGACAATAACTTTTCACCGGCGATAACTCATCCATTTTACATTAAAATAAAATCTACCACAACTTAGGTATGTTTGTAGGTATGTATTTAGGTATGAATGTAGGTATGTATGTAGGTATGTATGTATGTAAATCGATAGCAATCATTGACAATAACTTTTCACCGGCGTTAACTAATCCATTTTACATTAAAATAAAATCAACCACGGCCTTCACACTTTTTCCACCCCTCATTATTGTTTCATCTTTCTTATTACAGAGACACGTCGGTAAAAGACACGTAATATTTCTTACATTTGTGGAGATAGCTCCCGGGAGCTTGTAACGCAGTAAGAAAACATAAGTTAAATGTCTGTAATTTTACAAGATCGTTAAGTTAAAACACATGTGTGCTTCATAATGAAGGCCAAATGAACCGTGTAAGTAGTAAGATAACTATGCAATCATTACGGTTCTTAGCTATTCACGTTAATTCTAATTATCACTGCAAAAATTGTGTGCGTGAATGTGTATGGGTGAGTGTTTGTGCGTCTTCACTATACCGAGTGTATGGGAAAGGGAGAAGGCTCCCGAAGTCGTTAGCCCCTAGTAGTACTTGATATCTATAATGATTAGGTAGGTATATCTATCGATTTGGCAATTTTTTTATACCATTTCTTTAGCATTATTTACTCTCCATCATATTGGTAAAGCTAAATATATGTATAATATGTAAGTATTTAAAAAAAGTATCTAAGTATGTTTATCTGCATTATAGATTCCATAACAGAAGCTAGTTAAAGGATTTTTTTTTACAGTATTAAGTATGCTAACTATACAAATCAAATACATAGGGAAAAAGAATCTTCTCGGGCGGGACTCGAACCCGCAGTCTTTCCCTTACAGGGGGAATGCCTGACCAATTCGGCGACCGAGACACGCCCGAAATGATTCAAATTTCCCATCTTATACGTCTTTTGGTCAGGCATTCCCCCTGTAAGGGAAAGACTGCGGGTTCGAGTCCCGCCCGAGAAGATTCTTTTTCCCTATGTATTTGAGAAGCTAGTTAAGCTAAGCTTACCATGGGTCTAGAGAGCGTTGTGTGGAATGTTGTGGAATATATATTATTTATTAAATGAAACGATGATTTCCCAAAAAAAACAAATGGCGCCAAGCCCGTGCTTTTTTGTAGTATTTTTTGACGTTAACGCCCAAGTTTTCACCTCAACTGCGAAGTACACCAACTGATTAGGAGATAAGACATTAGTTAGCGCCGCCCTCTCTCTTCATGTTAGGGGTCAGACGGCACATGCTAAGTAAACCTCTTGGTGGGAGGAAGGCAAAAATATAGAAGAGCGAAATCGGAAACGTCAAATTAGGTCTTTTTGAAGACAGCAAATATCGTAAACTAACTTTTATACTCTCGCGTTCCATTATATACTTAATACAAAAGATAGGCAAATTAAAGGTACGTATCTATATACTGATCGCGTTAATTCTCGTTATTATTATTGTAGATAATATCGTAGCTGTTGTTTTTTTTTTCAACAATTACAAACACACGGTGCAAAAAGATTGTTAAGGTATACGACCTCATTAACGCGATACATGAAACGCTACTGAAAATCTTATTTTAAAAGTAAAATTCAGTTTATGTTTATAAAATGGCGGTAATGCGGTATTTATAAAACACTAGCTTTTGCCCTCGGCTCCGCCCGCGTGGATGTCGGTTATCGCGACCAAACATTGCCCATGTGTTAATCCAGGATGTCAGCTAACTCCGATTTTTTTTTAAATCGCTCCATCTGTTTACACGTGAAGAAGTAACAATCATACACACTCACAAACTTTCGCCTTTATAATGCACTAGCTTTTACCCGCGGCTCCGCCCGCGTGGATGTCGGTTATCGCGACCAAATCTAACATAACAAATGTCATCAAAATCGGTTCTGTGATTTCGTCGTGAAAGCGTAACATACAGACAGACAGAGTTACTTTCGCATTTATAGTATTAGTATGGATTAAGTTTATTCTCTATTTTCTGTTTACCTTGCTTGCTTGCTGCTTATCTGATCTTTTGAAGGTTGAAATTAAAATCAATTTGAAATAAAATTAATAGCTATGATTTTATTAGAGTATCTAATATTTTTTAAATAGGATACTCAGCACAGATTACCTAATAGTTAAAGTGATACTCGTAGTAAATGGAGTAGGTTCACTCGTAGTAAATGGAGTAGTTTCTTTTAAACAATTAATGGACATGTATCTTAAAAGTTCCATGGATTAATGTTGGGTTCAGCCGTGAAAATGTGTAACTCATCACTACTCGAATGAATTTTTTATAGCATTTATTATGCTAACTTTTAAGTTCGAATACGAAGACGGATATAAAGAGAAGGAAAATTTGGAATGATTCGGGTGTGGCTCAATAGCTCAGTTGGAAGAGCTTTCCCCCTGTAAGGGAAAGGTCGGGAGTTCAAGCCTCACTTGAGCGTTTCATTTTTTTCGATGTTTTTCGAACATCACTACTTTTTAAGGTTCTGTACCCGAAGAGTGAAAACGGTATCCCATTACAAAGATTCCACTGTCTGTCTGTCACCAGGCCGTATCTTTTGTGATAACTAGACAGTTGATTTTTACAGATGATTGTTATTGTCGTTATAACAATATATTCTAAAACAGAATAAAATTAATAATATGGCTCCCACATAACAAACGTGAACCATTTGTACGCGAGTTCAACTCGCATTTCACCGGTTTATAACTATTAAGAAATATTAAGTTTTCAATATACAAGCAAAAAACCAATAATTAAAAAAAAATTTAATCGACTTCAAAACCAAATAGGAAAATATGGTTAAAATAACAGAATTTAGAGATTTTCGATCTGTTAGAAGTCGGTGCCAACTTTGTTTGCTGTGCCTGACCTGCTATAATGATCCTCCTCCTTTTTTGAAGTCGGTTAGAAAAGGGAACCTTTGCCGCTTTCTTCTGTCCTACCTTCGGGGACTATTAATATTTTCATCTGGAGACCTTCAAGACTTTACCAACTATTAAAACTACACTAATTATTTGGTCTGATCGTTTTGAGTTCACGTTAAATTAAACAGGCTACATGTTTAAAAATCATAAACATTTAATTGAAATTTTTATAGCTTTTTTAAGCTAACGTTTTAAGTTCGAAATACATCGGGAAAAAGAAGCGCTCAAGTGGAACTTGAACCCACGACCTTTCCCTTACAGGGGGAATGCTCTTCCAACTGAGCTATTGAGCCACACTTTCCCTTCTCTTTATATCTGCCTCTAAGGGCGAGGGTGGAGCCATCTACCAACTTTTTCACGAACTGTTGGAACCAGTGATTTTTCAACCAAACAAAACATAAAACATTTTAGTTCCGTACTGTATCAAAGTGTTCAGCAATTGGTGTCAAAATAAGTGCTCTATTTATACAGTAATATATCAATTGAGTTTATTCACACGAGAAACGGACGTGTGACATTTTAATGGCTTCTAGAAAGTTCATGAGAACTTTGAAAACCTGACTTATAATGTGTGGGATTGTTAGCGTTGGCGTTAATAATTAATAAGAATTGAAGTTTGGGGTAATAGAGGTTCAAACAATGACAAAGGTTAATGTCTTTGGAGAAGGACATTTAGGTCAATGTTCTATGCTAAACAGAATGACATGTTGTTCAGTAAGAAAATGTATTGAGAGTCGTGTATAGGGGTTTTCTTGGTTTTTTTATGTCACCTAGGTGGCAGACAACTTAGGGACCTTCTGATGGAAAGTGGTTACCGTGGCCTATGAACGCGTGCAATACCAGGGGAGTCCCACTTATGCTGCCTTTTTTGTTTTTTTTTTTATTGTACGGAAATCCCCTCGGATACCCCCCCCCCCTGGCCGGAGCCGGAAGGGGAGGTTATGTCAGACTCGAACTGACTGAAACCGCACGCCGACTGTGGCTCGTGGTGCTATGCCGGAGTGAGGTTGTCATCGACATATCCCTCGCACCCCGGCTGACCCAGGGCCATTCCTTACGGTCTGGCCCTCCTCAGGAGGGGGGCCAACGGTGTCCCCGACTCGCCTCCGGAATGGGGAGGCGCGCTATTGAGCGCTACTTTGCCAACCCTGTAATAACAGAGAGTTTCTGTGCCATCGATGCAGAAGACAGACTAGCAGGACAAGTGATTCGGTTACCTATGAACATTCACTAAGATCTTCCTTTATATAATTCTATTCTGGTTTTATCTTGTAATAAAATTCTTATTTATCATTTAAGTCTCTGTTCGTTTAATCTTCTTTTTAAGACATGTTCACTCAAAGAATTTTGTGAATACAATGAAGGCATCTGATGAGGCCGTCAAGCTGAGTGCCACCACTTTTAACATGGTACATGGTTACGAAGGTAACCCTCTTTCCGAGACTTTGCATTTAGCTCACCATCAGGCGAGGTGAAGTCAAATTGACATGTCCTTCATAAAAAAAAAGAATATGGTAAGACATGGTAAGACCTTCCGATCGAACTGTATTTATTTTAACCATAGACAATAATTTAATCATACAATTTCAAATGTAGAAGTTACCTGAATAGCATGAAACTATTTGAACATTTTAATA
The DNA here is from genome assembly GCA_914829495.1 of Eilema sororculum. NCBI lineage: Eukaryota > Metazoa > Arthropoda > Insecta > Lepidoptera > Erebidae > Eilema > Eilema sororculum. Next base: position 6,812,660 of record OU618533.1, read on the forward strand.
TCTTAACTATACAATGATAATGAAAACTCATATGATATGACCAATACAACTATTAGGTCCTTACATATGAAATTGGCGTTTTTCGTACTGGCCACTTTAATCATGATTTTCTCCTCTTTGGTAAGGAATTCCAAATTCAAATTTGTACAGCTATTTACTCATGTATTTGTGCTTCGATGACCGTCATTCATTTGTTTTTTTTCTTCTGTTTTTTTATATGTACCTACCATTAAGTAGTATTATACTTCAGTCAAGTGACACATCTAAGCTGTTTTCGGCGCAATTTGTTCTTATTTGTGACGTGACAATCACTTTACTTGTGCAAGTCATTCTTGTGCGAAAGTGTGTTGTCTATGAATCAAATGACGTGTAGGCGGTAAAAGTATTGCTCTCTTTGCTCTTTGTCATTACAAGAAAGTTCATCAATTTTAGATCGTGACGATTTAACTTTCTCTATAATCAATTAAATATTTGAAATTTAGTATAAAAATATATTGTGAAGATATTTTTGGAACACATAAATAAAAAAATAACTCAAAACTTCCAACTGGATATTAACACGGTTTGTTTAAAATAAACTGAAAAATGTAAAGTAAAGCCAACGAGACGAGAGGCAAAAGGTAAACAAGCGACCATTACTGAGTTATGTTACGATACTTTCTCTGTCCTTTTCGCACATTTCACACGTACGCGACAATGGTCGAGCGCAGGGACCGAAACAGTAACCGCTACAAAGTGTTTTAACACTGTTTTTTGAAACTGTTTAAAAAGAAAACCCTTTATAACTGTAACCGAAACGTATCTGTAACAGATTGAAAGTGTTTAGGGTTCATATGTGTTAATAACGGTTACCGGTATTAACAGAAACGTCATTATAACGTTATAATTTATGTACTTGCACAGAATGGCAACAACACGTCGACGCGACACGAATTAGTTGCTTTTTTAGGTTACGTGTTGCATCGAGTTCTTCTACTCATTAGGTATAAGTAGGTACACTCCAAACTTTATGACCGGGGCGGTGACCGCTCACACGCGTAGGCCTCGTATCCTCGGAGTCTGGGCTCCGTTTTACCAGACTAACTGCGGATTTGGCTGAACTTCGATATTTGCCGTGAAGTGACTGCCATCTGACCTTCACAAACCAAAGGCGATATCGAAGCATTGCAACTAGACCAACTACCCGTAATGACTGCCATCTGCCATAGATGTTCGTACGACAACCGGGCCCTCGATTCTACTAAAGCTGCACTCCAATAATGTCATTAAATTTTAGACTTTATTTCTATACATCTGACTTGAACTTTATTCAAAATGAAATGAAAAACGTTTCATTACACTATTTCATTCACTCTGCAAAACGTCATTTAATTTTGAATTTTTAGTTTGTTATAGTCGCGGTGGCACGACTGTGGTTTGACTTGAGTGGAATCGACGCTCAGGACCGATGGCTTCCGAGGCATGAACAGACCGATGTAAATGCACTAAGCTTACAAATACAAAAATGGATACAAATATTTGCATTGAGCTGGGATCGAACCCGCCTCTTGCGTAGCGGCCACGCTACATACGCATACCGCTATACTAATATTATAATATACCGAACTATATAAATATAAATCATAACCATAACAACTGGCATTACTACATACATATAGCTAGGTACATTTTTCATAATCAGTTATATTAGGTAGGGAGGCCACACAGCAAAATGTGCGACCGTCGCGGAGACCTATTGGAATTGGTAGATTAAATGTTAGAAAGAATAATGGTATATAAAGTTTCCACTTTTAGTTGTGGTGGAAGCGTCTACATAACATTAAATAATGGGGTTTTTCAAGAAGGGCATTAGAAGGTTTCTTCAGGGTAGGCAGCGCGAGTTTAACCCTGGTCAGTGGCGGCGCAAGACATAAACCTAATGTGGGCAAGGTTCACTACATGTTACTAGGTGGAATAGACCACTTCTTGAGGCCCTTTTTTCCAGAGGCACACAGGAGGGTTGGTGCCTGGGCGCCTTCTACATCGGGCATTTATTTTGAAATTAACGTCATCATCTGTTTTCATTCATCTACTTTAAGGTTTATGTCATGTTGAAATAAAATGTATCACTGTAAGGGCAGCTCGCGATTCGCCTTTCTTTGCTGTAAGGCGAGATCCTTTGGCCTGCGATGCCGTGGGCGGTCCCCCAGTCCGCCCATAACCCCCGCCGCCTCTGTCCCTGGTGTTGCATACGTCCATAGGCCACGGTAACCACTTTCCGTAAGGACTTTTCCAAAATAATTTGACGAATCAAAAAAGTAGGTACGAACTTGTCGCCCAATAGGTACTTCTATTTACACTTAGAGCTCGATATGACGCGCACGAGTCGACGGGACTTGTTACGGTTTATGTTATACTAGCTTTTGCCCGCGGCTCCAACCAATCTGACCAAACATAGCCTTTCATTAACATAGCCCTTTCTTAAGGTCTAATCTACCCTTGTACTAAATTTCATCAAAATCGCTTCAGTGGTTTAGACGTGAAAGCGTAATATACAGACAGACTGACCGATAGAGTTACTTTCGCATTTTTATTATTAAGTATGAATGAAGTTAATTTCCATATACTTTTCAGTAAATCTGCTTTCTCACTTTGAAAAATATTTGTTCAATTAAATAACGCGTGTAGTGCGGACAGTGAGGATAGCCGGACAGCCAGGCCAAGAAAGGTGTACATAAAAATTTAATCAAAAACTTATAAGACCCCAGTCATAAAAAACATCTCCAAAAAGTTGAAAATAAATTGATGTTAAAGGGAGGAAAACAACAATATTGATGTTTGATTTAATTTTTTTTATACTTTTTAAAATTGATCTACTGACGAAGCCCTTTGATTTGATACCCATATTGGGGGTGTTGTGAAAAAAAAGTAATTCGGCCATCTTGGATTCGAAAATTTTCATAGTTGTAGTATTTTACTAGTGAAGCCCTTGTATTTGATAGCCATATTAAGCGAGTTGTCTAGTATCTGCGGTAGCCTAGTGGTATAGGTAATGTACTGCTAGGACGAGGTCTCGGGTTCGATCCCAGGTTTACCATGGCAAACACCAATGAGTTTTCGAAGTTATGTGTGTATTTATCGTAGGTTTATAAGTACCCGGTTAATGGCAATAGGCTCGCCACCACATTACCTAAATATAAACTGGCGTAATGTAGGTGCTAGCACCTCTGCCTACCCCTTCGGGGAAAATAGGCGTGAGTTTATGATGTGAGTTTATTATGTATGTAAAGAAATATGTATTACGATATGTTGTGGCGGCGGCCATCTTGGCCCTATTTTTTTTCAAATATATCATAAACACTCCCGACATTCAAACAAAAAAGCTAAATCCAAAACAGTTCATCCGTTTAGGAGTTTCGATGCCACAGGACACACACACGCACGCACACACACTCACAGAGACACCCCGTCGTTGAGTCGGGACTCAAAAATACTATTATTTAAAAAAAAATACTTCGATTATATAAGAATTGTAAGTTTGGCAACGTAGCCATTTCGGTGAACACTTATTAACCTGTTAACAGATTCATTTCTGGTACACTTATGTAGCGGTTACACTAACCTCATTATAACGATTAACAGAAATAAAAACAGATATATAAGTGGTACACTTTTATTCGGTAACCTTTTAATAGTATAACCCTTATATTTCTGTAACCTTTATGAATCTGTTTTTGGGTCCCTGGTCGAGCGACATCTGTCGTTGCGTGTTTCGTAGTACAGGAAAGCTCTCAGCGGTTCTAAAATGTCAGATTCGCCGCCATCTTATGAGCAATTTCATTCCTGTCTGGAATGCGCTTGAAGTGATAAATGTTTGGAAATGCTGAAACTTTGTTTACCTTTTTTCTCTTGCTTCGTTGGCTTTACATTAGTTTAACTTTAATTCTCTCTTTTTTTTATTCACTGGTGAAACCCAAGTTTAGTTAGTTTTACCTTTGAAATTGGTTCTAGAGTATACAAGCGATGTGATTACTCCATTTAATTCCATTTTATTCCAAATCCTGCTTCATTAAAAAATATTTGTGCTCAGAAAACATGGATGTGGCATAGAATAAATTAGGAAGCTAGTTCGCAAGCGTGGGAGTAACATCGTTCATTTTGCACAGATGTTGTTTATCTATTTTGTCAAATAAGAGTTACACTGCCTTTCGCCTGACTCACTAATCTGGTGACTCAGGCCAAATTTGCATGCATGAGGTCAGCGTTTTTCAAGACATTAAAATAAATATTGCAACTTTTTGTTTGTATGATATACTAGTTGTTACCCGCGGCTCCGACCGTGTGGATGTTGGTTATCTCGACCAACCATAGCCTATCTTTTTTCTCAAGATCGAATCTACCCCTTTGCCAAATTTCATTAAAATATGTTTAGTGGTTAAGGCGTAAAAGCGTAACACAGACAGAGTTACTTTTGCATTTATAATATTAGTATGGGTGTTTAATTGCTTGTTGCCGTACCGGGTTGGTTCCAGGTGGAGTAGAATAGGACCATTCCAGCTCTTACTGTGGGTGTCGTAAAAGGCGACTAAGGGATAGGGCTGTTCTCCATCCGACAGTAAACATACAGCCCAAGATAAAGGGCCTGCTAGCCATAGGCTTGCCCCTATTACGTCATGGGACCAAAAATCATAATTGGCGAAACGTGGCTGCAAATACACCTCTGCCTACCCCTTCGGGTATTTACAGACGTGAGTATATGGATGAATGGATGTTTAATTGATTGTTCAAGTAATCCATACTTATATTATAAATGCGAAAGTAACTCTGTCTCTCTGTATGTTACGCTTGCACGCATAAACCACTGAACCGATTTTGATGAAATTTGGTATAAGGGTAGATTAGACCTTGAGAAAGGACATAGGCTATGTTTGGTCGCAATAACCGACATCCACGCGGGCGGAGCCGCAGGCAAAAGCTAGTTATAACATAACATTGAAAATAATGTTTTTTCTAAAATAATCTTTATCATACTCATAGCAATTTCCATTTACACTTCGGAACCAGAGATTCTATTGTTTTTGATTGGGATGTCAGCTCATGGCAGACTGTCAGCAAAGCCTACGTCTGAGACTCGGTCATTGTTTAATTAGTCTCTGCATTACTCATATAAATACGCTGCCCATAAACCACAACGAAAATTGGCTATCTAGAAATTCACCCTGAGAATTTCTTGAATCAAGTCCTCGTTTCCAACAATGAGTTTTAAAACAAAAGCGGTTACTACAATGGGGGCGAAGAACGGTCCGGCTTGTCACCCTCCAGGCGTTCGAGGGAAGTAATCATAATTTATATACTAGACGTCATATGTTTGAAAGGAAATCGCAATAAGGAGCGAACGTAAAATTGATACGTTTGAACCCAAAAGGGGAAACTAAAGGTCGAAGGGTATCGTTGGTCGTATCTTCTATCTATCTAGGTATCTATAGGTACTATTATCTAATTGTAAAGTGGTTGTGTCTGTACATTGGAGATATTAAAAAAAACTTCGGTTATCCATATCCATACTAATATTATAAATGCGAAAATAACTCTGTCTGTCGGTAGGTTACGCTTTTACGTCTAAACCGCTGAATCGATTTTGATGAAATTTGTTACATTTTTTTTTATATTTGGTCCGTCAATTGACTTCTTTTTTTTTTTTTTTTTTTTCGTGCGGAAATCCCCTCGGATACCCCCCCTGCCGGAGCCGGAAGGGGAGGTTATGTCGGACTCGAACCGACTAAAACCGCACGCCGACTGTGGGTCTTGGTGCTAGGCCGGAGGTGAGGTTGTCAAAGACATATCCCTCGCACCCCGGCTGACCCAGGGCCATCCCTTACGGTCTGGCCCTCCTCAGGAGGGGGGACAACGGTGTCCCCAACTCGCCCCCGGAATGGGGAGGCGCGCTGTTCAGCGCGCCGCCGCCGTGGCCTGCTTCTGCTGGGGTGACAGGCGGCTCCACCCGTCACCCCCAGGCCCGCGCTCATGGGGGACGGAGGTCAGTCAGTGCCCTCCGACGCCCGAGTTGCCTGCGCGCGCGGGCGGCGCGATCCGCGAGTCTTTCTCGCTCGCGCCGCCTCTCCCGCTCCGCCGTCTCCTTCACGACCATTACCTGCTCGCTGAAGGAGACGCCGGCCGCCCACGCGTCCGCGCAGCGGACCATTGCTGTGAGCAGGGTGGCGAGGGTGAGAACTCTCACTCCCAGGGCCGCCACTAGCTCCCGCCTCGGTTCAGCCCATGCCGGGCACTCGGTGAGCGTGTGCAGCCCCGTGTCCTCGCTCGCGTCGCAGTGATGGCACTCAGACGTTGGCTCCTTTTCGATCCGACACAGATATCTCCCGAAGCACCCGTGCCCGGTGATAATCTGCGTCAGTCGATACGAGAGGCTGCCATGTGGCCTCTCGAGCCATTCCCCCATGATGGGCCTTACCGCCTCTATGACGGCATGCCCTGCGCGTCGTTGCTCAAGTCGTCGCTCCCACTCCGCCACCATGATCCCGTGGAGCCGGGACCTCTCGGCCCGAATGTCTTCGGGCTCGGGATCGCATCCCCGCTCCCGCGCCTCCTTACGGAACCGATACAGTGCCGCAAGGGATCTCGCTTCCAGGATCCACGGTGGCGATCCGGCTAGGAGACTCGCCGCTTCAAAGGATATCGTGCGGTACCCCCTAATGGCCCTGCAGGCCATCGTCTGCTGCGGCGCATGCAGCAGTTGCACGAACCTGGCCCGCAGGGCGTCCGCCCACACGGGGCACCCGTACAGGGCCATGGACCGCACGACACCCGCGTAGAGTCTCCTGCAGGAGTCCTCTGGGCCCCTCAAGTTGGGCAGCAGCCGCATCAGCGCGTTAGCTGACACCAACAGTTTGGGGCGCAGACTTCGGAAATGCTCTCCGAAGTCCCACCGACCATCGAGTACGAGCCCCAGGTATTTCAACCGGGGCTTGATGTCGATGGGAGTACCTCCTACTGTCAAGCTGGATCCCGGGGGTGGCCTGCGCCGAGGACCATGAAAGAACAAGGCCTCGGATTTGTGCAGAGCCACCTCGAGACCCAGCCGCCGGATCCGATCCACGGTCCGTCAATTGACTGCACCCCGCTAGATGGCAACAAAGCTGAAGTGCAGTCCAGAAGATACAGACCACCATTCCCGGTGCCATTGGACGTAAAATGGTGGTCCTTAACTTGACGGCCTTGATAGATGCCTTTTCACGCCCCGCTTGAAGAACCCGGGACTGTAAGAGGAGGGAAACACGTATGCGGGCAGAGCATTCCAGCTCTTTATCGTGCGGCAGAGGCGTGGGCAGATTAGACCTTGAGAAAGGACATAAGCTGTGTTTGGTCGCGATAACCGACATCCACGCGGGCGGAGCCGCGGGCAAAAGCTAGTAATATATTTATAACAATACTGAACATGATTTTTTAATGCTTCTCTGTTTATCTATTAGTCTGCCATGGAAACAAAACTGCAGAATGAATTTTGATGTGGTTTTTTATATTTGGAAGGTCTTGGGTAGACTTAAAATCTAACGTTTATTTGATCGCAATCCATCTAATAGGGCCGGAGGGTCCGGATCATATTCTGTCCTCTGTGATCCGGAGGTACAAGCAAAAGTCGCATTAACCGATATTCGCGCGGGTGGGAAGCTAGTATCAAATAAAATTGATCAACGGCCCAAATAAGTGACAAAGAAAATTATTTACACCGTGAAAACATATTTACTCACGCAATTACTGTAGGTTGATTCGCACTTTTCGTAATCTATGAATAGGTGTTCTTATATCGTTACTATAAGGTTTGGATTAGCTTGCACAGTATAACGTTTTACAAATATAGTGAAAGAATGTAATCTGACTATTCTAGATACGATAAACAGAACAATTCTAAAGGTTTTGAACATTACTTAAGTCCTTAATGCTGACATATTTTTACCCGACTACGGCGAAGCCAAAAGGAGGGTTATGATTTTGACAGGCTATGTATGTATGTATGTTCATTTGTTCCCTCATAGCTCCTCAACTACTTATTAGAACTGGACAAATGAGGTATCGTTACAAGTGGCCTGATTGTCCGATGGTTATAGGCTATATGACGTGTCACTCAATCTTATGTGGCGCCCTCTAGCGCTCATAAGGTACTGTGTTAAAAAATAAATTTGAGATAAATATGACGTACGTAAAAAAAAACATTCTAGGGAAAAGTGGCATACGACCACGGCTATCCTTGATATTTTCTTGTTTGTCACTTTTTAGTGCGTGATATTTCGGTAGTCGGGTTTTAGTTTTAAACTTTTATCGGTTGCGATTCACTCATCTTGATATGTATATAATTTCTTGTACTGACAAAGTTCAACAATTTGTTTCGAAGATGTACCCCTATGAAAGATAGTTGAAAACTGCTGGCTACAAAGCGTAAGGTCGGATATTCAATCCCTCATACCAACGAAGATCTATGACGAAACTTTCGACTTTTGAACTTCTGCACACTTTTAATCGAATAGCTCAAAGGAACATCTCAGTGTAATAATGAAAGAAAACTACTATACAGAACGTGAGGTAAAGAATAAGAGCGAGACAGATAACAGAGGGGGGATGGACATGATAACGGCAGTACTGTATTGTCATGTCATGAGGAATTAAAAGTTTAGTTATATAGTCGCATACTCGCATCAGTCCTGCTATTATTCTTGCAACACCGAACGAATAACAAATGAACACATACTTTTTGGAGGTCCAATAGGCACTACAAAAGTGGTCCAACGGAGTCATTTTTATTTAATTATGAAGGTCCAAAGGGCTCATTAATTATTATATTTTGAAGGAGGGTCCAGTGGGACCTAAAAATGAGGTGAAGTGAGTAAAAAAAAAATTCGGGGGAAATCAATAACGGGAGGTCTGTTATGGATTCCTCCGATTTTTTTCAGCTTTGGAATAGCGTTAGATCACGCTTATATAAAACAAGAAAAAAAAAACAATCTGTACCTAGATCTTCATAAAAATCTGATCAGTATTACTATGGCGCATAGGGTGCAATAAAGATCAAACACAAAACTCTCCTTTTCTATTTTCCCGCATTGAATTAAAATTATTTATGGATATCACTTTAGTTCTACCTACTGTTTACTTGTTTAATATATTTCATTCACTTATTATCTCATTCATTCACTATCCATGATTAATTCATAGATCATTGGCCAACTTTGATTAATTACAGTACAGACCTCCATGTAGAAAAAGATTTAATAACGTGATTGCGAATGTATTTACTTTGGTTTTATGAATACTATGCTGTTAAGCTATTGAGCCACACCTGAATCACTTCAAATTTCCCTTCTCTTTATATCCGTTTTTAAGGGCGACGGTGGAGCCATCTATTAACTTTCTTACGAACTGTTGTAACCAATGATTGATTTTTCAACCCTTTTTAAACATTGATTTTTAATGACTCCGCCCGAATATTTGAATGAAATTTTTATAGCAATTACATACGCGTATAATGCTAACTATTTAAGTTCGAAATGCATCGGGAAATTATTTAATTCTTTGAAGAAGAAAGAAATAGCGAAGCGATTATTCGACTCTTCCCGTGACCATAGGGCCTTTACCTCGCTCAAAGAATTGCTATCGCGGGGTAATGCCAATGCCGCCAGCCTTGTGGGCACGGTACCAGTAGAGGTCGATAGGGAGGAATTCTACGATGTCTAAAGTTACAGTCTCTCCCTCTTCTTTTTTATTTTTAATTGCTTTTTTTCATTTTTGTATAGGTATAACTCTAAATAACTTCCTCCTTTTTTGAAGTTGGTTAAAAATATATATTATACAAATTATAGCAAAATATTATGTAGATACTTGCACGTTGTATGCAATAGGGTTTTGGTTCTACTAACGTATTAATATTTTATTTAATTGTAATTTTAAATTGATTATGATTTTACTTTTTTTATTGCATACTACATAAATACTAGTTTTAAGTTAAATTGTTAGGTACTAACCCAAATATGGATCTTGTTATCTGAAATACATTATTTGAATTGAAAAATTTGAAAAAAAAAAAAGAGTAAGCGTAGGAGATGGAACCTCAGGTTCCACAGTGCAACCGGAATTGAAGCTAGTTCGATGACGATAATATCGATACAAAATATCCACACTTGAAAAACTATTGCTGACGACAATACCATTATAAGTAGTAGGTATAGATAAGTAATAGTTCCCAAACGAATAGTTCCAAAGGAGACTGAAATGATTACATACAATCTTGGGCCTAGTTGTAAGAAGATGAAAGTGGTGTCAATTAATAGCTTATATATTATCAACCTTTCACTGAAAATTCTGCGGATTTTGTCAATCTGAGAACAGAGATATAAGAGATTATGTAAAAGTGAGGTTATGTTACAATCTTTATCTAACAGCTGATTCCTGAAGTGTAAAATGTGTTCTTTTGCACTAATAATTATTATATTTACAAGAAAATGTTTGAAAAATCATATGAATGAACGTCAACGACTTCAAGCGATAGGTAGGTAACAGGTAAGGAGATAGGGAAAGGATGTCTAAAATAAAATAAAAAAGCATTGAATATACCTAGTGTTTTATTCACCTTCTATTAAACACATTTTACATTTTAAACCTGCCAGGATGGTAGCTGGTTAGATGAGGTTACAGGTATTTGCTTACAGACTGAGGTGCAAGCCATTGCCGAATCACTGACAGAATTGTTTCATCGTGTAAGGGCCGTCGGCCCAGTGTATTGCAGTGACCAGTGGATATACCACAATTCACACAGCGATCCATAGTTTCAATAATATCCAATCCACAAGCTGGCGGTAAAATGTAAAATAAAAATTCCAAGTCAAACGTGTGAGCGATCTTCGGTGTCCAAGGTGAAAGCAAGGGTCGTACAAGGTAGGCAGGGTCAGAATCCGTAAAATACGAAGCAGTTGTCGTAAAAAATGACGAATAATCGGGAAAGCACTCAAAACGCGAAACGATGAGCAAACAAAAACAGTCAGCAACTGTCTAGTGTCAATGTTAGTCAGCTGCCATGTCAGTGACATGACTACAAATATAAGAGAGATTTGAATCGATATGAAATCGATAATCATTAATATTGGTTTTTTAGTAATTAATTGATATTTGATTTAATAATATGACTGTAATTATATGCACTATAATGCATGTAAGTATGTAACACCCTATGTAACCCATATTTGCATTTTGCAAGAAATAAAATGATTTATGATTATGATTATTTATAGTGCATTTAATAACTTTGAGTTATTTATTTACAGCAAATATTTTAGTGTAATCGATTACTCAATTGATAATCTCACGAAAATTATTTTCTCATATTTCTCCGCATCCAGATTGAGAATTGAGGTGATTTTTCATATTATAAGATAGAAAAATATGACAAATTTTTTAGATCATATCTCAACTTATTACATTTGGGCCCACCATTTTCCATCTCCTTTAAACAGGATAATCCGATTACGTCGTTAATGTCAAACAACTTTTGACAGTTCACGTCACCTCGTAATATTAATCAAATTTGTGGCGGCAACTATTCACTACTAGTTTTAGTTATGTTTAACTATTGAACGCGGCCGTGGGCGAAACATATACTTTATATCTCATTAGCAATTCAAACTTGTTTAATATTTTATTGTTGCTATGTATAAATTATTCGTTTTTAAGTAGATTATTAGTTATTTATTGTTACAGGAGCCGTACTTCGAAATTTATATTCGGTATTAAAACTTAACAAATATATCGCGAACTATTTTGCGGGTATTTATGTTTATATATCCATATCCATACTAATATTATAAATGCGAAAGTAACTCTGTCTGTCTGTCTGTCTGTCTGTCTTTCTGTCTGTCTGTCTGTATGTTACGCTTTCACGCCTAAAGCACTGAGCCGATTTTGATGAAATTTGGTATAGGGATAGACTACACCTTGAGAAAGGACAAAGGCTATGTTTGGTCGCGATACCCGACCTCCACGCGGGCGGAGCCGCGGGCAAAAGCTAGTATATATATAAACATATGACTTGTTGTTAGGTATGATGAGTGATTGTGCGATCCTTGGTTCAATTCCGGGTCGAGCAATGTCATATAGTTAAACTGTAGAAAATTCTCAGCAGTCAGATGTCTGAAAATAATCCCACGTCCATTTTCTAAACATCAGTCTAATTTTGATGTTTTGGCGTTTTGTAAGTTCCGGTTTAATAGTCTATCCTACTATTATAAATGTGAACGTTTGTGAAAATGGTTAATGGTTTGTTCTTTAATCGCGCACTAACAGTTGCACGGATATGGGTGAAATTTGGTCCAGGAATAGATTATAGACATAGACATAGACTTTTATATCCGGAATAGAATCCCATGGGAGATTAAAGTACTAGCTAGTATCTGTACTATATAATATATAAATAGTTTTTGACCTTTCCTACAAGCCAAGTAACTGATATTATATGCCGCGTGTTGGTACATAATGATTAGACATATTATGTGTTATGAGCATTTTTTATTCGACTGAACCATTGACCTTAAAGGTCATTGATCTGTATTAACGCGATTGAGATTTTGGTAGCTAAATTGTGACAGCTTATTACGAATTATGGTATATCCTTTTGAATACTTAAGTCATAGATTGAACGCAGAAAAATGGCTATATTATTATAAAACGATCGTGGGTGGCTTAGTGGTTAAGGAGTCGAACTTACGATCGAGAGGTCCCGGGTTCGAATCCTGGCCATTACACTACCGACGTGAACCCACTCCTAGCACAACCAATTTAGCTTAGTTGGAGGGGTTAGAGGGAGTATAAGTAACTTCGGTTCTAATATTCTTTAAAAAATAACTATCATTTTCAGTCCGCTTAACTTTTGAATTTTGAAAAAAAACATTACCCTCCTTCCTTCGGCAGTCGGGTAAATATACCTTCGTCTTCTCGTCTTTTGAACATCCAGGTAGAAGGACACTGGGAACATAGAATCTGAGAGAAGAAGCGCTGTCGATTCGACAGAAGGAGAAGCAGACATTCAGTAAAACAAAAAGATGTAAGTAGCCACCAGAAAATGAGTAATTACAAAAACCTAATCTATCTTTGTACTAGATTGACAATAGGTGATAAGGCCGCCTATTGTTAATACCCACGATGTACGACCAAATAACGCATGTTTATATCCTTAGTGTGCACAATAAAGATATACTATACTATACTAAAATATATATATATATAGGAAATAGAGGTATCATTTTTGTAAACACTGCTGCCCCACACCTCTTTTACTTCCATCTTCATATTTTCCCTTTTCCTCTGCGTAGGTAACTCGTGAGTGTGACCTTTAGTGTTGCAAACCTCTATATGCCAAGGTAACTTCTCAGCCTCAGGTACCATCAGACAGCCCGTTTAAGTATTGACTCACACTTTTAATAACGTAATTATTTGTGTGTGATTCACCGATATCTAGTTATTTTAAATCTGGATATACTTCGTGTCCATTAGTTATATCCATACTAATATTATAAATGCGAAAGTAACTCTGTCTGTCTGTCTGTCTGTATGTTACGCTTTCACGCCTAAACCACTGAACCGATTTTGATGAAATTTTGAATAAGGGTAGATTAGACCTTGAGAAAGGACATAGGCTATGTTTGGTCGCGATAACCGACATCCACGCGGGCGGAGCCGCGGGCAAAAGCTAGTTAGTTATATTTTTATGCCGTGTCGGTTCCCGGTGGAGTAGAATAGGACCACCCCAGCTTCCTGTGGGTGTCGTAAAAGGCGACTAAGGGATAGGACTGTTCTCCATCCGACAGTAAACATACAGCCCAAGACAAAGTGCCCGCTAGACGGCAATAGGCTCGCCTCCTATTACGTGGGACCGAAAATCATAGTTGGCGAAACGTGGGTGTTGACACACCTCTGCCTACCCTTTCGGGGATTTACAGACTTGAGTATATGCATACTTAATATTATAAATGCGAAAGTAACTCTGTCTGTCTGTCTGTCTGTCTGTCTGTATGTTACGCTTTCACGCCTAAACCACTGAACCGATTTTGATGAAATTTGGTATAGGGGTAGATTAGACCTTGAGAAAGGACATAGGCTATGCTTTGTCGCGATAACCAACTTCCACGCGGGCGGAGCCGCGGGCAAAAGCTGGTTTATCTATATAATTCTACGATCAACTTGTTTCAATTGGTAGTATGAAACTTAAACTTAGGATTTACTTTCTTAAAGTGAAATTATAATTCTTATTGTATGGAAACCCATCATTTTTTAAGTTAAATGTTTGAATTATCGTTATAAATTATATGGAAAACTAACTAACAATTACTTTTGAAGTTAGGGAATATAAAATTCATTATATTAAAGAATCTTTTGGTTTCCATTCACACTTGAATCCAGTAGGTGATTCTGCAAGCGGGCTGTTGATTTTTTTATTTACAAAATTGTATGTTATTTTTTTACAAAATTTCTAAGAGTATTCAAGATCCGAGACGCTAGTATCTAATAAAATAATACAGCTAACAAACACAGGTAAAACATCTTAAAGTGTCAGCGCGCTCCATACCAAACATTCTCATTGTAACTACTAACAGAACAGCAAACAAACAACATTCTATTTACGGACAAGAAAAGCGCTACTGTAGACACAATCGTATAAGTCTTAACAAATAAATACTCAGTGGTTTAAAGTGACATTTCTCGCGGTAAAGTGAAACTATGACAGCCCGGAACGTGGAATGAAAATCCTTTGTTCATAACAAACTGTAATATTCGCTGGAAATGCGACAAATAGCGTATTTCATCGTTCATACTTCGGAACATTTTAATATTACATTGTGTTTTAGTTCTTGTATTGAACATATAATACAGCTTATTTATTTATAAACTACTAGCTTTTGCTCGCGGCTGCGCTTTCGTGAAATCTACGTCTTCCTTCATCATACGTGTAATTATCCCGGTGGCATCCGAAGCTCACTTCCCCTCGGAGTCCGGGGTTCGCTTTTCCAATCTAACTGCGTGCAGACCAATGTAAATAGACATATTCATGCATACAAATATCTATTTCTTTTCGAGGCCGTTATGGTAGACACCACCATTCTAGAGACAGCGATCGATGCAGTCATCATGCCTTTTTTTTGGTGCGGAAATCCCCTCGGATACCTCCCCCGCCGGAGCCGGGAGGGGAGGTTATGTCGGACTCGAACCAACTAAAACCGCACGCCGACTGTGGGTCGTTGTGTTGGGCCGCAAGTGAGGTTGTCTTCGACATATCCCTCGCACCCCGGGCCACTACGAAGCGCGACTACGTGCACCGCCGCCGGCCTGCTACTGCTAGGGTGACAGGCGGCTCCACCCGTCACCCCTATGCCCGCGCTCATGGGGGACGGAGGTCAGTCTGTGGCAGCCATCATGCCACCACGTTTTGGACTACAAGCTTAATATCAGGCGGAGTGCAGTAAAATTCACGGAGCAAACATAAAAAATAGCTTCGTTCAATACAGAATATTCGAATAGGACAGAAAATCCTTTAATATGTTTAGATTACTTTATTATTAAAGAATCGTTTTCGACCCTAGACAATATAATCTTTCTCGGAATGCTTGTAATGTGAGCAATAAACGTCCAACTGAACTATGTTAGTCTTTAACATTCTCTTGAATATTATCTTCGTTTATTAGTAAACTTCAAGAATCTTGAAATACATGAAAGTGTTTACAAAAGGGATATGTTATGTGGTAGCATATTGTGAAGTATGTGTTTCATCTCAGCAACTCTTACCATCTCCGTGTAAGACATGCAAACTAATATCCATACGTACTAATATTATAAATGCGAAAGTAACTCTGTCTGTCTGTCTGTATGTTACGCTTTCACGCCTAAACCACTAAACCGATTTTGATGAAATTTGGTATAAAGGTAATTTAGACCTTGAGAAAGGCTATGTTTTGTCGCGATAACCGACATCCACGCGGGCGGAGCCGCGGGCAAAAGCTGTATTTCATGTTGTGGAAGCCACGAAAACTGAAGCAATGCAGGACTCGGTTCAAACTTGACTTTGACTTAGATTTCAAGATGGTTATTATTGTGTATTTGTAAATTTGATTGCTCTTGTAGCACAACATTGGTACACATTAGGTTTACTTCCTGATTTGGGTAAACTATTATTCGAATCTACCCAAATTAGATATGTCAGCTACCAACACGAAGAAGGTGGCATTATACTTATTGCTACCTCAGAGGTTGTAAAAAAAAATCTTTGACCTTAGTTTTCTCAAGCTTATTTCAAACTAAATACAGTCTTATAGCTACGTAATCAAGGATGGTTTTTGATTAAAAGAAACGGAAAAACTTGAAATGATATGTTACATAATAACATAATTATCAAAAGTCATCTACCTGCATTGACATTGGCAGTAGAACTCAAGGTCAATACTATTATCATCAGCTTCTAAGGTCACGGGTTCGATCCTAGTCAGTGCAAACATAGGTGTAATAGGTGTGGGTGTTATTCAACTTCTCTTGCTATACTTATAAAGGTTATATGGCTGGCAGTGATATGGCTTGTGATGTCTTGACTTATTGTGGTCAACTATACTTAACTCTATGTGGGACAACCCTATCTATAAGCTATAAGAAGGCACACTATGTCTATGACAACCTCACCTCCGGCCTAGCACCAAGACCCACAGTCGGCGTGTGGTTTTAGTCGGTTCGAGTCCGACATAACCTCCCCTTCCGGCTCCGGCAGGGTGGGTATCCGAGGGGATTTCCGCACGAAAAAAAAAATTTAAAAAAAAAGGCACACGTAATCGAAAACATAGAGAAAAAGGAATCTTCTCAGGCGGGTCTCGACCCGTATTTGATTTGTATAGTTAGCATACTTAATGCTGTAAAATTCATTCAAGTATTTGGACGGATTTATCATCTTCTGTTTAATAATGATTGTAACATCATTAATTGGTTCCGATAATTCGTAAGAACATCGGTGGATGACTCCACCGTCGTTAAAGACGGATAAAAATAGAAGGGAAATTTGAATCACATCGGGCGTGTCTCGGTAGCCGGGTTTGCCAAGGCATTCCCCCTGTAAGGGAAAGATCGCGGGTTCGCATCCCGCCCGAGGATATTCATTTTTCCCTATGTATTCAATTTGTATAGTTAGCGTACTTAATGCTATAAAATTCATTCAAGGTTAATGTTAACACGATGAAACAAAGAGTATATGTACCAAATAAAATATCTTTATTTGATTAGACCTAGATATATGGACGTCAAGACCGATTCTCTTACATTTGCAGTCTGTGAGAAGTCTGTGAGAAAAGATTCCATCAATAAAAACTGATGCCCACTCTTTTAATCGTCAGTAATTAAAATACTTTACAAATTATGCCAACAAGAACGATACTACTGCATCAAAGATTGCATTTAGAGCCTGAGATTCATTCTTCTAGTCCTTATTTTGATTTGACATGCTAGCCGTAAACTCCTGACCTGATTATCCCCGAGCCTATGGCAGAACCTCGCATATCAACCAATAGGCATACTAGCTTCCAGGTGAGTTTTAACCCAAAAAAATGATAGACCCTAAACCCCTATTAAGAAGTTAAAATCACCATCTGTACTATTACACATTCCGAATTCTGACCACCAAGGCATTGCCTCGTAAAAAAAATGATACCTCAATATACTACAATATCTGTATTAGAAACTTTACCAACATGTTGTGGCAACTTATACAAGTAGTACACGAACACTGCAATCCGGAATTTCTCACCGAATTTTATTACAAATCTATCCGAGCAAACAAAATTCATTTATACGAAATCAGTACGAACTGCGAAGAGCATCATTGTAAAACCAGTTCATCTCGACTCCACAGATACACGGCTACAGACGCCAATCATTTCCGAGCATTAGTCTACCGTTAATTATCTACGTTTGACTCTGTATTGATCACTTTACGACTATCTATACTATACTATTATAAAATTGTAAATTAGTCATGTCTGTACGTCGGAGATGTTAAAAAAATACACGAGTTATGTTATATTAACGATTTTGGACGTAAAATACTTGATGTTTGCTTGTGATTCATGTTAAAACTATTAAAGGGATCTTAATATGGTTTTTTATATTAGAAAGGTCTGGGTCAGACCTAAAATCTTATGTATGTTTGATCGAAATTGGTTTAATAGAACCGAAAATATGACAATAAAATTAAAATCGACATCTACGCGAGCAAAGCTGCGAGTATCAGCTACTAATAAATAATTATATTCAACCAATCATGGCCGACATCGCGGTTTTTATTATTTAACTGGACATCCAGACGGCGTGATATCATTTTTTATGTGTTTAGAAATAAGGTCGAAGTCTTGAGAGGTGAACTAGATATAAAAGTTTATCATGTGAAGTTTATTAATAAATCCAACGTCTTAAGTTTGCGTTTTACTGCAATAAAGCTAAATAACGGGACGTATTACTATTCGGGAATACGAAAGATTGGATGGATTATTATACTTTATCGTACCAGAACACACAGATCCAGATGAAGTTTTACTTCAGCTAGTTTTTTTCAGCAATAATTTTGTTGTGATGCTAAGTATTTAGTTTTTTACACCACTTGCTTGAAAGTTTTTTTTTTATAAAAGGACACGTCAATTTGATGGTAAGCTAAAGGCAAAGTCTCGGAAAGAGGGTCACCATCGTAAACATGTATTGTTAACAATGGTAGCACTCAGCATGGCGGCCTCAGCAGATGCCTTTTCACGCCCCGCTTAAAGGCCCCGAGACTGTAGGAAGAGGGAAACACGTGAGCTGGCAGGGAGTTCCAGGTCTTAATAGTGCGGCATAAAAACGAATCACCAAACCGCTTGGTTCTACGAGTAGAAGGAATATTCTGCATAGTATCGGTATAGGCAAATAAGAAGAAGAAGACCCTGAAAAACTTCATATTCCTTGAATTTGTTCATTTGATAACACGATGAATTTATTCATTTTGTTTGAAACTGTATAATTGCGCCATATCGACGTAAAGCAATACAATTTAAACTTGGACAAGTTTATAATTTTGAAACCTTAACAAGTTAAATTGATCGTTTTGACTCACGCACCGCTCAGGGTCCGTCAATACAAATGAATTATTGAAAATATAGATAGATTATACACCTGAATTTATTCTTGGTTTGTTATACAGGGTGCATTCAACCATTTCACATGAATGGCTTAATCCGAAACTATGAGGAACAGCGAAAAATGCTCAAAGGACGTTATAATGCGTTTCTTCACGGCGGGTTACCTGTCATGGGGTAGACATGTTACTTACAAAGGCGCAGTTTAGCTTCTTTTATATATTATTCATACAGGAAGGATCCTAATAGACTATCTTGTTGGACTACGGCATTTATTGCTAATATAGAAGAAGATATGTTATGTGGCAGGGCCTTGCTGCAAACATAATCCGAAGACTAATCCAGTTACATCCAAAACTGGTAAATTGAAGCCTAGGGTCCTATTCTGCCATATTTAGTTGACATAACTATTACGGGTGCTACTTATTCCACATTACCTACAGGAATACCTGCATCTGAACTTCAACCCTTCGCGTAATTTATTTTAGGCGTTGTACGCATACCTCTGCCTACCAGTGGGCAGGGGTCCCTACAACACGATTCCTGCCAGTTTGCTCGGGAAGCCGTAGTAGAGATTTTTACATTTATACTCCAATACTTTCATTATTTGCCTTTTGAAAACTTTTGTTTCACCCTTTGCCACTGCTGCCTACCCATTTCCTAAACTCATTTCCAGACTCGGTACTAATTCTCAAAATTTCAATATCTTCGAAAAACATCGGAAAAAATGAAACGCCCAAGTGAGACTTGAACTCACGACCTTTCCCTTACAGGGGAATGCTCTTCCAACTGAGCTATTGAGCCACACCTGAATCATTTCAAATTTTCCTTCTCTTTATATCCGTCTATAAGGGCGACGGATAATAATAAATGCTATAAAAAATTCAAAAAAAAATCTTTATCTATTAGTTTTATTGAACCCAGAACATCACAGTTGCTTTCAAATATAATCACAAACTAACACCACCAACAAACCATTGACAATACAGTAATTCCTAATTTAGCTTAACAATAAAAATAACATCGATATAAGCAAAACCACGACGCTGCCATATAAACTAATAATGAAATAAATGGCCCGGATAACGACAACGGGAACAGATCCAATAATATTATTATCCTCAGTCGTAACTGTGTGAGCATAATGGCGGCACGCCCCCGACATAAAACGGAATAGTAAACATATTAACTTGAGATAGAGACTATTTACATGATCAGAAGATACTGCAGTCAGAAAAAGAGGGTTATGTGTGTGGGTTTACCCATGGGGGTAGTCAGCGTAGGGTCCAACCAACCTCCTCTTCCGTCTCGCGACCTAAATGAAAGACATTATTTAATAAGGGTCACTTTTATATCAAAGATGCTACAAATGTGGCACCTCTGTGGTGTGGCGGTAGTGAATGCGACTACCACGCAGGAGGCGCGGGTTCGATCCCCGCTCAGTGCAAATATTTGTATGCATGAATATGGCTATTTCCATTGGTCTAGGTGTTTCTATGTATAATACGTATGTATTTACAAAAAAAAGTATATAAGTATGTTTATCCGCATTCTACATTCGATAATACAAGCTAGTTAAGCTTACCAAGGGGGGTAAATAGCGTTGTGTAGAATGTTGTGGAATATTTATTATTAATTATTATTATTAAACGATACCCTAAACTAGAACCTATCGTGGAACAGAGTGACAAATGTACGAGATTTGACGTACAAGACAATAAACGATTGCCAAAAACATCAAATCCCATTTATTCGTCACTACTACTCGCAGGCCTACGATTCGTAAGCCAGCGAACTTCCACTTGTTTAGAGAGGCTGTTGTTTTTTTCGTATGGCTAGGTGCCACTGCTTGCATCCTGTAAATCATACGATTCTGTGCAAAGTCTTTCTAGAATATTAACTAAGTATTATTTGCACATGTGGTGGTTGTCGATAATTATAATTTTAAGTCTTTTATACGATACCAAGAAAAAAGGACATAGAAGACTTTGATTCCAATATAAAGAAAACGTTCGTAGAGATTTTAGTGTTAGCAACGTTTATGATTGTGGTAGATGATGGTGGTAGACAGCCTCTGTGGCGTGGCGGTAGTATACGCGACTGCCACGCAGGAGGCGCGGGTTCGATCCCCGCTCAGTGCAAATATTTGTATGCATGAATATGGCTATTTGCATTGGTCTGGGTGTTTCTATGTATAATATGTATGTATTTACAAAAAAAAAAGTATTTAAGTATGTTTATCCGCATTCTAGATTCCATAACACAAGCTAGTTTAGCTATGCTTACCATGGGTCTAGATAGCGTTGTGTAAAATGTTGTGAAATATTTATTTATTTATTTATTTATTATATATCTGATTTGAAGCCTAAGGTCTTAAGAATGTTGGTCACCATGACCTAAAAATCTAATCTTCAGTTTAATATGTTTTATATCAAAATTTTTTTAATACGCTCGACCTGAGTGATTTAGAGAACTACATGATACTCCTTGGAGGTAACTAGCTACAAAGATGGTACTTGTATGAGTTTCCATACGTCAAATGAAGTACCGCAGAACCTTTTCCTTATAATTTTAATAGTTCAACACAGACATAATCTACGTAGGTAATATTTAAGTTAGGTTCGACCCGCAATTTCCGAAATTCTCGATATTAAAACGATTATTAATCGAGTAGTGTGCGAGTAGAATAATGAAGTAGTATCGATATTCCCCTATTATGTTTACAGGAGAAAATGTTTAGTATGCGGGCAAGGAAGGCATTTGTAGTATGGGAGTTACTGTGTCATTCCGTTTGTGTACGGCCAATATTGTTTGGGAATATATATATTTATGGTTTCCGGATTATGGGGGCAATCTGCTACTCTATATTTAATAAAGATTTGTTCCACATTGGCCCCATTTGTTCGTCGTACATTCCAAAGAATTCCTCTTCTGCTCCATATTAAATTTGATTCCTGTTTCGTCCTACTTCATAGTACCAACAAGAGTATGGTTAGCAAAGCAAATTTTAAATGTGTTATAATATTATTATGAAAGGCCTGTTGGTTATTGGTAAGATATGCAAACGTACAGCTTTTTTTTTCGTGCGGAAATCCCCTCGGATACCTCCCCTTCCGGAGCCGGCAGGGGAGGTTATGTCGGACTCGAACCGACTAAAATCACACGCCGACTGTGGGTCGTGGTGCTAGGCTGGAGGTGAGGTTGTCTTCGACATATCCCTCGCACCCCGGCTGACCCATGGCCATCCCTTACGGTCTGGCCCTCCTCGGGAGGGGGGACAACGGTGTCCCCGACTCGCCCCCGGAATGGAGAGGCGCGCTTTTCAGCGCGCTGCCGCCATGGCTTGCTTCTGCTGGGTTGATAGGCGGCTCCACCCGTCAACCCCAGGCTAATAATATGCAGCAAGTTGGAAATGTAAGTATCAAGATTTGGCTAACAGTTTGAAATTGTTTAAATAAAATAAAGGTTTTGGGTTATTAGTAATTTTGAGGGATGGCGGTAGAGCGTTTGATTGCGTCAAAGGATATGGATTCGATTATAATTGGTGTAACTATTTGTATAACTAAATAAAATGTCTGTTTGCATTCGATAAATAGTGCGATGGTATGTAGTATGTTGTAGGATATTATACAATAATTATTTATTTGTAAACTATCCAACGTTAATGAAAATTCAATCACGTTTTTGATTCTATAGTCAATTTAACAATAGGTACATATGAATGAGTATTTGTAGAATACAATAAATGTCAAAAAACGTGGGTATTGATGCGCCTCTGCCTACCCCTTCGGGGATTTACAGACGTGAGTATATGTACCCATACTAATATTATAAATGTGAAAGTAACTCTGTCTGTCTGTTTGTATGTTACGCTTTCACGCCTAAACCTCTGAATCGATTTTGATGAAATTTGGTATAAGGGTAGATTAGATCTTGAGAAAAGACATAGGCTATGTTTGGTCGCGGTAACCGACATACACGCGAGCGGAGCCGCGGGCAAAAGCTTGTGTAGATAATAAAGTTAAAAAAATCTTTCTTAGATATCCGAACGACTTATAAAAACTAAAACCATTTATTAAAGTTTCTTGAACTTGGTTTTCCTTTTGTAAAAAATATGATAACGCGAATAAATTACTAATTTGTCTGCGTTTGTGTACCAACGGACGGAAGTGGCTGGCAAAAGCTGTTTTATTAAAGATTTCTATTATGCAGACTAGACCGGCTCTGTGGCACTAAAAAATGATCCACTTAGGTAATGGCCAATTGCATAGAACTCGTATATATGAGGTGTGTGGGAATCTTTGCGGCCCAAGACCAAGTAACCAAATCTGCAAACAGATACATACTTGTTTTGTTATGGCTGTTGGTCCTCCGAATAAATAAATAATTAAATAAATAAATAAATAAACGGGCTCTGGCGCGATCGTAGGCCTTCCACTCAGGATTGGAGGGCTAGACGGTAGTTGCAGCCATAATTGGCAAGAAAAACCAAATTATGAGAAGGAGTAAGAGTGCAAATACCAACATTTTAACTCCAAGCTTACTTTTTGTTACTAGCTAGCCCTTCGGCCGCGTATGTAACCAGAGTTTGGTAACCAGTATCCTAAGAAGAAAAAATATCCTCTTACAATACCAGTATCCAAGTTCTACAATTTACGAACTCAGCTGCCTTTTGTTTGACAAAAATGACTGCGAGGTACAGTTCAGTTCAATGCTTCTAATAATTTTTATCGCCGATGCAAAAAGAGGGGTGTTATAAGTTTGACGTGTCTGTCTGTCCGTCTGTCTGTCTGCGGCATGATAGCTCCCAAACGGATGGAACGATTTCAATTTAGTTTTTTTTTAGATTACATAGATTTTTTTTGTATTAAAGGTGTGAATGTTCTTAGACACGTTTAATGAAAATTGGATGAGCCGTTGAAAAGTTATGAGGTTTGAAGTACGGATGTAGAGTGTCGATGTTTTTTTTAAATTTTTAATTTTATAATTATATTAAATTTAGCCATCTATTGTTATAAAAACAGTCCGATTTGAATTGCTAATAACTACAAGACTAATAATGTCATCAAAACGAGAACTTTTCGGTTTCTGAACCGAATAAACTTCTATGTTAATTAATAGGTAATTAAAATGTTAATAAAGACTTAAAATTATATCAAATAAAGACATAAAGTTGGTATGGTATTAAATTGATAATAAAATTAACTACTATAAACTAAAGATGTCATCTAAGTCGTAAAAAATGCTTGGAATAAAAGTTCGCGTTACAAAAAAATATAGTATCAAAATTCACTAACACAACACACACGCTCCATGTGTTTCTCTGCTTTGATATCGTTGTCGAGAAGCAGTTATCCGACTCGGACACTATGACCTGTCGTGCTATATGAGCGCTGAGCTAATGCCATGGTACTGCAGCCTCAATGGCATGTGACAATGGTGAAAGACAGGATGGATATGTCATTATAGCCATGGAAAATTGGTAGGACTGGTGTGGGACGCAATATGCGTCGACACCATTGCCCCTATCCATGTACCTGGCACTGGCACCCTGGCAAATTCTCTCTTCTCAAGGAAATTTTAGAGCAATTATTATGCTAACTATATTGATTTCGATAGGAAACAGTGAACGTCAGAGACGAGCCCTAAACTCGCGACCATTCTCTCTCTGGACAACTGAGCTGAGAGGACCATATCTTGGACAATCGAAGATCTCCTAGGCAATCTGCTGGACTTACACTAAATGTGCGAATGCTCAACACTAACAGAACATTTTTGTTTTTTTTTTTAAAGAATATTAGAACCGAAGTTACTAATATTTCCTCTAACCCCTCCAACTAAGCTAAATTGCTTGTGCTAGGAGTGGGTTCACGTCGGTAGTGTAATGGCCAGGATCGAACCCGGGACCTCGCGATCGTAAGGCCGACTCCTTAACCACTAAGCTAACTAACTAAAAAAAACTAACAAAAAAAAATAGTAATTTGTTGTTCTTTCTTTGAAAACAAGGTATACTTTACACTAAAATATTATGAAAAAAACTCTCAGAATGCTATTCTTCTAGCTCTAGCTCTATGTTTGTTTGGTCTATATTCACCTTATGACGATTGCCTAGTAGATCAATTCCCTTTTTTTTTTCAATCTACGACTTTCCTAGATTACTGAAGTCATTATCACTCACTGTCACCATCCTTTTGTAACAAAAATAGCCCACCAATTTACTTAGGCAAACCATTTTCCGTTCCAATCTTCCCAAAATAGCTGACGCTAGAACAAAACAATACTTCAAAAGACAACGCGGTTGAAATTAATTACAAACATAATTTATATGAGTTATGTTAACTAATTAATGTAAGGGCTGTTATTATGGAGAATCATAATTCAGCGCCTTGTTACTACACGAGAGTACGCACCGAAGGGCTGACAATGAAGACATTTACCTGAAACCGAGGTGTTTAAAAGATTAACTAATTAAGAGTCGATTAATACCCAACCTCATTGTTAAAATAATTAAAGCTAAAGCATCTGTGTTGGAAGACTTAAAAGGCTTAAGATATTGCTATGGGATTTACTTTAATACGATTAAATAAAATATTTATTACATAAAATATATGATTAAATTTTCGGGATCTTTCCCGCCTTCCTTTAGGAATTGTGTTACACTTTTGTTCTGAGTATCTTGTCTAGTACCTATATGTACATACAAATCATTCTAGGTAATGGCAGGTTGAGAAGTGAACTATATATAGCCATGGTCATGGTATGTTTTGAATTTTATCTCAGTCAATGAAAGTTTCAAAAGCGAGAGCCTGTCATGAAATGAACATATTTTGAGAAGAAAATGAGAGTTATTAAAAAGTTCAAACTATTAATGTAGATGGGTTTAGGAATTACAGAGAGTAAGAAAAGTTATATGGGTAGCGTGTAAGAGGATATTATGTTGAAGGAGATGATATCTAATAGGAAAATATGGAAGAGCACGTTGCGCCGACTTCAAATAATTGTGACAAGGACAGGTTTGATACCCAATTATGCCAAGTATGTTACCTGAGTCCTAAATAAATAATGTCTGAAAAGTTTAAAGTCATTAGAGGTCATCTTCTTCTTCATCTTAGCGATAATCCCAGTCGCATCCGAAGCTTTCAGCTTGGAGTCTGGGATCCGCTTCACCAGTCTAACGGCGGATTTGGCTAAACTTCGATATTTTCTGTAAAGCGATTGCCATTTGACTTCTACAACCCAAAGGCGATATCGAAGCATTGCAGCTAGACCAGTTATTGAATTTTTGAGGGCTCCAACTACCCGTAATAACTGCCATAGATGTTCGTATGGCAATCGGGACCAACGGCTTAACGTGCTCTCCGAGCTACGACCAGACCAGTACAAATACCTATATTCATGCATACAAATATTTGCATTGAGCGGGGATCAAATTCGCGCATCCTGCGTAGCGGCCGGGTTCGCTATCGCTACGCCATGGAGGTTGTCATTAGTCATTAGAGGTCAAATACTTCTATAATCTTGAGGTATGGTGACATCCACATTTCGCCAATTATGTATTTCGACATTATTGCCACGACAGTTAGCTTGTTGTTATCAACTAGACCTCCTTTCTCTTTAGCTGTATGTTGTTGGTCAGATTGAAATAACCTACCTTTTATGGCACCCACGGGAAGGGTTGATGAGACCCTTTTAACACTTCACGGGTAAAGACGCAATATATTTAAAAATAACAACTGAGTGTTTATAACACATTATTAAGAGGTGTTAACAAAATATATGTCCGTAATGAAAATCTGATATAGCCAAATACGTCAAAGGACAAAGGTTGAAGACAGAGAGATTATGTTCTGATACAAGATAAAATTGTTCTACGGTTTTGCGTTAAATAACTTGCTATTGAAAATATTGTAGTACTTTACTAATACTTTACTCGTAAATGCGATTCTGTTTGTATGAGTGAGAGAGAGAATTAGTACTTATGTAGAACACGTCAATATGACTTCACGTCACCTGATATTAAGCTGAAAACAAAGTCAAAAAGGGGGGAGACAATGCAGACACCAATAATATTAAAATGATGGCCTCAGTTTGACGGCTTCAATAGATAATTTTCCCGCCACTGTTAACGCAAGACTTGTGAACAAAAGCGATCGAAAGTCATCTTAACTTAAAAATACTAATGTTTAATGTTTATATGAAAGATGAGACAAATGTTTAAGCATATGCAATCAATCTGCGAAAGCCTTATACGGATGCGTCATGGCAAACAAGTATTCAAGAAAAGTTTCTAAACTAAATCAATGGCGTCTTCATACGTCTTGATACGAAACTCGGTTGATTTTTATTTAAAAAAAGACTGTACGTTATTTATGCATCGCGTTGTTAATTCAGAACAGGTTTTTACATTTTTCTACGTAAAAGAATTTTAGGCGATATTTTTAGCGCTACCTGCGAATTGAAATTTGAACATATTAAGGTTTTAGCAATCGTTATTGCTAATAGACCAATAAGAGCATATACTATCACCAAGAGAAGTTTTGCTAAACATGTTATAAGCTGGTTCTCGGTCCTGCTAACCCCGTTAGTCGCTGACGTGAGGATACAAATTAATAACGGAACAATTCCAATCAATTTACGACACACCTGACGTTTATTAGTGTAGTTTATGTTGTTCCTGATCAATATTTATTAACTTCGATTGTAGAAGCCAAATCCGTACACAAATTTGTTGGAATAAAATCTTTTAATATGCATTTGATATGTTGTATCACGCTTAAATTCGAAGATTTTACAATATTATCTAACAAAATTATAGTCAGTGACGAATTTGATGAATAATTAATAATAAAGCGTGGTAGTAATTTGATAATAAAATATAGTTTATTACGCCAAACTTTATATCTCACCTCTGATCGATAATTTGTAATAATTATTATTTAAGTTTCTCGCAAGGGCCTATCTTAGGTCCATTTGAAAAAACATACCATAGTTTTTTGACTACAAATGATTACAATAAAATTAAACTAAAATTAGTTAAGTATTTTGAAAGTATGAGTTAAATTAATCTTGTTACTCCTAATCTCAAACTTAATCTTACACATATAGTTCAAAGACTTACATATCCGAATCTGAGACAAGTGATATGCGCTATGATCCATAACCTGCGTCGGTTTAGGCTATAACTCACAAGTGCTGTTATACTTGAGACACAGTTTCTAGAATAAGCCGATCGCATCTCTCCGTTGCATGTTGCAACTTGTGAAAAGCCCCCACATGCGCACGCGTCGCGTGGTTGACGCACACATGCTTGTGTTGTCGCATACTGTCATCACACGGCTCCTCGTAAGGATCGCTAGTTGTCTTTGAATGCAGAAATATAAAGTTATTTACAACATTGAGATGAAATCTGCTGATCTGTAAATCTTAAGTATGAGCCATGTCTTGAGTTTCATATTGGATTTCTATTAATTATGTAGTTAGCTTCTGCTGGTTTAAATGTACAACAATTTAATTAACTGACTATTTCTTTTCAATTTCTATAATATTGTTATGGTAATATTGCCTATTTTTCTTTGTTTCAGTTTTTTCTGTTTCTATTTCATCTGTGAAGGTTAAGGTACTGCAATTGGGTGTAAATTTATTGAAATTCGCACATCCTTAGTCTCGAATTATTGGATCTTTGTTTTGATTACTTAAAAGAAGCTAATATTTTTATAGTTCTTGGTTCGGGTACACTCCGAATCACCATTAAGACCAAAAATAGTTTTATAACAAATACTTACAACGAAACTTTTACGTTAATTTTACTTTAAACAAATTATGATTAACTAGAGAATTTTATTTACAAATATAAGTTTAGTTAGGACATTGCATTCCATTCATTTAAAACCTGTCCTTTTGGACTTCTTTATTGTTTTGCCCTATAACAATGACAAATAAAATATAGTAATTATTTCAATTATTTATTTTGACAGACATTTACACACATAATATACAAAATATTAATTTCAATCACTATATCCAAACTGCCGAGACGAGGGTGTAACACAGATAACTAACACAGAATTAATAGATACGTCGCACTAATCACCTAGAACCGTCGAATTATAAAATCATTAACAGGCAATTAAATTAATAAATGACGTAAAGCTCCATCAGACAACTAACGCCGCGCCGGCAACACACGGTAAACACTCGTGAAATCGCGACGCACAGATATCTTAATTTATGACACGCGATGTAGGCCGATTGGAAAGCCGTAGGTCATATTAATAACTAAATGAACATTACGTATAGTCAACTGTACATCCACAGGCCGTGTTCGTTCCGACTATCGCAACAAGCAACTTTATAGAGGATCGTAAACAACATACCTACTATAAAATCACAATTTGAATTTCCTTTAGATAGTTCAATTTTCAAGGTTTAATTGAGCTTTAAAGTACCGACGTGAGCTGCAGGTCCCAATTATCAATAAAACAACCGTTCAACACAACCAACAATCACGTTAAAACATTATGATGATAATTTTAATCCTACGCCATTGTATAGTGAATTACAGTAATGTCATTACGAAATGTTTTACGCTAAACGAGACTGTGAAACCGGCGGCCATATTTGTGAATTTTCATTCTGATAACAACATTATAAGGTTGTTTTTGCAAATTCTCTATTTGTTTAAGTATGCTTTTAAATTGTTAACAATGATTGTTTGTCTATTATAATGGAATATCTTTATAGCTAATAAGACATTTAGTGTAAAATGCAAAAGGAAAATTTATATCAGATTGTGATTATTACAAAGACAAAACAGACAAAGGCTTACAAACTGAAGATTAGTTTGTTAACTATGAAGATAATATTATTACAAATACCGAAGAAACACATGAAGGTACTAAAATGTTTGCAAATGATAAAATAAATAAGAATATAACTGAATCAAGAAAACTTAAAATCCAATCATTTAATTGTACGGTAGATATGTTGTAACATCGATAGAAGCTTTCGGCACGGCTTTCACATGAACATTTTAATGGGCGAGTAAACGTAATTTGTTTCTAATGCAAGACTTACTGCGCTGGATCATATCACACCCTTCACTGCCAATGTTCACACCGCGGTAAATATAACCATTACAATCAACTGGCGGGCCATTGAAATGTAAATATTAATGGTTAGTAACTACAGATGTCGGCCTGAGTCATCGCCGGTCGCCGCGACTTACAAGTGTGAATTTTTAAAACAAAGTTCCTTCCATTAAAAACGAGGTTGAAGAAACGATCAAATATTAAAACACGTAAGGGTTGAACGTGCTAAAATGTGGTCAGGAGTAAACAAAGGCTCCTCCGTCTGGGTCGTTAAGCACAATAAATATAACGTCGGTACATTACTTTAAGGTCATAAAATGGTATCGTGTGGGAACGACAGGTTCGCAGCTCACAGAAACTTGAAAATGTATGGCGAGAAACAGAAACAAAGAGGTTTGGATATTTGCACAGCGGAGGTAGGAGGTTCCAAGTATCAGCTGACCTCTGTAGACGTCATCGTAGAGGGGCGCGAGCGCGGCGTCGGGCGCGCCCCAGCGGGACGCCTCGGGGTACACCATGGGGGCGCGCCGCTAGGGCGACATGGCTCCAGCAGCGCGTGCGTCAGCGCCGGCCGTCGCGCGCGGACTGAGCCGGCGCACCCACGCCCGCGCCGAGCGGCCCAGCGCCCGCGCCACTCGCCAGCGCTCGCCAGTATGCCAACACGACACAGTTCACCAGCTTCACCTTCCTGTTACAAGTTTTGAGTACTAGAATTGGAATATTCTTTCGATTCTCGAAGAAGAACTGGTTAAATTGTGTTGTATAAAGTGTTGTTTTTCAATCCAAAACAGAACAAAAAAAATATTGATAGAATATTACATAATTTTTATTTTTCTCAAACCCATTTCCCATTAGACGTTCCAATTGGAATTTTTTTCGATGACTTATTTAAGAAATATCACAATCTAATCAGTTCTTCTTTTTTATCCTACCAAATTGATTAATAAAAGTTTATAAATGTATTTATTTATAATACAAATGACTGGATGAAATTGGTCTGAAATTTAGCACAAACCTAGACTTCGTATACTTTTATTCCAATAATAGATATTTGTAGGAGGACGGACAGCAAATAAATTAATTGAAAACTTACCCCAATTGT
The DNA here is from genome assembly GCA_914829495.1 of Eilema sororculum. Classification (NCBI taxonomy): domain Eukaryota; kingdom Metazoa; phylum Arthropoda; class Insecta; order Lepidoptera; family Erebidae; genus Eilema; species Eilema sororculum. The sequence goes on from OU618533.1 coordinate 6,844,015, forward strand.
AAGAATAAAATTTCAAATTCACACAATGAAAAACAACTCCAAAAACTTGTCAATCAAATATTAAACATTATATTTATAAAAAAACATATATTGACCTACTGTGTTGTCTGCACTGTGCGTTCGCGCAGACGGTCCCCCGCGGCCCACGCCCCGCGTGCTTCACTTTCGCACGGTCCGCGAACCCCGTCGCGACACTAGTTTAATTGCAACCCGCCTGCTGCAGCCAGAACCGGATTTATTGTCTCCTCGGTCGATATCACCTCAACGTTGATGGGAAAACTGAGAGAAATCTACCAGGGTTCCGTAGTACCACCAACCGGTCCGACGATAGATCCACAACTGTTATTGGTAGTTCTGTGAGTCCTGAGTACTAGTAATGCGATTTGCAGTAGTTGGTATTGAAAGCTGCGCATGAGTGACGTTCGTAGGCGTCTCGTCGTACTTGTAAAAGACATCAACGCGCGCGATTGTAATAGGAAGCCTTTTATAAAGACATTTGAATGCTTATAAGGTGTGTTTTTCTTAAGCTGTTTATACAAAGAGAAGAGAAAATAAGTGAGACGTATTAAGAAAAGTTTATTGGAATCTAAACGCTGTTAACTTGATTATTTATGACTTTATGAGAGATTTTTTTGTTCTTTTGAGTACAGTTTTTATATGTATTTATTATTTATTATTGAACTTGCAATGTTTCTTGATCATGATCATTGTAATTTTTAAGTCCATCATGGCTGCATTCAAAGTTACTTTTTTGGACTCCAGGGGTTGTTAAACTACTTTTCTCCTCCTTTCCATATTTGGTTTCATCGTCGCTTAGTGGTTAGGAAATTGGCTTTATGATCGAAAGGTCCCAGGTTCGAATCCTGGCAATGACAAATGCAAAAACCACAGAACGAATTTAGATTAGCTTTTTTTGTTAGATTTCATGTCTGACCATACAGTTCGACTTAAGTAAATTTGATCGCAATCCATTAAGTAAAAATGGAAATATGGCGAAAAGTCCCGAAAGCCATGGTCAAATCATTATAAAAAAAAAATTGTTACCATCGAACAACTTCTGTCACGATTTGAGATTGATATTCTTATTTACATCAATAGTAAAACACTAACCGGGATTATTTACAATGCTTTTTCATTTTGATTGAGTATCCGATATTTCGGCGTTGTTAATGGGCACACAACACGTTGCCGCGATTTTCTAGAAGAGTTTGACTATGAATAAAACCACAACTGTATTCTGATCTTGATCGACAATATATTTGAATAAAAATGACCTTTTATAATTGTTTCGGTAACGAAACCATATCGTGATCTAAAGAATAGTACAACGCCATCTATCGAAGATCTACGAACTAAGTTTTCTATTTGGTAAGGATACGCGATGCAGATAAGTTGCAAAGCGCCATCTATTGACGAGTTAACACAAACTTTATGCATGTAATTTTATATTCTAAAGAAAGTAATACATATATTCTTATTTAGTTTATTCCTAAATTTTATACCATATTGAACAGGCGCTGTAACAAGCGCCATAATATCTAGTACATCCGTGACCATGCTTGTAACAGCGCCGAAATATCGGATACTCGAACAAAATAAAAAGAAAGGTAAGTACTCGTAAATATCCCGGTGAGTGTTTTACTATTTAATTTTGCTCATTAATGCGCTAGAATCGTTAACCGACTCCAAAGGTTTAGTTCCATGTTCAAGCACCGACTTATTGCAGTAATTACCCCACACACTCAATATTGCACGCAAGTACCTACTTCATTTACTTACCGCATCCTTCGGTCAACCGCCTTCGGCGAAAGCCCGCCAAAGCACCCCACGAAGTTTCATAAATAAGATAATAAAATGTATAGTGCTCAAGTATAATTATTATTTATTAACTATGAACTTAGTTGCACAGGGGAATGAATAGAGTCTCTAGTTTGTCAGTGAAAATAATATCCGTATGAAATAAAGTATTATTTTTTTTTCTGGTTTTTGTCCTTCTGTTATGTTTTTCCCTCTTCATGGTCAACTGAGCCCACATCCCATAGAGCCCGCGAGCTCAGTAGACCACGTTCGTTTTTTTTTGGTACCATACCCTTCTTCTTTACTTAAACCAAATTCTATATATCCAAGCGAATATGGACGATGGCCCCCGGTAGGGGAGCTTGTTCCATCCCTTTATGACCCGAAGTTAAGAATTTTTAGGCAAATTAAATTAATAAAACGACAAAATTAAATATTCATTTGGGTGCATTAAACATTGTCGATGATATAAATTTTAATACTAACGTAAGAGCCTCTCGAAGTTTCGGTTTTGGTGGAAACTTAAATGAAACCGATCGCTATCGAAGGGGCTACACTCGCACAAGTTGTTCAAAAATATGTCTACCTGGAAGAGGTTATCCAACTCAGTAAATCACTTCGAGAAAGAACGAAGAAGGGATGCAGTTGGGTTTGGGCAGCTTCTGGCAAATTACTTTGGTCTTCTACTCACCCTTACGGGAAGTGTCTGATATCATAGGCTGACTTTTGAACATATTAACGAGAATTAGCCCTTAAATGTCAAGCGTGTTATTCTATAAATTGATCTTAAACACCACAATGCCAACAAGGTAATAAAAATTAACATTTAGGGACTGGGGAGTCAACATGAACAATTGCTGAACGGCTAGAATGTGCAGGGGTCAAATATTAAACCATTGTTTAAACACACATAAACGAATGAATGATGCACTGTCTCCAAAAGGTATTAATCTTGATTATTAGCTGTAGGCTGTAGTAGCAGTGCTAGGCAGAACAGTATAGTGCCCCCTAATTTATAGGTAATGCATTATAGTTGCGCAGTGTGAGTTTATGGATGTTTATGGGTATGTTTTGATTGGTCCGGCGAAATGTGGGTGTTAATACACCTCTACTAACCCCTTCAAAGATTTATAAGCATGTATAATATAATAATAATAAATAAATATTCCACAACATTCTACACAACGCTACCTAGACCCATGGTAAGCTTAACTAGCTTGTGTTATGGAATCTAGAAAGCGGATAAACATACTTAGATACTTTTTTTTTTGTAAATACATACATAATTATACATAGAAACACCCAGACCAATGCAAATAGCCATACTCATGCATACAAATATTTGCAATGAGCGGGGATCGAACCTGCGCCTCTTGCGTGGCAGTCGCATTCACTATCACCACGCCACAGAGGCTGTCATAGGATGGCTGTCATTTGTCAATATGTATAGTTTGTATACCAATTTGGAGGCAGAATTGGTGTAGAGCATGATAAATGGGCGTGTACAACGGTAGGGGCGCTACACTCGTGTTATCGAGCCTGTAAAAACCTTCTAATGCGCGAACTTCTACATTTTATTCAAGAACTTTGCCGGCAAGTACCTATAAACGGCCCAGACCACGGGCTATAAGGGTGGCGTTGCCGGCAGCGCGGGATCACTACCACTGTAACCAGTTTATACTTTAAATTCGCGATAAAAAATATATGCAGCGGCGCGTGTCATTAGCCGCGATGTCCACCCCCTCCCCCCTCTGCCACTGCAAGACCGGTGCCCACTGTATTTATTAATCTTATTCGGAGAAATCGACGCATCACCAAGTCTGCCCCTAGCTTCGATATATTCGGGCAGGGTCACCAAGTTTTTGGTGGGAATGTCTCTGTAATATTTTTTTATGATAATTACGAGAAGTCCACTGCTGGACGTATAAAAAGAATATCTGTCTATCTATCTATACTATTGTATAATTGTAAATTGGAAATGTTTGTTCGCGATGGACGCAAAAACTACTCAAAAGATTTTGACACGGTTATTTTATCAGAAAGATCTTGATTAGACTTAAAATCTTACGTTTGTTTGATTGCAATCGGTTGAGTAGAACCGTAAACCGTATAGGTTGCTGTAGGTTGCGGTCACGGGATCAGTATTTCTGTGACCCTGGTACATTTGCATGAAGTACCAGGCTCACAGAAGTTTTAAGGAACTTTACTGGGTCGCAGGAGCAGTGCGTCCTATACCTTTCTATTCCGAATTTAACCCAGACAAAGTCGCGGGCAAAAGCTAATATAAAAACAACCAATAATTTACAAACAATATACTTAGCGCGAGACAAACGGACCTGGTGCGCGCGGATTTTTTATCTATGCTTTGTGAATTTGAATCGTTCACTGCCGTAGTCACCCGTGCTATCCTCAAAGGACACCAAAGAGACGTGAACTGCGTATATAGAGCACTCCTAGATATATGTTCCAAGCAGTAATGATTTTCATCTCAAGGTTAGAGGGTAAGGTGGCTGTCCCGTTACAGCCAACATAAGCTATATCACTAAAAGAAAACACTATAGAGAGAACCTCAGGCTCTTACATACAACCTTTGGGCGCAACCGGAATTAACGGAGATTATGAACGCTATTTAGTGAGTACCTACTTCCTACTTAACAATTGCGCCTAACAACTGTAGAAAAGATACTGTGGGAACGAAGAATTAATCTAATAAAATAGTGAAATAACAGTAGTCTAAATAGTGGTCTTGTTTGAAATTATTTTCGTGATAGCTATAATAAAATTTATTAGGCATCTAATAAATAGTACATTAACAGTAATTTTAAAGTTGTCTTCTTGTATTTTTTTTAGAGATAGATACTTAACTGTATCTTTATAAGTACATATAACGTAGAATGAAAACAGTGAAATTGCTGTTTCATAAACAGTGAAAACTGCAGATACAAAAATTATATCGCATATAAGTAAATAAGTATATTTAAATCACATTATGAGTATATCAAATATTTTATCTTTCTTAAAATCACATAGAGTCAGAGGTTTATTTTTCATTCCTGCAAAACGCCGACTGCATGGCTGCCCGAGTGTCCGGCACCTCCGTTCACTCACCGTGCGACATCATCCTGAATTGATTCATATGTATTTATGTATAGCTCACTATACATACATTATCGAGCTGGCTCGACTCAAGAAGCCACAGTCAGCACTGGCTATCGCCAAATTTACAAAACATTAAAACGAGTTACAAGAATTGTTGCTTTTTAGCGTTCCGTAACGAAAATGGTCATCATTCATTTGATTTTTTATTAAGTTTTTGTAAAGTTAGTGATCAAACTTCAAGAAAGAGGATAGGTGAATCAATCTCGTAAACTATTGTTGAATCTAGTATCTAATGTCCATTAGATTGTGTTCATTGTTGTGAAGTCAAATTGACGTGTCCAATTAGAATAAAAAAGATTCCGCAGGTATTCCTGTTAACACTTTCAGCTTTTCTTTCCTTCCTTCTAAGTGCTTGTGCTGGGGCAATAGCGGAATGACATGGATTCGCATCCGGGACCTTCTTGTTCATAAGGCTGACTCCTTAACCACTAAGCTACCAACGTTTTTAAAGGATAAAGGAGTGTATGTTTATCTTCCTTACAACCGAGGATATAGTAGGTAGTAGTGGGGTCGGGAGCTAGTGGCAGCCCTGAGAGTGAGAGTTCTCACCCTCGCCACCCTGCCCACAGCAATGGTCCGCTGTGCGGACGCGTGGGCGGCCTACGTCTCCTTCAGCGAGCAGGTAATAGTCGGCAGGTAATGGCCCCCGGAATGGGGAGGCGCGCTTCTCAGCGCGCCTCCCCATTCCGGGGGCGAGTCGGGGACACCGTTGCGTTGTCCCCCCCTCCCGAGGAGGGCTAGACCGTAAGGGCTGGCCCTGGGTCAGTCGGGGTGCGAGAGATATGACGATGACAACCTCTCCTCCGGCCTAGCACCACGACCCACAGTCGGCGCGTGGTTTTAGTCGGTTCGAGTCCGGCATAACCTCCCCTTCCGGCTCCGGCAGGGGGGGTATCCAAGGGGATTTCCGCACGAAAAAAATAGGTAGTAGAGGGGTGTTTATTTTACCCCAGATGTGCACTATATGGAGTGCTGAACTAGAAAACCTCGTCGTGCACCTTTGATGATGGAAAATAGGATGATCAACGTTTCTTATCTTTATCTTCTGTGACAGTGAGTGGAAGTATTTACTCAGTGTTTTGGGTTCTTCGGTTTCACTGTATATTTTTTTGATCAGGCTATTATGAAGAGCCAAAGACGCTCCTACGTCAACGTCTCCACTCCCACGCTCGTACCGCCTCAAGCACGGTGGACTTCGAACATATTCTAACACAGACCTCTACACGGCTAAGACTTTTTTATTGACTGACATAAACGATCACAATTTGCATTGAAAATAAGCAACTGAGTGAGATCTGCCAAGTTAAAAACCACTGCCTTTTTTGGAAACCGGGTACTGCCTCAACGAGGCTGAAGAATCATTATCTACCTATAAAATTTACTCCACTCGTAATAAATTATGCCATATTAATAACAAAAAGTAATTTGGCGAAGCCGAAGAAAAAAGATAAAAGCGGCATGTGTCTATTTATGTCGTGTTTGAATAAATTTGATAAAACTTTTACTAACTAGGTACTTATCTACTATCTTAATAGATAATGTTGTATTTCTATACATGCTGCAAGGTGTGGTAACACTTTAAAGGCTGCTACCCACGATGCGACCACAGAACAACTATGGTACCATAGGCTATATTTATTCTGTGACGCGACGGTGTTCAATTTTGCTAAATTTACATAAATAGTATACATAGGTACTGTAGACGACGACGACACGGACAGCTAAGTACCACGCACCAATAGGGTATTTGCCTAGGTCGTTTATTCTTCCCAATACTGCTTAATATGTTAGCTTGTTTTGAAAAATATATCTACGTTGCAAAATAAAATATTGCTTATCTAAACTGAAACTAAGACGTCATTATTTGAAATTCCCAAAAAAAGTTAAAATATAAACAATCAAATTTAATTCAAATATATAACTTTTTTGATTCCTCATTAAATTTCAAATAACTTTTATTATACATACAATCACGCCTTTATCCCCGGAGGTTAGGCAGAAGTGAAATAACACTCTCATTTCACCAATCATTGGTTTCGGTAGGTGAGCCTATTGCCGCATTCCGGGCACTATTGTTGACTCAAGCCTAGCATCCGAGGCTGAGTCTGGGCTGTATATAGGTAGGTATCTGTCTGATGTTAATCAGAAGAGATGGGGTGGACCAAATTTTACTCTGCCGGGAACCACGAACTTTTATTATGAACTAGGTATTTATTTGTACCACGGCGGCGGCGTGCTGAGAAGCGCGCCTCCCCATTCCGGGGGCGAGTTGAGGACACCGTTGTCCCCCCTCCTGAGAAGGGCCAGACCGTAAGGGATGGCCCTGGGTCAGCCGGGGTGCGAGGGATATGTCGATGAAAACCTCACCTCCGGCCTAGCACCAAGAACCATTGTCGGCGTGCGGTTTTAGTCGGTTCGAGTCCGACATAACCTCCCCTTCCGGCTCCGGCAGGGGGGGTATCCGAGGGGATTTCCGCACGAAAAAAAAAAGAAAAAAAGGTATTTATTTGTAAACGCAACGTAGACCGTGATAAATGAGATATTCTCCTCCACTTCATACATTTATATTATAGGTACTACGCGCAACTGGAGTATGGTGTCACAATAATGGTCGATTTTATATGGAGCGTTTTCGGGTGCGCGAGAAAATGAATTTTAAAAATCAAATACCTTTAAAATTTTAAAATTTTACTTTCACAGTTCATTATATTATTACAAAGTGGTAATTTTTTAAATGCAATATATTTTTGGACTAAGCAATATTTTACAAAATTTGTAAAAAAGTGGTAATTTAAAAAAAAAATAGTCAAATACCCTATTGTTTGTCACTGTCCCTACGTGTAGGCATCGTGTAGCTTTGGACTTCGATTCTAATAAAGTAAAACTACTGTCATACCACAGACACTGCATAAATGGTATTAAATTTTAGACTACATGTCTATCAGCTTTAAGTCGAAAATAAAATGAAAAGAGTTTCACCACACTTCATTCTCGCCACGAAAAGCCATTTAATGTTCGACTTTAACGGCATTATTTTTGAATGAAATTTTATAGCATTTATAATAAATGCTATAAACGCTCCGCTACGCTAATAAATGCTAACTTTAAAATTTCGAATACATCGAGAAAAATGAAACGCTCAAGTGCGACTTATTTTTGTCAAAAATTACGTGATGTGACAGTGGTGTTGCTTTAGCAGAAATAAGACCCTGTTTTAAAGACACGGATCTGAGGCAGCTGCTTCCTTCAACTATTAATACGTACCGATCCAGTGGCTACGGTCTTATCTGCGCTTTCACAGACGTCAGATGATAGGTACTCTCACCACACCACTGTGCGCAGGCTGATTCGCGTTCATCGGTAAGAATCGCACACCGTGTAAACCGGCCTTAACATGGTTTTAAGATTATTGTAGCTCAAAAACTAATTTTAATTTTATGACCGACTTCAGGAGATTATTAATTCGATGTAATGTAGCTACTTAGATAGATCTAATAATATAATATAATATACTGTACCTAATTAATTTTAATGTTTTACATAGTACAGTAAGCTTCAGAGAAAAGGAACCCCCCTTATAAATAAATAAATCATAAATCATTTTATTTCTTGCAAATATGGGTTACATAGGGTGTTATAGGTAAACAAGTCCTTGATAATGACATGAAAGCATTGAAGTTTTTTGATACGTTACGTATAAGGCATGTTGGTCTAGTGGTTATGACCGACGCTTTGAGTATACGGTAAGCGGGAGTTCAAATCCACGGACATGAAGTTCTTTTTGTATTCATATATGTAATTATTTTTTTAGTCTCTTAAGCACTTTTTGTTAATTATTATTTAAGGAATCAAATTTTATAGTAGGTATGAGGTTTGTAAGAAAAAATAGGCTTGTTGCATAAACAATATTAATTTATTTCTCGAATTACATTTCTAGGACTACATGGAGGTCATTTCCTGGTTGAGTATACAATTTTTCTATCCGAGTTAAATTAGGGTTACTTATTTTTAGATTTCACCTGACCTAAATTTATTGACAAAACACAATACCCTAAGTGAAGTATAAAATGTTTAATATTAGATATTTCTAGAAACATAACTACAATATTTATTTAAAGTTGCCAACATACATTTTTTACACTCTGAATAATCTTCGAATATAAAATAATGGTTGAAAAATGAAATGTTATTTGTGCCTGTGAATCACAAAGAAAGAACCAACATGCTAAACTATAACGGGATAGCAATATACATCTTCCTCTTTGATCACATTTTCTGATAAGTAACCCTTTTAACACAACATTAGAAAAATATGTGAAGTCAGATGGTGCATCGTTAACACATTAGAAGATTACTAAACTTGTAAACAAGAGTAATGGAATATTAATAATTTACTATTATTATTATGAATGTTAGGACACTTTATACACAGCGTCATCTAGCCCAAATGTGATAACTGATAAGGATACTAGACAACTGATATAATATTTATTTTAGATATTTTTTTAGTTATATTACACCCAGACACATAACAAATAATCGTGTTCATCACACAAAGATTTGTCCTGGGTAAGAATCGATAAACTGCATTAATAACGGAGAGAATGGCCCTCACTGTCTATCACTTCTCGAAGACGACTTTTCATCCCCGAAACCATATTAAAACATGCGGCACTATTTCGCATTAATTCCCAAGTTCTGTTTACCTCTTCACCCATTTTTTTTTTACTTTATTTCACTTGAGTCCCAGTTTAAAACCATCTGACCCCACAAGTTTTTTAAAGGATTAAGATCCGGGCTTTTAGCCGGCCACTCAAACACCGTTATATCTTCTTGTGCATTTAGCCAGTCTTGCACAATTCGGGACCGATGCACTGAAGAGTTATCCTGAACCAGGTAAAATTGTCCTTCTGGATATGCGACCCGCACTGAAAGCAGCATTACGTCTTTCAACACTTCTAGGTATCGCTCACTGTTCATGCGGCCACCTATTTCCACTAGCTCGCCTGGGCCCATTGAAGACATCCATCCCCAGTAACCTAAAATAATAAACCTTTTCAAATCTGTTGCAATATGTAAAACAATGCCAGGAGCAATAAAAAAAAAAAAATATATATATATATATAGATATATATCTATATATATATATATTTTATATAAATTTTAATTATTATTGCTCCTATTATATTATATATATATATATAGATATATATTATATATCTATATATATATATATTTTATATAAATTTTAATTATTATTGCTCCTGGCATTGTTTTACATATTGCAACAGATTTGAAAAGGTTTATTATTTTAGGTTACTGGGGATGGATGTCTTCAATGGGCCCAGGCGAGCTAGTGGAAATAGGTGGCCGCATGAACAGTGAGCGATACCTAGAAGTGTTGAAAGACGTAATGCTGCTTTCAGTGCGGGTCGCATATCCAGAAGGACAATTTTACCTGGTTCAGGATAACTCTTCAGTGCATCGGTCCCGAATTGTGCAAGACTGGCTAAATGCACAAGAAGATATAACGGTGTTTGAGTGGCCGGCTAAAAGCCCGGATCTTAATCCTTTAAAAAACTTGTGGGGTCAGATGGTTTTAAACTGGGACTCAAGTGAAATAAAGTAAAAAAAAAATGGGTGAAGAGGTAAACAGAACTTGGGAATTAATGCGAAATAGTGCCGCATGTTTTAATATGGTTTCGGGGATGAAAAGTCGTCTTCGAGAAGTGATAGACAGTGAGGGCCATTCTCTCCGTTATTAATGCAGTTTATCGATTCTTACCCAGGACAAATCTTTGTGTGATGAACACGATTATTTGTTATGTGTCTGGGTGTAATATAACTAAAAAAATATCTAAAATAAATATTATATCAGTTGTCTAGTATCCTTATCAGTTATCACATTTGGGCTAGATGACGCTGTGTATAAAGTGTCCTAACATTCATAATAATAATAGTAAATTATTAATATTCCATTACTCTTGTTTACAAGTTTAGTAATCTTCTAATGTGTTAACGATGCACCATCTGACTTCACATATTTTTCTAATGTTGTGTTAAAAGGGTTACTTATCAGAAAATGTGATCAAAGAGGAAGATGTATATTGCTATCCCGTTATAGTTTAGCATGTTGGTTCTTTCTTTGTGATTCACAGGCACAAATAACATTTCATTTTTCAACCATTATTTTATATTCGAAGATTATTCAGAGTGTAAAAAATGTATGTTGGCAACTTTAAATAAATATTGTAGTTATGTTTCTAGAAATATCTAATATTAAACATTTTATACTTCACTTAGGGTATTGTGTTTTGTCAATAAATTTAGGTCAGGTGAAATCTAAAAATAAGTAACCCTAATTTAACTCGGATAGAAAAATTGTATACTCAACCAGGAAATGACCTCCATGTAGTCCTAGAAATGTAATTCGAGAAATAAATTAATATTGTTTATGCAACACGCCTATTTTTTCTTACAAACCTCATACCTACTATAAAATTTGATTCCTTAAATAATAATTAACAAAAAGTGCTTAAGAGACTAAAAAAATAATTACATATATGAATACAAAAAGAACTTCATGTCCGTGGATTTGAACTCCCGCTTACCGTATACTCAAAGCGTCGGTCATAACCACTAGACCAACATGCCTTATACGTAACGTATCAAAAAACTTCAATGCTTTCATGTCATTATCAAGGACTTGTTTACCTATAACACCCTATGTAACCCATATTTGCAAGAAATAAAATGATTTATGATTTATTTATTTATAAGGGGGGTTCCTTTTCTCTGAAGCTTACTGTACTATGTAAAACATTAAAATTAATTAGGTACAGTATATTATATTATATTATTAGATCTATCTAAGTAGCTACATTACATCGAATTAATAATCTCCTGAAGTCGGTCATAAAATTAAAATTAGTTTTTGAGCTACAATAATCTTAAAACCATGTTAAGGCCGGTTTACACGGTGTGCGATTCTTACCGATGAACGCGAATCAGCCTGCGCACAGTGGTGTGGTGAGAGTACCTATCATCTGACGTCTGTGAAAGCGCAGATAAGACCGTAGCCACTGGATCGGTACGTATTAATAGTTGAAGGAAGCAGCTGCCTCAGATCCGTGTCTTTAAAACAGGGTCTTATTTCTGCTAAAGCAACACCACTGTCACATCACGTAATTTTTGACAAAAATAAGTCGCACTTGAGCGTTTCATTTTTCTCGATGTATTCGAAATTTTAAAGTTAGCATTTATTAGCGTAGCGGAGCGTTTATAGCATTTATTATAAATGCTATAAAATTTCATTCAAAAATAATGCCGTTAAAGTCGAACATTAAATGGCTTTTCGTGGCGAGAATGAAGTGTGGTGAAACTCTTTTCATTTTATTTTCGACTTAAAGCTGATAGACATGTAGTCTAAAATTTAATACCATTTATGCAGTGTCTGTGGTATGACAGTAGTTTTACTTTATTAGAATCGAAGTCCAAAGCTACACGATGCCTACACGTAGGGACAGTGACAAACAATAGGGTATTTGACTATTTTTTTTTAAATTACCACTTTTTTACAAATTTTGTAAAATATTGCTTAGTCCAAAAATATATTGCATTTAAAAAATTACCACTTTGTAATAATATAATGAACTGTGAAAGTAAAATTTTAAAATTTTAAAGATATTTGATTTTTAAAATTCATTTTCTCGCGCACCCGAAAACGCTCCATATAAAATCGACCATTATTGTGACACCATACTCCAGTTGCGCGTAGTACCTATAATATAAATGTATGAAGTGGAGGAGAATATCTCATTTATCACGGTCTACGTTGCGTTTACAAATAAATACCTTTTTTTCTTTTTTTTTTCGTGCGGAAATCCCCTCGGATACCCCCCCTGCCGGAGCCGGAAGGGGAGGTTATGTCGGACTCGAACCGACTAAAACCGCACGCCGACAATGGTTCTTGGTGCTAGGCCGGAGGTGAGGTTTTCATCGACATATCCCTCGCACCCCGGCTGACCCAGGGCCATCCCTTACGGTCTGGCCCTTCTCAGGAGGGGGGACAACGGTGTCCTCAACTCGCCCCCGGAATGGGGAGGCGCGCTTCTCAGCACGCCGCCGCCGTGGTACAAATAAATACCTAGTTCATAATAAAAGTTCGTGGTTCCCGGCAGAGTAAAATTTGGTCCACCCCATCTCTTCTGATTAACATCAGACAGATACCTACCTATATACAGCCCAGACTCAGCCTCGGATGCTAGGCTTGAGTCAACAATAGTGCCCGGAATGCGGCAATAGGCTCACCTACCGAAACCAATGATTGGTGAAATGAGAGTGTTATTTCACTTCTGCCTAACCTCCGGGGATAAAGGCGTGATTGTATGTATAATAAAAGTTATTTGAAATTTAATGAGGAATCAAAAAAGTTATATATTTGAATTAAATTTGATTGTTTATATTTTAACTTTTTTTGGGAATTTCAAATAATGACGTCTTAGTTTGATGGTGAGATTGCCGAAAGCATATCTCTCGCACCCCGGCAGACCCTTCGGGTTGTGTGACCCATCTAGCCCCGGGTACGGGGAGGCGCACTTGGCGGCACCGCCGCGGCCTGCTTCTGCTAGGGTGACAGGAGACTCCGCCGTTCACTCCTAGGCCAGCGCTCATGGAGGACGGAGGTCGTTCCGCGACGACCGGTTCGCCTTCGCTCTTCGCGGGCTTCTCGGGCCCGTAGACTAGTCCGGACCCGACCGGCCGCCTCCTTCTCGAGCATTAATTGCTCGCAGAAGGAGGCGGCCGCACCCCAAGCGTTTGCGCATCGTACCATCGCTGTGAGCAATGTGGCGAGTGTGAGGACTCCCACCCCTAGAGCCGCCACTAGGACCTGCCTGGGCGTGTCCCACGCCGGGCACTCGGTCAGCGTGTGCAGCTCTGTGTCCTCGCTCGCATCACAGTGATGGCACTCGCACGTTGGCTCCTTCCGCATCCGACACAGGTAGCTCCCGAAACACCCGTATCCGGTAATTACCTGCGTCAGCCGGTACGCGAGGCTGCCGTGTGGCATCTCTAGCTATTGCTCCATGATGAGTCTTACCACCGCTATTACGGCGTGCCCTGCGCTTGGTCACCCAAGTCGTAGCTCCCACTCAGGGTGGAGCTGGGACCTCACGACCCGAATTTCTTCAGGCTCGGGTTCCCGTCTCAGTACCGAAAGGGCTCTCGCATCCAAGTTCCACGATAGAGATCCGGCAAGGAGATTCGCCGCCTCCAAGGATATCGTGCGGTATCCCCTAATGTCCCTGCTGGCCATTGCACGCTGCGGCCCACGCAACAGACGCGCATTGTGGATCGTCAGGGTCTCCGCCCATATCGGGCACCCATATAGGGCAATGGACCGCAGGACTCCTGCGTAGAGTCTCCTGCAGGAGTCATCCGGCCCCCTCATGTTGGGCATTAGCAGTCCCAAAGTGGCAGCTGTGTCCTTCAATTTGGGGGCCAGTCTTCGGATATGCTCCCCGAAGATCCACCGGCCGTCGAGCACGAGCCCCAGATAGTTCATCTGGGGCTTGATGCCGATGGAAATGTCTCTCACTATGAGGCTGGAATCCTCCGGTGGTACGCGCCGAGGCCCATGAAAGAACATGGCCTCGGTTTTATACGGAGCCACCTCCAGACCCAGCCGCTGGATCCGCTCCACTACTTGGGCAACCGCGGTCGTGGCCTTCAGGGTCGCTTCGCGGTATGTAGCCCCGCACGCCGTCACCAGCGTGTCATCCGCATAACACGTGACGGCGGCACCGTCCGCGAGCTCACCGCAAAGCACCCAGTAGTAACCGATGTTCTACAGTAGCGGTCCCAGGACCGATCCCCGCACGACATCTCTCGCCGACCGAGCCCGGTCGCATTTGGGTAGACGACTGCTCTCTCCCCCACAAGTGCCGCCACGCAGCCATGCCTCCTTGTCACGACAACAAGGGGGGGGCTGCCGGCAGCGGCGTTGTGCACCAGTGCCACCGATTCGTCCAGGTCGGTTTCCCAGGCAGGCCACCGGTGAGTGTACGGCTCGGCGACAGTGGCGATATTAATACCTCACTGTGCCATGCTCTGGAGCAAAAGTGCCTGAGCAACAACACAGTGGTTCGCATTCGTCTGCAGGACGCGGAGCTGAGGATCCATTATGGAACTGCCAACCGGCTTCGGCCTCCCCGCTGTGCAGGCCTTGGCACCAGCCCTATGGTCGGCCGGCTTGCCCTCTGCTGCACACCTGAAGCAGTGCAACGGAGCTTCGCAACTACCGGCCTTATGACCGGGTTGGCTGCAGCGGAAGCAACGGTCACCGACCGTTACCTTCGGAAACTGGCCTCCGCCGTGCACTGCACCCCCACGTGGCTCACCGACAGGCACCGGAAGCACCGTGCTGGTCGGGCCTGCAGGAGCCGTACCTGCACCATCTGGAAGCCGCCAATAAGCAGGCCCCGTCCATCGGCAACCTTTGGGGCTGCCACGATGGGGCTCTCCGACGCCTCCGCCGTCAACGTAATGACGACGGCCGTCAATCGTGGGGCGCGGAGCTTCCTGTTGCCATCACGGCAGCCTTGGCCCTTCTGGCCATTTTGGCGGCGTTCCGTCTCTGTTTGGCGGCTCCAGCTACTACAGCCCTAACGGGGGGGCTCGGGGATTCACCCAGAGCCGGGCCGGGGTCAGAAGTAAAGCCCGGGCCGGAGGCAGGGCTGAGGCCAGGGCTGGGGACTTCTTCCCCTTGCCCTACCCCTTATCCTTGCCCTAAGCGCGACCCACGACTCTGGCTCTGTTGGTCGAGTTGTCGGCTTCACCGGTTGCGCTGTTTGCGCTGGCCGCTCCGGCTGCACCGGCCGCCCCTCCAGAGCAGGGTGCGCCGACCGCACCGGCTGCGCCTTCCGCATTGACCGAGTCGCCACTCCCGGCAACTCGGTCCCTTCCCTTGAGGGCCTCTAGCTCCGCCGTAACTTTTTGGAGTTGGCGTCGGGACTCGGCCTCCCGCCGTTGTGCCTCAGCCTCCCTCCTCGCCTGTTTTGCCATCTGGGTGGCCAGACCATCACCGGCAGCTGCGATCTGCTCTACGCATAAGCAGAACCTACAAAACTTCGAGCTAGCGTTGAATGGTGTTGCAATAAGCAGGGACAGTCATATTCGCTTCCTGGGTCTCATATTAGATGAACACTGTAACTGGAAGCTGCATGTAGACGCAGTATGCAAGAGAGTAAATAGATTTGTGTTTGCTCTACGCCAGCTTAGAAATACAACATGCAAAAAAACAGCTCTTATGGCGTACCACGGTCATGTTGGCTCAATCTTAAATTATGGCATATTACTGTAGGGTAACTCAACCGACGTAGACAGAGCCTTCATAAAACAAAAAAGTGCATAAGAGCAGTATGTGGGGTGGGTCCCCTAGAAACAACACCAAATTTAGCACCCCGAGTCTTTTAAAGAGTGGTCTACCTCTTTAAAAGACTCGGGGTGCTAAATTTGGTGTCTGTTTACATATTAGAGGCAGGCATGTTCGTGAGAAACCATAGTCACTTGTTTGTTAAAGTAAGTGAAACAGGCGGGTTTCAATCTCGAGATCCTACCAAAATAAAATTTGAGATGTGCAGAACAAGTTTCCACCAAAAAATGTAAATTCAATGTTATTTATTTTGATTAAAAATAATTTAATGAATTTAATTTAAAATGTAAGTAATTGAATGATAATATAATTTATGTACAAGATTCGTATGCCTAACGAAGGCGAGATATGCTGTATCACTAACTAAAAATGTAACATCTATCTTCACTAACTAAAAATGTAACATGTCTCTTACGAATAAATTTCATTTCATTTCATTTCATTACGACCCCGAATATTTCTGCCTCTTGTCTCGCCATTATCCGGCCGAGGTGCTGAGTAAGGATCATTATCCTCCTGTATGTTTATACATGTCCCTCATGTTTATACATACAAACTATCCTGTCACTCGTCAAAAATGATTATATTGCTTTTTAAGATTTTGTTGACCACGAAAGTGAAAATACCTACGCTATACATAGGTATTGTCACTTTTGTATGCTAACTATTAATTATTATATTTATTATCTATGCCTGGAGTCATTATAAACCCTTATATAGGTGGAAGCCTCTTGGCTGATAAGCTGGATACAATTATTCAAAAACAGTATTCGGAACCAATCTGTATTCAATAGTAGATGGATGTCATTTAGTTATTATAATCATTATGATATATGCAGAGCATTATACGGAATTGATTTAAACATACATTCGGATGGAGGCGGGAATGTGCATGCAGTGTTTAGTAGGTATACGCAGGTATTCAGTGTGCAAGAAAGATTTAAGAGTGAACGGATGCACAAATTCAGCTAGAAATATTTAATTTGAATATCACCATTTAATTTTTAAATTAAATTTGACGTCGACTACTGATATGATACTGATGAAAACATCTTACATACGCATTGAAAACATTAAAAATCTCACTACATTCAGTGGACGCCGCAGGGTGGTAGTTTGTAAAGACGCAAGAAGTCCTTCGCGATTTATATATATATGTATATATCTATATATGTATATGTATATGTATATATATATAATATATATATATATTTCGGGGTAAAGAATAATAATATAGAATAAACAAGTTTTATGTTTTTATTTATATATTTATTTGTTAGAGAATATAATCATTTACTTACCTAATGTTAACCGCAGCATTTTTCGTCGGTAAATATAACAATTTCGTTTTCCCAGTCGTAATTTAAATAACGAGTGGCAAAATTTACTCGGTTGGTGTGATGATCGTCAGTAAGTTGAATCTTTCTGGCTGGCTTATAATTTATGGATGTTCGCAGCGTGTAGATGTCGTCGAACAGTGCTCAGCGACACTCCAAAAGTCTCAGCACATCCTTCACAGCTTCCACAATATCACGGTGCCGCTCTGATTCATGAGTATAAGCAACTGGGTCCTTGGCGTTCACATTAATATCACTCGTCGCTTGATACCTTCGCATCCACCTACGCACTGTATTTCTCTGTAATGAAAATTATAATAAATAAAAGAAACTCCAAAAAACTAACTTGTAAACGAAAATATAACATGATTGATTAAGCAATATAAATAGGTATATAATATAGATATTTTTATCGTAACTCTTACCGTTATGCCCATATCTCGTGCTATTTTCTTTATGCTTTGTTCTTGCTCCCAGAGAACAACAATTTTAGCTTTCATAAATTCATAAATTCATAAATTCATAAAAAAAGGTGACCAAAAACATAATAAATTGAATAATATTACGAGGAGGATTAATACAGCAATGCAAATTACTACGAATTATAAAGTTACCTTCAATCACAGTTTAGTAAATAAGGCAAAGAAGTATTCTAATTGCAACTTTAGCGCGCTGTAACAGATATTATAATACTATAGCCGCAGCTCATACTGCAGATAAGTTTTTGAAGTAAAACATGACGGTAGTGCATTGAACTAAAAAATAAATCTATATGAAATTCAACCTTATCTTTTAGTCAATTGAGTAATTATTTTACTGTTACATATGGTGGAAGTTGAAATTTAAACCTTATGGTCTAGAAAATTACACCGTAATCAATAATCAACTTTGTTCGATAAAAAGAGTAATGTTATTCATAATTTCGTCATTATTATTAAGTGAACCGATAGCCTAGTGGTATAAGGCACGGTCTAAGTTATCGGCTGGCGCTGGGGATGCGGGTTCGTATCCTCAAGCGTCAGTGGCTTCTTTTTGTGAGTATATTGTATCATGGTATACAATTGAGCCGAAAGACGAAAAATATCAGAAAATTACAAATATGAACATGCAAATAAAAGGCAGATGAAGCTGCTCGCTCGTTCGCAGCTCTGCGACGATCGCATCACGTGACGTCATTCTTGAGTCATGTGATGCGGCCGGCGCAGGCGGCGATATTCTTTAAGTATTGAGGGGGTCTGTTTTCTCTGACGCTGGCTGTACTAATAAATATAGCAACAAACACTAATAAATAAACGTAGTTTACTGATGAATGAAATAATATATGGACTAATAATTTTATACTAGAAATAAATAAACTTGAAATTGTGTAATACAAAGCCTACACATAATATAGTACCTATCTAATTGTAAATAATGTACATTATTTAGTGTTACCAGATTAAATAAAAATTCTTATGATAGATCTATATTATATTAGCATGGATTAATAGTAGTAAGATATCTGCGGTAGCCTAGTGGTATGGGTAATGGACTGCTGAGACGAGGTCTCGGGTTCGATCCCAGGTTTACCATGGCACACACCAATGACTTTTCGATGCTTTTCGAAGTTATGTGTGTACCTATTTATCGCAGGTTTATACGTGCCGGTTAATGGCAATAGGTTCGCCACCTATTACATTGGGACCTAAACATAAACTGGCGAAATGTGGGTACTAGCACCTCTGCCTACCCCTTCGGGGAATACAGGCGTGAGTTTATGTTTATGTATGTATGTAATTAAGTACCTACTTAAATACGTAAATTATCAGTCCTCGTCCTAACTATCCGATAAATATTACCTGTGCTATCATATTATGTAATTAATGCATTTTAAATATTATTTTATACCTTAACTATATCGAGAGTATCATCAAATCAGCCTCGCGTAAACTCGGAGTCCTGAACAGAGTGAGACGTTTTTTCACGCCGGAGCAGCGGTGTCTTCTATATAAGACCCAAATTCGTTCCTGCGTGGAATACTGCTCACATCTCTGGGACGGCTCCGCAAAGTACTTATTAGATGCTCTCGACAGGTTGCAGCGACGTGCGGTCCGCATTATTGGGGATCCTGAGGTCACGAACACCCTCGAGCCTTTGCAGATGCGTAGAGATGTTGCGTCTTTGGCAGTTTTCTACCGTCTCTACCATGGTGAATGTTCTGACGAGCTCTTCCAATTAGTCCCACCCTCCCCTTTCCTTCACAGGACGACACGTGCAGGGCTAAGATGTCATCCATTTACGGTGCAGAGTATACCTGCTAGAACCAAGCGTTTCAGTGATTCATTCCTATGCCGCACCACTAAGGCCTGGAATTCCCTGCCAGTTCACGTGTTTCCTTCTTCCTACAGTCCTGGGTCCTTTAAGCGGGGCGTGAAAAGGCATCTAATGAGGCCGTCAAGCTGAGTGCCACCACTGTTAACATGGTAAATGTTTACGATGGTGACCCTCTTTCCGAGACTTTGCCTTTAGCTTAACATCAGGCGAGGTGAAGTCAAATTGACGAGTCCTGTATAAAAAAAAAAAAAAAAAAAAATAGTATTGTATTATTTTATATCATAATGTCAACACAGACACTAAAATAACACTAAATGCCAAAATTATACGGTCATTAAAATTTTTAGCTCTTGTTCCAAATAGGTAGATATCATAATCAAATTATATAAAAAGCAAAATACCATTTTAATTAGGTACAGTCAGCATCAGAAAGGTCATGAACAAAGTACTTAAAATGATCTTAATTCCTTGGTTCCCCCCTCCCCTCCTTTCTGTTGACTGATTGTTGTGATCATTTGGTAAATAACTTTAGTTCGGAGTTTAATACAATTTAAATCAATATAATCATAAAATTTAAAATTAAAAAAACCCCCGACAATCCCCATTCCTACTTTAAACCCCTATAAGTTTTGAACGACTCAAGCGCGTTTCACCATGTCTCGCGTTTAAGTCACTTTTAATACAAAAAAAAACACTATATTGAAATCGCTTCATCAGTTCGGGAGCTATGATGCCACAGACAGATATGTTAAACTTATAACATGCGTAGCGTACGGGGTTAAAAATAGTTTGATTTGCTCTTAATACTTTATTTTTAAGATCATTTTGAGACTTTGATGTCAAGATATTTCTGACGATGACTGTACCTACCGGTTTGCTAATAAAAAAACAATACATAATGCATTTTGAATCTAATTAACATGAGCCATAAAATTATGGGAACAGGTAACATAAAACCACAAATAACTTAAATTAAAATATTGGCGGCTAGCCTCATTCATAAAGGCGCGGTATTATCGGCCGAAAATATATAATTATTGCGATACCACTAAGTCAGGTGGCAATTATGTTTGTAAAATTTTATAGATCAATGTATGGGATTGACATACGGGTACATACATGGGAGTGTCAATACCATACACTCTTCATTCTATTCTACAATACGCCGGTCAACAAATTACCACTTCTCTAGGCCGTAATCGCGTCCTTTATGATGGACAAGCTTCGGAGTTCTTGCAGGTAAATGCTGGTGTGCCACAGGGGTCCGTCTTATCACCTACTCTCTTTCTTCTGCATATCAACGACATGCTCTCCACCGACAGCTTTAATTGCTATGCAGACGATAGCACCTTACATGGGAGTTATCTCAGACATCCTGCGGCCAAATAAAAGGGCAGCTTCTTGTCACTGAACTTGAATGGATCCTGAACCACATTTCTCAATGGGGCTCTGAGAACCTGGTCAAGTTCAATGTCAAAAAGACACAGGCATTTGTGTTTACAGCAAGGTATCTTCTTTCCGTCTCTTTCCTATTTTCCAGAGCACGGCACTGTCACTACAAGATAACCTTAATATCCTCGGTATAGATGTTCGCTGCAAACTGAATAACAAAAACTACATCGAGAGTATCATCAAAACAGCCTTGCGTAAACTCGAAGTCCTGAACAGAGTGAGATGTTATTTCACGCCGGAGCAGCGGTGTCTTCTATACAAGACACAAATTTGTTCCTGCGTGGAATGCTTGCATCTCTGGGATGGCTCCGCAAAATTACCTACTTACTAAATGCTCTCGACAGGTTGCAGCGACGTGCGATCTCTTTGTAAATGGGTAGAGATATGGCTTCCTTGGCAGTAGGTATATTTCATGTCGTCTCTACCATGGGTAAAGTTCTGATGAGCTCTTCAAATTAGTCCGACCCTCTCCTTTCCTTCACAGGACCACACGGGCAGGGCTTTTACTGTCACTCGCATACGGTGCAGAATATTCAATCAAGAGCCAAGCGTTTCGGTGACTCATTCCTATGCTGCAGTATTAAGATTTAAGACCTGGAACTCCCAATTCACGTCTTTCCTTCTTCCTTCGGTGACCCTCTTTCAGAGATTTTGCCTTTAGCTTACCATCAGGCGAGGTGAAGTCAAATAGAAGCGTCCTTTTGTACAAAAAAAGGAAGTTGTTTTCAGTACCTAGCTTATGTATTAGGACGGGGCTGCGATCACACACAGTGCGCGCAGTTCTGACACAGAACAAAAAAAAAAATAAAAAAAAAAAAACTTTATTAGGAACAAAAGTAACAATGGAAACATAAGACTAAATTGGTTCGATGATGACTGCAAAAGTATACACTGAGGCACAGTCATCAACGCCACCACCCTTATGAGATGATGCAATGTTCCGTCCGAGTTACTAAACAATAAGCAATTACAAAATTCAATAATGGAATAATATAAAAATTCAATAATAAAAATGCAATACTAAAATTCAATAATAAAAAAAAAATTCAATTTTAAAATTCAATAATAAATTCAAAAATAAAAAATTATAAAAAAATCGAGTGCATGCAATTGATTGTGAGTGTATGTGTGTATGTTGTGTGTTCATGTGTGTGTATGTATGTTTGTGTGTGTGTGGGTGCATAGTTCAACCAAGACAGGAATCAACATTCGCATAATAATATTATCAAGGACCAAATCAAGTTATCAAACCTCAACAAGTTCTTCGGTTGCGTCGTACGTAAGGGATTTTAAAAAAGTGTCAAGATTCTTTTTTAGCTCATTTCTTGTCATCTGATAAATATTCATTATTTTATTAATTTTATTATAGATTTTAGAACTGATATGTCGGAAATGACGACTTGCTGCAACCGTCCTTCTGTATTTTATTTCGCATATTCTATCCGAGCGACGCTTGGAAATGTATATGGCTGGATTGTATAGAACTTGTGAATGTTTGCGGAGAATGGTCTGCGAGACAAATAACTGTCTGACTGTTAACACTTGGCATAGGCTGTAAAGTGACGACGTCGGGAATCGTATAGGCCTTCCAGCAAGCACCTTCAAGACCATACGTTGCCCACGTTCAACTGCCAACATCAGCGTTTTGTGAGCACCACCCCATACCACTAAACAATACCCCAACACCGACTGGGCAAGTGCGAAGTAAACCATTTTTAAGGTTTTAATGTCTAGCACAGCCCTAAGTTTCTTAAATACGTAAGATAGCTTTCTAAGACGTGCTACTGTAGCGTCAATTTGCTCTCTCCAATTTAAATGCTCATCGACGAGGACACCTAAGTACTTTATAATATGGGTACTATCGACTTTCGGACAGGCACAGGGTGAATTGTAACTTGTGTTTGTACAAGTGTGAGCGCGAATTTTTATAGGCACACGGGGAAGGCTTTTCTTATTGGAGGCAAATGCAATAAATCTAGTCTTGGCAACGTTTAATGTTAAGAGATTCATGTATAACCACCTCATAATAATGCTTAAACAACGCTCAGCATTTTCACGAGCTTCATTCCAGTCACGACCATCAATCAATAGAACTGTGTCATCAGCGTAGGCTATTATTTTGCAATTTGGCAAAGACAATAGACACAGATCGTTGACGTATATTAGAAAGAGAGTCGGCCCCAGAACACTTCCCTGTGGAACACCGAATGCAAGGGATCTTTTGTTGCTTAAGTGGTTCTCGACTTTGGTATACTGCCTCCTATCCGTGAGATAGCTTTTGAATATACCATGAGCCGTACCGCGTTGGCATACGCATGTTCTCCATTTTCAAAAGAAGTCTTATCACCTACTCTCTTTCTTCTGCATATCAACGACATGCTCTCCACCGACAGCTTTAATTGCTATGCAGACGATAGCACCTTACATGGGAGTTATCTCAGACATCCTGCGGCCAAATAAAAGGGCAGCTTCTTGTCACTGAACTTGAATGGATCCTGAACCACATTTCTCAATGGGGCTCTGAGAACCTGGTCAAGTTCAATGTCAAAAAGACACAGGCATTTGTGTTTACAGCAAGGTATCTTCTTTCCGTCTCTTTCCTATTTTCCAGAGCACGGCACTGTCACTACAAGATAACCTTAATATCCTCGGTATAGATGTTCGCTGCAAACTGAATAACAAAAACTACATCGAGAGTATCATCAAAACAGCCTTGCGTAAACTCGAAGTCCTGAACAGAGTGAGATGTTATTTCACGCCGGAGCAGCGGTGTCTTCTATACAAGACACAAATTTGTTCCTGCGTGGAATGCTTGCATCTCTGGGATGGCTCCGCAAAATTACCTACTTACTAAATGCTCTCGACAGGTTGCAGCGACGTGCGATCTCTTTGTAAATGGGTAGAGATATGGCTTCCTTGGCAGTAGGTATATTTCATGTCGTCTCTACCATGGGTAAAGTTCTGATGAGCTCTTCAAATTAGTCCGACCCTCTCCTTTCCTTCACAGGACCACACGGGCAGGGCTTTTACTGTCACTCGCATACGGTGCAGAATATTCAATCAAGAGCCAAGCGTTTCGGTGACTCATTCCTATGCTGCAGTATTAAGATTTAAGACCTGGAACTCCCAATTCACGTCTTTCCTTCTTCCTTCGGTGACCCTCTTTCAGAGATTTTGCCTTTAGCTTACCATCAGGCGAGGTGAAGTCAAATAGAAGCGTCCTTTTGTACAAAAAAAGGAAGTTGTTTTCAGTACCTAGCTTATGTATTAGGACGGGGCTGCGATCACACACAGTGCGCGCAGTTCTGACACAGAACAAAAAAAAAAAATAAAAAAAAAAAAACTTTATTAGGAACAAAAGTAACAATGGAAACATAAGACTAAATTGGTTCGATGATGACTGCAAAAGTATACACTGAGGCACAGTCATCAACGCCACCACCCTTATGAGATGATGCAATGTTCCGTCCGAGTTACTAAACAATAAGCAATTACAAAATTCAATAATGGAATAATATAAAAATTCAATAATAAAAATGCAATACTAAAATTCAATAATAAAAAAAAAATTCAATTTTAAAATTCAATAATAAATTCAAAAATAAAAAATTATAAAAAAATCGAGTGCATGCAATTGATTGTGAGTGTATGTGTGTATGTTGTGTGTTCATGTGTGTGTATGTATGTTTGTGTGTGTGTGGGTGCATAGTTCAACCAAGACAGGAATCAACATTCGCATAATAATATTATCAAGGACCAAATCAAGTTATCAAACCTCAACAAGTTCTTCGGTTGCGTCGTACGTAAGGGATTTTAAAAAAGTGTCAAGATTCTTTTTTAGCTCATTTCTTGTCATCTGATAAATATTCATTATTTTATTAATTTTATTATAGATTTTAGAACTGATATGTCGGAAATGACGACTTGCTGCAACCGTCCTTCTGTATTTTATTTCGCATATTCTATCCGAGCGACGCTTGGAAATGTATATGGCTGGATTGTATAGAACTTGTGAATGTTTGCGGAGAATGGTCTGCGAGACAAATAACTGTCTGACTGTTAACACTTGGCATAGGCTGTAAAGTGACGACGTCGGGAATCGTATAGGCCTTCCAGCAAGCACCTTCAAGACCATACGTTGCCCACGTTCAACTGCCAACATCAGCGTTTTGTGAGCACCACCCCATACCACTAAACAATACCCCAACACCGACTGGGCAAGTGCGAAGTAAACCATTTTTAAGGTTTTAATGTCTAGCACAGCCCTAAGTTTCTTAAATACATAAGATAGCTTTCTAAGACGTGCTACTGTAGCGTCAATTTGCTCTCTCCAATTTAAATGCTCATCGACGAGGACACCTAAGTACTTTATAATATGGGTACTATCGACTTTCGGACAGGCACAGGGTGAATTGTAACTTGTGTTTGTACAAGTGTGAGCGCGAATTTTTATAGGCACGCGGGGAAGGCTTTTCTTATTGGAGGCAAATGCAATAAATCTAGTCTTGGCAACGTTTAATGTTAAGAGATTCATGTATAACCACCTCATAATAATGCTTAAACAACGCTCAGCATTTTCACGAGCTTCATTCCAGTCACGACCATCAATCAATAGAACTGTGTCATCAGCGTAGGCTATTATTTTGCAATTTGGCAAAGACAATAGACACAGATCGTTGACGTATATTAGAAAGAGAGTCGGCCCCAGAACACTTCCCTGTGGAACACCGAATGCAAGGGATCTTTTGTTGCTTAAGTGGTTCTCGACTTTGGTATACTGCCTCCTATCCGTGAGATAGCTTTTGAATATACCATGAGCCGTACCGCGTATGCCAATGTTCTCCATTTTCAAAAGAAGTTTGGGAATAGAGACAGTGTCGAAAGCTTTGGAAAGGTCCAAAAAGATACCTACTGCTTTACGTTTTTTTTCGAATTTATCAATTATAGTGTCGGAAAGTTCTAACACTGCATCCTCTGTAGATACACCTTTCCGGAATCCAAATTGGTTTGGAGCTAAAATTTTGAATTTACGTAGATATTCAGTTAATCTAGAGTTTATGACTTTTTCGAAGATTTTAGAAATGGTTGAAAGTAATGAAATGGGTCTATAATTTGAAACACTGTCTCTGGCTCCCGACTTATGGACTGGATGGACAACTGCAGTTTTTAGTATGTCAGGGAATATGCCCTTAGAAAAGGATAAGTTCAATATATAGACTAGAACTGGAATTATAACATGTCTAGCAGCCTTTACCACGATAGAAGTTATACCATCGAGACCAGCCGCACATTGATCCTTAAGGCCAAGAATAATATTTTCAATTTCTGAATCATCCACATCATAGATTGCCATTGAGTTTAGCGGGGCATGGTTTGAAGAGCCCGGTGCTACCGAGTTCTTATCACTATTTGATAATAGTTTATACAGTGTGGACTGTTCGATCTTGCTCGCCAAATCTTTTCCTACGTCCGCAAAGTAGTCATTTATTAAGTCCACAGACTTGGAAGGATTACTGCAGCACCGCAATTCTGTGTATTTTTTTTCTTGTGTGTACGAAATAATTAAATAAATAAATAAATATCGGAGGAAGGATTTGCTCCTTGACCAAGTTTCGCTACCTGCTTAATGAGCCGCCATGTATCTTTAGGATTTGCCCTGGCCGTCTCGAATCGAGTATGTTCGTATTCGCGTCTAACTTTTTTTAAGATGTCATTACAAAAGTTGCGATAGCGACGGAATACTAACTTGTATGACTCGTTTTGAGGGTATTTTTGGTGCATTCTGTAAAGTTTATCACGGTGCCGAACACATCTCAGCAGACCAGGAGTGATCCATGGTTTAATAATGCGTTTCCTGCTACAGCACTGTGTGATGTGGGAGCTATCCCTAATTGCAGTGGACATGAGAGTTACAAAGGTCTCAGTAGCCGCATTTGGGTCCTCAGAATTGAAGATAGGAGAAAAGTCCGAATCGTTGATATATTTAACAACCGCGGAGATATCAGTGCTAGTCCTACTGACAGGGCGTGGTTTGTTCATTTGATCTACTTTACAGAATAAAACAACTGGACTGTGGTCTGTAATAGGCGCATCAAGCAGAACTGCAGTAGCAACAACATCCGAGCGAAGCAGCACATGATCGATGCACCTGTGTAACCTAGTCGGGAGTGAGTAAGCAGGGAGAACGCCATGTGAGGCTGTGAGATCGAGATATTCGTCGGTGCCGGGATCGGGGTTGTCAGGTCTTATGTTTATATTTATATCGCCTACGACGGCAACAGTTTTAAATTGTGACAGTGTTCCCAGCAGACTGTCCAGATCTGCAAAGAAGGCACTCAAGTCACTATAAGATTGGGATCGGTATAGACAGACGATAGCGGCTTTTTGAGGAAACTTAATTACAATACAGGTTGCTTCATTAAATGACGGTATTTCTACGGTAACATTAAGGTAATCTTTTATGTAAACAACCACTCCGTCATTTTTATTTCGAAATATTGTCCTATAAGAATGGAATCCTTGTAAGAAAGGAGTATTTGGACACTTTTCCAGCCAGCATTCCGATAGTATAATAATATCAGGTACGTAAGAAAGTCTATTCACAAGTATAACTAAGTTATCGAAATTGGCATTTAAGCTTTGTATATTTGTGTGGAATATTATAAGGTCATGTAGATTTGTACTCAGATGCTCACCACTAGATTCAGGTGAGCAGGTGTAGATATTTGACACAGGAAGTTGTTCCACTTCATCACTTAGAATATGGAGATCAGTCATTATGTATGAAAATAACTACAGATGAGCAGAAGGACACATGTAAGTTCAAATATTCATAAATATAGTCCATTCGTTTAGTAATTTTATGTCGAGTAAAATATACCATCGGTTTGAATTTTAAATAAAACGTTGTTCTCATTATTTGGGTATTTGCATTAATCCTGTAAATAGTGTGTGTGAGATTGGTCAGAGAACCAATGCAACTTGTGAGTGAGTAGGAGTAGGAGAACAGATATCACTACTAGGTTCTGATAAGAAATAGGGACGCATTATCGCAACAACGCGTGCGGTATTATCGACCGATAGTAGCACACCTGTGAATGAGGCTTTATAATCCACATAATCTTATAAATCGTTTTTAAAACACTATCATATTACATAATTATTTCATGGAGCACGTTCTTTAGATAGTTATAATGTCTGTACCTACTTAATTCCCTCTCGTGGGAGTGTGGGCTCTCTCCAACATCTTTGGCACTTAAAACTCGCCTGCAAGTCGTTTCACCTACTGAATGACAGCCAAGGCGCTAATGCAGACTATATTTCGAGAATCTAAAGAGAAGGGAAATTTGAAGTGATTCAGGTGTGGCTCAATAGTCAATAGCTTAGTTGGAAGAGCATTCCCCCTATAAGGGAAAGTTCGTGGTTTCAAGTCCCACTTGAGCATTTCATTTTTCCCGATGTATTCGAAGTAAATTTTCGAAGTTGGAAGTCAGTTGGAACCAGTTGCTCCTACCTAGAACTCCCTGCCGTGTCACATGTTTCCTTCATCCTACGGTCCCGGGTCCTTTAAGCGGGGCGTGAAAAGGCATCTGATGAGGCTGAGTGCCACCATTGTTAACATGGTACACCCTCTGTGACCCTCTTTCCGAGACTTTTCCTTTAGCTTACCATCAGGCGAGGTGAAGTCGAATTGACGTATTATAAAAATTATGTCCACTGTCCTAAGAATAACAGGTCAGATGGAGGAAACAGATAAGTGGAAGACAACATAAATCTAGTATTATTTATTAATTTGTTATTGTAACTGTATTTACCAGATATACTGATAAAACCAAAAAGAAAATTCCTGTGAACTATGACAGACTAGGTCACCTATAGGAAAAAGAGTGCAATGGTTTTGCTTCCTACCAGCATAATAAACTTAAACCTGCAACCTTCCAACATGTTGACACCACCACTCCTGCGAACCTGGCAATCACAGCCACATCATAACAGCATTTCTATGAGAATGAAAATAAATAAATTTCCACAACATTCTACACAACGCTATCTAGACCCCATGGAAAGCTTTTATAGCTTGTGTTACGCAATCTAGAATGCAGATAAACATACTTATATACTTTTTTTTTAACTTTTTTGAATATATGTTCATTGTTCACACTTTGTGGTTCTGTTTGTCTTATAACACTTTCATGGTGTATAATAAAGAATATTTTATCTTTTATCTGTATCTTCTGTTGAACCTACCTGTTTCTTTACAATCGGATTCACCTTCAACCCTTCGAGTTCTTCTGTGTCTCGTTACTTACTTATTTCCAGCGGAGGACGCCATTGACCAGATGGATGATCTGCGCTTTTTATGTGGGCCATTTCACCCAAATTCCCCTATATTCCCCTGGGGAGGCCAGGGGGTTTCCGGTGATCATGGCGTTCCGTTGAACCTACCTGAATCTTTGCAGAATCATATGATCTGTTCCAGCTTCAACTCCTCGAGGTCCGGTGTTTCTAGTGTGTCTGTCCCCATACTGTCTCCCATCTTGGATAGGGGCATTCGGCAATCAGGAACCTTATTGTTGACAACATACTATACGGGTGAAAGTAAAACCAAAGAATCAAGAATAATCACATTTATCTTTATTTTAAAGATCAGCAAACAACAGTTCACTTAAATATTCTTTAATTTATTTTTTGGACTCTGAAACTTGGATTGTTAAAATCATCCTATTTAAAATTTTCGATTTGTAAATAAATACTAAAACTTCTACAATTGTTATACAGTGCAAATATGGAACTGTTGCTTCCAAGTATAAAATAGGTACATTCAAAGAAGTTCAATATCAAGTGTTGATAGAATGAAATAGAGTCACAACTAGGACCTCTACACAAATCCAAATATGCTTAAATTAGATATACATAAAGGAACACAGTATTTAATACGAGCTTTACTTACAATATGTACAAGGTACGAACAAAAGCATTGAAAATATTAGAGGTTATTTAGGGTTATTTTGCAGGGGCTGGCGCCGTGGGTGCCGCTGCCACTCTCTGCTGCGCGGCCGACAACTGTGGGGTATTTGATGCAAGTGCTCTAATTTGCTGTTCAGCTGCAGCGTTCACCATCTTAGATACATTTGTTTTCATCTTATTACGTTCCGCTGCAGTTTTACTTTTCACAGGAGCGTTCGGGCGCTTTGTTATCGCTTTACCCTTAGTTTTCTGTTTGTTTTTCTTTGTTTTAGCGCCACTTGGCAGTTTGCTTTTTACTTTTAGTTTACCCTGGGCCATTTTTCGTATTTATTGCCTACAAAATACAAGCGAATTGAATTGAATCACAAAACAAGAAAGACCTATGCAATATATTTATGTCTATGTATGCAATGCAAAACAATGTGCTCATGACAGTTGATATGACTTTGACAACTGACAGCGGTGACAGATGTCAGCTGGCAAATCGCGTTCCAGATAACATTTTTATACAGAGCCATTCAACCAGAAAAACAAAATATAATTTAATTTTCTCTTGTGTATAGACATAAATCTCTACGCCCTATGCCCTTTTTTATCTTCCTTTTATTGTAATAAAAAATATTTGCCATCAAAATGCACAATAGTACAATCACTTTTATAGATGTTGAAAATAGAAATAATCTACTAAGCACATGGAGTAAAAACAATTTATGAAATGAACAAGAGTATTAGCAGGTATATTCCTGTTTCTTTTATTCAGATCTATTCTTTTACTGATTAGGAATGGGATTATTGAATAAATATACAAATAAGAGACAAAATTAGTATTTATTTTTACGGACTTTTTTATTATTCATAAATCGACTGTTGCAGTATATGAATTCGAGTTTCAAGTTAAGAAATATACATAATATATAATATCTAAATATACTTTATGTACAGACAAATAGAAAAGTAGTCGAATATTATAATCGGCTATCGATAGAATCGAGCGGCGAGAGTGCAGGCGACCGGCGGAAAGCGGTGCGGACGAGGGCGCACCTCGCCATAAACGTTTAGAAAAATAGATAAATCGCTCAAAAACGTCAGAATCAGTCGAAAAGATAGAAGAGTAGAGAACGGGCGACGTCAAAGATGACGACGACGATATAAGGTCCACTCGGGCCCGTCTCACGCATATTCCGTGTCAGTGGAGAGCGAGCGCTCAGCGGGAGAACGCCGCCCGCCGCCTTCAGCCGCCGCCGGTTCTCCCGCCTGTGCCTGAGCAAAGGCCAGGCTCTTCTGGTAGCTGAACAGTTGCCTTTCTAGCGAATAGTTTTCCGCCTGAAGTACAGCAATCTCGCGCCTGAAAAATAAATAATATTATTACATTTACACTATAATAATACCTTAAATCGTACTTAAGCCCTTTCAATGTATGTACCTCATCTGATGCGCATGTAGTCGACAGAGATCATCATAGACATGATAAGTAGCTTGAAATAGGAGATAAGTGTCGCCCCACTCGAGGCGTACACGCAGCTCGCCTCCCGGATGCATGAAGTTGCAACCAGGTCGTGATACGTCCTCAACACGTAGTGCCGTCTCCATCATAAGACCCTCATCTGCACTATCCTGCGCGTAGTAGTGTTCGAATGGTGCGCCGGGAAGTTCCTCAGCATCAGGCTCTCCTGCTGCAGCCCCCACTCGCACCAGCCATGCGGACCAGCTCACGTAACGTAAATGGTTGCGAGGTACGTGAGTGACGTCACGATATAACATATGCATTCGCACCATCTCCGAGTGCATGTCGCAGCGTACCGCCCAGGCGTGTTTATCTCGGTCGTAACAGGTCACTGCGCGTCCTGCAGCTGGCACAGCTAGTTCTACAAGTGCACGAGCCCATACTAACTCTACAGTCAACCGAACTCCCTTCGTTAGTAATCGAGATGGTGGTCTAGGGCTCCAGGGTGGTGTCCGACCCTCTGCGTCACAAACACATTCCAAGGGTCCTGAGTGCAATCTTCTTTCACCTTCACCAAGAGCGAGTGCATATCGGACTCGACATCGTTGTCCTTCTCCTGACAACCTTATGAGACGTAGAGTTAGTGGTTCCTTGCCACCACCGCCACTTGCTGACACCTGCCAGTCGAAACCAGCGAATGCTATGGGTGGGGTGTCGAGGCGCGGAGCACGAAGTTCACAAGAATAAAGGGTGCGCACGCGGGACATACTCAACTCCAGTTGGAATTCCCCGCGCGCGTCTGCAAATTTAGTGTTGAGTTCTGCCATGGAGACGCAACGCCCTCGACCCTGCGCCGCGCATCCAGCGCTGAAGCGCACCTGTTTGCCGGAAAATCCTTCGTTTGCTGTGAAGTGATCACGGCTAAGTAGCGTGAACGTGAAATCGACGTAGACCCGCATGCCTTCACACGCGCCCCGCCACACCAAGTATACACCTGAAACAAGATAACTGATAAGGAAGTTTCTAAAACTTTGTTGTGAAACTTTGATGGAGAAAGTTTGTTAATCGATTATTGGTATCATAAGTTTTACTTTTGAGAGTTCTGTTAATACTGTAGGAGTTACCGAGCGACGCATCTGTGCGGCTGAAGGCGACGGCCCAGCGCTGGTGCGCGCAGCAGAAGTCCTTGGAGGTGACATCGCGGTCGGGCTCGCGCGTGGCGGAGCGCGTGACCACGAAGGTGAACACGTGGGTGTCGGCGCGGTCTTTGAGCCGCGTCGCGCGGTACAGCAGAGCCATGCGCCCGCTGGACGCGCGCTGGCCCCGCCGGCCCCGCCTGCGCGCGTTCCTGCGAACACGCACTACTACAGCTTAAAACGTGCTTTACACTCAAAATATCAGTGCCTCGAGCACGAAAATGATCGAATTCGTAATGTAGAGGTATCGAAACAGCGGAACATGCTCACAAACCTTTTTGTTACGAATTCGATCATTATTCGTGTTCAGGACACTGCTCATAATGCTCATACCCAAATATATTTGTTACTAAATATTCTGGGACTATATTACATAGCGCTATCTAAATCCCTAAGCATTTTTGTAATATAGGTCTTAGAATATGGATCCACTTTTTTTGTAAATATTGATATACCTACTTATTATATGTAGATACCTTCTTAGGCAATAAAGAAACACCTAAACGATATCAGGGATAACATTATCAGGTAAATAAAGTGCTAATCGTATAACTGAGGAGGGAAAACCCACCACGCGCCCTCAGCTTATGAACCAAGGTGGCAATAATGTAAGCTCATTTAAAGGAAGGCCGAGAGAGCCGAAGCCCTCAGTAAGCAAAGCGTTAGCCCGCCGAGGTGGCAGGAACCTTGTTAATTACTCCAAGTTTCAAATCCTTATTACCGTAGTAAGGAGTTAACTTTGTTGTGTAGAGTAAAAACTTGCGAGGTTTTAAGTAATAGCTGTAGAACTTAATGCAGATATTTATAGAACAACTAGCTGAAACCCGCGGCTCCACCTGCGTGGTAGTTGCTCATTTGGATTGTTAGTCATATCTTCGCATCTAAATTAAACACACTTTTGGTAGATTTTTAAACTGACGAAGACCTTTTCTATTAAAAACCGCATCAAAAATCCGTTCAGAAGGTTTTTCGTGCCCCGCGTTATACAAACAAACTAATAGTTTTCTGTTTGTCTTACAATCTGGAAAGCAGACAAGAATTGAATTCAAGAAAATATATTTTTAAACCCAGAATAATAAAATGAATAACAGAACCCATTTCCTTTTCAAAATTTTTAAAGGTACAAAGGTACAATAAATTAAGTACACTATAATTGGCTACATCCCGTTTGGCAAAGGTTTAGTTTCGTAACCTTTTTTAAATAGCTATACCTAGGGAAGTAACGTACACTCAGCTTGAAAAGTACGAATATATTTTATTTAAGTATAAAATTACTTCATTAATTTTCGATATCACATCTACATCGAATATCTAGCTAGTCGTTATGGGTATTTGAAGCCCTAAAAAATTCAATAACTGGTCCTAACTTTACGTTTCGACTTTCAACCAAATCCGCAATTACACTGGAAAAACGTCAGACTCCAAATTGATAAAGCTTGGGGTGCGATTGGGATTAGCACTAGGATGAAGAAGATTATGGCTGTAAGTGTATTAATGAATGAGAAGCTGTGATTAATAATTCATTAAATAAATGCACTGGGTGCTTTTCTACCCGACTGCACAATTCGTGTAAAAAAGTACTATTAAATTTTTTCCAATGTTTTTCGAACTTAAGAGTTAGTATAATAAATGCTATAAAAAAATTAATTCAAATATTTGGGCGCAGTCATCAAAATTCAATGTTTAAAAATGGTTGAAAAATCATTCATTGTTTCCAACAGTTCGTAAGAATGTTGGTAGATGGCTGCACCGTCGCCCTCATAGACGGATTTATAGAGAAGGAAAATTTGGAATGATTCAAGTGTCGCTCAATAGCTCAGTTGGAAGGGGGACTCCCTGTAAGGGAAAGGTCGTGAGTTCGAGTCTCACTTGAGCATTTCATTTTTTCCAATGTTTTTCGAACTTAAAAGTTAGCATAATAAATGCTATAAAAAAAACTCATTCAAATATTTGGGCGCAGTCATCAAAATTCAATGTTTAAAAATGGTTGAAAAATCATTCATTGTTTCCAACAGTTCGTAAGAATGTTGGTAGATGGCTGCACCGTCGCCCTTACAGACGGATATAAAGAGAAGGAAAATTTGGAATGATTCAAGTGTGGCTCAATAGCTCAGTTGGAAGAGCAGTCCCCCTGTAATCTGGCATCAGTGATTCGACTTAACATTAGCATATAACTTAATTTGGAAAGGTTATCAAACATATCAATCTTATAAAATAAGCATAATATTGATTTTACATTTATGTGTTTTTGACAAAATTTCATTTGAATTGAAATTCTCGGATTTCTTTAAAGCGTGGGAAGGTTTTTTGTGTATTTTTTTGTAATGTGTAGGAGTATTAACACGGTGTAATGGGTAAGGGAAAGGTCGTGAGTTCGAGTCTCACTTGAGCATTTCATTTTTTCCAATGTTTTTCGAACTTAAAAGTTAGCATAATAAATGCTATAAAAAAAAAACATTCTACTAATTACATATAATTTAGGCTTCAGTATATTACCAGCATTCTAACATTGAAAGCCTTTAAACTTCAATCACGCAAGTACCAATATGGACAGTGGCCAGCGACTAAGTAGCACTGACACGACATCATAAAGTATTCAACGAATCACGGCCACTTACAGCACCTAAATCTAGTTAATTGCTTTACATACATTACATTTAATTGGTATGACGTCAGAAGGCAGTCGCGTCACAGTAAATACTGAGGTTCAGCTGTTTTGTACTTGGACTATGGGTCCACCAAAGCTGAATTGAGAGAATGGAGACGATGATACGAGGCTATGGGGATAACAAAAATGTTCCAGTACCGAGTCCAGCCATAGGGGATAAGTATAGGTGTCAGACTAAAATAATAGCATGGACGGACCGTATATAACGAGCAAGTGAAGCCGGAAAAAGGAATCCTTTAGGCTCATAATGACCACTTCCCAAATTGTCCGCTTTGGATTTTTGTAGTCAGCCTGTCCTATTCCCAAAATGACCTATTCTCGAAATGATTGGCTACTCAAAAACTAAAGTAGTGCTTTCTTGTTCGCACTCATTGTGAGCACGCATGAGTGCGAGCAAGATGGCATGGATGTCCGTCTTTTAGTCTAAGGTAGAGGTAGACCCAAGAAAACCTAAAGTAAAGGCAACGAGATGAGAGAAAAAAGGTAAACAATGCTACCATTATTGAGTTACGTTGCGATAACTAGCGATTATTTTCTCTGTTCTTGTCGCACATGTCACACGTACGCGACAATGGCCGAGCGACAATGTCGTTGCGTGTTTTGTAGTACAAGAAAGCTGTCAGTACAGCGGTTCTAAACTGTCAGATCCGCCATCATAAAAGCAATTTCATTCCCGTCTGGAATGCGCTTGAAGTGACACGTAATAATTTTCAATTAAAAATGTTTGGAACCGCTGAAACTTTGTTTACCTTTTTTCGCTTGCTTCGTTGGCTTTACTTTAGATAAGTGACAATTTGTTGGCCTTCGTATTGTAGAATACAATGATGAATGTATGGGATTGAGATGTATGACCTATAAGACAGTCGTCATGTATTTCAATCGCACGCATTGATCAGTCTACTATATTCTATTCTATTCCAGATAGGCTGACTGGCAGTACGTAAATCTCGTTCGCCGTTTTGGAATTCTGTTCTTCTACACGGGTTCCTAATCCCGAGTGGTGCCGAGTGACAACTATTTGTTTTAATATACATACTCGTATAAATAGTTTATTCATTAATACAAAAACACTGAAGAACTAATACACTGAAACAGAGTATCCCACAGGACTTCCATCGTTATTTTGAACTTCAAAGTTCAAAATATGAACGGTAGTCCTATATAAGGTACGGAAACGTGACTCACGTTAATGCGAAAATGTCCTACGTCGGTTTGATATCCCTGTTTAATTTCATTAAGTATATTTAGGTCCTACCCGATGAAAGGAATGTCCTACTGATTTCCGGCAACATTGTCTGCGTCAACTGACCTTAATTTGCAGCATTTACACAATTCAAGCGCCGTGAATTCAAGAATTTAGTAAAATTCACGAAAACCAAAAGTATTCCCAACTGGTGCCAGCGCGGCTTATAAAAAATTTATGAAGTAACGTACTCGAGTTGAGAAAGTTTTAAGCCGAGATTCCTTCGTGCATTGCTGTGGACACAAATCCCGCCACTTCTAATTCCAAATTCAAAATCTTTTGTGACTTTTAACTTTATACTTTTTAATACTTGGCTGTCAAGTCCAATTAGTTTCTTTCAAGTTTTTTTTCTTTATATTATGACTAATGAAACCAAATGAAACGTTCTATGGAAACTTCTTTTGTGAAATAAAGAAGTAAGTATGACGTCACAGTTCGATATTGTCAAAAAGATTACCATTAGGGGTGGGATCTATCAGCAGCTCCCTTAAACAAGTGGTAGAAGGAGTCGAAAGCTTAGTG
Organism: Eilema sororculum; assembly: GCA_914829495.1. Lineage (NCBI taxonomy): Eukaryota > Metazoa > Arthropoda > Insecta > Lepidoptera > Erebidae > Eilema > Eilema sororculum. Next base: position 6,881,547 of record OU618533.1, read on the forward strand.
GTTAAGGAGTCTGCCGCACCGATCAAGAGGTCCCGGGTTCGAATCCTGACTATTATACTACCGTCGTGAACCCACTCCTAACACAAGCAATTTGACTTAGCTGCAGGGGTTAACGGGAGTATTTCAGTTACTTTTAGGTACGTAGAACATAATAGAAGGAATCAAAATGAATCATTAATCAAATGGGATACCTATTAACTGAAGCTTGAGCGAAAATCGCGACAGAATCCGTTAGGAGTGGTTTTATAATATTTCAACAACAATGTATGGAATTTAAGTATGTACTTAAATTCCAGTGCCTCGATTCTGCTAAAGCCAAACCACAGTGGTGCCACCGCCACTGCAAAAAACGGCATTAAATAATAGACTTTAAAGCGATGCGGATTACGTTCAAAATTAAATAACTTTTTGCAGAGTAATTGAAAAAGTGTAATGGAACTGTTTTCATTTTAATTTGAACTTTAGGCGTATAGAAATAAACACCACAGTTTTGTAGCTTTAGTAGAATGAGGGCCAGCTGTAAGTACCTACCATATCTCATTACTATCATTGTCACCATTGTGTTCAATATCATTGTTTAGCTATTTCTGAAGCAATTACAGAAACAATTATTTTTTTATGGTTTATAGAGGCAAACGAGCCGGACGGATCGCCTGATGGTAAGTGATCACCGCCGCCCATGTACACCCGCAACACCAAAGGAGTCACAAGTGCGTTGCCTTCCTTTTAAAAGAGAGTAGGTACGCTCTTTTCTTGAAGGTTTGAAGGTCGTAATGGTTCGGAAATAGGAAATACCGCTGGTAACAGTTCATTCCACAGTTTAGTGTTTTACTAATATACCTACCGACTGTTAACGGAGAGTCATTTAGCTACGCCATTTAAATCCTGATTCCGTTGTCTCTGTAAACTGATTCCCTACCGTTGAAAGTATAATTAAAAATCAGTAATGGCCCTTGTTTTGCTTCGAGGACCAACTGTTCACTAGCTAATGGGTCACTGAGATTGAAAATAGATACGATCGTTTGTTTTCGTAACGAAGCATCAAGTATAAAACTAGTGATGCGTCCTGGCTGCGCTTCAGTTTCTAATATTGTTTCTGGATGGACTTAAGCCCAGTGCAAGCGTTTCAGTGACTCATTCCTATGCCGCACCACTAAGACCTGGAACTCCCTGCCAGCTCACGTGTTTCCTTCTTCATACAGTCCCGGGTCCTTTAAGCGGGGTGTAAAAAGGCATCTGATGAGGCCATCAAGCTGAGTGCCATCACTGTTAACATGGTACATGTTTACGATGGATCTCTTTCCGAGACTTTGCCTTTTGCTTAAGATCAGGCGAGATCAAGTCAAATTGACGTTTTTTTGTCCTTTCTTTTTTTTTGTTTTTTGTACTAAGATATTTAAAAAAAATCTCTGAATTTCTTAACCATAATCTATAGTAACCTAACTAATATTATAAACAGTAAAGATTTATATTTCCGTATGTAACGTAACTAGGTAAGTACTTAACTGATTTCAGACATTCTTTTGCCATTTAAAAATACGTTATCAGGTACCAATCTTCACGCTACTATGAGTTATGAACGGAATCAGAAATTCACGCGGGCGGAGCCGCAAGCAACAGCTAGTTCTTTTTTTTTATACCACTTAGGTGGCAGACAGGCACACGGCCCACCTGATGGAAAGTGGTTACCGCGGCCTATGGACGTATGCAACACCAGGGGCGTTACACTCGCGCTGCCTACCCTGAAGAAACCTTCTAATGCCCCTCTTGAAGTACCCCATATTGTAGTCGCTTGGGAAAACCATGGCAGGGAGTTCATTCCACAGTTTGAGCGTACGTGGGATGAAGTTCCTTTCATACCGCACGGTGCTCACCGTATTCGGATGCAATGTGTGCGGATGAATTCCCTGCCTATGGCGAGCGGTGCGATGATAGAATGGAGCTGCGGGCATCATGTCAAATAATTCATCTGAGCACAAATCATTATATACGCGGTAGAAAACACACAGTGAGGCAAAATCTCTCCTGAGGCTGAGAGGTTCCACATCGCCTGCGAGTATGGGACTGTCGACGAGCCTCAACGCACGTCTTTGCACCGAGTCGAAAGGGTTAAACTGGCGTGCGGGCGCTCCGGCAAAAAGATCATGTGGGGCCGAACCTGCGCCTTATAAAGAATGAGTCGCTGCCCCGCAGTGAAGTACTGCAGGCTTCGCCCTGTTAAGAACTCCAAGTTTCTTTGATGCCAGCTTGACCTTGTCCTCTAAATGACTGCGGTACTGGACGCCATGTTGACGCCTTGAAATGTTGACGCCTAGGATCCCGATACTCGGGGCAATGGTAAGCCGTGTGCCCAGGAATTGCGGCGCTACAATAAATGGGGTTTTCTTAGCGGTGAATACACATACTTGTGTCTTGGTGGGGTTGAACTGGACTAGGCTTATATTCATTATAAAGCTGTTATTTTGATATTACAAACAGAGACTCTAATATTTTCTTATTAGTATAATATAGATAGATTTATGTACCATATATACATACATACATACATACATACATACATGAAATCACGCCTGTTTCCCATAGGGGTAGGCAGAGATCACGGATGTCCATTTGCTACGATCCTGTCCTGACATACTACTCTCGCTTCATTCATTCTCATTACATTCTTCATGGGTTTAGGGTACTCCTGACCTGCGCCTTTTTCTAAAACTTCCCCGATTTGGTCCAGGTATGTGCGCCTAGGTCTTCCCCTACCGACGGTACCCTCCACACTCGCCTCATACACCTGTTTCGTTAGCATCTTAACATTCCTTTCGCAATTCTCGTCACTACATCTTCTATCACTCCACATCGCTCTCTTACCACGCTAGATTTATGTACCAACTGTGATTAATAATTATTAATGCGGCATTTTGCGTAAAAAAATTTGCGGAAATCCGTAAGTACTGACAAAGTCGGCAGGGTGGTTGGTTGGTTAGTTATGTGTGATGTATACGATTAAAACCGCTGGCCACCTTATGTGATTTGTTGCCCGCATTCCATGGCGCAAAGAATATAAGTGGCCTGTAAGAAAACAACGAGCCAAAGAACACTCAGAGACACTCTTTAAATTGCATTTCTCTCTTTTTGAAAGAATTGAAATTCCATCTCTTATCTATCTTTAACCGTAAGCATTTTATTTTACATGAACGTACGTTCGTAACGTAATAATATTTTCCATTTTCACTACCGCTTCGCAATTATGAGTAAGTTATTATACATATTAATAAAAATATTTAATGAATTTATTTTTGAGGGAGATCTTTCGACATAAAAAAATCTTCACTAAAAATACATGAAAGAAATTACTACACTATAAAATATAGTCACATACCTACCTACATATCAACCTATTATTTGTTTTACTAGAAAATATAAAAATAAAATATAAGTTACGTCGTAAAGCACGGGGCTCTTACTTCCACCGCACGATTAACTTAAGTGGTTTATTATGTAAAGATCCTTTATCCTTCAGTATGAAAAAACGTATTTTTAAAGTCTAATACTGCCAGACGTGACATTAAACTCGACTGGGTAACCTGGTTATGCTCCACTTCCTCTATAACGACACGCAATAAGATGAAACTACACATTCTCCTGACTTTTATACCTTCATATTTATTTTCCAAGCTGTTCGGTTGTGAGCATTTTGCTACTAATGATAAAATTCGTTTGTAGCAAAATGCTCACCATCATACATTCGTTCCTAGTTTAAATTTTTTAGTAAACCTACGGTTAGTTACCTCAGATAATACTGGAGATTGGTAGGTACATTCTTTTGCTTCATTATAAATCTTATTTCTTTGTATAAGTTTATTGAAATGCGAATCAGATAGCCCTGAAGTGAGACTTATTAGCTAAGATATTAAGTTTTTTTTTAAAGGACACGTCAATTTGACTTCACCTTGCCTGATGATAAGCTAAAGGCAAAGTTTCAGGAAAAGGGCAACTTTTTTTTATATTGGACACGTCAATTTGACTTCACCTCGCTATTATAAACACGTAGGTACGAGGATAACAAGGGTGGCACTCACGCCCCGTTTAAAGGAACTGTAGAAAGAAGGAAACACGTGAGCTGGCAGGGAGTTCCATGACATAATGGTGCGGCGTATTGCTTTATGTATATGCTCCTATGAAAAAAATCTAATAACACAGTTATAACTGTAGGTACGTCCTTATCATAATCATCATTTGATGTAATATTTCACTACATAACCAATAAGTAAGGTACATTTATTCCTACATAATTGCTGTTATTAAATCCACTATACGCCCTAAGAGTTATTAAGCTTAAATTATGGTTCACAAATAACGCTATCTACCCCAATGTTCGTTAGCGTGACAAGGTATGTCCGAATAATTATAAAATCAATCACAGTTCATAACATCATATACCTACGTTGTAGTGACGTCACGCTATCGGAGTACATATTGGCCAGTAATGGACAATTGTAAGCCATCACCATTGTATACAGCAAGTAAACGTCGGTAGCTTAGTGGTTTAGGAGTCAGCCTTACGATCGAGAGGTCTCGGGTTCGAATTCTGGCCATTACACTAGGGGTTAGGAGGAATATTAGTAACTTCGGTTCTAATATTCTTTAAAAAAAAAGTATTGGCCATCGTTTTTTGATACGCTACATACATTATCCATATTAGTATGAATATGAATGTGATGAATGAACTATACAATTCGATTACATCAGGAAAAATGAATTGCTCAGATGGGGCTTGACAGGTGTTTCCTTTCTTGATACCATTAAATGGGGAATGGTAAATTACTATTGACTTAAAGTATTAAATTAAGTTAATGTTTGTAAATATACCAAATATAATGCCTGCTAAGTTTCTTGCCGGAGTCTTCTCAAGTCGGACCCAGTTTCGAACCGGTGCGGTGGTCCATTTGCTATAATCGTCGTTAATATTGTTTTTTATATGGACGTTTTGTAAGTTCCGATTTAATGGTCTATGCAGAATAAATGATTTCGAATTTGGAATTCTATCGGGAGTGGTTATGTTGGAGTCGGACCAACTAAAACCGCACGCCGTCTTAGGTCTTTAGAGGGTGTTAGGTTATCTAGCTAGAGCATTATGTTGACCCAGCTGAATCCCCCAAAGTCCCCCGAAAAACAGGTGAGGGCGATTCTAACAGGCATGGTGGTGCAATGAAACCGTTAGATTACGGAACCCAAAAAAGTAAAATCGCGTGCGTGATCTTTATCAGTAGGATACATAACAATTATGTGGATTTGTTTAATAACAGTGAATTATGCGTGATGTTATTTGAAGAATATAATGTTAAAATGAATTTTTAAATACCTAGAGTAATTTAACGCGCGCCCTCCACGCGCTCAATGCGGTCGCGGATCGCATCGACTTGTTTTCATGCACGCTGAATGAATTCACAGAGGCTACTTATTGTGTGATATCACTAGATATAGGCTCGATATAAGTATAATATGTGATTGAGAAGAATTTATGTTTATATGATTATTATTAATGTGAATTTATTTAAGGTTTCCAAACTATTGACTAATAATTTGACATAATGTAATGTTATTCTATCTGTTTGACTCTGTGACATTGTATTAGATCCCATCTGTAATGATAGTGTATTGTACGATAATTAAATTAAATAAATAAATTAATTGGTTGAAATTAAAGTGGTTATATTATATAGGACATCATAAAGGGGTACGGGATTTGACCAAAATCTGCGGAGTAAATGAAAATCTGGGTACATTAATAAAATAATTCTAACACAGCTGCCAGCTCACGTGTTTCCTTCTTCCTACAGTCCCGGGTCCTTTAAGCGAGGCGTGAAAAGGCATCTAACGAGGCCATCAAGCTGAGTGCCGCCACTGTTAACATGGTACATGTTTCCGATGGTGACCCTCTTTCCGAGACTTTGCCTTTAGCTTAACATCAGGCGAGGTGAAGTCAAATTGACGTGTCCTATATAAAAAAAAAATGACAAATTTTATCGGCTTCCTATCAAGTTGGACACCGAACGAGTAAATACTCATTCTACCCGTAAAATTACATACATGTACTCACGTCTGTAAATCCCTGAAGGGGTAGGCAGAGGCGCATTAGCACCCACGCTTCGCCAATTATGATTTCCGAACTCACAACAGAGGGCGAGCCTATTGCCATCTAGAGGGTCCTTTATCTTGGGCTGTGTGTTTACTGTTGGATGGAGAACAGCCATATCCCTTAGTCACCTTTTACGACACGCATAGGAAGAGCTGGGGTGGTCCTATACTACTCCACTGAGAACCAACGAGGCTATCTGTTAAATTCTTTAAGTGTAAACAGTGACCTAAACTCGTAGAAGAAAATGAACGGAGAGTAAAATGATGATTGACATTATACAACTTTGTTCATGATTCATTTACACTAACTTTTTAAACATAAAATAACATAAACTCACGCCTGTATTCCCCGAAGGGGTAGGCAGAGGTGCTAGCACCCACATTTCGCCAGTTTATGTTTAGGTCCCAATGTAATAGGTGGCGAGCCTATTGCCATTACCCGGGCACTTATAAACCTGCGATAAATACACACATAACTTCGAAAAGCATCGAAAAGTCATTGGTGTGTGCCATGGTAAACCTGGGATCGAACCCGAGACCTCGTCTCAGCAGTCCATTACCCATACCACTAGGCTACTTTTTATTCTTTAAATATCTTAATTTTGACAGGTGTTAGGTAAATTTGACTAAAACTATTCAAATTAAGAAAAATATACGTTTTTAAAAACCTAACTATCACGCATCTATGTCCAGTATTTCCGGAGTAATCGTTGAAATCAAGTTTTTTTTATTTTTCCTGAAAAGTTGTGTTTTTGCGGTTATCATTTTATTCTCCGGGGACGGCGATTTGTTCGTTGTTCTTTCTTAGAAAACAAGATTTCGTTGAAAGATCCCCCTTAGAATGTTCTTATTCTAGCTCTATATTCGTTTGTTCAAAATCCGCCTTCAGAAAACGTTCAGCAATCGCTAGTAGCAGACATATAAATCAACAGCTCACTAAAACATTACGTTACTAACGCTAAATAACTGTAACGATGTTATCACGTGCGACGAACACATCGGTTCCCGCCAACGCGATAGGCGATCTAATTTCCACAACGCCGAATTATTCCCCAGTGGAGACGTGAAACACATAACATCTATGTTTAAACGCTCCGTCAATATCAAGAAGAATGTCAAGGGGCAAAGTAAGGTCGATGGGAAATTATTGGTATTCCCCTGAAGCCCTTCAGAAAAACTAGACGCTTGTGTTAGAAGTGATCAGTTCACGTCGGAACGTAAGCGTAACGGAGTCCACTTTGGTAATCACAGTAAAGAAGTCCGAAGTTCCAAAATTCCCCGAACGAAACGACCCTGTTCGTGCAGATACGAGAATAGCTACAAGGAGCTATTAAATAAATAAGGAAAAACTAAACTAATATTTCGAATACCATTAACGAACTTTCCTTTTATAAAAAAAAACACAAAAAAAATCTTTTAATTACTTTAGTCAAGGTACAGTAAAGTACGTACAAGTTATCCATTTAAAAATATTGATTTGTGGATAGAATAGAATACCTACTTTTGTGACCACGAATGAGCTGATTCGGCTTGGAAAGTGTCATTTCAACTCAGGTCAAAGGCCAAAGGCCTACCGTAAGGCAATATCGGTCAGGTGGAAAACCAACTACCGAACTTCGATATTTTTTTGAGAAGCGTGCCATCTGACCTATAATAACCCAATTGCGATCTCTACATCTTAGCGTTAATCCCAGTTGCATCCGAAGTTTTTTCAGCTTGGAGTCTGGGTTCCGCTTACCCACCACCGCTTTACCAGGTGTAATTGCCGATTTGGCTGAACTTCAGTATTTTCAGTGAAGCGATTGCCATCTGACCTCCACAAGCCAAAGCAGCTAGACCACTTGTTGAACTTTTGAGGGTTCCAACTACACGTAACGACTGCCATAGATGTTCGTATGGCAACCGGTACCGACGGCTTAACGTGCTCCCCGAGGCACGACTAGACCAATGAAAATACCCATACTCATGCATACAAATGTTTGCACAGAGCGGGGTTCTACCGCTACGCCACGCCACGGAGGCTGTCACCCCACTTGTGATATAGAAGTACAAAAGAACGTACTGTCGAATCATTTTATTCACACATTAAGTAGTAGTAGAAGTAAGTACGCTGTATTTTATATGTACATAATTTATGGGTACGCAATACGCACGTCTAAGAAAGCCCAATAAACAAACAAAAAATAAACTCAGACGTCTCCAGACGTTCAGTACTAAATATTATTCCAAATAAACAAAGTACGGTTGCTGGTGATTCATTCCTTTCCTAATACGTGACGCTTTTATGTCCCGAAGAATGTTAGTATATATTTTTTTCATATAAAATATTACCACAAAATAAGCATTTTCAATTTGTACAGCATAAACACACATGTCGCGTCGTCTCTCTGCGGTATTATTAAAACAATGTAACACAGCTGGGTCTCGATTATGCTAAAATCAAACCACAGTGATGCCACCGCCACTGTAAAAACGGCATTAACTAATAGAGTTTAAAGGAATGTGGTTAAAGTTTAAAATTAAATTATTTTTTGCAGAGTAATTGAAAAAGTGTAATGAAAGTTAATAATAAATAATAATAAATATTCCACAACATTCTACACAACGCTATCTAGACCCATGGTAAGCTTTTATAGCTTGTGTTATGGAATCTAGAATGCGGATAAACATACTTATATACTTTTTTTTTGTAAATACATACATATTATACATAGAAACACCCAGACCAATGCAAATAGCCATATTCATGCATGCAAATATTTGCACTGAGCGGGAATCGAACCCGCGCCTCCTGCGTGGCAGTCGCGTGCACTACCACCACGCCACAGAGTTTCAAAGTTTCATTTCATTTTGAACTTTAGACGTATAGAAATAACATTTAAAATTTAATGTCATTATTTGCAGTGACTGCGGCTCCACAGTGCTCTAGCTTTAGTAAAATCAAGGGCCTGGACATGCTCTGTAAATAACATTTAATGGTTGTATAATATCTAAGGAAAAACGCCTATGGACGCGTGCCTACGATTTTTACTCATTTTAATTTCCATTAACACCATAAGTATTAAGCAGATTGGTAAGAATCGAAAGGAATCTGCCAATATGTTGCACACAAATCTATAGAGGTAAAATATTTAGCATTATTCAAATGGTCAAGAATTTTATTAATGTAAGGTAACGGATAAGCATCACTTTGTTTATAAGATTAACTACATTTATGTAAGTAATATCTCCGTAAATAGTTGACAAGGGATGTGGTCTCGCACTTTTTCATATAAAGTTGTATATTTAGGTGGGACCGTATCTTCTTTGTCAACTGTACATAATTTTTGTAGATGAGTATAAAGTTATAGAATTGAATATTATTTATAAGTTTTTGTTCAAAATACAGTTTGCGTCATGAAAATACTCTCACACAATCATGCTCCAAATAATAAGATCATCCGATAATAAAGATACAGAATACAGCCCATTAAAGAACAAGTAACCGGTTGACGGCAGTAGGTTCTCCGAACCGACCGAAAAATTACTTAGATATATATCTGCTGAGATATGTTAGTGCTCCTCTCTATGTTACACTTATGTGTATGTAATTTAAAAGCTTGATGAGGTGATAGATCAATGTTTAATATATAAGATAAAATATCAAATAACCCGCCCTTGATCGCTCCCGGCGAAAAGGTGTCCATTACACTTGCTGCGTTTCCACGCTGAATTGCAACAGCCAGCCTCTGCACCAGGAACGATCCGGAGCGAGAGTCATCAATCGCGTCTACAAGACTTTTGGCCTCTTCGCCCCAATTTTCCAGTGTCTCCAGTTCTCCACCGCTAAGTACCTACCTAAATATAGGAAAATTAATAGCTTGTATAGTAACTATAAAGAGCATAACTTTTATTTAAGTAATGACGTCCATGAATGTCGGTCACCTCTTACGCAAATGCCCGTCCTTCGACGGCGACATAAAGAATACCTAATTTGAATGTTCGACACTCATCTCCTTTCGTCTTCGCAGTAGCTATGCAAAATTATTTAAATATCCATTTCAATCTTTTTGATGTACCTAAAAATATGAATATATATTTAAATTTGAGACGCATATGTATGTAACCACCTTGGTTGATTACGTTGGGTGAGCCCACAGGGTGGAATCGCATTAGGGCAACGCTTCAAAGATATCGCGTTATGTGTTTTTGAATACTTCAACTTTTACGTGTTTTATTTTCCTTTATGAATGTTTATATTACATTTACGATGACGCATGCTGCGCATAACAATTCTTTGATAACACAATTACGTTTACTGTCAACTAAAGGCCTTGTCGTCCCGTTCGCGCAAAAACCCGTCACATATGCAATGGCCTTAACGTGACTCCTAACCTAACCCTTCTCTTAATCACTTAAGTATATCTTTTCTATCCCGCTTCTAATCGTATCTTGTTGTATTAGAAGTGAATTACCAGAAAAAAATTAAAGGCGAGCGAAAGGAAAGCGCGATTGCACTGCAATGACGAAACATACGATTTAGATTGATTGTATATTTGATGCAATACATACTACAATAGTAATAAGTGCCTCTGTTCTACCTCTTCGGGGAAAAAAGGCTGACTATAAAGGTCTACAATAATACATAGACTACGTTTTATCTTAGGCCTTGGTTTTCTCGGGAAGTTTCAATATTTTGAGACGAGCAACAGCTAAGTAATAGTTCCCAAATCTTACATAACTTAACTAAATTTGTACAAGTAAAACTAAAACGTCATGTTATGCGATAAACTCATTAAGACCCACGTTTGTTACTCTTAGTGTAACTCAATACGTACAAATCCTCCACTAAACGCCCTGCATGACAGCCGTAGGCCAGCTTGATTGATACGTGCCAACTGCCAAGAACTAAAGGGATAAGGTCGGACTGAAACATTTAGGTGGATTAGGAAATCATCGAAAATGGTTTGTTTTTCTCACATGGTTTTTATGTGTAACATGGTTTCGGCTGTAATGTTATTGGGAACTATGTTTTGTTTATCATTTAATATTGTTACAATCTTTGTTTGCGAAGACGTATTGTTTGTCAATCACGGACGCACGAACGGACCTTCTTGAGATATATGTATATAAGTTGTTGTATAAAAATACAGGAATTTCTTCACTATACGGATAACATATACTTCAAACCATGCTTCAAATTATGTGACAACTACCATCATGAGTCACTCTGCGAACATGGCTGCTGATAAGGGACCGGAACGTCGTCGGTTTAAAAATAAATGATAACAAATATATCGCGATAGAAGCCGTAAAAGTGGTTTAATTGCGCATAGGCAGTTTTACTCCTTGTTTATAAATTATGGGGTATTATTTTGGGTGATATTGAGTTTCAAACGCATTCGTAACATAAGAGATGACAGTGCATTACAATTGGTTAACAAGAAACATAAAAATTACGTTGTTTACAAGGCCGCGTACATACATAAAAGGGGTAGGCAGAGGTGTATTAACATCCACATTTCGCTAACTATTTACAGTTACGAAAACTCTAAAGAGAATCTTAAAACCGTTCTCTCATTTTGAAACTTTGCGACATATTCTACTAATATGGTAATACCACATCAGGCGTGTCTCGGTAGCCGAATTGGTCAAGGCATTCCCCCTGTAAGAAAAAGACTGTGGGTTTGAGTCCCGCCCGAGAAGATTATTTTTCCCTATGTACCTATTCGATTTGTATAGTTAGCATGCTTAATGCTGTAAAAATTCATTCAATTGTTTGGGCCGAGTTATCAAAAATCAATGTTTAAAAATGATTGTAACATCATTTATTGTTCCGATAGTTCGTAAGAAAATCGGTAGATGACTCCACTGTCGCCTTAAAGACGTATATATGGGAAATTTGAATCACATCGGGCGTGTCTCGGTAGCCGAATTAGTCAAGGCATTAACCCTGTAAGGGAAAGACTGCGGGTTCGAGGCACAAATTTGACACTTATTTCGACCGGGTTGGTACCACCGTGCACAAGTGCGAAAAACCCTCCATAGTAATCCAATCTCGGTTGGATTGCGTTCAGGGATCAGCAAGTGCATAGCCGGGCCGAGGTGATGGTAGTCGCAGCACTAGTGGGACCGGTGGGTTTTGGCGTAGTCTAGTGGGGTGTGACGCGGGGCGCCGCGCCGGGCAGGGAGACCCGTAGAAACGGTGGTGCCGCTGGCCGCCCGCGGCATAGTACAGGGGCCCAACTGGGACTAACCACCCTGGGAGGCTGCCCCACCAGGTCGCGCATAATCCCGATATGGCTCGTCGTGCCGGTTGGCGACCGGACGGGAGCCCGGCGACCATATTCGGGAGAGTACGGGGGCCTTTCCGTTCGGCGCGTCGGCTCTCGTCACGCCTCACATTCATAGATGAAACCAATCTCCCATGTTTTGTCACGCGGTGCTGCGGCGACAATCACTTCTTTTTCACGCCTTCCCTTACCCTTCACCTCATGGCAGCGCACAAAACAAAAATTGTTGAAACAGTGGCTAGGGGCGCAGGAGCGGTTTCCGAACGCCGAATTGGTGTTTTTAGGGGATTTTAACGCCCACCTCAAGATCTGGTTGGGCTCCACCATAACAAACCATGCGGGAAGAGCCACTCACGCATTTGCCCTGGCGCATGACTTGACTCAATTGGTGCACAAGGTCACGAGGATACCAAGAGAGTCCGGCCTAGAGCCCTCTCTGCTTGACCTTCTGTTGACGAGTCACCCGGACCAGTACAGTGTCTCGGTGATTGCTGCTTTAGGTAACTCCGACCACTGTCTGGTCCGCTCCACCGTGCCCATTGTAGCGCCCCCATGACCCGTGCAGGGGAAGAGGCGGCTATGGCACTACTCGTCAGCGGACTGGGATGGATTGCGCGACTATTATGCGTCCATCCCGTGGGTTGAACGCTGCTTTGAGGGTAAGAACCCATCCGAGAGCGCTACTGCCGTCGCCGGTGAGATCGGTCTAGGTATGGAATACTATATCCCATACACCGATGTCACCGGAGTCCGCGGAGCGCGTCCGTGGTTCGGGCGCGAGTGCGCGGAGGCTGTTGAGCATAAACAGTTTGCGTACCGCGCCTGGGTGGGTCACTTCAAGGCGGCGTACAACAGAGCCACAAAGGTCTGCAAGAGGGCATGCGTCAGGGCGGATGCCCAGCGCATAGCGCGGCTGGGCCAAGAGCTAGTGGCGCATCCCACGGGTAGCCGTGGCTACTGGCAACTGGCCAAAGCCGTGCAAGCCAACTTCTGCCAGCCCTCGCCGCCCCCGTTGAGCAATCCCGATGGATCTCTGGCCCATGAGCCGCAAGAGAAAGCAAATTTGCTGGTCAATCTCTTCGCGGCCAACTCCCGAGTCGATGATTGTGGTATGCAACCACGGACAGTGCCCACTGGTGACCACGCAATGCCTGATATACGTATCAGGCAACGCGATGTCCGTGCAGTACTGCAATCACTCGATGTCCGGAAAGCCAGTGGTCCTGATGGTATTCCAGCGGTTGTACTTAAAAAATGTGCAGCGGAGTTATCTCCTATGCTAACGCGGCTGTACCGACTGTCCTACAGTTCGGGTACAGTGCCTTCGGCTTGGAAGGAGGCGAATGTCCAGCCGATCCCCAAGAAGGGGGATCGCTTGGACCCAGCCAACTATCGACCCATAGCCGTCACCTCAGTGCTGTGTAAGGTGTTCGAGCACATAATTAACACACAGCTCATGCGCCACCTAGAAGATCACTCCTTGCTTAGTGACCGGCAATACGGTTTCAGACCGAAACGGTCAACGGGTGATCTTCTGGCGTACATGACCCACCTTTGGGGTGAGGCTATGGAGAAGCACGGTGAGTCACTGGCAATTAGTCTTGACATCGCCAAAGCTTTCGATAGGGTATGGCACAAATCGCTTCTTTCCAAGCTACCAGCCTTCGGCGTGCCTCCTAGACTGTGTAACTGGGTTGCAAGCTTCCTGCAGGGGCGCCGTATTCGCGTCCTTTGTGATGGGCGAGCTTCGGAGTTCTTGCACGTAAATGCTGGCGTGCCGCAGGGTTCCGTTTTATCTCCCACTCTCTTTCTTCTGCATATCAATGACATGCTCTGTAACGGAAACATTCACTGCTATGCAGACGACAGCACCTTACACGGGAGTTATCACGCACATCCTGCGGCCAAGCAGTCTGATATCGCGGAAAAAAGGCAGCTTCTTGTCACAGAGCTGGACCGGATCCTGGACCACATTTCTCAATGGGGCGCTAGGAACCTGGTCGAGTTCAATGCCAAGAAGACCCAGGCATGTGCGTTTACAGGTATCTCCTTTCCTTCCCCTTCCCACTCTTCAGAGCACACCACTGCCACTGCAGGATCACCTCACTATCCTCGGTATGGATGTTCGCTTCAAACTGAATAACAAAAACTATATCGAGAGTATCATCAAATCAGCCTCGCGTAAACTCGGAGTCCTGAACAGAGTGAGACGTTTTTTCACGCCGGAGCAGCGGTGTCTTCTATACAAGACCCAAATTCGTTCCTGCGTGGAATACTGCTCACATCTCTGGGACGGCTCCGCAAAGTACTTATTAGATGCTCTCGACAGGTTGCAGCGACGCGCGGTCCGCATTATTGGGGATCCTGAGGTCACGAACACCCTCGAGCCTTTGCAGATGCGTAGAGATGTTGCGTCTTTGGCAGTTTTCTACCGTCTCTACCATGGTGAATGTTCTGACGAGCTCTTCCAATTAGTCCCACCCTCCCCTTTCCTTCACAGGACGACACGTGCAGGGCTAAGATGTCATCCATTTACGGTGCAGAGTATACCTGCTAGAACCAAGCGTTTCAGTGATTCATTCCTATGCCGCACCACTAAGACCTGGAATTCCCTGCCAGCTCACGTGTTTCCTTCTTCCTACAGTCCCGGGTCCTTTAAGCGGGGCGTGAAAAGGCATCTAATGAGGCCGTCAAGCTGAGTGCCACCACTGTTAACAAGGTAAAAAAATTTACGATGGTGACCCTCTTTCCGAGACTTTGCCTTTAGCTTAACATCAGGCGAGGTGAAGTCAAATTGACGTGTCCTATATAAAAAAAAAAATCCTTTTCCCTATGTATTCGATTTGTGTAGTTAGCATACTTAATGCTGTAAAAATTCATTCAATATGGTAACAATATTGGAATTACTAGTAAAACTGCAGTAAATGAAGCGATGATGGATGGTAATACTAAATCGATTAATGGTCGCCCGATGCGATGATTGATTGCACATCACGGCTGAGTAATAGGTAAGCCGCTAGTACTCGGATGTAACATCGCGTTCATAACATTGCTATAAATATTTGAATGATTTTTTTTGAATCATTGAGTATGCTAAGTATACAATCGAATACTTACATCAAGCAAAGTGAATTGCAGGGGTGGGACTCGAACCCACAATCTTTCCCTTACAGGGCGAATGCCTCGGTGACCTAGTTGTCACCTCCGGCTTAGCACCACGACCCTCAGTCGGCTTGCGGTTTTAATCGGTTCGAGTTCGACATAACCTCCCCTGCAGGAGTGGATTCCGTCGGGACTTCCGCACTATAAAATAAAAAATGTGAGGTAAAGGAAAGATCGTGGGTTCGTGTCCCGCCTGAGCGATTCACTTTTCCTTGATGTATTCGATTGCTATACCTAACTAGATATGACGATGCACATGGTGTCGCAGTTGTAGAACCATGACGGATATGACTCTTGTGCTAGCACATCTTATAGTCGTTACACTATGGTTGCTCACATTCGAAAACCTGTAATAAAATTTTTCTAATTTTGGAATGTTGCTGCATAAACCTTTATAACATGACACCGCAATATTTTTTAACATCACCTTATGATTAAAAAAGTTGCACGTGTCTTCTAAGCGACGATCCTACTTTATATGACCAGTTACTGTAGCCAAAGCGCCTTAAAATGATTGGAACAAATTTTAATAAGTGCTGATCTGCACACCACGAATACGCTGCGATACGTTAGAGAGATCAATATAATATGTAATTACCCGTGTATAAATAAGAAAAAAATATCAATTCTATAAAAAGGTGTCGTGCACTTCGTCCAAGTGTTCATCTCCACCCGCGTGCAATAATAATCCCATTCCGGCATTTCCATGGAGAAGGAACTATTCTGTCCTCCGTGGGCATTTCTTTTTATCTTTAATCACTCTATCTATTGCTAAAAACTGTATTATGATCCATTGAGAAGTTAAAAGATTTATATGAACAGACAACATAAACAACTTCATTCATATGTAAAGATAAACGATTTTTAACTTTGAATTGACTACCTTGACTCTTAACTTAGGAATCCAGCGCCCAGACTCTGTAATGTTGTTATTATTAGAACAAGCCTCTCAGCAAAGTGACGTCGTCAGTCAGCCGTGGTGATTACAATACCCTCACTAGACCGATGTTCAACAGTACGTGACGGCCTGCTAATGAAACTTCTCCCTCCGTAGGTATGTAGTGAGGGATGTCACTAAACAGCTGCCACCTTCGCGAACAAATTGCCTCAAGTGAGACTGAATTTGTTCACTGTGTGTATTTAGTTGGAAAACCTAAATCTTGAGTTTTAAGATAATTATGCTTAATGTGATGTGAGGATTTATTTATTTTGTTAGAATGATTGCGTGTTGTGTGTGTGGCTTTACCTAGATCTTCGGGATCAGTAGTAATTTCACCTACAAACCTATACTACAACCAACGAATCTGTGAAATGGTAAAAATAGGAACTAAGGTTGTCTGTTACATATGCATAGATACTATTCATATTAAAGACAATTTAGCACGATTTGACATTATTAAACAGAAAGTGGTGACCTTATGGAGGAATGAGGTGTGATGTTCCTTCGAAACAAAGGGAGAATCCTCCGACCAGGCAAGATCACGCATGACGGGCCGCGGCCCAGCGATTGTCGTTGGGATGCTGTATATGTATTGTACCAGCGCGAGGACTTCACTTTCGCGATGCAGGATTCGTAGTAACACAGTAGTTCGACTTGCTGTCGCTAGATGGCGCTAGGTACATATAGTATCGCCGCAACCTCCTTCAGTTCATGAAATTGTTGAAGAAAGGTGTTAGCGGACCCCAGGCTGAGCTGAAAGCATTGAATGGAGACGGGAACAACATCAAGTATATGGTGATGACTCTGAAGAGCAGATGGGGATTTTGAAGTAAAAACGCTGGGTTTGTGGGGTCCGAGTGCACGGTTGCTCTACAAAGAAATAGCAAAGCGACTGGTCGATGCTTTGCGTGACTAAAGGGCTGGCTTCTTTTTTTCACAACGGATTAGCATTGCCATCCAACGGGGCATTGCCGCTGGCTTTTGGGGCACCAGTCGACATCAGTGGGGAGGAATTTTTCGCCTTCTTTTCTATTCTTGTAAATATTTTAGTTTACTAAGTTAGTTTTAAATAATTTAATATTTAAAAATACTTGTATTTAATCTCTGAATAAACATTGCCCAAGTAAAAGAGGAAATTTCCACGCCTGAACACCCCTCCCCCCCCCCCCCTTTCGCCTTCTTTTCTATTCTGGTAAATATTGTAGTTTACTAATCTAGTTTTAATTTAATGTTTAAAGAAACCTTGTATTTACTCTCTGAATAAACATTACATAAGTAAAAAACCTTTAGCCGTTTTGGCCATCTTTAGTAGAACATTTTTTGAAATGGAGAAAACCATTGATTCCGTTACCGAAATCTCTTTTGACAAATTCTGACACTTCACATGTGATACATCAGTATATTGGCCAAGTTTTAACCTCAGTCGACACTCCCAAAATGCCACTATTTTATTTTTCGCCCACATCTCACTACCAATATGTTTAGCCCTAAGTAACAATAGTGTAAGTGGCCACGTTCACCTCTTCAATATGTATGCAACTATAACAAAAAGCTTTCGAAAGAAAATGGGTTCTTAATTGTAAGTACCTCATTATTTCTTCCGCCTTCCCATATGAACTGGATACAAACAAAAAACAACCGTGTGGCTATTGTTCGAAGAATCAATTTTCTATTCTGAGTTTTCGCATACGGTTTGCGTTTTATAGTTTGGTTCGTACAGGCGGTGCTTAGCAATGAACCGACTATCGTAGATTCGACAATTTCTCTGCAAGGATTGTAACGAGGAAACCACCGTATACGCTAGTTCGATGGCAGGAATTGTGGTAAGCCTCTCGTTGGAAACTATTTATATGCATGATTCAGAATGAGAGTGCTTGGAACACTGCTGCCTCGTTTTAAGACTAGGTAGTGGATAGAAAAGGGAGGAGACTACTACCGAACACTGGCTGTAATTATATACATCATCCATGAGTGAAGGCTAGTCCTGAGGATGATCAATTGAAAACAACATTACAATGTGCAATGTACCTCTATTCATACTACTGTCTGCCTGTCTGTTACGTTTTCAGACCAAAACCACTGAGTAGATTCTGATAAATGTTGGCATAGAGATAGATCAAGAGCTTCGAAAAGGATATAGATTATGTTTGACGTGATAACCGACATACCTGCGGGTAGAGCCACGAACAATAGTTAGTAAAAAAATATGATTACAATTACTTGTCCCGACCATCTGATTGATTTATTTATTTATTTATAAAACTTCATGCACAAGTACATAGGCGGACTTAATGCCATAGGCATTCTCTACCAGTCAACCAAAGGTGGTGCAGAGAAAGACTCAGTAGGTTATTTATCAATGTTGCTTCTTTTTTTTTTCGTGCGGAAATCCCCACGGATACCTTCCCCGCCAGAGCCGGAAGGGGAGGTTATGTCGTACTCTAACCAACTAAAACCGCACGCCGACTGAGGATCGTGGTCGTCGCACCCCGGCTGACCCAGGGCCATCCGTTACGGTCTGGCCCTCCTCAGGAGGGGGGACAACGGTGTCCAAGACTCGCCCCCGGAATGGGGAGGCGCGCATCTTAGCCGTCATGGCCTGCTTCGAAACTCCACCCGTCACCCCCAACATTGCTTCTAAATCACTGTTTATACCGTACACATTCATTCAGTAGGGATTTTGAAAAATAACCCCTAAAGGGATGAAATATGGAATTTCCCGAAGCAAAACCAAATACGTGTCGGTAGCTTAGTGGTTAAGGAGTCGGCCTTATGAACGAGAGGTCCCAGGTTCGAATCCTGGCCATGAACCCACTCCTAGCACAAGCAATTTAGCTTGATTGGAGGGGTTAGAGGGAATATTAGTAACTTCGGTTGTAATATTATTTTTTTTTAAAAACCAGTACGGCCCGCTACCTATAATAGAATAAACATCCTCTTGTACAGCACATCCACCAACGTCATCTACTATTTGTCCAGTGGCTGAGGTTTTCCAATAACTCGAAGACGTAGTTAGACTTGAGCCCTCAACCGAACCTAATGACGGAACACTATTTGATTTCAGTCGGTAAAATTTCAACGTACCCTTTTCACTGTTAGCTTCGGTGAGGTGGTACCCATGGGAGTGACCACACTTCAGAAAAAAGGGTTCGATATAGGCTTATCTATTACAATGTTTGTACCATCTGTCGGTCTTCCGTCCGTCTGTGTTATTTACGTTAGCAAAGTTCCGTGGAACCATTCCCTAGTGCCCATGTCACCGGGATTATACTGTGAGTTGTCCTTTTGAACAAAAACGAGCGATTAACAGAACAAATTATAACTAAGCTGAGCAAATATTGCTCCCTCAGCGGAACAATGGTACAATTACCTTGTGTGCTCATGGGTTTATATCTCTAGAAGGGACCTACCCTAGTGTAATAATATTCGCATTTATCAAGCTGGATTATGTTTTCTTAGAAGGGTTAGAAGCTGTTGTTTTTCGAAAAAACAATTACTTTTTTTAAAAACCACATGTGCTTTTAAGAATAATGCTTAGTGCTAATAGGTTATTTTCTTATAACTACAATGCTATATTATACTTAATAATTAAAAACGGATAATGTGACTTTATAGATGGCTTGATGTTAGCTCGAGTTTATTGTCTACATAAGTACCTACTAGTTTATTAAAGTAAGAACCTGAAATTACTAAGTTCCCTTTCATAAAATGTCTGTATATCAATAATAAGATAAATTAATGTAACATGGCTAGTTGCGGTTTTTAACGATTAAGTAAGTATAACAGGTGACGAATCTTTGATGAGCATGAGATATTTTTTATCATATCAGGAGTATTTAAACCAACTCCATAGTGGAGTTGGTTGCGCCGTTTCTTCTTCACCAGTGCCTTGGAAGCGGTGGTAAAATTAGATTATGTAGAATTAAAATTGATAATAAAAAACAATGTTATTGTTCAAGATTGAGAATAAATGACTATGAATTTATGGTCACTGGCGTTAATATTAGTGATATCGGTACACTCGAAACAATACATGTTAAATATCCCGATATCTCTAGGTAATTTGTTATCATTCTTGTGACGCAATCATTATAACGTTTAAACATTGTAACGATTGAGATTGTAGGCCCAATTTTTAGTTTCATAAAAAAATCTAAGTTTCTTTTCCATGACGTCATCGCGTGGCGCCACGAAGACGCGTTGACACATTAAAGTGTGCTTGAACTTTGCACAATTACTTCCTCGATGGCTTGTACCAAAAACATTCTTCGGAGAATGCATGCGAGTAACTTTTTTACGGCACTTGTTGGTTTCACTTGTTACTCGACTGTCCTCGAAAGGAGTGTAATGTTTTTAGAACACGTGTAAATAGGTATTGTTATATATAGTTCCCGGTTCTGCCTGTGTGAATGATTTCGTTCGCACAGTCCTCAGGAGATTAAGCTTGAACCAGGACCACAACTCGCCTATTTTAGAGTAGGTACAGGTACATTTACATTTGACACAGAGTTTTCCAAGCGACTACAATACGGGGTTGTTCAAGACGGGCATTTCATTTCTACAGGGTAGGCAGCACGTGTAACGCCCCTGGGGTTGCATACGTCCATAGGCAACGGTAACCACTTTCCATCAGGTGGGCCGTGTGCTTATCTGCCACCTAATTGGTATAAAAGTACAAATCTATCTGTGCCAATCTTCATCCATATCTATCCAACCGTTCTGACATAATTGAGCAGTAAATTTATCCGCATTCTAGATTCCATAACACAAGCTGGTTAAGCTTAGCATGTGTTATGGAATCTAGACTTAAAATATATCCAGCTAACCTTCACATTTAAGTATAATCATGTAGTTACATGGTTTGATAAACACTCAAAGAAATCAAAACATAACCGTATTCTCTTTAATAGATACACTATCAAGGTTGATCGGAAACTTTTCCTCGTAAAGTTACTAATAATACGTACAGAAAAAAGTTAATAAAGCCATTATCTACGCCGTACCGAATATTAAAACATCATATTTTTCCCTAGCGACAGCAGTTGTTTACCAAATATCTGGGAGCAAACAATAATATCACGCAACAATGGTAGACCGCGGTAGGCGTTGCCTGGCAACACTGGGTCACTCTTCCAAAGTTATAAAGACATCTACTTTTGAACATACGCTTGGTATTGATAATCTTTTGAATTAAAATATTAAGGGATAGGGCTGTTTAACATCAGACAAATTTTATACAGCTCAGCCTCAGCCTCATGCATGGCTCGAGCCAACAATAGTGCCCGGAATACGACATTGCGCTCGTACGTGGGACTGAATACGATTTATTAGTGAAATTTTGATGTTAATTCACTTCTGCATAACCCTCCCGTGTTAAGTCGTGATTATATGTATGTAGTAGTAATACAAATATGCTGGAGAAAGCTGCACGTGTTCATGTGAGTAGTATAATGGCCAGAATTCGCACCCTAAATCCTTTTCATGTGGAGGCGTGAGATCTCTAGGGTGTGAGAGATATACTAGATTCAATTTCACCCAAAACGGTGGCTTGCAGTTTTAGTCGGTTCGAATCCGACATAACCTCCGTTCGTCACCGTAACACCACCTCCTTACACAAAGACCTATCGACGCTTTCTGTAATAGCAAACACATCAATGTCATCAACATTATCATCATTAAGTGCTAGATCGTAGGCATAAGCCTCTGTGGCGTGGCGGTAGTGAACGCCACTGCCACACAGGAGGCACGGGTTCGATCCCCACGCAGTGCAAATATTTTTATGTATGAATATGGCTATTTGCATTGTTCTGGGTGTTCCTATAATATAATATGTATGCATTTACTAAAAAAAAGTATCTAAGTATGTTTATCCGCATTCTAGCCATAACACAAGCTAGTTAAGCTTACCATGGGTCTAGATAGCGCTATGTAGAATGTTGTGGAATATTTATTTATAAACCTATCGGCACTCTCTCTGCGGTAGCTAGTGGTATGGGTAACGGACTGCTGAAACGAGGTCTCGGGTTCGATCCCAGGTTTACCATGGCACACACCAATGACTTTTCGATGCTTTTCGAAGTTATGTGTGTATTTTTCGCAGGTTTATAAGTGCCCGGTTAATGGCAATAGGCTCGCCACCTATTACATTGGGACCTAATCATAAACTGGCGAAATGTGGGTGCTAGCACCTCTGCCTACCCCTTTGGGGAATATAGGCGTGAGTTTATGTTATGCTATCAGCACATGCCTACTTTTTCCAGCTGTCTTCGGTCCCACGGAATATATATAACGTGGAACTTAATAGCAATACACTACACGGATAATAGCAATGAGATCAATTGCATTTTATTTTTGTTTTTTTACAAGACACGTCAATTTGACTTTACCTCGCCTGATGGTAAGGTAAAGGCAAGAGGGTCACCATTATAAAAATGTACCATGTTAACTGGTAAAATCTTTTTTTTATGTAGGAGACGTCAATTTGACTTCACCTCGCCTGATGTTAAGCAAAGGCAAAGCCTCGGAAAGAGGGTCACCATCGGAAACATGTACTATGTCAACAGTGGCACTCAGCTTGACGGCCTCATTAGATGCCTTTTCACGCCCCGCTTAAAGGACCTGGGACTGTAGGAAGAAGG
This sequence comes from Eilema sororculum, assembly GCA_914829495.1. NCBI lineage: Eukaryota > Metazoa > Arthropoda > Insecta > Lepidoptera > Erebidae > Eilema > Eilema sororculum. The sequence continues at coordinate 6,904,691 of OU618533.1, forward strand.
AAACATTTATTATCTTTTATGGGTACAATGGTCCATATATTATTTACTTATTAATTATAATTATAATTATACACTAACTAAATGTACAATATATACAAGAATGAGAAAAAAGAACAGTGGTATAAGAGACTGGTTTTTTAGGCATCTTAGAACCATGTTAACAATGTCGGCACTCAGCTTGACGGCCTCATCAGCTTGACGGCCTCATCAGATGCCTTTTCACGCCCCGCTTAAAGAACCCGGGACTGTAGGAAGAAGCATACAACCGATATAGAATTTCTGTGCTTTATTTGCACCATTGCAACAAAATCCACACTCTGTATATCGTCACCAACATTATCATCATCTTAAACAACACCTTGTACAGTCACCGTCATAAATATCTTGACGACGAAGTCTCAAAATGATCTTAAAACTCTTGTATTAGAAGCAAATCAAACTGTTTTATTGATTTATATTGTACTAGCTTTTGCCCGCAGCTCCGCCCGCGTGGATGTTGGTTATCGCGACAAAACATAGCCTACCTATGTCCTTTCTCAAGGTCTAATCCACCCCTATACCAAATTTCATCAAAATCGGTTCAGTGGTTGAGGCGTGAAAGCGTAACATATAGACAGACAGACAGAGTTACTTTCGCATTTATAATATTAGTATGGATTATTGTCTGAACTTAAGGTGTGTACCAAATATCAGAACACTCGGTCAACTGGAAGGGGTTCAAAAACATATTAATAAAGATAATTTTGAGCCCTCTGTTCGTCAATATCTTTCTGATGCTGACTGTACATTTACCCACGAATTCGGTCGTCAAGCGGTATTTTTAAAAGATTCATAAATTAAGAGTAAGTATGTTGGAAAATAAAGGTAAAAAGGGTATGCCGCATTTACGGAACGATTTGGGAGTGTAAAAGCAATAACTGGAATTGGCTGTTTCTAAAAATGGTAATAGCAGACTGATTCCTCTAACCTTTTATCGCGAAATGAAGTCGATTATCTCTGTAGTGTGGTGGTTGAGCATTCGGCTGCTATTTCGAAAGTTGCGAGTTGGTTCTAGACATTCTAGCTATGAGCAAATATTTGTGAGAATATTTTTTATGAAAATGAAAATGAAAATGAGTTTATTGCCAAAAACATTTTATTGCATTGTGCGTTTCACAGTGGCCCCACACTAGGCAAGCCTGTCCTGTGGGTACCAGATACGACTTAACCTAATGGTACGCATACAGCTTGGGCGACATCAAAGATTTCCGGCATACCTAATTTACATTATACACTTTACACAGTTTACATTTACAGTTTACACTTACATTTATTACTTTTTATACTTACTACAAAGTTACTAATTAATACACATACATTATTCACAGAAATAATAAGATTTGTATCTTTATTTGCATTCATTCTAGAAATCAAATAACCAAATCCCAGGATATTGTTTTAATTCATGGCTAACTCTGTGGGGCAGCGGCAGTGGAAGTGGCCTTGGTCGGGTAAAACACTTATTCTCTGTTGTGGAATTTGCAGTAAGTGTTGGATGACGTCGCACTATATTAGATATCCAAAAACAACCCACGAAATGTCTCTACCCATCATTTTATAGCTGTATATTTGTATATACAGGCATAAAATTATTAAAAAAACAATTAATGTTTTTTTTTAAAGAGAAAAGAAAGGAAAATAAGTGTACACAAGATATGTGTAAGTAACAAATGATTAATTTTCTCGTAGAGCTGGGCTCGTAGCAACAGCTACGCCGTAGATAATCGATGGACGTTAAGTAGTCCAAGTCTATCTCCGCGTAGCTGTAATTGTATCAGCGTTCCGTTTTTCCTCTGTCTGAATCGGAAATTAGATTAAGTCGCGTTCTGTTGTCGAGTCAACAATAATACAATCAAAAGTCTTTTTCTTAATGCAAGTACTCGCTTGTATCAAAAACTTGCACTTTGAAGCCCGGGGTTCGCGTTTATGCTTTCTACAACTTGGTTTCTTTTGAGTTTAGGGCCAGACCGTAAGGGATGGCCCTGGGTCAGCCGAGGTGCGAGGGATATGTCGAAGACAACCTCACCTCCGGCCTAGCAACACGACCCTCAGTCGACGTGCGGCGTGCGGAAAACGGTAACTATTTTAATCTGAACCCTCAACCCGAAGCCTGAGTTAGGGTCTCGTCCATTAATTAACAAGTTCATTGGCCTGCAAGTGCCATATTAGAACTGAAATAAGTAATATTACATCAAACCCCTCCAGCTAAGCTAAATTGCTTGTGCTAGGAGTTGGTTCGTGTCACCCCAACCCAACACCCAAAGACGACGTGCGTTTTAGTCGGTTCGAGTCCGACATAACCACCTCCACCGGCTCCACTTGGGGGATTTTTCGCACGTTAGAAAAAAAAGATTCTGTACGAAACTCTCTGGTTTCGGGTTGATTTATCCGATTTATTTATTAACGATTTATTTTTCAGAAGTATTTTAATCGATTTGTAATTCAATATATGATTTAAGTGTGGCTAAATAGCTCAGTTGGAAGAGCAATCCCCCTGTAAGGGAAAGGTCGTGAGTTCAAGTCTTACTTGGGCGTTTCATTTTTTCCGATGTTTTACGAACTTAAAAGTTAGCATAATAAATGCTTTAAAAAATTCATTCGATATATATATTTAAGTACATATTTTTTTTCATTACATCTTCACCATTACAACCAATAACTTCCACAGCTCGCAATATATTTGATAACTTCATTACTGACGTTAATCTACATCAAACAAAAGCAATTACAGGATAAGGGAAGGCCTAATCCTCCCATCTTACTCTGGAAGGGCCTGTTCGGACCTCGTCAGCCGATAATGGAGTCTGGCTTACATTCAGACATGTAATGATTGAACATTTCGCTCGTATACCTAACAATAATTACAAATTACGAAACTTTTTAACGTAATTTTTTTAAACTTCTTTTTTTCTTCTTTTTTTTCTTTTATAAATTTTGGTAAACAATGTCTTTTACCTATAAGAATCCACTCATTTAATTTTATCTATACTATTATATAATTGTAAATTGGAAATGTTTGATCGCGATGGACGCAAAAACTACTGAACAGATTTTGATGCGGTTTTTTTATTAGATAGGTCTTGATCAGACTTAAAATCTTACGTTTGTTTGATTGCAATCAAACAAACATAAGATATAGGTTGCTGTGGGTCGCGGTAACGGGATCAGTATTTCTGTGACCCTGGTACATTGGCATGAAGTACCAGGCTCACAGAAATTTTAAGGCACTTTATCTGCGTCGCGGGAACAGGAGCAGTGTGTCCTAAACCTTTCTATTTCGAATTTAACGTGGGCGCAGTCGCGGGCAAAAGCTAGTATCTAAATATAGGAAAGCATAGTATTTTCTGATAATATAATACAACCCTACTATCCTATCGTGGTTAATGTTATGAAGATCGCGTCAGTTTACATCTTAAAGCCAGTTCCATAGATTATGTCATTATTATTTATTATGTCATGGTTATACTGTATGACATACACAAGTACAGATAATTTATAAAATCATAGTCATGGTCATGACATAATCTATGGGCTGAAGGAGATCAACAATGGTGGGCAGTGTTGCCGTTATAGAAAAAATATGATTAGTTGTTGGAATTAGTTATTTAACGATCTACTTGGTATCATTTATGTGTATGTGCTGCAGCTGCGAGAAATAAATGTATTTTCTGTCTTTCTTTTCTTTCAAGATAAAGTTTGTGAAAATATTTGGATGTTTATTATACAATTATCCTACCTACTAATATTATAATTGTCAAAGTTCATGAAGATATTTTATACATACATACAATCACGCTTTTATCCCTGGAGGGTTAGGCAGAGATAACTTAACACCCACATTTCACCGAGATATTTAAATTCAAGATTTTTAACTAGGACTAAAAAAAAAATAAGGACTTAAACATAAACTGGCGAAATGTGGGTGCTAGCACCTCTGCCTACCCCTTCGGGGAATACAGGCGTGAGTTTATGTTATGTTATCTTATATGTTATTTTTAAATATTTGGTTATTCAATGACTAAACGAATCAAACTGAAATTTTATATTAGAATCCATACTAATATTATAAATGCGAAAGTAACTGTCTGTCTGTCTCTATGTTACGCTTTCACGCCTAAACCACTGAAATAATTTTTATAAAATTTGGTATAAGGATAGGTTAGACCTTGAGAAAGGACATAGGCTATGTTTGGTCGCGATAACCGGCATCCACGCGGGTGGAGCCGCGGGCAAAAGCTAGTAGATTATAATTTGGAATAACACATAGGTTATTCGTTATTATTTTTAACCTACGAATAAGTTCCATTGATGGCGGGAATGCCATCAGAATACCACGTGGATGGAACAGCAGATACCAGCTAGTATTCTGATATTTCTCAAGTTATTTATACAAACAGTCTATTAACGACTGACGCACAACCACGACGCCCGGCGATGCGTGACTAAATAACTGTCATCCTAAAATAGAGCATGAGGACAGACATCTTGGCACAGATAAAATAACATTATACGATAAATCTTAGGCTGAATTTTCGTGCTGTGAGGGTGACACCTAAGCTTATAGTTTATCTTAGTTTATCTGCAATCTAGATCCTATATTACCAACTATGCTTAGTTTAGGTCTAGATAGCGATGTGCTAGAATACATTTAATGACTATATGAAATTTCTCGAGATTCTTGAAAGATTAATATCTCGAATTTGAATCACGTTTTAAACTGTTTCGTTGTCAGAATTATTTATACAATTGATATGATATGATTGAGGAATATCCATACTAATATTATAAATACGAAAGTAACTCTGTCTGACTGTCTGTCTGTATGTATGTTACGCTTTAACGCCTAAACCACTGAACCTAGATTGATGAAATTTGGTATAAGGGTAGATTAGACCATGAGAAAGGACATAGGCTATGTTTGGTCGCGTTAACCGACATCCACGCAGGCGTAACCGCGGGCAACAGCTAGTAATATATACAACAACTTTACCGAATTTAGCTTTGTCAAGATTTTTGAAAAGATTTAGTCTTTAGAGATAATATATTGAATTCGAATCACGTTTTAAACTGTTTCTTCGCCAGAATTATTCATACTATTGATATGATATGAAGAAATTATACAATAACTAGCTTTTGCCCGCGGCTCCGCCCGCGTGGATGTTGGTTATCGCGACCAAACATAGCCTATGTCCTTTCCCATGGTCTAATCTACTCCTATACCAAATTTCATCAAAATCGGTTCAGTGGTTGAGGCGTGAAAGCGTAACATACAGACAGACAGACAGACAGAAAGACAGACAGACAGACAGACAGACAGAGTTACTTTCGCATTTATAATATTAGTATGGATGTTATCGAATTTAACGGGCTTGTATGAATAAAAAGGCTTAATGGCAGGAGCGAAAACTCTTGAAGAATGTAAGAATAGAAGTAGACGAGCTGTTGTCTCTGCCTACCCCGGAGAGAAATAGTCGTGAGCGTATGTCCAACGTCATCATCACGATAGCATTCGTTTCGATTACGTCCAGTGCATGGTTGGAACCATGGGGACCTCATGCCTACACTTTCTTATTTAATTTATCTTAACTTTCATGCGAGCGACTGCTGTCTTACCACCAACCCCGAAAGAACAAAGAAAGCAACGTCTGCTTGCAATTGCGATTGGTTTTTAATCTAAAGACCTTGGTGGAGCCCCAAATATATTATTATTCATATAGACCAAAAAGAACTGCCCGCTGAGTTTCTTGCCGGAGTCATCTCAGGTCTGGGTCGCGTTTCGAACTGGTGCTGTGGTTCATTTGCTAAACTAGTATTTAATACTTATTTTTATATTGACTTTTTGTAAGATCTGATTTAATGGTCTAGGCAGAATAAATGATTTTCGAATTTTGAACAACTATAGATACCTACACTATCTGGCGAATAAAGGGGCTATTTTCCATCCGATAGTAAACATACAGCCCATGACTAAGTGCTCTTGACGGCAAAAAGCTTGTCCCCTATTGGGACCGAAAATTATAACTGTCGAAATGGGGTTGTTAACACATCTCTGCCTACCCCTTTAGGGATTTACAGGCGCAAGTATATAAGAACTATACACAACTCAATCATAATACAGCGTACAATAAATGAAACATAAACAAATACATAACAATTAAGCTTTAACCCTAACTCTCTGACCCAACTCCAGTTTACCGATACCCTCAGTAGTTGAAGGGTTTCCGGAGGCCAGAAAGTCCCTCCGCACAAATATAACAATAGAGGAAACAAGTTGGGAGCGAGCGGCCTCTATTATCGGTATGTATACAAAGTAATAACTTTTGTTCGTGATATTTGTAATTATTAAAGATAAATGTTGTTCTCACGAATTCCGGGAAAGGCGACAAGTTTTCAACTTAGTAACAAACTTAAGGCCTTAACAAAGCCTTATCGCAGGCATATGTGCCCGTGGATTGCGGGAAAATAGTCAGAGTTTACCCAAAGCTAAGCTGAGTACTTGAGCTGGTACCAATTTTTTGTTAGGTTTTTGAGGCAAATTAAAAACTTTCCACATTTTTCTCCTCATAGATATCATAACACGCTAGCCTTGGCTGGTGAGTACCGCAATACTCACTTCTAAAATAAATTAATCCGATTATTTCAATTCCATCCATCCTTGTAAACAATTAAAAATTCATGCAGCGACATATTCATATTGTGGCTAAGCTCCGTTAATAAAGATTAAAAAAAAACAAAATTCAAAAACCATTCTAAAAAAAGCTCTCGAAATCATATTAAGTTGGTTCTAGTTACATCACTGATTGCTCACTCCAATTGTAAATTTCACTGTACGAACCACCGTCCATAACTCATAAATATTTGTAAAAAAAACACGATGTTGCCCTAAATAACTCAAACATCAAATCAACACAATGAATGCTACATTCAATGAAAAATTGTATCTTTTTTTTTCTCTCACATAGAAAAATAAATTTGTACAAAAATTCTCAAAAAGTTTGTTTTGCAGCAGATAAATGAGGTCTCCCAAAAACATGGCGTATTTACGCCACCAAATAAAACTTCAATTTGTAGGGCAGAGCTGTTTGTGAATTACATTTTAATATACTTTGTACTGAGAAAAATTTACGTGAATATTTTATTCTTGAAATAAAACGAATATTAACGAATTCTGTCGCGTTTCATAACACATTACATAAACTCACGCCTATATTCCCCAAAGGGGTAGGCAGAGGTGCTAGCACCCACATTTCGCCAGTTTATGTTTAGGTCCCAATGTAATAGATGGCGAGCCTGTTGCCATTAACCGGGCACTTATAAATCTGCGATAAATACACACATAACTACGAAAAGCATCGATAAGTCATTGGTGTGTGCCCTGGTAAACCTGGGATCGAACCCGAGACCTCGTCTCAGCAGTCCATTACCCATACCACTAGGCTTGTTATTTTTGTTTCTACACTATTGCGAAAGACCATTTCACCAGCAGTCACGTCGAATTTAAACTATATTATCATTGATATTGTATATCAATGTATATTATAGAATTTGGTTGATATATTTCAATATATCAGCCAAATGATATATTTCAATATACCTACTTGGTACGTACCTACGACACAGGAAATTGGGTACTATCCTATAGTTAAAATAAATTATTTAACCGAGCTTATTAAATTAAGAATGGTAAAAGAGCGGTAAAAATTGCGTCGGTTCTTATTTTATAGTTTTTAATTATTTTTAATCATCCACCCAACCTATAATAGTAACTGATTTGACCATTAAATTTTATGACGTCACTAAATATTTTTCATTCAAGTTACCTTATAACTTATCGTTTTGACGTTTAATAAAAAGGAACTAATTTGGCTAGTCAGTATAATACTCAATCCTAGTGTGGGATCCAGGGAGCAATTCAATTGTACACTTGTTTATGTGACAATATTTTTTATTTTATTTACTATAGCCACGATCCCACTATACTCCACTCGGTTAAGTAACTAAACATAAGCAATCGCGATTTATCTTTTTAATATGTTTTATATAAAAACTCAGTCTATAAATAACTTTAATTTCTGGATCTGCGGTAGCCTAGTGGTATGGATAATGGACTGCTGAGACGAGGTCTCGGGTTCGATCCCAGGCTTACCATGGCACACACCAATGACTTTTCGGTGCTTTTCGAAGTTATGCGTGAATTTCTCGCAGGTTTATAAGTGCCCGGTTAATGGCAATAGGCTCGCCACCTATTACATTGGGACCTAAACATAAACTGGCGAAATGTGGGTGCTAGCACCTCTGCCTACCCCTTCGGGGAATACAGGCGTGAGTTTATGTTATGTTATGTAAATGTCTGTTCAGAAACTTACTTTGACGACTAAAAACCGAAACTCAACCACTAGTTAGTCAGTTAGTTAGCGAAGTTTATTTGTTTAATATTGTGTTTTCATAAAAAGTCCCTACAAGAATGAGAATTTACCTTCAGCTAATATTAAAGTTTTTATAAGTACTTAATACAAATACAAATACAAATCATTTATTTGCATAATACATGTGAGAATCAGATGGTCATAAAAACATAGCAGTGGTACATTGTATTATCACCAGTCTTGGCATGCAAAATTTATTATTTGGGATTAGTACATAAATATAGATAATTCAAATGTTAAAAATTCGAGAATGTGCAAATTCAACTATTAATAACAATAATATAATTTATCTGAGATTCATCGGCAATAGATCATTTCATGTCAATATTAGCAGGTAGATAATGTCATAATGTCAAAATATATAGGTAATGTCAAATACACGCTGTCCAGCCAACAGCAATGTCCAACAAATCATCAAGAGAAACAGACTCCACAATCAATCATCTAAGGTTTTGTCATTTAAAAATTCAGATATAGAATAATAGCATTTCCGTATAAGCATCTTCTGTAGGCTCTTCTTGAACAGACGCAATTAAACTTAGCCACTGCATTAGTTCACCAATAAAACACATAATGTATAATCCTAATCACATAAGAACATAATAACAGACCCAAATAATAGTAAACGACACAATAAATCCAATCTACTCAGTATTGCATGATCAAATAAACTCTAATGGTTTTATTGTCAATAAAAATGAGCTTTAGCAGACGCCATTAAAAAAGTAATAAAAAAAATCAGAACTGCTAATTAATTTTTACAATAGTGAGTTCTTTGCGCTACCTCGTTACCTAATGGTCTGCTGGGTATTTAAAAAGTTACTTCATGACAAAGGTAATGGCTGTTCGGCATACTTATTATCTACTCGGCATTATGGCAAGGGTTAAACATAGAAAAAAAATTGCGAATGTTTTTTTAAGTAATTACGAAACTTTACGACGCTGTTACTGTACTTAATTTGATTTACTTAAGAACAAAATGGTACTCCAGAAATGTCTACAGAAGTGAAAACTTCACCAATATTTGCGCCGGCTGTGCACGAGGTTATGGGTTCGATCCCCACACAGGACAAAAAATTGTGTGATCCCCAAATAATTGTTCCGTGTCTGGGTGTACTTTGTGTCCATTAGTTGTATATTTGTAAAGTCCCCCGCGATACAGGGCTTGTTCCCAAGTGCGGGAGTTGTCTTTAAGAGGTATATCAAGCGATTTGTCACAATCTATCACGAGAGGTGTCGGTAATGGTATTGTCCCATCTTCGTAAGGGATGGCCCTGGGTCAGCCGGGGTGCGAGGGATATGTCGATGACAACCTCACCTCCGGCATAGCACCACGACCCACAGTCGACGTGCGGTTTTAGTCGGTTCGAGTCCGACATAACCTGCCCTTCCGGCTCCGGCAGGAGGGGTATCCAAGGGGACTTCCGCACGGAAAAAAAAAAGGTATTTTCCCATCTTAAAAAACGTAATAAGCAAAATGCCTAACACGACTATAGAAGCGTTCTCACAAAATCTCTTTTCTAAGTCCTGTTATGATAAAAGTTATTTTATTGAATACTAGTTTTTGCCCGAAGCACCGCTCGTGTGGATGTCGGTTATCGCGACCAAACATAGCCTATGTCCTTTCTCATGGTCTAATCTACCCCTATACCAAATTTGATCAAAATCTAGTTTAGGCGTGAAAGCGTACAGACAGACAGAGTTACTTTCGCATCTATAATATTAGTATGGATTATGTAAAAATGTTAAAAAATTCAAAATGTATTTGCCCTTTGATGCCCGATGCTACCCCAAGGTAGCGATATATTATGTACATATAATTTAGATATTAGACAGTTATTCAGTATTCATTCACATAAATATCCAAACGCGAAATTCTCTTGTACAATAGAATATATTATTCCAATGTGGCTGTACAAAATTAAAGCTTTATCCACATGAAATGCTAGCTCTAAAATAACATGAATACATCATTAATTTTAAATTATCTCGATAGTTGTGTTCATTTTATATATAGACTTATATGTAGGTAATTTTAGAACAGACAACCGAAAGATCAAAAATTTAATCATATTAATTTTGTTAGTTCCATTCACTTTGAGTATATTTAGCTCTCTATCTTCTGTAAAAGCGTGAAAGTAATAATAATATAATATTAATTAATGAAATTGCGAAAATAACTCTGTCTGTCTGTCTATCTGTCTGTATATTACGCTTTCACGCCTAACCACAGCATCGATTTTGATGTAATTTGGTATAAGGGTAGATTAGACTTTGAGAAAGGACAAAGACTATGTTTGGTCACGATAACCGACATCCACGCGCGTGGAGCCGCGGGCACAAGCTAGTAATAATATATGTAGTCTAAATCTTATGAAATTCATTCACCGAATTCTTTAACTCATATTTAGTTCCTATGTTCAGTTCCACATTTAAAATACATTTATTCTTAATTATTTAAAACCTTTTGCTACTTTTCCATCATAGCTGAACATTTTTATTATTCATGAAATTTTAAACAAGCGCGTGTTATTTTTCATCCCCGAATGAACATAAAGGCAGGTGCCATTCTCAACTAATTAAGCTTTGATTACATTAATAATTAATGTGTTCTTTAACGGACCATGTCCATGTAATTAATTATCAAAATAAATAAATAAAATCTGACGTATTTCTTTTTCTCCCAACTAAATAATTGATGATCAACCTTTTTATATTTTATTTTTAAATACTCTCTTCCTATTTCATATGCTTTTGTTTTTTGCTCTCTTGTCACTTGCCTAAAAAATATATCTATCTGTTACCAACCTGAGAATTTTATTTTCGTTAAATTTAGGCACAATAATCAGGACAAGTGGATATTGGTAACAAAGTTCATTTGCAACTTTTTCATAAAACGTAGCCTTTTTGTATATTGTGCCAGTGTCACTAACGTAGTTGTTATAAACAATCAAAAAGGTTGAATATTGTGTACAAAGTTAAAAATAATTTTGCAATATATCAAAGGCCTTGTTCAATTTCAGACAGATCTGTCTTTCTTAAGATGTAAAATTAGAACAGTATTTCACCACCCTCGCGATCTGTGAATTGCGTGTAATAAAAATTAAATGGCACCAAACTCCTTTTTGTGATAGCTCTTTAGATTGGTTTAATTTTTTTATCGAGAAGTCAAAATAATTAATACCTTCTAAATTTGAAAAAAAAAGGCGCCAAGAATTCAATGTACCTCACACATTGAAAGTTACTAACCCGTTTAAAAAAATAAATCCTTTTTCAAATTTAGAAGAAAGATCCTCTGAAAAATGCCTCAAGCATTCATGTTCACATATTTAGCTCACACATTAAAAGTTACTGAACAGAGTGAACAGTTAATTAAAAGTCAAGTCTCATAATAACATTTCTGTCTGTCAACATTCTGAATATTCGAATACGAAATTAAAAAACTTATCTCGCGTATAGTCGTGTTGAATCTTTGCTGAAAGTAATATTTAATTTCATTGTATTAAACTTATTTCTGCGAAGAAAATTGTTTATTGTATTATTCTCATTTAATACTTATAATATTATAGTAGAAAATACTTAGAAAATATCTTTAGAATATGGTTTTCACCTTTGGGATGACTTTGCTCAGGATTTTCAGACAGTCTTAACCTTCGCATTACTAAGAAAACTAAGGTCAACCAACCGAACACCGTTATTCGTAACATAAAGACTATAGTATAGATTATAGTATAGTACATATTTAGTATGGCTTGCGTTACGTGGACATGATGACCACAATTAAATTCTATCATCGCATTCATAGGCGGGGAGTCCATCCTGACACAATATGACCTGTAATAAGCGGCATTTCCATCGACTATATACTGCCAACTCTATAAGAAACTACTAATGAGTAGTTTCTTATAGAGTTGTTTCTTATAGAGTTGGCAGTATATAGTCGATGGAAATGCCGTCGCGAAACTTCCACGTCGGTACGTCAATATAATTTTTTGCATACCAATAAAGGACTTATACCTGTTACACTGCTCGGATTAAGCTTAACAGTATCCGGCCACCAGTATTATTGCTCACATGTAACCTTTATAGTGTACCACATCCTTCTCATGTTTACTGTGTAAGGTACCAAGTTCATGCTTACTAAAAACCATGTATCGCTACAGCATCGCTGCGTTAACTTTTCCTTTAATGCTTTGTCGATTTTCCCGCGTTTTCTTACAATGACTAAAGTTTGAATAAAGAACTATATAGTTGTTTATACTGGAGATTGATGGCGCTTGGTGGACTCTGCTACACATATTGAATAACACACTTGTACTTTTCCACTGATTTTATTTCTAGACCTGACCGGTTTCGCCCTACGGCCGACAATAACTATATAGTTTTACAATGATTTAAAAAATAATCAAAGGAAGTTTTGTGAATTTTCAATAGATATTCTTCTTGCATATCTAAATCCGTTCTTTGTTACGTCAGATATTGAATAAAATCATAAAATGTTTTGTAAGATTCTGATGAAGTAATAAAAGTCTCGTATTTTATGCGTTCTTCGATGAAATTCTAGAAAATTCGGAATGTAACAGAAGTGTACCGTAGGGAACGAGATCCAAACATATTCCAGAGCTGCCTCAAATTTCAGTATTTAGGTACTTACAGGGCACGGTTGATTGAAATTTTTCCGTACACAGATATTACATGAATGATTTTGCAAGATTGCTGTTCAATTAACTATTTCCAACAAATGATTTTAACTTCGATGGAAATATGATTTCTCTGAATATTTATACCTAGATGTAGCATTAATCTATGCATGATATTTTTACTTTAAAATTTATTCCAACGCAGCAGTGTCAGAACTGAGTTTAGTTTAACGTATTTTAATGCTGTAATTCAACTTATTATTCTATGACATTATTATTATATTCTTGCTCCTTATAAATAAGAATTGTTTTTGAAAGCGGAATCCGGGACCACGATCTCGGTCCCGAAAGCCTCCTTCTCTCTTGAAAGCATAGCTTTTGCTTTTGCGAACACAAAACGCCACACGGATCGCACTTTTTGTACAGTCGTAAAAACAAGTCGATACGCATTTGTTCAATTAAAATGCACAAATAATTAATACAACACCGTTACCAAAGGAACGGAAACTGAAACATTGTACTGCAAACACCTAGCTCAAGAAATTGGGTCAAACTTGACTTCAAACTAGAACCTATTCATAAATTTGATAAGAGCAGGCGTGGTTTCAATGTAAACTCCTAAGGTAATAGATTATTTTTGTTTACCTAATTCGTTAAATAAAATAACCAGCCTTTGTGGCGTAGCAGTGGAGCTGTCGACTGCTACGCAGGGGGCGTGGGTTTTTTCCCAATCAGTGCAAATGTTTGTATACATGAATTGGTTTGTCCGCATTCTAAATTCCTTAACAAGATATTTTTTTATTTATTTAGGTACTTTGAATCTAGATGGCGCTGTATAGATGTCACAAAATATTTATTTATAAAAAATGTGTATCAGGAAATTGACAGCCATCTGAAACCTAGGTCTTGTCTATTAATCAGAAGGTATACATCAGGTGAGCGGAGCCAATGGCCTGAGTCTCGAGAAATCGAGGCACAGTGGTCCCAGCTCCAGTGGGTCTGTTGGGAGCCCTGGGACATCCTTCCGAGGGCTTACCCGGGGCTCCCAACTATAGGCTGCTGGGCGATACCGTGGGGGTTTTAGTCGGTAGGCGTCCGGCATAACATTTCCCCACGGTAAAAAAAAAATACATCATGTGAGGTTGGGTTGAGGTTTTTTTTTTCAAACATAAACACACAAAAACATAAAAAAAAATCAAACATGTACCCTACCAAATATCAGAACAATTGGTCAACTGGAGGGATCAAAAAACTAAATTAAGATCATTTTGAGTACTTGGTTCAACATCTTTCTGATGCTGACTGTACTTACCTACTGCTTCTTTAAATTAAAAGAAACACTCAATATTTTAACAATATTCACTTTAAAATATTGGTCTAAATATACATTTCTTTTTTTATACTCTACAAAAAGGCAAGGCCGTTCCTCCGTCATTCGACGAACACAGGGTAAGGTACTCGTCAACCGAATTAATTGGGCGTTGTAATTCAACTTATACCTACCTACTAAGAATTACTTAGCAAAAGGAATGAAGAGTCTTTTCACCGAATATATTTTTCAAGAGACCGTTTTCGTATTATTGAAACGCTGATGGCCCGCGAAGTCGCTAAGCGGTGGCTTATTGTCAGTTACTTGGAAATTTCATTTATTTGAGTAATCATTTTATGGTAGCATAAATTAAGGCAATCATTATGGGTGACTTCTTATGCGCTTTCATTAACTTCTACTAAGGATAAGGCGGGTTAAACAAGTTAAGAATAGTTAAAACGGCCGTTTTAAAGGCCTCATAGTTAAGGAAAGTTTTTCAGGTAGGTATCAAAAAACATTTCATGTACAAATAAACGTTAAAAAAGACTTTGAAAGTTATAAATTGTAGTAGGTCCTACCATTTATTTGGTGTTACATATTTTCAGACTACCTACTAATATGAGAGTAAAATAACATAACATAACATAAACTCACGCCTGTATTCCCCGAAGGGGTAGGCAGAGGTGCTAGCACCCACATTTCGCCAGTTTATGTTTAGGTCCTAATGTAACAGGTGGTGAGCCTATTGCCATTAACTGGGCACTCATAAACCTGCGATAAATACACACATAACTTCGAAAAGCATCGAAAAGTCATTGGTTTGTGCCATGGTAAACCTGGGATCGAACCCGGGACCTCGTCTCAGCAGTCCATTACCTATACCACTAGGCTACCGCAGATTATGATTATATTATGTATAGATACTAATATGAGAGTGTAGATAGGTAATAATGAAAAAAATCTTGACTCTTGTTCTATGAATAAATCGGGTGAATAAGTAGTCGAAATTTCATCTTCGGTTTATCATCATTTAGGTTACGTGGTAGGCCTCCTGGAGTCCAGGCCCTCGATTCTACTATAGCTAAACCACTGTGGTGCTGCGTCACTGCAAAAAAATGACATTAAATTCTAGACTTTATTTCTATACGCCTAAAGTTCAAAATAAAATGAAAACAGTTTCATTACACTTTTCCAATTACTCTGGAAAAAGTCATTCAATTGCGAACTTTAAATGCTTCGTCTTAAAGTCTATTATTTACGACTGTGGTTTGGCTTTAGCAGAAACGAAGCCCAGGCTGACCAATCCTCTCATCACAATGCAATGGTTCAAGTAATTCTTAGTGATTACCTACTACAAATATAAGACAGTGTAGTTCGCATTCTATCGTAATGAAATGGAATGCTTCCTATAAAAACCTCGACTACTTTTAAAGTATGATGAAATTTTGTACTTTAACTAACTGTTATATATTGTCGTATAAGAAGTTTCCCAAATGTAGCGTATCTCTAATTAAGAAAAGTGTAGCCTAGGTAAGAAGACCTAGAAATATTCATATATACTTTTAGTGCCCGAATAAGTTCCTTCACTCGTTGACGACCCCAACACCGCATTGTTTAAGCAAACGCTTTTTTACAAATATCGGAGCCCGAAAAGAAAAATATCGAAACCGAAGCAGGCTGACTTCAGACGCACGTCTCACTAGTTTTGCCGACATGCCTAAGTTATATTATTTAAATACCATCTCTACTATAACGGGTCCCTTTCTAGAATTCCGTACCCAAAGCATATTCATTAGGCTGCCTTTCTAATAACCATCTAATAATCTATTTGTTATAATGACGATATATTGTATTTTGTTTTTGTATTTGGTTGTAGTTTGTTTTGTCTTTGTGAAGTATTAGGTTATTGAATTATAATTATAATGATATATAATCGCAATGTAGAATGCACGGCAATCCACACAAACCTCAGTGGTTTAAGGTTTGCTATGATTGTTATCGGATTGTATAATATTGTTGTAAAATAAAAAATAAAAAAAATAAAAACTTTATCGCAGCTGAAATGTGTATTATCGTAATACTAAAAAATATTAAATTTAAAAAAAAAATGTTATACAGGCTCTAATTTCTCTCAAAAAAAGCATCTAAATATAATACGACTCTGCATGTGAATCCAGTAAGTAATTAAACGATTTTTAACCAACTTTATTATTTTTTAAGAACGATACGATTCGAATAGTAACAATGTACGGAATCTGTCTATTGACAAGATTCAGTAAACGAAGAAATCTTTTAAAGGTAAAATAAAATTGGTGAACGCATCAATTAATGGAATTCGGAAAAAAAAAACATTCAGATACTTATTTTTTATAACCCTTGAGTGCTCTCGTTGTCCGGTTCACGTTTCAACTCAGAACATCTGAGCGTAATACAATTTTAGAGCTGGTTCAATCATCTGATCTCAGGCCATTGTCATAACTTGTATCTATAAAATCCAACAATAATGTCTACCTCATTATTTACGAGCACTCTCAGTTATCACACCTGCCTTTATATTTATAGCAAATAGGCGGTAGCCTTTGTTCTAAAAGTCCAGTCTTTATGATATCGTGTTTTATTGAAAATCTGATAGATAATCATTTAAATGGAGGATATCATATTTGTCTAGCATTATTCAATTTATGTTACTTAATTTCTATTGAGAAATCGATACGTGTGTGTGACAAATATTGTTTCTACATTATTTGTCACACACGTATCGATTTCGTTTTAGTTTAGGTAGAGTGCGATCGTAACGATTTCTCATAACTTTTTTTGCCTGACGTTGAAATACAGACAGAAAAGTTACTTTCTGATACATTATACTAGTATAGATTTTAATATTACATACAAAATTGTAGAATAGTGTATTTTTACACATAAATCTGCAGAAATATTCCAGAAAAGATGTCGTTCTAAAGCTGGCTTTATTCGACTAATGGATTTAAGATTAAATTTACATTATACGTGAAGTTTTTGGAGCTTTTTCTCTAACATGATTTTACTAAAGTTATTTTGTATTATTTATGAATCAAAGCTTCCGCATTGGTCTTTGTAATACTTTTTATTTTACTATTCCTGTAAATATGGTCTTAGAGTGTTATCGTTCAATTATTTTTTTTGAACACTCGATAATTTTATTGTTACATACACACAATACACACATACAGAAAGTATTTTGCTTAAAAACTTTAAGCTTTACAATAAATTGAACATATAATTACAATTTAAGATTGGAAATCAAATAAATTACACAAATATGTTTTTACTATTCTTAAAATGTTTTAAAAAAGGAGACAGTTTTGAATTAATCGGAATGTATGTTTTTGTGGATATTCTTTGTATTAATCGGAATGTACATTTTTGTGATGTTCAGCGCTAACTTTTAATCAGTTATCATTTTATAAACTTTAAATTCAAATAGCAGCATTTAATCATGCAGCATCACATTTAATCATGTTGTGTAACATACTCATAAATAAATGAGTTATGGGATAATATAACATTTATGAATTACCAAAACAGACGGCACAAGTATTTGCCACGTTCACAAAAAATATTGGGACAGGTTCAACCATACAAATCCTTCGTGGTATGCAGAAAACCTTTTAAATGTTACCGCAGCATCCGGGGGTTATCCGTGCGGAAATAAAAAGGTACGAAGTTGGTATCGACAAGGACTGTATTAGAAGCCTCCAGGAAAAATTGTCTCGAGCAACTAAGTACCTCTTACTCAATCTTATTTACTTCCGCCAGTTGAATAAGTAATGTTTTCTTTATAGAATATTCATAACGAAGCTGATAAATAGTGATTCGAAACAGGAGTTTATTTAGTCGGCAGCGCTAGAGTGAAGAGTTTTGAATATTAATAGAATGGTGAGTTATTTTCAAAATTTGAAAATATTCTTAAAAAAAAATAAAAAAAATCATAACTGTCATAAATATTTAGACTACACTCGTTTGTATTGTGAATCCACGCATCCAAGCGTAGGCAGAAGTGTAGTAAGTGGAGTTCTCACCAGCGAACTCAACCACTACAACACTGTTTAATTCGACATTGTTTGCGTGCTCAAGTAAATGTCAAGGAGCTCACAACATGAATTGCAGATAGGGGTTAAGGGACATCAAATTACTAGGTGTCTAGAATCTAGTCAGACCTTGATTGAATTTCCAACCACAGTAGTGTTCAGGTAGGTAGGTACGTGAACAAACGCAAATAAATCCGTGAATATGTCACTGCGAAAACGAGCTACTGGAATTTATCATCATTAAGGCACGCTGCATGATTGACAAAGGATGATTCACAAAGGACACTGGCATTCTTGGACCTAGCTATTAATTGATTGATTGCTAACAATGTCTTTACTCATCAAATTGCCCATTTTTACTAGGATTATACTGGATGGTAGCTATGGTGGTAGGATTGAGTGGCAGTTTTGGCGAACTTTGATAATTTCAATCGTTTTGTCATCGACATTTTCAACCATATTAAATCAATTCCAAATTTAAAATAAAGTATAAAAAGCAAAGGGCACAAAAGCAAATTAACAGATGCTTTTTTTTAACTCACATTTTGTTCAATTGACAAAGAATGACATTTATTGATTTTCGTCGTTTATTTTTGTTTTTCCCGTTTTTTATATTTTCATGAAAATCTAAATTGTGAAATGTTTTTTTTAATATCACGTTACACCCACCCATATTCGTAGTACCACAAGTATACGAACAATGTTTTTTTTTTTTATTTAATCTACGAAAATTCATAACAGGAACTGTATGTACTGTAAGTACTTATTTATTTCAGAACACGTCCGATTCAGCAGCGTAAGTGCTAAAACAATACTGATTCATTCACGTCAAATTGGAAAGATAAAAAATGCTCGAAAAATGGGCGTCGTGTGAACTCAGTGAGCAACAATAACAAAACCGCGCCGCAGCTCGCCTTAAATTGTTGAATAGGAACATAAATGAGTGTGATTCTGAATGGAATCGTCACTTGTGATAAAAAGTGAATTCCGTGTGACAATTGTACATGTTGCATTGTTTAGATACAGGAAGGCAGACAAAGCAGTTCCTAAACGTAAATAGACTCAAATGGTGATTCCATTTGAGTCTATTTACGTTTAGGAACTGCTTTGTCAGATTTTTTTTTCTCGTGCGATTAATCCCCCACGGATACCACCCCCACGGAGCCGGTGGTTGTGTCGGACTCGAACCGACTAAAACGCACGCCGTCTTGGGTCCTTGGTTGTCGGAGGTGAGATTGCCGAAAGCATATCTCTCGCACCCTGGCAGACCCAGGACCATCTCTTTCGAGATGGCCCCCTTCGGGTTGTGGGGACCACAGTGTCCCCATCTAGCCCCGGTTATGAGGAGGCGCACTTTGCGCTGCCGCCGCGGCCTGCTTCTGCTAGGGTGACAGGCGTCTCCACCGATCACCCCCAAGCCAGCCCTCATGGAGGACGGAGGTCGTTCTGCGACCTCCGACGTCCGGTTCGCCTTCGCATATAGTCAGCTTATCACTACATAGTATAAAGCAAAGTCACTTTCCGCGTCCCTACGTATGCTGATATCTTCAAAACTACGCTACAGATTTTGATGCAGTTTCTTTTAATAGATAGAATAATTCAAGAGGAAGGTTTATATGTATAATACACGCTTAATATAGTAGAGGGTGCAGCGGGAACGAGATCGAAAGCCACGTGGGTGGAAAAAATTGGCGGTACGAAGTTCGCCGGGTCCGCTAGTTTTTTTATATGTCGAAAAAGGAAACGGGGGGTGTGTGCACTTTCTAAACAACGGATGAGGCTCTGGGCAGATTTTCTTCTCAGAGTTGGGAGGTCAGATGGTTCTCGCTCCCGAAAAAGCGAACATACTAATAAAAAACCATAAGTTGACCTAAACAGGGAATGCCTCAGGCAATAACTACGAGGATACTCGAATAATCGGGAAAAATGAAATGCTCAAGTGGAACTTCAAACTACGACCTTTCCCTTACAGGGGGAATGCTTTTCCAACTGAGCTATTGAGCCACACCTGAATCACTTCAAATTTCTCTTCTCTTAAGGGCGACGGTGGAGTCATCTACCTACTTTCTTACTAGGATACTGTAAAAGTGCTGTGTAACAGAACTACTTATTGGACACTTAAAATATTTGAAAAGTCGGTTAAAACATAATATAGTTAAAAAAAAAAAAATATTTTAACTAGCTAATGCCCGCGGCCCGCCCGCACGAGTGCCGATTATCGCGACTTTAGGTCAATTATCTCCAGTACCTACTATTCATTTGATGGCAATCAAACATACATAAGATATTAAGTCTAAACAAAGAAAAACTCGCAACAAAATCCATTTTGACTACTTTTGACATTAAATGTACAGTCAGCATCAGAAAGACGTTGATCAACAAAATGCGCGAAATGATCTTCCTCCCTTCCTTTTGACGGAATCCATACTAATATTATAAATGCCAAAGTAACTCTGTCTGTCTGTATGTCACGCTTTCTAGCCTAAACCACAACCTATTTTGATGATATTTGGTACAGGGCTAGATTACCTTGAGAATGGACATAGGCTATGTTTGTTCGCGATAACCAACATTCACGCCGGCGGAGCCACGGGCACAAGCTAGTATTCTATAAAGTGATTAAGTGATTAATGACAGCCTGTAGTGGAAGCTAGTGAAGTAGACATATATAACGACAGAATCTGAAGCAAATGGCGGGCTGATATCTCTGCCTTCCGGCGAGGGTACTGTTCGGGACAATCATTGTATTTCAAATCCGATAAGGCAATGGAATCGCCTTCAAAATGTTCATTGAATCCTACCCTGAGGATTTCTAAAGCAGCGGATCAATGAGCTTGGCTGAGTGCACTTGGATTAATTAAATTCAGAACGTTTATTATTTTTACTTTTTTTTTACAATTTTGTTGCAAAAACATCTTAAGTTCTCGTTAAAAGGGAATTGTAGGTCCTCTTTTTTGTTCGTGACCTTTGTGTCCTTAATTCAAGCTTTCAGTTCGATGAATTACATACTAAAATATGCAGCGATTTCTTGACTACAGCGTAAGACATTAATATAGATTTATTACCGTCTATATTTCCAACATACGAGCCCCTCCACATATTAAATACCTAGGACTCGTAGCTGCGCAAATTGTAAAGAACTTGGAAGTTTTCAGGAGAAAATATGGCAGTTGTAAAATAAAAACAGTGGTAAAAGTCCTATTTCAGTGTAAGAGCTTACTTTAAAATATTGCCAGTTGCTAACAAATTTCGATAATGGCGGTATTCGACTGCAATGGGTGTTAAAATGCTATTTTAGTTCGGAAAATATGTACCTGATAGTTTCAACATTGACCACGACCGTTATCGATGGTGAAAAGCTGTAAAATGCTGGTTACCTACTTCCTCGTTTTATGTAGGTACGTAGCCATACATACATATAATCACACCTTATCCTCAGACCTTATCCCAGGGTTAGGCAGAGGCTAATTACCACTCGCACTTCACCAATCATTGTATTTGGTCGGTGAGCCTATTGCCGTATTCCGGGCACTATTGTTGACTAGAGCAATCTGAGCATCTGAGGCTGAGTATGTTTTAAGATTAGACCAGTAGGTACAATTTTTTTAAGTTGTTATTGGTTTAAGAAATATTTAGGTTTTAATATAAAGTAGAATAAGTATAACAATATTAGCTTGAAACAAAAACTGTAATTAGGTACAAAGAGACAATGATTGATGAAGATAAATATGTTTTGATAAAACTGAAATTACGATTATTAAAAACCCATTAAATGTTATGTTACGTTTAGTTTGACAGTCCAAACAAATTATTTATATTTTTTGATTATATACACCACGAACACAAACAAGGACGACAATGTCAGTAAATATCTAATATCGAATTGTAAACAGAAACGACAAGCTTTAATTATGTTCCAAACAAACAATAATTGAACACAAAATTTCATTCCGATAACTAAGTTTGTAAACCACCCCACTTTATTCTTTAAATTTCCAATTCAAACTTCAGTCTCTATTTCATTTCAATTCAAAATTCAATCTCTATTTCAAATCAATTCAAAGCTTTGATAAAGAACAAAACAAAACATTACAAAAGAAAATATTTTTGAATTCACGTTATTTTATCAGTAGGTGTATCAAATTGTTTTCCTCTTTGCCCCTCGGCTCTCAGGGGTCGTGTCGTATGTCATAAAATTAGGCGGGAAAATGTCACACCTCCGCCAATTATACTATAAAAACATCCTTTTCACGATTCTACCCCGTTTATTTTCAAAACAAAGCGTTGGCGTAGGTATAAATTTGAGTTAGCATACGGTAAGATCAGTCGAACTAACTGTATAGGTTTGTACATTATAAATTAACATAGTGTAAATGAACAAGTTTCGATCGATCCAGGTTAGTTGAAAGTGCGAGTACAAACATCTTACAGAATACTGAATTATTTTGAAGTTTAGCAGCGAGAGAATAGGGAAAGGTGAAATATCCCGCCAAATTATTAAAAAGAAAATGTGAATTGAGATAAACATTGTGTGTGCAGTGCGCAACAGGGTGGCGCGGTGCGTGAGGCGAGAGGTCGTGGCGGTAGAGGCGCGACGAGCGCAGCAGCAACATGCATGCGAGCGTACCTGAGGGCGGGCGCCGGGTGCGGGGAGGACAGGCTCCGGGACTCCGGAGAGTCAAGCCACCGCGCCGCTCCACGCGGACTAACGCACCCGAGCCAGCCCGCCATGCCACCCGAGCGCCGCGCGGCAAACGGGGTTGCCATCACACACTATCATTTCTCCCAACTCGAATAAAACGTTGGAAAAAAAATAGACATTGGAAAACTTATGGAAATTTATTGAAAACTCGAGTTTAGTTCCTCAATTCATCAGTCTATTTCGTATATTACAAATTATCAAAAAATGAAAACATTTCTAAAACATTAGATACGTAGGTTTAAGTAACTATCAAATTTTCTTTGAGAAAAAGCAATAAAGTAAATATGAGATCCAGTTTATTTTATTTCCATTAAACAGGGAAAGTGTTTTAAACATTGCACTGGCAGCATTATAGTCCTCCCGCACCCCTCCGACCCTGTCGGGTGCCGAATAATGAAGCAAGGGAGCTTGTGGAGCGGGGAAATGCCGGAAGATGCCGGCCCGTGCCGGATGGACAGGGCACTCTGCCGGATGAACGGAGCACTCTGCCGGATCCGTCGCTCTCACTTGCACCCTTTCATAACTTCCCAAACAGCCATGTGCAAACTATACGAACAATGGAAAGAAAAAAGAATTTCACGCTATTTCATTGAAGCGGACCATAACTTTATGTTTTATTGCATTCCTTTATGGAACATGAGGGAGGTAAGGAGTTTCCTCCTCGCCTGTCTTGCGGCTTATAGTTTGTTTTACGGCTCGATGTTATTAGCATAAGCGTTAAGCAGCCTCTTTTATTTGCAGGGTGTACTGTACCTATCGTTCTGCGTCATATCGTCGTTCATGAATTGTGGCTGACGTATAGATTTATTTTTAACTATTTGATACGTCAATTACCTAACTGCATCCCATGATAAGATTGGGTGAAAAAAAAATTAAAATGGGGGGCCCAGTCCGGAATTGTAATAACGAAACATATGTGTTGGTCTATATAGTGCATTGCAGGTCATTATTGTAACTACAACAATAAAGAAAGTACCTAGGTAGGTCTGGTATTGATAAATCTTTCAAAGATCCAAATACACAGTATTTGCAAGTGCTTACAGCTTTTAGATAAAAGGTATCCGATTGTCCTTATCTATTTTGTCCGTCTGATGAGACAAATCCAATATAGCCTTCCATTTTCTAGGTGATTTTGAACAATTGAGAACAGATTCGTTGCCATTCAAAATATTTCTGGAACTCATAATAAATTTAAATGAAATTAAACTTGAAGGAACTTGGAGATTCAGTGCGAAACTTTTCAAATTTTCATTGTACAAGTTGTACTCGTACGTGTGTGTACCGACAAAATGAGTACTGAGTGCCTGCCTACTTGTTTTCGAGTAGCCAACGAACCAAAATGAAAATAGCAACAGTTACTATCTATAACAACATGATAAGTGAATGGAGGAGTTAATAATCTCGTGTGACCTATTTTTACTATTATTTTCCCGTATTGTTTCCCTTGTCATATTTTTTTCACGACAACACATTACTGTCAAAAAGCAAATTTGATTTTGTTATCCTTTGTCTGTAGTAAAACTTCAGAGGACAACTTGAAGGTTAAATGTATCTGATACTAATGGCACGTCCCGGATTCGCACGGAAAATCTTCGAAAAAATATTCTGTAACAACCCGAACCCTGGATTCTATGGCAGATAGCTAATGTTAAAAGGTCTAACTTAAGTTACATTTATTTTTAGGAAAAAGAATTAGGGTCATGATTATTTTTTTAATATAACATAGTCTAAGTTACTCCTTATAACATCAGCTTTTTGCTAATGAAAGTCTTGAAAAAATCGGACCATTTTTGCTAGGCAGAAAAATAAGACACTATACTAGATTTATTACCATGGAAATTTTTTCAAAGTTTTTCTTTTGTACTCAGTTATAATCCTAATTATGTTTTTTTGGGAAACTAAGGCCCGTAACGACCTCCTGAATCTGGATTCATCTGAAAACTGATCAAATCGATCAATCTGTATTTACAATAATGTCCTCAGATAAATCGATATTTAGTGTCGTTCTAGAATACTTACCTACCTTAAGTTTATACCATGTTATACAATTATAACATGGTATACCTACACCAGTCATAGCCAGAACCCTAATTAAACTAGTCTGTGAGACTGATCGCATTGTGCTAATTAGATATTCTTCAAGCGCTGCAGGCCCGTAAACGACGCTCACTTAGCAGATAATAAAATTGTTTAGCATATAATAGCTACGTGCTACATTTTTGCTTTTATTTTTTATAAGGAAGCAGCAGGAATTCGTCTAATATTTTTATATTGTTCTATTCATATAGGCAGTTTGTAGATATAAAACTTACTTACCACTTGATAACTTCATAAATGGCATTCATTATTTTATTAGTAACTAGCTTTTGCCCGCGGCTCCGCCTGCGTGAATGTCGGTTATCGCGACCAAACATAGCCTATGTCCTTTCTCATGGTCTAATCTAGCCTTATACCAAATTTCATCAAAATCGGTTCGGTGGTTTAGGCGTGAAAGCGTAACATACTGACAGACAGACAGAGTTACTTTTGCATTTATAATATTAGTATGGATTTTGATAGGATAACGAAAGATTGACGACTTCGGATAAACTAATTGCGGAACGATAGTCTGGTATAACGGGAGCCCCTTATTTCGCAGAAAGAAATTTCATATAATTTCGTTTCACAGAAAATGTTTCACATAATATTTGGTCCTAATATTTTTATTTCGAATAATATTGTTTCAAAAACAATTTACTACAATGAAACATATTTCACACAAACACAATTGAATGAATTTTTAATCACATTTTTTTGTTTATCAAACTTATCAAACTGTAGAATTATTTTTTAAAGAATATTAAACGTTAATAAATGTCATTATAGTTAACACGCCGACTCAGATTACTCTGACTCGGATAGGTTAGGTTAGAAGGCTGAGGCGGGACCGAAGCTGAGCGGAGCTCCCGCCTTAGCCTTCGTGGTTATTTACTTTTAATTACCCAGAAATAGAACCACCTAGAATCGTTTATTGTATTCTTGGTAATAAGTTTTATATTAGGTAAATAAACAATATAATGATAAAGAATATTTGATTTGTTATTCTATGATATGATTATTATAATGTTAAACTTTATGTGAAACAAAAATCAATGATTTAAAAATCTTTAAAGTAAGTATTCTGTATATTGATTATTCCCTGAAACGAAATTATGCTAAACACAACGAAATTAAATAAAAAAAATGTCTATAAAACAACGCACACCCCTTGTATAACACATAAGCTTTTATATTGAAAATAAGTTCCTGTATAATCCGAGGCTTTGCCTTTAGCTTAACATCAGGCGAGGTGAAGTCAAATTGACGTGTCCAGTATAAAAAAAAAAATTAAAAAAATGTGGGTTTGCAACACGGCTCTATGGACAAAATCGTCCTCCCAGCGAGCTATCCCGATTACTTCCGAAGCTTCCACTTTGGAGCCTTAAGTCCGCTTTTCTACATCACTTCTGAGCGAAGCCGCGGGCAACAGTTAGTATCAATAAAACTCACTAATTAAATTATTCAAAGGAAAAAGGAACCTCATTTTCTTTTACAATCAAAATCACAATGCATTAGGAAACATTAAATTGTAAATAGAGAATGCCAGAGACCATAGAGCTGTAGAGTAAGTTCATAAGTGGATTATGTCGGACTGGCCACTTCAGGCCCCTTATTGGGCTTGACCAACTGTAACATAACTACGCACGTCTGTATTAACCGATACATTTAAGTTGGTTTGATTTTACACCAGTTGCAGCTTCTACGTTAACCAATTGAAATCTACCGTCTATTCTAGTTACGACTGCGATTAAAACTCATTGTCAAATAGAATAATGCCCCTGATTGGCCATTTCGCAACGTTTACTGACGCTCTCCGTAATTACACGGAAAATGGAGGGAATCGCATGAGCTTAACGTTCTTGTTTTATAGGAATTACGTCAGTTAAGCCCTTGTCTGCAGGAGGGGCTATAAGTAATTTGATTTGGTTGTTGCAGGTGCAACAGTTAAATGAGAACTTTCAAGCGAATTCAATGAAGGTAATAATTTGAGTCATTTATTTGCTACTTGATGTTTAAGTTCCATGAAACTTTTAGATGATTAAGCGAATATTTTATGTACGACGCAGCCAACTAACTTAATCAGCTGTTCGATTAGCCGCCTAGTCTATTTACTAACCGGCACCATTCATTTAGGGGCCCACCCCTCTGCTAAGGTGCGAGAGATATGTTTTCGGCAATCTTACCTCCGGCAACCAAGACCCAAGACGGCGTGCGTTTTAGTCGGTTCGAGTCCGAACTAACCACCTCCACCGGCTCCGTGGAGGTAGTATCCGTGGGGATTTTTCACACGATAAAAAAGGAGCCTCAATGATATCCAGTCCTAAAATTTTTTTTCAACTCTTTAATGAACTAGCTGGCTAATGTTTAGGCCAATTGTAAGATGGGGTACCATCCACACCTAAGATAGAAAGTTAGTGATTAAGAAAAGCAGCGTAATCCGACAGGTTGAGTTATTTGGCTGCAACAAATACATTGCAAATTACATTTTCACATATAACTAAGAAGATGTATAAATTTCACCTATGCTTACATAAGTTTTTAAACTTCATAGATTCCGATGTCTCTATTTGACTCTTTCTTGTCCTTGCTATCAGTCAATCAGCAGGACCAACTTGCAAAAAAGAATATGCCCAAAAATTTCATAGTCAATTTTTTTTTCGAACATAATATAACATAACATAAACTCACGCCTGTATTCCCCGAAGGGGTAGGCAGAGGTGCTAGCACCCATATTTCGCCAGTTTTTGTTTAGGTCCCAATGTAATAGGTGGCGAGCCTATTGCCATTAACCGGGCACTCATAAACCTGCGATAAATACACACATAACTTCGAAAAGCATCGAAAGGTGATTGGTGTGTGCCATGGTAGACCTGGGATCGAACCCGAGACCTCGTCTCAGCAGTCCATTACCCATACCACTAGGCTACCGCAGATTTTTTCGAACACGATGTTGTTATAATTCATTGTCTCACCATACGCCATACGCAGTCTTATTAGGTCAATATACTATACCTATACATATGCAGGGGTCAGATGAAGTCACTCAATCTAAAGTTGATATAAAACTGAAGCTGCGTAGGCAATAAACCGAGCCCATTATCCTTAGAAATAACAAGGTTACAAACATTACGGCAGACTAACAATACGATAAGATTTATGTTCACACTAGGAATGGGCTATAGCCATGTGTTAATACTGTTAATCCCACTAATAGTATAAATGTGAAAGTGTGCGTGTGATGTGTGTGTGGGAGTTAGTATTATTACGAATGTGACGTAACATGAAGAAGAAGAAGAAAAAAGGAAGAAAAGTAAAAAAAGAGTGAAGTGGAAGTAAAATGCAAGTAAAAATAAGTGAAAGTACAGTAAACTGTTAGTGCAACGTGAGGTAGAGTCACGCTGTGAGTGTATAAGACTGAAAGTGAAGTGAACTCCTAGTGCAACGTGCAGTCACGCTGTAATTGTCGTGCTCAAGATTTGGCTGTTGGGTTGTGTAAATAAAGCGGTCTCACATACGAAGCTGTTTACTTCCAATCCTGTTACCCGTCTCCCGTTACAGTATGTTTGATGAATTTGTTAAGTTTGAAATACTCAGGCTACTTTGTTCTCCTGTCTCCAGATAACCTGTAAGAAAAAAAAAATAACGAGAATAAAATTCTAAATATGAATGTCATTGTCAGTAGCTAGTTTTATTCTAGGAGTTCTCTTATGGAAGGTATATAGGGTTATGATGGATTAGGTTAGAAGGACCATCGGACCATCAAGATGCTCATCTCTGCAGAGGGCACTAAAGAATTATATTTCACAGCTTGAAAATGTAAAACTCTGAGAAAAAACTCAATGTTTTTATATTAAAATGTACTCGTATGTAAATGATATTGCGATGTTAAATTAAAATCCATACTTGGTTCTCATTAGCACTTCCTTATTAATGCACATCCTGTTGCACTCGTAGGTACTTTCATTGAATGAACCTGTTTTGACTGACCATCTTGAAGCAGCAGTGGCTTTTCTACTTCTTTTTAATTAACGATCATCGTCAACAACTCATAAATAAAGTCACATTATTATCCTTCACGAAGACAACGCCACTGAAACTTGATTCAACATAAATGGAGCTTGAAAACACTTGAATAAGTTTCATTATGCACCGCCATGTTGCAAACTCATCCCAAACTCTTTAGCTTAACTTATTAAGATTCAACTACCTCCACTTCACAATTTTTCCTCGGAAACTTTGTGACTGCGCTGGTTGATAAGTTATTCAGTTCCGTTGTGAACGTTTATTAAAATAAACAGTTGCAACTTACTCCGCGTAAGTAAGACCCTTAACCCGTGTTGAATACACTTGCAATATTAGGACTAATATGAAATAAATGCAGTTGCAAATTAAATTCGATGCTTTTCGAAGTTATGTGTGTAGTTATCACAGGTTTATAAGTGCCCGGTTAATGGCAAAACCTAAACATAAACTGGCGAAATGTGGGTGCTAGCACCTCTGCCTACCCCTTCGGGGAATACAGGCGTGAGTTTATGTATGTATGTAAATTAAAATTTTAGGCAATCGATTTTATGGAACACATCCCGAATTCGGATCGAAATTCGGTACGTGACACTTTGGTTTGACTTAAAGAAAACCGGACATGACTAAGTGCTACTACGTCTTTAGTTTGTGTTTCGTGCGGCGCCAAAGTTTTGGCTGTTTCATGGTAGTATGAAACATTTTATTTGCACATCTTTTTCCGTATTAACCACAAAGTAGGTTAAAATCCATAATCCATACTAATATTATAAATGCGAAAGTAACTCTGTCTGTCTGTCAGTCTGTCTGTCTGTATGTTACGCTTTTACGCCTAAACCACTGAACCGATTTTGATAAAATTTGTTATAGGGGGAAAATTAGACCTTGAGAAAGGACATAGGCTATGTTTGGTCGCGATAACCGACATCCACGCGGGCGGAGCCGCGGGCAAAAGCTAGTGTTATAAATGCGGAGGTAACTCTGTCTGTCTGTCTGCAGTCTGTTTGTATGTATGTTACGCTTTCACGCTTAAACCACTGAACCGATTTTGATCAAATTTGGTATAGGGATAGACTAGACCATGAGAAAGGACATAGGCTATGTTTGGTCGCGATAACCGACATCCACGCGGGTGGGGCCGCGGGCAAAACTAGTTGGAAATAAATAATAAATACTTCATTTTCATCGTCATCATTAAGTTTCTTTTTTTATACATCACTTAATTGATCTTACTCTCTAATCTATCTACCGACCCGAGGGCCCCAGTTTCTGAGGCACCCGTTCCGGAGGGACCCGAATACGATAAATATAATTATAACTTATTTTCTAATATTTTCAACTTGTAGATTCAACAAAAGACGTACAAAAATGTAGTTATGTAAATTGCAATTGTATTATATTAAATTATTATTGTAATGCCTATATAAATTGCATGCGTTACAAATTGTTGCTTCTTTACCTGAACTAAGTTTATTACAAACTTGTATCTCAGGGTCAGAGCTTTTCTATTTAATAATCGGATTGTCTATCTCTTTATACACCTTAGTACATCAAATGCGATTTAGGTTTCAAGATTTGAATTTTAAGACGATGATGGAAACCGATAAAGTCATTCTCAAATTAGGATGGCCAAACACGCACCGTTTTCCGATTCGGTTTTCCGAACCCGATTTGGTCCGAATTTAGATTGTTGAATCCCCTAAGGGGTAGATAGAAGCATATTAAGACCCTGAGGGTGACAGGTCACCCCAATTCCGGAGGCGAGTCGAGGACACCGTTGTCCCCCCTCCCGAGGAGGGCTAGACCGTAAGGGATGGCCCTGGGTCAGCCGGGGTGCGAGGGATATGTCGATGACAACCTCACCTCCGGCCTAGCACCACGACCCACAGGCGGCGTGCGGTTTCGGTCAGTTCGAGTCCGACATAACCTCCCCTTCCGGCTCCGGCAGGGGGGTATCCATGGGGATTTCCGCACGAAAAAAAAAGCATATTAACATCCGCATTCTGCCAACTGTGATTTTTGTTTAGTGAGTATGTCAGAGCGTTGTCCAACAACCAGCAGTTATCAGCTGACATCGAACCTGCATCCATTACAGTAGCAGGTAAACGGCCTTCTATATATGTATATATTTATACAAACCTACATTTCCACAGCTATATTTTTAGCCCAAAATCTCCACCACTTTGTATAGACGATATATTTGTGAAATTCTCTGGCAGTTTCTTGCAAATTGTAACGTAGCCGATATACGTAAGCCAGTATGTTCAGCTAGACTCAATAACACTCCATCAATTTTATTGAGCTAAAATTTATGGATTATGTTCGACACCTAATCGAAAGGTTCTGAAATAGTTTTCAGCTAAGAAAATAAGCTCGGCAAATGGCCGTTTTCTTCTTATAAAACTAGCGGCCCGAATCCCAGTTTCGTTCAGAAATAAATTTGAAAAAAAACCTTTAAACCGATTGCAACGCCGTGTAGTTGCCATAGATATTGGAATGGTAGCCGGGACCGATGGCTCTACATACTCTCCGAGATACGGAAACACTCAGACGTAGCAGTCGCGTTCATTACCGCTACGCCTCAGAAGCTGTCAATACTGTGAAGACGGGTAAATATTTCAATTAGCCCGCCGCAGTTCACAGCTGGAGATAGGCCTCTCCCAATGATCGCCATTTCGTCGAATCCTCTGCCTTCCACATCCAGTCATATAACTGAATATAAGTTAACAGAATTGTTAAACATAAACCGCCATATTTATACAACTTTATCAATGACACTATCCTACCTCCGTACTACCCTGTACAGCACAGAGTACACCCATTCGGAGATGTATCAATTATGCTCTATAGCGTAGCGACGTCAGGTCACATCCGCAAACGTCAATACGGCTCACCGGAGCTCCAAACTGTAAATATATTCATATCGAATCGAACTACATCGAGTCCTCCACTTCCCTATACAAATACCATTAAGCTGAAGAGTACGTTTGTTTGATTTCTTTTTGTTGAACGCGCTAATCTCAGGAACTGATTGGAATTGAAAATTAAGTCAAATAGTTCATTTATTGAGGACGGCTCTATACTTATTATAAACACTTATAGTTAGTAAGTATAATAATAGTATCTACGGTGGAACTAAATACAATAACAAATATGGCTGCTGTTCGTGAAACCGAAGGTAGTTGACGAAGTATGGGTTTTCAGACACATCTACCTATCCGTTTCGAGATATACAAGTGTGACTATAGGAATAAATAAAACAGTGGATGAATGCTCATAAAAATTGTTACCAGCTCGAATAATTCTATTCTCAGGTACAGAAGTGTAGTAATACTACAAAAAAGCTCACCGAAAAGGTTTTATACGAGAAATAACAAATAAATGTACTTGAAATAAGAATAATATCTTAGTACAATTCGAAGGAAATGAAAACAACGAAAAACAATGTTGTTTTTCTTCACAATTTTACGACAATTGAAATAAAATAACTGGAAGAAATATTTTAAGACTTGCTTTCAAACGTTCTTAAATGAAAGATGGCATTGTTTTAGTTTACCTAAAAGGTTCTTTTTATAATCCTACGAGAACTATCGTCAGCTTTGCGTTAGTGTGGGTCACGTAAGAGGCCCCCACCTCATAGTCCATGGTTCGCTTTCCGGGTACCATCTTGGGCAACCATTTAAAAAGGCACTCATGTTACCTACCACCAATCACCAAGCATTTTTACTAAAGTTGGGATATTAAATCGTATTCTCTTGTGCTTCTTTTTAAACTAGCATCATGAGCATCGGCTTATACGGCTAAGAGAGAGACTTTCATCTTAGAAATTTCCTAACGTCTCATATATTCAACGACCGACAAATTTTAGTAAGAAGCCAGAAAGATATTACTATTGCCTGGTAAAGAAGATTCGTTATTCTGTCCATTCTCTAAAATCAAAACATGTAGTTAAATAATTTCAATATCTTATCATGATACAGTTCATCTTTTTATATACATGTTACAATGTCACACGGTTTACTATCTTAACTTCGACGTCAAACAAAAAAAAAATACAACCTCTCTCGCAAATAAAATTCGGTCAGAAATAAAGAACATTTTACGTAGATAGTGTCGACCCGAGGTGAAGCGGGGTGAAAGGTTGCAGCTGCCGCCACCTTAAATTGGCCGTGAAATACCAACATAGCATTTTCCATCACTAGCAAGAAAATTTTAAAAACAGAGCGTTCCATTTTCGGTTTATCTTTTTTTTTTAAATTTTCAAAACTTAAAAAAATGATTGCTAGCTTTTTTTAAGTAGAACCTTTGTGATTTTTTTTTGCAAAGGAGCGATTTGTTTCTCATACCTGACTGAAATAAACAAATACTATGTATATTAATTAAATTTTTTTTTTAGATTTAAGTGCTTTTAAATAAGTTTTCAGGTACACCAAAAAGAGGGTCTGAATATTTCATTATTTCAGTTATATCTGTATATAATTCTGATTATGTTTTACAAATAAAAACCATCTTTTGACGTTCTAAATCAAGTTGTTTTTGAAGGTTCATTCAGACAAAATTGTCTTAACTTTGCAGGATTGTAGGTTAAGCAATTCGGCTAAGATTTGTTGTTGAACAAAGTTGTTCATTTCCAACCATCTCGATTTGTGAAGAAATCACTTATTAAATGAATTGGTTATTGCCATTATATTGCTCTTTTTCCACTTATTCTATACGAAAAATACGTAATATTAGTGGTGTAATAGATGTCCTAAATAAATATTATAATAATTCAGTCTCAAAACGTAGGTATTACCTACTTATGTTCGAGGGAAAAATGTTTATCGGCATTCTAGATTCCATAACACAAGCAAGTTAAGCTTACCATGGAGACTAGATAGCGTTGTATAGAATTTCGTGGAATATTTATAATTAATTATTGTTATTGAAAAAAAAACTTTGAGAACTTCTATTCGACGAGCGATTGTCTATGCTCGATACCTACCGGTCTTCAATTCTCAGAGTCAGTTCATGGTTAAGCAACATTATTTAAGGTACCTATTCTAAATATATTAGTGCTAAAGCTGTTCTGTTTAGATGGGACAGTAATTAGCTAGAGTTTACTCCGCTCATAATAAATCATCTTCACTTTCGTCTCGGTAAGCTGTTTGTGTGGAGGTTTTGTGACGTTGTCTGGTCGCGTCATCTAAATGACTTGGTCTTTTGACGTGCTGGATTAATTTTCACTCAAATAAAGTCTAAATTTTTTGTGTAAGTTTTTGAGTTGTTTTAACTTGAAACGGGCAGGAAAATCTTTGCAAAATCATTTTTTAAATGTAGAGAAGTATCAAATTATAAAAGATTCACGGATAAATAACTAGCCAGAAAACAAGCATACACAAACGCAGAAATTTATACAACATGCAACCTATGGGTAAACACACTCCCACACGTGGATAGGTTGAAATTACAGAACACCGCATTTTTTTAAGTGCGGTAATCTCCACGAACCGATCAAAACCACTAACCCTCGCCGTCTTGGATCATTTCTTGCCAGAGATGAGATTGCTACTGACATATCCCTCGCACCTGGTTTACCCAGGGTCATCGCGATGCCCCCCTTGGGAAATATATAACACCTTAGGCAATTCTTTGTTGTAAGAATTTTTACCAATTTTGGAACAAATTATTATCATAACTTCCCCAGAAAACAATTCATAAGATTCATAAAATATTTCAGTGGCGTGTATCATATCTATCACTGTCATTTTATGTATCTACTAATATACGTAAGGTGTCGTAACACTCGTAACTAAAAAAGAGAAATGGCCAAATAAAAACGCAATAGCGCCCTATTATTGTGTAGGATAACGTTACGACCATTAAGTAAATGCGAAAAGGTTATGTTTTACGACACCGAATGCAGCAGTTATTGAAATAACTTCTTTACAACTTTATTTTCTCTCAGCTTACAATTTTATTTTCAACGAAGTGATCGTGAATTAGTTTCTATATACGAAAATTTAGATAATAATGCTGGTTAAGGGCTCGATAGTGGGCTCGATGTCAAGAATCCACCAACATCTTAAAAAAAAATATTCGAAAAGAAATGACCCGTTGTTCTGTTTTCTGCATAGTGAGTAATTTACTCTCTCTGGAGCCCTTATAACGTAGTAGCTTTATCCCTGTAGGTGCGTACCTTATACCGATGGTCAATAATAAAGTAAATAATAAATAATTAAAAAAATATT
Source organism: Eilema sororculum (assembly GCA_914829495.1). Lineage (NCBI taxonomy): Eukaryota > Metazoa > Arthropoda > Insecta > Lepidoptera > Erebidae > Eilema > Eilema sororculum. Next base: position 6,940,203 of record OU618533.1, read on the forward strand.
TATTGTTCACCAATCATATTGACAATAAATAAAAGGTACAATTTATGTGGTACACAATTGGCGGCCTTATCGCTATGAGGCAATCTCTTACAGGCAATCATAGGATGAGTAAGAGATTTTTTTTTATTTGATATAAGAAAATTGAAAGGATAGGGAAATAGGGCCCTGAGCTCAGAAAAGCAACCAGGATATATCATTAAATAGTTGTACTATTATATTTAACTTAGTAAAATATGTAAACACGATTCTCTTCTCAATGTCTAGCTAGAGTATAAAATGTAATAATTGGTCATACATATACGCGCCGACTTGAGTTTAACCTGTACCATTATGTATTCTGTGCCAATACTGCCAGCATGCAACACGTGAATCGAATCATTGTACCTACCTATTTGAAGATACATTCGATTTCGCAGCCAGAGAATAGTTGGTAATCGGGTGAGCTTACGTAGAGACATGGGTCTAACACGCAGGAGTCCCAGGAGAATTTTAATCTAAAATAGAACGAGGCACTTACCGGACGTAAGCCAAGGCTATATGTACGATGGCAGGTGGAGTATGTACTCAATTTCCGCAGTATACGGTCACATCTTGTGAAGTAGGTACGGAATTTTGTATCTAGCAATGTTGTATATAACGGTGTTAATATTTAGTGTATCTACTGGCTTTTTTAATCTCTTATTTCATTTTATAACCTTAAACTAACTTATGTATGTGTGGTGTATAGCTCGATTCATATATCTTGGACCTAAATCGCAAGATATAAAATACCCTGGCGCGCGCGGATTGTTTTTTTGTAATAATCTATGCTTGGTGAATTTGAGCTCGACCACTGCAGTAGCACCCCGTTCTATATTCAAAATACATCTAAGAAACGTGTACTGCACATATAGAGCACATATTCAGCACATTTTAGGTCCAAGATCACGTCAAGATCTAAGAAGTACTATAGTCTGAACAAAAACCGACAGAGACCAATAGATCTGTCAACTGACCGAACGAGGTTATGACGCCTCACCCATGCACACGCTCACAAAGACAGCGATATATATGTCAATACAAAAAAAAACAATATTTTAACGGATATTGAATTAACATTGAACGGAAGTCAATTCAAGACTTTCCGATTGATTACAGCCAGATCATGCCAAAATACCAATAGCTAGCTTGAGATTGTCAAAAGCCGCGAAAGCCGCCATTTTCGCAATCGTTGACTTTCAATTACAAATCATCATCAAACTACGCATACGATTTGAAGCGGTTTTTTTAAATAGATAGAGTGATTCAAGAGGAAGGTTTATATGTAGTAGTAAAGGGTGCAGTGGGAACGGGATCAAACGCCACGCGGACGAAAAAAAATTAGCGGTACAAAGTTCGCCGGGTAAGCTAGTAATAATAATAATATACTTTCATTAACTTTTATTTTACCGCCTAATTCAATATGAACTATTTTATTCACTAATTTGGACTTTGTACTTTGCCATATTTTCTTAGTCAACTTTACTTTAATACAATAAAGCCCTAAGGGACCAAAGAAATTCTAAACTTCGATTTAGAATAGCCAAAAACTCTTCCAATTTAATATTAAATTTAAGGCTTCACGAAAAATATATAAGTGTCACTCTACGGTTAGGGGTGGCTGCCCTCGGGAGTTCTCGGCATCAGGTGTCCGCCATTGGCCAGCCTTTTACATTTTTGAGTGGAAATATAATGATCTTTGATAAAGCTACTACACCTCGGGTGCGATGGTCCAACGATAACAAAATTTAGGTCAATGCTCGTAAACTTATAGCTATATCGTGTTTAAGAGATTTAGGAAACAATTAGTTACAAATATTGTGAAAATATAGTCAAAAGAATAAAAAATATACTGTAAGGAATGTTTTACATTCAAAATAGGCTTTACTAATCGTCACGCAAGTTAAGGATTTAAATTATCTTCGAGGTATAGAAGGGTGAAAATTTATGTAGCATGTAATATAGGTATAACTCGTACCATAAATATTAAAAATTAGGCACTGTATAATCAAAACCGGAATGACAAATTGTTCTCGCTTTGCGTGATTGGTATCTTTAAAATAAATAATCTGCTAATGTTTAATACCAATTCCTCGTTTTAGCTAACTTCTGCGTTTGTTAGCGTAAAAAGTATAGGAACGTCACAACAACGTCACAAGCACAAAAGAGTCAGCCAGCTATATATTTCAAACTAAATAAAACTGTGTTACAATTCCTCCCCTCCATATGACGTGACGTGACCACTAAAATCGCTACACCACCCGTGCAGCCATATATTTATTAGATTTTACAGCAAGCGCTTAATAAAATCGCGTGTGGCTGTCGCCATATTGAATTTTTCACAACAAATCATGACAGCTATATTTTGAAAAATAGAACACGAAACAAACATTATTTCCTTTGTTTTTATTTTTAATTCAGTGATTTCTGGCTGTGATAACAACACCCAAACTACCAGCTGAGTCCACCTGTTTACGTTTTCAACTTAAGCTCCAAGCTTTAACTTTCTCCGAAGTAATCGGATTAATCAATCAATTATGACGGACTTACCCATCCCTTGGGCTTTGGTCTACCTTTTACAGAAAGTGAACGTGGGTTTTTATGACCAAATACACCACTGTATATTCTAGGGTGCACATATTTGCCGAAGGGTTAGGCAAGGGTGAATATCCACATTTCGTCGGTTTATGCGTTCTTACCAACGAAACATTCGTAACCTTATAGCGTCTGCGAGTTTATTTCTTGCTTTTTATTTTCCTATTTCTCTTATATAAATATCATATGGAGTTGGTAAAATTACTTCCTCTCTGCAACGATACATATCTATCATAATTTTCATAGTGCCCTGTTGCTGGTAGATATTCTTAGGTTGCCAACCAATAGATGATACCTCAAATGCTGGAAATGCTTATTGTGTTTAATGGCACGGGCAACCGTATACTATCTATTATACTACTATATCTGACAGCATCTGATGCGTGGCGGTAGTGCACGCGACTGCCACGCAGGAGGCGCGGTATCGATTCCCGCTCAGTGCAAATATTTGTATGCATTAATATGTATGTATTTACAAAAAAAAAATATATAAGTATGTTTATCCGCATTCTAGATTCCATAACACAAGCTATAAAAGCTTACCATGGGTCTAGATAGCGTCGTGTAAAATGTTGTGGAATATTTATATTTATTTATTATAAGATAGATCCTGTGAGTTTTCCTGACTTACATAATACTTGCCTGTACGCTTGTACAGGACAATAACTATGTTTTGTCCCATATAATGGCTCACTGTTACCATCGACCAAGCATTGTTATCACTCAGATCGAAGACAGCTCTTTGATGCTATATGTGATATGTATGTATATCTTCTACTTCGTTGACAACCACTATAAAAAAATACATATCCAGTCAGTTTGTAGGATACATGAATCTGTATCACTAAATGTATGAAATACCTTTCCACAACATTTCTGAAGCGGCCCGATATAAAGCAATGCTTTATATTAAGCGCCGGTATCCGAACGATTCCGACCAAACACGTCGGAATGTTAAACGTCTCCGTTCGAATCTTCCCCACTTTATCAAATTCAATTTCTCTCTAGCCTTCTACCTTATAAGGCTGCTTCCCCATTAAATGGTTTCTCGACGGAGCGGTTCCGGTGAGAAACCGTATGTCTACGTGTGGGCTTCAGTCCTGTGTGGGATACTGCGAAGCCCGCACCGGTTGGCTAGCTAGGCTGCAAGTCGTGTCATCTCGTGGATAAACATGGCTTAAACTTGCGCGTCATAGGTGAGTATAGTTCAGCATGTGCCAGGCGGACGGATGATGTGATCGATTTTCAACTGGAACCCATGTATATATGTACAGTTTCATATGTTAATCTCATCATCAACCTCCTGCCCTTATCCCAAGTTTATGAAAATTTTGGGTCGGCGCAACATGTGTGTTTCTTCCATTCATCTCTGGTTGCAGTTATTTCAACATTCAGTCTCTTCTTAACCATATCATCCTTCACACAGTCCATCCACCTACTTTTAGGTCTTCCTCTCCCCTTGTAGCCTCCCATTTTGATAGTTAATACCATCCTTACGACAATAATTTCATCCCTGCGCATTACATGTCCGAACCTTGCAATAAGCAAGTTTGATTGGTTCTAGGCAAGCGTATTGTATTATAGTTGTAAACAGTATCATCATTGAGAAGTCGTAGACCACCTACGTGCATTTACGACATCGGCAAGTGAGATAAGTAATGATCAAACGTGAGCCTATCAATACTACAAAACTTCATATTGTTACCATAAATATAATTATTATTTATGCAAATTAAAATTCATTTCCTTTCAACCTTTTCTTTCCGGCACTGGCAAAAGATCGGACCGTCTTGTAACTATCTAGTGAGAACGCAGCCTAAAGGATCAACATTTACGTCAAAATATTCTGATAAAGTCCACGTAAATTTTATGTAATCTTGTCTTTAAACTTTCCGGCCATATTTTTCAAGTTCCCAACTTACAAACATTGATTTATGTTCAAATTTCCACGGTTCTGAGTCAAACGTTTTGTCAATAATGACTGGGCGTTTCTTTCGGTGTCAGTCAGGTTAACAAATGAAGATCTGCTCGTTTGTCAAATGTTATAGTGACATTTAGATTATTAATCAAAAGTTAGAATCGGAAAAAATGTGATGGTTCTTTGTCCAAGGAAAACTAGTTTCATTTTCATAACGATCCTACTAATTTTATAAATGAAAAAGTTTGTGAAGATTTTTGGATGTTTGTTATCCAATTACGACGAATTTGGTATGAAAATAGACTACAGTCTGTAATAAAATCAGGATTAAAATCCTGATTCGATCCTGATCCGGGATAAATCCCGGGAATAGTTCCCCGTGGGTAGCGGGAACGATAACAAAATACGTCGCGTGTACGTTGTGTGTGAGCCCCTGCAGCTGCAACCCGCGTCGGTTACAACTAGCTTTATGAGGTTATAAAGGAATTGAATACGTTATATGTATAAAACTGCTGTGTTATGGACTTGAAAATTGCCCAGTTAATAACTATAGGCACATCCGCTGTGGGGTTTTTTTTTTTTTTTTTTTTTTTTATCGTGCGAAAAGTCCCCACGGATACCACCCCCACGGAGCCGGTGGAGGCGGTTATGTCGGACTCGAACCGACTAAAACGCACGCCGTCTTGGGTCCTTGGTTGCCGGAGGTGAGATTGCCAAAAGCATATCTCTCGCACCCCGGCAGACCCAGGACCATCTCTATCGAGATGGCCCCCTTCGGGTTGTGGGGACCACAGTGTCCCCATCTAGCCCCGGTTACGGGGAGGCGCATTTTGCGCCGCCGCCGCGGCCTGCTTCTGCTAGGGTGACAGGCGGCTCCACCGGTCACCCCTAGGCCAGCGCTCATGGAGGACGGAGGTCGTTCTGCGACCTCCGACGTCCGGTTCGTCTTCGCTCTGCGCGGGCTTCCCGGGCCCGGAGTCTGGTCCGGACCCGACCGGCCGCCTCCTTCTCGAGCATTACTTGCTCGCAGAAGGAGACAGCCGCACCCCAAGCGTTCGCGCATCGTACCATCGCTGTGAGCAACGTGGCGAGTGTGAGGACTCCCACCCCCAGAGCCGCCACTAGGACCCGCCTCGGCGTGTCCCACGCCGGGCACTCGGTCAGCGTGTGCAGCTCCGTGTCCTCGCTCGCATCACAGTGATGGCACTCGGACGTTGGCTCCTTCCGGATCCGACACAGGTAACTCCCGAAACACCCGTGTCCGGTGATCACCTGCGTCAGCCGGTACGAGAGGCTGCCGTGTGGCCTCTCTAGCCACTCCTCCATGATGGGTCTTACCGCCGCTATTACGGCGTGCCCTGCGCTTGGTCGCCCAAGTCGTAGCTCCCATTCCGCTACCATGTCCCTGTGGAGCTGAGACCTCACGGCCCGAATTTCATCAGGCTCGGGTTCCCGTCCCTGCTCCCGCGCCTCCTTTCGATACCGATATAGCATCGAAAGGGCTCTCGCATCCAGGTTCCACGGTAGGGATCCGGCAAGGAGACTCGCCGCCTCCAGAGATATCGTGCGGTACCCCCTAATGGCCCTGCTGGCCATTGCACGCTGCGGCCCACGCAGCAGACGCGCATTGTGGACCGTCAGGGTGTCCGCCCATATTGGGCACCCATATAGGGCCATAGACCGCACGACTCCCGCGTAGAGTCTCCTGCAGGAGTCATCCGGCCCCCTCATGTTGGGCAGCAGCCGCCCCAAGGCGGCAGCTGTGTCCTTCAATTTAGGGGCCAGTCTTCGGAGATGCTCCCCGAAGTTCCACCGGCCGTCGAGAACGAGTCCCAGATATTTCATCTGGGGCTTGATGGCGATGGAAATGTCTCCCACTATGAGGCTGGAATCCTCTGGTGGGACGCGCCGAGGCCCATGAAAGAACATGGCCTCGGTTTTATGCAGAGCCACCTCGAGACCCAGCCGCCGGATCCGCTCCACGACTTGGGCAACCGCGGTCGTGGCCTTCAGGGTCGCCTCGCGGTATGTAGACCCGCACGCCGTCACCAGCGTGTCGTCCGCATAACACGTGACGGCGGCACCGTCCGCGAGCTCACCGCGAAGCACCCAGTCGTAACCGATGTTCCACAGTAGCGGTCCCAGGACCGATCCCTGCGGAACACCGCACGACATCTCTCGCCGACCGAGCCTGGTCGCACTTGGGTAGACGACTGCTCTCTCCGACAGATACGCCCCGACTATGCGGCGAAGGTAGAGAGGCACTTCGTGATACACGAGCGCCTCCCTAATGCAGCTCCAGGGCAGGGTGTTAAAGGCGTTGGCGATGTCCAGTGACACCGCCAACACCACCTCGCCCCGAGTGACGGCGTCCTTCGCCAGAGTCCTCACGCGCATGATGGCATCCACGGTGGAGCGCCTCCGGCGGAAGCCATACTGGCCATCCGCCAGGTCAGGCCCCACCCTGGATAGGTGCTCGACGAGGCGCTTTGCAATGACTCTTTCAAAGAGCTTGCACACCTCGTCGAGCAACACTATGGGCCTGTAGGCGGACGGTGAGTCCGCCGGGCGCCCCGCCTTTCGGATGAGGACCAGTTTCCCCGTCTTCCACATCTTCGGAAACTGGCCTCGCTCCAAACATGCGCTGAGAAACCCTCTCAGTCGGGGCTCGAGAGCGTCTTCTTCGCCTAGAGCTAGGACCCACGCTCGGCCTGGAATGCCGTCTGGTCCCGGGGCGGTGTTCTTGGCCTTAAGCCTTAACACCGCCAGCTCCAGCTCTACCCAAGTGACCTCGGGCACGTCGTCGTCATCCACGTTGGGCGCCATAGGCGACCTAGGTGGCGGAGTCATCTGCGGTGGAATATGTTCCACCGCCCGCGCTGGGAACAGGGAGCCAACGACTCCTCCGAGCAGCTCCGGCTGGAGACACCGGGTCAATGGCGGGGCCCGGGGGCGCAGCTTGCCCCTTACCATAAGGTAAGGCCGCCCCCATGGGTCCCGCTCCAGCGTCTCCAGCAGCTCTTTATGAGCTGCTGCTTTTGCTTGCCTTATGGCCACTCGGAGGGCCTTTCTGACCTCCCTGTACCCCGCATGAAGCTCCGCCTCTCGGGGCTCCGTATCTGCGGGGCGGCTACGCCTCCTTCGGAGCCTGGTCCACCGGCGGAAAGCGATCACGGAGGCCTGTCGGAGCCTCGCAATGTCCGCCGACCACCAGTAGACCTGACGCCTCGGATTATAGGGCGGAGCCCTAGGCATAGCCGCGTCACAGACACGCGTCATGGCCTCCCGGAACCACGCCGCCTCATCGTCTATGTCGACAGGCCTGTCCGGCGCAGAGGCCCAGGCCTGTACGATGGCGGCCTCCAGGAGGACCTCCCGATCCATTCTCTTAAGCACCCAACGTGGCTCGCGTGGGGCCGGTGTAAACGGCGCGGCGCCCGCAGGAGGGGAGACGTCGAACCGTCCGCTGTGGGGCTTACGTACTAAATAAACTGGTTAAATGTATGTTTATCGAACGCTTCAGAGATTTACTGACAATAAATGAGTTTATAAAAAGAATCCAAAAAAAACATCCATATAATCACGTCGTTAAATCCCGAAGGGGTAGGCAGAGGTACACTTTTGCTAAAACATAGCACCCACGTATCGCCAATTATGATTTCCGATCCCACGACGTAATAGGTGCGAGCATATTGCCATCTTGCGGGTCCTTTGTCTTGAACTGTATGTTTATTGTTGGATGAAAGACTACTCTATCTCTTAGTCGCCTTTTACGACACCCGAAGGAAGAGCTGAGGTGGTCCTATTCCATTCCACCGGGAACTGACACAGCAAAAATAAAATGAAAAGTTTTCTAACTAACTTCTAAACAAGAAGACATTTTTTAATTCGGATGTCAATATTTTTAATTACCTTTAACATGGCAAGCGTACACCTAGGTTAGCGTTACAACCTAGGAATAAATACAAATATTTGCACTAAACGAGAATCGAACCCGCGACATCTTTCGTAGCAGTTGAAAACTCTACCACTACGCCAGTCATCAAAATAATCACAGCCGGGAGCCCTGCGAGCAAAATAAAAAATAATTGCTCTTTCTAAATAACACTCGAAATTAAAAAAAAGGATTGCAAAATCTTACCTCTGCACGGACTACTCTCGAGGGTAGCGGACTAATTTAATGAGAGCTGACTAACTCCCTTTGCTCCAACATTAGGAGCACCGGGGAAAAAAGTTGAGACCATAAATACAAATTTTTGCCGAATTTCATAAAGTTGGTAAAAAATATTGCGACATCGTGACCTTGGCAATGAGCCTTTTGGCTTGTAAACACTGTAATGAAATTGAATGAGGATATTCTCGATAAATGTGCGGTACTTTTAAGCACATATGTTTTTGGCACGGATGAGCGCAGTTTTCTATTTCTGGGATTAGATTTTGAACTATTTTCGTCTGTAACAGTGTGTGACGAGTGGCGGGGAGTCCCTATAACACGATTCCTGCTGGCTTGCTCTGCAAAACCGCGGTCGCGATTTCCAATTTATACTAATTTAGTAACTGAATTCAGTAGATAAGGATATGGAATTCAGTGTTCGTATATTCATTCTTTCTTTCTTTGAGTATTTGAAATTAGAACACCCAGAATTCCCTACATGCATTGCATTGGTCGTTTTAATTGAGATATACAAGATTTTCCCCGACTTCCATTTTTAAAATTGTCACACTTCGCCGCTACTGTAGTATTTAGATTGATTATACTTAACCACGGTTGCTACGGCAGTCGTTACGGGTAGTTGGAGTCCTCAAAAGTCCGAGTAATCCAACTACAGAACTAGGTTATCGCCAATAGGTTATAGAGGTCAACTGGCAGGTGATTCACAGAAAATATCGAAGTTCAAACACATCACAGGTAGACTGGAAAGCCGACTGCAATTGAGTTGGGTAAAGGCTCGAAGAGAGAGAGAAAAAGATTATACTTAATTACTATAACAAAAACATTAGCAGTTAATATTGTGGCCTTTCGAAAATCTAAAAGGTCTGCCATCTCACCGGTTCACATTCTATTCTAAATTTAAATACCTACAACGCTTTGACTCATAAATCATTTGAAAGTCACATTATTTACCAAGAAACTAATTAACCTGAACAGCAAATGTGTCTATATTATACTTACAAAATATATTCGCACATAATTACCTACTTATTGGGTAAAATATTTACGGAGCCCACTGTCGGTAATATCCTCTTAAGTACTTGTTATAATATTAATTACACGGAAACACACAGAAGGGTCGTGCTCATAGATAATTACACTCAACTTCTGGCTGAATGAGTACACCGTACACTGAACACGGTGTTGGGCACACACCCACACGGCCCACACCCGATTCACTTGAATAAATTTAATTGTAACATTCGTTACGCCAACACTTGGTGAGAGGATGTGAACTGACAAGTACCATTCAGTTTTGTATGATAATGTTAACAAACAAATACACTTTGTGTAAGGGATTTTTATTTTATTCATTGGATCATTTAACAGTCATGTGTTGTACAGTAAGCTTCAGAGAAAAGGAACCCCCCTTGATAATGACATGAAAGCATTGAAGTTTTTTGAAGCATTACGTATATAGCATGTTGGTCTAGTGCTTATGACCGACGCGTGACGCTTTGATGATACGGTAAGCGGGGGTTCAAATCCTCGGACCCAAAGTTCTTTTTTTATTCATATATGTAATTATTTTTTTATTCTCTTAACCATTTTTGTTAATTATTATTTAAGGAATCAAATTTTATAGTAGGTATGAGGTTTGTAAGAAAAGATAGGCTTGTTGCATAAACAATATTAATTTATTTCTCGAATTACATTTCTAGGACTACATGGAGGCCATTTCCTGGTTGAGTATACAGTTTTTCTAGCTGAGTTAAATTAGGGTTACTTATTTTTTGATTTCACCTGACCTAAATTTATTGACAAAACACAATACCCTAAGTGAAGTATAAAATGTTTAATATTAGATAATTCTAGAAACATGACTACAATATTTATTTAAAGTTGCCAACATTATTTTTTTACACTCTGAATAATCTTCGGATATAAAAGAATGGTTATAAAATGAAATGTTATTTGTGCCTGTGAATCACAAAGAAAGAACCAACATGCTAAACTATAACGGTATAGCAATATACATCTTCCTCTTTGATCACATTTTCTGATAAGTAACCCTTTTAACACAACATTAGAAAAATATGTGAGGTCAGATGGTGCATCGTTAACACATTAGAAGATTACTAAACTTGTAAACAAGAGTAATGGAATATTAATAATATACTATTATTATTATGAATGTTAGGACACTTTATACACAGCGTCATCTAGCCCAAAATAGCACCTTAATGTGATAACTGATAAGGATACTAGACGACTGATATAATATTTAGGTATTTTAGATATTTTTTTAGATAAATTACACCCAGACACATAACAAATAATCGTGTTCATCACACAAAGATTTGTCCTGCATTAATAACGGAGAGGATGGCCCTCACTGTCTACTATCACTTCTCGAAGACGACTTTTCATCCCCGAAACCATATTAAAACATGCGGCATTATTTCGCATTAGTTCCCAAGTTCTGTTTACCATCTGACCCCACAAGTTTTTTAAAGGATTAAGATCCGGGCTTTTAGCCGGCCACTCAAACACCGTTATATCTTCTTGTGCATTTAGCCAGTCTTGCACAATTCGGAACCGATGCACTGAAGAGTTATCCTGAACCAGGTAAATTTGTCCTTCTGGATATGCGACCCGCACAGAAGGCAGCATTACGTCTTTGAACATTTCTAGGTATCGCTCACTGTTCATGCGGTCACCTATTTCCACTAGCTCGCCTGGGCCCATTGAAGACATCCATCCCCAGTAACCTAAAATAATAAACCTTTTCAAATCTGTTGCAATATGTAAAACAATGCCAGCAGCAATAATAATTAAAATATATATATAATACCTATATATTATATACATATATATATATATATATATATATATATATATATATAAATCGCGAAGGACTTCTTGCGTCTTTACAAACTACCACCCTGCGGCGTCCACTGAATGTAGTGAGATTTTTAACGTTTTCAATGCGTATGTAAGATGTTTTCATCAGTATCATATCAGTAGTCGACGTCAAATTTCATTTAAACATTAAATGGTGATATTCAAATTAAATATTTCTACCTGAATTTGTGCGTCCGTTCACTCTTAAATTTTTCTTGCACACTGAATACCTGCGTATATCTACTAAACACTGCATGCACATTCCCGCCTCCATCCGAATGTATGTTTAAATCAATTCCGTATAATGCTCTGCATATATGATAATGATTATAATAACTAAATGACATCCATCTACTATTGAATTCAGATTGGTTCCGAATACTGTTTTCGAATTATTGTATCCAGCTTATCAGCCAAGAGGCTTCCACCTGTATAAGGGCTTATAATGACTCCAGGCATAGATAATAAATATAATTAATAGTTAGCATACAAAAGTGACAATACCTATGTATAGCGTAGGTATTTTCACTTCAGTGGTCAACAAAATCTTAAAAAGCAATATAATCATTTTTGACGAGTTTTTGTTTTATGAAGGCTCTGTCTACGTCGGTTGAGTTACCCCACAGTAATTCATACTAATATTATAACTGCGAAAGTAACTCTGTCTGTCTGTCTGTCTGTCTGTCTGTATGTTACGCTTTCACGCCTCAACCACTGAACCGATTTTGATAAAATTTGGTATAGGGGTAGATTAGACCATGAGAAAGGACATAGGCTATGTTTGGTCGCGATAACCGACATCCATGCGGGTGGAGCCGCGGGCAGAAGCTAGTATGCCATAATTTAAGATTGAGCCAACATGACCGTGGTACGCCATAAGAGCTGTTTTTTTGCAAGTTGTATTTCTAAGCTGGCGTAGAGCAAACACGAATCTATTTACTCTCTTGCATACTGCATCTACATGCAGCTTCCAGTTACAGTGCTCATCTAATATGAGACCCAGGAAGCGAATATGACTGTCCCTGCTTATTGCAACACCATTCAACGCTAGCTCGAAGTTTTGTAGGTTCTGCTTATGCGTAGAGCAGATCGTAGCTGCCGGTGAGGGTCTGGCCAACCAGATGGCAGAACAGGCGGGGAGGGAGGCTGAGGCACAGCGGCGGGAGGCCGAGTCCCGACGCCAACTCCAAAAAGTTACAGCGGAGCTGGAGGCCCTCAAGAGAAGGGACCGAGTTGCCGGGAGTGGCGACTCGGTCAATGCGGAAGGCGCAGTCGGAGCGGTCGGCGCACCCTGCTCTGGCGGGGCGGCCGGTGCAGCCGGAGCGGCCAGCGCAAACAGCGCAACCGGTGAAGCCGCCAACTCGACCAGCAGAGCCAGAGTCGTGGGTCGCGCTCAGGGCAAGGATAAGGGGAAGGGCAAGGGGAAGAAGTCCCCAGCCCTGGCCTCAGCCCCGCCCCCGGCCCGGGCTTTACTCCTGACCCCGGCCCGGCTCTGGGTGAATCCCCGAGCCCCCCGTAAGGGGGCTGGGAGGTAGCTGGAGCCGCAAAGCAGAGACGGAACGCCGCCAAAAAGGCAGCCAAAATGGCCAGAAGGGCCAAGGCTGCCGCGATGGCAACAGCGCCGAGGAAGCTCCGCGCCCCACGATTGACGGCCGTCGTCATTACGTTGACGGCGGAGGCGTCGGAGAGCCCCATCGCGGCAGCCCCAAAGGTTGCCGATGGGCGGGGCCTGCTTATTGGCGGCTTCCAGATGGTGCAGGTACGGCTTCTGCAGGCCCGACCAGCACGGTGCTTCCGGTGCCTGTCGGTGAGCCACGTGGGGGTGCAGTGCACGGCGGAGGCCAGTTTCCGAAGGTAACAGTCGGTGACCGTTGCTTCCGCTGTAGCCAACCCGGTCATAAGGCCGGTAGTTGCGAAGCTCCGTTGCACTGCTTCAGGTGTGCAGCAGAGGGCAAGCCGGCCGACTATAGGGCTGGTGCCAAGGCCGGGAGGCCGAAGCCGGTAGGCAGTTCCATAATGGATCCTCAGCTCCGCGTCCTGCAGACGAATGCGAACCACTGTGCATAGCATAGAGCATAGCACAGTGAGGCATTAATGTCGCCGCTGTCGCCAAGCCGTACACTCACCGGTTTATCGGGCCTGCCTGGGAAACCGACCTGGACGAATCGGTGGCACTGGTGCACAACGCCGCTGCCGGCAGCCCCTAATTGTTGTACCCAAATGCGACCGGGCTCGGTCGGCGAGTGATGTCGTGCGGGGATCGGTCCTGGGACCGATGGTAAGCTACTGTGGAACATCGGTTACTACTGGGTGCTTCGCGGTGAGCTCGCGGTCGGTGCCGCCGTCACGTGTTATGCGGATGACACGCTGGTGACGGCGTGCGGGGCTACATACCGCGAAGCGACCATGAAGGCCACGACCGCAGTTGCCCAAGTCGTGGAGCGGATCCGGCGGCTGGGTCTGGAGGTGGCTCCGTATAAAACCGAGGCCATGTTCTTTCATGGGCCTCGGCGCGTGCCACCGGAGGATTCCAGCCTCATACTGAGAGACATTTCCATCGGCATCAAGCCCCAGATGAACAATCTGGGGCTCGTGCTCGACGAAATTGAAGGACATAGCTGCCGCTTACTGCTGCCCAACATAAGGGGGCCAGATGACTTTTGCAGGAGACTCTACGCAGGAGTCCTGCCTGCGGTCCATTGCCCTATATGGGTGCCCGATATGGGCGGAGACCCTGACTATCCACAATGCGCGTCTGCTGCGTGGGCCGCAGCGTGCAATGGCCAGCAGGGACATTAGGGGGTACCGCACGACATCCTTGGAGGCGCCGAATCTCCTTGCCGGATCTCTACCGTGGAATTTGGATGCGAGAGCCCTTTCGGTACCGAAAGGAGGCGCGGGAGCCGAGCCGGGAACCCGAGCCTGAAGGAATTCGGGTCGTGAGGTCCCAGCTCCACCCTGAGTGGGAGCTACGACTTGGGTGACCAAGCGCGGCACGCCGTAATAGCAGCGGTAAGACTCATCATGGACGAATAGCTAGAGATGCCACACGGCAGCCTCTCGGACCGGCTGACGCAGGTGATTACCGGACACGGGTGTTTCGGGAGCTACCTGTGTCGGATGCGGAAGGAGCCAACGTGCGAGTGCCATCACTGTGATGCGAGCGAGGACGCAGAGCTGCACACGCTGACCGAGTGCCCGGCGTGGGACACGGCGGCCCAGGCAGGTCCTAGTGGCGGCTCTGGGGGTGGGAGTCCTCACACTCGCCACATTGCTCACAGCGATGGTACGATGCGCAAACGCTTGGGGTGAAAATATCAGAAAATTACAAATATTAACATGCAAATAAAAGGCAGATGAAGCTGCTCGCTCGTTCGCAGCTCTGCGACGATCGCATCACGTGACGTCATTCGTGAGTCATGTGACGCGGCCGGCGCAGGCGGCGATATTCTTTAAGTATTGAGGGGGTCTGTTTTCTCTGACGCTGGCTGTACTATGATAGTACAAGTTAACAGGAAATATGTACCCACACCCATGTACGAGAAATACCGCGTGGTTCCCGACAGAGAAGAATTTGAACCATCCCATCTCTTCCCATGCGGTATCGTACAAGGCGACTAAGGGATAGGGCTGTTTAACATCAGACAGATACAGCCCAGACTCAGCCTCAGATATAGGCTCGAGTCAACAATAGTGCCCGGAATATTATGGCAATAGGCTCATCCCCTATTATGTGGGACCGACTGCAATTATTGGTGAAATGTGGGTGTTAATTCACCTCTGCCTAACCCTCCGGGGATAAAGGCGTGATTATATGTATGTATGTGTGCTTCTATGTACGAGAAATAAGTTATATTAAACAAATGTTATTATTCTGTTTTCACAATTTGTCTAAATAATATTTTTAAAACTATGAATTCCATTCTGTTCGTGTAAAACACAATTTAAACGAAATACTACCTGTATTCCGTTTGAATTGTAAATGTAGTATTTTTTTAATTGTATTTTACTGGGTATTTCCTTTATAAAATTGTTACGAAGCTAGGAAATGTGCCCGACAGACGGCAGTAGGGTTGCCCCCATCACGTTGGGCAGGAACTTTTTTTTTTATAAAGGACACGTCAATTTGACTTCACCTCGCCTGATGGTAAGCTAAAGGCAAAGTCTCTGAAAGAGGACCACCATCGTAAACATGTACCATGTTAACAGTGGTGGCACTCAGCTTGACGGCCTCATCAGATGCCTTTTCACGCCCCGCTTAAAGGACCCGGGACTGTAGGAAGAAGGAAACACGTGAGCTGGCTGGGTATTCCACGTCTTAATGATAAACGTTATTAACAAACACTAATAATAACAGAACCCCACGGTCTCAACTGCAATAACTAAGGATTTTGTACCGATCCAGCATATACGTGAATTTATATAACCCTTTTCAAATAAAATGAAACGTAATAATGGCACAATTTAATGTAATATGAAGAAAAGTTCACAGAATAGTAATGACGAGAGGGGTCCGTATAAACGGATTCCTGTTTGAATGACATTTGACTCTTTCCTTTTGTACTTTCTTCTGAGTAAATATGGTATGTGTCCATAATATGAAATAATGTATATCGACGTATAAAAGTATTGGTATATATCAAAAAAGGCTATCGAAAATAACATGTAACGTGTGTGATGACAAATGGGAGTTGACATGAATCTGATTTTTTATTCGAATTGTTTCGTGTTCAATACAATGTGGATATTGGATGTGTTACTGATATTATGTTACACACTGCGATTCCAAGTCACTGATGTTATTAAGGAATCTAGAATGCAGATAACCATACATAAATAATATGTTTTATGACTACATACATATTATACATAGAAACACCCAGACCAATGTAAATACCCATATTCATGCATACAAATATTTGCACTGAGTGGGGATCGAACCCGCGCCTCCTGCTTCAATACCACCACACCACAGAGGTTGTCTGATATTTGGATGTTAGTTACTCAATAATGGTGACTAAACAGGTCTGGTTGAAATTTAGTACGGGGACAGATATAGTCTGGAATATCAGATTCCTGATTCTCTTCTCTTCTTCAACCCGTAGTCACCCAATGCTGAGTGTAGGTCTCTTCCAATTCCCTCCACTGTTGGCGGGACAGTGTTTTCGCCATCCAGTTCTTCCCAGCAACCTTCACTATGTCGTCGGTCCATCTTGCCGGCGGTCTGCCTACGTTCCGTCTTCGTCCCCATGGTTTCCACTCCAACACTCTCCTACCCCATCTGCCATCCATTCTACTTACTCCTTCCTAATTACTTTTAATCATTGTAATAGGTTCCTTTGGGTTGCGGGAACTGGATCTACATAGAGTCAGTCTATCACCCCACGACCATGGCTGCTAAAAATTAGTCGAAACGTCGGACTAAACGTAAAAAAAAAACACGTTAGAATCCGTTGAAAATTTGTTTTATTCCAACATCTGCAGAGTTAGTAAGTATATTGAAATTAGTTTTAGTAACGAATAAAAGCAGACAAATTGCCTTCCTAAGGCATCTCAACAAAATGTAAAGGAATCTAATAATAAAATCATAACAGAGGCTCATATATTACGATTATTATGTTATTCATACTGGGTTGTCAGATGCGACCCTTTCCGCATAACAATGGGAGCTCTGCCTACTTATGTACCTCGTATTGTGGGTAGATCACAGGAATTGTGATATCAAAATCAAACAAATATGTATCTAGAATATTTATGGAACAGTTGATTGAATGGTTTCCTTTTTATACCACTTAGGTGGCAGACAAGGACATGGCCCACCATGGGAAGTGGTTACCGTGGCCTCTGGACGATAGGAGAGGAGTCATACTCGTGCTGCCGACCCTGGAAGAACAGACAGTTTCTATGCCGCCTGTGTATAAGACAAAGCAGGACACGCCTTTGGTCTTCCTACTGACAGTATAAAAACTCTCCAATGAGCTCTGGCTACCCTACACAAAGCCGCTTTTTTTTTTAATAATAATAAATAATAAAATATTCCACAACATTCCACACAACGCTATCTAGACCCATGGTAAGCTTTTATAGCTTGTGTTATGGAATCTAGAATGCGGATAAACACATACATATTATACATAGAAACACCCAGACCAATGCAAATAGCCATATTCATGCATACAAATATTTGCACTGAGCGGGAATCGAACCCGCGCCTTCTGCGTAGCAGTCGCGTTCACTACCGCCACGCCACGGTTTATTGTAAGGAAAGTACTTACCTAAAGTAAAGTCAACGAGACGAGAGAAAAAAGGTAAACAAAGCGACCATTACTGAGTTACGTTGCGATAACTAGCGATAATTGTCTGTCCTTGTCGCTCATGTCACACGTACGCGACAATGGTCGAGTTGCGTGTTTCGTAGTACAGGAAAGCTGTCAGCACCAGCGGTTCTAAACTTTCAAATCCGCCATCTTATGAGCAATTTCATTCCTGTCTGGAATGCGTTTGAAGTGATATATAATAATTTACAAATAAAAATTTTTGGAGCCGCTGAAACTTTGTTTACCTTTTTTCTCTCGCTTCGTTGGCTTTACGTTACCTATAGTAGGTTGACTGGGCTTAGATCTGTAGAGCCAAAGCCGAGATTGGCCATTAGACCAGATCAAATCAGACCAACATTGGTGCTGGTAAAATGTTGCTCAAAATTATATATACCTACATTCTTATTGACAGCCTCTGTGGCGTGGTGGTAGTGAACGCGACTGCTACGCAGGAGGCGCGGGTTCGATCCCCGCTCAGTGCAAATATTTGTATGCATGAATATGTCTATTTGCATTGGTCTGGGTGTTTCTATGTATAATATGTATGTATTTACAAAAATAAGTACCTATCTAAGTATGTTTATCCGCATTCTAGATCCCATAACACAAGCTAGTTAAGCTTACCATGGGTCTAGATAGCGTTGTGGAATATTATTATTGTGGAACATTATTATTTTATACAAAAAGACAAATTTTACCTATAATTAAGTCGAGTATTGATCTATGTTTCAGAAAATGTAAGACTAATCTTCTTAAAAAATCTACCCATAAAACTAAAATAATTAGTTTCTTTCTAGTGACAGTCCAATTTCTTAAAAAAATAAAGCCATTAAGGCCTATATCCACTTCCTTAGCTGTAAATTACAGTATCGCATATTGTAATGGTCACGTATACAAAAGGGGGACCGGGGCAAATCGAGTTATGATCCCTTTGTCACATGGTGCCACGGTGCATACAAATGTTCGAAAAGGAAAAGTACTGCGCTACTGTTAACGTTGCAGTCGACTGCCCCGCCTCGCCACCTGAATTCATTTCGTTTGTACATAGGTACCTACATGCGTACAACGTTACCATACCTATTGGTAGCACCTCAATACAAATAAAGGGGTGGGCATAATAAGACCTATGCTACCAATACCATTACTGAATTAATTTGATGTAGTATCTAGTTGTAACTCTTCATGATCCTACAGTCAAACCGTTTGTACGGTTTTGTGGGACAATGTATTAGCTCATAAGATAACAATGTACTTAAATAAATAAATAAATAAATAAAAAAAAAAAAAAAAACAAACTCTACCTGCAAATAGTACCAAGTGTAGCTTAGTGGTTAAGGAGTCGGCCTTACGATCGAGAGGTCCCGGATTCGAATCCTGGCTACCGACGTGACTCCACTTCTAACACAAGCAATTTAGCTTAGTTGGAGGGGTTAGATGGAATATTAGTAATTTTGGTTTGAAATTCTATAAAAAAGAAAATAAAATAAAAATTGGACGTGTCTGTTGTCTGACCTGTTAAGAGGTCACACAACTCTCATAAAAAGGTAAACCAAAATTACCTACTTTGTCACTGATTCTAAGACCTACCAAATGCACAATTTTATTTATAAGTATCGGTCAAGTCGTCTCGGCGGGGTTTGCTGACATGTGAATTTTATTATGTTAGATTTTGTACCTTTTCCCGAAAAAAAATAATGACTTCAGAAACAACATATAAATATTTGGTTACAATGTAGAAAACAAAGCAATCGTGCCTAAGTTCCAAACAGTAATAAATAGCAAGCTTTGTAATAAAATAATAAGTAATATTAGATTACAATCAAACGGCTTATAAAACCGTGCGACCGAGGATTTGCGTGTTAATTACCTGTGTACTTACATGTTACGCGACTGACCTGAAAGAATTATGTTCTGAGAATAAGCACTTTATTTTCAGGGTTCCGAAGATAGATAGACTCTTTATTGCCCATCAAATGTAGGATAAATAAGTACAGAGCACAATACAGTCAGCGGCAGAAATATGTTGACAAAAAAAATGAAAATGATCTTAAAACTCTCGTAATAAGAGCAAATCAAACTCGAATACCTAGGGTACATTAATCTTCTCGGGTGGGACTCGAACCTGCGATCTTACAGTTAAAGGTGGAATGCCTTGACCAACTAGGCTACCGAGACGCGACTGATGTTATTCAACGGTGGAGTCATCCACGTTGATGTTCTTACGAACTATCGGAACCTATGAATGATTTTACAATCATTTTTAAACGTAGCCTATTATTTATTTTAACATAAGCCTATACGGATAAAAATAGAAGGGAAATTTTAATCACATCGGGCGTATTTTGGTCTAGTTGGTCTAGGCATAGATTGCGAGTTCGAGTCCCGCCCGAGAAGATTAATTTTTCCCTATATATTCGACTAGCTTTTGCCCGCGGCTCCGCCCGCGTGGAAGTCGGTTATCGCGACCAAACATAGCCTATGTCCTTTCTCATGGTCTAATCTACTCGTATACCAAATTTCATCAAAATCGGTTTAGTGGTTTAGGCGTGAAAGCGTAACATACAGATAGACAGATAGAAAGACAGACAGACAGAATTTAAAGACAGACAGACAGACAGAGTTACCTTCGCATTTATAATATTAAGTATGGATTTGTATGGTTAGCATAAAATTAATTCAAGCAAATCTAAATGTTTTATTGATTTAAATTATAATTATGGTCCGAACTAAAGGTGTGTGCCAAATATCAGAACAATCCATCAACAGGAGGGGGGGGGAACAAAAAATTAAGATCATTTTGAGTACTTTGTTCATCAAGATCGATCTGATACTCACTTCACATGGTAACGAGTTGTAAAATGAGCGTTGTAGAATTTCAACCAATTGTGGTCAGCCTAAACCCTAAAAAGAAAAAAAAAAAAAAGCCTGAACCCTGCGTTACCGGGTCTAGCTGCTTCCAGTTGCGCCGCGGGGAGGCTCCTTCTTCGGGGCCCCATCCCAGTCCATGCCACACTCGCTCTCTTGCCCACTGTGCCCTTCCACCTGAAACATCGCAGACCTGTGCAGGGCAACAGACAATGCTGTGGCCGTAGCCAGGTATTGTGCTGACATAATTTAATAGATTAATGAGCCATTGACACGAAGCAGAAGAAGAAGAACCGTTGTACACAAAACCCTTTTACTAAGATTACACTGTCTGTCTGTCTTTCTGTCATCAGGCTGCATAAAAACCGGGATTTGCCAGTACCTAAATTATTTAATTAGCTGAACAGTTGCAGTTTACACAAATGATAATATTCTTGTTTATTATTAATACCAAAAACAGAATAGTACGGAATTTCACCGTGCGCGAGTCTGACTCGCACTTGGCCTGATTTTTAACGTTACCTTTTATTCAGGAGGTTGTATTATAAACGACTGGCAATAAAGGGTCAAGTAATTTTTTCTCACAAGAGCTCAGCGAGAACATTGGCTGTTCGCGTGGAGCTGGCCGCGCGGAAAATGGTCGCATCGATCATGTTTTTTCATACCTGTAGCTTTGTAATGGACTGTATAATAATACTGAATAGCTTATTGGCGTGTTGGTTCCCAGTGGAATAGAATCCACCCAATCTCCTTCTGTGGGTGTCGTAAAAGACGACTAAGGGATAGGACTGTTCTTCATCCGACAGTAAATATACAGCCCATGACTAAGAGCCCGCTTTACTGCAATAGGCTCGCCCCCTGTTACGTGGGATTGGGACCGATAACCATAGTTCGCGAGATGTGGGTGTTGGTTCACCTCTACCTACCCTACAGGGATTTACAGGTATGTGTATATGTATGTAATGAATAGCTTATTACATAGCATATTACTTACTAGTGGTAGCAATTACAACTGCTATGCATAGGTATCTAATAAATAGTTTCTCAGTAACGAGATCAGTATTAAGCAAATTATAATAAGACGGCACTTGGCCGAGTGCTCGGTACGTGTGAACATAGCGCCGGGTACTTCACTAGCACTCGGCCGACTGCACTTCCTCGCTACTCCACTCAGTGCGTGTTAGCAAGGCATCGCTACATAGTATAAAACAAACACTAACGCTACAGTCGCTGTCTGTCCATCCTTATGTATTCTTAAATCTTTAAAACTATGCAACAGATTTTGAAGCGATTTTTTTTAATTAACCCCCGACGCAAAAACGACGGGGTGTTATAAGTTTGACGTGTCTGTGTGTGTGTGTGTGTGTCTGTGGCATCGTAGCACCCAAACGGTTGAACCGATTTGGATGTTTGTTTGAAAGGTATATTAGTCGGGAGTGTTCTTAGCTATGTTTGAAAAAAATCGGTTCAAGATGGCCGCCACCACAACATGTCGGAATACATATTTCTTCATAACTCCCTCAATATGGGTATCAAATGAAAGGACTTGACTAGTAGATCACTTTAAAAAGTGGACCTTGAATTGTTCCGATAATATAACGGAGTGCTTAACCGTTAAAGTTAAAAGGCAAACTCCATTTATTTTCAACTTTTTGGAGGTGTTTTTGTGACGGGGGTTTTTTAAATTTTTAATTTTAGATAAAGTGATTCAAGAGGGAGGTTGATATGTATAATACACGCTTAATATAGTAGAGGGTGCAGTGGGAACGGGATCAGACGCCATGCGAGCGGGAAAAAAATTGGCGGTATGAAATTCGCCGGTTCAGCTAGTTAGCTATAAATCGTAAAACTGTATATAAGGTTCGGTACAATACCTTTTGTTTCAGCGGGCCGGCAATCCATACGTCGGACAAACAAAAAGCTCCGTACTTCAATCTATTACTTTGATTAAGTTTCGACTTATATCTAATTAACTACAGTTCAAATCTTCCACAGAACAGTTAAAGGAGGTTAGAAGGGCCTTGTGGGCGGGGAAGGCGCGCCGCACATATGAGCATTGCTCATATTCCACCGAAATTTAAACACAGTCGCGCTCTTATTGTGACAACGTATGAAGCTCCTCGAAAAAAAAGAATTATACCGTCTTGCGCTATAATAACGTGTCGGAAAGGAAGCCAAGTATGTAGTGTAGCCCGAGAAGGGATTTCTTTTCATCGGTAAGGCCAAAAACCTTAAAATACAAGTAATATTCGTAATTATTACAAAAGTATTATGTAGTTTGTAGACAAAAACGACATAATCGCAAACTGATACAAAATTATACATTGCTTGCAATACATGAGTGCCATCGTGTACTACGTGAGCGATCGCGCAGTGTATTGCGTTCTTTGCGATAGTCGCGTGTGCCGAGCCAACGCTTGTAATGCCGCCAATATCCATGCGTATCGATAGTGTTGGACAAAATGATCCGTTATAAACAGTGTCGATATTAAGTACGTACACAAATTGTTATTATCAATAATATTTTAATCAAGATACATTTGCTTATTACAGTCAATAATAATTGTTAAATTTTGTTTGATGTCAGCCGTTTATATTGTAAACACATGTATAATTTAATTTCAGGTTTCCAACAAATCCAGATATTAAAAAAAATTGGGTTTGGCTGAACTTCTATATTTTCAGTGAAGCGACTGCCCTCTGACCTTTACAACTTATTGGCGATATCGAAGCATTGCAATCAGACAGACAGAGTTGTTGGACATTTTAGGGCACCTGACAACCTGTAATAACTGATATAGGTTTTCGTATGGCAATCAGGATCGACGGCATAGCGTGTTCTCCGAGGCACGACCAGATCAATGCAATTACCCATATTCTTGCATAGGTACAAATATTTGCACTGACATGGAATGTCATTAGTTGATGTTACTATTAACGCAGAATGAGCTTACTCTATAAAGTACGCGACTTGTGTACCAAAACTTCAGATAGTATCAAAATTACGGAAGTTTTATCGATATCGAAAATCGACCTTTGGTCACCGTAACATGTATGAGAATTTTTTACTGCTTTCGTGCGTGTGTGAGTACACGTCCAGTGCAGTATTTGCATTAGTGTGAGAACTAATAGCAAACTCGTGATTTAAGTGTGCTGATTTATTTGTGTGCGTAAACCGCGTCGTATTGGTCTATTTTTTATAGTGGAGTTAAAGAGTGGGAGACAAGCGGCGACACGCGTCCTAATACAAATTAGGAACTATTTCCTTTCTAACCTCCTTTAACTGTTCTGTGAAATCTTCAGTTCTTTTACAACCTGATAAGCCGCGTATAGTTACCGGCACATATGATGACTCCAAGTCGTAAGAGAAACGAGACAATGAACGCACGCTTTGTTTAATATAATTTATAATCTATGATTTGTAGATTTTCGCTTCTCCGATGCAGCCGTTGCACAATGTGCTTTCTCAAAAGAGACCCAAAATCGCGTACCTACCTATCAACTGCGCATATTGCGTTTTTTTTTTATAAAAGGACATCAATTTGACTTTACCTCGCCTGATGGTAAGCTAAAGGCAAAGTCTCGGAAAGAGGGTCACCATCGTAAACATGCACCATGTTAACAATGGTAGCACTCAGCTTGACGGCCTCATCAGGTGCCTTTTCACGCCCCGCTTTAAGGACCCGGGACTGTAGGAAGAAGGAAACACGTGAGGTGGCAGGGAGTTCCAGGTCTTAATGATGCGGTATACAATATGTTATGACTAAGGAGGCTAAATATGCTATCTATGCATATCTACTTGCGCAAACTCGTGAGGAGCTGCCTCTTCACAAAATACGGGTTGCGCGTAAAGTTTGTACATCTTCACTTTAGGTGCGTAATGAGGAAACCACGACTCGCGTTGACACGCCATTGAGCTTTACTGATATCGCTGTTATTTCAATCAATCATATTATTAATATGGCAAGTTTTCATCTGTTCCCGTTAGTAGAATTAGGGTGACAGGTGGCTCCACTGGTCACCCCCAGGCCAGCGCTCATGAAGGACAGAGGTCGTTCTGTGACCTCCGACGTCCGGTTCGCCTTCGCTCTTCACGGGCTTCCGCGCTCGAAGTCTAGTCCGGAGCCAACCGGCCGCCTCCTTCTCGAGTATTACTTGCTCGCAGAAGGAGGCGACCGCACCCCAAGCGTTCGTGCATCGTACCATCGCTGTGAGCAATGTGGCGAGTGTGAGGACTCCCACCCCCAGAGCCGCCACTAGGACCCGCCTCGGCGTGTCCCACTTCACTTTGGTTTTGTGGAAAGTTTACGTGACTACTACTTACTGTCATAAAACTATATTGAACGGGTTCCGCTGAGATTTGTTTTGTGTTGTTTTAGTATCTGCATCACTGATAGGTGTTTGTCGCTCCGTCACATAATGTACCTTTAGCAAGTTGCTCCCCATGCGCAGAACGTACCTTTCTTAAAACGTATCGTACCTTTCTCAAAATACACCTTTCTCAAAATGTACCTCATTTTTGAAGACCTATCTATACCCCACACGTATGGATTTGATGAAAAAATTTTTTGGACTTTCATAGCTTTTTTTAATTTTTTGTGTGAAATGTCAGCAGCTGAAACTAAACTAAAACAGAAGAGTTTTTAGATATTCCCCAATACGCGTGTACACGTATTTGCCGTAATACCGCATTTCATTCAATCACGTTACTCCGATCAACGTTAATCCAATTCTATACGACTCGGTCTAACTCTGTATCGGTTTGTAGGAACGAAAATAACGATGTTTTCTATGTTGTAAAACCCATATTATAAATTAAAAATTCAACATCTATTCTTACAGTTTGTTTTATATAGTCATCTTTGACAGCCTCCGTGGCGTGGTGGTAGTGAAGCGCAACGCAGGATGCGCGGGTTCGGTTCCTGATCAGTGCAAATATTTGTATACATGAATATGGCTATTTACATTGGTCTGGGCGTTTCTATATATAATATGTATGTATTTACAATTTTTTTTTATCTAAGTATGTTTATCTGCATTCTAGATTCCATAACACAAGCTAGTTAAGCTATGCTTACCATGGGTCTAGATAGCGTTGTGTGGAATGTTGTGGAATATTTAGTTAATTTTAGTCTACTTAAGTACATATGAACATATATTCATGTCTGTAAGTTTCTCACAGAAAAGACAATAAATATAATACACTGTTAACGCCCACATTTCGCCAATTATGATTTTTGATCCCTCTTAATAGGGAGCAAGCCTAATTAACATCAAGTGGGCACTTCGTCATGGGCTAAGGAAAGAGAACAGCTCTAAGTCGCCTTCTACGACACCTAGGTATCCAGCTCGGATACCTCCCCCGCCGGAGCCGGAAGGGGAGGTTATGTCGGACTCGAACCGACTAAAACCACACACCATCTTTGGGTCTTTGGTTGTTGGAGAATGCAGGAAACATATCTCTCGCACCCCGGCGGACCCAGGACCATCTCTTTCGAGACGGCCCCATTCGGGTTGTGGGGACCGTAGCGTCCCCATCTAGCCCCGGGTATGGGGAAGCTAAGAAGATGGGGTAGCCTTATTCTACTTCACCCTGAACCAACATGGCAATCGTCTCCTAGATCAATAAAATACCCCAAACATTATCAAACTTATACCATCCATACTAATATTATAATTGCGAAAGTAACTCTGTCTGTCTGTCTGTCTGTCTGTCTGTCTGTCTGTCTGTATGTTACGCTTTCGCGCCGTAACCACTGAACCGATTTTGATGAAATTTTGTATAGGGGTAAATTAGACCTTGAGGAGGGACATAGGCTATGTTAACCGACTTCCACGCGGGCGGAGCCGCGGGCAAAAGCTAGTTATAAAATAATGGCGATATAAAATTCCGATTAGACCCAGAGGGAACAACAAGTAAGCCGTGTGGAAGTTGTGTGAAATTAATTTCTTCACGGGCGGCCGCGAGTAATGTGTTATCGACCAAAGGTAGGGAACTAGTGGTCCCCGAAGACGAGGGAGCTGGCAGGGGGTAGTATATTGACATTGTGGGCATTACCGATGTGATAATGTCTAACAATAAAATAGAGAAAGAACTTAATGTAGAAGCCAATGTATAGAACCGTATACTGAAGTAAAAATAAAGACTTTTTACGTGTTATATTAAACGGATAATAAATATTATACCTTTTTTTTTTCATGTGGAAATCCCCTCGCATACCTCCCCCGCCGGAGCCGGAACGGGAGTTTATGTTGGACTCCAACCGACTAAAACCGCACTCTAACTGAGGGGCGTGGTGCTAGGCCAGAGGTGAGGTTGTCTTCGACATATCCCTCGCACCCCGGCTGATCTAGGGCCATCCCTTACGGTCTGGCCCTCCTCGGGAAGGGGTACAACGGTGTCCACGTCTCGCCCCCGGAATGGGGAGGCGCGTCACCGTGGCCTGCTACTGCTTTTTTTTTTTTTTTATCGTGCGATAAATCCCCACGGATACCACCTCCACAGAGCCGGTGGAGGTGATTATGTCGGACTCGAACCGACTAAAACGCACGCCATCTTGGGTCCTTGGTTGCCGGAGGTGAGATTGCCAAAAGCATATCTCTCGCACCCCGACAGACCCAGGACCATCTCTTTCGAGATGGCCCCCTTCGGGTTGTGGGGACCGAAATGTCCCCATCTAGCCCCGGTTACGGGGAGGCGCACTTTGCGCCGCCGCCGCGGCCTGCTTCTGCTAGGGTGACAGGCGGCTCCACCGGTCACCCCCAGGCCAGCGCTCATGGAGGACGGAGGTCGTTCTGCGACCTCCGACGTCCGGTTTGCCTTCGCTCTGCACGGGCTTCCCGGGCCCGGAGTCTGGTCCGGACCCGACCGGCCGCCTCCTTCTCGAGCATTACTTGCTCGCAGAAGGAGGCGGCCGCACCCCAAGCGTTTGCGCATCGTACCATCGCTGTGAGCAATGTGACGAGTGTGAGGACTCCCACCCCTAGAGCCGCCACTAGGACCCGCCTCGGCGTGTCCCACGCCGGGCACTCGGTCAGCGTGTGCAGTCTGTGTCCTCGCTCGCATCACAGTGATGGCACTCGGACGTTGGCTCCTTCCGGATCCGACACAGGTAACTCCCGAAACACCCGTGTCCGGTAATCACCTGCGTCAGCCGGTACGAGAGGCTGCCGTGTGGCCTCTCTAGCCATTCCTCCATGATGGGTCTTACCGCCGCTATTACGGCGTGCCCTGCGCTTGGTCGCCCAAGTCGTAGCTCCCATTCCGGTACCATGTCCCTGTGGAGCTGAGACCTCACGGCCCGAATTTCTTCGGGCTCGGGTTCCCGTCCCTGCTCCCGCGCCTCCTTACAATACCGATATAGCATCGTGGCCTGCTACTGCTGGGGTGACAGGTGACTCCCCAGGCCCGCGCTCATGGGGAACGGCAGTCAGTCAGGAGGACCTTAAATACTCAGGCCATATATATCTTGTACCCAAATTGTGAGAAATAAAAGGCCCTGCCGCGCGCAGATTGTTTTACAATACCTAATCTATATAATACATTGGTGAATTTGAGCTCATCCACCGCAGTAGCACCCCATGCTATCTTCAAAATACATCCAAGAAACGTTTACTGCGCCTATAGAGCACATTTTAGGTCCATGATATCTATAGGTAAGTAATTATGTTTCAAGCAATAAGTTATTGGCGCACACAACACACTTTTGAAGTAAAACAATATTTTATTAACTGAAAGGACAATAGTAGATATATATTTTTCAAACATTGACGAATCCATATCCATACTAATCCATATCCATATCCATAATCCATAATCCATAATCCATAATCCATAATCCATAATCCATAATCCATAATCCATAATCCATAATCCATAATCCATAATAATATTATAAATGCGAAAGTAACTCTGTCTGTCTGTCTGTCTGTCTGTATATTACTCTTTCACGCCTAAACCACTGAACCAATTTTGATGAAATTTGGTATAGGGGTAGATTAGACCATGAGAAAGGACATAGGCTATGTTTGGTCGCGATAATCGACATCCACGCGGGCGGAGCCACGGGCAAAAGCTAGTAGAAAATATATAAAAAATAGAGCTGGTATTTCAGAAGTTTTTCTTAAGGTTAACTAATAAACGAAGTCAGAAATAAAAGATTCTACCCAAAGATAAAGGGTCGAAGATGGTGTCCCGTTGACTATAGATCAAAGACTTAACAACATAGCTGAGATGGATGACTATTATATAGTTGTACGTATGTATTTTATCTTGTCATTTTAGTTGAGGAGTTCCTCGATTTATGATTAGAGAATTATTGTGATTTCATTGTAGTATCAAACGTTACTAACAGAAACTAACCCCAAGCACAGAATCCATATCCATACTAATATTATAAATGCGAAAGTAACTCTGTCTGTCTGTCTGTCTGTCTGTCTGTCTGTCTGTCTGTCTGTATGTTACGCTTTCACGCCTTAACCACTGAACCGATTTTGATGAAATTTGGTATAGGGGTAGATTAGACCTTGAGAAAGGACATAGGCTATGTTTTGTCGCGATAACCGACATCCACGCGGGCGGAGCCGCGGGCAAAAGCTAGTAGATAATAGTTTATTTATTTATTCTTTATTGTACACTTGGTCTTTTTACAAAATAAGTGATAAATTATGTACAAAGGCGAGCTTAACTCAAGGTTGAGTTTTCTTCCAGCAAACCCGGGAGTGCACAGAGGAATAGCAATACAAAAGGAGGCAGTCCTAAGCTAAGCTAAACTACTTATGTTAAGAGTATATTCAGGTCGCTAAT
The DNA here is from genome assembly GCA_914829495.1 of Eilema sororculum. NCBI lineage: Eukaryota > Metazoa > Arthropoda > Insecta > Lepidoptera > Erebidae > Eilema > Eilema sororculum. The sequence continues at coordinate 6,969,779 of OU618533.1, forward strand.
GCAATGGCCGATTCGAACCTGCGACCGGTCGATCACAAGACTGTCTCCTACCACTCGGAAACTGACGCATCAACTACGCCGTATAAACTGATTGATCGCACCAAAATATTTAGTCACCAACTTTTTTTAAAAAACGTTTTGATTTGGTACCACAGTCTTCTGTAAAATATAGTAGCTCTGGCCGTTAGAGTCCTTCAGGTACGCCCAACCCAGGCAAATACTAAACCAAACCATTCAAAAAAATTGTTATCCCGCTACGTCCACGGCCATTGTAAAGCAACCGTTTTTTGGACAAGACACATCGAGTTCATACTTCATATTATATTTATTGAGAATGATATTCAGATCCATAGGTATTCAGGAGGTTTAAAAGATATAATAGCCTAGAACATTTCTCAGACTTAACCTGATCCTAGCGGCGTTAACTTTAATTCGTACCGCATTTTTAGAACAGAAATTGCCGAAGCCAGTGGAATTAAAACTTTCGCTATAGTTTTTCGGATTCCAAACAAACTTTGTTGTAAAGTCTGTTGAAAATATTATTGTTTAACTATTTCATGATTCCTGCAGGTATCTTGCCCAAATACAAGTATTAAGGTTTACTGTACATACCAGTTCATACTTATATAGGCGCCTTTTTATTAAATAGGTATACTTTCTTTCAGTGTCGTCATTTATACATTTATCTTACGACGGTCATAATGATAAACGTTACGTTAGGCCACCTTACCACAGAATAGATAATATACCTTACATCACAGCATTTGAGATCTAAAACGGCGTGCGGTTTTAGTCGACATAACTGCTCCACTACCCAACGAATACGGTATCCGTGTAGATTTTCACACAAAAAAGGTATACAAGAATGAGAGAAAGAGAGAGAGATAGAAGAATATAAGTAGACTTTGTTCTGTCTCAAGTACTGCTCATGTCTGAAGGGGGCCATCTCGAAGGAGATGGAGGAGATATGTTCCCTGCATTCTCACCTCCAGCAACCAAAGAACTATAGATGACGTGCGTTTTAGTCGGTTCGAGTCAAGTTGGGGGTGGTATCCGTGGAGATTTTTCACACGATAAAAAAAATACTGCGCGGGTACTATCAAATACAAGCCTGTATTACTCCATCATAGCTCCAAATATTATTTTACAGACGCGTTTCCCTAGGGGCCAAGGAATCAGTCTACTCCGCTACATATTTTGTTTACCTTGTTATGAAAAATACCTACTCACTGTACGAACAATCTTCTGTCGTCGTAGTTCGTGCAAAATACAAACGAAATATGTAGAATTTGTCTCAGGTCAAAATATAATTTACTAGCGAGTTCAGACAGACATGACACAAGTATTCGGAGAAAAGCTGAAATCTCGCCTGCAGTGATCTTTATATTATTTATTTATTTATTTATTCTTTATGCACAAATATAAAATATGTGTACAAAGGCGGACTTAATGCCGTAGGCATTTTCTACCAGTCAACCTTAGGGTGATGCAGAGATTTGTCTAGGTAGGTGCTCGAAGTATCGATCTAGTACGTAGTAATTATGATACATACAAACGGCAAATATGATAATATACTTAAATATACCCACATATACATACACACACATACATATACTTATACCTACATATATACATACACATATACATACATACATACATACGTTCACAAATACTTTATACTGTACACTGTACATACACCGGATTACACAATTACAGTCTGTGCACTTGTATATCAGATTTCATTCTAATAATAAGTGAATACAATAAATATAAGAGCTTTTCTTTTCATTTGATAGCCTAACTACACTAGTCTAGGTAATCCCGCGAATCTGCCCGCGTGGAAGTCGGTTACAGCGAGATTTAGTTAAAGGTATTTTCCGGTTCTACTTAAGAGCGCGCATAAAGCTAGAAAAAAGTCAGATTTCACCCGCACACTTCATACGTCCCGCTCTCGTCTGTCCACTCGTCTGTCGCTCCGCAGTATTTTGTGTGGCAGCTAACCGCCATGTTTAGTACGCAGGCGCACAGTATACCCAAAATAATCAGATTAAATTTGGCAAAGTACGAGCTCGATCATTATCTATATAAGGTATACTTTGAACACACAATAATTTTATTTTTGGTGATAGATAAAATGAGTGGGATTTGTAAAATAAACATAAGCATTGAAATAAAACCACTTTTTACGGATTCTATCGCGTATATTTGTTATTATTTACTTTGTAAACCGACGTTTCGGCTTCTGCAAATTTACGCAAAATGAGCTCACTGTGTTGTTAAGTCTTGCTGGATTTTGCTGCATACTGGGTTTGATTAAGTGGATGACTGGGCCCCAAGCTGGTGGTACGTTCCATCCATCCTCTCTATTAAAATTTGGGTGTTTTTTAATTTCAATAGCCTCTTGGATCATTCTAGGAAATATCGATGTTCTTTGGCGAGTATCTTCAGATACTCGCCAAAGAACATCGATATATTAATAAATTAAATATTATTTTAAAAATAAATATTCCACAACATTCTACACCACGCTATCTAGATCCATGGTAAGCTTTTATAGCTTGTGTTATGGAATCTAGAATGCGAATAAACATACTTACATACTTTTTTTTTGTATATATATACATATTATACATAGAAACACCCAGACTAATGCAAATAGCCATATTCATGCATACAAATATTTGCACTGAGCGGGATTCGAACAAGCGCCTCCTGCGTGGCAGTCGCATGCACTACCGCCATGCCACAGAGACTGTCAATTAATAAATTAATATATAAATTTATTTTTGGTGATAGATAAAATGAGTGCGATTTGTAAAATAAACATTAGCAGCTTAGCTTTAATAAACAGCTTAAAATATAGTGGTCAAAATATGAATGCATATCTTTTGAAATCGTCAAATATTAATATTAACACATTTATATCACGAAATAAATTTTAATAAATTTTCACTGTATTATTATAATTTGTTGTGTTTTAGATAAAATCTTCCTAAGAACTCGACGATTCGCTAAATAATTTTACAGGTAGTGCATAAATAATACGAAAAAGTAAGTTAAAGAAATATTTATTTCAATAATAATTACAAAATGCTTACATGTAATATACTTTCAATTTTGTTATAGGTAGATAAGAATAAGGTAAATTAAAGTTTATTTCATACTGAAATTGGTTCAAGACGCCTAAAGATATTACTTTCAGTTCATAAAAGTAGACGATCACTGTAGAAAATTAATTTGAAAAAATATCTTTTTAATCTATAATTGGAAATACAAAAAGAGTTGAAGCTATTCTATGAATATGACGTCAATAATGTGGATATTACGAGGCCGTTTACGAAATTTTGTCATTTTGCTCGACATTGTGATTTTAGAAATGTGATTTCATAGTTAAAAACTGTATTAATTAGAGGTTAAATGAATAAATAAGAAAGATCATCTCAAATAGTAATGAGTAAATGAGCTAGGTACGGTATTTACTTATTTTTATTACATGATTTTGATTATTCTACCCAAAACACACGCCTATTTGTGAGTTTTTGTGGAAAAGGTTAAGGAAATGACCTATTACTTATTGTTTTGACGGCTAAACAGTATGAAAAACTTACTACGTATTTTCCTGAAAACTATCTATTTCTTCAGTGTATTACTTTTAACTAGTTCATACAGAATATGAAACTAAAAATATTCAATTTGGACAAATTTTTCGAAAAATTCAAACCACAATAGGACTTCAACGCCAGAGTCGTGAACCCTGGCGTTCCAGTGCTCTTACTCTGAGCTAGCCTTCCAGGGGGGTCGTCCGTGTTCCGTGTGGTTGAATTTTTCTATTACTTGTTTTATATTGCTGCGCCTCACTATGGTCGCGCGTGCGCGGCAGCTCGAACGTCATCCTGAGCGCGCTGGCTAATCGGTGGGACTCCCCACTGGTATGCCGTTGGCTGCAGCTACATGCCCCTATGTATCGCCTTCTGTACATATAGCAGAGGGAGCGGCGCCGAGGGCCATTCTAGTTTATATATTATTGCTAAGGTACTAACACTAGATTAAGATTTTATTTTATATGCTACTAACACTTATGGATTCGATAATAATCTGAAATAAATTTATTCTATTCTATTCTTTATATTTGATTTGCTTGATTTATATAAATGAATGTTTAACCAAAGCAAAGGAAATGGCTTATTATGTAGTGAGATTTTGAAACTCACTTCTCTAATATATTTTTTTATAAACAGTACTAGTCGGGATGTTCTCTACATTAGAAGTTGATCTGAAAAAAGACAAAATAAATAGTCATGGTTCTAATAACTTCATTCACATAATTTTAACGTAACATAGTACAGTTACTCAAAATAAATAAAACAACATGGTAAATATCCCGGTGTGTAATCACACTACATATGGTGAGTACATCGCTAATGTGAATGACCATGTGAATCTCAAACCATACCATTCTACTCTTTTATATTACACTCGGCGCTGGCTAGCCAGTTCCTTTGCTTGAACTTAGCTTACACGCTACTGCGTGTCTAGATTATACAACGTTGCATATTTTTTTATTCTATTTAGTGAATAGAATCTTAAATGTTTACTGTATGTGAGAAAAAAAATTGCAATAAGCTTACAAGTTACAGTTTTTATTAAGCGATGCGACTGGATCGGATTCATCAGCTTATGTTATGTTACGAGCTGAAGCAACTCTGAAAAGCATTAAAATTGATAATACAATGTATAAGTACTTTCGCAAAAATATAATTTATATTACTGCTATAAAAAATAACATTAGTTACATACTTCAAATAAACACGCGAGGTGGTCTAAGACATCTATTTGATTTTCATATACTATACCCGGGCTACCTGGCAACGGTTGATACTTAGTAACCAAGTAAAGAAAATAAAGAAATATTACTTTCGACAAATAACAAAGAGTTGAATTCTTAGTCTTTTTGATTCTCTTTTAGAGTTTATCTTTTGATTTTTTTTTATTTCCCATAATTTCGACGAACTTTTTCGACGGAAAACAGAAAAACAGTCCTCTTGTCTCAACGGGGCGACCCCGACTAATTGATGAAACAACAGATGGCCGGCACCTCGGGTCAGGTGCGATAGCAAGAGACCGTTATGCGCGAAATAAGAACGTCGTAAGCGCCGAATTCGTTTTTTTTTAATTACTCGTAAATTCCAGATAATTTTAACAAAGTGAAAAATTGAGTCACTAGGTTTTATAATTTTATACTTTGTACATAAAAATTGACTCAGTTATATGAATAATCTTGGAAATAAATTAATTTTAATCAAAAATTAGGCCCAACTTTGTGATCTTATTTTATCGACAAAATATTATTATTTTATGTTTTCGCCAAATTGAGTACCTTTCAGATATAACATATTTTCTATTTAAAAAAAAACAAGCTCATTTGTGGCACACTTTCGGGTATAAAAATCCAATCAAAGATCGGCAATTTTCCTTTATACCCCCTCTTAACCGATTGCGATCAAACTTACGTAAAACGCCAGACCAAGAGTTTTAGTTATTGATTACCCTTTTTTTTGACTGTTTGGTCTGATATTTGGTACATACGTGTACATTCAGTGTCGATGACAATATATTTTTAATTAGTTTTACTTAAAAAAGTAATACTATATCAACTGTTATATATCAGCACATGCAAAAAAACCAATGTACCAACTTTTCATCCAATTTATATTATGTTTGTTTTGTGTGTGCATAAATCTTAGATAAATAAATTTAAAAAAAAAACTGAGAATACAAGGCTTTTTTTAAAATTCAATTAAAACTCACTTAATAAGCTATTTAATTTTAAATATTAAATTAGAACTTACCTAATAATCTAAAATATTTACAAGAATAAAACAATTTGACTGGATACGACTCTGCCATCCCTTCTAGGACAATAGATGCGAGTTTATGTATGTACCAAGTACCAAAGCATGTATGTTCTCTTCAGTCATCACCATTACATGTAATGGGACTCATTTAATTCCACAGAAATAATCATCTACCATCTCAAACGCAGTTTCCTGAGCAAGATTACCTGCTAATATATTGTAAATCTACTTCAAAATCTGGAGTAACAGCGCCGAAACGAACCGCCTAAAGAAGTAATTGAAGTGTGAAATTGAATTCCGGACTATATTGATTTAATTACCCGTTTCAAGAACTGCCTGTGGTGGATATAAGACCACTTGCGGATTTAGCAAGTTGAGTTTGTAATTGAATTAAATATATTTACTCTCTTAATACAACCTGTCGCAAAATATACTAACGAAAGTTTGTTCGGATTGCCTTGAATTAGTTTAGTTTTATTACTACCCGAACGCCGAGGAAATGTTATATTCTTATAATCCATACTAATATTATAAATGCGAAAGTAACTCTGTCTGTCTAAGTGTCTGTGTGTCTAAACCACTGAACCGATTTTGATGAAATTTGGTATAGGGGTAGATTAGACCTTGAGAAAGGACATAGGCTATGTTTTGTCGCGATAACCGACATCCACGCGGGCGGAGCCGCGGGTAAAAGCTAGTAATGTTCTAAAGGTTACCGGTAAGAGATCGCTCTTAGCGATAAGGCCGCCATTTGTACGTAATGTCATACACTGTCTATACATAAACATACATAAACATAACATAAACTCACGCCTGTATTCCCCGAAGGGGTAGGCAGAGGTGCTAGCACCCACATTTCGCCAGTTTATGTTTAGGTCCCAATGTAATAGGTGGCGAGCCTATTGCCATTTACCGGGCACTTATAAACCTGCGATAAATACACACTTAACTTCGAAAAGCATCGAAAAGTCATTGGTGTGTGCCATGGTAAACCTGGGATCGAACCCGAGACCTCGTCTCAGCAGTCCATTACCCATACCACTAGGCTACCGCAGATACTGTCTATACATTTACTGTAATACTGATGTACAATAAAGATTTATCTGTCTATCTATCTATCTATAGTTTTCGCGCGTTTCTTTTATGTAAATACCAGTTTTTGTACGCGACTTTATCAGCGCTAAGTTTGGAATAAAATGTTATAGGACACACTGCTCGTCAAAGTTTCTGTGAGCCTAGTACTTCATGCAAATGAATCTACCAGTGTCACAGAAATACTGATCCCGTGACCGCGACCCACAGGAACCTATAACCGGGATAAAATAAAGGTCGAACAGGATAAAAAAGTATCCTATGTCCGTCTCTTAGTTCTGAGCTACATCCCTACCAATTTTCAGCCAAATCTGTATAGCCTTTCTTGAATTATAAATAGTGTAACTAACACAACTTTCTTTTATACATACACTAGCTTCTGCCCGCGGCTCCGCCCGCATGGATGTCGGTTATCGTGACCAAACATAGCCTATGTCCTTTCTCAAGGTCTAATCTACCCCTATACCAAATTTCATCAAAATCGGTTCAGTGGTTCATGCGTGAAAGCGTAACATACAGACAGACAGACAGACAGAGTTACTTTCGCATTTATAATATTAAGTATGGATAGATTTATTCGGTTACTGATATGAAAATACAAACCACCATTTAGGGTTTCAGCTCATTTGTTTGTTGTTTACTTTAGTATCTACATTAATTTATATTTCATCTCTCGTTTCGGTCTTATTCGTGCATTGTTTACAAGAAGCCCCTGCGGAGCTATATTACGTGGGAATGTACAACAGCTGTTTCATTTCAATTAATTAAAAATACAAACATACAAAACAGCATCCATCGAAATTCCTTGCAATGTTTTTACGCAATAAAGCAAAATTTCCACTGAGGAGAAAACGCAGGAGAAAATTGGGACTATATAACGATGTTTTGAAAATACGAAGGTTCAATAGTCTCGCTTGACTGTTTCATAAAGTATGATAGAGATTGGGGACCTCGACGACATGATGGATGAAAATATGGTTTCCCTGTATTGCACTTCTCGTTAGAATAGAGTAATGGTTATGTTGACAATAGGTACGAATGTTATATAGACTTTCAACTTTAATAGATATGTTGAGTCATCTCATGTTATGTACGACGTGGGTCAACCGGGGTGCGAGGGATATGTCGATGACAACCTCAACTCCGGCCTAGCACCACGAACCACAGTCGGCGTGCGGTTTTAGTCAGTTCGAGTCCGACATAACCTCTAATTCCGGCTCCGGCAGAGGAGGTATCCGAGGGGATTTCCGCACGAAAAAAAAAGACATATACGACGAGCCATTTTATTGCCATTGGACTACTTTGTCTTTAGGTGTGCTTTTGGATATCTTTGGCTTGGTGCGCTTTTGGACCTAATTAAACCCTTCGGCCTGATTGGAAACCAGTTTCCATAACAGAATTATTTTTGAAATAAAACCACTTTTTACGGATTCTATCGCGATATATTTGTTATTATTACTTTTTACGACTTATACTTCAAATTATGTGACAACTACCATAGTGAGTCACACCGCGAAAATGGCTGCTGCAAAGCAGCCGAAACGTCGGGTTAAAAAGTAATAATAACAAATATATCGCGATAGAATCCGTAAAAAGTGGTTTTATTTCAATGAGTGACATTCGCGTAAACTTCAGAAAATATCATGTAGAATTATTTTTCTTTTAACGAAACCTGGTGTCCAAGAATGAATAATAATTCTTTGAAATAAAACAACTTTTTACGGATTCAATCGCGATATATTTGTTATTATTTACTTTTTAAACCGATGTTTCGGCTGCTTTGCAGCAGCCATGATCGCGATCATCAGTGGTTTTATTTCAATGAGTGACATTCGCGTAAACTTTAGAAAATAATAATTCTGTTTTCGAAACTGATTTCCAAAACAGAAAGATGGATCGTCGTTCGAAATAAAACTGTTCAGCAAGGTACAATTTCCTGGCCACTTACAAGTATCATTATGATACCAACTAAACCTTGGTTTCCAATCTGGCCAAAGGGTAATTAACAAATGGTGCAGGTTCTCCTCATGGAGTTACGAAGTCAGATGTCAGTCGTTTCCATAACAGCCGCAAAGTGAAAACAAAGTGAGGCGAAGGCTTCGGATGCCATCGGGAACAATGATAAGATGATGATGAGTCCCTACCCCGCAGTCTTCTAAGCAATGACATCAATTGTTCAAAGAATTGCGTAAAAAGTAGGTAATTACCAATGAAAACCCAATAAGTATTTAGAAAAACTAATTTATTAATTCACTTAACTACCTAAACACTAAACATTCAATAGGCAGTTTTTTTTTTTCACATTGGGGCAAGTTGGAATTCAAATTAATTCTTAATAATTTTTGTTTTTAAAAACTTTGCAGTCTGTCTGTACCAAAATAGTATTAATTTGCACACAAAAATTATTCGAGGTGAATAAGGAAAGTAAAATAGAATTCAGAATAAATATTACGTTTGGGGCGAAAAAGGAATAAAATGTGGGGCGAACACGGATTTTTTTATGTGGGGTAAAGCTTCGTGAGGCGAACGCGGAATAAATCATTTATAGCATTTATTATTCAAAAACTTCAAAACTCAACTCTTCAACAGTCAACACTACGAAAAATAAAATTCTACTTGAATGAACGAGTACTCGTAAACAACAAAAATGTATCAATTTGAGATTGACATGAGCATTTACATTGATAGTAGGCGCTTGAAACAGCGCTGAAATATCGGATCCTTCAAAACAACAAACATGGTAAATATCCCGCGCGAGTGTTTTACTATCAATTTTCAAGTTTGTACATCAATTTATTTTAATCAACGTGGGATTCAAAGTTCGTATCTGAAAGATTTATAATTTCTACCAAACAAAAGATAACAGCTCTCCAACATAAGAGCATGGCTTTTGAGGAGATTTATTTCAGTAAAACTTTGGTGAATAAATTATAAGTAGTTCATTATTTTGCCCAATATTAGGTAGCTGTATTATGTCACGTAACTCTATGATTGATTCCAAAATATTGTAATAGCGTAGAAGGTAATTAATCGATCGATGTGTAATTCTTAAATGACGGATAAATAAACTGCCATTCCGGTTTGTGCAATAAATGATATGTAAATATATAATTCATGCACGTACAAGCAACCTCGACTACCCCACAGGCCACTAGTCTTCACAAAAACATCTGAAGATGAAAACAAATCTCCTTAATCAAATAAACCTCAAACTCATATCCCCAATAAAAGGTAACAGAAAAAAGCTTTCAATAGGAAAATAGAATGTCACATTCTCGTACACTATAAAGATTTTTTGAGGTAGATTGCAGAGCACTCGAGTGTCCCTAACGCTAGACAAACCGAAGCGTAGATTGGAGGAAGAGGCTCTTCAAACCTCTTTATTAAAGCCTTCTATGGAGAAGTACCTTCGTTAGGGATCGTTGTACAACCGTAGAATTGAATAAAGAATGCGTTGAAATGCGAATGAAAAACTGGTTCACTTTGAATACTGGAAGATTCGAAAATGTTTTCAAAAACGCATTCATGATGAAAGTATTTGTAACATAACATACATAACATAAACTCACGCCTGTATTCCCTGAAGGGGTAGGCAGAGGTGCTAGCACCCACATTTCGCCAGTTTATGTTTAGGTCCCAATGTAATAGGTGGCGAGCCTATTGCCATTAACCGGGCACTTATAATCCTGCGATAACTACACACATAACTTCGAAAAGCATCGAAAAGTCATTGGTGTGTGTCATGGTAAACCTGGGATCGAACCCGAGACCTCGTTACCTCCATTACCCATACCACTAGGCTACCGCAGATGTATTTGTATAAATGTCAAATACATATACCTCCCATAGACTTCCAGAATGACCGATCGAAAGCAGCCCGCATCCGCATCTCCTTGGGCGAGGCCTATGTTCAGCAGTGGACTATATGTGGCTGATATGATGATGATGATGATGACATAATACCTATCCATTTTGATGACGAAGATCTTGTTGAAAGTCATTGTACTGTGCAGATCTCTCTAAATAATCAATTTACATATTTGAAAGTGTACATTCATTAGTTTTCAGCAACCATTGTCTGCATAAAAGTTACTGGTAGTTAATATACATTTTCAGTTTAGGCAATTATCTTGAACAAATACTTACACTGGTACGTAATTATTACTGGTACTTTTTTGGTTATTTCAACTTTCATTACGTATTTATTAATGAAGGTTTATTATCACCTATTGTGTAGCTTACAGCACAGTCGTGTTTATTGTTAATTATGTATATTAGAAATTTATAATTTATAAATATCGAGTAATAATAGCAGTGTAAGGAAAAATAAGTGTGTCGCGTGATCGCAATTGTTGTGTGTTTCGTTTTGCATTTTTGCTGATATGTAAAAATGAACTAAACAGAAAAAGAAATCGTTTTATACTAAATATCGATGGAAAGTTCAGGCTCTAGCCCGTTTGGCCGAAGCCAAATAATGCACCGAAGTCCTCCGCCGACGCCTGCTCAGCGACCCCAACCGATAGCACCACCAGATGACACTGAGTGTGACTTGTCACCACAAGTGTTGCCGACCACGGAAATCCAGAAATGGATGGGGAAGATTGACGAAATGCTTAGCGAAGTTTGCACTATTGTAGGGGAAGGGAAGAATAACTCGGACCAAAAGCTTCGAGTAAATAACCTGTGCCGACAGGTATCAAACGGTACATCCCAAATGGCCGTTATATACCAATCCTTGAAGCAGAGGACACTCGTGGCCCACGAACGCATCCAGCACCTGCAGGGCCAACAGAATGTTGTGACCTCCCTTGAACAATTTAAATTTGTCGTTGAAGAGAAAATGGAGAAAATGAAACCAGCAGAGGCATCTTCGTACGCGAACATGGTGAAGAAAGGAACTGATAGAGTCGTCCGTCCTGCAAACCTCAGTGCCGTTGTCATCTATCCTAACGACAGAAGCAAAACCAGTGATGAGACCAAGGCCTTGGTCCAAAAAATCATATCACCGGAGGAACTGAAATTACACGTTCGTGGGCTTAGGAAAGTCAGAAACGGGGGCGTTATAATAAGCACGGAAGGAAAAACGGACGTGGAAAAACTTAAGAGCTCCGACAAATTCACTTCATCAGGCCTTACGGTTGAAGAACCTACCAAGCGCAGACCAAGAATAGTGGTAATTGGAGTCCCTATATCACTTACGGAACAGGAGGTACTAGAGTGCATTTATGAGCAGAACCTCGTAGATAAGGTGCCGAATTACACACGTGAGTCCTTTATTAAAGACATTAAGCTGAGCCATAAATCAGGTAAGAAGAACCTTCCTTCATGTAATTATATCTTGGAGGTACCTCCTTCCATCAGAAAGGTACTCATAAGCCAAGGGCGCATTTTTATCAATTGGACATCGTGTCCAGTAAGGGATTTCACTATCGTGACCAGATGTTTCAATTGCCAGATGTTTGGGCACGCAGCGAAGTTCTGTCGTGAAACAACTGCTACTTGTAACCACTGTGGAGAAGCGGGTCATTCTCACAAGGAGTGCACCAAGAAAACTTCTCCCCCAGTATGTGCTACGTGCAAACGTTTTAGGAGGAAATGTGACCACCAAACAGGCGATGCTAGCTGCCCAGCTCGTAAATACGCGGAGGCCAATTATATAAATTCCATAGACTATGAGGGCGCCTAAGAGCGTCACCAATCAAACTATATTTTAAGCACATTAGACTTTCTGTTTAGTTAACTTATTTGTATATTTATTTCCAAAGTTGTATAATGACATCAAATCAATTGGTAAATGATCTAGATAGCTTTTCCGTGTCAGAAATGAATATTTGTAATGTGGACAACTGCAAACAGTTCCTACCTACAGGGGGAAAATTACTAACACTATTAACGCAAAATATTCGTAGTATTAACTGTAATATAAATGGCCTGGAGGTATTGTTGCATGATCTAAACGTAAGTTGTGATATCATAGTTCTAACGGAGTGTTGGCTAGAGAGCCAGGGAAATAACCTACCCTGTCTTGATGGTTATTCATCATATGCTTCCGGTAATTTTATTAACCAAAACGATGGGCTCGTGGTGTATGTGAGGAAAAACCTAATCACTGTGGTAGAGGAACCGTTATTTCATGGATGTAGCTGTCTGACTATTAAAATGAAGGATGATACGGTAGTCATCGCAATCTATCGTCCTCCATCACAAAATGTAGACCTATTTTTAGAATCACTTGACATAACCTTAAAGGGGTTAACAGCTTTTAAAAATGTCATAATCATTGGGGATATTAACATTAATATTGTTCCTGAGGAAGCCAAGGCTGAAGCGCACAAGTATCTGAATATTTGCTCATTTCATGGTTTGCTACCCACCCACTATTACCCAACATTTACAACTGGTTCATGTATGGACCATCTTATCATAAAAACTAAAGTACCAGCTAAAACACTAATAACTAATTCTTGGCTCACTGATCATCGGGCTATCTTATTAGCATTACAAACATATTCACCTAGGAACACTTTCATAAACAACGTGACTAAGGTGAACATGCGTAGCCTCGAAAATGACATACGCAGCATTAATTTTGACCCAGTTTACACCTCAAACGATCCAAATACCTCATTAAACTACTTTATTGAATCTGTGCAATCAGCAATATTAAAAAATACTTCCACTAAATTAGTACCTAGAAAATATAATAACATCAAGCCATGGATTACTCCGGGGCTCGTCCGATGTATAAGACATAGAGATAGACTACACCTTAAAGCGAAACATGCACCTGAAAATGAAACATTTGCACTTATATATAAAAGGTATAGAAATTTTTGCAATAATCTACTTAAAAAATTAAAGATACAACACGACAGAAATGAACTGCAAACGGCGGGTACCAGTACTAAGCTAATTTGGAAATTCATAAAAAAACACACGTTTAGATCAAAACCACCCGAACCGCCACTCGATTTATTGTCTAAAGAAAACCCACTCGACACAATGAATCAAATTAACACTTACTTTGTAAATGTTGGTAAAGAACTAGCAGAAAATATTCCAAATCCTACTTCCGCTACATGCGTTGCCACTACCTTGGAAACCCATATTGTACGCCCAAGCTGGACTAAACTAAGCTCTTTTGTTTTATTAAATACTGACGCTGAAGAAATACTGAGAATAATAGCGGGGCTGAAGGACAATTGTTCTACTGGGTGGGATAACATACCTAATAGCATACTAAAAAGATTCAGATTCGTGTTTGCACCTCCCTTGACACATATTTTCGAACTATGCCTAACTAATGGCATATTTCCAACATCGCTTAAAAGGGCAGTCGTCACGCCGATATTTAAATCTGGTGACAAAACCTGTGCGAATAACTATAGACCTATTTCAGTACTAACAGGCCTTTCTAAAATATTAGAAAAAATTATACACACTAGATTAACTAAATACCTGGAAGATAATAATTTACTTTCTGATAGTCAATTTGGTTTTAGGCCAAATAGGTCAACCAGTCAAGCTGTACATACACTAACAGACTATGTCACTAACAACCTAGATAAAGGCATGCACACCATGGGAATATTTCTTGACCTGGCCAAAGCGTTTGATTCTATTTCCTGTTCTATACTAATAAAAAAACTAGAAGCTCTTGGAGTAAGAGGGACGCAACTATTATTACTGACGGATTATCTGAAGGACCGTCAACAATGTGTTAAAATTGGACAGAACGTGAGTTCTGAAATGAAAAATAGTGGGTATGGAATCCCTCAAGGGAGTGTACTAGGAACAACTTTATTTTTAATCTATATAAATGAACTTTGCAGTTCGACCCTTCAAAATGGATTTATTATATCTTATGCCGATGACACGGCTCTTTTATTCGCGGCCAAATCAAGAGAGGAGTTATTTAAACACGCTCAAAATGGTTTCAATTATGTGACTAAATGGCTTCAGAAAAATCTTCTATCACTAAACACTGACAAAACGAAATACATGTTATTTACAATGCGGAACACCAATAAGCCAATGACTAATATAAACATATGTGCACATTACTGTACAACCGCTGACATTGCATGCGCTTGCCCTACATTAACTAAAACTGATAATATTAAATATCTTGGTGTAACGATTGACACAAATTTGAATTTCCGAAAACATATTGAATTGCTATGTACTAGATTACGAAAATTAATGTATATCTTCAAGAACTTACGCTCAATAGCGGGCTCTAAGATAATTAAACTGGTATACTTGGCCTTGTGCCAGTCCATTCTTACCTATTGTATAACTTCCTGGGGTGGAGCAGGACGCACAATCTTGCTCCCCCTTGAGCGCGCTCAAAGAGCAATCCTAAAAGTAGCCACGTTTCGGCCATTTAGGTTTCCCACAGATCAACTCTACAAGATATGTAAAGTGCTAACAGTGCGTCAACTGTTTATTCTAAATATCACTCTATACCAACATACCAAACTTACACCCACAATAAATCTAGATAAGAGACGAAAAGATATAGTTTGTGAAAGACCAAAAACTAAACATGAATTTGTAAATAGGTTTTATATATTTTTGGGTCCTTTTCTATATAATAAACTTAACAAACAACTAACCATACATAGCTTAAACTATTGGAACTGTAAGGTTTTAGTTGCAGAATATCTAGAGAAACTAGATTATGCTGACACGGAGAAACTGCTAGAAATATTAAAGTAGGTAGCGATAAGCTGTAGATATAGATTCTTTTGTTTATATTGTTTAATTGATTGCAATACGTAACTTGTAATTGAACGGACATAACCTGAAACACAGGTTTTTCAAAAACCTAGATCAGGTAGGTCGCAAATTGTAAATATTAGTGATATATATTTTAAATTCCATTTCCTTAACGTATAATACAGTGTTTTTTATTGCACATGAACTCTTAATGTAGACATTTTTAGCAGTAAAGTAGTTATATTTGACCTCATTTGTAAAACTAGTAATAATACAATGTACAGCCCTTTTTTGATAAATAAATAAATTATTATTATTATGTTTCTCCGTTCCGTGACTCTCGGGACTATGGAGTCCCGGGCCTTTGGAAGGCGTGCGTCGGGCCGAAGCCAAGACGTAGAGGCCCTTTTAAGAGAGTTTAATATGCTAGGGATAGACACACATGGCGGATACCACCCCCGAGCGCACAATATGATACACCCGGGGATGGTCCCCGCTAGGTGCAGAGACTATTGGAATAATGGAAACTAGATTATGGGCTATGGGGTTGAGTATTGGATGGACTGGTGAATGGGCTATGGGGGGAGACTAACGGACGCCTGCCATGACAATAAGTCTCAAAATTGTTAAAAAGGCAGGTGGTGACTCGCCAACTCATTGCATGGGCCCCATTAAAATAGCCACGCATAATGCGGCCATGGAGCAACACACGTTGAGCGGCTAAGGTTGTCGAGAGGTGAGTCTGCGGGGTGCAAGATCGCGATACAGAAGTCGGTCAGCAGGCCCCCGGCGTTATGACATTTTACACTTCCAACCTGGAGCATAGGTTCCGCTCTTGCGACTCCACTCTTGGCCAGCCAATAAAGGCAAGCACAAGAGGCGGGGCGGAATGAATTCCAACCCTCGGGAGAATCAGGGTTCGTGGTGTCGCCACTCACCAACAGCTCGCCACAAGCTGCCCCTGCGGGGTTATTATTATTATTATTATTATTCAATATACATCAAACGTAGCTTAATATCCGTAGAACTAATAACAAATTGGTACTCCAATAAACTAACTTTCACAAGTACCTATACCAATAAAATACCGACACTCATTACCAGTTTTCATCATAATAAATAAGAACTCTATTTTATCCTATTTTCCGAGAGATTAGGGCAACCTCTTTCATCTTTAATGTTTTGCTTTGTTACATTTTGGTTAATAAACTTGTATCTTTGAACAATTTTTATTCAGTTAACGTAAATAAGATTAGCGGCAATGATTACAGGCATAATGGGCCTATGCAAAAGTGTCCTGTTGACGGCAAAAATTGCGTTGTCAATCAAAACCAATTGTATGCAACGATGTTACATATTATATTAAAGCTCTATATTGTATGGATGTACCATTGTATGAACAAGAAAATAATCAAAAATTGAAAGTTACCAACTCGCGGTCTCCCCGAGTTGATGAATGACCCAGTGAAACACATGAAATATGTTTTTAAGTGTAATTCTTGGCTGATGAGTTTTTTCGGTACATTCTTAATATTGCATTACAATATTCTTAAGTACAGTATTATTACAAAGTCTCAAAATGATCTTAAGGTACATACATACATACAATCACGCCTATATCCTTTGGGGTTAGGCAGAGGTGAATTAACACCCTCATTTCACCAATCATTGGATTCGGTCCCACGTAATAGGGGTAAGGGGGTAAGCCTATTGCCGCATTGTTGTATTAGCACTATTGTTGACTCAAGCCAAGCATCTGAGTCTGAGTCTGGGCTGTATATATCTGTCTGATGTTAAACAGCCCTACCCTTTAGTCGCCTTATGGGAAGAGATGGGGTGGACCAAATTCTACTCTGCCGGCAACCACGCGGCTGATCTTAAGGTATTAAAAGCAAATTAAACTGTTTTATATTGATTTAATTTGTAGGTATTATTGGCAGAACTACCTTTAGTAGAACCAAATATCAGAGCAATCCGTCAACAAGAAGGGGATAAATCAAGTCATTAAGATCATTTTAAAGTACGCATATTTGAAATGCAGGAATCTAAGTGCCAAAATTAAAAGGGCACCATTTATTGGCCAAAGCTCAAAGCTTTAATTTTATTCGACCCGCGGCGTCCCTGTCGAAATAAACCAACTAAAATTAGATAAATGTGGGTATTAATAAGGCTCTGTCTAACGGTATGATGTTGATTACGTTATGTAAAATAATACTAACTCATTATTCTCGAAGTAGTAATATAATAGGTTTTAACAAAAATGATTGCGTCTGTTTATTTGGTGTAATGAGTTTGTAAATTCTACTTATTATAAATAAGTAGTGTTAATCTCTTATTTCAATTATTTTGTTTTTGCTATTATAACTTGTTTTAGCGTGTTCAAACTGTTACACTTAATATCTCACCTAATGACTGGTGAAATAAACAATGAAGTATCAGTGATGTGAATGATGAAGTGAACGGTGAAGTAAACGGTGAAGGGAACGGTAAAGTGAACGGTGAAGTGAACGGTGAAGTGAACAGCGAGGTGAGCGGTGAAGTAAACGGTAAAATCAAAAGCAAAATAAACGGTGAAATGAACAGTAAAGTGAAGAGTGAAGTGAACGGTGAAGTGAACAGTGAAGTGAACAGTGAAGTGAATGGTGAAGTAGAAGGAAGTGAAGGATCGAATTGATTAAAATCATAGTATGCAACCATCTCTCGACAAACGGTGAAGTGTTCTAACATTAGTACAATTCTAGTATATGTATATTTCTTTATTTTGAATCATGCTTTCTAAAATCGTAAATTATAATATTTGTTGATTTACTAGCAAGTCCGAGTTTGAGTTATTGATTTTCCGTTCCAAAAGCGATATCCCTTCTTACCTGTCCCTCTCATTAAACTCCCAATTCTCTAATATTTTAATCCCAAACTGCCCAGCGAACGGCAATTTTCTTTTATTACATTGGATCATAAATATAGCTGGTGACTGGTGAAGTGTGGGAGTAAATGTTCCTCTGCCTACGTCTATATTGACATACAGGCGCGATTGTATTTACGTACACGCACGCTTATATATCCCTGAAGACATAAGCATGTTAGGCAGAGATGTATAAACACATTACGATGCGGGAATTCCCTTGCGGGAAAACCCAATAGCACTTCGGCCGGGACGGGAACCAACCAAGATTATGATAAGTACGTACTTATGGTATGGGACTAACGAGGGAGGTATTTTATTTTCCGTTAATAATATCATATATTCTTATAAGTAGATAATAATTGGAAACCGAACTGAGGACCGATTAAGAAAAACGACCTTATAAAAACGTGTAATTTGAAAACTGCTGAAACTGATAAAACTAAAATTTGATAATGAAGGCATAGTTTTTGCAATGGTTCGGGACATATCGTGATCAATTATAGATTTTGAAGTTTGTATGTATACATGGTGTAATCGTTAAGTGTGTCCAGGCGATTATTCCGTAACTATTACAGATATCAAAAAAACTCTAAACTGATATCGAAAGTACGTTACCTAATGAGTAAAATGACATACATAACTTTTTAAAAATCAAACGAGAGGTATCTAAAATTTTGACATTAAACCCTCCCATACATTTAGTATTAGATTAGTAGAAAGGTTTTAGTTTCCTTATTTTAAGTGGTCTAGTACTCATTTTACCTTACTCATATTTGATGATTACCTATGATTATGACAATGGTGATTTTCAAGTAGATCCATGTGAAGATTTTTTTTTTTAAAGAATATTAGAACCGATCTTACTAACCTATTAGGTTGACTGGTAGAGAATGCCTACGGCATTAAGTCCGCCTTTGTACATTTGTGCATGAAGTTCAAATAAATAAATAAATAAATAATATTCCCTCTAACCCCTCCAACTAAGCTAAAATGCTTGTGCTAGGCACTCCTAGCACAAGCAATTTAGCTACACCACACTACCGGCGTGAACCCACTGGTTCACGCCGGTAGTGTAATGGCCAGGATCGAACCCGGGACCTCTCGATCGTAAGGCCGACTCCTTAACCACTAAGCTACCGACGCTTTTAAATTTAAAAAAAAAATCTTACCACTTCAAATTAGTAATAAACCGTGTTTCAATATCGCATTAATTTGAGCAGACTGAAAAGCAACACACAACAAAAAAAAATTGTACTTACTAATAAATAAATGTTATTATTTTTAGTTTTATTACTCTGCTAGGTTAATAAACAGTTTCCTTTATATCAGTACTAAGCTAAAATATTCTTTTAAAATAAGGACACTAAAACCTTTCTACTAATCTCATACTAAATGTATGGGAGTGTTTAGTGTCAAAATGTTAGTAGATACCTCTCGTTTGATTTTAAAAAAGTTATTGATGTCATTTTACTCATTAGGTAACGTACTTTCGATATCAGTTTTCAGTTTTTTGATATCTGTAGTAGTTACGGAATAATCGCCTGGACACACTTAACGATTACACCCTGTATACGGGGCTCTACTAAATTATTCAGAACTCAAGCCAACCTCACCAGGAAATATATATATGAATTGATTGACGTACGAGACTCTGATTCAGATTTTCGTTTCAGATTAATTAAATTATAAGCTTTATTTCATAATTAAAACTTAAGCTATTATACAATAAAGTTCTCTTGATGCACTGAGGTTTTATGTTTCTTACAATATAGCCCCGGTCTCCCATACTAGGTATTCCTGTAGCATGAGCCAAATTTGGGGGTCAAACGGCAGTCGTTTCCGTTAAAGCAAAAGAAACTCAGACCTATAATAAAACCCGACTACCGAAAAAACAAGAAAATAGCCGTGGTCGTATGCCACTTACTCTGACAAAACAATACATTCTAGGGAAAAGTGGCATACGACCACGGCTATTTTCTTGTTTGTTACTTTTAGAGCGTGATTTTTAGTTTTAAACTTTATTTTTTATTTATATTATTTTGGGGCAAGGTAAAGTTGATAATTTATACATATTTGAAATGTACTTATTAAGCCCTTTCATTTGATACTAAACACGGCATATTTATCTCAAATTTATTTTTTAACATAGTATCTTATGAGCGCTAGAGGGCGCCACACAAGATTGAGTGACACGTCTTATAGCCTATAACCATCGGACGATCAAGCCGCTTGTAACGATACCTCATATGTCCAGTTCTAATCAGTAGTTGAGGTGCTATGAGGGAACAAATGAACATACATACATACATACATACATACATACATACATACATACATACATACATAGCCTGTCAAAATCATAACCCTCCTTTTGGCTTCGCCGTAGTCGGGTAAAAAGAAGAAAAGCGCACACCGGGATCCACAGTACAATCTCTGGATGCAACCGTAACTCACACCTAACACTGCGATGTTAATGAGGATTATGTATATATATTTCATACAATACATTAACCTCATTTCTGTACACCACAGGTCCGAACCTCATCAGAACAAGTGACTACTTCGCAACTCTCTTGTAACTAGAGCTACTCTCAAACGTTTTCTTAAACAGTCATTACTTTTATACGCCCTGTGCCGCCCTACGCTTAAAGTAATAGCCCTTTAACCACGTTTACAAGCCATCAACGGTAATGTGAGTCCTTCTTAACAACTCTGCTTTACCTTAGAATAGTATAGCAGTAAAACATAATACTGAAATGGTGGCATGAAATGTACGTCACTATAAATGTAACCTACATTATTATATTCTGTTTTGTCCTATACGTGTTGTCATTAAACCATTTTTCTTTCTTTCTACTACAAGTGTATAACCTATCTGATATCCACCGGTTACTAATACCGATGACCCGTTACAAAATTAGGGAGGAAAGCAAAGAGAAAAGGGATAAAGGTGAGATAAATACCTCCTATCATTTTTAGCTCCTAGCATGATGTAGTTATGCACGTATTGCAGTGAAGCTTCCTACTCGACCAATCTCCATAGCTCATTACATATGGTAATTGGTGGTTACATGTTGATAGAAGATAATCTTCTTCATCATTTTATTTTAGTGATTATTTCAGATGGATCGAAATCCTATACCTACTCCACTGTCCTACGCTTGCTTCCACTGATCTTAGCTGTTCCAGGAATATATACCGTCCAACTCCTTGGTTGCGACCTTGACAGGAAGATCCGTGAAAGGTACGAGGTATTGGTTTCGTTCTTAACCGCCGCGCGCCGGTACGCTGACTAACAGGTGCAATCAAATTTTAGCCCCGAATGTCTTGAATAGGATAAAATACACCCGAAAAAATATCGTGATAATATATGATTTGAGATTGACATGGTCATTAACATTAATACTACACACCGTGATCATGGCGCTTGAAATGGCTATAAACATGGTAAATATCCCGGTGAGTGTTATACTATTAATCGTGATAATAGCCATTTTGTACTATAACACATGCTATAAGTGAATATAAAATATACTACACGCATTGTTCCTTCCATCTCGCTAGCTACAAGCTCACAAACAACAATTTATGCGGGATAAATTATTCCTTAAGCACCTAACATGAGCACACTTGGGAGGCCGACTGCACTCAACTGAAGGACCTTACATCACTTGAGAACACAGATTTTTTGCCTTCACCTTTTCCCTTTCTATATACCCCTTTACTTTTATAGAGCAAACAGAGTTACTGCCGAGATAAAGCCTTGTTCACGGCTGAAGAAAATTGAATGGCAGATACGTGCATACAAAGACGAAAACATACCTAATTCATTTAAGAAATTTTACATATTATTCACGTTTACATAATATCCATATAAGTCACGCTTCTCATTGGTATAGGCCGCTTACCCTCCTTTTTCCAGGGGCAAGACGAGGACAAGATGTTTGAACCACGGTGTCCTTGTCTCACTGGACTGGAGGTACTGGAGGACTGAACTGGAGATACCTCTGGGTCAGCCGCGGGCCACCTTAAAAGATCTATTATGATTGAAGAAGACCTTTCAGTTCTTCACACAAATACGTAAGTACAAGTGAAATACCTCTTTGTTCGAGCACCTAGGTTGACTGGTAGGAAATGCTTAAGTCCACTCCATCCAGTAATGCATTAAGTCAGTCATTATGCAGAAAGTATGACTAAAATAAGTAGTAAATAACTACCGTTGCCGTGTTGGTTCCATGTGGAGTAGAATAGGACCACCCTAGCTCTTCCTTTGTATGTCGTAAAAGGCGGCTAAGGGATATGGCTGTTCTCCATCCGACAATAAACATACAGCCCAAGATATAAGATACAAAGGCCTGCTAGATGGCTATAGGCTCGCCCCCTATTATGTCGCGGGGCCGAAAATCATAATTTTCGAAACATCATCACTAATACACCTCTGCCTACCCCTTCGGGGGTTTACAGACGTGAGTACATGTATGTGTATGTATGTATGTAAACACCTACGTAAACTCCGGTTCACTTAAGTTTTCCCTAGTCACCTTTTTGTATCTGTTATCATTCCAGCTACATAAATCACAGTTGAGACAGAGAATCACGTTCCAAACTACAAAGTCAACTAAAATTAAATGGTTACAAATCTATACTTCCATACTAATATTATAAATGCGAAAGTAACTCTGTCTGTCTGTCTGTCTGTCTGTCTTTCTGTCTGTCTGTCTGTATGTTACGATTTCACGCCTAAACCACTGAACCGATTTTAATGAAATTTGGTATAGGGATAGATTAGACTATGAGAAAGGACATAGGCTATGTTTGGTCGTGATAAACGACATACACGCGCGCGGAGCCGCGGGCAAAAGCTAGTTATTCATATCGGTAAAAATGTTTAGCCACAACGAGTGAACGGTCATGCAAAATAATATAAACAAACACAATCCACAGTAGTCCAAGCCAACTACAAGAACCTCTGGCCAATTCGGTATAATAAATTCTTCGGGGATCGCATTCATGAATACTGTACGTGAGCCAACCAGCCGAAGCCTTATTCTATTTGACCACGGTCGCATGAATCGATCTAAGAACGTTCGTAATACCAAACAGAAACTAAGCACCTATAGATATATATCTATTGCCACAGTACACAAACGCAATGCCAAACGTTTGTGACAAGTTAAAGTTTTGATTAGAATTGGCAATAAAGTATACGTTTTGTGATGTTTATCATGAATGGAAATGCATTAATGCTTTTTAAATTTTCGACAATTTATAAAGTACAACTGCACTGCAAAAATCGACCTATAGAGTACTTAAGTACTATACCTTCTTACATTGATATAATATATTGTTACTAACATTTATGTCACTCGAGATGCTGTAAGGATTCTAACAATGGAATCCTTAATTGAATGATATTTTTATAGCATTTATTATGCTAACTTTTTAAGTTTGAAATACCGTCGCCCTTAAAGACGGATATAAAGAGAAGGGAAATTTGAAGTGATTTAGGTGTGGCTCAATAGCTCAGTTGGAAGAGCATTCCCCCTGTAAGGGAAAGGTCATGGGTTCCAGTCCCACTTGAGCTTGTCTTTTTCCCGATGTATTTCGAATCGAATCCATACATCCAAATCTGTTCAAAATATCAAAGCTATAGTAAAATAAAAACCCAAACATTAATCTTCAAAACTTATACTTCTTTGACATTTGAATACGTTTCATGACGAGAAACATCGCACCTACCTCTTTTAAAGCGGATTACGCGCACGGAGAATATAAGATTTGTCTTAAATTTTATGCGTAAGAATACAGAAAATTAAAATGAATTAATGAATTACGGTCAATCTCAAGACAAGTAATTGACCCATCTCTCTTTAGAATCCTCGATTTTAACACCCTACCGAAAGCATAATTTTTTGTACACATACTTACATTTTTGTAAGAGTCAGTCACTCATCAGCGATGTCACTGAAGTGTAATACCTGTCTGACATTCTACTATAAAGTTTTTACATTCCAACTTAAGAACCTACAATATTAGTTCAGTAATGAAGTGGATACGTGTCTTGTGATGCATCGAGCCATGTTAACATCACACATTTTACGACTCTGGCAAAAATATAATAAGCATCAGTACCCTGTTCATTGTAAGTATCTATCAAATGAGTGATCTGTATCAATACATTTAAGGTCGCTTTTCTTTTGAATTGATGATGTCACTTAGAACTTATTTCTATTTATACTATATAAATTGGAGATTTTGATATGACTGTTTGTAGTAGCAGATGTGAACAGGTCTTAAAGGTAGTACTCCCTAAAACCTCGACCGCAATAGTAAAGTTGTACTGTAAAAGATAGGAGTCATGCATAAGTAAACAGGGTGATCCCCAGATATACGTAGTGACGTAACTTCTGTATGACGGCGTACCTGCGTACAGGTAATGTACGCGTAGGTGCCTAAGTATATATGTTTGCTCCTTGACTGTACATTCTTTGTTTTAGAAAATTAGTAAAAATCTAGGACATTTGAATGAATTTTTTGTAGCATTTATTATGCCAACTTTTAACTTAAAAGTTAGCATAATAAATGCTATAAAAAATCATTCAAATATTTGGGCGCAGTCATCAAAGTTCAATGTTTAAAAATGGTTAAAAAATCATTCATTGTTTCCAACAGTTCGTAAGAATGTTGGTGGATGGCTGCACCGTCGCCCTTATAGACGGATATAAAGAGAAGGAAAATTTGGAATGATTCAAGTGTGTCTCAATAGCTCAGTTGGAAGAGCAGTCCCCCTGTAAGGGAAAGGTCGTGAGTTCGAGTCTCACTCATTTCATTTTTTCCAATGTTTTTCGAATCTAGGACATGTTTATTTGACAACAAGTGTAATATACTCTACACTTGTATATGAAAATGTGTCGAGGTACCCGGTGGAACAGCCATTTCTTTCCATGTTCTCGTATGTGGTTGAGGTCATATGACAGTCACTCCACAGAAAATATCGAAGTTCATTCGCATCACAGTTAGACTGGAAAGTTGACCCCCAAGGATTCGAGAGAAGGCTCAGAGAATAATGATTCCTATATGTTAATTTTTTATTATTATTATTATATTATATTTTGTGGCAATTATTACTGTCGTAAATAAATTGCTATTGTATTTAAATTTAATTTGATAGGTAGTGAATAAATGGATGTTGCATGCTTGAGCTAACTTAACAATTTAGTTCTTAAAAATTTAGGAAACTGTTTGAATGTAATTAAAATTATGTATGACTGTTTGTTTCTTAATAAATAAAATAAAATGTTGCAAATGATACACTCCTATTTCATCATTTTGATAAAAAATATGGTTTAAGTAGTAGTATATTATATAGGTATGTATTATATATATTTATATAAAGTATAAGTATAGGAATAGGTATATATGTAATTGTATATGTATGCATTTCTTGTGTATTATAGTGTGTATGTTTATTGTATGTATTATTACATTATAGTAAATAGTTAATCTTCTGTCTGCACCTACCTCAATGTATCTCTGCATCACCCTAAGGTTGACTGTTAGATAATGCCTTTGGCATTAAGTCCGCCTTTGTACAAATTTATGTGCATAAAGTTTAAAATAAATAAATAAATAAATTTCCTATACTTACCAACATTTTTCCGATAGGTTTTAACTTAGATATATTGCACAACACGTACACCGAATGTTCACAGTATATACATTTTCAACAGTCCAATATCTATTAAAGCAGATTTATTCCTGTAGTTCCGTAGTGGACTGTCCCTTGCGATTTTCCCATCACATATTAAATTCAAATACTCCAAGGGTCACTACGTGTTAGACACCATGTCACCATGTAAGCTCCCAAGGGACTGGATACTCGAGACAGAACTTATAAATAGAAATTTGTACATTAGTATATAAAACATCTCATTTCTACTTCCACCAATGATGCGGAGCGTGCTCGCCTTTTGGCTGTGGGGGAATGGGAATCTGGTGTTTGGCTTCAAGCACTACCATCGCCCAACATTGGTACCATGTTGGACGACAACACCTTCCGTATCGCTGCTTGCCTTCGTTTAGGTGCTCCTTGCCTTTCTCCACATCGATGTCGCTGTGGAGAAGAAGTTGGTAGCCTTGGACACCATGGTCTCTCATGCAGCAGAAGCGCGGGACGGTTCCATCCGTATTAGAGCCTTCTGGTTTGGTGCAGATGGAATGTCATTGGTGCCTTGGAAGATGAGAAGGCATTTGGTGTGGGACGCAACATGTGCTGACACCCTTGCGCCTTCTCATCTTTCAGGTACCGCGGACTGTGCCTACGCTGCTGCTGCCTCGGCAGAGACCCTCAAACGGCGCAAATATAGTAGTTTAAGTATTATAATTACATATTTGAGCCGTTTGGGGTCGAGACGCTGGGATCATGGGATCCAAGTGCACGTCTATTATACAAAGAAATCTCTAAACGTTTAATAGACACTACCCGTGACCAGAGGGCTGGTTTATTCCTTGCGCAAAGGATTGGCATTGCCATTCAACGTGGCAATGCCGCCAGCCTACTGGCCACCCTCCCGGTTGACGTCGATGGGGAGGAATTCTTTGACGCCTGAACCTACAGTTTTGTACATACTTTGCTTTATATTTTTATTTATAATAATTATTATATTACGTATATTATGTACATAAAAGTTGAAATAAAATACCTTATCTGTATATATAAAAGAAAGTCGTGTTAGTTAAACTATTTATAATTCGAGAACGGCTGTACCGATTTGGCTGAAAAATGGTGCGAATGAAGCTTAGAACCAGGAGACGGACATAGGATACTTTTTATCCCGTTCGACCACTATTTTATCCCGGGTATAGGTTCATGTGGGTCGCGGTCACGGGATCAGTATTTCTGTGACTGGTACATTTGCATGAAGTACCAGGCTCACAGCAACTTTAAATTTTTCTTTATCTGGGTCCATATACATTTCTATTCTGAACTTAACGCGGACGAAGTCACTAGCAAAAGCTAGTTTTCAAATAAATTACCTTCACAATACCTACCACTCGAAATACACTTTATATTCGGTAGCCAAAAGATTACTTTAATAGCCTATTACTTGAAGAATAACTCTTCAAAATAAATATTAAATCGATCGTTTACCAAAGAGCTTATCAACTTTCATCAATATCTAGCGTAGCCGCTGGGAATTGGATAATAAAAGGAGAAGGTGGATTGTAGAATAAACGAATCTGAAGTTAGTGTAAGAGTGTGTGTAGTTATTGCTCCCTGAGGTGTATTGCAGTACGTACCTGCAAGTTTTATACTAACACTACGTTAGAACACCGCACATCCATACTTCCATACTAATATTATAAATGCGAAAGTAACTCTGTCTGTCTGTCTGTCTGTCTGTCTGTCTGTCTGTCTGTATGTTACGCTTTCACGCCTCAACCACTGAACCGATTTTGATAAAATTTGGTATAGGAGTAGATTAGACCATGAGAAAGGACATAGTCTATGTTTGGTCGCGATAACCGACATCCACGCGGGCGGAGCCGCGGGCAAAAGCTAGTTTAGTATAAAGAAGTTAACCTCAATACCTACTGCATTTTTGGGGTTCCGTACTTCAAATGGCAAAATGGAAGTCCGCGGTAGCCTAAAAGGATGTGTAATGGATTGCTGAGTCGAGGTATCGGGTTCGATCCCAGGTTTACCATGGCACACGCCAATGACTTTTCGATGCTTTTCGAAGTTATGTGTGTATTTATCGCAGGTTTATAAGTGCCCGGTTAATGGCAATAGGCTCGCCATTGGGACCTAAACATAAACTGGCGAAATGTGGGTGCTAGCACCTCTGCCTACCCCTTCGGGGAATACAGGCATGAGTTTATGTTATGTTATGTTATGTTATGTTTATATGATCACATTGTTGTCCGTCTGTCTGTCAACCCCCTTTTCTCAGAAATGCGTGAAGGTATCAAGTTCAAATTCATACCACATTCTCAAGTTTATAACGTCTTGCAACTGTGCAAAAATTAAACTTCTAAGTCAACGCAATCAAAATATATTGAGGTTTATGTAGCTAAGTTACGAAACCCGCGGTGCGCGAGTCCGACTCGCAGTTAGCTGACTTTTTATCGTTACCTGCACTCAATGCCGCCCTATGGACCAAAACCGAGTTGTGAAAAAAAAACATACATCTATTAGATAAAAATCAATGCCACTTTTCGTTGTAATGTTATAACTCAACAACGCCTTTACCGATTTGACTAATTTTGGTCTTGAATTATTCTTGGAAGTCCAAGGAAGGTTTGTACGTAGAGAAAAATTCGAATAATTGCCGGGAACCGACATCCACGCGGGTGGAGCCGCGGGCAAAAGCTAGTATAATCATACTTTTATCTCCGGAGGGTTAGGCAGACATGAAATTAACACCCACATTTCACCAATCATTGTATTCGATCGCACGTATCGGGTGAGCCCATTTCCGGGCACTATTGTTGACTCGAGCCATGCATCTGAGGCTGAGTCTAGGTTGTATATATATCTGATGTTAAAGTAGTGCAAAAAATGTTTGTTACCGCTGTAAAATTAAACTAGGCATACATAGAATGTATAACTTTGCAAACATTTGTATTTTTCATTGGATTGTTTGAATTGCTAGTTTTAAAATGATAATTTAATTTTTAAAATGGTCCATTATCAGGTCTATAGTACAATTCAGATATCTGGGGCCTAAAATGTGCTCAAAACGATAATTGTTTCAATATTATTTTGAAGATAGCACTGCAGTGGACGAGCTCAAATTCACTAAGTATAGATTACTAGCTTTTGCCTAGGGCTCCGCCCGCGTGGATTTCGGTTATCGCAACCAACCATAGC
Organism: Eilema sororculum; assembly: GCA_914829495.1. NCBI lineage: Eukaryota > Metazoa > Arthropoda > Insecta > Lepidoptera > Erebidae > Eilema > Eilema sororculum. The sequence continues at coordinate 6,999,225 of OU618533.1, forward strand.
CAATGTCCTTTCTCAAGGTCTAATCTACCCTTATACCAAATTTCATCAAAATCGGTTCAGTGGTTGAGGCGTGAAAGCGTAACATACAGACAGACAGAGTTAGTTTCTTTTTTACTTTCGCATTTATAATATTGGTATGGATTACAAAACAATTTGCGCGCGTGAGGGCCCCTTATATCTCGCTATTTAGGTCCAAGATACATAAATCAAGCTGTACCAGAAACAGTACCTCATACTCTTTTAAATTAACGTCCATGAGCGATGTCTATGTCTGCGTGGCCCGAACGCGCATAGTGTGAAGCAAATTTCTGTGTGTATTCTGTGGTTAGAATGTCACACATACGGGTATATGAATGAATGTAAAATGAGAGTGAATATTTAGACAGCACGTCCCAATGATGAATTTAAATATGCACACGGTGTCGCCTTTGATTTTCATCCCACGTAAAGTTAGTGAATTTAATTCATGTCACATCACATCACTTATAAAGATGATGTTACGGTAATAAAATATAGTACCTATGTCGTTTCAAATTAAAAATTCATTGAAATAAAATAAATATTATCGTAATTTATTTAGTGTTTTATTTTTATAGCTAGATAAATAACTTTACGAAACCAAATTGTGATAAAATCGTTTAAAATTAGATATCGTGTAAACTTTCGACAAACTACCAAGCACATTAAATTAAAATTCGCTTAGTGATTGCATTTGTGTTGTTTTACTACGTCCATGTTTAATTTATGAACGAATATAACCGTTATTAGAAAGCAAAATGAATTTAATCTACTAATACCTATTTAAAGCGATTTTAATTTAGAACTTAATTGCAAAAGACGTGCGAGACATCAGCTGTTATATTTATTACGTTTAATGACTATTCACGACTCCAATAATCTATGGCAATTTAATTAAATCCACAAATAACCAAATACGTAAAAAAATCGGAATGATTCTGACAATTCTATATTCGAAAAAAAACCGCAAATATTTGTATAAAGTCATAGATTATTTCCGTTCTACCATCACGGGACTCTAAACCGGACATTCCCGTTCAATATTTCGTCCGTAATTCCTTTGGGGTACTGCCGACACGGGAATGGGTTCCATTTACTGTCGGAAGCATAAAAAATAAGTTAATCTAATTTTGTGGTGTCATTAAAACATGGGAAGTATGCCTACGTCCGGATATCAGATACCTCCGGAGTAATTACGGATGGGGCGAAGCTGATTTGTCGGGCGCGCGTGTCAAAAGTTTTGAATTTATTACTCGGGTCAGCGCACAACCGTGTTTACTTAGAAAGTAAATGAAGGCTTCTGATTACTTTGTTGTAACGGCACGTCTGTCCCGAAAACAATGATATCGTGCCAATCCAACCCCACAATCGGAGAGATTGGTACTGTTTAATAAGTCAAATCAAATATCTCTATTCATATAGGTCACAGAGTAATAAGTTTGAAATTTGAGATTATTGGTTCTACGTATTTTACAACTGGCAATAGTTACAGTCAGTGAGAAAAGAGTCTGGTAAAAAGAATTGTCATTGCGTCAGTAATTGCAAAGACTTTCTTTACAAATTCTATCAACAAAAGTATTTATGACACATAAGGGAATAATATCATGATAATACACATACATAATACTTATAAAAACAGTGATAGACTGGCACTTAAAAATGGTCACTCAAAATGAAACTTCGCCTCACTGAACACATGCAAAAATTCAAAAGGATATGCTGAAGACAGCATAGATATATACCTACGTCTATAGCGCTAGAGTGGAGATAACATATCTACCTTTTTCCAAATCACTATTATAGATCCACATTTCTTGTAACCACTCTAACAAGAACTATATCGACCTAGCTCACAGCCTCGTCTATAATTTTGCAGGACAGACTTCCGAAAGGTATTACGGTACGAACGAGAATCTATCCCGTGTAATGTGGTCTTTAATTGCTGTTTACGACCCCAAAGCTATAAGTCACGTGCACTATATCCGGCACTCCACCGAAGTCGAGAAACGGCTAAGATATCTCGAAATCCACACATCGATCGAAAACGCCAATGCTCAGTGAACCTTTCATCTCTAAAATGTATTTCAATTTCCTTAACACGTCAACGAATTGTTGGTACTTAGGTATTTTCATTTCTCAGCTGCGTTCGTTTCTGTTGTTAAATCCTACAATATAACCTAGGTGCATTCAAGTTCAGTGAACCTTGCATCAGTTTGCATCTCAAATATGTATTTCAATTTCCATAACACTTTCACAAATTATTGGTACTTATTTACGTTCCGCAGCTGCGGTTGGATATGAATTGCATCCAAAGTATGCATTTATTTAGGAGCTCCTTTCCATGAGTTGGTCTAACTCAACTTTTATGGTCATACCTAACCAACTCCGATTGATAAATCTACGTCAGAGTCTTATCCCCTAAAATCATGGTAGGATTTTTTTTTTTTTGACCGTGTGGGGAATCCTTCATGGATGTTATGCCGGACTCCTACCGACTAAAACCCCCACGGTATCGCCCAGCAGCCTATAGTTGGGAGCCCCGGGTAAGCCCTCGGAAGGATGTCCCAGGGCTCCCAACAGACCTACGGCTTTAATGCGGCCTCGTCTAGGGGGTGGTTCGGATGCTATCCCGCGTCTATGGGGGGTTTTCGGGTATCATCCCGCTTCATAGGAGGGGGGAGGCGTGCGTGAGTCCGTCACGTCACGCTGCCGTAATGGGCCTGCTTCTGTAAGGACGATGAGCAGCCAACTCACCGTCCTCAATCATGGTAGGATTCCATATTGATATTTGTAATTTACGAATGTGTTGTTTTACGAATATGGTCTTTTGAGAATATCAAATTTAGCGACAAAGATCTGGAGTCGTTGGACCACCTGGTGACGTGCCTGCTGTGCCCCTACACCAGCACAATATAATTGGGTATTCTACTGACTAGTCAAATTAGTTACTTTTTACTAAACGTCAAAACGATAAGTTATAAGGTAACTTGTATACTTGTATAAAAAAAGATTTAGTGACGTCATAAAATTTAATAGTCAAATCAGTTACTATTATAGGTTGAGTGGATGATTAAAAATAAATAAAAACAATAAAATAAGTACCGCCGCAATTTTCATCGCTCTTTTACCATTCTTAATTTAATAAGCTCGGTTAGATAATTTATTTTAACTATAGGATAATACCCAATTGTCTAACAGAAGGAGCGGTCAAAGTTGCCGAGTTTTGGGCTGGGCGCATCTAAGTATTTTAAATTGTTGCCATTGACACGAAGGAGAAAACACGACGGAACCTCCTTTAAAAAGTGTATACTGTATTATTTTATCCTACTAATATTATAAACGCGAAAGTTTGTGAGTATGGCTGGATGTATGTATGGATGAATGTTTGTTACTTTTTCACGTAAAAACTACCGAATGGATTTTTATGAAACTTTACAATAATATAGTATATACTCGTACATCAGAATAACACATAGGTTATATATCATCATGCTACTGCTCAACGGCACAGAACAGAGCATTCGGCTGGCATCGGGATATACGCAGGTGATAGTGTGATTATTTCTGTTGCTGTTTAGATAACTACATCATGGTATAAGAGGGTGCAGCGGGAATGGAATCGTAGGCCACGCGGGTGGAAAATAGTTGGCGGTACGAAGTTCGCCAGGTCAGCTAGTCTCATATAACAAAGATCACAACAGCAAATGTTCAAAACTTTTAATGACATAACCAAAGATTGTAAACACCGTCATGTTTCCAAGCACACAAGATAAATGTCGTTACATTTTGGTGTTTGACATATTTCACGTCATTTGCACTAAGTTGTTCGACGTCTTTGATCATCGGCGGGGTGTCAAATATGATATTGCCGATTACAGTAATGGTGCAGCCAATATTGCGAGCATTTTAGAGTGTTATTTGTCTAACTAGACTATTAGAAGTAATAAATCAGAGAGATTTGACTGCGTCAGTATGGTTCTTTAATTTATTTTGAAACTGTTATTTTATACCTGTAATTCTATTAACTAAAGTACAAAATATATTTGTTTAGCTGTTTCTAAAAAGTTGGATAGTCATCCATACTAATATTATAAATGCGAAAGTAACTCTGTCTGTCTGTCTGTCTGTTACGCTTTCACACCTAAAGTACTTAACCGATTTTGATGAAATTTGGTATAGGGGTAGAGTAGTCCTTGAGGAAGGACATAGGCTATATTTGGTCGCGATAACCGACATCCACGCGGGCGGAGCCGCGGGCAAAAGCTAGTATTATATATTTACTTCGAATGCTTGCCTGTCTTGAAAGAAAAATAACAGCAAACAAGAGTAATACTAAAATCACAATATTTATTCTATGCTAAAATAGTCAGTACAAACTTAGCAAATAAAAGAACAATAATACCTACGTACTTACAAAGTTACTTATTGTTCTGGTTACCAGAAATAAATCTTTGTAACTTCAACACGTGATCGCCTAGTATCGATTTTATTTGAACAAAAAAACGAAATGCTTTCACATAGTTTCTAAGTCCCTAACGGCTGAAAGAAACATGTTTACGATGGTGACCCTCTTTCCAAGACTTTTTCTTTAGCTTACCATCAGGCGAGGTGAAGTCAAATTGACGTGTCCTTTATTTTATTTTTTTTTACAGGGCACGTCAATTTGACTTCACCTCGCCTGATGTTAAGCCAAAGGCAAAGTCTCGGAAAGAGGTTCACCATCGTAAACATTTACCATGTTAACAGTGGTGGCACTCAGCTTGACGGCCTCATTAGATGCCTTTTCACGCCCCGCTTAAAGGACCCGGGACTTTAGGAAGAAGCAAACACGTGAGCTGGCAGGGAGTTCCAGGTCTTAGTGGTGCGGCATAGGAGTGTGTCACTGAAACGCTTGGTTCTAGCAGGTATACTCTGCACCGTAAATGGATGGCATCTTAGCCCTGCACGTGTCGTCCTGTGAAGGAAAGGGGGGGGTGGGACTAATTGGAAGAGCTCGTCAGTTTATAAAATTAAAAGATACATAGGTAAACTATTGAAGAGACTGCAAAAAATTCAATACACTGGGTATACAATTTGCCTTGTTGGTTCCCGGTGGAGTAGAATATGACCACTCCAGCTCTTCCTGTGGGTATCGTAAAAAGGGACTAAGGAACATGGCTGTACTCCATCCGACAGTAAACAGACAGCCCAAAACAAAGGGCCCACGGCTATAGGCTTGCCTCCTATTACGTCGTTGGGAGCGAAAATCCTAATTGTTGAATATGGATGCTAATACACCTCTGCTTACCCCTTCAGGGATTTATGAACGTGGGTATCAATAATAATAAATCAACAGTTTTTTGACCCGAATGGCAAGAGTGGATATCGTAGCTGCTACGGCGTAGCCCGCGTAGCCTATGAACTTTTCGAAGTATCATCTACGGCTACGCGTATAATCTCGCGTTACTCACGCGTTACTATTTTCTTCTTCTTCTCTAATCTAGAATTCTAATCATAACTGGCGAAATGTGGGTGTTAATACAACTCTGCCTACCCTTTTGGGGATTTACAGGCATAAATAGGTATGTATGTATATTTTACTACATGCAGTGGGGGTTTGAAAGTGAAAAAACAAAAATAAGTAAAATAAATAGTCTGTCTTGAGTCAGAATTTTAGAATGAAATCATCATCGCACTATCTTGGGCGTCCACGGTAGTGAGACCATTTCCAATCATGCATGTCAAACGCCGTATTTTAGATAGATAAAATATTATCAGCTCGAGCGGTGACCACAGACAAGGTATTTAATAATTATTATATCTTGAACGCATCGTTGCGGACATTCAAGTGCTCGCCGATTGAGTAGGAGTTGTGGGTGGGTAGGTACACCACATCATGCCACTGGTATTGTATTAATTTTTTTTGTTATTTCATTATAAACACAGTGGGTACCTATCCATTTTTACCCGACTACGGCGAAGCCAAAAGGAGGGTTATGATTTTGGCAGGCTATGTATGTATGTATGTATGTATGTATGTTCATTTGTTCCCTCATAGCTCCTCAAATACTTATTAGAACTGGACAAATGAGGTATCGTTACAAGCGGCTTGATTGTCCGATGGTTATAGGCTATATGACGTGTCACCCAATCTTGTGTGGCGCCCTCTAGCGCTCATAAGGTACTGTATTAAAAATTAAATTTGAGATAAATATGCCGTGTTTGGTATCAAATGAAAGTGCTTAATGAGCACATTTCAAATATGTATAAATTATTAGCTTTACCTGGCCTCAAAATAATTTAAATAAAAAATAAAGTTGAAACTAAAACTCGACTACCGAAAAATCACGCCTTAAAAAGTGACAAACAAGAAAATATCAAGGATAGCCGTGGTCGTATGCCACTTATACTCTAACAAAACAATATATTCTAGGGTAAAGTGGCATACGACCACGGCTATCCTTGATATTTTCTTGTTTGTCACTTTTTAAGGCGTGATTTTTCGGTAGTCGAGTTTTAGTTTCAACTTTATACCTGTCATGTATTGGGTTTATATACAGATTTGTTTTGTTATCTTTATGGTTTTTTATTTGAATTTTGTAATGTGTACGATTAGTCCGCAATAAAAACATTTTTTCTTTTCTTTCTTTCTTTCATTTACACGCGTGAGTATTTTAGAAATAAATACTAATAAATACTTTTTGTTAAAATCCACACAAATTATACCTACATGAAAATTAGATAAATTCTACGATTTCCAAGATTTAAGATAAAAAAAACTTAACACGTTGGCACGAATTTCAATATCATGAAAACAAAACTGAAAAACTTTTGCAACCTCACTGTGTTTGAAGGATTTTTAAGTACACAAGTACATTTTTGCAACACAATACCCCTTCATGTTTAACTCCTTGCTTTACTCAAACAAAAAGTAATATCGAAAAATGTACAAAACGAGCATAAATAACCATTTTAAATACCCGCTTGAGTACACCAACACTTCAAATTCCCGATCTTTAATTCATAGTGCCATTAATCCGGATTTATATACTACTAGCGGTTGCCCGTGACTCCACCCACGTGGGATTTTGAAACCCCACGCAATTTTTACCGCTCGTTCTACCGCCATAGAAACGTATTCCTGGGGTGAAATGTACCTATGAGTGAATGATTTTTTTATAGCATTTATCATGCTAACTTTTAAGTTCGAAAAACATTGGAAAAAATGAAATGCTCAAGTGAGACTCGAACTCACGACCTTTCCCTTACAGGGGGACTGCTCTTCCAACTGAGCTATTGAGCCACACTTGAATCATTCCAAATTTTCCCTCTCTTTATATCCGTCTATAAGGGCGACGGTGCAGCCATCTACCAACATTCTTACGAACTGTTGGAAACAATGAATGATTTTTCAACCATTTTTAAACATTGAATTTTGATGACTGCGCCCAAATATTAATACCTATGTGTTTTACCAGAATGTACCTATCTCTGGACCTTGTAAATTTCAGCCAGATCCGTTAAGCCAGTAAAGTGTAATTGAATAACAAATATTCAAATTATCTTCACAAACTTTTAATTTATAATCTTAGTAGAGTTATATAATAGTCGAAGTATCTGAGTTCCATGAATTGTACATTTGCGGTTCGTCTGGAGAGGGCGGATGAGACGTCCTCTCGACCCAGACGGCCACTGCACCGCTCCCGACCTTCCCAATAGCAATGTAAATTATTAGTCAGTTATTTGTTTGTATTATAATAATAAAAATTGTTTATTGACTCTTCAATTTTTTATAGCAATCGAATTTATAAGGAAAAATGAATCTTCTCGGACGGGACTCGAAGGCTATCGTCTCGTCTCGTTGTGTTTCGGTAGACTAGTTGGTTAAGGCATTCCCCCTGTAAGAAATTATGACGTTCATATGAGCTCTTAGTCTCTGAGCTCAAAGTCCCTATTACCAGATCGTTTGTCCCTAAATGGCACAAACGATCACATGGCTTTAGACCAAACGAACATAGGCATTCGTTCTAGTCATTTAATATTGTAGTGTAAACGAAACCTCGTTTTCAGCATTTAAGCCCGGTTTTCACCGCGAGCAGAATGGACACATTAAGGACTCCGTTTAACTCTCAAGATACATGCTCAAATTCCCACCAATAAATAGTCGGGCGAAAAGGATTGGGCAAGCAAAAATAATTGTAATGAACTCGCTCAGTTCTAGGGAGCGGAGCGGAGTATTTACGGAGTCCGAACAACTCGCAATGACAAATTGCATAGTAGCATTTCTACACAGAAGTAACGTGAGCGGGGCGGATTGACGGACGAATAAAACGTGGTTGATACGAGTCCGCTAGTGCAAACTCTTGGTTGGTAGAAATATAAACCTATTTTATTAAAATTTCTGTTCTGCTTATCCATTTCCCGCACATTACCCTCTCGCAGTGGAAACCAGGCCTTACATCAAAATAGATGAAGCATGAAATGTACGAGAATTCTTAGAATATTCTATAGAATCTATTCGTACTAAGAAACAACAACGAAGGAATGTTCTGTTTCTGTTTACACTAATAAAATTTGATGCGTCGTCTGATATAAATAAACCTTTACTTAAGAGATTGCCATTGTGAATTTTGAACACATTTGTATCACGAGAATTAGCCTTCTGTTATTATATTTTGGTGTTGTCATATTATCATAAACTGGGAGTTCTCTCTTGCTAAACTTTCTTAATTTGCATCAAAATATTAGTTACGTTTTATATTTATTCAACATGATATAACATTATTTACCAACATTGGATTAATTTAGAAAAAATAAAGTAGAGAAAATAATGCGTCGTCGAATTCCTCCGCATCATCGCCGAGAAGGCTGGCTGCATTGCCACGTTGAATGGCAATGCTTAACCTCTGTGCAAGGTAATAACCAGCCTTTTGGTCACGCGTAGCGTCGATCAGCCGCTTTGTCAGATCTTTATAAAGAAAACGGGCACTTCCCAACAAGCAAATTAGTCTTATAAGGTTGAGTTTATTCAGCTATTCGGTGATATAAAAGTCGAGTAAGTGTGAATTATTCAGCACGTGTCGTATAAAAGCATCTTATATAGCATTTTAGTTATTCAGCATTGCGGTCACATAATGATGCTGAGTAAACGTTTACTCTGCATACTTATATGACTAAAGTGTCGTATAAGATTTGCTGTATAAGTCGCTAGTATACGACCCTTATGTTACTATTTCGTCGAGTAAAAGCACATTATATAACTTTCTTATGACACAGTCGAATAAAAGCCACATCGTTGCATTTATACTGCTATTATGTTGTATAAGTTGCATTCATACGACTATTACAAGCCTAGTGCCAAGTGTCGTATAATTGCTTGTACTGCTCAATTATCACTTGTCTTAGTTTTCTTGTGTACAATAAGTGGTTGATTGAATAAATAAATAAACAAAAGATCTTTTTTAGAAAACTTTTTAGGAAGGTCTAAAGAACCCTAAAATATAATCATGGCGCTTATACTGCTAATTTGCTGTATAAGAAGCTATTATACGACCTGTTAGCAGTAAAAATGGTGTACAAATGAATGTTGATATAAAAATTATTTGTTATTATATTCATATTACTAAGAATTGAAGGGGGGCGTTAAATATTTATGATAAAACCTAATATATTTCATCAGAAAACTTAACTTCGCAATACTTTGCAAACCTATGCGTGAGTTTACGAACCTACATTTGGTGCAACCTACAAATTAACATGTCTGCTAAATAAATTGTACTTATAATTTTTTATAATTTTTAAAACACAACACGACGCACTTGCTTAATTTAACAAACAAACGTAACATAAAAGTCATATAAGTTACAGTTATAGCGCAACTTAAGCTTGTAACAGTCACTCCGTTACCTTTATACGATGTCTATGTGACTGAATTGCTGAATAAAATGGGCCCAAATCGCGTTGTATAAACGTTTTCATTACGTTTATACGACTTCTATTAGGAGCCAAAATGCTGAATAATTTGCGTTGCCGCGACTACTACACGACATATTTTTGCTAGTTGGGTTGGGCCCCATGTCCCCAACGTTTCAACCCCAAACGGCTCAAAAACATAATCACCTGTTAAGTTACAGTATATGCGCGTTTTGTATTTAGTTGTTTTCAATAATAAAGTGTAAACTATTCAGGTAACTTTTAGATTAATGTCTGATAAGTTATGAAGTAAATTAAGTTCACCTCATATTCTGAGTTTCAAACCATATCGTAAAACGCGTGATCGTAAAAGCTATTTAAGTCATTCTAGTTTCATGCCAGTTCTCTCTTCTATGTTAACTAATTTCAATCCACCGTCTTTTAACGTTATGACTGTATTTGAAACGGGATATCACTCAGAATAATTCCCCTGATCGCTATGCAATTAGTCTTTCTCTTCCGAGACTTTTGTCAACTCTGTTGGGGTCAGCTTTTAGGCCCGTATTTTAGAATGACACTCAGCCTGAATCACGATTTTTCTGAGAAATGATTGTATAGGCAATATGTCAAACTATCAATCTGTCTATACAATCTGTCCTCAAATAAATCGCGATTCAGGCTGAGTGTCATTCTAGAATACGGGCCTAAGTCTATCTACGAAACACTGAACTACGATGCTATGGATCTAGCAGCCGGAACCTGAAATCCGAATATGTTTAAAATGGTCACCCATCCTAGGACTGACCTCACAATCTGCTAACCTACTCAGTTATCAATTAGCCACAAGTCCTTCTATCAGAAAGATCGCTATTCAGAATACCTAACGGCAACTATATCAATACCGTACAAGGCATCGCGTTTTGGATGTGTTCGATTGGGCCGCTGCATTTAAATCACGGGATTCAGCAAATGTATCTGTGTATCGAGACTATCGACAGGCACTAGTTTAACTTGTCTATATGCATACTAGCCTGCATCCGAATGTGTATTCAGTCGCTACATCAAACGGCTCAACCTCGAGTTCAAAGCTACGTTTGAAAGTGCTATCTGGTTTTTGAAAAGTGTCAGTTATCTATCTATATATATAAAAGAAAGTCGTGTTAGTTACACTATTTATAACTCAAGAACGGTTGTACCGATTGGGCTGAAAATTGGTGGTGTTGTAGTTTGGCATCAGGAGGATACTTATCATCCCGTTCGACCTTTATTTGATCCCGGGTATAGGTCCCTGTAGGTCGCGGACACGGGATCAGTATTTCTGGCCCTGGTACATTTGCATGATGTACCCTAGTACATCAAAAATATGAATATCAAAAATATCCTCACAGAAACTTTAAGGAACTTCAAATGGGTCGTGGGAACAGGAGCTGTGCATCTTATACATTTCTATTCTGAACTTAACGCAGACGAAGTCGCGGGCAAAAGCTAGTAAATGCTTAAAGTAACAAGTGTACTTTGTAATGCTGGTGAAAATATGCTGTAGCTTTCAAAAATATTAAATTTGATTTTTAACTCCGATTTCTAGTGTTGTTGTAATCATTTAAGCTATTGCTGGATTGGTCTTACATTTTTGAGGTCCATGTCAAACTCTCCTGTTAACTGGTACATCCACCGATGAAAAGCAAAGCTCTAGCACAAACTATTACGTTGAAGTTATTTTGTAAATGAATGGATGCTAATAAATACATAATCCGATCATCCCAGTGATCGGATTATGTATTCTACTCATCAAAATTTGCAATATCGTAAAATTATTATGAACTAGCTCTTGCCCGCGGTTCCGCCCTCGTGGACGACGGTTATCGCGACCAAACATAGCCTGTGTCCTTTCTCAAGGTCTAATCTACCCCTATACCAAATTTCATCAAAATCGGTTCAGTGGTTTAGGCGTGAAAGCGTAACATACAGAGTTACTTTCGCATTTATAATATTAGTATGGATGTCTTTACCCCTTGAAATAAAATTAGTTTTAACGATGTTTTTTTTTCTATATAATTAAAGCTTCATATCAAATGTACACATCATTAACACTACTTTTTACAGCCCGATAGTTAGAATGCGACGTCTTTATAATGAGCTCTTACATGAGCATAGCCACGAGATAGATATATTCAGACGGGGTTTCTCAACATACAAGAATACTGTGCAGGTTATAGCCAAGCTATAAATTTGCTGTCACTTTGTTGCAGAGATTACTATGTCTAAATTACTAACCATAATCCATACCACCATACTAATATTATAAATGCGAAAATAACTCTGTCTGTCTGTCTGTATGTTACTCTTTCACGTCTAAACCACTGAACCGATTTTGATGAAATTTGGTATAGGGGTAAATTAGACCATGAGAAAGGAGATAGGCTATGTTTAGTCGCGATAACTGACATTCACGCGGGCGGAGCCGCGGGCAATAGCTAGTATCTTATAATTGTCCTATTGGTCTTATTTCGTTTATTATTTTTAGTTTATAAATATTATTTTATTGTATCACTTAATGCACGCTTTGATTGTGTCATGCTGAGTACACATGTCATGTTTTGGAATTCAATCAGGAACCGAACCTAGAAATGATATCTTTTAAAATTTTGATTGTTTTCTGTTTTGTGTGCCAAATAAATAAATATTTATTCCATACACTATTAAAAAGGTTCATATTACCGTGTAATAGTCATAAAAACTTTTGACAATATCATACTTTACTTCCAAGTCACAAGGTATCACAAGGTTGATGTTCATCCCGTGTCTTATCAAATATATTTCCTCATGTACTCAGGTGTCAACCCTTCGTAATCACCTGAGCCTTTAGCCCTTTGTCCCTCTCAGGTTCATATGTCCCTTTTTGTCTAGATTGAAACACTTGAGTACTCTTGTCACATGGTTTAATGAGGTCATTCAGGGGAAGCCTGAATCTATTTGTAAAAGATAATTTGCTGCTGACTTCTGAGAGTTTTTAAAAATGTATTATTTGTAGTTAGTTAATTTAAACAAAATCTGGATATTTATTGGATTAAATTTCCGTAAATTGTTACATAATTGTCAAGTTGTGTCATGTAAATAACCTTCCTCGGGTTGTGTCTGGTGCATAGGTGTCCAAAACACCCAGAACTGCCGCCTTACCACCCAAACGTTTGGCTAACGAGTTCAGATACCCAGCCACACTTTCTCTCACCTGTCTGCAAGCCAGCTTGCCCGTAATGCAAGTCGACGAAACACCCTGCTAGCAAACGTTTATTTGTAATAAACGAAATCATTTTCTAGGTTACCTGAATGGTTGTCTTTAGTAATTAGAAATAATATATGTGAATACCAAAGATGGCGTTACCAGTCTTATAAAATGTGGTGAGGCGAAGCAGTAAGCTTAAAAAATCAAATATTGTGGAAAAGTGATTATTGAATATGTACATGTGTACGAAAAAAATATCCGTATCAGTAGACCCGTTCTCGAGTTATACGCTTAGCAACATCCATTTTTTGTTAAGTAACTAGGTAATTTTAGCAAGTGTACAAAACAAACAAAATGGAATAGAATACAAATATTTGGAGGCAATTGCCGGGACAAAGATACATTTCAAGGAAAAGAATCAGTGAAGGCAGGGAATGTTAAATATCCATCGTGTGAAGTGACTTTCGTCCTTCATTTCGTCGGAAACAGGAAAGTGCGCGAAATACATTTGAGCTCTTTGTACCTTTGTGTTGACCGATGTGTTCATTTCCTATCGTTACACGGCACAAATCTTTATGAATGAACATATACATATTTATGAACAGTTTGCCTGTGCAGATTAATATGAAATGCGTAAATATCCGGTGATTCTTGACAAGCAATATGGCCGATTGCGCAGACATAAATCGAGATAGAGCGGTGACGTGCATGCTAACAACTCATGCATAATGCATTACTTTATTAAGGACTAGCTGACCCAGCAAACTTCGTATCGCATTAGAAATTATAAATCAATGAAGTTATGTTGTGTTTACCTTAATTAACTGTATCAAATTCTTATTCTTATTCTAATTCTAAATTAGAATAAGATAAAAAAGACAAAATAATAAATTATTTTGAGAACGGAAAGCATTTCGAAAGGGTTTTTCGACACCTAGTGGGCCATTCACCCACGGAAGTCCCGGCACCAATAGGTCACCCCTACCTCTACGCTAAAGGGCGTTCATACTACCATGAACCATACATGTTTTCGAACTAAATTAAAAGAAACATAGCCACGGGTCCCTTACGACCACAGAGCCCCCAAAACCCACCATAAAGATTTTCGCGGCCAAAGCAAGTCTGCAAATCCCTTCCATCGTTTGCTTCACGTGAACAAATGGCATTTAGTTACGAAAATTCAGAGGAACGTCTACTAATCATCTTCTGACGATATTTTCTGCACGCATTTTGACAATTCTACACATCAAAGCTAACGTCAGATTACATAGAAGAATATCTGAAAAAAAAACAATGAAAACATTTTTTTCGAATGCGAATTCCAAATTCAAAATTTAGACAAGGCGTCTGTCGGGTTAGCTATTTTATGGTAGTTAAGTAATCTTAAAGTTTGTAATTTTGCGCGCAATTGTCCTTCTCCTGACAATAACGAACGTAAAGAAATAGTGAAATTGGTCCAGCCATTCACGCCACATGTCGTGACCAAGGGAAATAGGGAATCATTTTTATTTCAATAGATTATTTTTACAAATTTAATAAAATTATCTAAACTGGTTATTACTAATAGACGCAGTTAGTACAGTCAACACCAAATCGATCTTGACTGGCAGGATGCCCATTCAAAACCGTGGTATAGGTATCTTTTTGAGTTCCTACTTTGCTGGTCTTGACCAACACGGTATTCAAAAAGATCAGATGCTGACTGTATATCTTTACGCATTGATAAAATGACAGCCTCTGTGTGGCATAGCGGTAGAGCGTTCGACTGCTACGCAAGGGACGCGTGTTCGATTTCCACTCAGTGCATTATGAACATGAATATTAACTTTTATGTTTATCAGCATTCTAAATCCCATAGCACAAGCTAGATGCTATGCTTTCTTTGGGTCTAGATAGCGCTGTGCGGAATGTCATAGAATATTAATTTTAATCATCACCACTGAATAAAAAACGGTAAAGGAAAATAAAAGTAATTTTAACGTATTGTGCGCAATTTATTACGTGTTATTATTAACACTGTTCCCGACGTTTTGTTTGCTTTTCTACAGCTGTAGTAACGGAGATAAAACAGTAACAATAAATTGAGAAGAGAATAAACCGCAATAGAAATTAATTATTACAATGTGTAATATTGTAATAAAAAACGGGTACTTCTTCGATTCACACCACAAGCTGTTCGCACCACGGTGTGAATCACACATGGCCCTTTTTTGAATTCGTCGTTTCGGACCAGTGGTGTGAATCGACGGATGTCTATTTTGTACTTCGTCGTTTCGCACCACAGATCCGAAACGACGAATTCAAAAAGGGGACGTGTTCGATTCACACCGTGGTGCGAACAGCTTGTGGTGTGAATCAACGAAGTACCCTAAAAAACAGGCCAAGTGGTCCCGTACCATTTATTCTGTTTTTAATATTCGATTGTATGGCGGGAACTGTCAAAAACGTCACCTGTGAAAATATCAACAGAGGAGCTATCATGGTTCATGAGATACACTACAGTATATCATTCTTTTGATAGACAGACAGACAGTGGGTTCCGGTTTTATCCTTTGGGTACGGCACCCTAAAGTGAATAGTTATCGTATTAAGTTTATAACTAAAACCCGTCTACTGAAAAATCACGCTCTAAAAAGTATCAAACAAGAAAATATCAAGGATAGCCGTGGTTGTATGCCACCTTTTCCCTAGAATTTATTGTTTTGTTAAAGTAAGTAATATAAATATATTATTTTCGGGCAAGCGAAAGCTAATAATTTATACATATTTGAATCATATACTAATTAAACTCTTTCCTTACACTTTCTCCTTTTTTTCTTGATACCAAACACTACATTTCAAAATTATAACTCGTCATCGTGTAAAAAATAAAACAAATTTAAAATAAGAACGTTTTATTGTTATACTTTTTTATTTTTTTGGCATAGATTACATTAGACTTTCAATCACTATTTTCACATAATATTCCTAGTCCTCCAACACCCAGTCCTTGTCAATTTAGTTCTGTGGTTATTCAATTATTCCGCACATTTCACAGCACTCACCACAATTGCATGAAATGCTATTCCCATGCATTAAGCTGGCCCACTGGACGCCACACTTCGTTTAAACCCCTATGCAATATGCAGTTTACTTTCCCTTAGTCCAAATACAATTTAGGTTAATCCTAGTAGTACGGGCGCAGTATTACTTATTCTAGATTATTTTATATACCTAGTTATCGGTACTGCAATCTATTTACTTTGGTACTTTATAGCAATTTCAATTTGATTGATGAACTTTACGTTGTTTAGCTGCTTTTTGTAAAAGGCATAATCACTCTAGCGATAAAAAGAAAAAAGGCGCGTCGTAATACAGTATCTATTCTGTGGTAATCATGAACCTTTAATGGTGGTAATACATTCAATCACTGCCTATATAGTCAAATTAGTTACTCTTTACTAAACGTCAAAAGTTTTCAAGAAACTTGTTTAAAATAAATAATGTCATACTTTTTAATATCATACTTTTACTTCATTGTCAAATAATATCCTACTATAGCTTAGGTGGATGATTAAAAATAAATATAAACAATAACATGAGAACGGGCGCGACTTTTACCGCTCTTTTGGATAGTTTAATATGCTCAGTCAAATTGATTTATTTTAACTACAGGAGTAAATCATAAATCTGTGGCATTATATTTTAGATTTTTAAACTCCTTGATTTATTCGTGTGGTGATTGTCTATGTTTTCTATAACATGCCGCTCTTGGCTTGGTTTCGCGGTTTAATGTTTTATGAAGATGTTCAGAAAATCTAATATAAAATATTTTTTATTCATTATTATGAATGAAATTGACATTAATTACATAATAATATCACAACGCGCCGAGTGTTCAGACATTTTTATTCTTAGAAGTGAAAAAATCTCTCATTATTTTCAAGTTCAAGAATAATTTTTTGACATAAATTGTGTCCTGGGTTCATTATATATAATAAAAATGCACATAAATTATACAAAATTATACGTCCACGTACAAAGAAAGTGTCTTTTCAGAGTTTCAGACACCGGAAGCCTTAAAAAGACTGATGCGAGAGTGTTATTATAATTAATATTAATGTCCTTTTGTGGGTAAACCATTTCTTTTCTTGAGAAATTGAGATTTCTCGCATTGGTATTATAATATTGTTACCTTTCTAAGTTACCAACTACCAAAAATAATAGACCGAGTGCAAGAAACATGAATTTTAATAGTTCCTTTTAGGCCTAGTCAGACAAATTAATAAGAAATGTCCTTAAAAAACTTGTAAACGTTAGACGGGTATTTAGGCCTTCAAGTTCGACGTCTCATATATTTTAGCGATCAGGTAATCGTAATTTTTACTTGTATCAAAATGGAGCTAGAATTTTAATCATTCAGATCAAAACGGAACTCGAATATTAGAAATAAATAAGTTTTTACTCGAAACTCTATATCATTTGGTCCCTAATTTTCTTACTTAAGAAAAATGACATCTAAACGTAAAACTAGTGAGCGTAAAAAGCTTTTAGATTTAAAATAACGTAGCGCAAAGCCTCTGGGAAATCAGCACGAAACTCATAACACTCTTTTCCAACCTTTTAATAACAGCAAGAGCGGATTGCAAGAGGAATAGCGCTCGATACAGGGATCAAACGACGCGCGTTATAGAAACAATATCACGGATCAGATCACACATAGACTCAAACCACTACTGCAGGCGATTCATTAGGTACTGTAGGTGGTTGGTACAGTCATCATCGGTATGATATACAATAATAATAACGGGAATTAACGTGATTATGGTATAGGTACATACGTATCTTAAATTAGCCTGACGTTTCGACCAGGTTACACTGGCCGTGGTCACAGGCTGACTGCCTATTATTATCCATACTTAATATTATAAATGCGAAAGGAACTCTGTGTGTCTGTCTGTCTGTCTGTATGTTACGCTTTCACGCCTAAACCACTGAACCGATTTTGATGAAATTTGGTATAGGGATAGATTGGACCTTGAGAAAGGAAATAGGCTATGTTTGATCGTGATAACCGACTTCCACGCGGGCGGAGCCGCGGGCAAAAGCTAGTTATTGTATATCACGGCAGGCGAGAGTTTAAAAGTTAGTAGCCCATCGATATGAACTTAATACATTCCAAGTTACCGACTAAGCTTATCCGTTCCCGTTGTCCTACGTAAGCGACAACCCCTCACTTTACGTGACGTATTCATACTACCCAACACAGGCCACAGCAAAAAAGACAAGGTAAGTACCAGTCGGACTCGCGCTCTGAGGGTTCCGTCCAAAACGCAATCGAGGGATGAACTTATGTTACATAAACGGCAATATCTTTTTGTTACGTTGACCTAGAAGTCCGGATTTGTCACAGTCGTAACAGGTCGCAGACTTGTCCACAGGGTTCCATATTTTCTTTTGAGGTACGGAACCATAAAAACATTTGATACAACAACTACTTGATATTTTCGCGTCGCGATACCCCTCTTGTCCCTCACGTAGCACAACACCTTATCTCTAAAACTTAACAAAATAAACTCAAATTGAAGACTATTTCATGTGTCCTCTGAAGGTCACAAAATTAATTTATTGATTTGTTTCAATGTTATGATCGTTTGTAAATTTATTAGAGTTCAACAACTTCTGAGAGTGACTGTACTTTAATATCACGTGAACCCACAATACATTTAATTTCTATATGGGTTCTGATGTCTCTGCTGATGTAGAAAAAATGATCATGAAGACGGTGAAGGAGTATGATGCCTACAAAATCTTCATTCCTAAAAGCAAAGTATCAGTGTTTATGCAAGATGAATTCTGGCCGGAAGGTGTCGGATTTAGACGCTTTGTAGATTTTAAAAGAAGATATAGGACCGAAGAAATTTCAAACGGGACATGTAATTAAATAATAATAATGGCTGTTACAACTAAATTAATTACTTTTAACTGTAAAGGTGTACACCGGTCAGTCGACTGCTTGAGATCTCTATGCACGACTGCAGACATTATTGCTTTGCAAGAGACATGGCTATTGTCACGTGATCTGCCTTATTTGGGGACTATCGATGACAACTTTGCCTTTACTGGAAAATCAGCGGTAGATACCTCCAAAGGTATTCTTAGAGGGCGGCCGTTTGGCGGAGTGGCACTATTGTGGAGGAAGTCTGCGTTTCCATGTGTGACAGTAGTGGAATGTCACAGTACGCGTTTAACTGCTATTAAGGTTCTACTCGACAGCGGTAAGTCGTTGTTGGTGATTACCGTATACATGCCTACGGATACAGTGATGAATCTAGCGGACTTCACGGAATGTATGAGTGAAATAAGTGCGTTAGTGGAGACAAACAACATCGAATCGGTATACATACTTGGGGACTTCAATGCACATCCTGGTGAGCAGTTTTCATATGAACTTTTAAACTTTTGTTCTGAACAATCGTGGTCATGTGTTGATATGGACATTTTACTCAGTGATACCTATACTTACGTGAGCGAGGCTCACGGCTGCCGCCGATGGCTCGACCGTTGCTTGGTTACTAGTGCCGCGCGAAGTACTGTTATCAATGCTTCAGTTTTATACATCAATGTCTATTGGTCGGATCATTATCCCTTGTTAATTGAGTGCAATATAAGTAAAGTCTCTTCAAAACTTATAACCATGAGACAATCCCATAGTAAAATTATATGGGGGGAAAGAGATATTGATGAAATACAGAGGTATAGTGAGGCATGTAATAGTAGATTACGTGTGATGGACTTTCCAGTTTAATTTTGTGATTGTGCTGATAGAATGTGTTCTAATGTCGACCATAGAACAAAAATTACAGCTATGTACCATGAGATTGTATGTATATTTAAAGGAATCAGCAAAGAGTAGCTTTAACGAAAGGATAAAAAAGAAACATAAATATATAACTGGTTGGAATAGACATGTGAGTGCTGCCCACAGGGAGGCTCGGTATTGGTTTCAGTCTTGGTTACACTACGGTAAACCCAATTTTGGTTTTATTTATGATAAAATGCGTGACTCCAAAAGATATTTTAAAGCAAAATTAAAATATTGTCATTTGACCATTTGACCTGGTATCATATAATTTATTATGGGGAAAGTTAAATGAAACCAGCCTGCTTTCTGAAGTTACATCAATATTGAAATATTGGTATGACAATCAGAGGAACTGTGTAAAATGGGGCAATTCACAGTCAAGTGTGTATGGGTTGCGATGCGGGGTGAGACAGGGGGGGTTGAGTTCACCCAAGCTTTTTAATTGTTACATTAATGGTCTGATCGAGGAGCTCAGTAGCACCGGGATTGGATGTCATATAGGTGGTGTATGTATTAACAATATCAGTTATGCCGATGATATGGTGCTGCTGAGCCCATCGATTGGATCATTACGGAGACTACCTACTTCATATCTGCGAAGAGTATGCGGGGGCTCACGGGCTCAGATACAACACTCTTAAAAGTGAGCTCATGGTGTTAGTGTTAGTATATAGTAGTAAAACTCTATAAAAAAATAACCTCCGATTTAGAACTTTCTTTAAGCCCGGTTTACGTTTAACCAATATTTAGTACAAACCACAGAACATAAAAAGGCCTACATACTACAGTCTTGACTCTAATACCGCAATAATGTAAGTTTAAAAAGATTTTCCCTCTCTTATCTCAAGTTGCGCGGGAAAATACGCAGCCACAATACTCCACATACATTGCCTCCCTACAAAATTTGCATAGAAAAATAGAAACGCGGAAACACTCGAACTGTTTACTGAAACAGTACGTGAGACGCGGCAATCAAATTGTGTCATTCTCAACGGAGAAAACCATATAATTATTGCGTAAATACTGTCCCTAATTACGTACATATCAACAAACAACACGTTTATTCGCTAATAAAGCGTCCGTTCATCAACGAGAGCGATTCAAGCCTTGTTTACGCAACAAAATTGCTTTATCCAGTTGTTACAACCTATTAATATCCGTACATTCGACCGAAAGTGCTTCATTAATGGTTGAACAACTCCTCCGGCCAAAACAATTACTTCCCTTTGTTCCTTTATTATCCAAAACAAAACAACTTAAGCACCGTTTTTAGGTATAAAATATTTTAAAATTAATGTTGATGATTAGTCTATTTCTAGGTACCCTTGCTCACACATGTCATTCTGATTACACACGTCGAGCCCATAGAGGGGAGGGCAGGTCAGTGGGGGGTGGGG
This sequence comes from Eilema sororculum, assembly GCA_914829495.1. Classification (NCBI taxonomy): domain Eukaryota; kingdom Metazoa; phylum Arthropoda; class Insecta; order Lepidoptera; family Erebidae; genus Eilema; species Eilema sororculum. Next base: position 7,020,598 of record OU618533.1, read on the forward strand.
GGTATCAGGTCGAGCAACAGGCGCCGTCTGATCAATGAGCATCCCCCGCGCCGCACGCCCCGCGCCAATCCACCTGCGCCGCACTTGTTGCGCGCACGACCCAAACAAATGCAAGTCCTACAGATGAAAATCCACGAGATTTTCTACTTTATCTTCTTATAAATAAGGAAATAATATGTGCATAGTTAACATTGCATTGTATTCCGAAGTGTGTTCGTCATGTATTTGGTATTATCTAAGGATGTATGTCTCTGTGCTGCGGGCGCGTCGTCACTACTGTATCGTAGTCATAAACGCGAGCCGATAAGGGCGATACGATGATGGCCTGCCATTATGCTACCTTTTGTTAGCTTCTATGCCCTTTTAACGTTATCGATATCTTTACAAACATAACGCTTAACAATGCCCACACATACTCACTATACATGCAGGACAATATGTATTAAGAACTCCATACAATCTAGATTTCTATGGCTGGGTAAAGATCTGAGTCAGAAGATAAGTTACGTTTCGTTAATGTATTCGGGTGGGATCACTACGACATTAATCACACAGACTGTTGAGTTGGCTTTCCTGATTAGCCGATATAAATGCCTGTCATCTGAATAAAGAGACAAAGAGGGAAGTATATATAGAGTCCAAAATAACAGGATTGCCAGAAATAATATCGACCAGTAGCAGATGGATTTTCCTATGACATCAAAGGAATAAATCTATAAATATATATAGATTAAGTTTGTAGAAGTTGATGAAGAATTTAAAACTAGAAATTATATTGTAGAATCTCAATTTCTATGAGCCTTAGGTCGGTTGTCGATTCGATAGTACGAATATTTTATTACCTTTTTAAAGAAACATACACTCTCATTAAGTGATACGACTTTATTGCATACAATATAAACATTACTAACGGTAGATAAGGGTTAATAAACCCGTAAATTAGAAGCATAAAGGTTCAGTCATACTTCAGCGGGTGCGGTAGAGCTGCTGTCTTTAGCAAGGAACTTCTTCTGAAGAACAAATTACGTTACAAGCAGTATAGTATTTCTAGAAGTAAAACAATTAGGGTATACTCCCACTAGCGGCGTGATATACATAGGAGTATTTTTTCGTGACGGATACAGAACACAGTAGAGTGATAGTCTGGGCAACAATTATTGGCATGATTGGATTAGGTACTGAATTGTGTAGAAAACTCGTGATAAATTAAACAAAGCGTTCCGTTATTTATTACTTTCAGAAGGTAATAGTTTTTGTTCATGTACTAATCCATACTTGAGAGTTATTTTTTGTAACTTAAATCATTTTAACACCACTTGGGAGGCAGACAAGCACATGGCCCATCTGATGGAAAGTGGTTACCGTGGGCTATGGATGTGTGCAACACCAGGGGAAACACGTTCGTGTTTCGCCGTGAAGTTTGGATGTTCTCCAAAAAGCAGGATTAGCAGAAATTAGTATCGATAGTTTTTTCTTTTCTGTGATGAAAATATACTGTCGTACTGCCAGTGAGCACGGTCCTTTAGGTTAGAGTTGAAAATTTCCTTTATTAAATTTAAATTTATAATATAATTTTAATTAAACCAGAAATTAAAGTTGTTCCCTTTCTTCCCAAGCCTTTTGTAAATAAATGCTTCTATTACATCATAGTATAGGCAAATTCGAAGGAATACGAGTCGAGCAATTTCGCGTGTAGTAGGAGTCTCATTTAAGGAGTATGGAGTCCCACCAAGATCTTTAGGGCCCAAGCTATTCTCTCAACCGGTACACCTGCTAATTGACAGACGAGAATCTCGCTTTTCTCTCGATATTGGAGGGTCAGGCAGGAATAATGACGGTGCGTTGTGACCTTTATGACGGGATATCTTTGTGAACAGCCAGATTGTTTATCTACATAGTTTATTATTCTTATGTAGTATTACCTGGATATTGATGTTCCTGGTAGTGACAAGAGTCACATAAGCATCCTAAGATAAGAGATAGAGGATTACAATTTAATTATAGGCATGTTGTTTATATATCGACTGACCTGAGTAGCACCGCCGTAGAACTGCTTATTCAGAGGTTACGGGATCAAAATCAAAACCCTCTTAGTGCAAATATTTACATGCTACATTTCTTTTTGAATTTATCTGGATGTGTCGTATGTGTATGTTTATTATAGATTTACCTACACAACAGATCTGATTGTGAAAAAGTGGTCCCACCAAATTGCCTTGCTGCTCTCCTTATCTATAAAGTTCATAACTCACCTGATTTAAAAAAAAAAAACAACCTCGTCGTGACAATATATTTACACCAACACTACATATTAAATTTAATCAGCCCCTTTCATCGGAACTACTGAACCATATACAAAGGAATATTTTCCGCATACAGACGGAATTTAATGTGGAAATCGGTACAAAGACGCCAGAAGCTTCAACGAGAGAGGAAAAATAAATGGAAGATGAAATCATGCGACAAAATACACCATGGCTGTGCTAATTATTTGTTTTCTTTCAATGAATAAAAACCTTTTTCAATTTTAATGAACGCTTTTTCATACATGCTTTTTTATTAAAAAGTTTAGGTTTTACAATGTCCGCACGTTCGTATTTTGAATCGTGTTTTTTTTTTAAATAATGATATGAAAATACCTTATTGTATTTTTATGAAAGAATGGTTTTTGAATGAAATGAGAATGGAATGAGATTTAGAATGTTTTTATTTGGACACGGTGTGGACAATATTCACTTAGCAACCATTGCTACTAATTTTATGGATGTGCATGTTTTTGAAGCTGTTTAGTTGTTTATTATTCAATCACGCTGTAACAGCTGAACGAAATGGCTGGAATTTGGTACATGAACAACACATATTACTTCGAACTCAGAAATGGTTTCTAAAGGTAGCGGAAACGGTTTCATCCATACTAATATTATAAATGCGAAAGCAACTCTGTCTGTCTGTCTGTATGTTACGCTTTAATGCCTAAACCACTGAACCGATTTTGATGAAATTTGGTATAGGGGTAGATTAGACCATGAGAAAGGACATCATATGGTCGCGATAACCGACATCCACGCGGGCGGAGCCGCGGGCAAAAGGTAGTAATTTCATAAATAATGATGACAAAAAAGAGGCGCAATTTGACTGATCATCAACAAAACGCACAGGGTTGGGCAGAGGTAAATTAACACCCACATTTTACCAATTTATTGTATTTAGTCCCACGTCATAGGGAATGAGCTAATTGCCGTATTCCGGGTACTATTATTGACTCGAGCCATGCATCTGAGACTGAGTCTGGGCTGTATATATCTGTCTGATGTTAAACAGCCCTATTCCTTAGTCGCCTTGTACGACACCGCATGGGAACAAAACGTAATTTAAAAAAAAACATACAAACCATTTATAATCTGTTGTATTATGTTAATAAAATATTCTATGATATGGCTATGGAAAGCAAAACGAAATGGAAGTTATTTGCAAAATTATGCAGAATATAGGGCCTAATTCGCTTGGGACCCTTTCCGATCCACTTTAAATAAGTGTTCCAATGAATCAATGGATAACGCTGGACGTTAGACGTCGCCATTTTTACATCACAGAGATTTCTTTTTGAAGTGGTGGATTTTTAGCGCGGTAAAGATGTTTGAAATAGTGACAAGTCTATTTGGATTTATTGAAACCTTTTATAAATGTATATGTAAAAGAAGCTTTGGGGTTTTGTCATTTTGTTATATGAGCTCATGTTTACTATTGTATACCTCTCTGGCGTGGCGGTAGTGAACGCGAATGCCACGCAGGAGGCGCAGGTTCGATCCCCGCTCGGTGCAGATATTTGTACGCATGAATATGGCTAATTGCATTGTTCTGGGTGTTTCTATGTATAATATGTTATGTGTTACAAAAAAAAATCTAAGTATGATTATCCGCATTCTAGATTCCATAACACAAGCTAGTTAAGCTAACCATGGGTAGCGTTCAGCAGTTCAGTTCAGAGTCACACGACAGTAGTTCCACCATCTGGACAGCTGGCGGTCCACAACGTGCGTTTCTCGAGAAACTTTCTGCCTCGCACAACTAAACTGTGGAATGAACTGTCACCAGCGGTATTTCCGAACCAATACGACCTTCAAACCTTCAAGAAAAAAACATACTCTCTTTTAAAAGGAAGGCAACGCACCTGTGACTACTCTGGCGTTGCGGGTGTCCATGGGCGGCGGTGATCGCTTACCATCGGGCGATCCGTCTGCTCGTTTGCCTCCCTATTCCATAAAAAAACAGCATTCTATGCGCTATGTACCTAGGTACCTAATACCCATATTAGGAACCTAGGTACATAGCGTAAAGTAAAATGACGTATTACATTGTGAAAAAGACGGTCATACGTACTTATTTTCCAAAACAATTCAAATTGTAACAAAAGAAGGAAGTTTTAAATTTCTTGCAATCCCATACTAGGATACCCTGTGTCTGTATCGTGTTCAGATTCTTCCCGGGATAAATTTAAATAATCTGGGGAAGACACGCTCCTATATATATTACTGTGATACAATTTCAGATGGATTTTAGTACCACAACCACACACACTGCTTGTTTGTAGGCGTATATGCATTTATGGGTTAGATACTTTAGTAGAAAACAATATGAATCAATGTTTATAGATATACAATAATGTTAACGGGAACGCGATCATGGTATAGGTACTGTGATATCTATAAAATCACTTGTCCCGACTGACTGACTGACTGACTGATTCATCAACGCAGAGCCTAAACCGCTGGACCTACAAACTTGAAATTTTGGCAGTAGATGCATTTTATAATGTAAACATCCACTAAGAAAGGATTTTTGGAAATTCTGCTACTAAAGGGGTAAAATAAGGGATGGAAGTTTGTATGAAAGTCCGTCATTTTCAGAGCTAGATGCACTAAATTTCATAAACCTATGTCTTTTAAGAAATAAATGAACACCTGTATCAGCGTTTTTCAAAATTTAACTACTAAGACGGTAAAATAGGTGATCGAATAATTGCCGGGAAATGCCTAAAAACAGCAAATCTTTTTGACAGAACCAATGACAGGACGAAGTCTGTCGGGTCCGCTAGTACATAAATAAAAGTAGTGACAGTTGACAGTGATGTCCGGGCAGTCGGAGCGAGTCGTTCGATGCGTGCAGACGCACTGTGAACTGTGTAACTACCTACTCACTAAATAACAGTGTTTTATTGTGCAGTAGTGGACACCACAGGTACATACATACCTACCTTTGATTTGCCTAACCTTTCGACCAGGTTACACCGGCCGTGGTCACAGGCTTACTGAGTTCGTGATGTAGAAGGTTCTTCATCTATCCGCGTTTCTCGATATTTTTTAGATTTTCTTTTCGCCGTGTACCGTCACTGTCCCTATTCTGTACCTAAGCAAACTGTCCGACGACTATCCGACTGCGCAGAAAAGCGTGGTTGTATGTTTTATATCACTGGAAATGAAATTTTTATGCTTCTTGATTTTAATCATGATTTTATTTGATGGAACGCGACAGTTTACTGGTTATTAATGTTTATAGATAGGTATGTGAAAGCTTCAATATCCAAGCTCAGTTTCTAAGTTCTTTTTTAACTCAGTCTTGTCACACAGATGTATAGAAATGCTAAGGGCGTTTACTCAAGAAGGGAAAGTGGCAAGGAATTTCTTTTTTCTAATATGAACTTTCTTCTGTGTAAAAACTTGCGCCTCTTATCATTGACATGACGTGACGCGAGAAGCTGATGTAATGACCTTGTAATAAAATTGATGTTATCAAACATTGAATAAAATGAAAGAAAATTTTACGATATCTTCATTAAAATTTCAAATATTAAACAAGTTTGCGAGTTCTTAATAATATCAATTGCGAGCAATGTTTGCGACTCATTTAAAATTGACCTAAATAAAACAAAATTTGATTGATTACCGGTGAGTCGGTTGGTAGCCTTGTAAAATGTGTCAAAAATATTTTGTTATTTATCAATTAATCACGATTGGTTAATAAATGTCAGATCCGCAAAAAGTTCTCAGTTTGAAATTTTGTATAGCACGCATTAAGTATAATACCTATACTCCGTCCATTATACTTATTATTGTATTTTAGATAGCTCACTGACAGTGCTCTATATAACTTTGTTCTAGCGTCAATACCTAAAAATCCGAACAAAAATTAGGCGCCAATACGTCATTTGTCATTGACAACGTCACGTCAGCCCGAAAGCAATTTTAGGAATGTAGTTAGTCGATCGACTGTGTTTTTGTCATAACTATTTAATATAACTTGAAAATGTCACAATCGATATCAACTACAGAAAATAACAATTTTAAAAATATATTTCATGACTGATGGTTTTTAACCCATTTCTAAACAAGGAGGTTCTCAATTCGGTTATTTATATATTTTTATATTTGTACACGGAAAATAGTTTTTTATAACTACGTCATATGTAGACGGATTTACAAAATTCTTGTTTGCTTTTGTTCTATTTAAAAGAGGTTTATCCGAAATGGTTGAGGTTGTAAGATCTGATGATGGGTTTCAGAGACAGACCACGGAACTCTTCAATAAATACCAGGAAATCAGCTGTTCTTCAGTTGTTTTGGTTTAGAGATTAGCGTGTAAGTTATGGCCCACAATCGTTTTATAATACATTTATAAATTGTACAGACAGGAAATATCTACTGCTTTATTATTGTGTAGCTATAGATAGATAATAAATTATAATTCCACATGAAATCATATAGGTGTATTTATCATATATTTTCATTAATCGATAAAAATAATCGAGGTTTTTATCTAGTCTTCGATATTTTAAATTTTCATGCAATCACTACTTCCATCTGTCTAAAATACAATAATATAGTGGACGGGGTATACAACTTTGTAACAACCATATCATTATTAATGGCTCTGAATGATCGAACATATGTATAAAAAAGGAGTACCTAATAATATCGCCAAAAATAGGAGTAGTTAATAATGAAACATATTTATTTTCTACGACACGCTACTTAGCGCTATTTAGACCAAAGTAAGTGCCTATAGTTTCCCTGGCTTGTTATATGGGTTCTATTATGTGGATAACACACTTGAAGACATTTTTTTAAATAAATATCCTATTTATTTTCACCCATTTATGCATACACAGATTAATATTGAGCGGGTAGCGAAGCCACGATCAAACTCTCTACCGCTACGCCACGGAGCCCTTTTTCGTGTACGCGGAACACAAAACCTTTTAAAGTTATTCCAAACCCCATAAGTTACGTAGGTGTCCCCTTGCGCTTAAGATATATGTCCAAGATAAGGGTGCAAGTTTCCTAATAAGAATTGTGGAACTTTGGTTCGCTGTTATTACCTATCCAATACCATTAAAGGGCAGTTCTTCACTACATAGTATAAAATAAAGTCACTGTCGCTATCTGTCCGTCCCTATGTATGCTTATATCTTCAAAATTACGCCACAGATTTTTATGCAATTTCTTTTAATAAATAGAGTAATTCAAGAAGAAGGTTTGTATGTATAATATATGCTTAATATAGTAAAGGGTGCAACAGGAATGGGATCAGACGCCACGCGGGCGAAAAAAAATTGGGGGCACGAAGTTAGCCGTTTCAGCTAGTGTATGTATAAAATATATATTATATACACCACTATCTCGAAAACTGCTCTAACTATTTGAACAATGTATTTAGCTAAGGCTTTTTAATTTTTCAGACACCTATTTAAATAGGGCACGTGACTTGAAGAAGGGTCTGTTGGGTCAAATTCCTTACAAATACTTAATCAAGATTACCATCTACACACTCTTACATACCTAACTATATACTTATTATGGTCCCACACTTTTCCTATTATAGTAGGCAGCGATATCCTAGAAAATTTATTATTATTTATTATCCGCACCCCGGCTACAAGTTGTTCTATGCACACATTATTAACAGGTAAAATTATAAATAAATTTGAATTAAAAAGGTTTACGTTACTCGTTAGACTGCCATCTTTGAAAATCAATTTGCGGGGGTTGGCTGAACGGTTTCGCGGGACAATGCACATAAAACAGGGGTGCCAACCTCCCAGTTCCCTTTTGTAATATATCGACTTTAGATTAGATTAAATTCTTTGATCTAAATGATCGAAGGAGAAAGAAGATACTTACGTCTCTTGTAATAAATAAAACAAATATTTCTAAAGATGTTTTTGAAGCATTCGCCGTGCTTACTTTTTTTTGAGACCTGTTTGTGGTTTTTTTTTTCGCGATTTCGACTTATACATGAACTCTGTTTTCTCTATTTTTTTTGCCTTCAGGTAAAGTTTTCAAAATCATTTCTTTCGAAATAAAAAGAAACAACTGTTATTTTTATTTCTGTTTAGGATTTCGATGGCGATGTGTCCTCGAATTTTTGTTATAAAGTTAAAAATTAAGTTAGTAAGAGAGTAGGTAATTAATGATGATACGTAGATGATGACCTAGAGCAGTGGTTCTCAAACTTTTTAAATGACGGAACCCTTTTGGGAAGCATAATACTTGATGGAACCCTACAATAAAACAATTATTTTTATAAGTGTATTCTTTATTAATCAGCATAATAAAAGTACAATGTATCAGTTACTAATTATTATTTACTTCACCACTTGGTAAGGACAATAATAGAAAACATTAAAAAAGAAAAAATCTAACTAGTGGGAGGTATGAAACTGTTTTTTAATTTTCATCAATTGCTTGATATCAGGTTTGATGGAAGAAAGTTGGAGTCTCATATCAGCTTCGGCGTCCAGTCTATTGCGATATTTTGTTTTCGTGGCTGCGTAGGTAGAGAATCCTGTTTCGCACAAATATGTAGTTGGGAACGGGAGAAGAATATCCAGAGCCATTTGGCCAAGCATTGCATATTCATCTTGGATTCTGCACCAAAAATCGTTAAGAGGCGTCGTTTTGAACAATGACTCCATACTTGTGTCTGATGACATTTCTAAAAGAGATTCATATATCTCATTTGACATGTTTTCAGGCTTTTCCAAGTTGGGTAAAAAAGGATTATGAATCCAGGAGTTCACTTTAATTTTTGTATTGTGTTCTTCGGGAAAATTCTTTTCAAAAGATGCGCGCATCGAACTGAGATATTGGACCAATTCTTCAAACACATTATCTTCAAACATTTCTGAGTCGTTTTCGCTAACAAACTCACTGAGTAACGTAAAACTTTCTATTTCTTTCTTACCAATGCAAATGATCCAAAAATCTAATTTTCTTTTAAAAGCAGTTATTTTATTATAGGCCTGAAACACTGTTGTCTGTTTACCTTGCAACGATAAATTTAATTCGTTAAGTTTTTAAAGATATCCGCCATAAAAGACAATCGGAACAACCAAGTTTTATCATACAAACGGTCCTTCAAATTAAAAGAAGTATCTGCTGAAAGAAACATTTGTAACTCGGCTCTAAGTTCAAATAGCCTTGTTAAAGTTTTTCCCCGAGACAGCCATCGCACTTCTGTATGGAGCAGCAGTGTTTTATGTTTGCTGCCATAATCTTCACACAATAATGAGAACAATCGGGATTGTAGTGGTCGTGATTTGATAAAATTAATTATTTTTACCGCTTCATCCATAACTAATTTTAGATTAGACGGCATTTGCTTCATCGCAAGTGCTTGTCTATGCAGAATACAATGACTGGAACTACAATTAGGCGCTTTATTTTTCATTCGTGACACTGCTCCTGCTGTTTTACCTGTCATCGCCTTGGCCCCATCTGTACAAATGTCAATGCAATTGTTCCAACTGAGATTATGTTCTTCAAAAAATATATTTATTTTATTAAAAATTTCTTCCCCGGTAGTATTTGTAAGCAGCGATGAACACATAAGCATGTCTTCTTCAAAAGAACTTTTATATGGATATCTCACAATAACCAGCAGGATAGCCAAACCAGCGACATCAGTCGACTCGTCCATTTGCAAAGCGAATCGTGTATTTTGTAGACGTGTAACTAGTTCTTGTTTGACGTAGCTTGCCAGATCATGGATTCGTCGTGAAACAGTATCGTTTGATAGCGGAACAGTAGAAAGATGCTTTGCAGATTTTTCATCAAGCATACATTTTGTTATGTCTAATACACATGGTTTTATTAATTTCTCAGCGATAGTGTGCGCTTCACCTGCTTGTGCAATGCGATAGCTAACTAAATATGATGCCTCCGTGGCCTTTTCGTTGGTAGTTTGTGTTACATGCATCATATTTTTTTGACTTTCTAATAACTGATCTTTTTTGCGAACAAAAAATTCTTTATTCTTGTCTTTAGTCTCGGGGTGTACGGTTTCTAAATGTCGACGCAATTTGGCAGGTGCCATGGAACTATTAGGAAGCAGTTTACTACAGAGCATGCAGAGAGGTGAGCCGTTGGAATCAACAAATCCGAAACTGATATAAGATTCATCATACTTCCTTTTTTTCGTCTTTGAAACCGTCGAGCTTGACGTCGTGGCACTCGTGGCATCATCTTCTGGATCGGTGATTGCTAAATTCTCCGCGCGCATTGCTTTTGAACATTCAGCGTCATTAGAAGATGTTGTTGGAACACGTTTAACACCTTTAAGCCAACGTTCCATTCTTCTTTATTTATAATGTTACAAGTCAGGATAGTGGGGTTTAAATAATGCACAATCGTTACTGCGTATAAGAGACTAAATTTAGAACCTACAGGGAAGAAATGTATAAAACTGAGACAACAGAATACAGCAGGCAGTAAAACAATGAACACTAGTTTCTCGCTAGCGAGCTTGTAAGTAGGTAGTAACTTATCGCTCCGAACGCTAATCATCAACTGACGACGCCAACGCGCGATCGCCGCTTTTATACTTAGTCCTAGACTCGATCTCAAATATTCTCGAAAATACTCGAGTCGGCACCGTTGATAAACAAAAAGCAAAAATAAAAACAGAAATTTAAAAATAGCGTTGTAAACAATATCGACTTTATCCTTTGAAGTTAGAGACGAAAGTCGCTTGTTGACAACTATAGCGTCTAATTCAGAGGCGGCTTTTATCAAAGAGACTGAGCGCTTACAAGTATACTACCCGCTCGTTTTAAGTTTGCCGCTGGCGATAGGTATGAGTGTATGACGTTCGAAATTTTTTATTTAATTGTAACAATAAAAATTGTGTACGTTAGATATTTGGGTAAAACTATGACACATTATAAGTTTTGTTGTCACGTGGGGGAGGGTACGCGCATTCCACAGACCGGCAAACTTAGAGCGAATGCGTTGTACAAGTATAAAATTGTTGAGACCAAACTTATGAGATATTGTACCAGCTAATGTAACACAAGCTTATACAAATACAAATAAATAAATAAATAACATTCATAGCGTTTTGTCTCCGCGCGGCCGCGGAGTCCGCACAGCCGCGGAGCGACCAGAGAGAGGTGTTTTGATTTTTTTATTTCTAAATTCTTGCGGAACCCCGACAGAGGTATCACGGAACCCTAGGGTTCCGCGGAACACACTTAGAGTATAGCTGACCTAGAGCAACCCTGCAACCCACTCTAGACATGCCTATACGTTACCGCTAGTCTACTTCAGCCAAACAAACCCCTGTAATATCCTATAATCCTCCGAATTAATCTAGATATTTGTTTCGATAGTCAATGGCTTAGTGAGAGGTGAAACCATTACCTCTTGATAGCTAGCCCATTACCAATAGGTAACAGCTGCTTAACGACTTTCAGAAGGCTATTCGTTACAGTGCAGACTCGTGAAGATAGATAAAAATAATAACTACATATTATAATTATGTATATTGGTTGTTACCATTGTAATCTCATCAAATTGATACACGTGCTGATTAACAGACGAGCCTATTATTATATCACTAGCTGACCCGGCAAACTTCGTACCTTCAATTTTTTACCGCCCGCGTGGCGTCCGATTCCGTTCCCACTGCACCCTCTACTATATTAAGCATATATTATACATATAAACCTTTTTCTTGAAATACTCTATCTATTTAAAGAAACCCCATGAAAATGTATAGCACAGTTTTGAAGATATAAGCATTCATAGGGACGGAAAGACAGTGCGTCTGGGATGTTCGCCGAATCACGCATTGATTGCTTCTATGCGACGATGCGGAAACGGTGCACATCCTTGGTGCGCAGGGTTCGCGCCAGCTCCAACACCATCCTGAGGATGATAGCTGTGAGGTTCGACTGTCATTACATTAACCATTGCTGTATGATTAATGTAGTGACTATAAAATAAATAGTCACAAGAATATCAACACATCATAATGTAATTGCCTATTTCAATGCAAATGTAAATTTAAATCATTAATAATTATTTTATTTATTTTATTTTAATCTTATTTTGAATATTATCATAATTACATTTTTATTTATTATTGAACTATGTTGACATTGATGACTATTTATCATTTAAAATTTTTATTTTTCTGACATATGTAAGTAATTGAGATTGTATTGTATTATTCTAAAACCCCCTATACACTACTCGCGAAGTTGAACGAAGTTAGGCGAATACGATAGTGTGGAGATGCACTTCGGCTTACCTCGTCAAACTTTACCTCGCCTCGGGCGACTTCCATTTGTTGTCGGTTTTTGCGCCCGAGTCAAAGGGCCCGAAGTTGCACGAAGTGCGTTCACGAAGTACCTCTCTACACTACTCGGCCGACTTCAGTACTCAATAGTTATAATTATTGCGTGTGACACATATTGTGTTTATTATGAACAAAATACAGTCTTCACAGGAGGAAAATATGTTGTTCCTCGAAACTGTGCAAGCAGAACCTATTATTTGGGACCCCAATATCATTAATGTCATAAGGACGAACGTGCGCAGGCTTTCGGCACCTTAGAGCGAATGAGCTCCTCGCGAAGTTGAACGAGTGTGTGGTGTCGCACTTCGGACTGTAGGCAAAGTTGCTCGAGTACTGCGCCGAGGAACTTCGCGAGTAGTGTATACGAGGCATAACCATTTTCATGTTTATGTTTATATTTTAATTCATATAATGTTAATGTATGATCCAAATGTTGATCGAAATAAATTGATTGAATTTAATTGAATTGAATTTGCTTTATACTATGAAGTGATTTGTTTTTTTTTTAATTGCAGACTGCAGTGGATCCTATTAAAATCATATAATCCTATCCAAAAGGAGATTGAATAAGTGTTGATAAAGGGCTCAGATGCAACCAAGAACAACGCTTAGATGATAATGATGGATCCAAAAACAATCAAACGTTAGTGATAAATTATTATGTAAATATCATTGTCATCATCATTCTCTGAAACTTTTCTCAACTCGGTTGGGGACCTTCCAGTCTGAACTGGCTGAACTTCCATATTTACCTATAGATAATATAATATTTACTCACTATTTTTTTAATGATGTACCAATATAAATCTACAAAACGCGTCTATTTCTAGCAAATACTTCTTGTCTTAACACACATTGCCAACATGGCAACCCTACATTCAACGGCAACGAGGTGTAAATCACCTTTGATTGATTAAGACGTTGTAACTCCGTGTTACTTTGGACACCCTTTCCATAATAATCAATTATAAATTCTGCCAAGTGGATCTTACGAGTTCGAAGCCACAAAAACTAAACACAGAACCCACGGTCTCAAGAAAAGGCTTCGTATTCGCCATAAGCTACTTTTTTTATAAAGGACACGTCAATTTGACTTCACCTCGCATGTTGGTAAGCTAAAGTTAAAGTCTCGGAAAGTGGGTCACCATCGTAAACATGTACCATGTTAACAGTGGTGGCACGTGGCACTCAGCTTGACGGCCTTTTCACGCTCCGCTTAAAGGACCCGGGATTGTAGGAAGAAGGAAGCACGTGAGCTGGCAGCGAGTTCCAGGTCTTAATGGTGCGGCATAGGAATGAGTCACTGAAACGAAGCTTTTTCTTGAAACATTCATGATGTTTGTGCTTGATTGCATGTAGATTTGCTTTACGAGTAATTATAACAGACTATTTTGCTGTTGACCGGATGGGTTATACCTTGGGAAACGTATCTCGGATGAAAATCGCGAAACAAAAAGACGTGCGTTGTTTTGTAATGATCTAGATATGCTAGGTGAAATTGAGTTCGTCCACAGCCGTAGCGTCCCGTGCTATGCTCAAATGATACTCAAGAACTGTGTCGTACGTTTTAGGTTCAATATAAGTATATGTCCCGAGCAATACATTAGCATATAGTGGAAAACGATAAATTAGAAATTAGAAACCTTTATTATGATAAATTAGAAACCTTTATTACCTTTACCCCGTACTAAACCCTGACTGCATATATGTAGTTCCCACAGTCAACGGATTTCCATGAAAAGTTCAGTATTCACAGTATTCAATTATCAAAGTATAGAATATTAATTACAAAAGTATCCACTTCAATGCTCTCGTTACTCTGAAGTATCGATACTTTTCCGTATCCCGACTCACATTACGTGAAATTACATCAAATTGGTTTCTGTTCATTGCATTCAGGTATCGATCGGTGCAATTTTATAACCGACTTCTAAAAAAGGAGGAGGTTCTCAATTCGGATGTTTATATTTTATGTTTCTGGTTAATAAAATAATACACAGATAAAATTTTATTATAAATAAATAAATATTCCACAACATTGTACACAACGCTATCTACGAGTATAACCATGGTAAGCCTAGCTTAACTAGCTTGTGTTATGGAATCTAGAATGCGGATAAACATACATAGATACTTTTTTTTTATAAATACATACGTAGGTACTATACATAGAAACACCCAGACCAATGCAAATAGCCATAGTCATGCATACAAATATTTACACTGAGCGGGAATCGAACCCGCGCCTCCTGCGTAGCAGCGTAGCAGCAAGCAGTCGCGTTCACTACCACCACGCCACGGAGGCTGTCATCAACTACATTATTTAAACGTACAATACGTAGGGCTGAACATGGATGGAAATTACATGATGGGTGTATGGGGCCGAACCGAGACCATTGGCCAAGCCTGCCTCAACTACATGCCGCTGCACCTGCTGATTGACAGACGAGAGTCTGACATAAACTTTTCTCACGATGTTAGGAGGTCAGATGGCACGACCAGGTCACAATCATACACGTCATAGCTTTTTTCATTGCAACAACAATACATTGTGGTTGCAGGCATGACACACACACAGTCACGACACGACTGGACGCAATGTGGTCTTTTGGAGCGAGAATGTTTTCATAATGAAATTAAACTTTCATAACACATATTTTAAAGTAAAGACAATGTGTTGTGAGCTGTATTTCCCTTCAATAAACATTTTTGGTCTGATATTTGTACTCTACTTGCGTAAATATTCTAGTTCTTAGATTGTATTTGAAATAATCTCTAATAGTCACTAATTAAAATAGTTAAATTGCATTGCAACAGGTACACAAGATAAGCAAACGGAGGCGTAATTACAAACTGTCGTAAAGCGAGACTGGCGTAATATAATCATAGTTGTTACATGCCTAACATTGTTTCGAACAACGGATATTAGGTAGGTATATCTAACTGTATAGATCTTCATCGAGTTTACCTTGTAATAGTTTATAATGAACGCATACCTACACCTTAAAATAATGTCATGAGAGAAACCACCACCAACCAAAGATGAAGGAAGGCTGGATACCGTAAAACGTGGGCTTATAGGGTTCCACTAAGGTCCAGGTCTATGGGGCCCACGTCAACCTAACCGGCAAGCTGCTGCTGCTCGATTACACCTGCTTTTTCCTATAGAGATTGGGGTGGTAAGATCCAATTAAACCAAAATATGGAGTTGTAAGAGAACCATAACATGGTAAAAAATTAAATAGGTACGAAAGCCTGCTTAATCCCAAACAAAATAAAAATGTCCAAACGAATACCAGCTATCTCCTTTATTTTCAGATTTTTACCATTTTATTTAAGCTTTTCAAGGAATATTATATTCATCATTAAAATGATCGATGGACTTATTGGAAGAAAAGGGATTTAGGAAATTTCAATTAATATAAAATTATAGAAGTTTGAATGAATTTTTTATATCATTTATTATGCTAACTGTTAAGTTCGAAAAACAAGCATTTCATTTTTTCCAATGTTTTTCGAAATTATAGAAGTTATTCAGTTTTTCCATCCTCCTGTAAAGTTCTCTAAAATGGACACAACAGGTTAACATATTAGGCCGACGATATCCAGAATCCAAAGTGCAAGTTTTGTTTAGCAACTTGGAACATTCGTACACACGAATAACTTAATGGGTATACCCACCAACGAAAGTATACCTACTATCGTAAGTATATACCTACTATAAGATACGCTGACCGCTCTTAACGATGACCATGGTGTTCCGATTCAAACGGTATCACTCGCAATGAACTATTCTAAAAGACTCCCATGACATCAAAAGTAGTGACGAAAAAAGACGCCCTTTCTTTTCGTACTAAGTATTCAATGCTCACGAGGTATTCAACTACATACTGTGATTTTCACACTAAGCTATTATCCTGAAATTTTCCACGGCCTGATATAAGTTTTACTACATAAACACTTGTCTATTCTACACTGAAAGTTTCACAGACATGCCTTTTAAAGTTTGCAGGCTTCTTTTTAAATTTCTTTTCAATTTTGCTTTATGTAATGTAAGCCAAAAGTGAATTTACTAGAGCTCAAAAGAACGTGATAAAAGGCAGCTGATATGAAAAAAAAACCGTGAATTGTGTTACGTAGAAAAAGAGGTAATTTTGTAGCGCTGGCATCTATCTCTTTTTATTTAGAACGTGGGAATAGATGCAAATTATATTTTGAAAATACGCTACGCTACCAATTATTGTGAAAAATACTATCTTGCTCACTACTGTTTATACTGGAGATTGTTGGCACTTGGTGGAATCTACTACACATATTGAATAAATACACTTGTATTTGAATGAATTTTTTATAGCATTTATTATGCTAACTGTTAAGTTCTACGTGTTAAGTAAGTGTAACTGTAAGCGAAAGGTCGTGAGTTCGAGTCTCACTTGAGCATTTCATTTTTTCCAATGTTTTTCGAAAATACACTTGTACTTTTCCACTGTCTTCCGGGGGCGAGTTGGGGACACCGTTGTCCCCCCTCCTGAGGAGGGCCAGACCGTAAGGGATGGCCCTGGGTCAGCCGGGGTGCGAGGGATATGTCTATGACAACCTCACCTCCGGCCTAGCACCAAGACCCACAGTCGGCGTGCGGTTTTAGTCGGTTCGAGTCCGACATAACCTTACCTTCCGGCTCCGGCAGGGGGGGTATCCGAGGCGATTTCCGCACGAAAAAAAAAAATCTTTTCCACTGAGTTTAATTTTATTTCTGAAACTGACCGGTTCCGCCTTACGGTATTCTCAAAGGTTTACATTGATGGTTTAAATATTACAATTCCCAAACACAGCGTGTTTATTCAATATATTACATACTACTATCACACTAGGTATAACGAGAGATCTTATGTAGTATGAATCGTTAGACTGTGCTACTATTGTAAACGAGGACCTGAGCTTGATTCCCGGGTTGGGCAATCGGTTATTCAGCGGGCGATAACGAAAGTCTTTAGTTAGAAATTATCGGATTTTTAGGAATCCAACTACCTGCCTGTAACGACACCCATACACCCTCTCTTTTAATTACAAATGTTAACAAATTGTACCGGCAAGCAAATGGACGCATGTAATCACCAACAATGTTTCTGATGCACCCCAGTGACATACTGTCCGTACACGGCATTCATTACTTTACGAACGTACGACTGAGTGCTAGGAACGTTTACCTATTACAACTCGACCAACATCGTTCTCATTGTGTGACCCGGTTACAGCACCTATTTTACTCTAAACAATGTATTCGTTCTACGTTCTACGGGATCTACTCAATGACTGCTGTAGGTACCTACCTATTAATACGTATAAACAAAAGCCTGAAACTTTTTTTCACTTCAGCAGCTCTAAATTCGTACATTGCCTGCACGTTTTAGACATTCTATAGATACATTGCCTAGGCATTGTACAGAATGCCGAATTATACACATTGACGGTAACATTTATACCTATATTAATGGATAAACAGGTAGATAAGTATAGCTAAGTATGAATCGATACTTCACAAAATCTAGTTACCGAACGACACGCGCCACATTCACGTCAGCACACATTCAAAGTGGAAATTGGCCAGTTTAATTGAGTAACGAACGTTCGATTAGAAATGCCAGCCTCTAGGGTGCGCACTATACCTACCTACAAGAGCATGATTACGTAGCTATATTTATCAATAGGTACATAAGCTGATCCCGTGGCGTAGTATTAATTTGTGTGAGCTAAGTATATTTGGTTTATAACATTACCTATATTATACCTACATAAGATCTATTTATTCAATTCAATTGTATATTAACTTTTAAACTCTCGAGTTCCTTAATAAACAGTAAATAAAACGGGAATTAACGGCGTGCATTACTGAGCCAGTCAGTCTGTGCCTGTAACCATGGCCGGTGAAACCTGCTCGAAAACGTCAGGCAAATCAAAGGTATGTACCTACCTACCTATACCTATCATGATCGCGTTAATTCCCGTTCTATTAATTGTCAATTGCATATTGTCTTGTTATTCGTTTGAATCTTAATACCTGTTGTAGGTACCTATCCAGAGCTTGCATTTTAGCGCCTGAAACTCTCTTCCTTCTTTCCCGGCTACCTACTATCTACCAACTAGGCACATTTTATTAAGGTCTCTCAATCAATCTATTGCTTTATTGCAATCCACTGCTGGATATACTTTCTAGGCCTCCAGCAACTTTTACAAGTCGAACGCATTGAGATGTCCTGTTTTATCTAAAAAGGTAGCTGCTTCTGAACGCAGATGACCGGGGTGCTTAATAAGTACCTACCGAGCAAAACTACATCTAACATTTTAGGCAATTATTGCAATGCATTAACATAAATCAAGTAATATTGCTTTTTCGTAATAGGTATAAATAAAATAAGTAAGTTTTTTTTCAGTCATTCAGTCTAATTTTCAGTTTTCTTATTTTTTTGATCTTTGGTCACTTGATAGTCTGTGGTCTGTGGTTTTATTTGACATATTGAGCGTTGACCCGGTCAGGGTTTCCACACGCAAAAAAAAACCAAGGATGTATGATACAAAGTCAATCGACTATTTAGTCGATTACTTAATTCGATATTTCGTTACTTAAGACTAAACTTTGTTGAAAAGAAATAGATGTTTAGAGAAAATAAAAATAATGTTGCCTACACAAGTACGAAAAATATTTAGCCTCAGCGTTAGCTATTCAGTATTCTACCATACACTCATTAGCATTTGAAGGTACTACGCCTAAACTCCAATACACGAGAAAACAACTAATTTATACCTACTATTTAATAGTAGGTACATTATTGCATGATCAAAAATAGTCGATTGACAGTGATTGTAATTTTATTAACCAGCCCCACCATTTGCCTGACTAGCAATGGCCAATATTTGCCCCAAGTACAAGGTGGAGGAGTTAGCTCCTGTTCAGACACGGTGGAAACCGCGCGGTTTCTGAAACTGACTTCAGACCGCGTTCACCAACCGCATTCTAACGGCCGCGCGCCGCTGTCTGAACTGAACCAAATTTTGTGGTTTGAAATCGCGCGGTTTACGCGCTGTTTGAAACCCCGTGGTTCCCGCCGATTCTGAACAGACGCGAGTAGCGAGTCACTGGTTTTTCCCGTGTCAATTCATATTCACGTACTCAATTCTCATATTCACTTACTCAATTCTTTGGACATTGGCGACACACTCGGCACTCCACTACTACCTATTGCCTCGATCGCAAAGGAAGCGAATATTATGTACCGCTCTATCATGGCATAATAATAAATAAAAATAAAAAAAAATATGCAATTATATGGATAATTGCATATTTATTTATTTTTCTCTAATCATATGCTAAATAATATCACTAATTAGCGATGATATACTATTTAAGAAACCTCAGTTAAATTTTAAATGAATTATTTTATTAGACAAGTAAATTTTAGTCGATTAATCGGATAATACGTTTATGTTCTGTATACCGAATAATACCACACTTCTTGACACAAAAATAATTTGTGAGTGCAGTGAATGTCAATTTTGTGCTATTTTTGTATATAAATTTCCATTTTGTGCTTTCGTAAAAACAAATTATCACTATCGATTAGATTTGTTTTATAAACTTCATTATCTACTTAGCGATTGGTTCCACAAAACGTGAGACATGTAAGTCGACCTTGTATTTTTACCGCTACGTATTATTATTAGCCGTCGCCGTCGCTGTATCAGGCATGAAAAATATTATTGGAAAAAGGTGGCGTGATGCTGCATCGTTGATACTGCTCACAAAGCGTAATAACGAGGTGTTATCTCGAGTGCAAGAACATGGCAGTGTTAATTACGACATATTGTTGCAGACTCGCACGCAATCGGCATCGTTTCCCAGCGGCGTGGTGTTCCCCGGAGGTGTCAGCGACCCAATCGACAGCTCACAACGCTGGCTGACTCTCCTCTCCTCCTTCGGCTATTCAAAACAGGATTTTGAAGCATTTCATCATCCCAGTAATGTTTTTACGCCTATTTTCCAAAAGGATCCCGTACTAAGGTAATATTTGTGGACCTTGACATCTCGCCTGACGTTTTTATGCGTAACATACCTAATGATAACGATTGTAAACAGAAATATGCTTGCACATTTGTTTAATTAATTATATCTCCTATAGTGTGCTGTTGGAAACTGATAGGTTTTTACTTTGTACAAAATTATTATAGAATATATTGATTAAGTTATTTAATTAGAAGCTAGATTTCTCAAAAGTCTCACATGTATATTAATTTTATAGCTAACTACAATGTTCTAATCAAATATTGATATGTACACGCAAACACATAGTTACAAGCTCTGACGTTGTCTAATAAGTCGGAATCAAGACGTTTAACATTCAATAATCATGTCAACAACAATGTTATCAACACAGATTGTATAAATGAAGTAGCGCTTGCACACTAAATATATTGGCCTTTGAGTGTCATATTCATTCATTGATATCATTATGTTCATACTGTATTTGCATGTATACTCGTATTGCAACAGTATTTTATTATAAAGAATCCTATACATAACACTAGATAGAAATGCATTATCTAGTTTCCATATTTCTCGTAGAGATACATAGTATTCACGGTATTCAAGTCAAAGTGGTGTAATTCATAAAAGAGTCATGTCAAAAGCAGTTGAAACCGGTTGACTTAGTTGAATGGTTTAATGACAATACAGCAACTCACCAGTGACCTGTTATAAGTCTAATTGAAATGAAATAAGCCTTTTCATTCCATTCCGAGTGAAAGAGTGATGGAACTATTGTTCTATTCACATATCTTGTACCTAAAAAGTCCTCTATACTCGCAGGACTCACTTCTTGGATATATTTTGAAGATAGCATGGGGTGCTACTGAGGTAGCCTTTTATATTGCACGATTAAGGTCCAAAATATATGAATTGAAAGTAAACCCAACGAAGAGAGAGAGAAAAGGTAAACAAATTATCTGTGGTTCTTAACAACATTTTTATTTGAAAATTATTACATATCACTTCAAACTCATTCCAGGCAGGAGCTGACAGTTTAGAACCGCTGCGCTGACAGCTTTCCTGTACTACGAAACACGCAACGACAGTGTCGCTCAGCCATTGTCGCGTACGTGTGACATGTGCGACAAGGACAGAGAAAATAAACGCTAGTTATCGCAACGTAACTCAGTAATGGTCGCTTTGTTTACCTTTTTTCTCTTGTCTCGTTGGCTTTACTTTAGCTATACTATAATTTAACCAGAATATTGTGAATGAATCTATGTAACCAATCAGGTCCATAGTGCACATGATTTTCAGTTCTAAATCTCGATTTTCATAAACAATGTCAATTTTTCCTCAGTATGAGATCCGGGACTGAATGAAAGCGCTCCAGATTTTCCCCTAACGTATACTAAGGCAAATTATTCTGTTTCTTTTTTAGACACATTGAACTTAGAATAACTGCTATAAGAGAGACATTCGAAGAGTTGGGGCTACTTCTTTGCAGCCGGAAACACAAGGAAGAGCGACACGGGCAATGGATAGATGTCATTGAAGATATTGATGTTACATATTGGCAGAACCGGGTTAGTTCTTTAATTTTTATAGTGGAAAATATGTGCTGGAGTCTTGTCCATCAAACAACTAGTTTGCTGGGGCATTGGAGCCCCAAAAATACTAGTCTTATTTTTTTTTATTTCCAATATGGAACAGAATAATTGTTTCTTATTGATGTCAGTAATAATAATTATTGTACTCAAGACGAGTTCATCAGTCAAGCTCTTTTAATTATTAGTTTTCTGTAAATTACTTCTTAACCATACTATACCATACTACTTCTTAATTTCCAGGTATATAAAAACCCAGAAGACTGGCTGGAACTGTGTAAGGAATACAAGTGTTACCCAGACATATGGTCTTTGAACTACTGGAGCAACTGGCTCACCCCTCCCAAGTACGAGAAAAGGTTCAACACCGTGTTCTTTGTTGCTGGGGTTGAAAAGAAGCCTTACGGCATCAAAAGTAGCTCTGAAGTGGTTAACGTTGAGGTAAATAAAGCATAAATATTTTTATACTAGCTTTTGCCCGCGGCTCCGCCCGCGTGGATCTCGGTTATCGCAACCAAACATAGCCTATGTCCTTTCTCATGGTCTAATCTACCTCTATACCAAATTTCATCAAAATCGGTGTGAGTGGTTGAGGCGTGAAAGCGTAACATACAGACAGATAGACAGACAGACAGAGTTACTTTCGCATTAATATATTAGTATGGATTGCGAAAATACTACACTAAATACTACATCATACCAAAATTTTTCAATATGAATTTTGAATTTTTCATAAGCATTTATTAATAAATATACACTGTTTGTTTCTTAATAAATAAAATAAAAAAGATAAAAAAAAAAAAAATACAATAAATATACATAAATACATTGATAATATTTTTTTAGCATATTAAATATAAGTATTTTAATCCTCTACAAAGTTGTCAGTCAGAGAAACTAATTTCCCTCATTTTGTTATTTCAAGTCATTCCTATCCTAATATAATAACTATCAGTAAACATCTCTTAACTACATTTAGGATAAAATGCAGTTATGAGGCTTATATATTATGGTATCCATGTCCTTCTACGTATTTGTTTCAAGTTTCTAACAGAGACTATCTACAATAAATCATTATCTTGTACTTCCAGTGGTTGAACCCTCAGGCTGTGTTAAGCAGTGACAAGATCCTGTACCCGCCACAAATATATGAGCTGAATCGATTGTCCTGTGTGAAGGATATAGCTGAGTTGATCAAATTCGCTAATGAGCGGAGTGGATACCACACTGATCTGCTCTCTCCAGTGATTGTGAAGGCTAAAGATGGCGGCATACATTTACTACCGGGTAATTAATTATAATATTTAGAGCTTGATTTTTATAAGGGTATGTTGATATGGTGCAGTTATAGTCGGTTCGAGTCTGACATACCTTAGGGTTAACTTCAATAAGGTTAAGTCCGTCCGAGGCATGTCTACTATGGCTTCATCCAGCCTATTGGTAAGGTGGTAAGGGCGACGGTGGAGCCATCGACCAACATTCTTACAAACTGTTCGAACCAATGAATGATTTTTCAACCATATTTAAACATTGATTTTTGATGACTTTGGAGACCGTCGCAGTCGCCCTTAAAGACGGGTATAAAGAGAAGGGAAATTTGAAGTGATTCAGGTGTGGCTCAATAGCTCAGTTGGAAGAGCATTCCCCCTGTAAGGGAAAGGTCATGGGTTCAAGTCCCACTTGGGTGCTTCATTTTTCCCGGTGTATTTCAAACTCAATATTGTATATTAAAGTGTTATTGACTAATAATGAATGTTGTTTTTTAATTGCAGGTGATGGTTTATACCCTGCAAGCATAGACTATAACGACAATACTACACTTATACATTTAGACAAAACTATACTAGAGTTAAGAGAGAATTGTCATACTCTACATAGAATCGAAAGTACTAAGAAGGCACAACTGTTCATTATTAGGAACTACAAACCTGAACATCACATCGACATGGGAGACCTGAACCTTTCAGTAAAGGCTATGTAGTTTCCGTTCATGCCTTAAATATTGGCCTTATTAGAAGTACAAAGTAGATACTCAAAGCAAGTATTAGAACAATAAAATTAACATGGCGAGCTCAGGAAATACTTGGCCGAATAGCCAAGAGGACTATGAGTTGCATGACGTGATCGGTGTTGGCGCGACCGCGGTAGTCGCCGCCGCGTATTGTCGCCCGCGCAATGAAAAGTGCGCCATCAAACGGATCAATCTCGAGAAGTGGAACACCTCTATGGACGAACTTCTCAAGGAAATCCAGGCAATGTCTAGCTGTAATCACGAAAACGTCGTCACATACTACACTAGCTTCGTGGTGAAAGAAGAGCTGTGGCTCGTGCTTAGGCTCCTAGAGGGCGGCAGCTTACTGGATATCATCAAACACAAAATGAGGATATCAAATTGTAAGCACGGCGTATTCGACGAGGCGACCATCGCCACTGTGCTGAAAGAAGTACTAAAGGGGCTGGAGTACTTCCACCAGAATGGTCAGATACACAGAGACATTAAAGCGGGTAATATATTACTAGGAGATGACGGAATCGTCCAAATTGCCGACTTCGGTGTATCAGCATGGCTGGCCACAGGACGCGACCTCTCGCGACAGAAGGTACGACACACGTTCGTCGGAACCCCGTGCTGGATGGCACCCGAAGTTATGGAGCAAAATCACGGCTACGACTTCAAGGCCGACATCTGGTCCTTTGGTATCACCGCTATTGAAATGGCTACAGGCACCGCACCCTATCACAAATATCCACCAATGAAAGTGTTGATGTTAACTCTGCAGAACGATCCGCCCACCTTGGACACTGGTGCTGAAGAGAAAGACCAATACAAAGCGTACGGCAAAACCTTTAGGAAGATGATATCGGAATGTCTGCAGAAGGATCCGGCGAAACGGCCGACAGCCACTGAATTGCTGAAGCATTCATTCTTCAAAAAGGCACGAGATCGCAAGTATCTTATGTCGACACTGGTGACTATCGGCCCCAGTATGGAGACTAGAGTGCACAAAGCGAGCAGGCGGCAACCGGGCGCATCTGGACGACTTCATCGCATGGAGACAGGCGAGTGGGTGTGGGAGAGTGAAGAAGAGGACGACGATGAAGATGACGCGGCTCGCGATCGCCCCATGAATACCCTGGCGCGCGCGGACAGCTCCGACAGCGAGAGCGAGGATGGCCCTTCAGGCGGTGCAGGCTTCACTATCGGCTCCCTGAAAGCCGGAGACGCACCAGTAATAAACCTCGTTTTAAGAATGAGAAACGCTAGTAAGGAGCTCAATGACATTCGCTTCGAGTTCGCCGCTGGTAAAGACTCCGCTGATGGCATAGCCACGGAACTAGTTGGTGCTGGTCTACTAGATGGTAAAGATGCGGATGTGACCGCGCGCCAGTTACAGCGTCTAGTAGACGACAACCTATTCGCGGCGGCCGGACAACCACCGCCTCGGTCTCTTACTTTCCGTCTGGACTCTGCTCCCCCAGAGCCGTTGGATGAACAGAGCTTGCTGGGCTTCGCACAGATCTCCATCGTGGACTGAACGTCCCAGGAATTGTACTACACGTTATGCTTAAGTCCTACGTATTTTATGGGTGGATATGGATTATATTAGTTGTATACTGTTTATGCGGCAGTAATTTTTGTACGCCGATTATTTGCGCGTCCAGTAGATATAACGGACGTGCCTCAACGGGCACGTTACTTGCAGACCGCATTTCTACGATTCACTTATCTCGTTGGGTCGTCATTCTTGTATGGCACTACTATAAAGCCATTTCCTCGACGTCGGCGCTGAAACCGTCTCTTGGTAGTGCGGTGTCACTCTTCAGCCCCTTTCTGAGTCTAGGCAATGCTGTCCGTGTACGAAAACTATCGCTGCGTAGCTCAAATGATTGTATATTTTACATTATAAGGGTGAATCTGAATTTATAAGAGTATTTTTTGTGATCGTACCGTGTCAATTTGCTGCTTTCAAACACTGTAATAGATAAGGACCTACTTACATTTTTAAATTTTGATTATGATAAATGTCAATCATTCACACAGGCGTCGTGGAGATACCGCCCCAGGTAAGTGAGCACTACTAGCATATTTTATTTTATGTAATTAACTTGTGTAACTCTTAAACAACTTCTAACGGCTAATCACTCGTGCTACTTTTAGCATTGGCGACCGGTGATTTTGCGATTATATCAATATATATTTAAGCGCGTTTTAGCAACATTCTGCGTTCAAGCTTTGCATCTTAATCGCACGATTTAATGTCTATAATACGGTATCAGTTGGCAGGTGTCTGCGTTCGATCGCTAAATTTAATCGCTCGATTTAGCGACTGTGCTATACTGCATGGCGATTATCGCATGTTTCATTGAGTGTATCCGTGATCGGAGATACCCTAAGTAAAACTCGTATCGCATGTGTACACAGTGAAGGGTCGTCGCTGCATTGAGCGACCTCTAGCCGCTGGCGTAAGTATGTGATCCCGGTGCCGATACCAAAAGTGGCATGTGTTCTCAGGCCCTAAAAGTGCCATATTTAACAAATATGAATGGTAATAATACTATAAGTTACGCAGTGATAAAAATGCTTATTATAATATAATCGTTACAGTGTTAATTTTGAATAGCAGGTCTATATAGCACCATAGACTGTTCTTTTTACATTGTTATTTGTTTGTTGCTTATTTTGGAAGTATTTTAATAATAAAAGATGAAATCGATTTCGGCAGGATGTTTTATTAAAACCTCTATGATTTTTTAAATACGTTAACTAAAAGCTATTTTAACTACAATTAGGTACATAATTATATATTTGTCGAGTTGTAGCAGAGCACGGTGTCCCTTTTCTGTTTTGTACTAGCCTAAGAACAACCCAGCAGTCCGCGGCAGGCGACCGCAGTCTGCACTGTTGAGTAACTAATACAAATGTGTAAAAACTGAGTTTGGCATCTAAACGTCATGAACGTAATCTAGAAAATACATGAGCCAACTCACGTTGCTGTTCATAACATTATAAAGGTATCCTTAATCCTAGCATAATAAGAAAGCAATAACAGTATAAAAATAAGTATATAGGTACAAACTTAACGTCCACAGCTTGTTGGTCCACAAAGAAAAAATTAAAAGTTCTATCATCAGCTAACAGTATTAGATCTACAGAAAAAAAAACATCTGTCATTTACAAGTTTACACTAGTTATAAATGCGATGCAGTCCATTTTAATGCAACGTTTGATCTTTTATATCATTAATTTAATTGACAATTTGAATAAAAATCAAGCGATGGCGTGAGACTGAAGCAGAATCGTTCAAATACAGTACCGAATAAATTAATGTTAAGTAGTTAGTGTTAGATTCTAGATAAACAGACTGAATTTCACTACTGCTCTGAATGCAAATTATAAGCTAGTACGACTGCAATTAAAAGCACGTTGACTGCAATCGGACTGCTAGTTTGGTTTACAGTTTTATTGCAGTTGTACTAACTGCATTCAAGCGGCAAATTTGCAGTTGGCGCGCAGCCGTCTATCCAGAGCCTTGAGTCATCTCCGCGTCAATAGCTAGATTACAGGCTGTAAACTATTATAAGATCAATATATTATTCGATTAGGGTGTAGTAGCATGAAGCAGGGAGAGGCCTGGGGTATGAGTTGATACATATCTTACGTCACAAGTTTTGACACAAGTTTTCTGGTCAAGATGTTAAGTTATAATCATAATATTATATCATCATCTTGTCACAACACTAACTTGTGAGAACGATATTCAGAATTTAATGACTGAAGGTATGCGGGTGTACAGACTCCATTACTATGTCAGGAAATCTTATGCTAGGAGCTAGTCCCGGCGTCAAACCTAAAAGTAGTCCGGGATCAGAGGACCAATTCCCTTGATAAAAATCTGCTCAAAAACAAATTCGAACTAATCTCAATTTCTTATAAATTGTGTCACGAGAATACCGTTTCTTACATTTGGATTTCCCAAACGTATAAAACGGTATTGGGTGAATCTTGAAGGTTACCCCGTATTCAGTTAATTCCCTTGGTCCACAAAAAAAAATTGAACTAACATAATAACTAGTACCTACGAAAATGATGCCTATTTGAAAAACGAATACTTATAGCCGAATGCTTTATGAATTTTTGTGAAAAATCTTCGAAAATAAAATGTGAAATCAACTGACAGCGTCGTCGACCTTAATCGACCTTCAAAATTCACCCTTTTCTCGGAAATTAGTTCGAGTAATTCCTTCAGATTTGTATTGATTTATTTACACCAGCGAAAATCGGTCCAGTTATATTGGGGCTTCGCTCCTTGATGGAGGGAGGCCTAAATCTATCCCAATTTATAGTACAACCTTACAGCTTCAGTATTAACAAATAGTTGTTATGTTTATTCGCTTCGCTAATGCATATTTAGGTGTTTATCCTACTTCAACTTCCTCTATTCTTATCACTATCTCTTAACAATTTCGACTCACAACGTTTACATTGTTTTATTGTTGTTTTATTAGACAATATTGTCTTTCGGATGTTGCTAAAAAAAATTGATACATGAAAGGTGAACGCGCCGAGAAGTATTATATGAAATAATTAGATTTTTGAAAATTTTGAAGTTTTTTTATTTTGAAACAGTCTAGGAGTTCGATAATGAGTTTATTCGTCCCATTTGAGTCTTGGCCGAATTTTGTTTTTTTTTTTTTTGTAATATTTAATTTAATTCTTTATTGGCAATCATGTAGATAAAAACATCAAAAATGGCGTCGATTTTCTTATAATGTTCTTACATCTAGTGCTATTACAAAATGTTGAAAAGAATTTACATAATAGTGACTAGGTAAAATGAAGCGTCTAATCAATAAATTGTACTTAAATCTAACACACTCACTCTAGTAAGGCATTAATAACATGGAATTGTGTCAATAGTAATAAATAATTTGTAATCAATGTGTTAGTAACAAAAATATTGATATAAAAAAAATACATAAAAATACTCCACATAAAGGTGTATAGGCCAAGAGTCCACAGCAAAAAAGGCTTGTCTGTTCACAGGAATTTTCTCAATTGAGTTGGGATATAATGTTATGAGTATTGTTATGATGAGAGACATTAAAATATTGTTAGGTTTCTTTGAATACTATTTCTATAAGTACTATTCCGTGGGTGTGATATGAAGTACAACCGATGTGAACTGATAGGTATGAAACTGAGACGAATAACAACATAATTTCCGGGCAAATAAAGACTTGCTAATATTTGTGCAATAAGTCTCACTTATATTATCTTTGAAATATTATAAATTGGAAACACAATTTGAGCTCTTGGCCTATTCGATATAAAAAATTGTGCACAAAATATAGAAACAGCAACATTTTTATGACTAGTATAATAAAATATATGGCACATCTAAACAATAAAAAATATAAATAAAATTTTGTGCGCGATTCTTAACATTCTATGAATATAATAAAAGTAAGCGAGTCACAAACAATACAATTGGAAGACAAAATCATTAGGTGGAATGTTAGAAGATTAGCTTACAAAATTGAGATTCATATATATCATTGTTTATTTAAGATAGGTACATCTAATAATCAGATCTATTTTTGTCTGCAGACTGCTTCTTGTTCTTTGTAAGGCCGTTCTAAACACTAGGCCCTTAATAAAAGATAAATATCAATAGGAACATATTATGAAATCCACAAATCTCATGTGCCGTGCAGGAAAAATAAAGTGTTAATCTTACAAAGTAATTGTACTATGAGAAAGCGTATAGCGGTGACCTTAGACTAATTTTAAGTACGTGACAGCAATTTCTTGCACAGAGAAAAGTTCAGGCCAGTTCAGACAAGCACGGCTCTGAAGGATCATGTCTTAGTCCCTTCAACTAATGAAATGTTTTCATTGATCGAAGGAACTCAAGAGACATGTGCCTTACTTTTCGTGAAACCGGGTAAATATTTGAAAAAAGAAAGGAATGGGTTAAGTACAATAGTGAAGAGTAACCATAAATAGGTTAGTTTGGCAGAGGCCAAGAAATGATTATTCAAAAATAAAAAAAAAAAAAATTAGAAATATCACTTTTGGAATTTTGCCTTTAAGCAAAATGCGATATTGTGTGATTGTGTGTTGTCATAGTTCATCCAACGTCCAGATTTGTTATACAATAATTTTATGCTTAACACCTTATACCTAACCTATGAGGGTAGAGATGACGAGAACAGACTTCGAAAATTCGTACAATATAATCAAAAACATGAAGTCTTAATTAAAAGAAAGGAAACACTAATAAGTGTAAAAATATAATAGAATTAGACAGAAAGTTTGATGATATCACAATTTTAATATTTTTTACCACTAAAGTGGCTTACGACGCCCGGTGATTAGCGGTCACCGTATATAATTTGAGCTTTGCTGAAGGTTTAAAATATCATAAATAATAGTGTTTTTAATTCAATGTAATTATTAATAAGTACTCATTTCCACTAATGTTTTGATTATATATTGTAGTCTATTGTAGTAATATTATTTCATGTATGTTGTGGTTAATTATTGGTTTAGTTGATAAGCCATTTGAGCAATCGTCTTTGCCTCTACCCTCCACACTAACCGCATAACGGAAATACGTCTGTCAACGCACTGATCACACTAGATAATCGATGCCCGACTTCATATTTTACACGCCCCCGCCAGAAAAATAATAGTCAACACATGGCCGAAATGAATAAAAAATATGATTGTTTTTTTTTTTTATAGATTGCTAATTTAAATTTCGAATGTAATTTTACGATCATCAAACTTAAATTTCGAATGTGGTGGAATTATTATGACAAGAGAAATTTTAATTTGACGTATACAGTTCCCGGCAATAACTTTATATTGAACTTTAGAAAAATATCCTAGCCGGGAGGGAAATAGGCGTATGGATGGATGGATGGAGAAAAATCGATTTCATAGTGTTCGAGCTGAAACTAACTCAAAAGTTTAATGAGTGATGTAATTACCGGTAAGTTTAATAATGTACTTTCAAACGGTTCCTATATATTCATATCTATTGATGTTAATTTGGCTTTTTACAAATTTATATCTTTAAAAATTGAAATTGGCAGATGCTACGAAGAATTCAACTAGTGAATATAACGTAAATATCATACTGCATCTACGGTATCATTTACTTTTATATTTACAAATGAGTAAAGACTAGTAAACATCAGGTTGGGTGGATATTGGTCATGGATATATGGCACTACATGTTGGCAGAACGATTTTATCAGTTTCGGTATGGAGTCAAATTTTCCACTCCAAAAGTCAGGTACAAGTATAAGTACGGCGACGCTGTTCACAACTATTTGAAAATTTCTAACTAATGGGGGTTTTTACTTTAGGACTTCACCCAAGATTACTAATAGGAAAGGGGAAGTCAACTTGACGAACTAAACATAAGAAATCGGTTTTTTTTTCTAGATTATCTGAAGCAAATCTTAAAATTAAATGTGACCAGTGTAAAAAAGTTTTCCTAAAAGTGTCAATTACAAAATGAGCGAAATCCTATAAAAATATTGTAGACGTTTGCTCAACTGTACAAAAGCAACTTAGCACATCGGTCAGAGCCATGAACATTAGTCTGGCGGGGCCGTGACGTCACAGTTTGCGCCGGAATCAAAACAGCTCCAACAATTTCCTTTTAAAATAATCTTTAAGCGGTGTGTAATAGTATGTGCGGAGAGCTAACATCTCAGGTTTGCGTCTTAAAGCTCGGAGAGGCGCCCAGTCAGTTTCGAAGAGCAGTAAGGCTAGGAGTGCGAGAGCCAGCCAGGCTAGTGCGAACGAAGGGACGAATGCCCGCAGTAGGCTGAAAGGCCTTGGTGCCAGGATAGGTACGCCTGCAGCGCCCACTACCGGGGCTCCGGTCGCCAGTTCGGACCCTTGCGCTGCTGATGTAGCGCCTGATTCGGATGATGACTGCTCAAACGATTCTCGGAGTCTGTATTCAGCTGGAAGCGCTGTAAAAAATAACGTGGATTTAAAATTATTTACTGATGGACTCCTGTTTTCAGTCTTAAGTAGATACAGCATTGCTTCCTTATAGCCAATTATAATGTTTTCGAATAAAGATAATTCAAATCGTATCAAATTTCTCCAAAAATACATTTATGGATTCAACTGAGAACCACAATTTTGTGAAGTCTTGTCTTTATTTTATAAATGACACGTCAATCTGACTTCACCTCGCCTGATGGTAAGCTAAAAGCAAAGTCTCGGAAAGAGGGTCACCATCGTAAACATGTAACACGTTAACAGTGGTGGCACTCAGCTTGACGGCCTCATCAGATGCCTTTTCACGCCCCGCTTAAAGGACCCGGGACTGTAGGAAAAAGGAAACACGTGAGCTGGCGCTTATCTCAAATAACATCGATTGTGTGTGGTCCTGGACTACAGCCACACTCTTCTATAGCAACGGCAGGCAGGACTATAGGGGGGTGGGGGGAGTGGGGGGGGGGTGGCTTACCTGGTGACTTGGGCTCTTCTCGCGGTTGGTCAGGGTGGCAGCAGGCTAACGCGATGTCGACAGCCGGCCCACTGAGTAGGCAGGCGCCATTACAACCCTCACCCGCACTCTCCTCCAGAGGCGCACTGTGAGTGGAGCGGGGCAAACTGCTGTACCCTGGGGGAGACGAAGACAGTTCAAGTTAGAACTCAGGTTCTCATAGGCATAACACACAGGTAGCAGTAGATAGTGCTAATGGTGTCTTCTGGAGCATTGGTGGTTATTTAGTTATGATGATGGTACTAACATAGTTTATTAAGTTTGTGATACTAACAATTATTGTATGGATTTTTAGTCCGAAATAAATGATATAATAATAATAAGTACAGTGCAGTACTCCTCGACACGGCGCGCATAGTGAGGAAGTTCCTCTCTCTGGAGCCCTGACCACCCACCGGTAGCTTGGTCCCTGTACTCGATATATATTTAAAAATGTAATTTATATGTTATTTACTGAAATAAAAGAAATAATAATAACAGTCTAAAACTCTGGAAAAATAGTTGAGAAGAGTTTTACCTAGGTACTTGGTCGGAAATATTTCCAGGGTGTACCCTGGGCGACCAACGTGATGCGTTACCCTTCTGGGGTAATATGGGGGATACCATGTTTCCGACACCCGAGACGGCTATCTCAAAGCCGTGGATGTCCGTGGTCAACCGGGGTGCCAGTGAAATGAATGAGACCCAAATCCGAGACGGTGTGCAGTTTTTGTTGGATTTTGTCACGAAATTAAAAACTGTGCTATTTCTAAACCCTGCTAAAGGGACATGAGACAAATTTTATCGATATTCTACTAACATTTTTTTTCCGATTTCAAATAGAACGCTAAAAATATTACAAGAAAATTAACAATGAGGTTCATACCAAAGTCTCCAGTCATAGGAGTGGAAGGTGTGGCAGGTACGCTGGACGCTTTCCTCTTGCCGTGAGCAGTCGTCCCCTCCTTCTTGAACAAATGCAAGCAAATACCTATTTATTATATGTAAAACCACCTTAGCTCTATTAAATAACTAATCTTCGTTTTAAACCCAAAAGATAAGCCAAACTGCTTATTACCCGACTGTGCGACGCAAAGGAGGGTTATTTTAGAAGTGGGTTTATCTGTAGTGTTCAATGTCAAAGTCAATAATCATTTATTCTGTATAGACCATTACAACGGAACTTACAAAACGTCAAAAGAAAAGGATTTGTTAACCAATAGGATTACCACCTACCGCTTCACAATGCGGTCACTTACTTATTTAATGTCATATTCGTGATAGTGTTTTGAATGCTTTTATTAAACCTAAATAAAAAATGCACCCTTTCAAACCGAACGTTAACTATACGGAAATAAACTTATTTTAATTTTTGTAAAAGTTCATTCTCATAGAGCGAGGGAATAAGTAGAAGTTTTAATTATAAAATTATAATTATCACGAAATTAGATGAGGTCACTACACCTATTCTATAACATCGGGTGCCGTAACGATGTATACTTATGATAAATGCAAGTATCTACCGTTCCATATCGTTTATTATCTAGAGTTCACGATAACGATAAGCTAGCTAAAAACTTATTATTAGTCCTGTCATTTGCAATAAAATATTGCCCGTGTAATAAATATTTATGATTTAGGAAATATCTTGCCTAAATAACGATTTTTATTTTCTAAAACTTCTTTTATTACATTTAGTACAAAATCTATGTAGGGATAAAGTTTTATATGTTTTATTGACGATTTAAGTACGTGTTATCGTTAAATTATTTAAATATGTCAAAGAAATTAAAAGTTCGCTTCCTTGTAACACTTAACATGATTAATTTATTATCAAAATAACTTCATCGATAATAAAGGCATTATTATAAACTTGATTTAGCATACACACCTGTGTGTGAGTAGGCTGATTACTCATCAACAAAACATGAAATTGAATTAGTCATTACAAGACAAGTTCGGCAAGGGGGAGGATACTTCAGGACTGGGTCACTACACGTGGCCTAGTCATCCTGAACCGGGGGAATGTCGCAACCTGGACGCGGCGGGGGCTCAGCTCGGTCATAGACGTTTCGTTTGCGACCCCTGAGCTCGCCCGCCGTGTCCAGGAATGGCATGTGGTGGAGGAAGAGGAGACGTCGTCAGATCACCGATATATTCGGTTCAACGTCTCCCCTCCACCTAACCTACCGCCAGCTATTGCGAATCCCCCGGAACCGCGTTGGGCACTCCATCGCCTGGATCCGGAGGCTCTCCTGGAGGCGGCCATCGTGCAGACCTGGATCCCGGTAGCGGACAGGCCAGCCGATATTGATGCCGAGGTGGAGTGGTTCGGGAGAGCCATGACGCATATCTGTGATGCGGCGATGCCCAGGGCTAGTGCCAGACCGGCGAGGAGGCAGGTGTACTGGTGGACGCCGGAAATCGCGCAGTTGCGCGCGGAGTGCGTCACTGCGCGCCGCCGGTACACCAGGTTCCGCCGGAGGCGTCGCCGCCCAGACGATGCGGTAGCCCGAGAGACGGAGCTCTATGGTGGGTACAAGGAGGCCAAGAGGGCCCTTCAGACGGCCAACAAGCGGTCCAAAAAGTTGGGCCGCGAGGAGCTGATAGAGACTCTGGAGCGCAACCCGTGGGGGCGCCCGTACCTTAAGGACCTGGACTCCTCCTGGAGGTGGTCCTGGACTCCTTGTTTCCATCAAGAGCGGAGGAACACATTCCTCCGCGCATGGCTCCGTCTCAGGCGCCCAGCGCGGAAGGCAGTGAGAACAACGTGCCCGTAGTCACGGAGGGTGAGCTAGGGGCGGCTGTACTGCGGCTTAAATCCCGCAGAAACACCGCCCCTGGACCCGACGGCATTCCAGGCCGAGCGTGGGTCCTGGCTCTTGAGGAGCTTGGGCCTCGACTTATAGGGCTCTTTAGCGCATGCCTCGAAAAAGGCCAGTTTCCCAAGGTCTGGAAGACAGGAAAACTGGTCTTGATCCGAAATGCGGGGCGGCCGGCAAATTCTCCATCAGGGTACCGGCCGATCGTGTTGCTTGACGAGGTGTGCAAGCTCTTTGAGCGCATTATTGCACAACGCCTCGTCAGGCATCTCACACGCGTGGGGCCTGGTCTGGCGGATAGCCAGTTTGGCTTCCGTCAGGGGCGCTCCACGGTGGATGCGATCATGCGCATTAGAGGCCTGACGGAGGAAGCAGTCTCACAGGGTGAGGTGATAGTGGCGGTGTCTCTTGACATCGCCAACGCCTTCAACACCTTGCCCTGGAGCTGCGTTAGGGAGGCGCTTATCTACCATGGAGTGCCTCCCTACCTCCGTCGAATTGTCGGGGCCTATCTCTCCGAGAGGGCCATTACTTACCCGAGTTGGCTAGGGCCACAGGGATCGGTATTAGGGCCACTCCTGTGGAACATCGGTTACGATTGTGTGCTGCGTGGTCCGTTGCTCAGGGGGGTGGACGTAATGTTACGCCGACGACACCCTCGTTACGGCGCGGGGAGCAACGCACCGAGACGCAGCACTAAAGGCCACGGCAGGGGTTGCTCAAGTCGTGGGTCGGATACGGCGGCTGGGTCTCGAGGTCGCCCTTCACAAGTCCGAGGCTCTGTGCTTCCACGGACCTCGGATGGGGCCACCTGCGGGATCCAGCCTACAGGTAGGGGGCGTCAGCATCGGCATTGAGCCCTCGATGAAGTATCTGGGGCTCGTACTCGATGGCCGGTGGAACTTCGGACATCACTTCCGAAGTTTGGTCCCAAAACTGAGGGGGGTGTCAGCTGCACTCGCACGGCTGATGCCCAACATCAGGGGACCCAACGCTCCCTGCAGGAGACTGTACCTGGGGATCGTGCGAAGTATGGCCCTATACGGGGCCCCCGTATGGGCGGAGACCCTGACGGCCAGTAATGTGGCTAGATTGCTGAGCCCACAGACGGCGATGGCCGTCAGGGTGATAAGGGGATATCAGGTGAGGCGGCATGTCTCCTAGCCGGGACCCCTCCATGGGACCTGGAAGCGAGAGCCCTTGTGTCTCTATTTAAATGGCGCAAGGAGGCGCTGGAGCGGGGCCAATGGCCTGCGTCTCGAGAAATCGAGGCCCAGCGGTCCCAGCTCCACCAGGAAACCGTGGAGACATGGAAGGTGCGACTTGAGCAACCTAAGGGGGGATTCGCCACAATCGCGGCCGTCAGACCGGTCATGGACGAGTGGCAGGAGAGGAGACATGATGCTCTCTCCTACCGGTTGTCACAGATGCTTACCGGGCACGGTAGCTTCGGTAGGTATCTGTGGCGAAGACACCGGGAAACCACGGCCGTTTGTCAGCACTGCGGGGACCGCAGCGATGACACAGCGCTCCACACGCTGGTGGAGTGCACGGCGTGGGCGCAACAGCGCCAGGTCCTCGTGGTGGGTTTGGCCGTGGACGGGAGCCATGGTCTACAGCGGAAGTAAGTGGGACTGCGCCGCCTCTTTCTGCGAGCAGGTCATGCTCGTGAAGGAGGCGGCGGGGCGGGAGCGGGAGAGAACTCTCCCACCCGAGTTCCGCAGTCGGCGGCTTGGGCTTGGGCAAAATATGGATCAATGGCGAGGGGTGCCCAATAACCCGTTTCCTGCTAGCTTCCCAATAAAACACATGGTGCGTGACAAACTAGATCGAAGTAAGGCTTTGCCCTAGTGGTAAGACCTTCTTTTCACCCTTTGCCACAATAGAGTTGTTTTTATTATTCACACAGGCTATGAAAAAAAATCTCAAGAGGTCATCATCATCTACGTAAAGGCGCTAGTCCTGATTGCATCAGAGGCCACGGTGCCCTCGGAGCTCAGGGTCCGCCTTCCGGCTCTTCCTCCTCCACTTCGCACGATCTTGGACGTCCAAGGTAGTGAGACCGTTTGCACGCATGTCACCCTCCACGACGCCAAGCCAGCACTTCTTGGGCCTACCCCTTCTACCTGAACCCGGTGGGGGCGTCATTGCCAAGCATTTGTTACCCACGTAGCTGGGTAACTAATGCAAATGAAAAAAAAATCTCAAGTGGTCTATGTGTATAAAATTTTATTTAATTTATTGCAGTCTATCTGAAACTAATCTAAAAGCAGCCTTTATATACGCTCAGCAACGACTCTCTAGCGGGAGTTACTAGTTCTGTAACAAAAACATAATCTATACTATTATGACAGCCTCCGTGGCGTGGTGGTAGTGAACGCGACTGCTACGCAGGAGGTGCGGGTTCGATTCCCGCTCGGTGCAAATATTTGTATGCATGAATATGGTTATTTGCATTGGTCTGGGTGTTTCTATGTATAAATAAATAAATAAATATTCCACATTCTAGATTTCATAACACAAGCTAGTTAAGCTATGCTGACCATGGGTCTAGCGTTGTGTGGAATGTTGTGTAATATTTATTTATTATTTATTTATATAATTGTAAAATGGAAATGTTTGTTCGTGATGAACGCAAAAACTACTAAACGGATTTTGATGCAGTTTTCTTGTTAGAAACGTCTTGGTCAGATTTAAAATCTTACGTTTATTTGATTGCAATCAGTTAAGTGACCCATGTGGGCGGAGCCGCGGGCGGAAGGCTAGTATTTTAATATTTCTATGCTTTCTAAACAATAAACTGCTTATTCCTCGGGTATTTATGCTACAATCTCACAAGCACTGTGTTAGTATATGCACTTATAAGGATATAGTGGTGTTAGAAAACTTCAAAAGAAATATAGAAATATAGTTATTTTATAAGAGTAACTTACTTGTGACTTCACAAAAAATCTGTAAGCATATTGTCTTGAAGAGAAGATCAAAAGGTACCCGCCAGCTTTTTAAAAATACTGGGTGATTTTATAGTCGTTTCGGATAAAAAGAATTTGGGCACAGTTTTGAAAGCAAAATCATCATGAAGTATTAATTTGGTGAAAGATTTTTTTTTAAACCCTCATACATTTTCCTTTCACCTGAACATTATTCCCATATATTATCAAAAGAAAAAAATGTTATTCGTTGATCAATCAATTGCGTATCAAAGTCTATCATATGAAATTGCGCACGCGCGTGCAACGTGACTATTGCGGGTGATACGCATTTGATTTTCACGTCAAATACGCTTGAATTCTCAGAATATTTGTCACGATCACTTTACAAGGTTTCAGGCAGGCGACAACTTTCAATAAGTACAGACGAAGTTTGGTGTGTTCCTCCTCTATTATCTCTTTCTCTACTCCGACAACGCGTCAACCCTACATTTGGGTCCTTCGAACCGGTTATTTCACTTTTCATTTGAAGTATTCCTATTATCCAACCAGATGGTAAGGAAAGGAATTCTTCTTCTGTAGACAACAACCGAAGCCCTTCAGACAAAATAAATTCTAAAAAGAGAATTGAAATTTAAAAAATAAACTTTCTATATCACCTGTGAATCTCTGGGTGCAAGCAATCCGTCCCTTTCTAATATCTCCCGTTCCGTGCGCCCGACGTATTTGAACTTAGTGCCCCACGAGAACAGGCCTCCGCCGGAGTACACGCTGGCGTCTGCTGATGAAGGTAACCTGGAAGTGACACATACTGTTATGGGAGTGGCTGATGTATGCGGACTCACCAAGATATTCAGGGTTCTAGGCGTGCGTTTTAGTCGGTTCGAGGCCAACATAAGCTCCCCCGGCGGGGAAGGGGGGGTTCCCGGGGGGATTTTACGCACGTAAAGAAAGGGGTCTAAGCCAACTTCATGGGTAAGCCGGTACATATGTTGATTGTCGGATGAGATAAAATATATAAGGGAAAGGGCTAAATAAGAAAGTTTCAGATATCAGCGCGTTGAAACACACTATTAGTAGGTAGGTATAGATCTATATCTATACTTCTATACTAATACTATAAATACGAAAGTAACTCTGTCTGTCTGTCTATATGTTACGCTTTCACGCCTAAACCACTGAACGGATTTTGATGAAATTTGGTAGAGGGGCAGATTAGACCATGAGAAAGGACATAGGCTATGTTTGGTCGCGATAATCGACATTCACGCGGGCGGAGCCGCGGGCAAAAGCTAGTATGAAATATATTTCTGCCCACCATATTCAAGAGTAAGCTACTTACGTAAAAAACAGCATTTGCTCTATGGCACAACACCAGACATGTCTGCAGGCCGCTCCACTCGGACATTTAAATCCGACTGTGTGCTTCTTCTGTAAAACAATATTTATACTTCTTATTAATTGCACTTAGGGATGGTTTAATAGACTTCCTAAATAATCGGTGAACACTCCAACTCCTACCTCTTCAGGTACGCATGAGAAGACATCTTTACAACAGTAACCACTCCATTCTAAACGATTTTATGTCATTGAGTAACCAACAACCTCTGTGACGTGGCGGTAGTGCATTCGACTGCTCCGCAAAAGGTTCGATTTTAGCTCAGTAAAAATATTTGCATGATGAATAAAATGAATATTATGTCTATTTTGCATTGACCTAGGTGTTACTGTGCCTTGCGTAAGGCGTCGAGACCGGTTGTCTTACGAACATCTATGGCAGTCGTTATACAGAGGAAATGGGTGAAATAGACCACCATTATGTTCTGTGAGCCGACATAAATATTTTCTTTCCTTCTTTCTTTCACACAAAGGGTCTTTTTTTTTATCGTGCGATAAATCCCCGCGGATACCACCCCCACGGAGTCGGTGGAGGTGGTTATGTCGGACTCGAACCGACTAAAACGCACGCCGTCTTGGGTCCTTGGTTGCCGGAGGTGAGATTGCCAAAAGCATATCTCTCGCACACCGACAGACTCAGGACCATCTCTTTCGAGATGGCCCCCTTCGGGTTGTGGGGACCACATTGTCCCCAGTTCACACAAAAAGGGTCTGCTCACTCGTCCGGTTAAACTTTCACATTTATATGGCACAGCTGCCTATAGTTCTACAACACAGAAGCACACCACTATAGAAAACTGCTATTCTTCAAAATAAAAGCTATACCGGGTGTAAGGGCAACGCTTCCGAAGCTGAAAACCCCTAGTAGTACGGACGGATACAATATTTAACATTGTTTATCGGCTACTATTTATATTTTTAGAGGGTAGATTTAATCAAATATGTCGTAATTAGTCGCCCAGCCGAAGCACGCAATTATAGAATACTCGACATTGGTTAAGCAAGTATGGAATTTTATCAAGTCGTTCTATTATTATTACAAAAATACCTAAGTACTTCACAAATACATAAACATGTATAAAACCAAATTCGTTGTATATAGCGAGGAAGGACCCCGTTTTAATACTCCCATTGAAGTGCTTAAATATTATGTTTAATTCGATATTCCATTCATTGTACCAGTTTTAGGTCCATTCAAAATTACAAAAGACCCTAATATCCAGTATCCAACCTCTTTGTAGGTCGCCCTACAAAGAGCAGATGCAAATACTTACTAAATCAGGAATGGACAGATGTCGTGGCTATAATTTGAGACATAGGAGACCCTTTTCCAGCAAGTTTTAATAAATGTTATTGTGTTATTCAGATAGCTAAATAATGGAGTACTTTGACCGTATGAAGACTGAATATTTTTGCATGACCTAATTCTTTCATTTGGGGAATGATCAGCGATTGTTGCATGAGAATAGTGTATATAATCTTAATAATAATAAGTACGGTCAGCAATGAGAGTCATACTAGCACTAATATTTTAGAAAAACTCAGGTCTAACTGTAATAATGGGCTATTTGACTATTTTTTTTTTACTTTCGAAAAATGACCACTGTCTTATAATATAATGAACTGTAAAAGTAAAATTTTCGTACGACAAATAGTTTTCAAGATATTTGATTTTGAAAAATTCAATTTGTCGCGCCGCCCGAAAACGCTCCATACAAAATCGTATGAAATTGTGACGTCACGCTTCGGTAGCGCGTAGTGCAAATGTATGGAGTGCAAGAGAATATCGCATTTATCTCGGTCTACGTTGCGTTTACACTTATATTGTTCATAATAAAAGTTATTTACAATTTAATGAGGAATCTAAAAAGTTATATATTTGAATTGAATTTGATTGTTTATACTTTGACTTTTTTTGGGAATTTCAACTAATGAAAAGTCATAGTTTCAGTTTAGATATGCAATATTTTATTTTGCAAGGCATATTTTTTCAGAACAAGCTATCATATTAAGCAGTATTGGGAAGAATCGACGACTTAGTCAAATACCCTATTCGCTAATGGGTTATGGAGGTGATATGGCAGGCGCTTCACGAAAAATAGCGAAGTTCAGTCACTGGAAACTGCGGACCCCGGACTCGGAGGTAAAAACTTCGGATGCGACCGAAATTAACCGAAAAATGATGATTTTTTAAATAATAAAGACCAAAATTATTCTTGGCACCATTATCTATGTTAAATTGCTTGTAATCAAGGACTGGGTTAACGTCAGTATTGCAACAGCCGAGCGTCGAATCTATGATCCCTCGATAGATAAGACACCTATGCCACAAGGCTTGCTTTCAGCAGGGGACCCGTTGACCGGACGGGTGATCTGCCCTTTTGCATGGGTCATTTCACCCAATTCCTTAACCACTAGGCTAGGCCACTTAGCCACTAAACTAGATCTATAACACTATCGCAGTGCTTTCATTCCAACTTACCTCTGGATAATTCAAATGTACGATAAACATTCGTCCCTCAAAGTTGATTTTGTGCACTTCGGACCATTTGAAGTGGTGCGTCTTTCTACTACCCTGGAAGATGAGGATGCCGCTGTGGTTGATGCCCAGGTACAGCTGGTTGCCTCG
The DNA here is from genome assembly GCA_914829495.1 of Eilema sororculum. Taxonomy (NCBI): domain Eukaryota; kingdom Metazoa; phylum Arthropoda; class Insecta; order Lepidoptera; family Erebidae; genus Eilema; species Eilema sororculum. The sequence continues at coordinate 7,063,160 of OU618533.1, forward strand.
GTGGTCCTGCTTAACAAGCGCAGACAAACATGCAGCTATAACACCACGATTGGGTTTTTTACACATCAAGGAAGTAGATTCACATAGGCAAGGAATTCATCCCCACACATTGCATCCGAAAACGGTGCGCACCGTGCGGTATGAAATGAACTTCATCCCACGCACGCTCAAGCTGTGGAATGAACTCCCTGCCGTGATTTTCCCAAGCGACTACAATATGGGGTTCTTCAAGAGGGGCATTAGAAAATTTCTTCAGGGTAGCCAGCATGAGTGTAACGCCCCTGATGCTGCATACGTCCATAGGCCACGGTAACCAATTTCCATCAGGTCGGCCGTGTGCCTGTCTGCCACCGAAGTGGTATAAAAAAATTGAAGTTTATTTTTTGGGCTCCCCCATGGTTGAGAAACGGTACGCCTATTATTAAGACTGCTGTATACGCATCAATCAGAGGTACCTCATATTTGCATTAGTTAGACATATTTTGGTAGATTGAGTTTTTCTTCGATATCGCCAATTGGGTATTATCCTATAGTTAAAATAAATTATCTAACCGAGCTTATTAAATTAAGAATGGTAAAAGGGCGGTGAAAATTTGCGTCGGTTCTTATTTTATAATTTTTATTTATTTTCAATCATTCACCCAACCTGACCACTGATTTGACTATTAAATTTTATGTCGTCACTAAATCTTTTTTCTTAGAAGTTGCCCTAAAACTTATCGTTTTGACGTTTAGTAAAAAGTAACTAATTTGACTAGTCAGTAGAATACCCAATTAGGTTTCGTAGGTTCATACTTCAGATGGTAGTCGGTTCACGGAAAATATCGAAGTTCAGCCAAACACGCAGATAGACTGGAAAATGCGACCGTGATGCTGTGTAAGTACTACTACTGCCAATATGAGAAAAAAAAGTATGTGTATCAAGAAAGAAATTACTGACTGTCACACCAGTGTAATAAAATAACCTATTGTGACCATGTATCCGGCTTCAAATTGAAAAGGTACAGTTCGGTTACAACTGAAAAACTCTTTTGACCGCAACCAGTTTTTTAGCCGAAAGCGGATAAAGGAAAAATATATTTTTCTAAGGTGATTGGTACCTTGACAGGATGGGGGTCCACTCCGTACGTGTCCAACTGGCAGGCGATCTTGAGGAAGGTGCGCTCGGCCTCCTGCGTCGTCATGCCCTTGACGCCACCGCTGCCACCCGGAGTTCCCTCCACCGGTTCTCTATGTAGTTCCTACACATTTTTTGAACGATAGGTTCATCAAGAAAAAGTTAATGCAGAGGCCATGATGTCGTAATTGAGAAGTCGCAGGTTCGAATCCTGCACACTGAAATTTAGAATGCCTACAACCTATACATAACTATTCTATGAAAGTCGAAAGGCGTATCCCCGGCTCCGAGGTGGCCTTTTTTTTGTGCGAAATCTCTTCGGATACCCCTCGCCACCTTATATAGATGGTTATGACAGACTCAAACCGATTAAAACCGTACGCCATCTAGGTCTTTAAATGTCGGAGTGTAAGATTACTTAAGACGACTTAGACTTTTGACACCCTAGCCGTCTGACCCAGGGCCATCACCGGTTTGGAGATTTTCCCTGATTCCAGGTCTTGCCCTGGAAAAGTGTGTGAGGGATATTTGAAAATGTGTTGATTCTTGGGAATAAAAACTAGAGAATTTAGGTAATGTATTGCTAAATTGTAGATTGACATGGATTCTATTTATTAATATTCATTCGAGAGGCGTTTCAAGTACCTACGTCAACTTGATATCTGACATGCACAGAGATAACTAAAACACACTCGTTACTGATTTAGCTGACGTTGTTGTTTATATTGTTAATGATAAGTAATGTTACGCCAATTTTCGCAATAGTTTATGTTTAACCTTATACCTGACCTCTAATAACAATTGTTAAACTTATTGTAAAAATTTTCATGTTTAACTTTTATTCTAATGCAAGTATTATACTTCCTACTTCAAGGAAATAGAATAACAAAACCTATTAGTAGCAGTATTTCGTAATATTATTTCAGACATAATCTTATTCAGACAAACTGTAAATAGGCGATAAAATCGTTTTATATCAAATTGTCCACATGTAAGAGGAATTGTACCTAATAATAATAAACCGCAGTTCTATACAACGTGATTTCCAATTACAAAAATAAGGTATCATACTCTATATAGGTTAAGTGACATCGTCAAGAACGTAATACTTCCTCAACACAAGTATCAAGTACATCATTAGAACCTAACGCCTCTGGGGAATGAGTACTTGAGTCTGTCTTAACGAGGGGCAATCGGACTGTCTACAGGGTGTAGCGTCATCAGACGAGTCGCCCCGTGCGGGCGTAATCATTTCACAATATTAAATTCGTTGTGCAATACTGGAGTTTTGGGCTATCATGATATCGAATACTTCAATCGATCAATAAGTAGTTTATTTGTTTAAATTGCTTGTTGATGAATCAATTTTTTTCGGTAATAAAAATCTGTACAATTTACTGAATTTTTTATAGCATTTTTAATGCTAACTTTAAAGTTCGAAAAGCATCGGAAAAAATTAACGAAAGACTTGATTTTTCGATTTTTCGAAAATCTGTACAACTTAGCTATGACCCAATGAATAGAAATTGTAATAACACAATTCAATTTTAATCGATCTCGTTTTTTTATTATTGGAATCCACTAGTGAATTAACGTGTTCACGAGAGTTTACAGCCTAGATGTGTAGAAGATGTGAAAAGAGGGAAAGAAAATGAGAAAAATTAAAAGAGCTACGAAATGTCGATGAAATTAAAGAGTGAAAAGCTACTGCCTTAATCAAGACGAGGAGCTTTTTGTCAAGAGAAGAGGCTGTAAATGTGAAAACAATTTCAATCTTATTGCCTAAGGAAAAAGGAGAAAATAGATTCTGGGAACAAAAACTCACAGATACCTACTCTTTTTCTCCTAACACAAACGTTTTTTTTTTATATAGGACACGTCAATTTGACTTCACCTCGCCTGATGTTAAGCAAAGGCAAAGTCTCAGAAAGAGGGTCACCATTGCAAACATGTACCATGTTAACAGTGGTGGCACTCAGCTTGACGGCCTCATTAGATGCCTTTTCACGCCCCGTTTAAAGGACCACACACACCTTTTTCCTCTAGGGTAGGCAGGTGCCTCTATCCTTATATACTTCACTAGCTTCCTCTACTATCATAAACCTACATATCTCATATGATGTATAGGTGTTAATACACCTCTGCCTACCCCTTCGGAGATTTAAAGGCGTGAGTATATGTATGTATTATTTGGTCTCACCTGTATGCTAGCTTCGATTGTATCCGTTTGTCTAAGCAGCAACCTCATTTCTGTCACGTAATTTCCGACGTGAATGTTCGGATCGTAGTCGCCAAGCTCAACTAGAAAATAAGATATAGTGATATAGAACAGAGTAAGGCATAGTGTACTGCGGTATGGCCGGCCTAGTGGTATGGGAAATGGACTGAGACGAGGTCTCGGGTTCCACCCCACGTTTTAGTTTCCCTCATTTCCAACTCGACAGATTTTTAAGTCGTCAGATTTGCAACTCGACATACTGTCATGATATTATGATAAAAGTACAGTGTAGAAGAGAAGTTTATTTACAAAGAAATAATAAGGGTAAAAATCAAATTATAATTAATCTAATGCATTACATAGTGTAGATAATATTTTATCCACATTGTTATTGCTCTTCAATCCATCTGCTATAATTCGGTCTATTTTCAATTTTTTTTCAATTTCCGCTTTTCTTCGTTTTTTCGTTGGATTATGATACTCTGTGTTCTTTATTTGTTTATCTTGATAAAATGCTTCTTTTTTTAATAACGTTATAAAATACAGTATGGATGGGTTTTTTGGTATTCTATTATTTATGCGTCTATGCCAGCCTTCTACGCTATTATTGGTTCTGAAAGATTCTTTGAAGCAACTAAATATATCACTGGTTATCTTGTTAATCCACTCATTTAACATATAATTTTGAAAAAGTGTGATCGGCTCATTATTACTTAAATCATCAAAAATTGACAAAAAAGCTTCAGGAATCAAAACAGGCGGCAGCAATGCAAGGCGTGAGCAGCGTTTAGTTACATTTTAGCCTTCATTGGTACTGATTAAACCTAACTGTTTAGATTTTTTCCATACTGCTTTGACATAATGATAGTAACAACCTTTTACTAAAACATTTTGAAAAACTTCTTTAATCCCATTAATGGCGGCTAGTTCGAAATCACATTTAAAGTAAACTATATGCAGGGAAAATCTGTCTCGTAATATTGTAAATAGCCTCGTATATACTTTTTGGGTTTTGTTAGGCAACAAGGCGTATAATAATGGTATAAAGTTAGCATCTTCGTTCCTGTTGCCCCATATTTGCATGTAAGGAGTAAAGATGGTAAAATGGTTTAGGACAAATTTTGAAGGTTCCATCTCCATAGTAATTTGTAATTTTTGTAATGTACTCTTTTGCTAATGGGGTTAAAAATATTATTATTTTATCCTCTTCGCCATCCTCGTATTTCACAAAATCGGAAAAGAAAGAATCTGGTAACTTTACTTCTTTTGCACTTTTAAAATTACTTTTTTTAATTGAAGAGATTTGTATCTTGTTCCGTAGAGCGTAGACTGTTTAGAAGAAAATTTCGGGATATTTGGATCAAATTGCGTTTCTTGTTTATTTAATTCAGTAAAGTGTTTTTCAAATATTTTAGGAATGGGTTCCATGTTCGTTTGCACTTCGGCTTTACAGTCATCAAATATTTTATCTAAATATGTTGAAGTCCTATCCCGATTACAGTTATGAAGGCTTTGCTTCAATATCTTACCATCTCGTGTGGTTACAGATGCACTACAAATATTTCGTTTTACGCAGCGCCAATTTCTACTGCCGGACTTATTCTTTAAAATAAAATTGTACTTGTAACCATCGTATAATAATATTTTTTGTTGCCTCTGACTAGTCACAAACACTAATTCACTATTTTTGTTCATTTTTAACTAAGATACATAGGTACAAACACATTTGACAATTGTGAGAAAATTTGTCTATTTTATTATTTTAAATTAAACTAGCTGTGCCCGCGACTTCGTCCGCGTGGAATGTACTTAATAAAAAAAATCAGTTTATTTTTTTATGTTTTTGGCATTTTTTTTTTTTTAGCCTAAGTTACTCCTTATTACATAAGCTATCTGCCAGTGAAAGTCCCGTCCAAATCGGTCCAGCCGTTCCAGAGATTAGCCAAAACAAACAGACAGACAGACAGACAGACAGACAGACAAAAAATTTAAAAATATATATTTTGGTATGTGTACCGTATCTACATTCATATGCATGTAGTAGAAAGCGGTTATTTTAATATTACAAACAGACACTCCAATTTTATTTATTTGTATGTATGTATGTATAGATAAGGCTATAAATTGACAAGCAAATATTTTCTATGACACCTAATGGCATGTAGGTTTCCTGTGATGAGGTTTAAATGCTATATATAAATCTCACTGTAAGAAAATATTTAAGGAAAATAATAAGAAAATGTGTATTCAATTGTACAATTAACAATAACCTGAACGCTCTGACGAGTTGAAAATACGTCGAGTTGAAAATCTATCGACTTAAAAATCTGTCGAGTTGGAAATGAGGGTTTAGTTTTAGTACCTCTGCCTACCCCTTCGGGGAATATAGGCTTGAGTTTATGTTATGATAAAGAACAATCATAATATTTAAGCTGCTGTTTCGAGTGCTTAGTCAACACTACACCATCATTTCACTCGTGATTTCAGTTTTATCCGAGGTTTTCATTTCGTGTTGGTTGCGCTTGCCGGTACCACGCATGCTATGCACCATTTAATCATCAAGGCTGTACACAAAAAATCAAGCGCTTAACGTACTCTGCGAGGTAAGTAGGAAAACCTCTGGACCAATGCACATAAACATATTAATGCATACAAATATTTGGGTGGGAATCGAATTGCGCCCCCTGCGTAGCAGTCAAATGTACCACCGCCACGCTACAGAGGCTTTTTTTTTTCGTACGGAAATCCCCTCGAATATCCCCCCTGCCGGAGCCGGAAGGGGAGGTTATGTCGGACTCGAACCGAGTAAAACCGCACGCCGACTGTGGGTCGTGGTGCTAGGCCGGAGGTGAGGTTGTCATCGACATATCCCTCGCACCCCGGCTGACCCAGGGCCATCCCTTACGGTCTAGCCCTCCTCGGGAGGGGGGACAACGGTGTCCCCGACTCGCCCCCGGAATGGAGAGCCTGCTTCTGCTGGGTTGACAGGCGGCTTCACCCGTCACCCCCAGGCCCGCGCTCATGGGGGACGGAGGTCAGTCAGTGCCCTCCGACGCCCGAGTTGCCTGCGCGCGCGGGCAGCTTATTCATGCATACCAATATTTGGGTGTGAATCAAATTCGCGCCCCCTGCGTAGCAGTCAAATGTACCACGCCACGCCACAGAGGCTGTCATCCCTTGCGAAATCTGCTTTTAGAACTCGACGACTATTATAGGCCTTAGATATTTAGTGTTTAATACAATTTGGTATTTTCTTAAACTACTTAGACCATTAGCAAGCAAATAGATTTTTTTAACAGCCACTCTCTGCACTGGGTTCGACGACCGCCAGGTCATTGACCTTTTGATGGTGATTATTAAAAAGTTCGAACGAGGTCTAGCTATATTTTTTATATTTGACGCATGTTTTTTCTGATCACCAATCTCTCGAGATGAAAACCTGCGTCAGGCGTAGGTACCGGCTTACAGAAGAAGTCTCCCCCATCCTGGCGTTAATCCCAGTGGCATCTGAAACTTTTCAACTTGGAGTCTGGGGTCCGCTGTACCAGTCTAACTGCGAATTTGGCTAAACTTCAATATTTTCTGTGAAACGACCGCCTTCTGACCTCCACAACCCGAAGGCAATATCGAAGCATTGCAGTTAGACCAGCTGTCAGCCTTTTTAGGGCTCCAAGCAACAGGGACCGAAGGCACGACCAGACCAATGAAAATACCCATATTCATATTCATACACCCAAACAAATATTTGCATTGAGCGGGGATCGAAGCCGCGCCTCCTGCGTAGCGGACGCTTACACTACTGCCTCTACGCCACTGAGGCTGAGAAGAAACCTTATTATACAAAAAATTGTTATATAGAACACGCCAATATGACTTCACCTCGCCTGATGATAAGCTGAAGGCAAGATCTCAAGAAAGTGGGTCAGCATTATAGATACCAACAATGTTACAGTGGCAGGCAGGCAGGCTGGCAGCCTCATCATATGCTATTTCACACCCCACTTCACAGACCAGAGCCTATAGGAAGAAGAAAACATGTATACTTAAGACAACTTTATTTCTGAAGTACGTACTTTGAATGATAAGTGCTCCCAGCATTGCGGCTTCATTGGCTGTACAATATAGTCTTCCATGTAACAGGTCTCTTTTGAGTTGTAAATATATCTGAAATCTTGTGACGTCTTCTTTCAACAATAATGGATTCGGAGGGTAGAACTTCACTCGAAAACTGAATAATATTGGTGATGCATCTGTCAACAAATTAAAAAAAGAGTAAAGTAAAACTCTTTCTATCGTGAAATGCAGTAAAAACTTAGTTCTATATTATGTATTTGTGATAAAATATCAGTATTGACAAAAGAATGCTATTGATGAGTTTGTAGCTTGTAGAAGCATTGGTAGCTTAATGGTTAAGGAGTCGGCCTTACGATCGACAGGTCATCCCAGGTTCGAATCCTGGCCATTAAACTACCAACGTGAACCCACTCCTGGCACAAGCAATTTAGCTTATTATAGTTGGAGGGGTAAGAGGGAATATTAGTAACTTCGGTTCTAATTATCTTTAAAAAAAAAAACTAGTAGAGTGTACTTAAGTGAGAGTCAATTTCAAGACATTCTTAAATATAGGTGAAGTCAAATTGATGTGTACTGTATAAAAAAAAAACCATTACTAGATTCTACTTTTTCGATTACTACATGAAATGGGTATCTCTCTCCTTCTTCCAAAGACAAGAGATGGGTAAATGGATGATATGGTTGGCAGATGTAATAGTTAGATGGTGCGGCATCCATTAAAATATTTATAATGTAAAAGGAAGCGAGTTGGTGTCATAAGCAATTTTTTGTGCATTTTTAACAAAAATTAATTAACATAATGACTAAGTTATTCTATAAATGTTTTAAAAATACATATAAGAAATTACCTTTTACTTGTTTTAATATTAACTTGGCCATGTGCAGCCAATGCTGAAAAAAAAATTATAAAAAAATATCAAGGTTTGTTTGACCGATGACATTTAGGCAGGGTGCATTTGTCACTGCACCTATGCACCCTACCTGCTGCACAGTGCTTGACCACACTTGGTACTTGAGGGTAAATAGTATATTGAATTATATTTTTCATTGTGCTGTATTACAACAATGACAGTGGCGATAGTGATGGCGGCTGCTACGCAGGAGGCGCAGATTCGATCCCCGCTCAGTACAGATATTTGTATGCATGAGTATTTGCATTGTTCTGGTTATACCTTGGAGAGCATGTTAAGACATCAGTCCCGTTAGCTATACAGACATATATGACAGTTGTTACTGGGGAAATGGCCCCACACAGCTGGCCTGATAACCTGTCTGAAAACGGCAGCCCCACTGGAAGTAGAAGTGGTAGCGCATTAGCGATATAGATCATTTTATACAAATCCTTGCAGTGGGGACTGAGATATTGTTTCAATATTGACCCTAAATGAATTTGAATGTTATCTAGTTCTAATAATCCAGCACCACATTTTTCTTTACAAGGGAGCTTATACCATTCTGGCCTAATGGCTAATAATATAGATCAAATCATATGTCTTGAACCCAAATCACAATAATAAAAGGCCCTAGAGCACGGATTGTTTTGTAACATGGTGAATTTGAGATCATCTAACGCAGTAGCACCCCATGTTAACTTCAAAATACATTCAAGAAATGTGTACAGCACATATAGAGCACATATTAAGCACATTTTGGGTTCAAGATATATTGTTTGAACTATATCCAACCAATACTATGTTCTTCTATAGTAGAATTGTTTATATCTGTTTATATCTGTTTATATCCATCAACGAAAAAGTATTTTTATTCAGATCTTAGTTCATACATTTTATTGGAATGATTTTGTTTACAATTCAATTGTTAGTTCAGAAATTACTGAAATAAAAGCTTCGTTTTTTTCATTATTATGTACTAACCCTTTGTCCACCGGCGTCCACATACCGAAGTCCAAAATAATCAGTCTCAGTAAGATTCAACTGTTGACATACATGTTCCAGCAAAAATTTTCCCTTATAACTTGGCTGAAAAAAATGATCCATTTATAAAATTTTGTTTTACGCAATACTATTCTATTGTTTGACAGGATACCCACATGAAATTCGCATTCTAATATTTCTGTATCCTCTAAAAGTCTCACTGTACATTTATAAACAATATCTCCGCGACTTCTGAACATGCTTGCTACTATAACTTCAGCACAATAACATGTAAAATACTTCTACAAATTGACTATTTTATATAACCAATACATAATTAAATTTGATTCTATTTAAGAATGCATAGTATTGTTCATTTGTTTCATTTCAATTTCGACACGGGAATTGGAAATTTGATTTTATCTGATGAATATAGGGTGCGGAGTCGAGTTGCGGAGAGCGCGGGGTGGGGGAGGGGGACACTAAATTTGACATTAGAGATTAATATGAATGACGATAAACCGCATAACTTCAATCAATTAAATATTTTGGTCAAATTAATTAAGTAACGTTGGGTTACATAAATAACATGTTTAATTCCTTAAAAACAAGATAATAACCACTAAACATTTTCACACAAAATCGTCGGCATAATATTTCTACAATACATACAAATTACACATAAATATTTGAAATTATAATATGATAATTACTTGAATTATGTAATATATTCTCATAAATAACTTGGAAGTAAGTAAAACCAATTTGATTAGATTGCCATTGACAGTATTTTACTATTACACAAAATTACACACGATTGAGTAACATTTCTTGTTTCTGAACGAATTTGCGAATTCTATGCGCGCGTGTATGGGTGTGTATGACGTCATTTCCTTCCTTATATTGTTCAGAATAGCCAGGTGAAATATATTTTTCCCCTGTTTTTGGTAAAATAAAAGAAAAGTAAGTTTGATAAAAGCTGATAGGAAAATTTTGGTATTCCAAGTCATCACTGTATTAGTCCCGGTTTGCATCCAAACTATATACCTTGGAGCCCGAGGCTCACTCGCTCACTCTGTCTATATTTGGCTATTTTTTGCATTTGCGGGAGTGGCTGCTACCCAAGCCTGAGAAGAAAATCTGTGACAAGGTCCATTAATCATTAGGTGTTCCTATTATAAGGCTTTAGGCTCCTAAATTCATAGCGAGGCCCCCATACATATTCATTTAGGTAAAGATAATGTTTAAACAATGGGAATAACCATAATTAACATTATTCGAACGATAATTCCGATTAAAATTAAAAAATCCGGCCAAGTTCGAGTCGGACTCACCCATGAAGGGTTCCGTACCTTTATTTTTTTTTCCGGGGCTCCGTACCAGCAACATAATATATTTTTATTTTCATTATTTTTGAGTTAATTGAAAGGCGAAAATTTTGGTTTATGACTATTAAAAAAACACCATACTAGATCTCGTTCAAAACAATTTTCGATGGAAGTTTTCATAGCCATGTCACATATATTTTTTTACAATACATCATATATATTTTTTTTGATTTATCATTCTCTAATTTTAGAAGTTAGAGGACACATTTTTCCTCTTTGGAAGTGTCTGTCACGTAAACTATTAAGTTTATAAGAAAATGATTTTAGAAACTTCAATAGCATTTTTGTAGACTTATCTATAGATCGAAAAACATTGGATAAAATGAAATGCTCAAGTGAGACTCGAACTCACGACCTTTAGCATACAAAAAAAAAAAAAAAAAATATCTATAGATATTAAATACCTACCCCACACTTTTGATGAAAATAAAATTTTTACTTACAGTTCTAAGTAGGTATCCCCAAAATTTATTGTTTTTTTTCTATTTTTGTGTGAAATTCTAAATGCGGTCCACAGAATATCTCAACTTACCAAGTTTCAACAGAATAGGCCTCATTGTTTCGGAGAAAAGTGGCTGTGACATACGGATGGACAGACAGACATGACGAATCTGTAAGGGTTCCGTTTCTTGCCATTTGGCTACGGAACCCTAAAAATAATTTGTTTCTCTCCACCCACTAACCGCTTCCGAAATTATACTATTTGCTTTAAAATATATTCTTGCTTTAAGAATCGCTCAGTCGGGGCTTCACCCGCAGCTCTGCCCATGGTGTTGGTGTTTTGGTCATATTTCCGGTTTTACTTAACCATTTGTATTCAAATAAACGTAAGCTTTTAAGTCTGACCAAGATCTTCAAACACCAAAAATCTAATCAAAATCCATTGTAGTTCAATTTTGCCTCCATCTCTAATAAACAGGTAGGAATTCCAAAATGAACATTTTTGTGTTAATCATTAGTGTGATATACCTAATAGATGTATTTAGCTCAAGTATATTTTCAATACATAATATTCTTTGTTATTTATTTATTTATTCACTGTACAGGCAGGAGTACCTAATTCACGATTTTTGATAGTATGTAGCTCATTAATTTCAGTAACAATAAGTTAGGGTCTAAGGGTCTAGATAGCGTTCTGTAGGATGCAGTGGCAAAAGCTAGTTTATTATAAGTACAAACTGTCTTACTAAGTGTCTTAATCAACAGAATAAACAGAATGTTTATTAATTTGTTGTGCAATAAGTATGCTTAAAATAATAAATCCATATGCACACATCAAAAAAAGTTTGCGATCAATGGCATAAGCTCCTAGAATTCTTTAAATTTAACTTTATCAAGAAAAAATCTATGTTGTATGCTTTCTTTAAATAGGAATACCCTGTTTGAAATTAAAATATAAAACTATTTTTTTATTATTTATTTTAAAAAAATGAGCCATTAATCAAAATGCAATTGTGATAGAAATTTCATAGAAAGAAAAATACTGTTTAATTAAACTTAAACTACAATGTATTATTAAAAGGTGTAAATTCAATATAAAATAGCTCCTCCCCTGGCTCGAACACATGCGGAGATCCTCCTGGGCATGCTGAGGATCATGTTATCCAGCATTTCCTGGGGTAACCTATCCCATTCTTCAATAGCGGCTTCCCTGAGCTCTGGAACTGTCTGGGGATGTGGCTCACGGTTCCATACAGCTCGTTTAAGAGCATCCCACGCGTGCTCTATTAGGTTTAAGTCGGCCGAGCCGGCAGGCCAGTCTAATCGTGTGATATCGTATTCTTGAAGAGCAGCATTGACTCGTTGAGCTCGATGTGCGGGCGCATTATCATCGACCAGTACAAATTGGTGCCCATGGTTTACCCGGAATGGTTTGACGATATCATCAATAGCAACTGCTTTGTGCATGTCTGCTGTCATGAAGCCCCGATACGGGATCAAAGGCGTTCTAGCTCCAATCATAATGCCACCCCAAAAAGACACCGATTTTCCGCCTTGCTGAACTGTTCCAGTGGCAGTTCTTTGTCTTTCACGGTCGCTTGGTCTTCTCCAGACACGGACACGCCGGTTATCTGGATGCGTGGAGATTCGGGATTCGTCAACGAAGAGACAGTTTTGCCAAATGTTTTCTTCCTCACCTCTTCATTTTGCCGAAGTCTAGCCCACTGCAATCTTCGTTGTTGACGTTGCCGGGAATTGAGCGGAGCTTGCCATGACCTCCGTGCTCGTAATCCAGCCTGGTGCAAGCAATTGCGAACGGTCTGCGTGCTAACTTCAAGCCCAGAGGCGGCCCTGACTTCTGCTTTTATTTTAGTGGCGTTGATTGTGGGATCACGGGCTGCCAGCAATCTAATATAGCGCTTTTGGGCAGCTGTCAAAACAGTTGGGCGACCGCTGCGGGGTCGGTCAGCTAAATTCTCCATTCCGTGGTACCTCTGCAACGTAGCCACGACAAAGGATTGGGATATAGCAAGTCTGCGTGCTATTACTCTCGTGGTGTATCCTTCTTCCCTCAAAGTTACTATTTTAGCTCGTAAAACCTCTGATAATACTCTTGGCATTTTTTCAATCACTACTTTCCGCGAAAAATATCTTGAATCGGTTATAATTCACTAAATCAGATTTCTGAATGAGCGTAAGCTAGGAGTGAAAGCCTTTTTGTAAGAAAAAACAATTGAACGGTGTCATTGTTTTGGGTTCTTATTCTTTATTTTTAAATAAAGAATCTAAAAAGAAGAAAAAATCATAATATAATCTACAGTAACAAAAAAGATTTCAGGTTTTCAAAGTGATCGCAAACTTTTTTTGATGTGTGTATGTTGTATTTTATTATTTTAAGGCAAAGTAACTCTGTCTGTCTGTATGTTACGCTTTTACGCCTAAACCACTGAACCGATTTTGATGGGTATAAGGGTAGATTAGACCTTGAGTAAGGACATAGGCTATGTTTAGTCGCGATAGCCGACATCCCCGCGGGCGGAGCCGCAGGCAAAAGCTAGTATCATATACGTGTAATAGTGTTTCACACCAATTTCGACTAGCACATGCATTGCGTATTCTATACAAATTGATAAAATATGATTTATGATCGAAGATATTTAAAATGGGGAATTAAAAAATCCTATACCGCCACACTCAGAACCGGAAGTGACTCTCTTCATTCCAGCCAGCTGAAAGAACCACCATTTCTCGTCCATTCTGTTGGAGTCTATCTCGGATATTACACGTGGATTGTAATCCGTGGTGAGTGTCAGAAGAAATTGTTAAGTGCAGTGTTGTAAAGTGAATCCGTATTACCGTAAGCATTAACGATTGTGTTATGTAGTTTTATCTGCAATATAATTCTTAACTCACTTTTACTCTAATCTGGTACGAAATTCGCAATGAAACTGCAGTATGTTACCCATATGTGCATACAATATGTAACATTGCTTCTAAATGAAAACTTCTTTTGTTAAATTTAATTGATACGTGGATTTAAATTCCAATTACGAATTTATCGCAGTCGCGTTTGCTTACGCGTCACACTTGTTCACCGACCGGCTCGTCACCACGTGGTTGTGCTCACTTGTTTTCTTTAATCGGTACATTTGATGTGTATAAGATGTTAAATAATATGTGCACCACCTCATTTAGGCTTTGTTCTGCCGAAATATTTATCTACTTTCTGTACATTCATCGTAATGGCTGACATCCATTGTGAAATGTCAAGATAGGGCGAGGCGGCCATGCGGCGGCCATATTGCCGGCCGCGCGATACATGAGGTTGCGACCTTGCAGATGCCGGCTAACATCACTCTGACCATTTCAATTGGATCTATCAAAACAACCTACTAATTAGTGTTTTCTTATTTGTTCTAGACTAACCAAAAATGGGCAAGGAAAAGGTTCATATCAACATTGTCGTCATTGGACACGTCGACTCCGGCAAGTCCACAACCACCGGCCACTTGATCTACAAATGCGGTGGTATCGACAAACGTACCATCGAGAAGTTCGAGAAGGAGGCCCAGGAAATGGGTAAGGGTTCCTTCAAATACGCCTGGGTGTTGGACAAACTGAAGGCCGAGCGTGAGCGTGGTATCACAATCGATATCGCGTTGTGGAAGTTCGAGACTGCCAAATACTATGTCACCATCATCGACGCCCCTGGACACAGAGATTTCATCAAGAACATGATCACTGGTACATCTCAGGCCGATTGTGCCGTACTCATCGTCGCTGCCGGTACTGGTGAGTTCGAAGCTGGTATCTCTAAGAATGGACAGACCCGTGAGCACGCTCTGCTCGCTTTCACACTTGGTGTCAAGCAGCTCATCGTTGGTGTCAACAAAATGGACTCCACTGAGCCACCATACAGTGAACCCCGTTTCGAGGAAATCAAGAAGGAAGTGTCCTCATACATCAAGAAGATCGGTTACAACCCTGCCGCTGTTGCTTTCGTACCCATTTCTGGTTGGCACGGAGACAACATGTTGGAGCCCTCTACCAAAATGCCCTGGTTCAAGGGATGGTTGGTTGAGCGCAAGGAAGGCAAGGCTGAAGGCAAGTGCCTCATTGAAGCCTTGGACGCCATCCTGCCCCCTGCTCGCCCCACAGACAAGGCCCTGCGTCTTCCCCTTCAAGACGTATACAAAATCGGCGGTATTGGTACAGTACCCGTAGGTCGTGTCGAAACTGGTATCCTTAAGCCTGGTACCATTGTCGTCTTCGCCCCTGCTAACATCACCACTGAAGTTAAGTCTGTGGAGATGCACCACGAAGCTCTCCAAGAAGCCGTACCCGGTGACAATGTTGGTTTCAACGTAAAGAACGTATCCGTCAAGGAACTGCGTCGTGGCTACGTCGCTGGCGACTCCAAGAACAACCCACCCAAGGGCGCTGCTGATTTCACAGCCCAGGTCATAGTACTCAACCACCCCGGTCAAATATCAAACGGTTACACGCCAGTGTTGGATTGCCACACAGCTCACATTGCCTGCAAATTCGCCGAAATCAAAGAAAAGGTAGACCGTCGTACTGGCAAATCTACTGAAGACAACCCTAAATCTATCAAATCTGGTGATGCTGCCATCGTCAACCTAGTGCCCTCCAAGCCTCTGTGTGTGGAGTCCTTCCAAGAGTTCCCTCCCCTCGGTCGTTTCGCTGTGCGTGACATGAGGCAAACAGTAGCTGTCGGTGTAATCAAGGCTGTTAACTTCAAGGATGTCTCTGGAGGCAAGACTACCAAAGCCGCCGAGAAGGCCGCTAAGGGCAAGAAGTAGCTAGTACTCATAACAGCACAATTTTTCATTCAACTGCGATACTTCATTCACCGAAAGGTGTTCAGAAGGAAAGAAGGGCTACAAACTCATTCCTTTTCTATATTTTTTACAAGGCTTATACTGTAACATTATTTTATAATTTATATAAGGTTATATCTGAACTATTTTGTTATAACTGCAAACTAATGTGTAAATTCATAGATTAAAGGTAGCCTCCTGAAAACATTATTGCATTTTATTTAATCCTCTGCTACATATTGCAATGGTTACGAAACTTGAACAAACATTCTGACTTACTTCGAATTAAAATAAGCTAATTTGTACATAGCAATTAATTATCATATTGCACGAAAATTACCAATGCAATATTTTTTAATGTGTCACAATTGGTGAAAGTTAATTAATAAATATTTAAATACTTTGTTCAAGTTTTGTAATTGCATTCTTCTGACTGCTGATCTATTGATTATAAATCAATCACTGATGTAAAATCAATCTGAATTATATGTAGGATGACAGCTGGCTGAGTTCTCTAAATCTCTAGACAAACTCGAGACTTCAATAATACCTAACCACATGGTGTAGGTACCTAGTTTGAGATGTGAAAGGCAAACTTTCAAATTGTAGAGCCATCCGGACCCTAGTGTATTGTATATTGTATAGGGCGTCTGTGAAAAGCATTATAAAATCTAAAACATGACGCGCCGTTCAAAGAGAGCTAGCTGCCAATAATTATATTTATGAAAGGTGAATGAACTGTCCTCCCACTATTCGAAAGCAGGAAATGAATCTGCCATTTTTATTTGTCTTGAAGTCTTAATTTCATAATCTTACAATATCTCGGGATAGCCCTAAAATATTTATACAATTTGTAGTTATATACCTACCTATGTATAGCAGAAATTGGTCGATTTTCATAAGATTAAATTTGATTAGGTGCTTAGGTATGTAGCACGCTGATAAGGTGTATGACCGGCTTAGTTTTCAGTGCTGTTTTTAGACAACTAGTGCTATAGATAGGTTAGTTTGAATGTCTTGATATTTGAAACAAGTAGGTACAAAGGCAAACAATACGCCTAGGTACTTAAGGTTTGAGGTTTCATGCTCTAATTACTACCTACACAGTGCAGAGATATCTACCTACTTCATCCTCATAAACTCATTGCGAACATGGGAATGGGAACCTTTTTATGGCTTTTTTTTTGTTATTATGGGAACAACTGTTGTTTTGACCCTCCCCTAACCTCGAAAGAAAAGCAGTAAGATTGGCAGGTGTGCCAGTTAGCAGGTGGAGTGGATTTGGGCCCCGCAGATTTTGTAAGATCCCATGCACCCTCACAGAGGTAAAGTCAGCATCAGAAAGATGTTGACGAACGAAGTGTTCAAAATGGTCATATACCTATTCTTTTTTTTACTCCCTTCCAGTTGACTAATTATTGTGATGTTCGGTACACACCTCTAGTTCGGACATTATTACTTATTGGTTATTACCATTTTTTAAATTGTTATAGCAGTTTGATTTGCTCATAATCCGAGAGTTTTAGTAAGATCATCTTGGGACTTCGTCGTCAAGATATTTCTGAAGCTGACTGCTGTGCTGACTTAACTTACAACAAAAAATAACTAGGTAGGTTGAATTTTTACAGCATTAAGTATGCTAACTATACACATCGAATACATAGGGAAAATACTAGGTAGGTTGCTTTATTTTATTGTGACGTTTTGAAAACTATTAATTTAGTAAGTACCTACTTAGTTAAGTGATATAAAATTAATGGATGAAAATTATTAATGATTTGAATTATGTTGTACAAAGTGACCAGCATTTCAATTTTCATGAAATGGGTAGGTACTTACACAACTAACTTACACACTCATCTGTCTCATCACAGTCGATTCACCTCTTCTTGCGTCATTGTGATGTGACGTAGGTAATTTATGTAGGACTTCATTCTGCGTCACACTCTATTTACTCACGTTTAGTTCCAAAAACTACTTTTGTTAGATGTAGGTACCTACGATAGCATTTTGGTACAGTCAGCGTCATAAATATCTTGACGACGAAGCGAAGTCACAAAATGATCTCAAACTTAAAACTCGTATTAGAAGCAAATCAAACTATTTTATTTATTTACGGTATTATTGTCCAAAATAACGGTATGTACCAAATATCAGAACAATCGGTCTGGAAGGGGTAAAAAAATGAAATTAAGATCATTTTGAGCACTTTGTTCGTAAAAATCTTTCTGATGCTGACAGTACCTACGCGATCTAAAAAATAATATTATCAATTAGTGGTCTACCCCATTTAATTGAAATATTTTACCAGCGTCACATTTTAGTGATTATTTTCATGATAAATTGATGTACCAGTAGGTAATAGTACATTAGTAGGTATCACGATAAATGTATTAGTATGTAGTAAATAAAATAAACAAAAAAGACCGCGTTAGAGTAAATAAAGACATATCTTTGCAAGTTTCCCACGCCCTAAGGTTCAGCTTAAATCGCGAGATGAACACTCGTTAGCTAGTAACTAACCTAGTTACATTATCTTAATCTGACGCATAGGTGTAAATTCGTAGAATTTTTATTTTTATTTTGCGCGCCCACCGATATTGAAAGTTGCCTACTGGCTGGAGGAATTTGTTATTATGTAACTAGCCTCCCCTAGCTTAATCTGACGCGCTCGAGTTACTTACTACACTATTTCCTTCTACGCCTCCCCTACTAAAATTTTCTTTCTTTCTTTCCAAAATTGCACGTTATCCCTGAATCAAATCAATTAGGTGTCAAAGGTGAAATTGCTACTGGCATATCCCTCACAATAGCCCCCTCGGATTTAGGGTCACGGTGTCCACATCCTGCCCCGGATATGGAAAATCGTGCATCGTGCCACCACCTCGGCCGGCTTTTGCTAGGTTGACAGGCGGCTTCACTCATGATGAGCTACTTCCAACGCCAGATCACCTCGCGCAATGTAAGCTTCCCGGGACAGAACATAACTGAGTCTCCTCCGTACCCGCTCGCCGCCTATTTTTCGGGCATTACTTGTCCGCAGAAGGAGGGGGTTGCAGCCCAGGCAGACCGTTGCGCATGAAAACTCTGGCGAGGGAATCGGTTGCCCGGGGCCTGGTGATGTTGGCGGTTTATCTGGACATAGCCAACGCGTTCAACGCCTTGCCTTGAATTGCATTGCTCGTATATCATGAAGTGCACCTATACCTTAATTCGCCACATAGTCGGGATGTATCCGACGGAGAGAGCCGCCATCTTTCCAACCATGACCGACCTCGGTCGTGAGATTTCGTACGGTATTCTCTGGCCGTTTTCTACCACCTCTACCACGGCAAGTGTTCTGAGGAGTTATTTCAACTGATCCCACCCACTCCCTTCCTATCCAGAACAACACGTGCTGGTCTGCGGTGCCATCCACACATGGTTGAATCCATACCATCTCGCACTAAACGGTTTGAGGGCTCTTTCCTCTGCCGCACGATAAAGAGCTGGAATGCTCTACCCGCATACCTACGTGTTTCCCTCCTCTTACAGTCCCGGGTTCTTCAAGCGGGGCGTGAAAAGGCATCTATCAAGGTCGTCAAGTTAGGGACCACCGTTTTACGTCCAATGGCACCGAGAATGGTGGTCTGTATCTTCTAGACTGCACTTCAGCTTTATTGTCATCTAGCAGGGTGCAGTCAATTGACGGATCAAATATTTAAAAAAAAAGGTATTGCGCAGGGTTCAGTAGGTACAGGTACCGCTCCTGTAGAACATCGGATACGATTAGGCGCTTCGTGGTGGATATCAAGGTAATTCTGCATAAAACCGAGGATATTTTCTTCCGTGGGCCACCTGGAAGAAAATATTGGGTCGCATCCCCATCGGCAGTAAGCCCCTCTAATTGAAATATTTGGGACTCGTTCTCGATGGCCAGTGGGATTTCAGATAGCATCTCCGAAGTCTGGCCCTCAAATTGAAGGGCGCTGCAAATGCACTGGCGCGGGTGCTGTCCAAAATGAGTCTCCTGCACTACTAATGATGAATTTGCAAAATGACAAATTCCCAAAGGGGCTAACTGTAGGAGTACACTACAACGGCCTACCCGTTGTAGTGTACTCGTACAGTTAGCCTCTTTGGGGATTACTTGCCAAAAGGGTCATTATGGAGACGACGAGTCTCCTTGTCGAACCCTACGCGGGGAGAGCCGGGTGGCGCGGAAGCAGAGATGGGTACCTGAGCCTCGAGAAATCGAAATCGTCACGGCTCCATCAGTACATTGTGGTGAAGTGAACGACTTGGGAGACTACGCACGGAGCACACCGTGAGAGCGGCGATAAGACCCATCATGAAGGACTTACTAGATATGCCATACGGAAGCTTCTCGTATACCAGCTGACACTGGTGTTTTGGGGATTACCTGTGTCAGATCATGAAGGAGGCAACGTCCAAGTGCCTTCACTGTGATGTTAGCGAAGACTCAGGGCTGTACTCGTTGACCGAGTGGTCGACGTGGGAGCCGCCGTGGCGGGTCCTCTTAGCGGCCCTAGGAGTGGGAGTTCTCTCGCTGTGTACCTTACACACAAGGATTTTGCGAATGAAAACGCCCCAGGTCGAAAAGTCATGACCTTTCTGCATCATCCCCTAAAAGGCTATCTTTAATATTAATGGCGCGACTAGAGGCTATTGGGGGGTCATTTATCCTGTGACCTCCCCCCGCGGACCGCGCATGTAAGTATGCAAGTTATGTTTGCATCCCTTCTCTATCCTAATTTGTTACTTATAATAACGTGTCACTGTCGGCTTTGATCTCACTCTCCTCACGTGGCGTGATTCTTGAAAAACGTGCCTGATAATAATTATGGCAATGACTGAGTGCGTCGAAAACGTGTTTATACCATGCGGTACTTTCACTCTACTAATATATTTACCCACTTAGCTTATACTTACTTCCTTTTTTCGTAACGGAATTATCCATGTATATTAACGATATTTTCTAAAGTTTACGCGAATGTCACTCATTGAAATAAAACCACTTTTTACGGATTCTATCGCGATATATTTGTTATTATTATTTTTTAACCCGACGTTTCGTCGTCACACCGACCGCGAACATGGCTGCTGCAAAGCAGCCGAAACGTGGGGTTAAAAAGTAATAATAACAAATATATCGCGATAGAATCCGTAAAAGGTGGTTTTATTTCAATGCATGTATATTAAGTTTATGGAATTATCACTATCGTCATCATTACTGCATTGTATAAATAAAGCAAAGTCGCTTTCCGCGTCTGTCCGTCCCTATGTACCTATCTTTAAAACTACGCTACGGATTTTGATGCGGTTTCTTTTAATAGATAGAGTAATTCAAGAAGCAGGTTTATATGTATGCCTAATACATGCTTAATATAAAAGAGGGTGCAGCGGAAAAATTTGAATCAACGCGGGCGAAAAAAAATTAGCGGTATGAAGTTCGCCGGGTCAGCTATTGTTTAATATAAAAATAGTCTTTTAAGAAGTCTATAAATGTGTATGCCTGTGCATGTGGTATGGTAACCGCATACATACTTATATGAATAAAGACTATTCTTTACAAATTATGGTAAAGGTATGAAATTATGTAATTACTTACTAAAATTGTTTATTAGTAACTTTCACAATAATAAAATTAGGTAGGTGAAATATGAGTCTCAAGACCTAAAATAATAAGTAATAATAACTATGATTAATCAAAGAATAATAATCTAATATTACGCAATCATTACCTCCTACTATGAAAGATCATCAGAGATACCTACTTAATAAGATAAAAGCAGATAAGCTAGGTAGGTCACCCAAGGTATATGTATAATAAGTAGCAATATACACAATAACTACCTAGGTACGTACATACCCATATTATTATTATGATGTGGCGTCGTAAACGGAGCTGGGTCTAGGTGGCTATACCTACATAGAATATAAAAAAACTAGGTAAGTATATTAGGTACCTAACAGGTTAGTAAGGTACCTTATACTTAATGGGGTTTATTAGGGAACGTTAATGAGTTAATCTTATAGTTTTATTGAAAAGTTACATTTAACACGAGAACACATTTTTTTTATATCAAGCCTAGGTTGGTTTTAAGTTAAATCAGTTGTGTTGTGCTAAAAAAGATTGTGGGGTTGCATTTTGCATTGCAAACTGTAATTCTTGTTTCGGGTTAAAAGTCGTGCAAATAGTATTTAGTATTTTGCGCTACATATTAGCGCAGATATTATAAATTATCTGTGTGAGATATCGGGCAAAGTAATAAGTAGGTACCTTTATGGGTTGTTTTTACTTTTTTTTTTTACTTTCGAAAATGCAAAAGCATTATCCCCTAACCACCTAGACATTTCTCAATGGCCCCAAGAGGGGCGCGCTCCCTAAATTAGAATTCCACTTTAGTGCAATCAACAGTAAGTCATTTTATGTTAGCGACGTGCGATGTTGACTGTACTTTATTTCTTACTACTACGGAATTAGGTGTATGGGACACCATCAAGATTTCCGAGTCATGCCAACCTCATCTGCAGGCTGGTGTACCTGCTGATTTACAGACGAGACTGGCGCAAACTTTTTCTCCTCGGTTTGAGTTGAGGCACAGGTTGTTAGAGGGCGGCAGTTGCTTTCAAAAAGCTGTTTATGTAAACCAAATTATACCCACGGAGTAAGTGGTCCCCGGGCTCGGAGATGAAAGGTAACGCTAAGATTATGATGATGAATAAAGGGTAAGTATCAAAACAATGATAAAGGTTGCTACTTCATAGTATATTGTTGTTTATTTTCTATCCGACATAGGGTGTTACATTACTATATGTAATTAAAGAATAAATAACATTATTTTTACATGCTAATATTTACAATAAGTATGCACTAATATGATATATTATTAGGACCGTCTTCTCCTCGTTCCTCTTGCTCTATAATATTGTTCGCCCATTCCTCAGCTCGTTTATACCTTTGCCGTCTAACATACGGCGCGTACATTGTTCTATGAACGACCACAATTGCCGATGTAGCGGATATAGCCATCAATATTTTCATAAGAGGAGTGGAACTCCTAACCCACAACCCAATCCGATCCATTATTCTGCTGGTGCTATTGGTTTCGTAACAATAGGTTTCCTTGTCCCGAAGTAGTCGTCAAAAAGCGGTCTCCAGATATATATCCCACCAATTACACCTAATACAGTCACTAGAGCAAGTTGACCTCTTGATATTGTTTTAGGTCTACGAATACGCATTATACAACGCTAAATTGATTTAAATTTGTAAATAACAATGAGATTTTTATTAACCATTTTTAGGTTAGGTTTGTTATGTCATTTAATTTTTTTTTCATCTGAAGAAGTTCCGTTCCATATCTTATAATTTCTATAATTTGCAATACTTGCATTTTAAGCATTGCTAGTTTCTGGTATTGTTGCTTGTGCTTGTGACCCCAAGTCGCGAGAGAAACGATGCAACCGCAACGCTTACCGGGTAATGTACAAAAATTGAAAATTGTGTTCGTTTAAAAAAAAGCTTATCAACTTAGTATCTAATAGGAACATACATTTAAATTTTTTGTGTGTCCAGAAAAATATGTCGAGTGGAGCATTATTGCCACATTGACCCCCTAACGTAAGGACCAGTATCCACGGCCGTTGAAAAAAAATGTGTTGCATGTTGCATTGTCATTTGTCATTTCTGTCAGTCACAGCTGTCAGTACTGTCATTATAAACACACATGTTGTTAAAAAAAACTCGAAAATCTACAGAGAGAGAAAGCCATTGAATTCAACAAGAATTGAATTGAATTGATAATCTACAGAACTGAATTTGCTTGTCTTTCTTGGCTGCTCCAGACAAACTTACTGCAGTCGGAGAGAATGGCGAACAGAGTAGTGCCCAATATACTTCTAACAGGTAATTTCGGACACAATTATGTGCGCTGGCTGTGCATTGAACTTGTTTATTTTCAATTTATATGTAATTTTCAGGCACACCAGGGGTTGGCAAATCAACAATTTCTCGATTACTTGCCGAGAGAACTAAATTCACCTGGAGAGAAGTGTCCAAACTAGCAGAAGAATATAATTGTTTAGATGAATATGATCCTGAGTATCAGTGTCCTTTCTTGAACGAAGATAAGGTAAGACCATACCCAGTAAGGTATATCCCGTTAGAGTATTACTAACTTTAAACTGACACTATTACATTACTTTTGTTATACTTTTCTTTGCCACTGCCATACCAACTCTAATTGCATCCAAAGCTTGCATTTTGATGCCCGGTGTCCCCTGGCCTCTCCTCTCCTCCCTGTCATGATTCAGTTTGGTTGAATTTTATGGGGAAACTTGTTGAGCCCGAACCTCAGGAGGTATATCTCTAAGTCTGTCATACTAGAGGCCACATTAGCTTTTTAAGCATGGCAGACTGCACTAACCGTTTACTATCAGAACATCACTGCAAATTTAAGCCTCATTGTTGATAAATGCACAGAGGCGCTGGTCCGTAACAAGCAAAAAGATCCAGTAAACCTGGTCAATAAGTGCTTAAAGTAAAAAAAATACAATCTCTCTCAGATTCCTTTTATGATTGTTATTGAGGTAGCAATGTTGTTGTTCATTGATATTAAATAATTCTTTTTTCAAATTTTACAGTTGCTTGATATCATGGAAGGCATGATGGCAAAAGGTGGCAATATAGTGGACTACCATGGCTGTGAATTCTTCCCAGAGAGGTGGTTTGATGGTGTATTTGTCATAAGAACAAACAACACAGCTTTGTTTGACAGATTGTCTGCAAGGTAACTATTTTAGAAATTCTGTTGCTACAGATTTTGAATTTTCATAAGCTAGCATTTCGTCGTGCTGCAGTGTCGTACAAGGCGACTAAGGGATAGGGCTGTTTAACATCAGACAAATATATACAGCCCAGACTCAGCCTCAGATGCACGGCTTCAGTCAATAGTGCCTGGAAAGTGGCAATAGGCTCACCCCCTATTACGTGGGACTGAATCCAATAATTGGTGAAATGAGGGTGTTAATTCACCTCTGCCTAACCCTCGGGGGATGAAGGTGTGATTGTATGTATGTATGTACAGTAAGCTTCAGAGAAAAGGAACCCCCTTGATAATGGTTTTATTCTCAAGGGGGGTTCCTTTTCTCTGAAGCTTACTGTACATAAATAGTATTGGTGCATATAGCCCCATCTAGTTCTTCAGGGCAAATCTATTTTTCAGCTGTTAAAGAGACAATGTACACTATTTTCCCCAGCTCCAATCTATCTATACCAAATTTCACTAAAAATTGGTTCAGTGTTCAATCCCTAGACAATGAAAGTGTAACAGACAGTACAAGTTAATACTTATCGTCTTTATTTTATTTTTTTTCTTTTTCGTGCGGAAATCCCCTCGGATACCCCCCTGCCGGAGCCAGAAGGGGAGGTTATGTCGGACTCGAACCGACTAAAACCGCACGCCGACTGTGGGTCTTGGTGCTAGGCCGGAGGTGAGGTTCTCAAAGACATATCCCTCGCACCCCGGCTGACCCAGGGCCATCCCTTACGGTCTGGCCCTCCTCAGGAGGGGGGACAACGGTGTCCCCAACTCGCCCCCGGAATGGGGAGGCGCACTATTCAGCGCGCCGCTGCAATACTTATGTCTAAACTTTTCAGAGGATACACTGGCAAGAAGCTTGAGGACAATATGCAATGTGAGATATTTGAAACTTTATTGGAAGAAGCAAAATCATCGTACAAAGAAGAGATTGTTTTGGAACTGCAGAATGACTCTCAAGAACAACTGTATAAGAATGTTGAAACTATTGTTGAATGGATAGAGAGGTGGAAAGAGGAAAATATATAGTTTATAGTATACTTCTGCTTTTTATTTATTTTTTACTAGCTTACCCGTCTAACTTCGTACCGCCAATTTGCTTCAACTAGCGTGGCGTCAGATCCCATCCCCGCTGCTATATTAAGCATGTATTAGACATATTAACCTTCCTCTAGAATCAATCTAATTAAAAAAAAACGGTTCTAGAACCACTGTAATTAAAAAAAATGCATTGCTGAATTTTAAAGATTTTAAGCAAATCCATTTTGTAAATATTCTAGGATCGAGGATTAAAGTGGACATAAAAGTAAAATGATCCATCAATGGATTTTTGTAATGGATCTTAGTGGACGGAGGGCATACAAAGGGATGGGCAGACAGCGACAGTGATTTTGTTCTACACTATGTAGTGAAGTCTCAGCAACAGGACCTCAAGACAGACACCAATAAGGTTTCTATGGTTGCCCTCAGATTCATGGCCTCATATATGCACCATTATAATGACCTAAGACTTCTTCTATTGTCTTCCAGTATTTTATAGGAATTGCCTCCGACTCTCCAACCCTCGGAGAAAAGCTTGCACTTTGACCTGGCCAGTCAGCAGATTTACTGGTTTACAAGTGCGCTTGAGTTAACCTCCAATGATGATGACAGCCTCCGTGGCGTGGCGGTAGTGAACGCCGCCGCTACGCAGGAGGCGCGGGTTCGATCCCCGCTCAGTGGAAATATTTGCTTATATATGAGTATATGCATTGGTCTGGTTGTGCCTTGGAGAGCACGTTAAGCTATCGGTCCCGGTTGCCATACGATCATGTAGGTACTGTAGTCGTTACAGGACAATTGGGTGAAATGGCCCACATAGAAGGGCTGATCACCCGTCCGGCGGATCACCCGATCAGCAAACGGCGTCCCCATTGCCAGTAGTAGTAGTAGTAACCTCCAATGATCTAGACGCTTAGTATTAAGCCAAACTAAATTTCTAGGAATTCAAATAAAACAGCAAAAATATAAATACAACCTAGTTTATTTGTTATTCCACCGACACTATATAAAGAAATGCATTCAAATTTACTGTATTTAGATAAATCTAAAATAGATTTATGAGACTGGCACGTCAAACTTGCTATTGTGTAAAGAAAAAAGAAATTGTAAACATACACAGGGACAAGTTTGAGTCGCGACAGCGCTACAGGCACTCACACACCCGCGCTCCGCTCACACACAGATCTTTCATAGAAAGTTTTGCATCACATTGCATTTACAACTCCTGCTTGAGGTTCTTGGGCTTGCCCTTTCTGTCCCAGCCGCTGAGCTCTGTGGAGGCCTGCTCCGCTACATACTTGATGAAGTCTTCAAGAGCGCGCCCACCCTGGAATGTTAACGAGCAGTATGAATATTCGTGAAATTGAAAAAAATAATTGTCAATTTTGTCATAATATGCATTTCAAACAGATTTTGTGGAGTTGGGACTGAGATTTAGGTATTTCTTAACTGTATACATATAACCTAACTATATTAAAACTTACTTCCTTCATCTGTAAAGTAAATATGTAGCATTAGAAGAAAATTCTAGATGTCGGTAAAAAAATAAAATAGTATGAAAATTACAAACTTTAAATAATCAAAATGTGCAAGAATCACAAAAGATGGTCTTAAAAATCGTTCACTATTAAAAGGCATTCTGGTCTTCACCCTACCACCTACCACCCTCCACAGCTACCGTAAAACGGGATGAATAGAGATCAATGAGTGAATAGAAATAAAATATTTAAAAAATACCTAAGTATCTAACTACTACTACTAATGTTAAAAATGCGAAAGTAACTCTGTCTGTCTGTCTGTATGTTACCCTCTCACGCTTAAACCACTGAACCGATTTTGATGAAATTTGATATAAAGGTAGATTAGACCTGGAGAAAGGACATAGGCTGTGTTTGGTCGCGATAACCGATATCCACGCGGGCGGAGCCGCCGGCAAAAGCAAGTATTTTGATAATTTGAAAGAAATAACTACAGAATTTAGCTCACTATTTTATTTTTATTCACACATGATCTCTATTCAACCCGTTTTACTCAGTAAAAAATTGGTGTTGTTAAATGTAAAATATGTTTGCAAAGTCATATGCATATCAAGATTTTATATTCTAGAATTAAATTAAATACTCACATTATATCTGACAGGTTTCCTGCTCTTGTCTGCGAATTTCCAGTAGATGGTTGGGAAGCCAGACACGTCGAACTGTGACTTGGGCCAGTCGTTGGCTGTGGCGTCCATCTTTACGATGTCAACGGGTTCATCCTTCAGCTGTTGAAGAAAGTTAATGTTTAAGAAAATGTCGTAATTTAAATAGAGACATGCCTACCTTGAAATATAGTTTATCTTTTTTTTTTTATACCACTTAGGTGGCAGACAAGCACACGGGCCTGATGGAAAGTGGTGACCGCGGCCTGTGGACGTATGCAACACCAGGGGCGTTACACTCGCGCTGCCTACCCTGAAGAAACCTTCTAATGCCCCTCTTGAAGAACCCCATATTGTAGTCGCTGTCCATCTTGAACTTCATTTCCACATTTAAATGCTAATGAAATTATAGGCTGCTGATTTAACACTGTGACAACCTCTGCGGCGTGGCGACAGTGCATTCGATTGCTACACAGGGGATGCAGTCTCGATTCCCTCTCAATGCCAATATTTGTATGCATGACTATTAGCATTGGTCATGAGACTGGCTTATCATGCTGCTCTCATACATAATGTGATGCCATTGTTTGGACACATTATTCATACTCTGTGCTACACTAATAACTTCTTAATAGAAAACCCCACAAAAAAATGCTCAACTCGGGAATCGAACCCAGAAGCTCATACACAGTCTGGGTACATGCGCTACTAGATAGTCATAACTCACCTTATCACCAAGCTCCTCCCAAACTGGAGCCAGTTTTTGACAGTGTCCACACCAGGGCGCGTAGAACTCGATAAGGGCATCACGACCGCTATCAGTCACCAATTGCTTGAAGTTCTTGCCAACAGCAACCTTGACGGGGCCGTCATTATCAGCGGGTATTGTTTCAGACTTGATGAACGCCTCTAGTTTGCCGTCGAGCAAGTCTTTTGTGAAGGCTAACAGGTTTTCAATGCTGAAAGAGGAATATGAAGATAATTAATTTATAAATAAATTAGCTGACCCGGCGAACTTCGTACCGCCAATTTGTATCTGCCCGCGTGGCGTCAGATCCCGCTGCACCCTCTACTATATTAAATCTTCCTCTTGCATTACTCTATGTATTAAAAGAAACCGATCGATATCCGTAGCCGAAGCGACTTTGCTTTATGCTATGTAGTGATGAAGAAACTATATTTTTTAATGAGAATGGATCCCCGCTTGTTTCTGAGGTTTTGGAATCGGAGTCCAGAGTCAACTTTCTCCTTCTTCTGGGAGCAACTGCCGCCTGATTTTTCAACCCCAAAAGAGAAAGCCGGGCCAGTTGACGCATGAACCGATTTGCAAGACATATTGATCCTAATGATCTTGGGAGACCTCAAATGTCAATACAACTTAAAACTTTTAGAGTGTAGGTTTTCTTAAGTTAAGTATAAATCTGACATCCTGATATTTTACAGTTTAATATCTCCTACATTTATTTAAATATTGCCTTTAATCAGATAGTTTCGTTTCATTAAACATGTAGCACTGTGATTTAGCACTATGATAAAATCAATTATTTATTTGTGTGCCCTTTGTCAAAGGCCTCCCCAACACTCCAGTCCTCTTTGCTACTCTGGTTCAGGTTTACCCAGCCTTGCGAACATCTAAAAAGTTTTCCTTGTTCCCTCCTTTATATTATACAGCTATCCGAGACAAAAACAGGCACTGAATAAACCTGTTACACAGTGCAGCTGCATTATACTCTAACAAAGGAGCGTGAAACTTGAACCTGCTTATCATTACAGTAGGCAGGCAATGTTAACAAATAAATTTACGGTGCGAAACGAACGTAAGTAACTACATATATACCGTGTCGATAAGCCGCCCGTAAAAATATCAAATATAAACATCTTTGTACTGGATTCTGTGAAGTCGATTTTAATTTCATAATATTTATATCTTCAAGTACTTATGTGAACGTCAATGTCAATAATGACGGATTGTCATATCATAACAAGGTTGAGTTGTCGTAAGTTCTAGTAGGTTTTATTAAATAAATATATATAAAAATCAATGCCACTTTTCGTTGTAATGTTATAATAACTCAACAACACCTTTACCGATTTCGCTAATTTTGGTCTTAAATTATTCGTGAAGGTTTGTACGTAGACAAAAATTCGAATAATTGCCGGGAACCGACATCCACTCTACAATCCATGGGGTTACTGCTTTCCTATAATGTTTAGCAAAATCATTTGAAAGTATTAATTTATTTATTTATTTATTTTTATTTATTTATTTATTCGGAGGACCAACAGTCATAACAAAGGTATAGTGACTAAAATTCAAAAAAAAAAATACAACCCCCATTATCACATTATTTCTTTTACCTGAATATTATTCCCATACATTATAAAAAAAATGGTTTTCTCATTCGCCAAATTAATACTTCAAGATGATTTTGTTATCGAAAATGTGCCCAAATTCTTTTTTTCCGAAAATAAAATCACCCAGTTTATAAGTAATGTAGTTAAAAGTATGACATACCTGAACTCAGTGCTCATGACGAATTTGTTGCCTTCAGCGTCGCGTCCAGCGGCCACTGGCTTATCGGCCTTGGCGTATTCGATGCCGTACTCGTTCAGCTCATTGGAGAAATCATCCTTGTCGCTCACGGCGAATGTCACTTCAGTCTGCTCTTTGGCTACCTGTAGGTGAGATTATTACTTTTTAGTATTAAGGAAGTCTTGGACTAAATTCAAGAAGGTTGATAACGACATAATCTTTAATGGATATTAATTGAATTTATCTCTACGTTTATATAATTACTAGCTTTTGCCCGCGGCTCCGCCCGCGTGGATGTCGGTTATCGCGACCAAACATACCCTATGTCCTTTCTCATGGTCTAATCTACCCCTATACCAAATTTCATCAAAATGGGTTCAGTGGTTTAGGCGTGAAAAACTTACGCATTTATATTATTAGTATGGATTAATGATACTGAGCACACATTTTTTTTGGAATTCTTGTCCGCAATGGACGCAAAAACTACTGAACGAATTTCGTTTTGGTTTTTTGTTTGAAATGTCTTTGTCAGAATTAAAATCTTACGCTAATACGCTTGCTTTGATAGCAATTCAGTAGAACCGGAGATATGACCACAAAACGCTAAAACGCGTGGGCGGAGCCGCGGGCGGAACGCTAGTAATCGTCTAAAATACGCTTATAACAATTATTTCTACAAGAAATAATTATTCACAATGAAATCTATTTTCTCCCTCTTTCTATGTCTATCTATTTATTACATCCATTAATTTATTTTTTTATTTATTGATTGATACAAAACAAGTTACAATCAAATCATTAGCAAAACATTAACAACTGGCAAACATTTTGAACTGGACTGCCACTCACATAACAGTGTATACTATACTATTATATTATACTATACCTATACACTATTTAAAATTTATTTAACTTCAATTATTTACATAATATACTTAATAATTATTATAAATAAAAATATAAAACAAGATATGTGCAAAACTGCAGGTTTAGGTGTCAAAGAATTCCTCCCCATCGACGTCAACCAGGAGGGTGGCCAGAAGGCTGGTGGCATTGCCACGTTGAATGGCAATGCCAATCCTTTGCGCAAGGAATAACACGGGTAGTGTCTATTAAACGTTTATATACTATAACTATTATATTTATACTATACTTTTATAATAATCAAAATCTATTATTAAAAAAAAACGGCATTATAATCCATTCACACTTGCCTTAAGCACGCGGTTCCTCCAGTAGTTGGTGCCCTTAGGGTTCTTGACGTAGTCCACGTCGTAGTACACGACCACCAGGGGGTTGCTGAAGTCGTTGAAGTTGTCTTTCACGCGGATACCGACCAGGCCGTGGCTAAGGAACAAAATATTTGTAAAGTTCTGCTACCCAACATACAGGCTTCACAGCCTAATTTGGGGGTATGTAAGGTAACTTATGAAAAATGTATTTTAATTAAAACAAATAAATAAATAAAATAAAAGTTAGAAATGTTAAGTACAGCCTCTGTGGCGTAGTGGTAGTGAACGCGACGGCTACGTAAGAGGCGCGAGTTCGATGCAAATATTTGTATGCATGAATATGGCTATTTGCATTGGTCTGGGTGTTTCTATGTATAATATGTTTGTATTTACAAAAAAAAGTATCTAAGTATGTTTATTCGCATTCTAGATTCCATAACATAACCTAGTTAAGCTATGCTTAACACGGGTCTAGATAGCGTTGTGTGGAATGATGGGAAAGGAGTATTTAGACAGAAGAAATCATCTTTGGTTATTTATAACGAATTTGTAGAATCAATTTACTTCAAATCGATTTAGAAAAGATTTGTTTTTTTGATCGGTCTAGGCGGGATAGATAGCGTTGTGTGGAATGACGGGAAAGGAGTATTTAGACAGAAGAAATCATCTTTGGTTATTTATAACGAATTTGTAGAATCAATTTACTTCAAATCGATTTAGAAAAGATTTGTTTTTTTGATCGGTCTAGGCGGGATTTGAACTCGTAATCCTTCTCTTGCAGGGAGAATGCTTGGACCAATAACTACCAGACCCATGCCCGAATTAATACAACTCTTTCCTATCTTTATAGTATATCCGTCTTTGACGCGACGATGGAACCATCTACCAATACTCTTACGACTTTAAAATTCCATCAATTTACTTGATAGGAAAATATAAGAAAAATACTTTATTAGCCAGTAAAATAATCAATTTTTGAATGAAATTTTTATAGCATTTATTATGCTAACTTTTCCCAGTTGAGCGTTTCTTTTTCTCGATGTATTTCGAAAATAATCAATATTATTTTTCGGCGAAGCTATCGACATGGACTTAGCTTTTCATTTTATATTAATAGAGTACATTTTGAGACGAGACTGGTGTCATGATATATGTCAGGAACTTACTAGTTCTCCTTGATGAACGCCTTTAGTGGGTATGTTTCATCGGTTCCTTTGTACACGACGAACGACTCCTCAAACTTGTTCTGCAGGCGCTTGGGACGGAACAGTACTACGTCGTTTCTGTGAACAAATAAATAATGTAATTTAATATGATAAATTACATAAATTATGGGTCAAAATTGAATAATTAGTCAAGTTACAAAATATATGTTGTCTATTCTATTAGCCCACCACGTAAAGGCTCATTGCCCATAACGCTAACGGCACTGCCCTGCTGAATAGCAATGGTCAACCTTTGCCCCAGGTACGAATCGGAGATCGCGAGTCGCGATCGCATCCAAAGCTTGTACTTTGGAGAAGTTTAGTCGCGTTTGGTCCAATGGTCAAAAAACGACTTGGATAGGTTAGGTTAGAAGGCTAATGCGGGAGCGGAGCGGAACGGAGCTCCCGCATTAGGCCTTCATGGTTTTTTTTTATAGCCACCCAGAAACAGGATAGAAAGTACGCTATTTTTCCTGTTTTTGATAATTGGACTAAACACGACTAAACGCTTTGGAGATCGGGATTCGCTCGCAATTTCTATTCATTTGGCTATCTTGGCGCTTGCGATAACGACTGCGGTCGGACCTCCTCAACAGAATCAGCCCGTATCAGGTGAAGTTGGCTTAGGCTCCGGTGATCTTGCTGGGAACCCTAATACACCCCATAAATATTCATATATCATAGGATTAGGTAGTGCAATTTGGCGGTGTTTTATGACGAAATCTTAATATGGACATACCATGGAATGCACTCGCTTTTATAGTTAATTGAAAAGTGGATTAAATGGGGGCGAAAAGCAATCATTTATAATAACACAACCTAGGTATTACCAGGAAGACAGCTAATTGTTACTAATTTTTTAATTCGAATTCTAATTTTGTAATTAGTAGCGCAAAAATGAGATTTTCTTAATCAATACATTTTACATACAAATTAAAGTAATGAACGAATAACGTTCTTATCAACGCATTATTTCACGGTATACATTTGCAATTAACTGCGCCTAGTAATTAAAACTCACTCCCATACGGATAAGAAAATCAAATGTCACCTAATTAAGCAACATTCACAGCATGTATACTGAGATAGGTACAAATTTTCTTTTGGAAAAGAGTTCTACCAACAAAAATTAATAAACTGTTCAAAGAGACAGACATAAATAAAGTCAGTAGAGTTATAGTCCCCATTAATGAGAACTTCATGTATGCTACATTAATTCTATTACGCGTTAACGAGGGGGGTTATACAAAAAATACCTATCATACTAACATATTTCTCAGGTTTCCCTTCCCTTTACAATAAAAAAAATTGTGTGTGTGTGTGATCCCAACCAGTAATGGCAGCTACAGAAAGGAAGGCCAAGTAATAAAGCACTAACTTTTGCCTGCGGCTCCGCCCATGTGGATGTCGGTTATCGTTACCAACCATAGCCATGTCTTTTCTCAAGGTTTAATCTACCCCTATACCGAATTTCAACAAAATCGGTTCAGTGGTTTAGACGTGAAAGCATACAGACAGACAGAGTTACTTCCACATTTATACTATTAGTATGGATTACAATCTTAAGAAAGGCAATGATAAATATTAACGAAGTCGCAATTTCAGAAGTCATTGATAGCATACCTGCTACTTCAACAATTGCCTATTCTTTGCAAAGTCTCACGCCAGTTAAGGAGCACGCTGTCAGGTCATGGTTACAAGCTTTTTAGTTTTATAGATAGTTTGTGAGTGCGGCAGCAGTTTGGCCACCACTTGACTTATATTTGATACTGGGCAGCGGTCATTGGGTTAACAGTTATACGTTATCATACTTACTTATCAGTTATATAATAAGCTATTGTTTGTTTTAACTTTCGTGCTCCCTGGTGTAAATGTAGTGTATGTATTGTCTACTCATATCATTTACTTTTTCGGTGGAGTCAATTTGAAAGACAAAAGGTGACGGAGATTGGCCATTTACATAGATAATCGTAAATATTATAGTGATACAAACTTTTTATAATAGGAATGTTTTATTAATAAGCATTTGAAATCGTTTGCGTGCTAATGCCCAAGCCGTTCCGCTCCTGTAACATCCACTTTTACTTTTAAATTTCTATAAATGTTAGCACTAATAGCCGTGAATTATACTTTCAGAAATAATAGCCTAATCAAATAGCTACAAAATATTTAAAAGATACATTAGAAAAATATTGAAATTCTTAGATGATTCAGGTACGTAGGAAAAAAAGATGTTCGCTGGTTCGATCCGACATAAATGAATAGAAAGATCGTTAAAAACTGAGATAATTTTGAAAAAAAAAAACAGCTTTTTAAATTATGTATTAAAAAATTGGCAGATTAGCATTTTGTACCTTTGACACTACCGGTAGTGCCATGGGGAAAGAAATTTACCCTTGATACTACCAATAATGTCACGGGGCAGTTACTTTAGTCGTCGTGTGTGGTGTGTGTAAGTCATAACATGGACGTGTGCAGTTTTATAGCGTAAATTCGTGACGTATCGTCACAGATCGTGTTACTGTATGTCACGGATGAGGATCATTAGCTCTAGTTTCACACTGCTTATGCAATTTTCCGCAGTTTCACAGACATTACTATTTTAATTTCAAATGGTATTGATTAACGGCTGTTGTTAGGCAACTTTTCATAATTGCAACGATTTAATATGTAAAATTATTGTTTTTGTTCGTTGTTTCAAGAATTTATTGGCGGTAGTGGACTAGTTGGTAATTTCAATGAAATACACTCCGCTAATTAGCCCGCGTTATTGATGCAAATGATATATTGTAATAAAACCAAATCGTGATTTTGCGTGAAAAGGAGAAACCTAGAAACACTTATCCATACTTAATTGAGTTATTGTACCCATTTCTTTTACAGAAAATGTAATAAAATTTAAGATAAAAAGCATATAAATAAAAATTATATTGACATGTAAGGGAGACATAAAACTAGCGCAGCGTAGGATCACAAAGTAAGGGGGGCTTACATACGCAACGGTGACGATGTTCATTATTTCAATACCATAAACGATAAAGGGATATCCTTATTATGACAACAGATCTTTTACGCGCAGGATGTGCATTTAACATGTGATATAAAAATTTAAAAACTGCATTGTGGATGCACTTATAGCACGTCATGGTAGGTCCACATTAATATTTCTCGTACTTGCATAAAAATAAGTTTTGAATAAATATGACTCGCATAATATTGTACGCAATAGTCGCTCGCTCGTCCTCGCCTGGCGAGAATCGCCTCACAACTGAATATTGATAGTGTCCATCTAAACAGAATTTTAAAGCAATGAAATAAGGTATAAGGTGGAATGTCACTTACGAAACTCGTATGATATAATCGTATGCGAGAATTGAGCGTGTAAACATTTTGATAGGGCGATTATTGCTAGCGAATATCGTATTCGACTTTATCGACTTGAACTTGCGAGAAACTAGCACCATCTAAATGACGCCTATAAGGGACTATGGAGACGCCGCCGTTCAACCGGTCGGGTGATCAGCCCTTCTATGTGGTCCATTTCACCCCTATAACGACTGTCATACATATTCGTATGGCAACTGCGACTAGGGTTACCATCCGTCCGGATTAATCCGGACATGTCCGGACTTTTCGACACTTGTCCGGACTTTGTCCGGCTCCTTAACTTGTCCGGATTTTTTTCAACAGATGGAATATGAGAAAGAAAATTACATACCTACTATGTAATATCAAATAAGTCTTTAATCTTTATTACTTAACCTGTCCTTTATCTATAATCAAAATATAAAATCTTCTTTAATAATCAACATAAGGATCAAACAACAAATCTTCTAGCAAACTAACTAGTATTCACAGTATAAAATAATTATTTGAAAAAGAAATCAAACTTAATTTATACTTTTCAACACTAGATACTTTACTAAGTATTCAGGTACATTTAAAGTTATCTTTTAGAAATC
The DNA here is from genome assembly GCA_914829495.1 of Eilema sororculum. Lineage (NCBI taxonomy): Eukaryota > Metazoa > Arthropoda > Insecta > Lepidoptera > Erebidae > Eilema > Eilema sororculum. The sequence continues at coordinate 7,100,051 of OU618533.1, forward strand.
TTCTCAACTCATATTTTAAGGTTGTATTGAATCATTAGCAATGATTTTTATTATTTTAGTGATCAGTTGGGTTGGGCGTGTCAAATGTAGTATATTGTGTATATTATACTGTCATATAGATGGGTTTGTATATACATTTATGATGATGACTTTAATATGAATGAGCCACCTGACCCAGGGACTGGCCTCAGGACTGAACCTAAAAATGTGCTCTATACGCACGGTACAGTAAGCTTCAGAGAAAAGGAACCCCCCTTGAGAATAAAACCATTATCAAGGGGGGTTCCTTTTCTCTGAAGCTTACTGTACATGTTTCTGGGGTGTTTTTTGAGGATAACACGGGGTGCTACTGCTATGGACGAGCTCAAATTCACCAAGCATATATTATTACTAGCAAACAATCCACGGGTGCCAGGGCCTCATTTATCTAGTATATCGTGCCTATATCTTGGGATTGGAACACGTATCTTGGACCTAAATCGCGTGACAAATTATGAAGTCCTGGTGCGCGCGGAGTGTCACAATACATTTTCGAAAACTTAATGTATGTAAGGAAAAATATTGCAAAATTTCCAAGACTTTGTGACAGGTACAATATAAATACCAGAAATAAAAACAATCTTGTAGTTTGTCATAGCAGACTCCATAAAATAAGTAATTCTTTCCAGGGCAACAGTATACGCTTTTTTAACAAGCTTCCTAATGAAATCAGAGATTTACCTGTTAATAAATTTAAAAATACAGTAAAGAGCAAACTGTGCCAGAAAGGCTATTATAAAATCCAAGAATATTTAAATGATAAACAAGCTTAGAAATAGCTGTTCGCTCAGCTATACTACTCAAGCAAAGCACTGTATCTAGACCATAAGTGTAGGCTAAGTAAATGTTTTGTAAATAGACAAAAAAAATGCCCGCTGAGTTTCTTGCCGGAGTCTTCTCAGGTCTGGGCCGCGTTTCGAACCGGTGATCCATTTGCTAGTATTAGTTAGTATTTAATATTTACTTTATGTCGACACTTTGTAAGTTCCGATTTAATGGTCTATGCAGAATAAAACATTTTTGATTTTGATTTTGTATTGTTATAATTTATGTTTGGTGAATTTGAACTCGTCTACCGCAGTAGCACCCCGTGCTTTCCTTAAAAGACACGCAAGAAACGTGTAATGCGCGTTTAGAGCACATTATGTCCAAGATATATATGTCCCGAGCAATACCATGCCATTGCAAGTGTCCGGATTTTTATCGAAATGTCCGGCTTTTTGTCAGGACTTTTCAAATTCCTAAATGGTAACCCTAACTGCGACCGACAGCTTAACGTTCTCTCCGAGGCACGAGCAAACCAATACAAATACTCATATTCATGCATACAAATATTTGCACTGAGCGGGGATCGAACCCGCGCCTCCTGCGTAGCGGCCGCGTTTACTAACGCTACGCCACGGAGGCTGTCCGCCTTCTACGACACTCTAGGAAGAAATGGACATTAGAAGGCGACATTCTATACACCGGGAACTCGGCATAATATTGTCTGGTCTAGTATTAACTGCATTCACTGCATTTACAACGCTGCTTATCTTTTCTTTCTATGGGATTATGTCGACAGTCCGTAAATAAAATTATGACATTTAAAATGTTAAGTCACTGATAACGTTATCGTTATCAGCATTCTATTGTCACTAGCCAACGGTTTTCAGATATAAAAGTATGGTAGTGATTTAAAAAATAGGTTTATTGTGGTAATTAATGTGTATGTTATGTACATATACACGATTAAAAGGCAAAAATGTACAGGCGACATCGAAATTTCATGGAAAAAGGTTCTAAAGCAGATCAAAAACCCCTTCAAACACAGTTAGTTTTCCTGTCAACTATTCTTGTCACTTACGGCATTTAGCTTTCAGCCGTTGATATACAAATATTCATAACGTACGGTACGTTAGGTGAGTTATGTTAAGGTAATAAAGTTAAGTGTATGTTCAGCTGTAAAAAAATATAAGCAACTGTTCAAACAGTGAATCAAAGTAGCTTTAAATGGCCATTTGTAACGCTTCAATTGGCGTTCTATTAATTTTTAAACCTAATCTAGTTGTAGTTAATGACTTGTGCAGGTAAAGGTGACTTTTTTCTAGAACTAGCTGGCTGGTGCCCGCGTGGATGTTAGATAGAGATTTTTCGTCACATCTCTGATATAACTTTTAAAAAAATCAAACAAACCAAAACCGTTCTAAAAAATCCACGTGAGAATCAGTTCTAAAGTTTTTTTTCTTTTTTTTTACGACTCAGGTGGCAAAGAAGCCAACGGCTCACGGACGAGATTTGAAAAAAAAATAGTTTCATCGTCGTTCATTTAACAAAACCCAAAGTATATTTTTTAATATGTAAACTGTACACACGCAACTTATTACAAATTCTATAATAAATAATAGATAGAAGTACATAATGTAAATATGTAACTGATTGCAGTGCCATATTCAACATAATAGCCATAACCTAGTCACGGAATTCTAACAATATAACAACTTGTTCAGTGCTAAATCAGCAGATATCATCACAGATAGACATGCCATTGAGAGCCTTGATATCTGCCCATCCTCAATGATAACTGTAGGTACCTATCTATGGAGTGCTTTCCGTTGTAATCCTAAAAATTGATATTTCTGATGCAAACTACTAACATACTGAAAAATAGATATTATTTTGTGGTGTTATATCTGGGACAGACTGAAGCCGTAGAATCGGGTAAATTGACGTACATTTGGAGAGACCTATGTCCAGCAATGGACTGCGGTGGGCTAATTGATTGATTGATTACAGCATTTACATACATATAGCTATAAGCGTGGGGCAACAATCATCGTCGACCACCTAAAACTTCTTAACAATAAAAAAAAATGCTTTGTTATTCATTCATTTTCTTAACGCAATATTATTTTAAACTTTTTAGTTTTAAACATTTAATGTGTTTTTTAGTTTATTTTTTATTTAATTATCATTTTGTCATTCATCCATACTAGGTATATTACAAATGCGAAAGTAACTCTGTCTGTCTGTATGTTACGCTTTCACGCCTAAACCACTGAACCTATTTTCATGAAGTTTGGTATAAGAGTCTACTACCTTGAAGTCCTTTATAAGTGTGCATAAAACAATTCCCTTACATACAAAAATACATACTACGCTATTACAGCTTGTTAAGAAGGGAAAGTGAGGTGCTAGCAGTACAGAAACTCCAGGCAACAAAAAGCCCTTTTCTTGAACACTGGCATGTAGGAGTGACGTGTTACGTGTGCTGCCCTCAATTTCGAAAGCTTTCTCCAAATTTTTATGATGAGATCCATTGTTTAAACATCGTCCCAACACTTATTCAAGATCTGAGAATGTATACACAGCTCTAAGACACTCTGACGGATGGATCGCCATGAATGGTTTAGTTACTTTAGGTAAACTTCAATATAGCTTTGATGATAGTATAATGAGATATGGACGTAAGCAGTATTAGTCTTTATAATGACTGCGGCAACATGCATTTGAGGCATCTATCGCCCCACAACCTGTTGTTTTAATCAATTATGAAAGACATTATACTTAATTAGATACAGAAAGGGCTAGAGACTGAGAAATACTTATGAAAGGAACACAGATTATACTAGTTTTGAATCGTGAGAAATTACCTAGCATATAAAACCAAAGAGTTACACCAGTGAAGTTTTGCTTAGCTTATTTTTGTGGGAACTTTTTACAAATAATGGTACTGAAATCACTTTCAAATTTTTTAGTCCATGACAGTTTATCTGGCATAACAAAATCTCCTTTATAACAACTTAATATGTCTACAAATTGTGTCAGCTGTCCCTATAACCCAATTCTTGCCAGCTTCCCAATGGGTTACATGCTATTCCGGGTGTAAGGGCTCCCAAAGCCGAAAACCCCTAGTAGTACTCCAGGTACATAACATATTGGCATAAAAAAAATAATCAATTTGGAGAAAACGGAGCGTGCCCCTTACACCCGGTAAGACAAATAATATGAAGGAGATAAGTTTCTTTGTCCCCTATAATTTTTAAATTTTGACTCATCACTGGTCAGCTGCAACCTCGTAATCCAAATCTAGATATAAAGTAATTAAGAACTCACTTGTATCCCGCCTTAGCAATAACTTCCTCCGATGAAGTGTGCCCGAAGACAACTTCTTCACGCAACTTGTCAGCAGCCTTCAGGAAGTCTCCCTTGAGGTCCGTTTCCTTTTCGAAGAAGCCAACAACGACAACTTCGTCCTTGGCCAAGAATGCTTCATATTCAGCAACTGATGTGATCTCCTTGGAGCTTGGGCCGACTTGTGCGCGCATATACTTGACAATGCCGTCTGTAGAGTTGATAATTGAGTTAATTAAAATAAGATTAAGTTGTTTCTAAGGAAGAGGAACAAAAGAATAAAGGAATGAAATTCAAGCACATTTTTCTAATGTCTTATACAACTACTTTGCAATTCCTTATCAGATATTTTTTATGGTAAACATAAGTGAAAATCTTATAAGAGGGAACAAATGTAAATATAAGTATTTGGTTACTTTAAGTTAGTAGTAAGTATTTGGTTAAATTTTATTACCAGAATTTGAATCAATAAATTTTAATATCCTTTGAAAACATTTTTTTAGACATCAACTTGCAGGAGATTTTTTTTAATGTATCTTTCATATTATAGCATTTATGCACCCCACTTGAGCATTTCAGTTTTCCCAATGTATTCGAATTATAGGAGATAAATACATGCAAAATTGATTTTATAGCATAGCTATTGGATTCTAATTAGAGTAGATTAATAAGGTATTATAATAATATTTTCAGTCAATATTATGCTAATAACATTTTGTATAATTTTAAACAGGCTAGTCATAACAATTGAAGGTTTTAATGTGGAATCTGTTATGATAATACTGGCTAGTTAAATTGTTATAACTAGTATATTTTATAACTAGATTATTTATATGAACTATGTAAACCAGTTTGGATTGAATTACTGGCAATAAATTTATCCTTAGTATCACTAGCAATTCTAGTTTTATCATAGTATCTAATTTAGTGGGTATTCTGATCTCACTTCCTCAAACAGAAATACTTTTTAATAAGTAATGAATGGGCCCTTTGAAAGTTTTATTAAGTACCTTCAGAAAAAATTACAGTTATGTAAATGAAAGTCTAAGTACATATCAATCAATATTCATATTTTATAATAAATAGTTGTTCTAGAACTTACTTGACTCTCTGGGGCCATTGTACTCTTGCGAAACTTCTCCTTTTCTGAAGATTTTCAGTGTAGGGTATCCAGACACTGAGAATTGTTCGCATGTGCTCTTCCCACCTTCTGTACAATCCACCTTCGCCAACGCGACAGGAGTATCATCGTGTTTCAGGACGCCGGCAGCCGCCGCATACTCCGGTTTCAATCTCTTACAATGTCCGCACCTAAGGATAATTACATTCATGAATCAAACAATGATCTCGATTAACACCATTCATGAGTTAATACTCAACTTACAATGTTAATGACTTACCATGGTGCGTAAAACATGACCAGGGCAGTATCATGTTGCGATAAAACTGTAGAAAAGTCTGAATCTGTAAGGTCTAATACATCTTCTTCGGCGGCTCTACATAAATAAATTACGCCTAATAATAATACAATTTTTAGTGATCCCATCATCTTTTTGTCTAGGCCACCTCTTTATTGAAACCGTGCGCGATTCCTCGCCGTCGAAGTTAAGCTGAGAAACGAACGAGGAAAGGACAAGGACCGGAAAAATACACGTATGATGCCGATGATGACATTTAGCCGGCACAGCGTTGGCTTAATCTGATTGGTTTGTTGTGGCCACGTTCTAAAACCAGTTTATAAGTTTTGACAGAATAAACAGATCACGTCGTAATTAAAATCAAATGATGTGGGTAATAGCAAAATTAATATTAGCACACGATTAGCAGAAAACTAGCAAAGTATTTTAATTGATTCTACAATTTTAGAATTCACTTAGAATGTGCAATTCGTTTTTCTACCAAAGTGCAACAATTTTTAACCTGGTTACATTTAGAAATATAAAATTTTCAAGTTATTCAACTCATAAAATCTGTATATTTCGAACCCTTATAAATTTTAACTGGACGCACTATTAAGATAATTACACGCAAAGAGCATAAATATTGTATTATAATGAAACCATAAGAATTTAATATAATATTCTGCCAGCATACTTATCAGCTTAATGTTGTTTTGTTGTTTTACATTGTTACATCCGCGGCTTTCATCTCGAAGCCTGGGTTCGCGTGCTCTTTCTCATCCTTTTAGTTTAACTTATGGAACTTTAAAGGGCTTTTAAGGTAGTGACTACTATCTATCCTCGAAGAACCTCGTACGCCCTGAAAAGCATCCAAAATTTTATCCTGTATGAGCTATAAACCTGAAAATTTACCATTAGGAAATGTCTTGCTGTGTGTGCTTTATGAAATTTTGTAGAATAAATTAATTGTCCTACAAAAACCAAACAAAATTGACGAATTTGTATTTTGTTAAATTAACATGAAATATAAAAGAAAAAAACAGGCAATTAGCAGTAGGTTATTTCCCATGAAATAAAAAAGAAAAACATGCCTATCACAGCAATTGCTTGTGAAATCAATATTAATATTACAAATGCGAAAGTAACTTAGTACCTATGTCTGTCTATATGTTACGCTTTCACGCCTAAACCACTGAACCGATTTTGATGAAATTTGGTATAGGGGTAGATTAGACCTTGAGAAAGGACATAGGCTATGTTTGGTCGCGATAACCGACATCCACGCTTGCGGAGCCGCGGGCAAAATCTAGTAAAAAATAAATACAGTCAAATCACGGCAATTGCTTGCAATAAAAAAAGAAAAACCGGAATTTAGGGATGTATACCTCTAGCCGAACATTGGTGGTTTGGAAGTTCATACGAGTGCGGGTTTAGGCCAGTGGCGTATGAGAAAGGAGAGCGAGTAAAACGCCGATTAGCCTGAATCCGATTAAACTTCCGAGCCACCACTAAATTTGCTTTGAGCACAGACCTGTAACAGTACTAGTTAGATCTGTAATCTGTAATAGGTAGGCCTGTAATAGTATTTAGAGTCTGGCTAATGAAAGTAGGCCCTGGAATTATTTGCGAACTTTTTATATAGCAACTCTGTATGAACGTGAACGTCAATTTGACAAGGTTGTCGTTCGGTATCTCTGTTTACAAATTGTATGCGTTTGTGTAAATTGTGATTCTAATTACGGCTTAAAATGAACAAATCTATCAAAAGTGGTGTACGAAAGATGTTGTTTTGCATGATTGGCAAGTTCAACGAAATACAACAACAGCGTGATGCCGCGTTTAAACAAAAACAAGATTGTCTACGTGTGGTGTTGAATTTCATAGGTTAGTAGATAATATTATTTTGATACTTTAAACACCTACCTATCCAGTCGTCCTTATAAAATTTTGATTTATAATTTACGTATCCTTCCAAATAAGTTACCTACGCTTCTCTATGTATTGAATAAAACTAATTATATTCATTCGTATATCGCATCAGTCAACCAATAATTCATTTTAATAACATCACCTATGTTTTACGTATACTCATAATGAATTTTAATTTTAAAACGATTACCTTTCTTTAACAGAGAATCTGCAAGATGTCGAAGGAGTTAATGAAATATAATCTCACTGAATTAGAGCAGAAAGATAGGATAATAACCCAGAATCAGTACTTAGAAGAAATAGCTTCAATGACTGGTAAGTTTTTACTATACACTGATGTTTTGAAATTATGCCGAAAAAAAACCTCTGCATTTTTACTTACTAATACCAAGAATTAATTACATATTTCGTATTTCTTCTTTGCAGAAGTGAGTGTCAGAACACTTAAAAGAGTACAAAGGGAAGGTGCAGTAAATGAAGGTGTCTGGAGTACCCCGGGGAAGAAACGTCCACGGAAACCTACTGTGTCTAACCTAGATAACTTTGACATAGATGCTATGCGTAACAAGATAAACGAATTTTATATAGTTAAAAAACAAGTTCCTACACTGAGGACACTGTTGGTGGAGTTAAAAGAAAGTATTGATTTTAACGGATGCAGAGAAACTCTGCGCCGCTTGTTATTAGCCAATGCTGCTAATTCTGTTGTTACATCTCTAAACTTAAAATTCTCTAAAATTTTCTAATTGCATCTGTTTCTTTCATTATCAGATAGAAAAGGACAGATGATTTAATTTAGTGAACACCTGTCAAATTAAGTCGGCGCGTTGACGTAACCCTTCAATTTTAGTCTACATCTACGAACATGCGACTTAACTTACTACGCACCAACAAGGCGCTTTCTTAATTTGACAGGTCTTAACTTGAATAAAATCATCTGTCCTTTTTTATCTGATCATGAAAGAAAGAGATGCAATAAGATTTTTTAGAGAAATTTAAGTTTAGAGATGTAACAACAGAATTGGGAGCAATGGCTACGAATTTAAAAAGAATAAAAATGAGCGTTCTGTATTAATAGAACGCTATGACATATCTGCTTGGAGACATAGATTTTTAAGAACTATAGCAGGAAAACGTGCAGAAGGCAAGCCGATCATTTATGTAGATGAGACTTATGTCCATAGAAACTACAAGCCTAAGAAGTCATGGCAAGGTCCTTCAACTAGTGGTGCAATTGAAAATGTTTCAACCGGGAAAAGGTACATTATAGTTCATGCAGGATCAGAGAAAGGCCCCGTACCAAACTCTTTCTTAGTGTTTAGTACTAAATCAAAAAATGCTGATTATCACCATGACATGAATGCTGAAAATTTTAATAAATGGCTTAAAGAAAAACTTATACCAAATTTGGAAGAACCAAGTGTAATTATAATGGATAATGCTAGTTACCATTCGGTAATTATAAATAAGGTTCCTAACACACAAACGCGTAAAAGTAATATAAGAGAATGGCTTCGTGATAATGGAATTCAATATGAGGACTACCACACGAAAGCAAAGCTGTTGTGTATTGTAAAACGAAATACGCCTGATCCAAAATATGAAGCTGATGAAATTTTAAATCAATGTGGTCATGAGGTGTTGAGACTTCCACCTTACCATTGTGATCTAAATGCGATTGAGCTTGTGTGGAGTTTGGCAAAACGATAAGTGGCTAGCAAAAATATTGCAGTTACTACAGCTGCATTAGAAGAGATAATTAAAGATTCATTTGAAAACGTAAGTTCTCAGGATTGGAAGAAAATGACTGATCATGTGATACATATTGAAAATAAATAAGAACGTGATAAAATAACAGAAGAAAATTTAGAAAGTTTTATTATAAATGTTAGAGACAGCGAAACTAGTGACAGTGATGAATCTTTTGGCATTGAAATGTTAGAATCTGATTTTGATTATGATGAATAAAACTAAGTTATTATGTGTGGAATATTATCGTATTTTATTTCCCTATTTATTTTCGGATTCTGCCCATATTTACCTCCTATACCAACACCTATATATTCCCTAACATAATTTTCTTATACAGTCTATATATATGATATTTTTAATAATGAATTGCCAGGTATCAAAGTAGGTTATTCCAATTCTCATAGTATGATTTTAGTGTTGTCATGCATGTATTTTTTAAATTTGCCGCCAATATTCTGGGGCCAGCTTTCGTTAGCCAGACTCTATTACGCCTACTGTGATAGGCTGGTTAAAGAGGTCAGTGGCTTCGAGGTATTTAAAAAGCATAATCAACAGCTTTCAATTCAGCAGAGGCAATAAAAAACATTGACATAATTATAATAAACATAGATTAACACTTAACACACACAAACTATGAAATTAATAAAATGATGAATATTATTAAATTATTATTGACGATTTGACATAAAAATTGGTAGGTTTTATAGCAACGTGGTAATAATAACATCGAGAGTGTAGCATTACTGAAAGCACCGCTTTTTGTCAGTTGGCTTCGCTGTCAAACGGAAAATGGCAGCGACGAGTGTTGTCGTTCTCGACAGAGGCAACAATACAACTTGTACCGTAAATCTTTTCGGTAAGTAATACTATAACATTTATATAAAGTTCACTATAATAATTACTACATTGAATCTTTTCCGATTATGTTTGGATTATCAGAGATTTTCTACTAAGCGGCAATCTAACCTTCTTTATTTATTTTTTTAAACTAGACGCGCGCGATTTATTGAAAATAATGTGTTAATGAGGTCTTACTATGATAAAGTTTAATTACATTGCCTGAACTTGGGTTTAAGTTAGAGCAGATAAATTGTAATACAAGTGTGGTATAGTTTATGTTGTTTAGTGGACTGGTAACTAGTTTTTTTCACACTGAATAGAATAAAGTTGTCTGCGGTGGCTCTGACCTTGGCTATTGGATTGTAGGAAGTAAACTGTAGATACTTGCTTTAAATTGTAGGTTGGTATTTGATGTACTCACAAAAAATAATCATAAGTCATACTCTAGGAATAATTTGGCTAATACATTAAGAAATGAGGATGCTCATCTAAGTTACATTAGTATAACAACTACCTCTAATATCTTATTCTTGTTTGTATTTTGTTGTATATATTTGTTATTATATTGCATATATGTAATATGTGTAATATTACCTAACTTAATTTAATTACATTTTAAATTTAATTCAGTCAAACACCAATAATAAACTTAAAAAAATACAGTATAATAAATAAAGCACTTTAACCCTCCGATGCTCCTTCACAAATGTGTTATTATTTTCATTAGGTTGTCCTTATTTTAGGTATCATTTTATTTTTTATGTTCTTTTCTAAACCCTTACCTTGGTATATAAGAGTATATTATTTAATAAGTTATTATTTGTTGTAGGTGCTACAGTAGTATCATGGAGGGTGAATAATCAAGAACAATTATTTGTAAGGTAAGTAGTAACTGATTTACTTTAAAATTTACTTTACTTTACTTTAAATGATTTACTGATGAAGAAATATATTCAATTATTATTGTTGCTAGTCTTAAACTTAGTTTTAAGTTGATAAATATGATCTTAAAGTTAAAAAAAGTTAAAGAAACCAAACATTTTAGATTACTATATAATATAATGTTATCGTTGGCTGACTAGTATGTAACAATTTGCATCTCAGTCTGCAATTAAATCTACATTAATTACATATGCCATTAGATTTGCATTAATGGTCTTTGGATGCTGGATGAAGTAGTCATAATTCACAAATTTAACTGCTTCCTTGTGCAGTTTGATTAATTATTCAAAAATCTTTCGAATATTAAGAAATTGTGCCTGCAATCACAAATGGATGCTGGGGATAATCAACTGTTAGCTAAAGAATGACATTATACCCATCAGATATTGAAGGGTCAAATGCTATCTGTAGTGCAAGTTTCAATTCAAATAGACATCACTAATTTACGAATACTATTTAATAAAAGAAGAGAAAAATAATTACTAAGAAAATAAATGAAACCAGTAAATATATAAATAAAAAATACGATAACTGAATACGACTGGACCCATTACACTAACTAGCTTAAAAAGTGGTAATATTGCAGTTTTAGGGTTAATATTATTTTAATTAATGAATTTCGTATGCCAACCACGATCCTTGCGACTCAGCGTGTGCGCGCATAATATGATTTTATCTCATTACGTTTTTGAAAATTAAATTCATTTCTAGCCTATGGGAAAATAAAAAAAAATACGTGAATATTATGTTTAAACTTTTTCGCTTCCATACTGGAGGAATTCGAAAAGCTGAAAATAACAAAATCGTGGGTGGTTTTTATTGATTGACGAACTATACTCGGCCGCTGGTTTTCCCATGGATGGGTGAGCTGACGGCAGTTGATTTAAAAGAAATCCCAAAGGAGGAAAAGGAGTAAGCGGGGCTTCGGGCTTCGACATGTAAGCCACTGATGCAACCGCGACATATTTATGCTAAGGGGATGATGATGAACAAAATCGTGGGATATAGCCTTGCAGCCACATATTTATTTATATGTGTCATTCAAGACGTATTTACACCATTCGGTAGCCAAATTATCACAGAATTAGTTATTTTGAATGAGAAATGAGGACTGACGTATCGATCGCGGCGGAAATGCAACTCAAAGAATTATATAATATTGTATTTACTTACTCACGACGCGACGTCGCGTCGTTGCTAGAGATAAACTCGAATTTTTATTATTGCCAGTTCTACCATTGCCTGTCGTTATTAAGCACCATATTATGTGTATTTTTATTATCTGTCCGACCTTCCATCCCCTGTTTTCACGCACAATGCCCCAAAAAGGAGGCTAATTGTGGACAAAAGAGTCCCTATCCATCCAACCCCCAGTGGAAATCCAGTACCTGAGCTTCGTCGTCAAAATGGCAGATGTTTTGGCTTGAGTTTGGCTAGGTTTTTGGTCTGATGAAGACCTTTACTGCTTCGAAGTTATGCACATCATCTTATAAATGTATATTCATGATCGTTTGATTACCGTAAAGATAATTGTGTAGTTTTCGGATGAAACAAAAACTGTACCCTTTTTTCACGGAATGACAAATATGGCTGTCTAGTAAGAATCGCTTATTGCAATAAGACAGCTCATTAAACTTATATTTGTACCTACATAATATAGTTAGTTTTTGTTTGACTGTACATTATTAGTGGTATCTCCGTATATCTATTAACTGTCTGCGTCGTAAGTCTATTCCATTAACAGACCGGTCCGGTATCTTAGCGGTGAAAGTATTCTCCCTGTAAGAGAAGAATCGCGGGTTCAAATCCAGCCTAGACCGATCAAATTTTTTTTCAGATGAGTCATAGTAGTGCTCGTTTTTGTCCTTAGGGTTTTTCCAGTTTACTTAATTTCTTATTAGCAGCGAAACAACACCTTTATACTTAGTAGATAGATACAGTCGCCCCCCGAAGTCGCTAAAACTGAGTAATTTCAAACTAAGTTCAGAGAACTTAACATTCTTAAATTTTTATTTAATGTAAAGTTTTAGAGCAAAGGTACTTAACTTGAAACGTAAATGAGAACAGTGAAAAGACTCACGAATCCTCATAAAATTACCCGTAATTCGAGAACTAGAGCCTCTTTAGAGTAACATAATTTAAAAAGGCTTAATTATGAATCCAATTTATTGTTGTGAACTGTTTGCTTCTTCCAGTTCGAATAGTCTTTGTTTATTAGTCTTAGATAAATGGAATTAGATGCGAGCATTAAGATTTGGCAGCTCAACGCTCAGTTTATTGTCTGAAGGTGAAATATGTATGAATGATGATGTATTCCGACATACCCATCTTGCCCTCGACAGCAGCGAAGGTTGCAGTTTGTAAAAAAAAACTTAGAAAAAAATTGCCTATGAAGGTTAGCTGAATTTATTGCAGAACATAAATGTTACGTATCTTATCTGTCATTTTATTATCCGTTTGCGGCAGTCTTTAGGTTTTACTCGTAGTTGTATATAGTCAAAGGTTTGACCACTGAAATATTATTTGGATAGAAGTCAGATAGAATACAGCCCAATACAAAGGGTTCCACTAGACGGGAGTAGACTCAAACTCAAAGGATTTATTAAAAATTGTGTAGCACTACTACAGCTTTTTGACGTCAAATTCTGAGTTTACCACCTCAGGTAACCTCACACTTCCTAGGTAGGTACTTATATCTCGATCTCAATTACTTACATAACTTAATCAAGCTTAAAACAACAGGCATTTTTTATTTTGACTTGCCTTGGTACGTGTGAATCGTTTCACTGAACACACTTAAATCTTATCCGTAATTTGCCAAAACATACTACATATGTGTTTTTGGTAAATCCAATGTACTGCAAATAGTCATTATAGTAATAACTATAGTAACATGAACTATCACTGCACTATCTAAAAGTATTTGAATCCGAAATATTTATAGTGTGTTCAGTGTTCAAGAAGCACGAAATGTTTTGATCGCACCTCAGGATTTGACACGGTTGGTCTGCCTCACCCGATGTAATCACCAAATTACGCTTCAAGCGGAGTTAAAATATTTGTAGGCGGTGCTGCTTGGAAATCTAGCCTCGTCACGCGGGAAAATAACCAAGTTTTGAGAGGGTTAAACTAGCTTCAGATTCGGTTCTAGAAATGTTAATTAGTTTTTTAGGGTTAGGTTACTTTCTAACTAGAACTGTGTGGCCAGTAACGCTATAGCTGCCTTTTCTTACTTTAATGGGATCCCTAGTCTTCTTCTTCTTCGTGTCAGTGGCAACAATTTAAATACTTAGATACGCCCGGCCCAAAACTCGGCGACTTTGACCGCATCTTCCGTAGCTTCATTCAGGTCGGCAATCGTGCAGGTGTAGGGGCACAGTGGGCACGACAAGAGGTGGTCCATCGATTGTAGAGGTGCACCACAGTCGCAGCCACCACCCCCCGCGTCCAGGTAACCCCACTTTACCCGGTTCGCCCTACAGCAGCCGACCTGAGACCTCAACCTATTTAAGGATATCCAGGTGGCCCATTTTGTTTCATTCCCAGGTGGTAGGCTCTCAGCGGGCTGGATGTTATCTGGAGTGATCCCTAGTGATTTATACAATGACTTTTTCATTTTTTTGGCTTTTGAATAATGTATTCAGAGCTTTTTGGGGATGTAATAATGTCGGCAGTGCACTATCGCTTGCAAAAAACTAATGCAAGGATATACAATAATGGCATTTGATTTCTTCTATTACCTTTGCCTTATATAGTGCTGTGTTTTTGCTGTTGAGTACAGTCGCTAGAGCATTTTGTGTATGTGGTATGTCGGCAGTTTGCGATCGTTTACCGATAGATAGACTGTAGAATAGAATACAAGATTCTAATTAACATAAAACACCAGTCATTTCTATTCAGTGCTCCGATTGGTTTGTGTACTTTCGTATTTCAATTAAATGTCCATGTTCAGCAACGCCTTAACGGAACAGTAGTTACTTGAATGAATCTTTTAAGCCTTTTATAATGCCAACTACTTCTTGTAAAATTTAAATTGCTAAGTCTGCGTCTCCTAGCAGCACTGTTGCGTAAGACCCATCCTGAATCCAGGCGCTTTTATCAGTCTTATTAAATTAGTGGCAAATTATTTGAGTAACAATATAAATCAATGGGCAAATGCAACAAACACGATTCCCACATGACTAGTGCCTTTTGAACGTGAACAATATTTGTGATTATTGACACTGAGAGTAAGTAGATTATTTGTTAGTTGAATATACTGAGGTTTTGTTACCTTCGCGATATCGTTAGCAAAATCGGTCACAGAAAAAAATTCTTTCATCTTATTACTTCTACCAAATGCTGCTGCTAATTTTCAGATCATACATCTAAATATTCTAAATTCATGAAAATGATGAAAGAATGGGGGTTGCCATTTCTATACGAAGCCTCCCAAAAAAATGACATTCAAAATTATTTCATAATAATTTTGGATTTGTGTATAATTTTATACATAAGTTTATAGGTTTGAATTCCATCTTATTGACGAATTTCTTCACCATAATCTCTATTTAGTATTTAGATTTTTGTATACCCCGAAATAACAATATAGGTACTAAGTACTAAGCTTTTATTACTGTTCCTTGCCATAGAAATATATAATTTTAACAAACCACTGTTAGAACATTCCATAGTAATTGTAGAAAACATGTTTTGCAAGCTCTGTTATTGTCTAGAACATCTAGCCTTAATTCCAATCGGGTTTAGTGACTGAAGATTTTTTTCTCCAAATCCAAAACCATTGTAAGTCTAGAATGCCTTTCTTTGCGACCGATCGCTTGTGGATCGGGGGCTTTCGGGACCGGGATTCCGAATTCCCCTTTTAAATAAATCCTTATTTTTGAGGAGTATTTCGGTACCGCAAGAAAAATAAACAGTTCGCCAACTACCTATAACATCAATATTGATTTGACTTGAACGCTAACATTGTGTTCATTAATTAGGTTAGGATTTTGACATAAAGGAACCTAAAATTGCTTTGAATCACAAAAAAATCAATTTTTACCAAATAATAGGGACTACATATTTGTATTACAAACATATATTGCAATCTAACAACATAAAACAAAGCAAACTACTTTCGGAACTAGTAAGGTTAGATCGTAGACAATGGTGCGCCCATGAAGATGTTCAATGACGTCTGGCTCTAGTGAATGGTAGATGACTGACGAGCTCTGTCTAGTATCTCAATCTATCCAAGGTATATTAGCTTGCCCTCTGATTGCATCAAGTGTAGTACCAGGTGTATGCTCGCGTCATACACACATACGCTCACGCCTATTTCCCTCCGGGGTAGGCAGAGACAACAGCCCGCCATTTGACTCTATCCTTACATACTTCACGTGTTTCCTCCACTGTTATTAATCCTTTCATATGACAACATTGATACAACTATGCCGCACCATTAAGATCTGGAACTCCCTGCCAGCTCACGTGTTTACTTCTTCCTACAGTCCTGGGTCGTTTAAGCGGGGCGTGAAAAGGCATCTAATGAGGCCGTCAAGGTGAGTGCCACCGCTGTTAACATGGTACATGTTTCCGATGGTGACCCTCTTTTCGAGACTTTGCCTTTGCTTAACATCAGGCGAGGTGAAGTCAAAATGACGTGTCCTATATAAAAAAAACGCATGAAGACACTTTAATATATTTCAATATGCGTTTCAATAAAAAGTATTAACGTAACATAAATTTAACCAATTCACTAGTTTAGGCGCGTTTGGCACCGCCTTTATTTTATCGATCACCATTTACACTTGATGAAAGCCTTCGGTCAAAGGACAATTAAAGGCTTTAGTCGGAGAGGCGATTAAAAAAAAGTCGCCTGCGAGGTATCTGCCTGCAAACGATGAGCTTCCGTCGCTCCAGTTAATGAGACATGCTCGATTAGTGGGGATTTCGGCCCGGCACTATGTAGCTAAAGGAAATTGACGATGGGGAACATTGTTCGGGATTGATAGCATTTTGAGAAGGTTCGAGAATTTGTGTTCATATTCAATGATATTGAATGAGAAACAATAATAATTGTTAAAAGTGGCAATTGATAAAGAGTAGCTCTGTTTCTCGAGGTAAAAGGGTAACGGACGAATAGGTACAGATTTTATGTGTGAAGCGGAAAACTTCAAGTTTTTATTTACAGATCATAAAAAATAAATAAAACTAGGTAAATATCTTTATTAATTTAGGTCACAAAGTAACACGATCTTCATAAGAATTACTATGTAAGCCAAATAAAGATATTGGTAGGTACTTGAATTTATGTCTTATTAATTTTACTTATTCAAAATTAACCGTTATAGTTCTTTAGTCTTTTTTTTTTCTTATTAATTTATGTAACTACTAGGTTTTGCCCGCGGCTTCGTCCGCGTGGATGTCGGTTATCGCGACCAAACATAGCCTATGTCCTTCCTCAGGATCTAATCTACCCCTATACGAAGTTTCATCAAAATCGGTTGAGTGGTTTATGCGTGAAAGCGTAACACAGACAGATAGACAGACAGAGTTACTTTCGCATTTATTATGATTTTATTCCCGCGAGGTCGAGTCCCATTATGTCGAGTTCCCGCTACGTCTACTTTGAAAACTCTCGCCTTTATTCCCACCTAGTCGAGTCGTTGAAAAAGTCGATTTAAGTACCGCCACGTCGACCTACAAATTCTAATTGTACAGTCGCCCGCGTTAACACTTTGATTGAAAGGTGTTACCGGAGTTTCTTGTCATTTCTTCTTCGGCTTTACTTAGTCATCTGCGAAGTGGACGGTAGGGCGTGGCATAATTATGTTTGTTTGTTTAAAGGAATAAATGAAATCTAGCCTTTATCAATACTAATAGTTGTTATTTGGAATCATAGACCAACATGGAGGGGGGACACCTTAGCGTGTTATCCCAGTAGGTACGAAAGAAATAAAAAAAAGAAAATAGAGAGATCGTAATGAGATAGTAGAGTGTTTTCAATAAAAATACAGGGATTGTCCAAAAAATGCAGTGTGAGACCATGCTTGGGACTCCATTATCTTCGAGAAAAGGGAGGTAATGGCTATTGGTTTGTAGTTTGATGGACTTGAGCGGTCGTCTTTTTTAGGGGTCGGGTGGACCACCGCTGGAATATCGGGACTACGCCAGAAGAGTAAGACAACCGGAAAAAACGCGTTAAGACAGATGCCATCTCTGGGAGCACACATCTTCAACACTATGGGAGGGATTCCATCAGGCCCGTTCGAGGAGGACGAGGGACGTAAGTGCTAAACGCCCTGAGTGCTGGTAAAAAGGGATACCCGGCATACAGCTATCGCACCGCGGTGTAGTTGGCGGTTCCTGTCCCTCGTCATCCAAGGTCGAGTTAGACGCGAAGAGTGTGCCCAGAAGATCGCCTTTCTCCTTTGCTTTGTGGGCCAACGAATCATTTTCCATGTACAGAGGCGGAAATGCAGGTTTGCAGAAATTCCTTTCGATAACTTTGGGAAGAGACCAGACGCACGAGTTCCCGAAGGTAGACAATCGAGCCTCTCGCCAATTCTACCGATCTGCTCCGACTTCGCCCATGCTATGTCTCTTTTGAAGGACCTGGAGGCAAAGTTATGATGCTTTCTTAGTACGCTGGTATTTTGGTCCTGTGCGGTCACCGCATTGGCCCAGGCTTGGTAAGCTTCGTAATTTCTGCGACAAGCCGTTTTGGAAGATTGACCAAACCAAGGCCGAAATCTTTTTTTTATACCACTTAGGTGGCAGACAAGCACACGGCCCACCTGGTGGAGAGTGCTTACCGCGGCCTATGGACGTATGCAACACCAGGGGCGTTACACTCGTGCTGCCTACGCTGAAGAAACCTTCTAATGCCCCTCTTAATGAACCCCATATTGTAGTCGCTTAGGTAAACCACGGCAGGGAGTTCATTCCGCAGCTTGAGCGTGCGTGGGATGAAGTTCCTTTCATACCGCACGGTTCGCACCGTTTTCGGATGCAGTGTGTGGGGATGAATTCCCTGCCTATGGCGAGCGGTGCGATGATAGAATGTAGCTGTGGGCATCATGTCAAATAATTCATATGAGCACAGACCATTATATAGGCGGTAGAAAACACACAGTGAGGCAAAGTCCCTCCTGAGGCTGAGAGGTTCCACATCGCCTGCGAGTATGGGACTGTCGACGAGCCTCAACGCACATTTTTGCACCGAGTCGAAAGGGTTAAGCTGACGTGCGGGGGGCGCTCCGGCAAAAAGATGACAGCAGTACTCCATGTGGGGCCGAACCTGCGCCTTATGAAGAAGGAGTCGCTGCCCCGCAGTGAAGTACTGCTTCGCCCTGTTAAGAACTCCAAGTTTCTTTGATGCCAGCTTGACCTTGCCCTCTAAATGACTGCGGTACTGGATGTCACTTGAAATGTCGACGCTTAGGATCCCGATACTCGGGGCAGTGGTAAGCCGTGTGCCTAGGAATTACGGCGCCACAATAAATGGGGGTTTTCTTAGCGGTGAATACACATACTTGTCTTGGTGGGGTTGAATTGGACCAGGTTTATTCGACCTCAATCGGATACTCCCGAGAGAGTAGTCTCGATTTCGGACACAAGTTGTTCGCCACTTCTCTCCACCTATAGTCTGTTTTTTTTAGCATTAGAAAGAACAAAAATTTGGGTTCTTTATCGTACACGTTAATGTGTAGCAAGCAAAATTATATTAATAAAAAATGCCATAATATTTAATTTAAATCTTTAAGTTCTAAATAGACATTATTGTGACAGTTTATTTGTATTTTCAATAATAAAATACCATAGTTTAAATTTCTACAACAAAAAAGATAAATTAATACAAATAAACTAATCATCGTGAAAAGTTTACATTATAAAAGACCTAAAGAAGCAGCGGTTGCAAACATAGATTAATATAAATATACTTGAGAACATTAAACCTTATTAGTTTAATAGTTTAACATGACAAAATGAAAAAGATCATGTCAATGTTGAAATACGTTTTACAATAGGTTATTTTTAAAGTGCGTGCATAACATGGCCGAGATTTGTCACAACACGTAGCAAACGTAAGCGTCAAGCATCCTTTACGAGTGGGAGTGTAATCAGTGAATTTTGCCGTTTTGATAGTTTTCTTTGTGTTATTGTTAAGTTTGGTTTGTTTTCGTTGAAGTTTTTTGTTGTTACGTTTTAATTGTTATTTTATATAAGTATTCCGTTTAAATTTGTAAATCCATTCGGACGGAGTCGCGGACACCACATAATAACGTTATAGATGAATTCCACGCGATAAACATCTTCCACGTTTATTTTATGTCATAAGTGGGACGGACGATGCACCTGATGGAAAGTGGCTATCGCCGTCCATAACTGATCGCAATGTTAGGAATTTACTTTTGAAAATAAACTCCTAACGACACGATGGCGCCATCCCACTTCGAGGACTAGAGATCTTAAGCCTTGAGACTACAGTAATTACACTGGCTAATTTACTCTTCCATCCGGAAAACAACAATTGTTATGACAGCCGAATTAATAGGTAAAGCGGTGGCACCCACTCAGACGAGCCCGAAGCAAAGACTCTACCGCCTGGTGCGAATTCCACGCGGGCAGAGCCGCGCGTACTAGCTAGTGATCCATAATTTCATATAGCTTCAACTTGCGCTGAAAACCATATCACTCTTTTGTTATAAATCGTTTGTAGAAAATGGTTTACTACCACTGCTTCTTTGTTTACACAATTTCTAATGTTAAATAAAACGTACTATAGAACTGGAGGATGTTTGCACGGCCCGTGTAACATGCGTCTCCAGTACTGTCGTCCGCATAGCAATGAATGGAGTCATCGGACAGCATGTCATTAATATGCAGCAGAAACAGGGTCGGAGACAACACGGAACCTTGTGGGACACCAGCGTTTATGTCCATGCGGTCTGAGCGGCTGCCGTCCACGACGGCTTGGATGTTTCTGTTGGACAAAAAGCTGGAAATCCAATTACACAGCCCCTCAGGCAGTCCATAAGATGTTAGCTTCACAAGAAGACCTTTGTGCCATACCCGAGTGAAGGCCTTTGCTATATCTAGGCTGACCGCTAGTGCCTCACCTTAGCTCTCAATGGCTTGCACCCAACGGTTTGTGAGATACACAAGAAGGTCACCGGTTGAGCGACGCTGGCGGAAGCCGTACTGTCGGTCGCTCAGTAGATCGTTACCCTCAAGTTAATCCAGGAGCTGTGTATTAATAACACGCTCCATAACCGCTCGAGAGGAGGGAGGTGATAGCGATAGGCCTGTAATTGGACGGGTCTGTCCTGTCGCCTTTCTTAGGCCAGTCGGCGTGGCGGGCGTTAAAATCGCCAAGTATGACTATCTCTGTGGATGGGATCTGCTGCTGCACGAGGTCTGAGGCCATTTGGATATGCTCCATGAGTCGGTCTGTTTCAGTATCACCGCTGTGGGATCTACAGAGGGACGCGTAGACGCGGGGATGGTCGTCGCTGTCTACACGGAGCCATAGAATGGAGAGGACCTTCAAGATTGCTGAGGTGACGAGAACTGATATCGTCTCTGACGTACACACACACACACACACGCCAGCATTAGACAGAAAGGAGTGTTGTAGTCCGTGCCCAGGATGGATGAGGTAGGATGTGCCCGCCGGAGACGATATCTTCTCAAGGTGGTGGTGGACAGCATTTAGGTTAGTGTGTAATTACAAAAGTCCACGGTTGGCGTGGCAGGAGGTGTCCTTGAGTTTTTGCTCTTGCCTCGAGCATTCCTTCGCGCAGTTCCCCCCCAGAATACGAGAAGCAACCTGGGCGTCCACACTCAGGTGCGTTATGTAACTTAGTTTTTTGTAACGAGTGATTTTTTAAAGAATGTCATATTTGACGCTGAACGAATAAAAAGAACGAAAACTATGGCCCAAAACTGCTAATTAAACAACATTATTGTAATATTGCTTGAAGAGGTCGTGGTACCAAAACACGAAGCCAGATTGAAGTAATACTGCTTCAACAGGTTGTGGTTGTTCGAACGGCGGTAGCCTAGAGGTATGGGTATGGGTGGATTGCTGAGACGAGGTCTCAGGTTCGATCCCAGGTTTACCATGGCACACACCAATGACTTTTCGATGCTTTTCGAAGTTATGTGTGTATTTATCGCAGGTTTATAAGTGCCCGGTTAATGGCAATAGGCTCGCCACCTATTACATTGGGACCGAAACATAAACTGGCGAAATGTGGGTGCTAGCACCTCTACCTATCCCTTCGTGGAATACAGGCGTGAGTTTATGTTATGTATGTTATGGTTGTTCGAACGGCCGCATTAAGGTCCAGATAAAATAATAACTACGAGTTAAATAATAAAGCGAGTATCAAGCATTATTTAATGAGCATTCGAGCTATCAGAGCAGCGGTCTAGATAATAGATGCCAATTAAAAGACAAAATGAAGTCCCAAGCATGGTCTCACACTGCATTTTTTTGGAAAATTCCCGATTTTTATTGCAAACACTCTACTATCTCATGACGATCTCTCTATTTTATTTTTTCTATTTCTTTCGTACCTACTGGGATAACGCGCTATACTTTCAACCCGCCGTGTTGGTCTATGATTCCAAATAACAACTATTGGTATTGGTAAAGACAAACTCAAAATCATTTATTCCTTTAAACAAACAAATATAATAATTATGCCACATCCTACCGTCCACTTCGCCCATGACTAAGTAAAGCCAAGCCGAAGAAGAAACGACAAGAAATTCCGGTAACACCTTTGAATCGAAGTATTGACGCGGACGACTGTACAATTATTTGTAAAGTCGACGTGGCGGTACTCAAGACTAGACCTGGGAATAAAAGCTGAGTTTTCAAAGTAGACGTAGCGGGAACTCGACATAATGGGACTCGACCTCGCGGGAACAAATCTTTATTATATTAGTATGGATTAGTATGGAAACAGCAGACTTCCTACATAACATAAAATGCAAGACACAATACTTATTTTTATTCCAAATATTAATCAAATATTTGAAACCGTTAAGCCATAACAATACACAGAAATAAAATAAAAAACATACACACTCAATCACAAACTTACGCATGTAATACTTTGGACTTACATGTCAAAATATTACTTAAGATATATAATTACATAATTAAGAACTTATCTCGGATAATTCAATCTATACGCAATTAACTAAAGAAATAATGTTGCTATAAGGTTTTTTATTACGCGCAGTGATTATGAGCTCATTGAAGTGCAAAAGCTCTCGGAATAGTGATGATTATACAGCAATCGGAAATTCATTATCGGCCGTTCCCAATAACTTACTTACAGTTAAAGATAGATCGCAACAGTCAAATTTGACGTATCGGCTGTTTAAATTCAAAACATGGTAACTGATTTTTTTGCGGGAAAGCGCATCGCGGTATAATTTTATTTTCCGAAATTGGTGTGCTATAGGAGTTACTATGTTTTGAATTTAAACAGCCGAGCACTTTATCCGTAGAAGCGATCTATCTTTAACTGTAAGTATGTTATTGGGAACGGCGGTAAGTCATTTCTGTAACGTCTGATAAGACAATGTGTTTCTTCTATATCCGTTAGTCAATTGAATACAATGCCAGTGTTATATTCTTGGTATTTTACATGTACATTAAATACTTACATTGATTATACTTATTAAATACTTATGTTTTTATTATCTATCGCTTGAGTAGAGTAGGCTTTTTATCGTGTGAAATGTTTTTTTTGCTTGTTGTTAGGCGCACCTATACCTATATATCTTCATCTATAATGTCTAGTACGAGACTTTTATTTTCTTTCAATTTATTAACAATGAAAATCCCCTACCGGAGCCGGAAGGGGACGTTATGTTGGACTCGAAACGACTAAAACTGCACGCCGACTGTAGGTCGTGGTGCTAGGCCGGAGGTGAGGTTGTCATCGACATATCCCTCGCACCCCGGCTGACCCAGGGCCATCCCTTAATATTAATACATACTAACCAGCTGCTAACGAAAAAGCACAATGCTAATAGGATAGGAGGTAGCCCCGTGCAAAGAACATAAACGGACAAACAAGAGTTTTGTAATAGGTATGTATAGAATTATTTTATGTTACTATAAAATTGGTCAGCTACCCATTTTACCCGGACTGCCATCTTCCAAATGGATAGATAGTTAAATGTGGTTACATTGCTCTATTTCTTTTTTATAAATATAGCGGATTTTTATGTTAAATAATTATTTATTTCATTAGATGTTCAGTTCACCTCACCATGCACTCCGATATAAATTATATCAGTAAGTTTTTAGATTAAATAGTAGATTGTACACCAAGGGGATAAAGCACTGTATTATGTCACGGGCGCGATATTGAATCCTGAGCGTAACGAACGACTCCAGATTTAACTCCCGAGCGTAGCGAGGGGGTTTTGAGTTGATTCCCGAGCGAAGTGAGGGAATTAAAATGGAGACCTGGCAGCAGTGAAGGATTTAAGCGCGCCCAAGGCAAAATCAGTTTTATCCCTGAGGAGTATACTCTACTTTTCTCACCTTTTGCGAGACCATAAAAACCAGGGCTACTAGAAAAAAGTATTTTAATTATTAAAATACTATTTCATCACTCGACATTTTCTTAATGTTTTATTCTATCTTCTTTTGCAGTTTAGTCTGATACTGATTGCACCGTATTGAAATACTCGCGGCTTTTGTTTTAAGTATTGATTTTTTTTCGTTCGGCTTGCCGTGGCGTGGCCAGCTCGATTTTCGAATAAGTTCGATTTTCAAATAAATGAGGCGCGGCGCGCGCCGCCGTCCACCTCCTCGCCATCGGCCACCAGCAGCTGCAGCAGCCGCGCGCCGCGCGATTTTGACGAAATTAGACTTTAAATGCATAACAATAAGAACTAAGAGAAGTGAGAATCACATTACTGCCCGGCGGGTTATAATGAAATTCAGTACAACATTACACCCCGGCAAAAGACAAGGGCTATAATGATTTACTTTGAGTAAGGTCTGCATGATATATAATGAGGCATTGTCGAGCAGGTGGTGTGAAAAAAATATTACTACATTTAATTTTCAGCAAAAAATATTTTTTAAGTAAAAATACACTCGTACATACAACTTGTTCATGAATAAATCATAAGGTTGTATAAGTTATCTAACTATAAGCATTTAAACAGTGATTATTAAGTTAATGTACATGTAATAAATAATGTATAAAGTGTTTTATACAATGCCACAATCCTTAATTTGTTGTACAATTGAATTAATTTTCTTTTCGTTTGAACTTCTTTTTTATATCTTTGTAACCAATTGGTTTCTCTGTTTACAATAAAAACTTTAAACTATTTACTTACTTTAATAGTGTTCGCCCATTTGTCAATAAATCATTATTGAAAACATCAGGAAATCAGGAATAATGGTGCAGAAAAAGATCATGCATTATTGACAATGAAGTTTGTCAATAGCTTTTAAATAAAAACAGGACTTTATCCTTTTAAAGTTAAAGCAGGGTTTTTCGTATTCCACGTTTTTTTTTAAACAGAAAAAGGAAATAGGGCAAGAAAGATTCAAATTTAGAACTGTAAATGTTGGAGTTTAGCTCATAAATAGTACTGCAAATAAAAAACTCTTGACTTGCGAACTATAATGTGTTTGCGGGAAGTTATGATTGCTCTGAAACTTGCAAGCGATGTCTCCGGCGTTTTGTTTAAAGACATCTTCTGTAAATACTTACTATCAAACACTTTATGACCTAAGTAGCATTAAAATAAAAGTATGGAACTACTACCTTAGACTTAGGGGCGTGATTCATAGATAGTTCTCATAGTTAATAAGGAAAATGTTTCATTTGAAGGCGTATATAACTGTAAAGTTGTGAGTTCTTTAAATTTGTTTTTTTTTTGCCCAGAAAAGTATGAATCTCGCTTGTTCCTTGAAAGACTGCTACGAGCTTGCTGTATAGCCAACATTACTTTATTTTAATTATCTACCGGCTTATAACAACGTTAAACCCAACATTTAAGTTGTCAGAGAACACTCAAATAAACTTCTCTCTATTCACATAATATCTTATTACTATACTCGAATAAAAAAAGTCCTTTTCATCGTGATTATCGTTGTACAAGTAACACCCGTGTGTTCTTAGCGCAATTAATTCGAAATCAATTTACTGACAACACGTATTGTGCGGATGCAATTTGGCGTAGAGACAAAAACTCGTCTCTGGACCGCGAATGGCTCTAACAAACGACCGAGTGCTGCTAATGATTCTATGTGCCATGTACGTAAAGGCAGAAACACATTAGTGTGGCTTCGTATTTTGGTGCTCGTGCTCTTAGAGTTTCATGGGAATTAATGCTTTATTAATTACTAGCTGTTGTCCACGGCTCCACTCGTAGAATGTCGGTCATCGAGACTAAACATAGCATATGTCCGTTCTCTAGATCTAATCTACTTCTGTACAAAATTTCATGAAAATCGGTTAAGTGGTTTAAGCGTGAAAGCCGCATTTATAATATTTGCAAAGAATTATGAAATTTTTTTTTTATATAGGTAGTCACTCATTACATTTTTGAAGAAGTTGGCAGAAGGGTGTTTCGCCGATTGCATCGGTCTTTCTTAATAAGGTGAATTCACGGAAAACGGCGCGACTGAACATCTGGAAACGTGCTGTGAGAATGTCCTAATAGAAAAACCCAATGACACTTTGCCCGATGCAATGGCATTGAAGGCAACATGCCCTCAAAATTGTCTTTGTTCAAATATGGAACGACATTCTTACATTAAGGCCATCCGCTGTGTTGAGCAGGCCAACGGCGCGGGCACCTATCACGTGTGTTCTCGAGACATGCTTTTTCCTGTAAATTCGAAACCAACCATACGTTAATATGCTCGTCACACGATTATTTGCGCCTGATACCCCTTCAATGTGACGCATGGCCTAAAAATAATGGCAACATTAGTCCGCATCGCTGAAAATTTTTGTTTTTCTATTCACATAGAGCATCGAAAATGTTACGGACAGCTCCCAGCAGTTTCAGCGCTAACTTTTTCTATTTCACGGTACTCCATAGAAGTCCATACTTTTGACATTACGCGTTCACGTTGCACGATTGAAACGTAACCGTTTCATTATTTTCTGCAAAATAAATATGATGTTGATGTACAAACCTATTGAAATTAGAGGTGCTAGCTAAAATATTCGCCGGACAAAGTCTCCAAAAACCGAGCTCATTTAAATATTAGATACATACTTAATCATATTTTCCGCGGGCATCCCTGCAGCAATGTTTCTATTATGTACAGCTGAAAATGGAAATATATTAATTACGACACCAAACTTTATTATTCTAAATATAGATAAATTGGGATTCACCCTGAATCTTTACCTGGACGCCCACAGACGTCCTGCAAAATAGAACAAGTCCGGAAATCCGGCGGAAAAGGCCCTTATTGCGAGTCGTATTTACCTACTTCAGATTCATTTACTTCTGCTTAGCCGCACATGTCTTCAAAATATCTAGGTATATACCTGGTAGTAGTATTGTAAAATCGGTAGTTTTAAGGTTTTAATTACTCGTAGATAAGCATCAATAAAACTTAATCAAAGCGTACCAAAACCGCGAATATAATAATTATGTAAATAATTTGTTAAGATTATTTTAATATAATTTTTATATTCAACTTTTTGAACTTGTAATAATAATTGAATTGAATTTGATGATTTTTTGATGTCCAACAGTCACCAAGGCTGGATTTTATGTATTTTTAATGTCCAATTATCCAGGGTTGCGCTTGTATCACAAAAAAAACTCGATAACGAGTCCATATTTTGTTACTAAGAGGTAGTATCTATTATATTATACTGAAATTCAAATGAACCTAAATCCGGGTGTTTACCACGAAATGCTTCTTTAGTCTTTGTTTGTAATGTAATAGTCAATTTTCGTCACAGCATTATAGCAGCAATAATGATCTATCTACAAACTGACCAACAAATATGGCAGTGCGTAACCATTACTGACAAATTGATTCGTTACATTGGTTAAACTCATACATTACCATTTAATGAGTTCATTATATTGGTTTATTTGTGCAAAGTTCAACCGAACGGATATTTCTAATTTTCTTGCAACTACATTATTAACGTCGTTTCGTAATAATCAGCGTATTATTTTTATAATCGGCCAATATTTCACTTCAGAGGTAATACGAACTGAAAATGTCATGTACATTAAACATTCCTAACGGTATAAGAAAAATACTAATCGAATTCAGAACTTGGTTAATTAATAATATATTGCCCTGAAGGGACAAACAACGGTATGATGAGGTACCGCCGCTGTTGCTACATGCAATCGTAGGCGGTTAAACCTTTTATAACCACCTACTTAGGCTTATTTGAACTCCAAGAAGAGAAAATATTGAGAGAATAATGAGTTTAAATCTCAATACGATTTGTGGAGGTACGTTAATTTTATAGTATTTCCAGTGTCCATAGTCACACAAGATGTGAAAGTCAATCACTTCATAAGTTTTACGGCAAAACATGTTGAAAACAAACAACAAAGGCGTAACGATTACAATTAAATACATTTTCTTCTGATACTTATTGAATATTTTTTTAGTTTTTTATTTTATTCCTCTTCGTTCCTATTCTATCGTTGGTTCTCGAAAGCCAAGTTTCCATATTACTTATATTATATTTTCTTTGGCGCGTATAGGAATATTTTTCTATGAAATCAATATTCGATTTCGAAAATTGAACGATATATTGGAAGCAAGAGGCGTAAGCCATTTTTTCAATTTCTATTTTCCATATTTGATTAAATCCTGTGATTCGCATAGATTTTAATTTGTGCGAGGCGTGGTATTTAGTAAATTAAATAAGCGCTGTCCAAGGGTTCCCTGGTCGCCAACAAAAACTGTCGGCACGCGCCTTCTGTTCTAATATCCAATATAGTTTGTACTCTTGGTGTTTTTGCGCCTCCGTCGCCGCTGAGCCGACGTGACGCAGCCGCTTGGCCCTTTTATGACTGCGGGATTTTTCGACCGATCCCAATTTTGGAACAGCCGGTCATATCGCGTGGACTCGACAGCTTTTTCAGTTGTGTGTACCCGATTATTAATGGGCACGGTCTTTCATGGTTTCGTAATTTGAAATTCACTATCCTTATCATGATATTGTTAAGAATAGAGTCTGTCAAGCTAAATCAGTTTTTTATGTGATTTCAGAACGGTTAAGTTCAGCGGAAACTTGTATGACATAACAAGATGTGACGTTATACCGTGCTATTGCCAAAAAAACTTAATTAATGATTAAAAAGTAGTGAAAATGAAGACGGCCAAAATTTTATCGCCTATGCCGATCTTATTAGCAATATTTTTCTATAACTCGTAATTAATTTTTCAGAAAATTTTAATTATGTCGGAGATTCGCTTGATTGTTTTTGCTCTTTCACTGTTACTCAGAAAAGCGCGTGGTTGATTCTTTCACTGTTATTAATGTTCTCTGTTATTTTGGACCGACAAAAAGGTTGGCGAAATGTTGTTGATATACGAAACTCTACCTTATGTACAACAACAAAAAACCTTTTTAATAGCGCAGGGTAGGTAAGTAGATGCCCTATGTAATTGAGCCTAATTGCAATTGTCGATGATAATAAATTCGGTAACACTCCTTACTTTATGCTTCCATAAAGCTTTAACTGCAGGCCCATAAGTTTAACCATTACGGGTAAAAACTGTGTAATATTGCAAATATATGACGTGCGCGTAATTAAATTCCTATAAAATTGATTAATTTTATTCCTTTTAATTAACAAAAACGGATCCGAGCACCCCAGGATGTTTTATGACTATATCATTATAAAGTTCAATATTGCTATACTGTAAAGTTAGTGTACAAACATGATGTAGTAAATAACACGGCCGTGACATAAAGTAGCGCGCACATCCTTGCGGGTGGCAGTGGCAGCGCGCGGTGGCTGCGAGTCCCGCCCCTGCTCTCCGCGTCTTGTTTTTGTGGTCGCGTCTGCAGCCGCCCCGAGTCGCCGCCACTTTCTTCCCGCCCCCCTCCCACCGCTGCCCCCTGCACACCGCCGATGACAAATGGTCCCCGGACACCCCGCTCGCTCCCCAGCCCGCTAATGCCCAGATAATTTTATGCCGCTCCCGATGCACAGACAAAGCCGGGATGGGATGACCGCGAGATTACCCCATCGATCGTCGTCGACGCGCGTCAATGAGTGCAGCCTTTATTTTATGCTCAGCTTCATGGATCAACGACGCCTGAGACAGGTTTATCGCTCCATTAGGTGGAAATTGATGACGCTCGCAATTATTTTCTCCCGTTTCACGTCTCGTGAAGTAAAATTCAATACTCTTGTTTAGTTTAGCTGTATCGTGATCAATCTGTTTGAAGTTTTCTAATCGTTAGTACCTAGCGATACTACGTGCTCGACAACTGAATGGTCTTTTATTAGAAAAAAAAACAAAATGAAACAAGACGTGGGTAAAGAATGTCAGCGTCACCCAGCGGCCAGCGCCCGGCGACTTCTCTAGAGCCGCCGACGTCGGTCGGTCACACGCCATTGACTTCGCTGAATAGTCAGGCCCGCTCAGCGACCGTCACATTATCTCCCGCCTTCGCCTCACTTGATAGATCTTGATTTGAACGCTCGGGGTGTCGAGTAACACTAATTATGCCAAACTCCAGTTCAGAAACATTTACTACAAAACGTCTTTAACGTTTTTGCGTTAGCGCTTCTTCGAAATGTCTTCTAGCAATTTAGTTTACTATTAACAAAATGGAAGCATCACGGGTTGTCCACTGCACGTGCTTGCTCCATTACGGTCGCCAAAGTACACATGTTGCGTTTTTTATGCAGTCTCAAATGACACCCAAGACATCGATTGTTCCACGCTTCAAACAGCTGTGGTGAAATACTGCCTCAAACGACTCGTCATTCCCACCTAGCGAGATTTAGAGGACCGATATGTAATTTAGTAATCCAAACTACACCCACCTACAACATTCATTGTCTGATTGCTTAGTCTATGATTTAATACAATTATCCCGCAGGTTTGCTAACTTGGACATGATTTATATGGTTATACCCAACTGTGACTCTGTATTAGCTAACCTAGACGTGTAATTAACGTCCACGAAGACGATTTATCACAATTAAGATATCTTTATACGATTTGACGAAAATTCTTCTTAACGTCAAACTTAACCTTTGAACTCAACAAGCTTTGAATAAGATTTTTTGGAGATTTCTTTTTTTTATTAGAATTGTATCTGTATTGCAGTAATGTTGTCTATAACGGTTAATACAACAGGTTAAACCTACGAAAGAAATTATTCTGTTGCTCTATCCGTGTCTGCCATTACTTATCTTATTATCGTCCTACGCGTACATCGCGTGGTGATCACAATTTTCGTCTGTTCATGATGGCTCTGCCTGATTTTGTTTAGGCGTGTAATTATGTACCTAAGTGTAAGATGTGCACGCGACTGAGATTTCCTCCAGACCAAATATTTTGTAATAGTTGATACATCATCAATTAACAGACAACGTCACTGTTAACTGAACTGAATTTAGACGTAATAAAATGTATGTTTCTATGATACATGTTTGTCTTATTGTTATTGTCACCTGGTGCAATTTTTTGTCGGTTTTGTAATTAGAACATTTTCAGTAGCAGCATGTCTAGAAACGTGCTTCATAGACGACCAGGCTCCCCTTTATTTTCCTAGAACAAAAAAGCCGGCAGCATGTGAATGTAATACACCTGTGACAACTTTGAAGAGGTGCAGGCTATGTAATAATAAAATGCCTATGTAATTATCGCGATCAAGAGATAAATAGTACTTTAATTATCTAGATATATAACTAGCTCATTGAAATGCAAAATACTTGCTTAACTATTGTCGTCGACAAGTCGCTTTGCATTAAAAGTTCAATTTAAACTTACAATAATGCCAAGTTCACTCTTGAGAAACCGTAGTGAGTTTTGCGGTGCCTTCTGCAACTATTTTGACACGAAACTATAGGAAGCAACTTTTTTTGCCTCTGCTTTCAAGGACCCTCTGTTCTAATTTAATCTTTGAAGTGCAAATGATTACGTTCGTATAAACTGCTGGGTCTTTGTATAACCAAATATGTAGGGTGGCCAGATATTAAAAAGCCGGCCAAGTGCTAGCCGGACTCGCGCACCGTGGGTTCCGTAACTTGGCTAAATATACCGCAATTTATTTTTATTGTGTTGACTGAGAAGTTTGATTTTTGCACAGTTTCAAGATGTTATAGACCTCAGTATGTGGTATGAATTTCAACTTGATACCTCCACGTTTTCCTGAGAAAAAGGTCTTGACGGACTGACAACGAAGTGATCCTAGGGTTCCGTTTTTACCTTTTGAGGTACGGAACCCAAAATCAAAAATGTCTGAACTGCGCGGAAAACTAATAGGTATTTTTTCACACGGCTAAGTAGTTCTAGTTGAACGGCCGTCGGTACGGGCCTTAATCTAAAGCTAAGCGCATGACATCATCATAATATGTCTCGTGCGACCTTACATGGTCGCATCGCGTATGATCTATTGACTAATAGACACTTGTAACAGCTGATAATGAACGTGACGCGATATTTAGTTCGGGATCGGGCCAAATATGGTCGCAAACATTCGACGGTCTGACTTCGAATCTCAAATGTATTTTTTTTCTACCGAGTGTGTCAACACTACACCTTATGTTTTAGGTACACATGTATGCTAATTGCTTTTCCTGCATTCATGCAATTTATAAGGCATTGTTTTAACAGCTTTACTGTTTTATTGACCTGTGGACACGTGTTACTGAATATATAATTTTTATATTATCATCATTATAACACTGCACCTGATGATACGAAACTTGTAATTTTTTTTCACATATACAACATCATTAATTTTATGAACATTCCATGTAAGTAGGTACGATGTTTACCGTAAAGGTCACCATGAGGGTTAGTTAGAATCTATTAAAAGTTTTTGCTTTTATATTGTACTGCCTTGAAAGTACATAGTAAATTAGACATAGAATGCATAACGTTTTAGCCTTTATCAACGTCTAAAAGTTATGATGATTTAAGCTGTCACCAAAATAATAGGGTTTGTCACCAAAATAGTGGATATAACGCCAAAATTTTCTGGCGGCAGGTTTATTATTCTGGTATTCACAACTCTTATGTGACAGTTGCCTATGTAATCTCGACGTCTACGGGTATATCTTGCATTTTCGCGCATTATCACAAGTCACACACAACACAAAGAGATCGCCAGAGAGGTCTCTGCAAGAGCTACGCATCTCTTGTAACCTACATAATATCTAGCTATGTTGGGGCGCGCAGAGTCATATTAGCGAAGAATTTATCTATATATTGAGCGACAGAACTAACCATATATGGTAGCAGAAGGCAGATCTACCATTTCCGAAATTAACGTCCTTACATTATCTGTACCGACTGTTTGTCTCCGAGATTCGGGTAAGCGGCTTATCTACGGGTGGCTGTTAAATTGGCGCTGTTAAGTCGCCACCGCAGCCCGGGGCGGAGTCCCTGTCTTATTAATCGGCTGTCCGGAGCATCTGCTAGCGCTATTTACAGCCGCACTGACCCCTGTCGTCGGGCTGAAAGGAGTTTTGTTGCAAGACCACTTAGTTCTTGTCCCGACGTTTGTATCTGTCCGGCTTTGTAACAACACGTTACATTAATTAACGGGACCTCGTAAATCTGGAAGACCTTAACGCAATAAGAATAAGGTCTATAATATAAAGGTTTAATTTTCTCCCTTGGGCGTTAGATTGTATGTTGAATAATGTAGCTGGATACAAATTAGCTAAATTTGTTTTCTAACTTCTGTTACCTTTCCGTGAAATCGATTTCAGAGATAACTCATAACACGAAGAAGAATATGAGGAAAATCTCAATTTTTCGCGTTGAAGATTTTATACGTGCGTGAACAGCGGGTAACAGTTAGTATCACATCAGTTTTCCCCTTAGAATTGGACTGGTCACACCTGATTCCGATCCCGATTCTATAATCAGGAATCAGGGAATTCATCCTCACACATTGTTACCAAAAACGGTGCGCACCGTGCGGTGTGAAAGGAACTTCAGTCCACGCACGTTTAAACTGTGGAATGAACTCCCTGCCGTGGTTTTCTCAAGCAACTACAATATGGGGTTCTTCAAGAAGGGCATAAAAAGGTTTCTTTAGAGGCAGCACAAGTGTAACGCCCCTGGTGTAACATACGTCCATAGGTCACGGTAACGTCGGTAACCACTTTCCTTCACGTGTCCGTGTGCTTGTCTGCCACCTAAGTGGTATAAAAAAATCCACGATTTAAATTTATAGCAAAAGATAGCAAACTAATAGCCTTACAAATTCGATCATACATACAATGTCATAATATCAGTAATATTACTATTTTATGTCAATACAGTTATTAAAACGATTTTATTGTAATTAATTGATAGTAATATAACTCTTAATACTCAAATGTATGTTAAATTAATAACTGTTAAGACCAATAATAGCAGTTAGCAGGTACTAATCGGACTGTTATGGTCCATGTCTTAAATTTTTATTGATTAGGTCCCGGTCTCGGTATAGTAAATGTGGCAATTAAGCTTTATATGATTTAGTTTCTACCAGTTATTGTGCGTCTGATTTCTCCAATAGACTTTTGACTAAGATGGATATGTTGCTTCGGTGAATGCTCAATATTTAAAATAGGAAGCCGACAAGGTCTATGATTGATTAGTTAATCAGACGTAAGCCACATTTTTTAATGACTGTACTAGTTCTGATTACGGTTTCGTAGAGGAAGGAATCGTGTTATAAGTCCTTCGCGAAATTAGTCGTAAAAATTTAAGGACTGACTCCCCAAACACAGCCAGAGTTTTAGGTTCAACACCATGACTTGTTTCAGCTTGCACTTCCATCATCTATCTTTGTTTCCGCTGACTTCTAGAAGAAGTCCACCACGACGGATTTTAATTCCGTTTTAACTATCGTTTAGAAAAAGCAGACTTCGAACTGCGAGGCAAAAGCTTTGGATGGGACCGGGATTAACGCAAGAACTCTCATCCAGAAAAAAAATCAAATAACTGCGCAAAGTAGCTAGTAAATTTTATATATTTTGAATTATTAAGATATATAAATAAGCTATGAGTTCCGTTTGCTCACTAACCATTGAATAATGTTAATTTAATTTGAGGTCATGTAACGTTGTTGATTGTAATCGCAACATGAAACTTGATTAACTAACTACACATTACAGCTTTGTCTTGTTTCGCTTCAAACACACGACCAATGCTTTTAACAAAGACCGCCAAAATGTATAATTTATAGATTTCCTATCGTACGAATTAGACTCTTTAGGTACTTTGAAGATGTTTACAATAATGTTTTTCTTTATTCGAGCACAGAATAAATAAGTAGTGATTCAAGCGCCAATCCACTTTTAATCTAAAGCCTACATTTTGAAGATCTTCTTACTATAGTTACAAGCGGTGACGGGTGGAGCCGCCTGTCACCCCAGCAGAAGCAGGCCACGGCGACGGCAGCGCGCTGAAAAGCGCGCCTCCCCATTCCGGAGGCGAGTCGGGGACACCGTTGTGTTGACCCTCCTCCCGAGGAGGGCCAGACCGTAAGGGATGGCCCTGGGTCAGCCGGGGTGCGAGGGATATGTCGATGACAACCTCACCTCCGGCCTAGCACCAAGACCCACAGTCGGCGTGCGGTTTTAGTCGGTTCGAATCCGACATAACCTCCCCTTCCGGCTCTGGCAGGGGGGGTATCCGAGGGGATTTCCGCACGGAAAAAAAAAGGTACATCGATTGTCGGTTCTGGCGCAGGCTTTCCTCTCGGTCAGACGGCTGTCGGATGGCTTAAAACAATAACTTTAGGCTCCAAAGTGACCAAAGTGCAAACTTTGGGCGCAACTGGGTATTCGCTACGTGGATGATGATCATAAAGGTTTTAAATACGTAAATATTTTTTACGGTACATGAACATTATTTGGAGTTACGTGTATCTATCACCAAAATTAGTGCTAAATACTGTAGTGTCAGTTCTGGTATGGTTCTGGTAATATTAGTCGGGGAGCTCGTTGATAACTTAGATCAAGGTCGGCCTTCCGTGTCTATGTATTTTGTGGCGAAAGGCTCGCATGTGTAACAGTGAACTGCAAAAGGCTGATTGATTTGATATATACCCAGGTGATTTTTTCCACAACCTCTCCTATATTTCAAAATGTAATCTATGTATATATATAAAAATCAATGCCACTTTTCGTTGTAATGTTATAACTCAACAACGCCTTAACCGATTTGGCTAATTTTGGTCTTGAAATGTTCGTGGAGGTCTAGGGAAGGTTTAAAAGGTGAGAAAAACTTGAATAATTGCCGGGAACCGACATCTCCGCGGGCGGAGCCGCGGGCAAATTCTAGGGAAGTATAGGTACATCGTATTTTTGAATCAAATCATCTACACATGTGTACCAGTAATTAATGTGTTTAAAGTTGAGATTAATATACAGTTGAATGATTTGTATAGTTTAGTAGAAAATGATACAAAATCACCTTTCTCCTATTGTAATAGTATTGGGCTGTGTCCGTCATGGATATCTAGGGTGAACAATGAACATCTGTAACACATTTGTGGCAATAAATACTGTGTTCAACAACTTTTTTTTTCCATTTCATTTATTCATTCGCTTGTAATGTCTTGTGAACGCGTCCCTTCATTTCGAAATGAATTGTAAGACTAAGTACCTATATTCCTTTGGGACAGTGAAACAAGAATTCTAGATTTAGGATTCTAGGTAACAATGAGATAACACTGCTGTGACTGAAATTAACTATCTGTAATTATAGTTTTATGTCGTTATTTCCTAACATTAAGCATAACCAGTCTGTGAAGTTTTAAAGAAGAAGATTCTATTCATAAACCAAATGAACTTTAGCCTTTACGAATAGGTTATAAGGAAGCGCGATTCACGGCTATCAATCAGCGCTTGGTTCGTCAATGAAACATTTTGGCTGCAATAATAATGAGCTTACACGTAATTAATATGTAATTAGTTGCCTTTAAATGAAATATTAGTTCTTTTTTGTGTGGATACCTCGCTGAGGGCTACGTAGAGAAGGTACCAACCATTCACCATATCGTGTTTAACCGAACATACAGTGTCTTCGGCATAATATCCATTGCCGTTAGCTTAGATTGGGCCAAGAAGCCCTATTGCCTAAATAACATTCGCTGGTTTCTCGGTAACTTGTGATCATTGTCCATTTTGCAACAGAATAAATCCTCCTCTTACATTTAGAAAGGTCCTCTCCCATGATATCGTTAACACACAACATCCGTTGTCGGTCATGATTACGTGGCAACTCAGTGATTTGTGTCAGACCGAATCAGATCTTCGTGGAACGATTTTTTATGCTTTTTCATAGAGGCTACATTCCTATTGATTAAAATCTTTTGGATATGTCATTTAGAATTACGTGTTTTAGTCTGACTCAACAGTATTGTAGGCTCTACTTTTCAAATTTTCAGTGACTAGGTATGGCCTGAATATTAGCTCCTTGAAGTACAAACTATATTTTTATTATTATTTTTAAGGGAGAAATTTGAGAGAAAGGGAGCTGTGAAGCGGTTACCGTGACCTTTGAACGCTTGGAACATTTGAGATAATGAGAAGTAGGTAACAATACTCAGGACAGGATGGAGGAATATGTAGAAAGACGAATGGACTCCACTTCCTCTGCCAGTCTCAATAACAGTTAATTAGAGTTTGTTGACTATACGTATACATACACTAACTCCTGTAAATCTCCGAAGGGGTAGGCAGAGGTGTAATAACACCCACGTTTCGCCAACTATGATTTTCAGTCCCACGTAATAGGGGGAGAGCCTATTGCCGTCTAGCGGGCACTTTGTCTTGGGCTGTATGTTTACTGTCGGATGGAGAACAGCTCTATCCCTTAGTCGCCTTTTACGACACCGAGAATACATTATACTGCAGCTTAACTTTGATATTAAGAGAAAGGATGCTCCTACCTCAGTCGATCCATTGGTTTGAACCTGCGTACCGTAACAAGCATGGATCTATGTGGCCATGGAATGTCTGTCTCGTTTAATTTTAACTAATAAGTAATAATTATGAAACTACATTTTTTATAGATTAGAATTTAAGATCATTATTTATTAACGTCAATATCCAATCAATACAGCTGGATATGAAACATGATGTAATCGATGAAATATTAATTATACTATGACAGACGCGTGGTAGTTTAATAAGGTCCTCGCCCTAGTAGGTAATACAAACTCCTATGCAATTTCATAATCGTAATGTCGGTATTACCCTGGTATTACCACATTTACCAGTTGGTAATAGTATTTTTTTGTACCTGTTACTTCTTTATCCAAGCGGCTACGCACGTTGCTGCCTGTTGCATCCAAAGCTTCTACCTTAGATAGAACTTAGGGTCCGATTTTACGATAGCGACAGTCGTCTGAACCCTAATTCATAAAAATAATTCTTATTTTAAAGCTGTAATGTATCTGTCTAACTGCTGTGTGTTTGTTTGTCGGATAATAAATGTACTTATGTAATGCAGAATGTTCACTAATTTTGTATTGTAGCTCATTATATTCTGTGTTGAAAATAAAAAAAAACATGTGAAAGAATTTTATTTTGATACATCAACTTACTCTTGAAGTGGCCACTCGGCGACCGGGTCGCGCTAGAAGCACGCATCTAGACGCTAGACGTCATGTTATGTAGCCCAGTCGCTTTATCCTTCGAGGCGGTGAGTCTCCTTGCCGGATCCCTACCGTGGAACCTGGATGCGAGAGCCCTTTCGATGCTATATCGGTATCGAAAGGAGGCGCGGGAGCAGGGACGGGAACCCGAGCCTGATGAAATTCGGGCCGTGAGGTCTCAGCTCCACAGGGACATGGTAGCGGAATGGGAGCTACGACTTGGGCGACCAAGCGCAGGGCACGCCGTAATAGCGGCGGTAAGACCCATCATGGAGGAGTGGCTAGAGAGGCCACACGGCAGCCTCTCGTACCGGCTGACGCAGGTGATCACCGGACACGGGTGTTTCGGGAGTTACCTGTGTCGGATCCGGAAGGAGCCAACGTCCGAGTGCCATCACTGTGATGCGAGCGAGGACACAGAGCTGCACACGCTGACCGAGTGCCCGGCGTGGGACACGCCGAGGCGGGTCCTAGTGGCGGCTCTGGGGGTGGGAGTCTTCACACTCGCCACGTTGCTCACAGCGATGGTACGATGCGCGAACGTTTGGGGTGCGGCCGCCTCCTTCTGCGAGCAAGTAATGCTCGAGAAGGAGGCGGCCGGTCGGGTCCGGACCAGACTCCGGGCCCGGGAAGCCCGCGCAGAGCGAAGACGAACCGGACGTCGGAGGTCGCAGAACGACCTCCGTCCTCCATGAGCGCTGGCCTGGGGGTGACCGGTGGAGCCGCCTGTCACCCTAGCAGAAGCAGG
The DNA here is from genome assembly GCA_914829495.1 of Eilema sororculum. Lineage (NCBI taxonomy): Eukaryota > Metazoa > Arthropoda > Insecta > Lepidoptera > Erebidae > Eilema > Eilema sororculum. Next base: position 7,139,647 of record OU618533.1, read on the forward strand.
CCGCGGCGGCGGCGCAAAATGCGCCTCCCCGTAACCGGGGCTAGATGGGGACACTGTGGTCCCCACAACCCGAAGGGGGCCATCTCGATAGAGATGGTCCTGGGTCTGCCGGGGTGCGAGAGATATGCTTTTGGCAATCTCACCTCCGGCAACCAAGGACCCAAGACGGCGTGCGTTTTAGTCGGTTCGAGTCCGACATAACCGCCTCCACCGGCTCCGTGGGGGTGGTATCCGTGGGGATTTTTCGCACGATAAAAAAAAAAAAAAAAAAAAAAAAAAAAGCCCAGTCGCTTTAGTTGGAGCTGCCTTATATTTCACCAGAAATCTCAGAACTACTGGTCTGATTTCAAAAACTCTTTTTGTTTTGAATAGACCGTTTATCGAAGAAGGTTCACGTTTTTGGCCTAGGTATAAACTTCCTCGATAAATGATACTTTTTAGTAATTTTGAACACATACTTTTTAACATTCCCCATTGTGTTTAATTGAGTATACAAAGTATAAGTACTAATTAGACAGCTCTTGTCGAGGTGCTTCTTCTATATTTGGGGCGGCAGGATAGTCAAAGCAGTGACATGTAAATAATATTAGTGAGTGGGGGTTGCTCGTCAATAAGCAGAGGTAGAGGGACCTCCTCTCGTAGTATAAGCCGATCTCGGCACCAGGAACTGTCTACCCTCAGGTAGACCTTAGTACCTACCTACCGACCTTTATTTCATGAATTATACAATACATGTCTTACACCTGTACAACATGTACAGCATCAAAGGAGATATTGGGGGTTTATTAATATCCACATTTTACGAACAGTAGGAAGAATTGTGAGAGCATCAAAAAATGCCAAGATCGAGTTACCAGAGAAGAAATAGTGAACAGAAAATTCCAATAAAATACTTGCCATGGTAATCGCACCTAGCACCTCACATAGCAGTCACGCTTGCTTCCGCTGCACCATAAAGCCAGTCAATAATTCATAGCCGTTTCTGTCAACCCAGTTTATGTTTTATAGCTACTAAGTTTACGGCACGTGTTTAGTTCGTCTGTTTGACAGCCTCCGGCACCTACGCAAGTTCCGGCTGTCAGCGTCGGCACACACTTTCATTCAGCGGCCCTGGTTTTGTCCACGCAAGGTTACCGGTACCACCTGCTGTATAGCAACACAATTTTTGTTTTATGGTGTACTTGCTTTTGCCCGCCACCCCACCCGTCTGGAATTTTGATGCCGTTCCTGCCTAACAAAAAAACTATTCTCTGCTAAACAAAACCTACACGGTTTTACATCATTGAGCATCTTGCCGTGGGTAGGGATTTTCTATTACGGAATTGTCTACAATTCCAGACTGAAACCCAAGAAATTTATAACCTGGTGTCTTGCTATTTTAAAATTATTTTCATAACATACATTAACATAAACTCACGCCCGTATTCCCCGAAGGGGTAGGCAGAGGTGCTAGCACCCACGTTTCGCCAGTTTATGTTTAGGTCCCAATGTAATATAGGTGGCGAGCCTATTGCCATTAACCGGGCACTTATAAACCTGCGATAAATACAACTTCGAAAAGCATCGAAAAGTCATTGGTGTGCGCCATGGTAAACCTGGGATGGAACCCGAGACCTCGTCTCAGCAGTCCATTAGCCATACCACTAGGCTACCGCGGTTATCTTCTAATATATAAAATTCTCGTGTCACAGTTTTCGTTGCCATACTCCTCCGAAACGGCTTGACCGATTCTCATGAAATTTTGTGAGCATATTGAGTAGGTCTGAGAATCGGCCAACATCTATTTTTCATCCCCCTAAATGGTGCAGCGGGAACGGGATCTAAAAAATTGGCGGTACGAAGTTCGCCGGGACAGCTAGTAATATATATAAATTATTTTCCATTCATCTAAAACCCCACGCATCGCTTAGTAGGCTTTAAATTAATTAAGAAGGTAACTTTTTATTTACTTTATTATAGATTTGTTCCCGGTTGAGTAGAATAGGGCCAAATCTGTTCCCGTGGGTGTCGCAAAAGGCGACTAAGGAATAGGGTTTCCAGGCCTATGACAAAGCTTGACGGCAATAGTTTCGTTCTATATTACGTGGGACCGAAAATCATATGAGAAGTTAACAAAACGTGGATGTTAATACATCTTTACGTACGCCTTATAGCCGTGAATTTTAGATGGTTCAGTTTTTTTTTTAATAAAAGAATATTAAAACCGAAGTTACTAAATATTAAATATTCTCTCTAGGGTGCTCTAGGGGCCAACTAAGCTAAATTGCTTGTGCAAGGAATGGGTTCACGTCGGTAGTGTAATGACCAGGATGGAACCCGGGACCTCTCGATCGTAAGGCCGACTCCTTAACCACTAAGCTACCTAATTCAACTCTTGAATAGTTGAATTGAAATATCACGTAAAGGTCCAAAAGGTGACGTAATTTGACCTACGATAGCAATAATCCTGGCATATAATTCTAAAGTACAATTGAGATAAAACGGTCCGTTTGAGCAAACTGTCTGTAGTTTGTACAACGCGTTGGCGATATCAAGTACTTACCTATTGCCAATGTAAGTACTTCAAATGAATTGTTACCTCACCTCACGCTAAAACTCGACCCGTAATGGATGAACTCAAGTTTTTCACATTTATTTATTACTCATGTATTTTTTATGTGTTTTACTTTAAACACTTGCTTAAAAATTAAAAAAAAATCTTAATCAGTCAGTTATTAGGTCGTTAACCTGTATCTTAGGAGACATTCCTTCCCACATTACGGGTTAGGGTCCACCATAATGCTCGTTGTATACAATAGAATAAACAATTAAGTATAATAAAAATAAATAAACCCATCTAGTTAAACACTGTTTCGAAGTGAAAATAGTTGATTTTATGACAGTATCGTTGTCGACTCGAACACCGGAAAAATCTAAACATATAAAATTACATGTCCTGACTGACTGATTCATCAACACAGAGCCTAAACCGATGAACCTACAAATTTGAAATTTTGGCAGTAGATGCATTTTATGATGTAAGCATCAACTAAGAAAGGATTTTTGGAAATTCTGCTACTAAAGGGGTGCAAAAAGGGATGGAATTTTGTCTGAAAGTCCGTCGTTCAGAGCTAGATGCACTAAATTTCATAAACCTGTGTCTTTTAAGAAATAAATGAACACGTATATCAACGTTTTTCAAAATTTAACTACTAAGAGGGTAAAATAGGTGATAAACGTATGCATGGAAAGTTCGTCATTTTCAAAGTTAGAAACATGAAACTTAGTACCTACACCTACGTCTTTTGAGAAATGTTTTGTCACGATAACCGACATCCACGCGGGTGAAGCCGGGGGCAAAAGCTGGTATAATAATAAAAACGCTGATGTTTCTATGCAATTAATGCGTTCACTACATTAAAATACGTACATCATTATCGATGCCACATAGTGAATATAGTGATCAGAGGATATGAGGTTAACACAGAACCCTTCACCTGCCTAGGACCATATACATATAAATTGTGTATTCTACACCAGTCATGACTTAATAACTACATTATAATTAACAGACCAGCACCTTTTAAGTGGCTCTTCAGACCAGCCTTCTTCGTCGATGGAATTTCATTAATATCTTCTATCAATGAAAATTGCGGCATTTTTTTCTACGACACGGCATCCGGCGACTTTGTCCGTGCAAAAGTTATGTTATTCTCAATTTTACGTTTCTTAAAATACAAGTAGTATAAGTTACTAAATACCAGTGAAAAGTAATCTCATAAAAAATGACAATGAAAATTGCCACATTGTTAGCTACGCGGAGTAGAAAAAAGCCAGAAAAAAAAAAGGTTAATTCCGTGATTAGCAACGTATATACTTAATTGATGTTTGAATGGATACCCTTTATGATAAGTAGTAAATGTACCTTCCAATTATTTTAACTGACCATTATGGAAAAAAATATTATGAATAAATAGCATAAGATTTATACTTTACTTCGCTATAATTAAGAAGATAGTAAACTGGTTTAAGAAATAAAAGACGGGGCAACTTGTGACAACAAATTAAAGGGCCTCCCACATAGACGGATATGTTATTGCGATAAAAGTGTCCTACTTATATTGTACACTTGCGGTTATTATCGCACCAGTGTCTTCGTAGCCGTCATATCGTCGTCCTGAAATAATGTGCTAAGTACTGAAGGAATTTTCTTAATAAAACTAAGTTCAAAATTAAGTCTCGCTGTAAGTACTCTCAACTCATTATGTCCAGAACGTTCACGATTTCTATGAAAAGAGGGCCAATTCTTATCATTGGGGATCGGGTCGGCTACAAAGCAAAATGTCTATTGACTAAGACTACCCACAATTTAATAAGACTTGAGAGCAAATCGTCCAAATTTTAAAATGTAAACAAAAAGATTTAATTAATTTTGCTTCGGTCTAATGTTAAAAAATGTTACCGTGTCAATGTTCTTTCTTGAAAATTGTATTATGAGAATACTATTTTTTGTCATTTAATTCGATTTTAACAGATCAAACATTAATATAAACATCTTTTCATTAGGAAAATTATTGTCCTTCAGATATCGCTATTACGCATCCAGTATTATTGAGCGATAATAATAACTTACCTGTGTGGTGGAGCCTTAAATGTCGCATAGATAGACGATGCGACGCTAGGCAATTAGATCTTTTGAAGAGTTGCGATGCGATACCTTGGCTGGCTGGCTATACCTATAATTATTTGCAAATAGCCTGTAGGTACGAGAAATAAGACCATTAAACCGACAGGACATTAAAGCGCATCTCACTTTGCCCCGTTCACTACTGTTTAATGACTAGTACTTATACACCGCTATATTTACGATTATACTCAAATTAAGTTCCATTCAGAATAATGTGTGTCAATATTAGCTCTCGGGGTTTAATATTTTTCAGTCAAACGTATAATTATTATACTTTTTTTGTCTTATACATACGTACCTATTAAAAGAATAAATTTAATCCACTTTTTAGTACTTCACGAATGTTTAAGCTATTAATTGTGTATTCTATATTTATAATCATAAAAGTTTGTTTTAATTAATAAATATTAATTTCTACACAACACTGTCTAAATAATTAAGTAATTTAGCAATTACTTAGACAGTTATTAAGCATTGCTTAGCTTTTTTTTGTAAATGCATACAAAATTTGCATTGATCTTTTTCATTTTCATGCATAAATGAATAAGCGACCTCTGACTTAGCAATCGAACGCTATTTCGCCACGCCACAAAGAGGTCGTCAGTTTTTTTTTTTTTGGAGGAGGAGTAAGAAGCTGCTTAAACTTTACAATAACTAAGAAGCAGAGGAGGATGTTCCATGTTGATATAAGTACCTTATCAAAGCATACAATGTGACATTCCTTAGGTTATTATAGTATCGATCAAGTATTTTAATCGTCAATAATGAATGAGACTCTGAACGCTGCAACAATGTTGAGAAATGTGATGTGCACTATAATCAATAGTCACATGAAAGTCGAACGAACAATGAGTATGAGAGCTAGGTGCGAGAAACTGTCGCGGGACATGCAGGCAAAGTCTTTTTTGCACGATCTTATGATCCATTCGCGTGAATGGGCCCAATAGTTCGTTGATTAACATTTTTTCTTTTGCGAAAACTACTAATTATTTTCATAAGCGTCGGTAACTATGTGGTTAAGGAGTGGGCCTTACGATCGAAAGGTCCCGGGTTCGAATCCTGGCCATTACACTACTGACGTGAATCCACTCCTAACACAAGCAATTTAACTTAGCTGGAGGGGTTAGAGGAAATATTAGTAACTAAAAATGTCACGAGATCAACAAATTATGATTAATGATTTCATAATAGCTGATGTCCGCGGCTACGTTCGCGTGGAATTCTGTTTCTGTTCCCCCTACCCACAAGAACCCATTCCCGGAAAAAAACCAACAAGCCTATTTTATGAGGTTGACAGTCTGTAGTCTCTAGCTGTACCCAGCCAGATCCGTTCAGTCGTTAGCGTGATTGAATAACAAGAATCTAAATATCTAATCATCCAAAAAATTTCAAAAGTTTTCACATTTAATTAATTTTATTCAGGTAGCAGGAAAGAGTATACCCCAGTATCCAAACTCAAAGCTTCGGATGCGACTGGGATTTACGCTAAGATGAAGAAGAAGGTAGCAGGAAGTAGAATTAGTGGGATTGAATAGGAGGATACACCGTTGCATAGTTTCTTCTGTATGTAGCATGACTTTATTATTTTAGCTGATTCTTTTCATGATGATAATCATTAATCATGTTTGCTGGATACTATTAACGCCATTGTTGTCATTTACTTTGTTTTTGAAAAAATATCTTGTGTTGCCAAATCATTAGCGACAAAAGACATTTAGGTTCGTCATTTGCTATTTGCACAAAAAAGGTCTTGAGAAAATGAAGAGTGAGAGGGTGAATTTTAATGGTCATTAGAAATAGCAACTTTTTAATGGGCTAAATAATATACCTACGATGGAAAAGTACATACATACTCGCACATAGAGATAAGATAAGATGAATCTTCATACACCAATAAATTGTAAAAATAAATAATTTTGTTCACCCAAAAAGTATTCAACGCGTCTAAAGTGTTGTACCGTTGTTGGTAACGATGACGCGAGTACCGCGATTTTTGTAATGCGCTTAAAGATTGAAATCTTTAAGCGCATTTGGCAGTTTTCAAAAATTACACAAATTTAAGAATTTAAATGTAGATAACGGTTGTGAAGAGAAACCAATTGGCTCCAATATTGTATTTATTGTTGCCATTTATCTGGACGCGAACGATGGAGAGGAACGAGTTTGTGTGACGGTAAAAACTCGGTCGTTTCCGAAGCGGGAATGTATCGGCTCCCGGCGACTCATGGAGGAATTTCATCCGGAATCTCTAATTAAAAGTTTATCTAGTCTCTTTGCCGTTTCGTGGAAAAGGCACTATCGTATTGCCGTTTGAAAGAGTCTAGTTATTGAGATATTGTTAATAATAGCATCATCTATATTCCGATCGCGTGGCAGATAACTATGATCAGGTTCAGTTTAACTGTAAAATATTAACAATGTCAAAATGCAATTATCGTTAAGACATTGTATGATAATAAATAGTGGCATCTAGTGGTTGGATGAGTGTTAACGGTCAACCGGTCTGTATCTATAGGGTTAAAATTCTATATATGGCCCGATTGTAAAGATGGTTACTGCGCTGCTATCATTAAGAACGCAACACTTATTAATATTTTTGTCATAAAAAATATATTTTTACACACTTTGTAGGCTATAAGTTCTTGAGTATTCATATTCATGAAGTTTACAGAAATGTCTATTGGAAACATGGCAACTCTTGTAGATTATCCGTGTGAATTATTTGCACCAGTTGTATACCAATACTAAGTTGTTCTGTGTCTAGACTAACGTGGGAGTTATGATTTATGTGTAAAATTCGTCGAATCGATTATGTACATTGAACTCCGTACTTCCATAGCTAATTTACGGTTACATTAATACGTTAGAACGTCTCGTACAGATCTTTTTGTTATCTTTTTGATAGACTTTAAACTCTTAAGAAGCGAGAGATCTATGTAAGATAGAAATTGAAAGAATGCTTACTATTATACATATATTATACATATGTATATGCACTGATTTAAATCTACTTATATGAGACACATTGGGAGAGGCATATGTCCAGCAGTGCACTGCAAGGGGTAATTATGCCAATTAATTGATTGATATATATTATCTACTATTCTAAAGTAGTTATTTCCAACTAGATATCTGCATTATGGAACTTCTATCTTTTATAACAATTAAGTTGATTTTCTTATTTTACTATCCTATATGATGATTTTCACGTGAAAATACAGTCAACTAGACTCCATCTTCACATTTTGCCCAATCTGAATTTAGGTAGGTATGTTGATTATATTCAGTAAAATGTGGTAACCGGGTTTAATTTAACTTGATGCTGGATTCCGCTCTAAAACGCTTTGACGATAACTGTATATTCATCAGTATCACGACAAGACGTCCTCACGACGTGGTCATCATATGGCGTCCACTCGCTTCAAATTCACTCCGAAATGCTAAAAATGGCATAAATAATTTATACGTGGCTTGCTCGAAGCTCCGTTTTTGTCGCATCCGACCTGTCCACTGATGCATTTATAATATAAGGGTGCTTTTTGCATTGTCCCCCGCTGTCGCTGGAATGCAACCGCTAAAATTGATCATGTTTCAAACGTGAGCTGGAGGTGTAATGCTGGTAGCATGCGGTTTGGTCAAACTGTTGCGGTTCCGTCTAATGTAACGTGGAATATCTGCGAATACGGATGGAAGTCGAGATCGAGAAGCGTGTGTGAAGCATTCGTTATGCATATTTGTATATCCTACCAGTGAGATTTTAATGTTAGTTCTATTGTCGCGAGCATGGTTTTGAGTAACGCAAATCTGTACAAATTGTATACAGGGTGTAAGATTTTCATGCCCACTGGACGGGAAGTACTCGAAATACTGAAGATAGAAAATTTCACCAAAAGAAAACATTCCTATATTTTTTAAAAGATAACTACATTCAAAGATTTTCGAAAACACGTGTGACAAGCTTTCAAAAAAATCTTTGAATGTAGTTTTGTTTCTTTTAATGTAAAAAAAATGAAAGTGCTATCTCTGTTGGCATTTCATTTATAAGTTTAGATTTCAGGGATTTCCTTTCATTTATGTTTCGGTAGATTCGATTACCGGGAGTGTCAAGCGAGTTTTGACAAATCCTTGGATGCAGTTTTGTTTCTTTTCAAAAATAAGTGAATGTTTTCTTTGAGTGAAATTTTCTACTGTATGTACTCGAAATACTGGAGTATTTCGAGTACATACAATCCCTGGACCGTATGTACTCTAAATGGGCATGAAAATCTTCCATCCTGTATATTCTGTATATACTTAAGCATTATCTGTGCATGCAATAAATTGTTAACTTTATGTTTAATATGCAATCAGAATGGCTTAACTTAAGATCTGGAAGTAATGGCACATACATTTTGTACCTTAGAGGTGGGTACCAAGATAATACTAATTGGTCCTTCGAACCAGATTGCTCTTCACGTTATGAGAGGTGTGAACAATTTCCAATATACAGAAATATCTACTTTAAATATTATATGTATAATAGTATAGATGAGGGAGACTGCCATCCCACCTCCCAAATCCCGAGAGATGCGAGCCGGTGTGGCTCGCAAATGAGGTTGACTTCGGCTCAAAGATCTCCAAAGGGCCCTAAAAATACTTACCAAATGAAATTAAATTATTATCAGTTTTTCATTCATAGATATAGAGATTCATAGAGGTTTTCATTCATAAACAAACCCACACGTTTCAAATAATTTTTGAGTTGTTCCGCCTTCACCGACTTCACCACGAGAACTCATACCATTCTTAAATCATACCAAATGCGTATTCCTTATTCATAGCATTGTTGGCTTAAAATTTATTTGAATAGACCTCGTTATTTACGTACATCAATCAGATTTTCTTAACCTTTAATATACCCACGTACAGGAGGTAAGCAGAGGTCTATTTTTAGTTAACACCCACGTTACCAATTAGGTATTTTTTCGGTCCTACGAAATAGGGAAATAATTTATGTATTAGTAGATTCGTTCGTCTGCTAAATTAGATATCAAAGATTCGATTCCGAAACATTGGTGCTGTCTTTGCTCTCGGGGTGCAAGCGGCCAGGTATCAGTCGCAGTTTTACTCAAATATTAATTTTCTGTAACTATATTTCTGTCTAATTTCATCTTATACGTATAACGCCATCTAGTAAACATTTGAGACACTCCTCAGTAGTGATAAAAAAAAATTCGTAAACGATTTATTTATTAGAATTATGGTGATGTATAATAATACATTAATGTAAATGATTTCTTACAACTTGATTTATTTATTAGAATTATGGTGATGTATAATAATACATTAATGTAAATGATTTCTTACAACTTCAACTACATCTAGGATGTTTTTTTACATTGAACTTTCTAACTGAATGTCCCTACTCATTTAGGCCTATTAGTAGGTACTAAACTAGAAGGTATTGCTCGGGCCATATATCTTGGACCAAAATCGCAAGATATAAAAGGCCCTGGCGCACGCAGATTGCTTTGTAATAATCTATGCTTAGATTGTCTACCGCAGTAGCACCCCGTGCTATATTCAAAACTAGCTTTTGCCCGCGGCCATCACGGCTCCGTTTCCTTGAGTAGTAGCAATGTGTTATTCTGATGTGTAAGTTATATTATTGTAAAGTTTCGTGAAAATCCATTCATAATATTAGTAGGATACATCCAAGAAACCTTAGCTAATTGGGAAGATGACATTAAAAAAACTGCTGGCACGAACTGGATTCAAGTAGCCCAATCTAGAGCGGACTGGCTAGCTTTGGAGGAGGCCTTCACCTACAGAGGGGTTCTTGCAGAATGAGCATTAAAGAAAAAAAAAATGAAAGAAATAAGGATTAGACATAAAAACTAACAACTAAACTTATAGATTACTTAATTACTAACAACATTTTAATTTTTATTTTAAATACTAACATAGAACTAATTGTAAGAAAATTTTGTAATGCTGCAAGAAATAAAAGGCTTTTTATTTTTATTTATTTATTACATCCAAGAAACGTTAGGTCCAAGATATATGTATCAAGCTATATTATTACTGGGAATAGGCCGTCACTTGTCTTGTTTAAAACAATGCTAATTGCTAAGTCAACAAAAATATAATTGTAAGCCAATTATACTCTGTTTATAATTGAATGTGTAACCAAACATAACAGATGTATCACGTAGTGCTTTTTCTTACCCTTTGTGTTATTTTCACCCTTCACAACTGTTGTCAGGTTGTCTTTAGTTAATTAGTCCAAATGTGTTTATTATTTCGCATAAAGCACTACATAGTATAAAGCAAGGTCTCTTTCCGCGTCCCTATGTCCCTATGTATGCTTATATCTTCAAAACTACGCTACAGATTTTGATGCGGTTTCTTATAATAGATAGAGTAATTCATTAACATAACATAAACTCACGCCTATATTCCCCGAAGGGGTAGGCAGAGGTGCTAACACCCACATTTCGCCAGTTTATGTTTAGGTCCCAATGTGGCGAGCCTATTGCCATTAACCTTATAAACCTGCGATAAATACACACAACTTCGAAAAGCATTGAAAAGTCATTGGTGTGTGCCATGTTAAACCTGGGATCGAACCCGAGACCTCATCTCAGCAGTCCGTTACCCATACCTCTAGGCTACCGCAGAATCGTAGTAATTCAAGAAGAAGGATTATATGTATAATATATCCTTAATATAGTAGAGAGTGCAGCGGGAACGGAATCGGACGCCACGCGGGCGGAAAAAAATTGGCGGTACGAAGCTCGCCGGGTCAGTTAAATCAACAAAAAATATTCTAGATATGGCATATTACACAGCGCCATCTAGACCCTAATTATGCATAGCTTGTAATATCGGTTCTACAATACGGATAAATATACTTGGTTCTGCTGCTACGTTATACGGTTTTTTTTTTATAGTTTCACACCATAATTTCTTAAAATGTTTTCTACATTAACGCCACCCAGGCTCTTCATCAGTACCTACCCATGCTGCTAGTGCTGCTACTGAGAATTTCGATAGTTAATACTATACCCAACCAGGGTATCAAAGTCGGGATCTCGTGCACAGCGGTCATGTTAGCTACTTTTATAAGTTTCCCTTATTATCGTATGAATAATTGTACTTATTGTTTCGTTTGCAGTAAACAAGCAGTATTCGACGGCAAGAGGGCGATACGAGGAGGGATACCGTTTGTGTTCCGTAAGTAATTTTCATAGCCTATTAACGTAAAGAGGGGCTTTTATATAACGCTCTGGTTCGTCAGCGAGCCGGTGAACGTCCAAACCTAAAAAACCGTATGTAGCCTATTTGAAAATTAAAAAGCATTTGGGCAAATAATAAACAGCATCTAACATAACAAAATGTGTTTCACCTGAAGTAAGATACACCTAAATACTTAGGGACATAAATAAAGAAGGCACGGCGGCGGTGCGCTGAAAAGCGCGCCTCCCCATTCCGGGGGCGAGTCGGGGACACCGCTGTCCCCCCTCCTGAGGAGGGCCAGACCGTAAGGGATGGCCCTGGGTCAGCTGGGGTGCGAGGGATATGTCGATGACAACCTCACCTCGGGCCTAGCACCACGACCCACAGTCGGCGTGCGGTTTTAGTCGGTTCGAGTCCGACATAACCTCCTCTTCCGGCTCCGGTAGGGGAGGTATCCGAGGGGATTTCCGCACGAAAAAAAAGGGGCATAAAGAAGGAATACCTACTTGTCCGCTTTGACACTTTTTAATCTTCTGCCCGTACATAGAATAAAAGTACCTATATAATTATCTACCTGCAAAAAAAATCTGAAGACCATTGCTATGAGAAAAAAATTTACTACTTCATTTTTTTTCTGTATTTCAGCTCAATTCGGACAATGGGCGTTCGGTCCGCAGCATGGGTTCGCGCGGATAGCCCGCTGGCACGTAGAGAAGATGCCGGAGCGGCTGCCGAGCGGCGACGTGGAGGCCGTCTTCAGCCTAATGGATGACGACTTCACACGCTCCATGTGGCACTTTCAGTTAGTATCATCATCATCAACATCATCATCATCTCAGCGTACATCCTGATGGAACCCGGGGCTTAATTACTCTTTTTTAGCAATCTAAAGGTAGAGAAGGAGTTATTAAACCGTCTGTCATTCCACACGTGGACTGGTTTATAGATGTGCCCCAAATACACCCGGTTTTTATCATATCAGATTTTCATAACTAATGTCTTGATGACCCGGCATCCTAGCATCAGTTCCCTTTACCTTTCCAACAAAGAAAGAATCATGAAAGATAATTCATTTCTTGTTTTTTTTTTAAAGAATTTTAGAACCGAAGTTACTTATATAACCTCTAACCCCTCCAACCAAGCTAAATAGCTTGTGCTAGGAGTGGCTTCACGTCGGTAGTGTAATGGCCAAGATTCGAACCCGGGACATCTCGATCGTAAGGCCGACTCCTTAACCACGTAACGAAACAACGTAACAACATAACATTTCAAAAACTATAGATCAAATGACAACCTCCTTCTTTTTTGGAGTCGGTTAAAAATAAGCAAGTTGCATACAAAAAATACCACTAAACCTGCTTTCGCGGTATGTTAACTAGCAAGAAAAGTTAATTTTAGCACATCGGGATTCGCATATAACTAGAAATTGCTATGCCACGCAGTATACAGAATATCTTTAATAATAATACCGTTTTATTATCTTTAACCGACTTCAAACAGAAGAAGTATCGCAATTATTCGGAATCCTTTTTTACCCACGACGGGACGGATACGGTATATGCGTTTGGGGTGAGAGGATGTTTGTGTGTTTGTTTGTTTTTTTTTGGGCAAATCCATGTAGCCATTTCTCCGAAACTACCAATCCAATTTTAAAGCTGTTTTCAGTTATGGGTTCGGCTTTAATTGGAGCATATTCTTAGATACATGTTACAAAGACAACTCAACAAGGGGCGCTACAGTAACCATTTTTAATGCAAATCAATGTTGCCATTATTCTCCAAAACTACAAGTCCGATTTAATATAATAATAATAATATAATATAATATTTATTTATTTTTCACAAAAACTTTACACAATTACAGTACGAGTATACGGTTATAGTTTTAGCAATGTTCACATTTTTATGTCGAACCCTATTATTATTTTATTATTATTTTGATGCAGTTTTCAATTATTGGTTTGGGTTTGATTGGTGCATGTTCTTAGATAGGTGCTACGGTAACAACCCACTAGGGGGCGCTGCTGTAAACATTCTTAGGGCAAATGTTCGGGGATATTAAAAAATGTTTTAATTGTTAAATAAAGCTGTCATTCCCACTTCCAAGCACTGCATATTAGTGGTAAACTGGAAAATATTTTTTCGCGAATAGAACCTACAAGATGTTTCTGGCTATTGATTTCATTATTATAACTTCCTTCCATCTCCAAAGAGACCTAAAACCCCTTTCTGCGTAGCGTTCTCTGCGAGTACCTCTTTTTTCGAACAGAAGTCCTCACGGATGTCCATGGCGGGGACCAAACGGTTACGTCGGACTCAACCCGACTAAAACAGTCACCCTCTTGGATCTCCACATAACGTGTAAACCCGATTTCCCTTGCATCCCGGACTTTACAAGTACCTGCCTACATTATCAAATTATTTGCCAGTCACCATACGATGTAGTATCGCAAGACCACGTATAGTAAAGCCAACGAGACCAGGGAAAAAAAGGTAAACAAAGCGACCATTACTGAGTTACGTTGCGATAACTAGCGATTATTTTCTCTGTCCTTGTCGCACATGTGACACGTACGCGAGAATGCCTGAGCGACAGCTGTCGTTGCGTGTTTCGTAGTATAGGAAAGCTGTCAGCACAGCGGTTCTAAACTGTCAAATCCGCCATCTTATAAGCAAATTCATTCCTGTCTGGAATGCGCTTGAGGTTGTACGTAATAATTTTCAAATAAAAATGTTTGGAACCGCTGAAACTTTGTTTACATTTTTTCTCTCGTTTCGTTGGCTTTACTTTAGTTACTGTTTACGTTCTTAAAACCAAACGTATTCCTCCTCCCCAGGTTCAGACTGACATACAGGCTGATTCTCCGCGAGAAGGAACTACACTTCAACATAGGCGTGTATAATCCGAGCAAGGAGCTCACGTTCAGTTGCCAGATGCTACTTCATACTTACTTCAAGGTTCCGGACGTGCGGCGCTGTCAAATCACTGGCATGCATGGGTGCATGTTCATAGACAAGGTTGGTATAATTGCCGGCAAAGTTCTTGAACAAACGTCAGAAATATCGGAGTCCGACTGTGGTTCATAAATATAAATGTTTGCAAAATTAGGGCTTAGGGGTTAGTCATAATCCTCGTCCTCTCTGGCGCTTAAATATATGTGAAGTTACAAACTGGTTCGATTCCGGCTCAGGGCGAATATTTATACGATAGATATATTGTACATATATTTGCATTGATTTCGGTGTTTGTATCTATATGTACTATTTACAAAAATGTATGGCAACTTGACACGATTAGAATGAAACATGACATACTACATAACCATAATATCTAAGATGTGATTCTTTATTTCTCGACATCTCATAAGACAGCTACGTTTTATGGTAATTTAACGTAGCTCTTTTTCTATCTTCATTAACTTGCGTTCGCCTCCCCCGATCACACTTTTCGTAACGCTCTCTTCACCAGCTTGCTCCCTAAGTTAAGTTTTACTTCAACAACAAACTTGTTCCAGACGCGGGAAGGTACGGTGTACCAAGAGACGCGCGAGGTGGTGACGATCAACGAGTGGACGGACCGGATCTACCAGAACACCATGCAGGAGCACATCATCACCAACGTCGTCAGCGGCCGCAAGATGAGGATACAGAAATATAACTTCCCTGATACCGGTGAGTCAATCTATTTACTGATTTAAAGTAAAGCCAACGAGACGAGAGAAAAAAGGTAAACAAAGCGACCATTACTGAGTTATGTTGCGATAATTAGCGATTATATTCTCTGTCCTTGTCGTACATATCACACGTACGCGACAATGGGCGAGTTACAGCTGTTGTTGCGTGTTTCGTGGTACAGGAAAGCGGTCAGCACAGCGGTTCTAAACTGTCAGATCCGCCATCTTATGAGCAATTTCATTCCTGTCTGGAACGCGCTTGAAGTGATACGTAATCATTTTCAAATAAAAAGTTTGGAACCGCTGAAACATTGTTTACCTTTTTTCTCTTGCTTCGTTGGCTTTACTTAATACAATTTTCGACGTCATTCAGAATCTATGGTTAGTTATTTTAGTATGGAAGTTTATTTTCATTTTATTTATTCATTTCTAACTGGAAGCAAGTATATACTTGCTTCCAGTTAGAAAAAAAAATTCATATGAATTCAGAGGCGTTGTGCTACGGAGGCATCGCGACGTGAAATTTCAAGTAAAATGTAAAAAATTCTTCCTTAGTGAATACTTGAAACAAGGCTCTTCGTTGATGAATCAGTCAACTAGTCGTGTATCAAGATATTTTTCGAGTGTCTTTATTTAACTATGGGATTTTCTTACGTATTAAAACATCCGTAAACACAGCGAGATGTACAGCAGTAGTGTGGTATCTCGCTCTGATTACGGATTAGTTTCAAAGCGTAAGAAAGTGATAGAGCTACAGCTAAACGCCAAAACCCGTCGACAAGTTTGTCTTGACGCTAAATCATCATTTTTTGAGCTTTTTCTTAACTCAGTTGACTTTACATTCTAAATGTAAGGCGGCTGGACTTCGATATTTTACGTGAAACGACTCCAACTGACCTCCACAATTATTTAAAGTAAAGCCAACGAAGCTAGAGAAAATAGGAAAATAGGTAAGGTTTCAGCGGTTCCAAAAATTTTTATTTGAAAATTGTAACGTATCACTTCAAGCGCATTCCAAACACGAATGAAATTGCTTATAAGATGGCGGATCAGACAGTTTAGAACCGCTGTGCTGACAGCTTCCTGTACACGAACGACAGCTGTCGCTCGGCCATTGTCGCGTGATGACTAGGACAGAGAAAATAATCGTTAGTTATCGCAACGTAACTCAGTAATGGCCGCTTTGTTTACCTTTTTTCTCTTGTCTCGTTGGCTTTACTTTAGCTATATCGAAGTTCGGTGGTCTGTTGTGTCTTGACGTTATTTTTTTTTTGTGCTTGGCAGTGATCTGGAACCCTTGGTCGGAGTACGCCAAAGAGATCCCGGACTTCGGTGATGACGAGTTCCCGAACATGGTGTGCGTGGAGGCGGGCCGCGTGGCCGCGCCCATCGTGCTGCTGCCCGGCACCGCCTTCGAAGCGAGCCAGATCCTGCAGGTAGCCTTCACGCGACATATACACGCGGGGGTAGGCAGAGGTGTATCGATACCCACTTTTCGCCAACTATGATTTTCGGTTACACGTAATAGCGGGCACTTAGTCATGGGCTGTATATTTACTGTCGGATGGAGAATAGCCCTTAGTCGCCTTCTACGATACTATTCTACTCCATCGAGAAATGACACTACCTACACTGGTGATCACTAAGCTTACCGCAGAGCAGATACAGAGAGTAAGAGGCCGATGTGTTTTCAATATTCAGTAAAAATCATACAGAATAGTTCTGATGGCCATATTTATCCTTCTGGTGACCCATTAAAAACTCTACACCATATTATATACTAGCTTTTGCCCGCGGCTCCGCCCGCGCGGATGTTGGTTATCGCGACCAAACATAAGCTTGTCCATTCTCATGGTTTAATCTACCTCTATACCAAATTTCATCAAAATCGGATTAGTGGTTTAGGCGTGAAAGCGTAACATACAGACAGACAGTTACTTTCGCATTTATATTATTAGTATGGATAACTGCAGTTTTTTGTGGGATGACTAATCGGGTGACTCCTGAAATGAACAAACAGGGGTATTTGAAAGCCTGTACCTATCTACCCTACCTATATTGTATCCGTTTACTAGTGCTATTTTTTAACCTTGCTATTAAACTTAGTGTTAAGCGATCTCACCTTTATTGTATTTTTTTTTCATCTATACAGGGTGATTTTGATGTCAAATCTATTTAGGAAGCCGAACTGCAGCTGATATGAATGACCAATATTTTGTTAGTTTGATTTTACGATAAAATCTCTACACCATATAGATATTTATTAGAAACCATCACAGATTATATAGTTAGTGTCTGATAAATGAATCGAAATGTATATCCCTAGCACGAAAAACTATCGTAATCGTAGCATAAACGTATCGAAAGAAAGAAAGAAAATATGAAAGAAAAATATTTTATTTTCGGTCCTCACAGTGTACACATTACAAATAATATTATTAAAATTACTTATGTATAATGTATAAATACTATATTTATTATTATATTTAGACACCGTGCGAACCCAAATAGGGCCATACCTCAGCATAATGCTGCGCACACCCTTGCGTTGAGTATGCACAGCGCTGGTTTTCAGATGAAGCCACGATATCGAGAGAATGGATCATTGCGATTGGCCAGCATCACACCGTACACAGGCTCACAGTAGCCAGTCAAATCAGTTACTATTATAGGTTGGGTGGATGATTAAAAATAAATAAAAACTATGAAATAAGACACATATTGAGAACACTTGTGCTTTTTCCACAGTATTTATTATATTGAACCTGACCGGTTTCGCCTTACGGCATTCTCAAAGGTTTACATTGCCGTACACAAGTGCCATCAATCAACAGTATAAAATAAGAACCGACACAATTTTTCATAAATTAATAAGCTCGGTTAGATAATTTATTTTAACTATAGAATAATACCCAATTGCAATGCTCCGTTCTCTCCATATGTTTACGTTACGATTACGAGAGTTTTTCGTGCTAGGGTACTGTATGTATTGAGCTGTACTTATTAGGTATATTCTTGAAATCTCATTCCATTCGTTATTTTTTTACGCAATATTTAATTTATTTGTATATGATGTTCGTTTGTAAAGTTAGTCTTCAACATTTTCTGAAGGCAACTGTACATTTTCATCAAACTAAACTAGGTTATCAATGTTAACACAAATGTCTTATTGAGTTAAACATGATAACCCATTTTGATAACATTTCATTTCAGTTACTTTCAGTAAATACTATGTTTGTATTCCTTCAATTTGACAGCCTCTGTGGCGTGGTGGTAGTGAACGCGACTGCCACGCAGGAGGCGTGGGTTCGATCCCCGCACAGTGCAAATATTTGTATGCATGATGAATATGGCAATTTGCTTCTGTGTATGTATTTACAAAAAGAAAGTATGTTTATCCGCATTCTAGATTCCATAACCCAAGCTAGTTAAGCTATGCTTTCCATGGGTCTAGATAGCGTTGTGTAGAATGTTGTGGAATATTTATTTATTTAATTAATTGTATCTGCTCTATCTTCCAGGTGATGTAAAGGATCTCGTGTACAATCGAACACAACCGTCCACTGGAGCGAAGTCAATTGCGGCACTGGCCACACATGTGACAATACGTACGAGTAGCTGGGGGCTACACCACACCACACTTCAAACCTGTTCGTCCTAAAATTGCCGATAAATGGAAATAAAATTTTTTTCTTCCTTAACATTGCTAGAAGTAAATTATCACAATAGGGAATATGTATGTCTTTTTTACCTGACTGCTAAGGAAGGGTTATCTATATTTTTATTCGTCTCGTCGCGACAGTAGATAATTTTAAAAACTTATTGAAGGAATTTTTACAGCATTAAGTATGCTAACTATACAAATCAAATACAATCGCCTTAAAGACGTATAAGATGGGAAATTTGAATCGTATCGGGCGTGTCTCGGTAGCCGAATTGGTCAGGCATTCCCCCTGTAAGGGAAAGACTGCGGGTTCGAGTCCCGCCCGAGAAGATTCTTTTTCCCTATGTATTTCATTTAAAAACTTAATTAGGTAAAAAAAGCAATCCCGGGGTGGAAGTTTCGGATGCGATCATGATTTACGCAATCTACTATTATGCATGGTTTAAAACAATATCACTACATAGTATATAGCAAAGGATGAGGTTTCTTTTAATATATGGAGTAATTCAAGAAGGTTTATATGTATAATACATGCTTAATATAGTAGAGGGTGCAGCGGGAACGGAATCGGACACCACGCGGGTGATAAAAAATTGGCGGTACGAAGTTCGCCGGGTCCGCTATACTCCGTCCATTATATTATTGTATTTTAGACAGCTCACCGACAGTGGTCGGTATAACTTTGTTCTAGCGTCAACACCTGAAAATCCTAACAAAAATTAGGCGCCAATACGTCATTTTTCATTGACATCGTCACGTCAGCCAGAAAGCAATTTTAGGGATGTAGTTAGTCAATCGACAGTGTTTTTATTATAATAACGTGAAAATGTCACAATCGATATCGACTACAGAAAATATATTTTTTTAAATATTACATAACTGGCGATTTTTAACCGCTTTCTAAACAAAAATTCGGATGTTTATAATTATTTATATTTGTATGATTTTTACGGAAAAATGTTTTTTGTAACTCCGTCATTTGTAGACAGATTGTCAAAATTCTTTTTTTGTTTGAAAGGGGTTTATTCCAAAATGGTCCCATTTAAATTTCATAAAGATCTGATGATGGATTTCAGAGACAGGCCACGGAACTCTTCAATAAATACCAGGAAATCAGCATGCTGGAATATTCTTCTAGAAGTCAGTTGTTTTGTTTTGGAGATTAGCGTATGCGTTATGGCCCACAATCGTTTTCTATTACATTTGTAAACTGTACAGACACGAAATATCTAAGTACTACTTTATTATTATGTTTAGAGCGATAATAGATTTTAATTCCACATGAAATCATAACATTTATCATAATGTTTTCATATATCGATTTTTTTATCGAGGTTCTTAACTTTGTCGATATTTTAAATTTTCATGCAATCACTACTTTCATCTGTCTAAAATACAATAATATGATGGACGGGGTATAGTTGCCAATATTTTAAATAACATACATATTCTTTATTGTGTAATACACATTTTCAAACTTTTTTAAACAATTTATTATCTATGAAACTTATAAAATTATACCCTTAAGTAAATAGCTCCCCCGTGTAGGTATGTTAACGAAATAATTTCGTTAATTATCATTTAAAAAATTACTATAGTTTTATCTTCGGTCGGTATTATTTTTAAAAATTATGCTTATCTATCTTTTCCTAAATTTGCTCAGGATGGTCAAAAATTGAGACTATTTGATACAATTCACATTAAAGTACAATTTATTTTATACAAAATCAAGTAATGTTTTAGAACATACAATTTTATTCTTAGGTCCTTACAAGAACATTTCGCATTTACAACATTATTTCTATTAAGAGGTGATCGTTTTTATAACATTCCATTCATAGTAGAAGTGATATTACCTTCTTATAAAGTCTTATACCAAATAAAGATGAATTTGAACTAAATATACAAACGCAGTTCATTCCTTTTGAACTGCAATTTCACATTTTGCTCAACGAATTTTATTGGAATAACGTAAAAACTTGGTTCATTTAGATCATTCCAATTTTTTACGACATTTGTATATTGTTGATTTTGTAAAAAAAGTAATTCATTATTCTCTAATGAAACAGGGTATGAGTATACCATAACTTTGAAGTACCATGTGACAATTTTTTATACCAATGGGCAGACGAGCACACGGTTCAAAATCAATATTATAATAAAATAATGAATTGTTCATTAGTGAAAGACATATTTTCTCGTTCATGAACATAGATATAACATTCAGTGTAAACAAAAGAGATGCATATATTAATAGTTGATAGCTGGCTGTGCACACTGCCGGTGGGGACTCATTCCACTGAGCAACAAGAGCCATCGCATGCTCGCTTGGCGGTCAGAATTTACTAATTAGCAGCACTGGCTCATATTCCAACGAAAAAACTATCGGAACTACACACTTGCTTCCCACTGCTCGCCAAGTCGTTTCGAGATGCTTGTTTTACTCGTTACTCGTTCATCGTCAGCGGTCATTTAAGTGCTTATACCCGTATTCTAAAACGAAACTCAGTCCTCAACTTTATAAGTTTATTAAAATGAACTTAGACATGTTTTGTTTAGGTGCTAAATATTATTTCATGGTACTAAGTACGTAAATTTTTTAGTAACTTGTCCCCATGACCTTTTTGCTTCCTTTTCGTCTTCCGCTATCAATACTCCTTGTTGCGATTGTTCTGTTTTGTTTTATATTGCTTAGATTATAAGGTCTATTTTAGCGTTAACACATTCCTAAACTACGCACATTTTACAATAGGGAGGTGCTAAAAAGACAAATGAAAAATGTATACAATTTTCTTTTTCAGTATTAAACTGAACATTTTACAAATTAATTAAGAAATTTTGGTTGTTGTAAATGATAATAAGTTACTTAGTTATATTTAGATTTGATTTGTATGCAGTTAGTGTCAGATTTATAAAAAAAAAAGGAAATGAGCATAATAAACTGTAGCTAAGTAAACTAAATATGTATTTCGTCCGATTGTCAATATTCCTGTAGTTTTAATACTCAGCTCATTTTTGTAACCTATTAATAATAATATACAAAACTTGATGAAATTTTTAAGCGATTAGTATGCTAACCTTAACTATCAATTTTGGGCGCAAAAAGAAAACGTCTTACCCGCGACCGTTCCCGTACAGGGAGAAACGCGGGTAAAAGTCCTGTCTTGGAAATTACCTTTTTACTACTATTTATTATTAGTAGTTTGTGAAATTCGGGTCTTTTTATTTTAAATACAACCACGTATCAGTAACATATATTTACAACCTCTCAACCGAAGATGAAACCCGTGATAATCGTGTTACATGGCGGCATAGTAGTGAAATATTATATTTGCTACCTGTGTTGCTAGCCAAATGGAAAAAATACCAATATAGTAATAAAGGGTAGTTTTTATCGGAACAGGCAGGCAAGTAAAACTAATGTTATTTCTGAACTTCTATAAAACATAACCTTCCTTTGGTTTTGCCGTAGTCGGGTGAAAACAATACTAATTCGCAGCCTCAGATGTTACAGCTGGTTAATTTTTTTGTACAAAATTATGTGATGTATAAGTACAACTTTTGTACCTTTATTTTTTTTAATCTGGAACATTTTTGGAGGCTTTTAAAGTATACGAAGATTAACGTAAGAATATGTACTTAGATATAACGAGTTCCTTGTTTGTGAACGAACGATTGGGTAGGTTTTTTTGTACTAAATGAAAATATATTGTGTCTACGATACGGTAGTATAAAAGTAATTGTTATTATGTATAATATACATTCTGTAGTATCTCGAAGCTCTCTTGACTTAGAAGTAGGGTAAGGAACAAACAATTTGTTCCCTTTTCTAAAGCATTATCCATAGTCGTAAGTCAATTATGGCTCTTGATATCGAATGTAATATAACGAGTCGGTTTGGCTCGTAATTAATGTAAACTAACTCGTGGTTCGCGTCGAGGCTCCACACGTCGAATATACAACGAAGTGTACTTCCATAGGTGCAATAAAGTGAAGTAAAAGTAATCGTGTTTTATTTATGACGTTAATTGTATCTACCACGGAGCAATCAGAAACGAGGCGGCCTAAGTGATTATGGCGTGGCCTTAGGCTGCCTTTCCACCGGAGTTATGCTACGTAGCTATGCCTCAGACTAAAGAATAACGTAGACGGAACGTATAGAACTAGCAAATGGAGCCGCAAAAAGGAATACTAAAGTAGTGCCATCCCGCTCGCACTTGTGCGTGCTCACAAAGAGTGGGAACAAGATAGCATTAGTATTCCTTTTTGCGGCTGAGAGCTATGCTATGAAGATGTAAAAGCTAAGCTGTGAAACTAAATGACCGTTTCCACAGTGCTATGCTATGTAGCTAATGAGCTCTACACACGTTGGCACTCGACTTCACTCGGCCAACTAGGCGAGCGACACCGAGCGATGACCAGGCTGGCAAATATACTGTCTACACGTTGGCGCGGACAATGCTCGGCCAGCGTGAAAAGCGCTCGTAAGCGAATCATCATCATCCACATTAAGACATTAGTCCTGATTGCATCCGAGGCCACGGTGCCCTCGGAGCTCAGGGTCCGCCTTCCGGCTCTTCCTCCTCCACTTCGCACGATCTTGGGCGTCCAAGGTAGTGAGACCGTTTGCCAGCATGCCACCCTCCACGACGCCAAGCCAGCACTTCTTGGGCCTACCGCTTCTACGTGGACCCGGTGGGGGCGCCATTGCCAGGTATTTGTTACCCACGTATCTGTACGGTAAGCGAATAAGATGTGCTATGAAGCACGAGCTATTTCTCTCCTACAAATTTTCAAACCTAATTCGAATCTATTCTCATCTACAGTACACAGCCATAACTCGTAACCATAGCACTTGTTGCATTACACATGTTCACATTCATTTTAGTAGCATTCCAACTCAGTGACCGAATCCAGCGCTAGAATGCTACTGGGATAAAGTAAACCGGAACATTTCAGTGATCAATGCAGTCCAACCAATTACTGAATTTACTGCAAGCAAAGACGCCGCGGCCGGACGGCTGATCAGCCCTTCAGTGTGAGGCCATTTCACCCATTTCCTCTTATTTTTTTCCTTATTTACTACTTTTTATTTTAGCGCCACTGATTAGAGTCGGCAGCTACTTAAGCACTATTGTAGCCAGTTGCATATGCAGTGTATGTTTACAAAATAAAAAAGTCCACTTTATTTTTTTCAATAAAACACCGATATAAATATTCGATCTAACAATATTTTATTACATAAATACTAAAACAAATTAACTTTGCGTGGCTTCCGAACTGGCTGGTTTCTTAACATCCCAAGCACCAACGTCAGTAAGTAAATCCTTCTTTGATTCAAAATACTCTTTATACCACATTATATGATCTTTTTTCTCCTTTACCGTGTAAAAGGCGTTCTTCGAAAGGCCAACACAGACAAGCTCCATGAAATGCCTGATAGGACCTTTTGTTGGACACCAACCTTCGAGGTGAGTGTCCAGGAATATGTGCTCAGAGAAGTGTACATCTTTCTCTGATTCTAAACCTGGAAAAGAACATTTTCATCAGTATGGTAAGTCATCAGTAAGTTAGGACACTTTTACTTTAGGCACGATGTAGAAACCCGCGCTTTAAGAACCAAGTCTTTATACTGCCTGCGGCCCCAAGATGGCCGCGGCAGGGAAAAAAACGCAAAATGGGGCTTCATCGACTGGTCGCAAGAGCCCTGCAATTGTTGGGCCTAATCCTAGCCCATGCCACATTTGCTATCCTTTTTTTCCGAAATACATCGGGGAAAAAGAAGCGCTCAAGTGGGATATTAATTTTCAAAAAAATTCATTCATATATTTGGGCAGAGTCATCAAAAATTAATGTTTAAAAATGGTTGAAAAATCATTCATTGGTTCCAACAGTTTGTAAGAAAGTTAGTAGATGGCTCCAGCGTCGCCCTTAAAAGGCGGATATAAAAGAGAAGGGAAATTTGAAGTGATTGAGGAGCGGTGTGGCTCAATAGCTCAGTTGGAAGAGCATTCCCCTTGTAAGGGAAAGGTTTTGGGTTCAGTCCCACGTGAGCGCTTCTTTTTCCCAGTGTATTTCGAATTTAAAAGTTAGCATAATAAATGCTATAACCTGGGAGGACTCCAGATAACCTGGGACTGGGTTCACAACTCCCTTAAATGACTAAGTTGGCACTACACTATAATACAATTTCGACATACCCTGTTCATTGTCAATAGGGAACTTCCACACTTTGCCCTGCTCAGTCCATACAATCATCTTCTGGAAGTAGTTAGTGGGCGGCTGAGCGGTTGCCAGAGTCAGTTCCCGTTGTTTCAAGTTCTCCCAGACATCCAGTTGTGTGCCGTAGTTTGGTTCTTGTTTCTTGAAGATGCCCAGTGGCTTCCCACTGAATATGTTCACTGTACTCACTGCAGGTGCTTTTTCGCTTGTACTGTTGATTTATAAAATCCATACTTAATATTATAAATGCGAAAGTAACTCCGTCTGTCTGTGTTACGCTGTCACACCACTGAACCGATTTTGATGAAATTTGGCATAGGGGTAGATTAGACCATGAGAAAGGACATAGCCTATGTTTGGTCGCGATAACCAACATCCACGCGGGCGGAGCCGCGGGCAAAAGCTAGTGAGGTAATAAAACAAGTATCATTATTAATATAAGATATCCAGTAGATTTTCTTTTGAGATGTGGAAATCTGAAATCTCTATGTATATCCCGGATACCTCGCCGGAGTTAGTGGGAGTGATTATGTCGGACTCGAACTGACTAAAACCGCACACCGTTGTGGTTCATTGGTTGTAGTAGTAACCAGTAGGAGCATTTTCTACTAATGTTAGTATTTACACTTCTGTCTACTCTTAGGAGAGTATTCTGGTATATGGTGATTATGGTGAGTATGATAATATAAATGGATATTATTGTCATCATTAATACCTTCTCTTTCTAAAATCTTCCCCATCTTTTCGTGGTTCCGTAGGCTGTTTTGCTTTTCTTTGTATATACCGAGTCTGCTGGGCCTCTTTCTTCGACTTACTGATTTGCTGTTTCACTTGTTGGCCTCTAGTTTCTTTCTTTGACGAGTCATCTTGCTCCTTAGAATGGTCTACCTTCATGCCAATAAGGAGATCACTGGAATTAATTTACATATTAAATTCATTGCTTTATGTACAGATAGTGGCAAATCTGCAATTATATTGGTAAAGGGGACTTCAGAAACGAAGTTGAAAGCTTCGGAAGCGACTGGAAATAACACAAAGATGGAAGAGAGAGAGAGCATGACAAAGGCTAATATCTTTGCCTACCCCACAGGAAACTAGGCATGAGTGTATTATTATAGCCAGTCCTAGTTAGTAGGTACAGGGGCAGAATACTTTTTAGATTTGGCCTATTGCCAGAGACCAATATGGTACACGCTCATAACCAAATTTTCAACAAAAAAAATTATGGATTATTTTTGATATTGGGGATATTGAGTTTTTGACATTTGAGAGAATTGGCCCTCCTAAGGCCAAGTCTTATAATAAAAAAAAAACAAATATCCAAAATGTCATAAAGGTATTTTGAACATTACTTATCAAGAATTGGGTCAGAATTTATTTTCCCTATCTTATGGGTACGGAACAAGCTACGAAAAAATCATTACATTTTTTGTGACTGAACTGCTACAATTTGTTTTTTATGTGAGAGTTCTAATATAAAATATCTCATGTTTTGTATGATTTGAGATTGACATGGTCATTAACATTAGTAGTATAACACGCTGTTTCAAGCGCCATGATCACGGTGCACAGTGTACCGTGATCATGGTGCTTGAAACAGTGCCGAAATATTGGTTCCTCAATACAAATAATAAACATGGTAAACATTCCGGTGAGTGTTATACTACTAATATCTCATGTTTACCTGAGGGTAGTAGAAGTCTGATTAATTTTGCCCAGCACCCTGGACAAGAGCTCGGCTTCTGTTTGTTTCACATCTCCACCAATAGCCTGGGCTACATCACCAGCTGCCTTTGACAAGCTTTCCTCTGTAACACCATCAAAGTACATAGTGAATTACTGGTACATATTGGCCAAATTTATGGATCACAAATATCAATAATTCAACAGATTGCTACATCGTCAATAAGAAACAATTTTATTGTTAAATTACTTTGTCTTTGACATCAACAATTTACTACATCCGGCCTGCTTTGAGTCTAGGCTTAGTGTAGAAGTGTAGAAGTACACTACAAAGGACCAAATGCTTATGGAAGCTTATGTGGCTTACTCCACCAAATCACAAATAGATTTTAAATGTTAATACTTCTGTAGTTCTAATTAAAGAAAATAGTTTACACACCTATTTTCTCTGTTTTGACTTCAACTTTTTGCTTTTGCCTTTTAGGTATATTGGATGCAGTGGCGAACTTCTCTCTGTATTCACTTTCTTTGGTTTTAGGTTCAGCCATCATGAGCTTCAGAAGTTCCTGAATCTTTTCCGTAGATGCCTCTGACGCCTTCTTTTTAGGATCGCTGGTTTTAGACTTAACATCAGGTACTTTGCCATCATTATCTGAGGGCTTGTCAGCTAAACATCTGACTATGATGCGAAAATTCTGCCGGAATTTAAGTCTGCAAGAAAAGTTGTCCAATCAATACGTTTTTCATGAATACGACGCGAACAAAGGTGAATTAACCCATTTTAAGTTATTGAAGTACCTGGTTAACATTTCTAAGCTCTGAAGCTAGTAAATAAACAATACAAAATTATTGTATTCAATATGCCTTTCAGAACTTTGTATTTGTGATTTGTGAGCAATTTGTGAGGTTATAATTGCATTCCATTTCATCAAAAATGACAGCAGAAAATTAAAAATTAAGAAATGAAAATCTCTAAACATCCGCAATAAAATTGTTTTATTTTTGTATTTAAAAACTATATTGTGGGTGGTTTAATTTACACAAAATACTGTAAAATATTGCAAATCATAATAGCTAGCAACACTTGTCCAACAGTCGAGCGGGATAGGATATTATTATGGGAATATGGGGAATAACCAAATAATGTTTGTATTATACTCCGCACGCCGAATGATGATCCCTATGACGTTTCAACTGACAGTTGTATTAGTTATGCGAAACAATTTCGATAAAATACTGTTTTTTCAGGCAAATGTCATGTCATTCAGCCAGGTCATTCAACATAATAAGCAATATTTATTTATTTTGAAAAAAAGACTACGCGCATTGATGGACATAAAACACTAGATAAAAAAGTAACAGCCTTATCATATTTTATTTTACTATACTTTAATTTTTATTCAAATTGCATAATTTAAAGAATTTAAAATTCTTTTTGAATTGAATTTTAAAGAATTCATAATTAGCTGGCAATTATGGATTACATGGAAAAGTATTTAAATGGAGGCCATAGACCTACCGTATTTTTTTAATTCAGTCATGTCATGTCTTGTCAGTCTGTTTTGTCTTCTTGTCACACCGCATCACATCGCGTCATACGAGTGCTCTAACGCCTTGTATGCGCCACGTCTTTCTTTGTTAGCTGAGTTTTGTTTCTGTTTTCGCTGTTTTGTGTTATTTGTTGATTTTCTGTTACCGCTGTCTTTTGGGCATTTTGCAAAACCGAAAATCAACAAACTGATTTTCGGTTTTGCAAAATGCCCAAAAGACAGCGGAAAACTGTTCTCAACAGTGAAGTTCGCGAGTTTGTAGTTCGTTTGCGAGACTATTTTGCTCGTGAACAACAAAATGGCGGACCCTTGTTACCGCTTGACAATGTTCGCGATCGTGTAGCCGATGCTCTAGGAATCGGAAAGGCTACTGTTTCTCGAATAACAAAGGAAAAATTTGGGGAGTCGTCCATGGAGGACAATAAACTATTAACACCAAAGAAAAAGAAAAGGTTATGTCATATAACAGAACCTGATGAATTTGATTTAGATGCTATACGCAATCATATTTATGGTTACTACCTACGAGGTGAACTACCGACCTGCCAGAAGTTATTATCTTCATTAAAAGCTGCAGAACTCTTCAAAGGCGGTGCTACTTCTCTTAGAATTGTTTTGAAAAAATGTGGATTCCGCTATAAAAAATGTGACAAGAGAAAAATATTAATGGAGCGTACTGACATAGCTTTACTACGATGCGATTTTCTTCGCAAAATCAAACAAATTGATAACTGGGAGAAGGTAGTATACCTTGATGAGACATGGCTGAACGCCAATCATACTGTAGGTAAGGCATGGACGGATGACACAGCGAAATCCAGCACAAAAACTCCTGAAGGAAAGGGCCAGCGCTTAATCATTTGCCACGCTGGCACAGCTACAGGTTTTGTGCCGAATTGCCTGTGGGCTTTTAAGTCAGTGAAAACAACGGAGTACCACGAGGAAATGAATGTCATGTCTTGTCAGTCTGTTTTGTCTTCTTGTCACACCGCATCACATCGCGTCATACGAGTGCTCTAACGCCTTGTATGCGCCACGTCTTTCTTTGTTAGCTGAGTTTTGTTTCTGTTTTCGCTGTTTTGTGTTATTTGTTGATTTTCTGTTACCGCTGTCTTTTGGGCATTTTGCAAAACCGAAAATCAACAAACTGATTTTCGGTTTTGCAAAATGCCCAAAAGACAGCGGAAAACTGTTCTCAACAGTGAAGTTCGCGAGTTTGTAGTTCGTTTGCGAGACTATTTTGCTCGTGAACAACAAAATGGCGGACCCTTGTTACCGCTTGACAATGTTCGCGATCGTGTAGCCGATGCTCTAGGAATCGGAAAGGCTACTGTTTCTCGAATAACAAAGGAAAAATTTGGGGAGTCGTCCATGGAGGACAATAAACTATTAACACCAAAGAAAAAGAAAAGGTTATGTCATATAACAGAACCTGATGAATTTGATTTAGATGCTATACGCAATCATATTTATGGTTACTACCTACGAGGTGAACTACCGACCTGCCAGAAGTTATTATCTTCATTAAAAGCTGCAGAACTCTTCAAAGGCGGTGCTACTTCTCTTAGAATTGTTTTGAAAAAATGTGGATTCCGCTATAAAAAATGTGACAAGAGAAAAATATTAATGGAGCGTACTGACATAGCTTTACTACGATGCGATTTTCTTCGCAAAATCAAACAAATTGATAACTGGGAGAAGGTAGTATACCTTGATGAGACATGGCTGAACGCCAATCATACTGTAGGTAAGGCATGGACGGATGACACAGCGAAATCCAGCACAAAAACTCCTGAAGGAAAGGGCCAGCGCTTAATCATTTGCCACGCTGGCACAGCTACAGGTTTTGTGCCGAATTGCCTGTGGGCTTTTAAGTCAGTGAAAACAACGGAGTACCACGAGGAAATGAATTTCGAAAACTTTAAGAATGAATTTCGAAAACTTTAAGAATGAATGTAGGGAATCAGCGCGCGGGCCCCGCAAACACGTCTGCGCGCGGCGAACAATTTCCATCAATGCGACACCCCGCAGAAGCCGCCGCCTTTTACGTGTGTGTCAGTTATATACCCACGACACAAGCGCCACACGGCAGAATTTGTAACTTATTGTATATAATAGCTTTAAGGATTTCTTATGTAAATAAATAACCTCTCCTGATTGGTGTAGCATAGTTTATAAGCTCGATGAAATAATGTCGGGTTAACGACAAATTTGGCAATATAACTAGCCCCATTTTCTGAAATAAACACAGTTCCTCTTCGCTCTGTCTTTTCTTCCTTGGCTACGGTAACCCTCCGGTCCAAGTAGTCAGAGCACCCTAGCGACGGTACAACGGTTCAGCAGTGAACCTGGCCGGTCTAGGGGCATCAGCCAGCTGGCAAAGATATTAGGGCAGTACCTACCTCACGGGTCAGTGACCCCAATAACAGCTGACCCCAAATCAGCTGGGCTGAAACTCGGTCAGTAGTCAGCTGAGCCATAGTCCGGTTAGGCGGAGGCCATAGACCGACATTGGTGACCCCTGACGAACCCGAACAGCTGATACCGACGACGTACCTACGATATCATACGCACTTTTGCACGCACGCATCAGCTGATTGCAATACCGAGTGCAACAACCTACGTACATCATGTCTACAGAGGAAATCACACCTGATAGTAACACACCTGGCAACAACAGCAACGTCGCTATGATATCACTACCGGCGCGCCTACCACCTTTCTGGCGGCAAAACCCGCGATTATGGTTTGCTCAATTCGAAGCGGCCATCGCGGCGAGCAAAATAGGGGAAGAGCAGAAATTCAATCTAGTAATGCCACTACTGGGTTGCAACGACTTAGAACAGATTGCAGACATAATTCTCAACCCACCTGCTACCGGCAAGTACACCGTGCTAAAAGAAAGACTCATATCAACGTATCAGGAATCTGATCATCGCCAGCTGCAAAAATTACTTAGTGGTCTTGAACTAGGCGATTCGAAACCGAGTCAGCTGCTACGTAAAATGCGAGAACTAAGTGGAAAATTACTAACAGATGAAGCACTACGCGTCATATGGCTGAACCATTTACCGACTCAAATACGCGGCATATTATCAGTAAATACAGAATCATCACTTGAAACCCTAGCCGCCATGGCTGATAAAATGATAGAACATTTCGAACCCATCACAGCCGCAGCCATAACTACATCGATATCCGTGTCAAACCCATCACAAAGACAAAACGAAACAGTTGCTACATCTACGGTCGAAAAACTACAACTCGACTTAATTACGAAACAAGTAGAGAAATTATCCCTCGAAGTAGCAGACCTACGTTCGAATCAATTTCGACCGACGACGCGAAACGCCTACCGCCAACCACGCGGCAACGAGCGCTTTGACGACAGGCGAAACTATCAGGCGCGTTCAAGTTCGCGCACGCGTCGGCAGCCGGGCGACCCAGACTGGCTATGTTATTATCATCTACGATTTGGCAATAATGCTCGTAAATGTGCAGAGCCATGTGCCAAAAGTAATTCCAATACGAAACCGAACACAAATAAGCAACAGGAAAACTAAATAAGACATCGACAGTGGCGGGTGTCGATGGTAATCAAAGCCACCGCCTATGTATAATAGACAGAAACAATAAAGAAAAATTCCTCATCGACACTGGAGCTGATATTTCAGTGTTAGCCGCAAGAAACAAAAAGTATTCACAGTCTACTGAAAGCAATTACAAATTATTTGCTGCAAACGGAACCCACATTCGTACCTATGGCGAGCGCACACTTGAACTCAACTTAGGTTTACGTAGAAGCTACAAGTGGACATTCACTGTTGCCGATGTCAAGACTTCAATATTAGGCGCAGATTTCCTAGCAAAACACAAGCTATTAGTTGACTTGCATCAGAAGAAACTCATCGATAGTGTCACAGATCTCACCGTGAACACTATTAGCATACATAATACAGAAGAATCAGTCTACATTATCAACCAAAATCACGCATATCACGACATTCTGAAGCAATTCCCAGACATTTTACGACCCATGACAATCAAATCAACAGTAAAACACAACGTCACTCACCGTATAGAAACAAAAGGACCGCCCATATACTCCCGACCACGCCCACTTCCACCAGATAAGTACAAAGCTGCCAAGTTAGAATTCGCAAA
Source organism: Eilema sororculum (assembly GCA_914829495.1). Classification (NCBI taxonomy): domain Eukaryota; kingdom Metazoa; phylum Arthropoda; class Insecta; order Lepidoptera; family Erebidae; genus Eilema; species Eilema sororculum. Next base: position 7,172,487 of record OU618533.1, read on the forward strand.
ACTAATGGAAATGGGCATCTGTGAACCAGCTAACAGCCCATGGGCCAGTCCACTGCTCGTGGTAAAGAAAAAAGATGGTTCTTTACGTGTATGTGGTGACTACAGAAGACTAAATGCTGTCACAATTCCCGACAGATATCCGATACCCAAAATACAAGATTTTACCTACCAACTACATGGTAAAGTACTATTCTCGAAGCTCGACATGAAAATGGCATATTACAGTATACCTATCGAAAAAGAAGACGCCGCAAAAACAACTATCACCACACCCTTCGGTGCATTTTTTTTTCAAGGTCATGACGTTTGGCCTAATGAATAGTTCGTCTTCATTTCAAAGATTCATGCACGAAGTACTACGCGGCCTTGACGACATCTGTTTCTGCTTCATCGACGACCTACTCATTTACTCGGGAGAAAACGAAGAAGAACACAAAAACAACGTAAAGAAAGTTCTAGAACGCTTAAACCACTATGGCGTAACACTCAACATCGAAAAGTGCGAGTTCGGCAAGAAAAAAATCCAATTCCTCGGTTACGAAGTTTCATCAGACGGAATCAAACCCACAGACGAACGCATTCAAGCCATACTAACATATCCCAAACCAAGTACAGTACAAGAATTACGAAGATTTTTAGGTATGATCAACTTCTATCGAAGCTGCCTACCCAATCAAGCCAATCATCAGTACCTACTCAATAGGTACCTACACAACGCCAAGAAGAATGATAAATCACCTATCCAATGGACACTCGAAGCCGAAAAAGCATTTCAACAATGTCAACAAAGTATTCTCGATGCAACTACATTAACTCATCCGATACCGAACGCTCCATTGTGCCTACTCACTGACGCTTCAGACACTGGCATAGGCGCTGTGCTACAACAGAAGGTCGACGGCATATGGAAACCACTCGCATTCTATTCGAAAAACATGAACGACACACAACGAAGATACAGTGTATACGATCGCGAATTACTAGCTATGTATACCGCTGTTAAGAGCTTACGACGGCTGATAGAGGGCAATGAACTCACTATATATACCGATCACAAACCTCTGACCTTCGCACTCACAAGATCAGCCAACAACAGTGACACGCCGAGAAGAGAAAGACAACTTCACTACATAAGTCAGTTCTGTACGAGTATCAAGTTCATTCAAGGTGAATACAACACAGCTGCTGACGCCTTATCACGAATTACCGAGATTGAGATACTGAACAAAACTATCGACTACAACAAATTATCCATAGATCAAGAGAAAGACACAGAATTAGAAACATGTAAACAACAGTCAAACCTCAAATTCGCCCGTGTGAGTCTACCCGGTCATCAACCCCTACCCATATGGTGCGAAGTATCAACTGCAAACATTCGACCATACCTACCAGTGACTTACCGGCAAGCAGCTTTCAAAGCACAGCACGATCTAAGTCATCCGGGCATTCGCGCTACTAGAAAACTCATAACATCCAAATTCTTCTGGCCTTCTATGAATAAGGACGTAACTACATGGGCAAAATCATGCATCGGCTGTCAGCGCGCAAAAATTCTAAGACACGTTATCAGTCCCCTCGGTGAGTTTCAAGAGTCATCGCGTTTCGAACACGTACATCTGGACATCGTCGGACCTCTATGCACATCAAACGAATATCGATACATAGTCACTATGATAGATCGATGCACAAAATGGATTGAAGCTGTACCTACACGTGACATCACCGCTGAAACAGTGACAAAGGCAGTTTACGACGGGTGGATATCACGATTCGGATGTCCCCTACGAATCACAACAGACCAAGGTAGACAGTTCGAATCATCACTATTTCGCACACTAATGCAGAGACTTGGTATTAATCGAATACGTACGACTCCGTTCCATCCTCAAGCAAATGGATTCATAGAAAGAAGACATCGGTGTTTGAAAGCTTCATTAATGGCCAGATGTGCAGGTACCAAATGGAGTGAAGAGCTACCTACAGTACTACTAGGACTACGCACCGCACTATGTAAAGATACATCTGTAAGTCCCGCACTTATGACTTACGGATCTACACTACGAATTCCGTCGGATTTCTTTGTGCCTACTAAGCCAAACATTGATGACGCAGAATTCGTCCGCCAGCTCACCGAAACAATGACGTCACTATTACCAAAGCAAAAGGTACATTCATCAAAACATCCCTTCGTATACAAAGAACTCGAAACTTGTACTCATGTGTTCCTGAGAAATGACACTGTGCGAAAACCTTTGACCCCACCATATGACGGCCCTTACAAGATTATCCAACGAAGTCAAAATGGCAAGTTTTTCACCATTCAACTACCAAATCGTCAGACATGTGTAACAATAGACAGACTGAAGCCAGCGTATGTATATAATGAGACCCCTGAAACAGACGAACCGCAATCTCGGAGCACGGGGCCAGCAACAAATATACTTCGCGAACCTACTACGTCATCGAGTCCACCCAATTCCAAATACTCTACGACTACAAATTCCAAAAAAACTACAAGTGCCAGCTCTGCCAGCAACAACAAACAAGACCCTTACATGACTCGTACGGGAAGAAAGGTAAAACCAAACGTACGTTTCTCTTAGAGGGGGGTACCTGTAGGGAATCAGCGCGCGGGCCCCGCAAACACGTCTGCGCGCGGCGAACAATTTCCATCAATGCGACACCCCGCAGAAGCCGCCGCCTTTTACGTGTGTGTCAGTTATATACCCACGACACAAGCGCCACACGGCAGAATTTGTAACTTATTGTATATAATAGCTTTAAGGATTTCTTATGTAAATAAATAACCTCTCCTGATTGGTGTAGCATAGTTTATAAGCTCGATGAAATAATGTCGGGTTAACGACAAATTTGGCAATATAACTAGCCCCATTTTCTGAAATAAACACAGTTCCTCTTCGCTCTGTATTTTCTTCCTTGGCTACGGTAACCCTCCGGTCCAAGTAGTCAGAGCACCCTAGCGACGGTACAACGGTTCAGCAGTGAACCTGGCCGGTCCAGGGGCATCAGCCAGCTGGCAAAGATATTAGGGCAGTACCTACCTCACGGGTCAGTGACCCCAATAACAGCTGACCCCAAATCAGCTGGGCTGAAACTCGGTCAGTAGTCAGCTGAGCCATAGTCCGGTTAGGCGGAGGCCATAGACCGACAAGATGCTATACGCAATCATATTTATGGTTACTACCTACGAGGTGAACTACCGACCTGCCAGAAGTTATTATCTTCATTAAAAGCTGCAGAACTCTTCAAAGGCGGTGCTACTTCTCTTAGAATTGTTTTGAAAAAATGTGGATTCCGCTATAAAAAATGTGACAAGAGAAAAATATTAATGGAGCGTACTGACATAGCTTTACTACGATGCGATTTTCTTCGCAAAATCAAACAAATTGATAACTGGGAGAAGGTAGTATACCTTGATGAGACATGGCTGAACGCCAATCATACTGTAGGTAAGGCATGGACGGATGACACAGCGAAATCCAGCACAAAAACTCCTGAAGGAAAGGGCCAGCGCTTAATCATTTGCCACGCTGGCACAGCTACAGGTTTTGTGCCGAATTGCCTGTGGGCTTTTAAGTCAGTGAAAACAACGGAGTACCACGAGGAAATGAATTTCGAAAACTTTAAGACATGGTTTATAAAACTATTAGAAAATTTGAATGAGCCTCACTATATTTTAATGGACAATGCTTCATATCACTCAGTTCAAATTAACAAACCCCCCAGCAGCAATAACAAAAAAGCTGAAATTATAGAGTGGTTACACGGCAATGGTGTGGAAACTGACAGTCAGATGTTAAAAAAAGAGTTGGTTAGACTGTTGAACTTTCACAAACAACAGACGCACCCATCATATTTTTTGGATGAATTGGCCAAATCAAATGGACACACGGTAATTCGGTTACCGCCCTATCACTGCCAATATAATGCAATCGAGTTGATATGGGCGCAGATCAAAAGTATCTATATTTTTTATTTATATAATATTATGTACCTATATGCATATATTTCTAAAAATCATTACTGAATGTACAAATATTTTCAGGTCATGCAGCTAGGCATTACACAACTCCGCCATTCACGGCAAATAAAATGATGGTTTTATTGGAAGAAGCTTGCGCTCAAGTGACAGCTGACGATTGGCGAAAAGTGGTCGAAAGAACGAAGAAAATTTGCTTACAAGACTGGGATCGAGATGTACAATACGACAATATCATTGACCAACCGTTAATAATAAACGTCACGGATAGCTGCAGTTCAGACTCAGATTTTGAAGATCCGATTGACCCTGTATCAGATTCAGATTGATATAAATAAAATACAAACTCAAAGCATTTGTTTTATATTTCCAACAAATTATCGATATTTTGTTTATCGATGTGTCCCTTCTTAGTTGATAACAGCTTGACGACGTAAGTTTTGCAGCACGTACCATGTACATTTGCATTGAGTTTTTTTCTATTATTTCCGAACATTACGTAATAATTTCTTAATATTCATTTTTATAATTTACAATTGTACACAATTATGATTTTTTCGTCTTTTTAATGGACCTCTAAAGGATTTGATGTGATAGGACGTCAGTACAATGTTAAGCGCTAACGAACTGTCATAGGGATCATCATTCGGCGTGCGGATTATAGTAATCGGAAGCTTAGTGATTAAGGAGTCTGCCTTACGATCGAGAGGTCCCTTGTTCGAATCCTGGCCATTACACTATCGACGTGAACCCACTCCTAGCACAAACAATTTAGCTTGGTTGGAGTAGTTAGAGGGAATATTAGTAATTTCGATTCTAGGTAATATTCTTAAAAAAAAACCAGAGCCTACCTAACTGAAATTGCGTGAACATAATTAAAATTTCGTCATGAACTAGTAAACCTATTACTTACCCTGTGGTCATGAATACTTACATACTTAGCACGAGTTGAATCAGTGGATTTGAGCCTGTAATTTATCAATCGCATGCCTGAGATTGAGACTCAACCTAAGTATTACAAGGCTATCCTTTTAATAAATTTAGGTCTATACCTAAACTAGTGAGATTAGATTAGGCGATGTCCTAGTTTGTTTATTTACTTTCATTGTATCATATCATAATAAGTAATCTATCTAATCAAACTTTTGATATAATCATGACTATCTATCTATTATACAACCCTTGCTAATTAGATAAGTATAAATGGATTCAAATAAATCGCGATTGAAGAAAATGGTTTTATTTCAATCAATATGTAGGTAAGTACTTCTACTTTTATATAATTGTTTTTCTTTTTGGGTAGATACATGAGGCCTATGATCGTCGGCGTCCAAGATCTGAAAGCTCGGTACGGTACCCCTGCTCATTGAGGGATGAGCCTTAATTTCCTTCCCGGGTTGAAGAGTAAGAAGGCAGTCGCTCGCGTAAAAGTTAGAATAAGCCAATCCATAGGTATAGAGTAGTAGTAGTACTAGTGGACTTGCGTGATGTTAATTAAGAAGAGCAAGTGCTTTCTGACTTGACTTTTATTCAACCGAACCGTTCCCCTGTATTTGAAAGCCTAAATCCCAAAAACCTGATCCTAACTACATAACCGCAATATCTCCCGTGGCGGGACGGCCGTGCCGTCGATAAGCAAAAGACAAACGAAACGTCTCCTAAGATTAGACCGAACTAATCTAAGAACAAGGGACAATAACGGGTCACTGTCCCCTCAACAAGCACTTATACACCATCGGTGTCACGGACAGTCCCCTCTGCAGGGGGTGTTTCGGCGCCGAGGAAACGGCCGCCCACGTAATACTGGACTGCGAGACAGTGGCCAATCAACGATCCCAAATCCTCGGCACACTGAGATCGCTCCGCGAAGCCCCCAGTAAGCTTCTGCGCTTCTGGGCGGAGCTAGGCTGGCTACTCTTCACGTAAAATAGCCCTAGAAGAGAAGCTAAGTGCGAACAAAAGAGTCCCCTATCTTATCCTATCTCCCGTGGCTTCTACAGGCAGTCACTTCGAGGCAAATATCGAAGTAAGGCCGTTAGTAGTTGACCAATACTGACAGCCAACTACAATTGAGTAGGAAAAAAGGCACTAAAGATGAATAGTGGTTGTCTCACGGGGGAACGAAAAAAAAAACCAGCAAACAGATTTTAAAGATATTTATTGGACGGGTATTATCTCCAAGTATTATTACTACAGGCCAAGAAATACACTTAAATACAGTATACATACTTATATGTATTTTTTTGACACTGAACATACCTATTCTAAAAAGAAAATCATATATTTTAAAATTTATTACCTACCACTAATATATCACATTTTTTGATAAACAGGTCTTATAATTACTTAATGTCGCTATTTATTTCTTTTTATACACATTATGAACCGACTTCAAAGACACATTTTGCCTAAGATGTTTCCTATTTATTTTGATTAGATTCGTTTATGAATCTACCTCGCATTATTAACTAATGCGAATGCGAATTTTATAATATTTAAACCTACAGAAATAGAATAGCACTGAGTTGGAAACATCACAAAAATAATAACACCATATTGCTGAGCTTACACTAAATGGCAGTATGTATAATCCGACGATGAAGTGGGCATTGTAGAATTTACGTGTCTAGTAAAAAATGGATAACTTTGAAAAGTGTGTAGGAATATTATGGCCCTTTAAAAACACAATTTTATATATATTTTAAGACCAAGTTATAATTTCTACCGAAGTACAAAAAATATCCAAATTGCAACATAAAATCAGAAAAATTCAATGGTACCTGAAATTAGTCTGTTATTTGCTGCATTTAATTATTAAATTAAGAAAATACACATACAATATGTCTTACAAAAAGGGACACTTCAGTATTCTTTTATCCCAAATAATACTAAATCTATATCGAACCAACAGATCGAAGAACAGATCTTGTTGGTTTTAGTTCAAAGATTTTTTCCAATGATATCAATTTTTACTATACACCTTGTTCTACAAATCCCCGCATCTCAACCGAAACAAACTTACTCGACTATGAATTATCATTACTTCAACTTAAAACAATGAGCACCAAAATACATACAATAAGGCAACTATGTAACAAATGCACTAGATTAAACTAAAAATATTTAGTTAATGTATCTAGTAGTGCGGTTCACATTATAATAGTATCCTAAAAGAGTAAGTCCTCTAAGTAAATATCAATGTAAGTATATCAAAGACTTCTAGCTATTTCACGGAGCTATATATATAGGAAACAGGGAATGCTCAAGACGGGACTTGATCCCATACACTATCAGTCAGTTTTGCTGAGCTACTGAGATAGTGAACATACTAATTGCTGTAAAGTTTTATTAAGATAGTATCTAGCTATTATTCAAAACATGTGCTGTACAAATGTATTATCATTGGCCATGACTAAGTCAAATGCGACATTATATTATAGAAATTTGGTTGTAACAAATTTAAATAAACATATGTAACAAAAAATTCTAAGAATATTAGGTCTATATGTTGTAAATCTTAAGTCTTTAGGCTGAAAATGTATGCTCACACGTAATGCAAATGAATCTTGAGAAAAATATATAGAATATTGCGAGTATTGGAATTATAAATCTGTGGTATTAGGATATATTTCAACATTATTAGATTTGTATAGGGTTCAGATATATCGCATAAAAATTAAGAAATAATAACTAAGTATAAAAATAGAACTGAATGTTCATACCATATTGGTAACTTACATTCTAGGAGGTACCTATGTATAATTAATTCCCAAAGTGGTTGCAGCATTTTTATTATTATTACAAAGAAAGAAATTCTAAAATGAATCAAGTATAATGTGTCGTAGTTTGAGCAATAATATAACAATAATTATTTTTAACTTAAAAGTAATATGTACAATAGTATTCTGACGTTATAATAACCGAAAAATAACATTGTTATAATGGAAATTTGGTACAAAATGTATTTGGACGCATTTATGATTGTAGATTTGGCTGAAAATCTTACAGAGATTAGACTGTCAATAAATATCGAGATACTGCAGCAAGGGGTCAGAATCGTGTTTCAATAATATCAACAGATATTGACTGCCTAATTCCTACCAAAGAGCTAGTAAGTAGCTTTATTTTTATTTATTTTTTGCAATATACAATTTGCAAAAAAAAAATTACAATCAGATCTCCAACCATTTATTTGCGTAATTAAACTAGAGATCAACCTGGTAAACATATAACATAATATGTACAACAAGTACTGTAGGCAGTACAGAAATTTGAAGCAACAATCAATGAATATACACGAGTATTATGAATAAGTACAATGCACACGACATGTGATGTGTCCGTAAACATTTCATTATACAATTATGGCACACGCGATCACTTAAATATTTTTAATAATATTTTGCAAGTTCAAATTTCGTATACCAACCGATCCAACACTACTACTCAAGGAAAACGTATGATAATCTGTCTCTAAAACATGAATAATGAATACAGAATTGGCTGGAGGCATAAAGCGTAAGGTATATCAAAGGTTCCCGGCAGAGTGGAATTTGGACCACTACATCTATTCCCAAGCGGTATCGTACAAGGCGGCTAAGGGATAGGGCTGTTTAACATCAGACAGATATACAGCCCAGATTCAGCAGTGCTCGGAATACGACAATAGGCAATAGGAAAAAAAAAAAAAAACAAACAAAACAAAAAAACAAATACATTGATTCGTGAAATGTGGGTGTTATTAGCCAATGCCTAACTCTCCGGGGACAAAGGCGTGTTTATATGTATGTATAATCGAAGCAAAATTGCGCAAGACGCGATCGTGAAGCAAAATCGCGTCGATAAAAATGAATTTGCTATAATTATGCCTTACGCTTTGTGCCTTTTGCCGTGCCTGTGTAATACACGCCTTATCTAGCAGTTTTGGAATAGTTAAAACACGATAATCAAGAAAATATTCAATGAATCTTTAATGTTCATAGTGAGGCGATGCGCGTACGCATAAGTGTTTACCACGCCTCGTCTGTAAACCATGTGTTTGCAATTAGGCGCCAAAGCAATTGACATTTAATAGACATTAAATAATGTAAATGTTAACTGTAGCATTTTGATTAAGGATATTAGAAAAATGTGGTATCACTATGTCAGGAAAGCCGCAAAAATATTATTGTAAGTGTAACACATGATGATTAATAAATCCTTACTTAATATTATAAATGCGAAAGTAACTCCGCCTGTCTGTCTGTATGTTACGCTTTCACGCCCAAACCACTGAACCGATTTTGATAAAATTTAGTATAGGGATAGATTAGACCTTGAGAAAGGACATAGGCTATGTTTTGTCGCGATAACCGACAGCCAAGCGGGCAGAGCCGCGGGCAAAAGCTAGTATTTTATAGTAGCAACAGAAATTTTTTTTCAATGGTTTGAAGAGTTTCAATGATGTAATTTTGATTTATCATAATCTACTCATTAAACTGTATCTTGTTAGCTTAAATATATCCCCAACCTTGTCACGCCTTAGGTAGAAAAAGAGAAGGGATACATTTTAGTTATATTCCTTTTCGTTTGTTAGACAGACATTTAGATTTTTTCCTGAAGTAGTAGAGTAGATGTAACCTTATTCACTTATAACAATTTCTATATCAAACTAGCACCATTCCTCTCACTGGCAGTGATGATCTAACACCAAAATCACTCAATTTCCTTACCTACTACATTTTTGACTCGCTTAGTGACGATTGAATTTTCTAGAATGTATACCGAATATTCTCGAACGCACGAAGCAGAAAGAGAAACTTGTTGCATTTTACTATGAGATTTGCATTGTTTTTCAGCATTGTATGTCTGTTTAATGATGTCATGACACATATTCGATTCCCAGTTTAGGTTTTTTAGATTTTTCTGTTGCTTAATGTCCAGCAGTAGCACAGAATTTAAACTCGTGTTCCAAGAGACAGCCCTCTGATCAAAACTGGAATAAAAAATGTAACTGACTGGGCAGTTTTTGTTCCTAGGAGTTCTTTGTGGTAGTTTTTAGGGAGACTTTGGTTTGCACGCAACTTTGGTTGTATATAAGACTAATGGGAACAAAAGGACTCACTAATTCTGTATCAAAAAACCACAGTACAGCCTCCTAAACAAGAGGCACAGTCGCTAGTAGAATGGAAGAATAGATTGATTCTTCTTCTAGGATTAAGACATATTTAAATGTTTATGACAGTCGTAAACATATGTCAATTTCATATATAGATATTTCTATTATACTAACGAACAATTAGTACTCCTCACTTATCTACGAAGGGTAGTACTACTAGGAATACAGCAAAACGAACCCTTTCAAATAAATAAACAGACATACAGACAGTAAAGGGCACAGGATAAAGATAAAATCTATTTTAGAATCTCTCTGCTTCGCGGACGAATATTATGTAACAAGTCAAAATTAGCACAGCCCTAAGCGCGCGCCTTGGCGGGAACAAAAATATTTCGTTCACATTCCATACTAAGTATTGCTTACATGAATCACTATAAAAAACCCCTTGTCATTAATGTCACAGTTTGTATGTTTGTCAGTCGACCGCACGGGGATTTTTCACTTTTTATTCACTTTTTCACAGCCTATTTAGGAACTTAGTTTCACAAAACCGAAGTAACTATATCCAGGTCTGAGCCAGACCGTTCGGTTTGGTTCTCTTTGCGCGATGTTTAATGTTTCTCCCTTGTGTAGTCTTGCGACTGTTTGAACGGAGCAAGACATTTGAGATTTGTTTAGAGGACGGTTGCTGGAGTCGTCTCCTGTTGAGCATGTGCTGAGGAGGCGAGCGTCTTGCCGCCGCCGTGCCCATATGAAGTAGCAGTTTGGTGATTGTGTGAGGTACACCAGCTGTAAAGATAGAAAAGTAACGTAAATTACTTGATTCAATGAGCAGTTTTCCAGTAGGTACATAATCAGTTGCTTTTTAAAATCATCAAGAGATGGCGCTAGCATAGCTTTTGGTAGTTTCTTTTTAATTTGCATTGTGGAGGCCAATTTAGTCTGTGGCAAGAAAGAACTGAACGAATGTCTCGATTTGATTATTTGCTGCTTCTGAAGCGTTCAAGTTTGTTTGTATGTAATATTGCAACTTCAAAGAGTTGATACCTACATAATTTTAGATAAGTAATAATACATTGTAGTAAATACAATAATCTTTGTTTTCAGTAATATGTAATTAATATTCAATATGCGGTGTGCTGTTCATACATACAGAAAACATTTGATTCCATAAGAAATTACATTACGAAATCAATGGATTAGGGCACACTCTTCTTACCAAAAGTGCCGACTGCGCCATCTAGCCCGTCTTTAGGAAAGCTTTGAATACCTACTTGAAAACTGCTCATTGACAAACTGACAATACAATATTTTTTGAATACAGGAAATATTTGGGTTAAAGAAGTGGAACGGGGTTCAAAGAATGTTACGAGTCACGAGCGAAGCCGGCCTCTCTGGCTTAGCTTGTGAGCTAAACAGAAGATGCAGCGGGAACGGGATCAGAACTCCACGCAGGCGGAGCCGCGGACAACAGCTAGTAAACGATTATACCTAGAATAGTTTACGATGGTGACCCTCTTTCCGAGACTGCCTTTAGCTTACCATCAGGCGAGGTGAAGTCAAATTGACGTGTCCTTTATAAAAAAGGTTTCTTCAAAAATGAAGATATAACTTTTCTGTTCTCCATCCGACAGTAAACATACAACCCAAAATAAAGTGCCCGCTAGACGGCAATAGGCTCATCTCATTTTACGTGGGTCCGAAAATCATAATTGAAGATATGTGCGTGTTAATTAATACACCTCTGCCTACCCCTTCGGGGACTTACAGGTGTGAGTATATATGTAGTAACATTTTGTTCAGCCTAGGAATCGAATCCAGGACGCACGCACGGAATCCACAATATAGGTAGTTAATTATTTTCCGCATGATATCTCTCGATTTTGTATTTCGCGGTCACATCGGTTCAATGACTGCTTGGGAACTACTATGTGGTTATAACATTACATTTATGGGATTTATTACAATTGCGGTAGTTTGTTTAATGATATCACTCAATGTGACAATAGAAGACTATACTTTTTGATATTTTTTGCTCAGAAAATAATGCTTTGAGGCGACAGGATATTAATTTGTATGAATTTTTTTATAGCATTTATTTTGCTAACTTATAAATTCGAAATACATCGGGAAAAATGAAGCGTTCAAGTGGGACTTGAACCCACGACCTTTCCCTTACAGGGGGAATGCTCTTCCAACTGAGCTATTCAACCACACCGTCGCGTCGTAAAGACAAATTATAAATAGGAGCGAAGTTTTCCTTGTGAGATTCAGGTGTGGCTCAATAGCTCAGTTGGAAGAGCATTCGCCCTGTAAGGGAATGTCGTGGATTCAAGTCCCACGACGTATTTCGGACATGATACTAAGTTTATTTGGTTAAAGAACACGTATTCTAATGTAAGTTTGTGGGGCATGTTTGTTACTCTTTCAACGGCTGGACAGATCTGGATGAAATGGCACATATCACACTTTGTAAATGCAATGTCGATACTTACACTTCATTTGTATAAACTCTAGCTTGATTAACAATAACACGGTACTTTTACCATGTCCCCATTTAACTACGGCTAACCGCATTGTATTTACGTCATGTTATACCACATAAACATAAACATAAACGTCACAATATTACATTATTTGGAACGGCGCTGTATACGGGTTTACATGCTTACTCATACTACTAGTGGCAAGGAGTTCCTATAACACAATTCTTACTGGGTCGCATGGTGTGAGTTATGTTTTCCAAGAGATTCCTGTTCGAAAATTTTCACCCTTCGCCTTTGATGTAAACTTATTGATTGACATAACATAAACTTTTTTTTTTTTTTTTTTTTATGGATTAGGGAGGCAAACGAGCAGACGGATCGCCTGATGGTAAGCGATTACCGCCGCCCATGGACACCCGCAACACCAGAGGAGTCACAAGTGCGTTGCCTTCCTTTTAAAAGAGAGTACGCTCTTTTCTTGAAGGTTTGAAGGTCGTAATGGTTCGGAAATACCGCTGGTGGCAATTCATTCCACAGTTTAGTTGTGCGAGGCAGAAAGTTTCTCGAGAAACGCACAGTTGTGGACCGCCAGCTGTCCAGATGGTGAGTGTGGAACTGCTGTCGCGTGGAACGATGGCGGAAAGAGGCGGCGGGGATCAATCCGAACAATTCCTCGGAGCACTCCCCATAGTATAGGCGATAGAAGATGCAAAGCGAAGCCACATCTCTACGCAGTGCCAAAGAGTCTAGCCGATTTGAAACATCCCGGCAGTTGACGATTCGAGTCGCTCTCCGTTGGATGCGGTCCAGAGGGAGAAGTTGGCACTGAGGTGCTCCTGCCCAGAGATGAGAACAGTATTCCATATGTGGCCGTACTTGCGCCTTATAAAGTTGTTGGCGGTGAGCCGGAGTGAAATACTGTCTCGATCTATTGAGTACACCCAGCTTCTTCGAGGCCAATTTAGCTTTACCCTCTAAATGACCGCGAAACTGGACTTCGCTCGATATGTCAACACCAAGTATTCCAATATCGACTGAGACAGTTAAGGGGGTGCTCTCAAAACGAGGGACTACGACCAACGGCTGTTTTTTTGCGGTGAAAACTCACGCCTGTATTCCCCGAAGGGGTAGGCTGAGGTGCTAGCACCCACATTTCGCCAGTTTATGTTTAGGTCCCAATGTAATGGGTGGCGAGCCTATTGCCATTAACCGGGCACTTATAAACCTGCGATAAATACACACATAACTTCGAAAAGTATCGTAAAGTCATTGGTGTGTGCCATGGTAAACCTGGGATCGACCTCGGCTCAGCAGTCCATTACCCATACCACTAGGCTACCGCAGGTTTTCCTCTACTTATTATTTGTTGATAACTTATTGATTGATAGCCAGAGATAATAGTTTACTATAGGATCGACAGTGTAGCGAGCCGTCCCGGCTTCGCATGGAATTTTTTTCACATCTCTACTTAATATTATAAATGCGAAAGTAACTCAGTCTGTATGTTAAGCTTTCACGCCTAAACCACTGAACTGATTTTGATGAATTCATGTAGGGGTAGATTAGACCTTGAAAAAGGACATAGGCTATGTTTGGTCGCGAAAACTAGTAGAATATGTAGGAAGTAGGATAGATTTGATCAGTAAAAAACTTACCTGTGCATAAATTAAATACAGGCCACCTTCTTTAATGACCACGAGGTTGTTTTCTAGACCTATTTTGTCTTCGCTGCTTTTAGAGGACACATCCTCATCGCGCACCCACGGCCCTACGGTAGCTGAAAAGAAGAGAAACAAAATTTAATACACGTGAATCCATACTAATATTATAAATGCGAAAGTAACTCTGTCTGTCTGTATGTTACGCTTTCACGCCTAAACCACTGAACAGATTTTGATGAAATTAGACCATGAGAAAGGACATAGGCTGTTTGGTCGCGATAACCGACATCCACGGCTCGGCTGACTCTAAACTAGGCTGGTGTCGATCCAGCAGGATCTAGTTATCATACGAACATCTATGGCAGTCGTTAGGGATAGTTGGAGCCTTAAAAGTGCAACAACTGATCTAACTGCAATACTTCGATATCCTCAGAGTGAATTTCACGGAAAATATCAAAGTTCAGCCAAGCCTACACTTACGACTGAAAAAGCGGAACCCGGATTCCTAAAGGACTCTCTGAATACCGTCAGTTCTGGGGTTTTATGTGTTACGAGACGTTGAGGACAGGTGACAGGCGCTGCACAGTAAATATTTAAGTTTTGCCTGAAAACTTCTCCAACTGTTGGGATTGAGAAAGGTTTCAGAGGGCTTTCCTGTAGGATGTCTTCTCCTCAGTTATTTGTCATGTTATCTTTCACGCAATCCATTATCTTTCTTAGGCATGTCTCTGTTCGTAAAGCTTTCTAATAGTATTATGGCGGCTTGGCGAATATTGTGGTAAATGTATCTTTACAGAATTGGCCCAAAGATTGCATTTTGAATGAATATAAAACGACTGCATACTATTATATGCGTAAGATGTTGTGTTGTGGAGTCAAGAACCCGTATAAAACAGGTAAGTGGCAAGTACTCAAATGGTACAAAAAAATGAAGCAGGTAAAGGTTAATTTTACGATTTTCTGAACAAAACGCATCGTTTCAAGAGGTCTCAAGTGTAAATATTTATGTTACAAGTTATCAGTAAACACTTATTAACTAAGGGTGCGATTACGAATACTTCATTATCTTAGAAACATATCGCATACTCATTAGTTTTAAAATTAGTTACTGTTTTCTTTCATTGACGCGCGATAACAAACTGGAATCTATTTTATCTATTCTGTGCTGGAATGCTTTGCCCGCGCACATGTTTCTCTCCCTATAACTCCGTGAAAAAGCATCTATCGAGGTCGTCAATTGTATCCAAAGTTCTCTTACTCTTTTGCTTGATATGTCAAATCACTTGATTTTTTTAATAGAATATTACTTAGCAACCGATATCCTATTAACATTATAAACGTGAAAGTTTGTAAGTATGTTTGTTGTTTTTATTTACTTTTTTATTATATATTTTTAATTTTCACGTCTAAACGTCTGGAGTGATTTTAATAAAATTTGGTACGGAGTTAGACGACACCCTTTTTTTTTTATCATGCGATAAATCCCCACGGATACCACCCCCACGGAGCCGGTAGAGGCGGTTATGTCGGACTCGAACCGACTAAAACGCACGCCGTCTTGGGTCCTTGGTTGCCGGAGATGAGATTGCCAAAAGCATATCTCTCGCACCCCGGCAGACCCAGGACCATGTCTTTCGAGATGGCCCCCTTAGCCGACACCCTGGATTAACACATAGGCTATGTTTGGTCGCTATAATCGACATCCACGCGTACGGAGCGCGGGCAAAAGCTAGTAACTAATATTCCTTCTAACCAGCTGTCGCGAAGCCTGCACCAGGGCTTCGTTTGTCAACCACTAGGTGTACCGGCTTAACTGAGGTTGACTTGGACACCGAAAGTTTCGATGGAACATCAAAACAAAAAAGACAGACAGAGACAAAATTTACATGACTATTCGGCTAATATAAACGCGCGTGTTCACGTTTTACGGACGGTCAATCGGAATAAGGGGACTGTATATTAACAATGAGAAATAACATGGTATTGTTTTTAAAGCTCCATTTGGTGATCTGACTCACTACTTGATAACACCTACGCTTTCCGTAGTTAAAGGGCCAGACAGCTTAAATACCCTTTTTAGTACAAATTGATTTTAAACTAAAGCAATTATTTCGCTTCAAGTGGTCGGGCTTTCCGATTAAATACGTTTGTCGTTTTAATTCGAATACGTAAAAGGTAATATAATATCTAGTTGACCGCATAGTTCTGTGAATGAATAATGGGTTTTATATATGAATGATTTTTTATAGCATTTATTATGCTAACTTTAAAGTTCGAAAAACATCGAAAAAAATGAAATGCACAAGTGAGACTTGAACTCACGACCTTTCCCTTACAGGGAAAATGCTCTTCAAACTGAGCTATTGAGTTTTTATACATAACGTAACATAAACTCACGCCTGTATTCCCCGAAGGGGTAGGCAGAGGTGCTAGCACCCACATTTCGCCAGTTTATGTTTTTAGGTCCCAATGTAATATTGAGTTTTTACAGGTTTTATATATTCGTGTCGTGCCGTGTGTGTTCCCGGTGGCGTAGAATAGGGCTACCCCATCTCTTCTGTGGGTGTCGCAGAAGGTGACTAAAGGATAGGGCTGTTCTCCATCCGATAGTAAGCATACAGCCCATAACTAAGGGCTTGGCGGCAATAGGCTCGCCTCCTATTAAGTGGGATCGAAAATGGGTGGGTGTTATGACACCTCTGCTTACTCCTTCGGGGATTTACAGGCATGAGTATATGTATGTATATTCGTAGTTTAACATAAGTTTAACATAACATTTTCAATATTGAAACAAGAAAAAATTGTATCAAAATTTACTTGCTTCTTTCTCATGGTCGTAGCTTGGATTACAGGAACTAAGATTCAGTGAGGGAAGTCTGCTACCCCTTGGTAAATCCTTTCATCGTCATCCTCACAGCGATATTCCTTTTTTTATCGTATGGGAATCCCCACGGATTCCTCCCCGCCAGAGCCGGAAGGGGAGGATATATCTGACTCGGACCGACTAAAACCGCACACCGACTGAGGGTCGTGGTGCAGTGATACCCCAATTGCCTCGAATTTTAAGAGTGGGCTACCTAAAAGGGCATTTCCGGGAGGCTTTAACACCTGCGCCCAAGGCTCGTCTTTTATTTAATAGCTTACTGAAATATTGTTTCCGTTCTCGCTACCCACAAGATTTTATTCCCGGAACTACTTCAAGAGACTATCTCTGTGTCATATCTCATTAAGATCTGTTCAACCAATCTTGAGACAGGAACAGGATTGGTTAATCCATGGTAATATTAGGTACAAATGTGAAAGTAAGTCTGTTTGTCTGTTACTCTTTCACATTTGTACCTAATATTACCATGGATTAACCAATCCTGTTCCTGTCTCAAGATTGGTTGAACAGATCTGGATGAGATATGACACAGAGATAGTCTCTTGAAGCAGTTCCGGGAATAAAATCTTGTGGGTAGCGAGAACGGAAACAATATTTCAGTAAGCCTAGTTTGGGAAAAAATATGGGCTATGTTTAGTCCCAAGGTGGGCCAGACCGTAAGGGATGGCCCTGGGTCAGCCGGGGTGCGAGGGATATGACGATGACAACCTCACCTCCGGCCTAGCACCACGACCCACAGTCGGCGTGCGGTTTTAGTCGGTTCGAGTCCGACATAACCTCCCATTCCGGCTCCGGCAGGGGGGGTATCCGAGGGGATTTCCGCACGGAAAAAAAAATAAAAAAGGGCTATGTTTAGTCGCGAACTGACCGCGTTGATGGTAATAACAAAAATACCTTATTTCGATATCTCCATACCTGTCCGATAACAAAAACGTTGCAAATGATAAGTAGTAATCAATGAATCACTACTTATCACTAATTTGTGTCAATGTTAAGGCTAAGCGGTTTTTAACTATCGAGAATATCAACTGTGCATACCGTTAGCGACGTGTAGTTCGCGAACGACCTAGTTCGGAGGAGTGCTCTCATCGACGAAATACGCGAACTAGGTCACAGATGTGTTAAGTCTTTTAGTTCATTCGTTCTTTTTTCGAGATCGACTACGGCACGAGTAGAGTTTGAAGTCTAGCTAGTTGCGTTATTTGTTTTTTTTTTGTTCACAATTTTCAGATATTAATAATCGTTTTATTTAAATCTTATTATTATCCTACTAATACATGAGAAAATTTTAATAGGTCGATGTTTTTACTTTGAACCAAACCAGCTGAACAGAGTTGAATAAAATTTGGCACATAGGCTATTTTCATTTCGAGAATACGTTCCTGTGGGTCACTACCCAACTGGAAAATAGCTATAGTTATTATTATAAAAGTTACATGAATTCAAAGATTCCGTTCTATCTATTTGTCTCTTTTCTTCTCCTATTCTTTATGCAGATGTAGGAACATAACGCGCGGGACACAAGCGTTCATGGCCAACGGTAACCACTTACCATGGCAGTGTAATTATTAACTTACTACAAAAGTAGTAAAGAATCACTATCATTTGATCTCTCGTTCACAGTAGGTATATTATACTTACTATGGTTCTATATAGTATAGTAGGTAGGTACCTACACGTGCTAAGCTTCATTGTTCGTTATATAATAAGTCGACATCCGCCAGGGTATTCCCCTAATAATACGATAAGCAGAGTGTTATCATTTTTATTTTTAAAGAGTATTTCAGACGTGTCACTTACGCGTTTCCGGTTATAGAGGGAAAATAGAGGATCTTCTCAGGACGCTATAAGCAAAACCAAGAGAAGGAATAAGCGGACTCCGGACTTCGTAGTGAAAGCCGCCGATGCAATAGGGATTCCTGACTTCGTAGTGAAAGCCGCGGATGCAATAGGGACTCCGGACTTCGTAGTGAGAGCCACGGATGCAATCGGGACCAACGATACAGATTATCAAAGATGATGAATGAATGATAAAGTAAGATGGTTCTTTTCAATTAAAAGTTAAGGCAGCGTAATCGTTTTAATCTTTTTTTTGTATTTATGTGTTTTTTTTTGGTAATATATTTTACTAAAATATCCACAAAAAATATTACACCTAATACACATGTTGGTCAGAGAAAGTGTAAAACAAAGAAAGTTACCGGTTTTAGACATATTGATTTTATCTCTGTCCATTAGAGCGGCAATCCTAGTCTCATCCAAAGCTCGAACCCCTGCTTCTCCTATTATTGGTTTTGGTTATGGAGCGACTATCGCTTACACCCAACTCCTTAAGGAAAACCTGCACCTATATCATTAATATAGGTGCAGGTTTTCCTTAAGGAGTTTGGTGCGTATATTGGTGCCCAGGTTAGGAGTCATTACTCCTATCTTCATTATTCGCTACCTAATGTGGACTAACGAATGCTTAGGTTTAGAAGTCTGCAAATCAACCCATATGATAAATCCAAATTCCAGGATACAAAGAAACCTATTCCCGAGAGAAAGGGAAGCTGTCCGGAGCTCGGCTCGTATTTTATTTTAGCTTTAAGCGGAGTAACTATTTTTTTAAATAGGACACGTCAACTTGACTTCACCTCGGATGATGTTAAGCTAAAGGCAAAGTTGCTGTTTGACCACCCAAATCCAGGAGCAAAAAGTCTGCCCCAGTTCGTCAATCAGTAGGTGTGTACTAGCTTGCAGATGAGGTTGGTTTCAGTACTGAAGATACCAAGAGAGAACAGAGAGAACTATGCCGAGGTTTTTTTCTTTTCTATGCCGAGAATTAGGTCCGCTACAGTTACTAGAATCCTGCCACAAATACGCGATGTAATTCGCGTTCAATATCGAATTACTTTTTTGCCACAGGGTAGAATATTATGTCGCTTTATACAAGTATGAAAGGAAGACACGGGGTGAAGTTCGATGCCTTTCTCCCTCCAAAGGTAGGGTAGGCATTTAAGCAGGGACCTAGGCGTGAGATGTAAGTACACTTCGCGAGATTTCTCTTTCATACAAGTCCACCGATTTTCAAAACCGATTGTATGACCGCAGTCAAATTAACTGCTGCAATAGTAAGGTATCCATACTAATATTATAAATGCGAAAGTAACTCTGTCTGTCTGTCTGTCTGTCTGTATGTTACGCTTTCACGCCTCAACCACTGAACCGATTTTGATGAAATTTGGTATAGGGGTTGATTAGACCATGAGAAAGGACATAGGCTATGTCGACATAACCGACATCCACGCGGGCGGAGCCGCGGGCAAAAGCTAGTCTAGTTTATATGTTTGAATTATTTTAACTACAGTACGGTAATTTTTGAATGAATTTTTTATAGCATTTATTATGCTAACTGTTAAGTTCGAAAAACATTGGAAAAAATGAAATGCTCAAGTGAGACTCGAACTCACAACCTTTCGCTTACAGGGCGACTGCTCTGCCAACTACATTACGGTAAGTACATTACGGTAATTTTATGGATACGGTATTTTTAAGTTCTCATTTCACTTCTCACCCTGCCTTGATCTATCTTAGAATCTTAATGAAGCAATTAGCTAATCCAAGCAGTATAAATTGGTAGTTGGTAACTTCTGTATGTAGATACAAAAAGAATCATCTGACTTTGTCTGGGGGCTTAATTGTCCACCATCCCAGTAATTGCAACTGATCACTACCATGTGAATAAGTGCTTCTTCATACCAAGTTACTATGGTGACCACAACTTGAGGGTAAGAGATAATGAATCTTTTCCGCTTAAAGATAAAGTTGATAATTCAATGTATTTGATAATAACAAAGCAAATATCTATGCATATCCTGTCAGTGAGACATTCACATAAATTATCATTTTAAACACACATTTGCAGTTGTGTAGAATGTTATATAGAAGTCCTACTAACAGGAATGTGGCAATAGCAATCCAAATAGGTAGCTATTGTAATTTATGTTCCATATTTAAATATTATTAAAAAAAAGAAATTTATTACATGGATATCCATTATTTTTTTTATCTGCTTATATTTATTATTTTTTACTTATCATAATAAAGGCAATGGAAAACAGCCATTATTAATTAGGTAAGTATTTAATAATATGATAGTCTGTTATATTGAAGTCATTATTAGGCATAAATGGAAATAGTGTGTATTCCATACAAAGAAGATCATTCATTACATTATATTCTCTTTAGTCAGTAATCAGAGTCTTCATAGCCTCATAATAAGTCCTATTTTTGATTGGTCATGTATAAATAAGTCATTTATCGGTTCAGGGACAACATAATATGTATACATACAACTAATATGGTGTAGCAACATGTTTAATAAGTTAGTCATTGTTGTAGTAAGCATTCACATATTATTAAGTACATAAATTTGATTTGTTTTATTGCCAGTATTTTAAATAGACTAAGTGTGTACCTATGTCCTTATGTGTAAGATTAAAAAAAGAAGAAAAAAAGAAGTGATATTAAAAGAGTCTTTTTTAAATACTCACATTCTGTTCCCATGTTGAGTTCCCGCATAGCACCATTGAATTGAACCACCAGCAATTCTGGAATTGATGATGGAAAAATGGCTATTACTTCTGATGAATAATTATAATTAAATACATGGTATAGAATATAAATTCCAATATTAACCTTTTTGTAGCCTTGTTAAGTCATAGACAGGAATAGTGTCTTTGCTGGAATTTTTTTTCTTTAAGTCTACTAACAACATGTCTTCACCCAGGTCTTCAACATAGTATTTCCTAGCACCCTGTGCTGTTTCCTCATCACTCATCACAGGCTTCATTCTAGGCTCCCGCGCTTCGACCTCTACGGGCGGCCGAGGAACGCCCATCAGCGCGCTCTGGACTCCTCTGTCATTAATATTATTACTTATAAACTGGTCTTTTATCAAATCCAGCTGTCTCCTCATAGATATCATTTCGTTCCAGTAGTAGAAAGCTATAGAACAACTTATCGCCATACATAGGACGCTTAACAAAAAATTCAACACGAACAAAAGCTTTATTTTCTTGGAAGACGCTATTGAGAATGTGGTATTTATATGCACACCGAGGTCCGATGGTTTCTCTGCAATACAAAATTAACACGTTCATACACTTATCTTAGGAATAGTATTTATGAGTATTTACTTAATGTAATAAAACTAAAATTTACCTGTTTTGAGAGTTATAACGGTCCCATCGGGCGAATTAACTTTTGTATTGTTAGCATTCAAAAAAATACTTCCCGCACCTGTGGCATTTAGTGGTACGCCCTCGCTCATGTGGATTTTTCTTTCTCCGTCCATTGTAAACACTATTATTTGTTTATATCTTGTAATACTACTATTACTATACGAGCGTAAGCGTACGCGCCGAGGACGACGCCTACACAAAACACAAGGGATAGATAATAAGCACAAATAAAATAAGTTTGATTTGCACTGGCTCACTGTTGATAACCCGCGGGTTGACGAAAAAACTTGGCACTTTACTGTTTACATACCAAAGTATGTATTTAACACAATATTAGTTAGTTATTAATTAACTAAACAATTTTTCACTCAGATTTGCACAAACACTAAAGTCTTTCATTTGCAGTAAAGTAAAACCAGTTCGCAACAACAAATAAACAAAACTTTTA
Organism: Eilema sororculum; assembly: GCA_914829495.1. Taxonomy (NCBI): domain Eukaryota; kingdom Metazoa; phylum Arthropoda; class Insecta; order Lepidoptera; family Erebidae; genus Eilema; species Eilema sororculum. Next base: position 7,195,291 of record OU618533.1, read on the forward strand.
GCACACTTCGATACGATACAACTTCCTCCGGCAACGGCGCGGCTTCGTCTGCGCGCCAAATTCGAACGAATACGAACGCGATTAGCGGGCGGGTGGACCTAGCATAGCAGTTAGGATAATATTCAACGGTGATTTATTACAAAATGGTGTAAGGCGTGCAATGCTCTTTAATAAATATCGGTTTTATTTGTAAATATAGTACACATGATTTCGCATAATCAGCGCGTAGTATTTTGCCGAATAACGTAGAGTAGGTAAGTAGAAGTAGTGGTATTTTTAGAGAAGGTTCAGCAAGTAGGCGTAGGTCTATATAAAATGGCATTAACAAAATTAAATATTTTTTAAATAAAAGGGAATCGGCTACATTTCATACATTTTCTAAATTTGAATGAATTTACTTTGTAATTTTAATTTAATTTCTTCTTTTCACAAATATGCACGTTCCAAGTGCCTCGTTTAGGAACATAACTATGAAAAGCAACACGTGTCTAATCTATAACTCAGTTAAGTTTAGAAACTAACACGCTTCACCAAGTACTTATTTCGTCATTCATCGTCCTTTACCTGAATCTTTATGGATTGTTTCTTGAAACCCTTATCTAAAATGACCTACCTGCCTACGTCCGGGCGGAATACGGTAGTAAAGAGGAAGCGTTTGTTTAAACAAATATTTTTGTGAGTACATCTTAGCTTGAGAAATAATTGAGAAACATTGTCGTCGTGGTATGCAGAGTGCCAGCTGCTTAGGTACGTCTCAGACTCAGTTATCTAGTGACGGATATAGCATCTGTATTCAGGGATGTGATGTCGCGTAGTTTTAATGGTTGTCGTGGTTTAAATTCCCTTTCAAACTACGACGATTTACCATGAATCAAAATCTTCAATGGCGAATATTACTTTTTGGGTAGGTACCTAGCAGGCAATCCCTATAGGGTAGTTACATGGAAGGCACAGCTTTCAGTCTCCCATTAGTAGATCCTTACGCGCTTAACATACTTAATTATAAATATGCCGTTATTAATATGTCATTATTAATATGTCATAATTAATATGTAATTTTTGCTGTAGATTGATGGCGCTTGGTGGAATCTGCTACACATATTGAATAACACACTTGTACTTTTCCACTGTCTTTATTTCTAGACCTGACCGGTTTCGCCTTACGGCATTCTCAAAGGTTCACGAACCTTTGAGAACCTTTGAGAATGCCGTAAGGCGAAACCGGTCAGGTCTAGAAATAAAGACAGTGGAAAAGTACAAGTGTGTTATTCAATATGTAATATGTAATTATTAGATTATGTCATTATTCATTATGATGTCATTATCAATATACATACATACCTACATATACTCACGCCTGTAAATCCCCAAAGGGCTAAGCAGCGGTGTATTAACACCCACATTTCGCCAACTATGATTTTCGGTCCTACGTAATAGGAGGCGAGCCTGTTGTCGTCAACCCGGCACTTAGTCATGGACTGCATGTTTACTGTCTAATGGAGAACAGCCCTATGCCTTAGTCCTTAGTCGCCTTATGTGGCACCTTCAGGAATATATGGGGTGCCCTTTTCTACTCCATCGGGGACCAACGCGGCAAATTAATTATTCATCAGCAATCATTATTACCTAATGTCATTATTAATTTGTCATTTTGTTAATAAGTATGCCATTATTATACATTAGTAGATTATTAATTGATATACCTAATAATAAAAACGCAATACAATATATACCTACCTATGGACACGGTGCGCAGTGCGGACAGGGAAGTTCCACGGATGCTCAAAGCCCAGGTTGTGGATAGACCTTTTATTGTCGGTTCTTCCAAGAGATTACAAATATACAAGAATAGCATTAAAATATTCTGATAGGGTCAGCAGCAGCCACGGTAGTTGGAGTCCTGAAAGTCCAACAATTGGTCTAACTGCAATGCTTCAATATTGCCTTTGGGTTGTGGAGGTCTGATCCCTTCACGGAAAATATCGAAGTTTAACCAAATCTGCAGTTAGACAGGTAAAGCGGACCCCTTTTTTTTCGTGCGGAATTCCCCTCGGATACCTCCCCTGCCGGAGCCGAAAGGGGAGGTTATGTCGGACTCGAACCGACTAAAACCGCACGCCGACTGTGGGTCGTGGTGCACGAAAAAAAAAAGGCCGGAGGTGAGATTTTCATCGACATATCCCTCGCACCGGGGTTGACCCAGGGCCATCCCTTACGGTCTGGCCCTCCTCGGGAGGGGGGACAATTGTGTCCCCGACTCGCCCCCGGAATGGGGAGGCGCGCTTATGCGGACCCCAGACTCCGAGTTGCAAGCTTCGGATGCGACTATGATAACTTAACGCTAGGATTTTTTTTTTTTTATATAGGACACGTCAATTTGACTTCACCTCGCCTGATGTTAAGCTAAAGGCGAAGTCTCGGAAAGAGGGTCACCATCGGAAACATGTACCATGTTAACAGTGGTGGCACTCAGCTTGACGGCCTCATTAGATGCCTTTTCACGCCCCGATTAAAGGACCCGGGACTATAGGAAGAGGGAAACACGTGAGCTGGCAGGGAGTTCCAGGTCTTAATGGTGCGACATAGGAATGAGTCACTGAAACGCTTGGTTCTAGCAGGTATACTCTGCACCGTAAATTAATGGCATCTTAGCCCTGCACGTGTCGTCCTGTGTAGGAAAAGAGAGGGTGGGACTAATTGGATGAAGAAGAAGGGCCAGTAGCAGCGCGAGTATGAGTCTGTGAGTGAGTTACAGTCGTCCATATGCTTGTGCCGTGTGTTTGTCCGCCACTTAAATGGTATAAAAACACATAATAAGAAGTTAAACATTAATTTTTGCGCTCCTTAAACACCTCTCTTACCATGCAACATGGCTGTGGTTTCCCTTTCAATGTTAATATTTTAGTTTTTCAAATTTAGAATTTTAGATACCGGTTGTGTTAGCAGAGATAGTAGCAACCACACAAAGTTTTATTCGGATAGAGTATGTATAGTTACAGGCATCATGCATAACATTTTAACACTGATACGTCACTAATTTTACTATGTACCGTCCATACGCATTAGTACCTATGCGTTTTTGAGTAACTTCAGGATAGCATGGGGTGCTACGGCGTCGAAAGAGCTCAAATCCCTCAATCATCGATTTAATCGAACCCAGTACGAGCGCGTAAGGGTCTTGTTACTCTCATAACATAACATAAACTCACGCCTGTATTCCCCGAAGGGGTAGGCAGAGGTGCTAGCACCCACATTTCGCCAGTTTATGTTTAGGTGCCAATGTAATAGGTGGCGAGCCTATTGCCATTAACCGGGCACTTATAAACCTGCAATAAATACACACATAACTTCGAAAAGCATCGAAAATTGATAGGTGTGTGCCATGGAAAACCTGGGATCGAACCCGAGACCTCATCTCAGCAGTCCATTACCTATACCACTAGGCTACCGCAGATACTCTTGTTACTCTCCCACCACAGAAATATGCTCCCACCTTGGGTCTAAGAAATCGAGATATATTTTGCCAGGAATTACGACCATAGATTTTAAATATTTGCTATTTTAGAAAAAAGAAAGTCCTGTAACGAGTTTCTCAATGTAAGTATTTTTAAGTACGTAGGTATTACAAGAAGTACAAAAATACCGTTTCTTTAGTGATTTCATAAATAATAATTTAGTGACCAATAACATAATTATCTTATCTATCATTCTCTGAGATTTGAACTTGACCTGTGGCATTGTATATCGTAGGTCAGCAGGTTAACTCGGTATATTTATATTCGACTTAAAATTGAAGATTTTATTTGTGCGTGTTTGTTAGGGCGGATATTTGTTGTCGCCGTTTGCGCTGTCTAGAGGACCCATCCTTTTCCATCCTTTGGGTACACGTAGACCATGGCTCCACGAGTCAGATCTATGTGTGCCTTTACCGTTCCCATACAGGAGATGCGGAGATAACTCGACTATTCGAATACCTGAGTCAGGCGGCAGATGATGCGCAGGAGCGGTTTCCGAACGCCGAATTGGTGTTTTTGGGGGACTTTAACGCTCACCACAAGATCTGGTTGGGCTCCGCCATAACAAACCATGCGGGAAGAGCCACTCACGCATTTGCCCTGGCGCATGACTTGACTCAATTGGTGCACAAGGTCACGAGGATACCAAGAGAGTCCGGCCTAGAGCCCTCTCTGCTAGACCTTCTGTTGACGAGTCACCCGGACCAGTACAGTGTCTCGGTGATTGCTGCTTTAGGTAACTCCGACCACTGTCTGGTCCGCTCCACCGTGCCCATTGTAGCGCCCCCACGACCCGTGCAGGGGAAGAGGCGGCTATGGCACTACTCGTCAGCGGACTGGGATGGATTGCGCGATTATTATGCGTCCATCCCGTGGGTTGAACGCTGCTTTGAGGGTAAGAACCCATCTGAGAGCGCTACTGCCGTCGCCGGTGAGATCGGTCTAGGTATGGAATACTGTATCCCATACACCGATGTCACCGGAGTCCGCGGAGCGCGTCCGTGGTTCGGGCGCGAGTGCGCGGAGGCTGTTGAGCATAAACAGTTTGCGTACCGCGCCTGGGTGCGGGCGCGCGCCACGCGCGATCCCAACGTGGGTCACTTCAAGGCGGCGTACAACAGAGCCACAAAGGTCTGCAAGAGGGCATGCGTCAGGGCGGATGCCCAGCGCATAGCACGGCTGGGCCAAAAGCTAGTGGCGCATCCCACGGGTAGCCGTGGCTACTGGCAACTGGCCAAAGCCGTGCAAGCCAACTTCTGCCAGCCCTCGCTGCCCCCGCTGAGCAATCCCGATGGATCTCTGGCCCATGAGCCGCAAGAGAAAGCAAATTTGCTGGTCAATCTCTTCGCGGCCATCTCCCGAGTCGATGATTGTGGTATGCAACCACGGACAATGCCCACTGGTGACCACGCAATGCCTGATATACGTATCAGGCAACGCGATGTCCGTGCAGTACTGCAATCACTCGATGTCCGGAAAGCCAGTGGTCCTGATGGTATTCCAGCGGTTGTACTTAAAAAATGTGCAGCGGAGTTATCTCCTATGCTAACGCGGCTGTACCGACTGTCCTACAGTTCGGGTACAGTGCCCTCGGCTTGGAAGGAGGCGAATGTCCAGCCGATCCCCAAGAAGGGGGATCGCTCGGACCCAGCCAACTATCGACCCATAGCCGTCACCTCAGTGCTGTGCAAGGTGTTCGAGCACATAATTAACACACAGCTCATGCGCCACCTAGAGGATCACTCCTTGCTTAGTGACCGGCAATACGGTTTCAGACCGAAACGGTCAACGGGTCATCTTCTGGCGTACATGACCCACCTTTGGGGTGAGGCTATGGAGAAGCACGGTGAGTCACTGGCAATTAGTCTTGACATCGCCAAAGCTTTCGATAGGGTATGGCACAAATCGCTTCCGCTACCAGCCTTCGGCCTGCCTCCTATATAGACTGTGTAACTGGGTTGCAAGCTTCCTGCAGGGGCGCCGTATTCGCGTCCTTTGTGATGGACGAGCTTCGGAGTTCTTGCAGGTAAATGCTGGCGTGCCGCAGGGTTCCGTTTTATCTCCCACTCTCTTTCTTCTGCATATCAATGACATGCTCTGTAACGGAAACATTCACTGCTATGCAGACGACAGCACCTTACATGGGAGTTATTACGCACATCCTGCAGCCAAGCAGTCTGATATCGCAGAAAAAAGGCAGCTTCTTGTCACTGAGCTGGACCGGATCCTGGACCACATTTCTCAGTGGGGCGCTAGGAACCTGGTCGAGTTCAATGCCAAGAAGACCCAGGCATGTGCGTTTACAGCAAAGGTATCTCCTTTCCTTCCCCTTCCCACTCTTCAGAGCTCACCACTGCCACTGCAGGATCACCTCACTATCCTCGGTATGGATGTTCGCTGCAAACTGAATAACAAAAACTATATCGAGAGTATCATCAAATCAGCCTCGCGTAAACTCGGAGTCCTGAACAGAGTGAGACGTTTTTTCACGCCGGAGCAGCGGTGTCTTCTATACAAGACCCAAATTCGTTCCTGCGTGGAATACTGCTCACATCTCTGGGACAGCTCCGCAAAGTACTTATTAGATGCTCTCGACAGGTTGCAGCGACGTGCGGTCCGCATTATTGGGGATCCTGAGGTCACGAACACCCTCGAGCCTTTGCAGATGCGTAGAGATGTTGCGTCTTTGGCAGTTTTCTACCATCTCTACCATGGTGAATGTTCTGACGAGCTCTTCCAATTAGTCCCACCCTCCCCTTTCCTTCACAGGACGACACGTGCAGGGCTAAGATGTCATCCATTTACGGTGCAGAGTATACCTGCTAGAACCAAGCGTTTCAGTGATTCATTCCTATGCCGCACCACTGAGACCTGGAATTCCTTGCCAGCTCACGTGTTTCCTTCTTCCTACAGTCCCGGGCCCTTTAAGCGGGGCGTGAAAAGGCATCTAATGAGGCCGTCAAGCTGAGTGCCACCACTGTTAACATGGTAAATGTTTACGATGGTGACCCTCTTTCCGAGACTTTGCCTTTAGCTTAACATCAGGCGAGGTGAAGTCAAATTGACGTGTCCTGTGTAAAAAAAAAAAAAAAAAAAATTGTGGGTATGGAGCCCCCGGCCAAGATCTTTGAGACCTAAGCAAAGCTCACCTGCGAGGCTCTCCTTACTAGTAGGTAGGTAGGTATTAGGCTGTCCTTAGGTGTTTGAGAAGTGAGCAGCAGTCATTCTCATTATTGTCTGGAATAAGTATACTTATTCCATACCAGGAAGAGAAAATGTAGGAGAGCACTTGTACGTTTTAGCTTATGGTCTTTCTAACAACTGGACGTTAAGCCTTCTTGGACATTCTGTCACTTGGCCCAACATACCCCGTACTCGAGAATTCGGACTCCAAGGGGAACACTTTGGATGCAATATCATTTATAGTTAGGATTATCACTGTATATTGGTGAATAGTCAACGAGAACTAAGTTCATTTAATGTATGAGTACTATTATCTATTCTGTGGTATGAGCTTGGCAACTATTTTTTTTAAAACAATCATACAATTAACTTCAGTCACCTGCAGTCAGGTCACTGCTCTGCCAATGTGCCATTTCTTAAAAATAATGCAAACCAATTAAGATTTTAGTAAGTACTAGCTTTTGCCCGCGGCTCCGCCCGCATGGATGTCGATTATCGCGACCAAACATAGCCTATGTCCTTTTTCATCTAATCTTTTCGTCTTATCTACCCCTATACAAAATTTCATCGGTTCAGTGGTTTAGGCGTGAAAGTGTAACATACAGACAGATAGAGTTACATTATATGAATATTATGATTATGAATACGAGCATTCTAAAGAAATTCCAAGTTGGGTTCAACCCTAAAAAGCCGTCAATCTATTTCTGCCCGCGCCTAACCCAACACCATAAGATTTCACGAAATAATGTTCATACCGCGCATGTTTTGCCGCAAGCGCGGGAATAGATTCAGTTTGTATGTTTTGCTGTTTTGTAGCTATTCATAGTATGGTGGTCGAGTGTACTAAGTGTTGCTACGCCAAAATAGATGTTATTTACCACTAAACAGTAATTCACCACCGGGAACAAAATATAATGAAACTGTACTTACAGCTTTTTGATTGTAACAACAATAACAACATCAAGAAGGGCATTAGAAGGTTTCTTTAGGGTAGGCAGCACGAGTGTAATGCCCCTGGTGTTGCATATGCCCATAGGCCGCGGTAACCATTTTCCATCAGGTGGGCCGTGTGCTTGTCTGCCACCAAGATGGTATAAAAAAAAACAAGCATAGCTTAATTGGTTCTAGAATGCGGCTAAACATACTTAGAAAAATATGTACTTAATGTGAAGGAATTTTTACAGCATTAAGTATGCTAACTATACAAATCGAAAACATAGGGAAAAAGAATCTTCTCGGGCGGGACTCGAACCCGCAGTCTTTCCCTTACAGGGGGAATGCCTGACCAATTCGGCTACCGAAACACGCCCGATATGATTCAAATTTCCCATCTTATAAGTCTTTAAGAAGTAAGGGAAAGACTGCGGGTTCGAGTCCCGCCCGAGAAGATTCTTTTTCCCTATGTATTCGATATGTACTTAATGTGTAAAAACTTTTATGCTATAAGTTTATTTACAGGTTAATGAAATACATATTTTATTAAAATAAAACTAAAACTAAATAAACTAAAACTAAATACAAATTTACAAATTATATTAAAATGCGTCATGAAATTCCTCCGCATCGCATGCCTCTTGCGGTAGCGTTCCCAGAAGGCTGGCAGCATTGCCATGTTGTATGGCAATTTCTGACCTAAAAAGAGGCCAGCCTTCTGGTCACGAGAAGCGTCGACCATACGCTTCGCAATCTCCCTGAAGAGATTGTGTAAAAATATCCAGACAAATTCGAAGCTAAATATACGTAGGTACCTACATATTCAGGCACTGAGCGGGAATCTAACCCGCGTCATTATGACAACCATCGAAGATAGACTCAACTGCTACGCCAGTTCATAAACTTTTATTTTTTTTTGCCCAATTTTGGGTAAAGGATAGATATACAATACCGGGTCCTATCAACACCTTCGTAACTCAAATCACTTGTAAATCGGTATGTAGTTATGTACCGTGATAACCGCCTGCCATCAAGCGGACTGAATGGGCGTAGTCTTAGGCCCGTATTCTAGAGTGAAACTCATCCTGAATCACGATTTATCTGATGACAGATTGTATAGACAGATTGATAATTTGACATGGGGCCTGTACAATCTGTCCTCAGACAAAGCGAGATTAAGGCTGAATGTCATTCTAGAATACGGGCCTTAGGATAATAGGAAGTAGGAAAAAAAAATACTTTATCTCTGCTTCGGCAGAGACCCTCAAACGGCGCAAATATAGTAGTTTAAGTGATACGTAATTACTTACACATTTGAGCCGTTTGGAGTCGAGACGCTGGGATCATGGGGCCCAAGTGTGCGTCTATTATTCAAAGACATATCATAGACACTACCCGTGACCAGAGGGCTGGTTTATTCCTTGCGCAAAGGATTGGCATTGCCATTCAACGTGGCAATACCGTCAGCCTTCTGGCCACCCTCCGGGTTGACGTCGATAGGGAGGAATTCTTTGACGCCAGAACCTGCAATATTGCACATCTTGTTTTATATTTTTATTTATAATAAATATTATGTATTATGTAAATAAAACTTTATCAATTGCGTTTGTTATGCGTTGTTGCCCTCACTGATAGCAAAATAAGTAATAATATGTACTTGTAACTATTATAACATTTGTAACAGATAACATGAAGTATAAAACTATAGATAAAATTTGATTTCAACTTCCGTCTTATTAAAATATTACATTAATTTTATGTTATTACAAATTTATAAAAAATTATAATAAAAATAAGTGCCCGGTTAATGGCAATAGGCTCGTCACCTAAAACGTTGGGACCTAAACATAAACTGGCGAAATGTGGGTGCTAGCACCTCTGCATACCCCTTCGAGGAATAAAGGCGTGAGTTTATGTTATGTTATGTTACAAATTTACAATACAGTACAGTCAACGCCAGATTGATTTACCTAAGACCTGACCTGTAGCTTTTTAATTTCCGTAACTAAATGTGCGATTGTCGTCTTAAGGTGGACTTTCAAACTAAGCGTCACAGACGCAGCGTCTATAGCGTTATCGTCTGACAATGCTGTCACAGCAGCAATGTGACGTCATTGACGCCGCTTTTGTGTCGCTGAGCTCGAAAGTCGTGCCTTAGAATTTCATACATTTGTATGGGACATCTATCTGTCGCTCTGTCGCGGCGTCACGGTCGTGGCGCCTCTGACGCTACAGACGCTCACTTCGAAAGTCTAACTTTAGTACAAAAATAAAAAATGGAGCGAACAGTGAAAGATTCAGTTGGTTATTAAAATTCGATATAGCTTGAGCAGAACATATATCTTAGTCTTGAATGTGCTCAAAATGTGCTCCTACTGCGGTGGACGAGCTCAAATTTCAGTCGGGCACCATCAGAAACTCACATGAGCAGCCTCCATCGCGCTGATGGACGCGAACAGGAACCGCGATGCGACACGAAACTGCGACGCGATGCGAAACTTTCACACAAGTTTGGAAGGAGGCGCTTTGTAACGGCGGCGGTCTGAAGCTAAATTTGGTGAAAAGACAGTGTACCTACTAGCGTTTAAACTCAACAAATCCCATACCGGACAAGTTGTGTCTAGGCGAAGACTTGGTAGAGCGAATGGACCAGTTAGCACCTTGGATCTGTCGTGAGACTTCAAGTGAGTAGTGACATCGACCACGACGTCAAAGCACGCATTGCCGCCGCTTGGGTCATTTGGTGGAAAATGTCTGGTCAGATTTAACCCCCCCCGCCCCTGTCCATGACATAAAAATATTGTATATCGGTACAATGTTTTTATGAAATTTCCTTGTTGGTGTACCATTTAGTATACATGTAATCTATTCTAAGTAAACTATTGTGTTGGCTTCAAGTTTTAGTGCAGAATACATAAATATTTTAGTTTAAAAAGATTCGGTTATTATTAGTATTTCTATGAAGCGTCTGTCACCGTTCTTTCCACATTGTTAAGATGTTTGACTCAAATGCCAGGTGTTCGTGACCGTGACAGTAGTAAAAACCGAATATAAAAAACATAGCTCCGGTATCTACATAGATAAGTACTAGCTTCAGCCCGCGGCTCCGCCCGTGTGGATGTCGGTTTTCCCGTTTCTTGGCCATATCTATTACCTAGAGTAATTGTTATCCAACGAACGTACCATTCATAAAAAAACCACATCAAAATCCGTTCACAAGTTTTTGCGTCCATCGCGGACAGACCGACCAACAGACAGTTTCAGAGAATCCTAAAACAAAATTGTGTTCAGTAGCGTTAATTATTAGAATATAACACAATTTTATTTACTATATCCAACTAACTTTTGACCGTGGCTCCACCGTAGTTACGTAGTGGATGTCAGTTATCGCGACCAAACATAGCCTATGTCCTTTCTCAAGGTCTGATCTACCCCTATACCAAATTTCATCAAAATCCGTTCAGTGGTTTAGGCGTGAAAGCGTAACATACAGGCAGACAGAGTTACTTTCGCATTTATAATATTAGTATGGATTAAGAAGTATTGTCTTGATACCATTCATATAATTACTTAGAACAATCAATGTGTGCAACGTTTGATGAAGAAACTGGAGCTGTGGAGTGACTCATGAGGAGGCAGTTTGACTTGACTCACGTACGCGGTTGAAGTGCACTAGGTGTACGTAGTCAGTCATTATTCCAATAAAGTCATCCGACCTTCTTTGTGATACTAAACTCTTTTGTTGGCCGATTAAAAACATTTCTCTGACACAGCTAAAATTAAAAAAAATACTCAGTCTATTCATTATTTATGATTTTCGGCGAATGCAAACATAAAGGTACTGATAGAATGAACCGATCAAAGCATAAAGACAAACGGCCTAATCATAGATTTGAACATTTTCATGATATTTCTAGCGAACGCACTAATCTAGAGTTATTGGAAATCTATCTGTCCTTTCGTGAGAATACTACCCTTTCCTGAGACGAGTATTCTCAGGAAAGGACAATATTGTCACGGAAGGACACACAGAACGCTCTCAATTTATTCTGCAATGTACATCTCATTACAAGAAGATAATCACCTTTATTTAGACCTATTCTTTAATTTTGTGGGAATCGATGGAATAACGAACTACCTCGTTAGAATATGAAAGAGTATCTCTGTTATAATATTGCATTTATTATCTCTTCAAATTGGGTATTATACCTACATACCTACTATATTGTTTTATTGGGACTTAATATTACTCAAAAATTGAAAGTTGCCAACTCGCGGTTTCCCGCAAGTTTATTGCCCGCGAGTTGATGAATGACTCCAATAATGACAACACTGTGATATTATTCTCAATGTACCTAGGCACTGAGACAAACTCATTATTTCTGGTTGTCTTTGTCTGAAAATTCCGCAGATAATTGACACAGTTCATCAGCTTTACTCAGGCGCCAGTCAGCTAGCATTTACATTTTGATAACAATAAAGCCGTGTGCTGAGATAATGACCGGATATAATTGTCAGATGAGTTAGCATAATTAGATGTATTTCTACTTCATTAAGAACTTGATTCAGGGTTATAAGGAAGCAGAGGTAAATCTCACATACTGATATATCCTACTACCTATTTGTTCAGTTCTCGTCTATCATACACAGACGCATATTGCGCAGAATACTCCATCAAGAAACAAGCGGCTTGGTGACTCTTTTCTTTGCCGCTTGCCGCACCATAGTCTTGGAATTCTTTAGCAGGACGTGAAAAAGCATCTGATGAGGCCGTCAAGCTGAATACTTCCATTGTATAATAGTTGGTGTCAGCAATAGTGGCCCTCTTTCCTGAGACTTTGCTTTAAGCTTACTATCAGAAGGGGTGAAGTTATATTAACGTACCCTATTTCTATACCTAAGATTGTAATGAAATTTTATGAAGATTTGCACTTTTTTTAAGTGCGAGTAATCTCCGTGGATACCCCCTTGCCGGAACCGGTGGGGGAGGTTATGTCGGACTCGAACCGAAAAATCCCTCGCCCCTCGCGGATGAAGGTTGGTACTGAAGAAATGTAAGGATTATTAATAGTAGTGGCTAGAATTCGAACCCGGGTTCTAACGATCTACTCCTGAACCACTAACCTTCAGTTACAATTTAATATAGGTAGGTATACCTCGGGACACATACCTTGGACCTAAGTAGCGAGAGGCTAAGTAAATGTTTGTAAATAGACCAAAAAAAATCCCGCTGAGTTTCTTGCCAGGGTCTAGGCCGCGTTTCGAACCGGTGGTCCATTTGCTAAACTAGTATTTAATATTTACTTTATGTTGACGTTTTGTAAGTTCCGATTTAATGGTCTAAGCAGAATAAACGATTTTTGAATTGAATTTTTGAATTTTGAGATAAACGAGGCCCTGGTTCGCGGATTATTTTGTCACTCGTCCACTGCCGTAGCACCCCGCACTGGGCTTAAAAGGCACCCAAGGTACTGCGTGTCTAAAGCGCTTTTTAGGTCCAAGACATATGTCCCGAGGCTACAGTATTCTTAAAAAAATGTGTAAAAATAACTGGTAGTATGACTAAAGCCTTATTCAGCAACTGTAGGCAATTTCTCCGTTAGTGTCGTAAGTCATCGTAACTCATAATGACTAATCATGTACTTACAAAGAATTTGGCGGTTGGCGCTTGCCGGCAATACGGTAGAGGCTGCCACGCTTCCGATGCCGACGCCTGCTACTATTGTCCTACTTTTCGGTTAAGGTGATGTTTACATTATAAATTCGCGGGGTATCGTACCGGTTATGAACCGGTATTGAGCATTACTATTATTTTATTTTTGGGACTGCTAATATAGGTTGACTATGGTGAGTTATGGTGATGAGCTACATATTTACGGTTTTCGATCTTTTTCCTTCATTTGTGCTATAAATCAAGGAAATGCTTCTTCCCAAAATTTCATGATTCTAACTCAACGGGAACTATAATAAAATCAAACTTCAAATTTAACTCAATCCAAGTATATTGCTTCTTATGTAGCACTATATAGAAAATAGAAACGATTGCACGTTCATTAAACGGGTATAATTTTCCCATAAAATTAATATAACTTTCCCCATTAGTGGGGAAAATTGAAAATACATTTGAATGAATTTTGAAGCATTTAGTATGCTAATTAAGTAATTCGAATCGATTTAGAAAGGATTTTTTGTGATTGGTCGGTTTAATCAAGTAAATGCTTAAAAATTCATTCAAATATTTGGGTGGAGTAATCAAAAATCAATGTTTAAAAATGATTGCAAAATCATTCATTGATTCCGACAACATACTTGCTCGTAAGAGCGTCGGTAGATTACTCGACCGTCGAGAGATTTGGATTAGTTCGGGCGTGCCTGGGTCCGGTAGCTTAGTGATCAAAAGCATTCTCCATGTAAGAGAAGGATCGCGGGTTCAAATCCCGCCTGGACTGAACTCTAGTGCGTGAGCCCGACTCGCATTTGACTGATTTTAATAGACAGATAATTGCATGATCTTTAACTTTGTTTGAGATACGTTTTTAATAATATATTATGATAAATTTACTATTTTGCTGGAAATAGCGATAAGCCCGTTTTTGACCTTTGATCTGGAAAAAAATCCAGATGTCGGATCGATGAAGACTTTTATATTTCATCTCAGAATACAGAATTTTGAGTAAGTATTTCATGTACAATCTGCAGTAGCCTAGTGGTATGGGTAATGGACTGCTGAGGCGAGGTCTCGGGTTCGATCCCAGGTTTACCATGGCACACACCAATGACTTTTCGATGCTTTTCGAAGTTATGTGTGTATTTATCGTAGGTTTATAAGTGCCCGGTTAATGGCAATAGGCCCGCCACCTATGACATTGGGAACAAAACATAAACTGGCGAAATGTGGATGCTAGCACCACTGCCTACCCCTTCGGGGAATACAGGCGTGAGTTTATGTTATGTTTATGTTTTTATTTCATGTATGATATAGTGTGAATTGGTACGAATTATTGTGACCTCGGATGTGTAGATTGACTAGGACACAGTATAATATCCTCTTTATACTATGACTAGGAGTAACAGGGATATTTTATGGTCAAGTTACGAGATAAAACATGTATGATAGATATTATGTGTATTATACTGAAATTGAAAAGCGATTCATAGATCTCTCTTTCATAAAAAATATACCTATAGGTAAAGTAATTTTTGTTAGGGTTCTGCAGTTTGTGGGTCATTCATTAACTCGCGGGCAATAAACTTGCGGGAAACCGCGGGTTGGCATTTTTGAATTTTATTATATAGAACTGCAGCTTACATTGTAACAAACGCTACGACCCTCAGTCGGCGTGCGGTTTTAGTCGGTTCGAGTCCGACTCGACATAACCTCCGGCTTCCGGCTCCGGCTGGTATCAGAGGGGATTGCCGCACGAAAAAAAAGGCATAAGACCGGGTAGGTACTTAGTTTTTACTTAAAATACAGCTTGTACTGCTCCTACCTATCCATATAATCGTAAAGGAATTGGGTTATCATTACCTAAAATAATAAAATTTATTATTTTAAGTTATTTTACCATCTTAGAATTAAACTGCATAGGTGAGGCGAAAATCCCCGACTCTGAATAAACTCAGTTAATCATTTTCGTCATTAAAATCCAGTTTATGGGATTACCAGTGTACTTATTCATAACGTATAATACAAATATTTAAATGGAAGAGTTTTTGTTAGTTTGTTTGAGGGCGCTAATCTCTGAAACTACTTACTGAAGCGTCGGTAGCTTAGAGCCGGCCTCAACTAGGCTATTATATAGGTAGGCTAGGCTAGGCTGTAGGTATAGATCACGCCATAAACCAAGGGAGCGGAGCAGTATTTAATCATAAATGTCAACAAATACAGCAGATTCACAGAGATTACTTGAAAATTAAAAAATTGCAGGTTTCAAAATATTCTATGAGCGAAGCCGGGGCGGATCGGCTACTTAAAATGAAAAAACAATACCTGCAACGTCAAATTCAGCCGAAGTCTCATTTAAATTTTGTAATAAAGAAATTTAGCAATTTAGGCGACTTTTGCAAATAATGTTTTATCGATGGGTCAGTTATTTTATTCCTTTTAAACATGAGACATAGATTATTCTAAGAATATTAGCATACTCATAATTGTACACGTTAATTTTCACATAGGAGTATGTGACAACGGCCGCGTGCGTACGTAGAAATGCATTTCAGCATTTTTTTCGCAAAGAAGCATTCACATCGACCATTCTTAGAGTAAAATAGTTGTATCTACCAAAGTTTACGTGAGTTAGAACATGTTCTCATAAATAGTTGTTGGTGTTTTTAATCATCATTATGGAAGGGCTGTAGCCCCCACCCAACAAATGAAATTTAGATTTTAAGAACCTGGTAATCCAAATGACCTTGAATTGGGCAAATATTTATACCGAGTTATACAGACATCAAGTAAACCCGTATTTTACAAAAGAAATGTTTTAAAGAACACGTCAATTTGACTTCACCTCGCCTGATGGTAATTTAAAGGCAAACGAAAGAGGGTTCAGCATCGTAAACATGTACCATGATAGTGGTGGCACGCAGTTTGACGGCCTCATCAGATGCCTTTTTACTCCCCGCTTAAAGGACCCGGGACCATAGGAAGAAGGAAACACGTGAGCTGGCAGGGAGTTCCAGGTCTTAATTGTGCGGCATAGGAATGAGTCACTGAAACGCTTGGTTCTAGAACGTATATTCTGTACGTAATTTCATTTTTTGTTGCACACTGTTGCAAGTTCCGGGCAATTGGCACCATGAAAATCGTTTAAACAGTAATCGGGTACGACAATATTTCATCCGGTCTGATCCCTGAGAGTAAAGGAAAGCAAAGTAAACTTGATGTCAAGTCTCGTAAATGCTGTATTTCGTTCGTGATCCTTGCGGATACGAAATTTTAGGTTTACTCTGTACGGACTACGTCAAAAGCAGATGATGATTACACAGATTTCAAACACTAACAGAAAAAAAATTCTAATCGCTCAGACTAATTTATAAAAAAAAAACTGAAATGGTAGCTTTGTACGTATCTACGTGTTTTTGACGCTGACTGTACCTACGTGTCAAGCTCAAGCTAAACCTTTTTTTATTAACTATATTTTAATGCCAAAATAAGTAATATTTGCACTGAGCGGGCTTCGAACCCGCGATCTATCTAGGGCGTTTGATTTAGTAGTCAAACGCTACGCTACGCCATAGAGGTCTTTTCTTGTCATTTCCTGATGTAAACGAAATTGTACCTTATTTTATTACTACGAGAGAGATTACTCACGAGATACTTTGGTACATTACCTGCTAATTAAAAGAGCTATGTTTAAAAGTAAGTTAGATACGTGTGTACAGAGGGTTCAATGAACTTAAAACCTAAATTACTATAAAATGTGGGCCAACCAACACCCACCTATTAGTTACTAGTCATAGATATTAAAATCTGACCAATGATAAAAAAGTATGTTATGTTAGATTAGAGAGATAGGACATTGCGGAATCCCCGTTCAAATCGCAAATGGTATAGTTACTACCTATATGATATACTAGCTGACCCGGCGAACTTCGTACTGCAAATTATTTTCCACCCGCGTACTCACAATACTCGCGGTTTTACTATTAGTAGGATTAGTATGATCACCTCAAGTATCGAGACCCTAGCACGCGTTGATTGGTTTCATTATTTGATATGATCTATGAATGGTTTTTTTTTATCGTGCGATAAATCCCCACGGATACCACCCCCACGGAGCCGGTGGAGGTGGTTATGTCGGACTCGAACCGACTAAAACGCACGCCGTCTTGGGTCCTTGGTTGCCGGAGGTGAGATTGCCAAAAGCATATCTCTCGCACCCCGGCAGACCCAGGACCATCTCTTTCGAGATGGCCGCCTTCGGGTTGTGGGGACCGCAGGGTCCCCATCTAGCCCCGGTTACGGGGAGGGGCACTTTGCGCCGCCGCCGCGGCCTGCTTCTGCTAGGGTGACAGGCAGCTCCACCGGTCACCCCCAGGCCAGCGCTCATGGAGGACGGAGGTCGTTCTGCGATCTCCGACGTCCGGTTCGCCTTCGCTCTGCACGGGCTTCCCGGGCCCGGAGTCTAGTCCGGACC
The DNA here is from genome assembly GCA_914829495.1 of Eilema sororculum. Classification (NCBI taxonomy): domain Eukaryota; kingdom Metazoa; phylum Arthropoda; class Insecta; order Lepidoptera; family Erebidae; genus Eilema; species Eilema sororculum. The sequence goes on from OU618533.1 coordinate 7,213,061, forward strand.
CGACCGGCCGCCTCCTTCTCGAGCATTACTTGCTCGCAGAAGGAGGCGGCCGCACCCCAAGCGTTCGCGCATCGTACCATCGCTGTGAGCAATGTGGCGAGTGTGAGGACTCCCACCCCCAGAGCCGCCACTAGGACCCGCCTCGACGTGTCCCACACCGGGCACTCGGTCAGCGTGTGCATCTCTGTGTCCTCGCTCGCATCACAGTGATGGCACTCGGACGTTGGCTCCTTCCGGATCCGACACAGGTAACTCCCGAAACACCCGTGTCCGGTAATCACCTGCGTCAGCCGGTACGAGAGGCTGCCGTGTGGCCTCTCTAGCCATTCCTCAATGATGGGTCTTACCGCCGCTATTACGGCGTGCCCTGCGCTTGGTCGCCCAAGTCATAGCTCCCATTCCGCTACCATGTCCCTGTGGAGCTGAGACCTCACGGCCCGAATTTCTTCGGGCTCGGGTTCCCGTCCCTGCTCCCGCGCCTCCTTACGATACCGATATAGCATCGAAAGGGCTCTCGCATCCAGGTTCCACGGTAGGGATCCGGCAAGGAGACTCGCCGCCTCCAAGGATATCGTGCGGTACCCCCTGATGGCCCTGCTGGCCATTGCTCGCTGCGGACCGCAGTCCGCCCCTATTGGGCACCCATATAGGGCCATGGACCGCACGACTCCCGCGTAGAGTATGAATGGTGGATTTTAGACGCGTGCGGTTTTAGTCGGTTTGAATCCGATATAACTGACTAGAAGGTACTATTATCTATTCTGTGCCAAAAGGCAAGGATTTCTCCTTGAGATGGTTACTCTACAAGACGTTATAGCCTTCGGTCATAGTTCAGTGAAAAGTTACTTTTTTTAGAAGCAAATTCAAAATCGCTTTTTTATTTTATGAATGACAAGAGTGCGTTAGTGTACAGTAATATATAAGTTTGTAGGGGCAATCTGTGACGAATAGTTTACCCAATACAGCAAAAACCCATTCACACCCATTTTTATTACAACATAGTGCTCGGGGAACAAGGCGGAGACGCCTCTTTCGATTTAAGTTTGCAATTACTCGCACTCGCTTGTGATAGTGTTCTCTAACATTGCACGTGCAAAAAGAAAGTAATATTTCAATAGAACATCACAAGAGTTGTCATAACCCAACAAGCAAATTAGTCTTATAAGGTTGAGTTTATTCAGCTATTCGGTGATATAAAAGTCGAGTAAGTGTAAATTATTCAGCACGTGTCGTATAAAAGCATCTTATACAGCATTTCGGTCACATAATGATGCTGAGTAAACGTTTACTCTGCATACTTATATGACTAAAGTGTCGTATAAGATTTGCTGTATAAGTCGCTAGTATACGACGCTTATGTTACTATTTCGTCGAGTAAAAGCACATTATATAGCTTTCTTGTGACACAGTCGAGTAAAAGCTACATCGTTGCTTTTATACTGCTATTATGTTGTATAAGTTGCATTCATACGACTATTACAAGCCTAGTTCCAAGTGTCATATAATTGCTTGCACTGCTCAATTATCACTTGTCTTAGTTTTCTTGTGTACAATAAATGGTTGATTGAATAAATAAATAAACAAAAGATCTTTTTTAGAAAACTTTTTAGGAAGGTCATAGGAACCCTAAAATATAATCAGCGTGGTATCATGGCGCTTATACTGCTAATTTGCTGTATAAGAAGCTATTATACCACCTGTCAGCAGTAAAAATGGTGTACAAATGAATGTTGATATAAAAAATATTTGTTATTATATTCATATTACTAAGAATTGAAGGGGGGCGTTAAATATTTATGATAAAACCTAGTATATTTCATCAGAAAACTTACCTTCGCAATACTTTGCAAACCTATGCGTGAGTTTACGAACCTACATTTGGTGCAACCTACAAATTAACATGTCTGCTAAATAAATTGTACTTATATTTTTTTATAATTTTTAAAACACAACACGACGCACTTGCTTAATTTAACAAACAAACGTAACATAAAAGTCATATAAGTTACAGTTATAGCGCAACTTAAGCTTGTAACAGTCACTCCGGCGACAATTACGTGACGATGTAACTGAAAAAGTTACCTTTATACGATGTCTATGTGACTGAATTGCTGAATAAAATGGGCCCAAATCGCGTTGTATAAACGTTTTCATTACGTTTATACGACTTCTATTAGGAGCCAAAATGCTGAATAATTTGCGTTGCCGCGACTACTACACGACATATTTTTGCTAGTTGGGAAGGCGTAGTATAGCACACGTGGTCTACCCACGTCCCTAGGAATTTCCTGACAGAAAAATCTAATCATACTTCGCACGACCTACGACGTTTCTGGCTAGCATTGCGCCATCACTACTTTATAAAACAAAGTCGCTATCGCCGTCTGTCCGTCTCTATGTATGCTTAAATGTTGAAAATTACACAACGGATTTTGAAGTTATTTTTTTCATAGATAGAGTTATTCAAGAGGAAGGTTTATATGTATAATACTCGCTTAATGTAGCAGAAGGTGCAGCGGGAACGGAATTACGCGGGCGGATAAAAATTGGCGGTACGATGTTCCCCGGGTCAGCTAGGATTACATTTTCTGGCTTGACTCTTATCTAAATATTCCTGAATGGATAAGCATAGGATGTTTGTAAAAATATCTTTTGCTACTCTATTTTTTATGAACTTGACTCTACATGTTATTTTACATCGCCATTAACAATCTGGGTGAATGGTAGAGTATTGAAAACCAGTTCAACTTGGACTTGGAATGTCTGAAAGTTCCAACATAATTTTGAAACATTATGGTAGACTACCTAGGGAAAGAAATCCCCACACACACTCCTATTGCAGGTGTAGTGTGTGATGGGGAGGTAGATCGCATAAAATAGGAAAGGAAGATAGGTAAAGTCATCGGCACTCTCACAAGCCTTACGACAAGCAGTTTGCTCCAACTTAAAATTTTGCCTAGGCTAAAGTCTAATAGTCTCGCCACCTCAATGATACTTTCAACGGATTAGGTTTGTACTGAAAATCACTACCAGAAACATCAGGAAAAGTGTACAATACAGTGTAAAACAAAATAATATGTGTGTGGACTTATGTACTTCTTTCAAAGTATGTAGTTTTATGGTATAAAACGCCTGTTATGTTAGTGTGATACGAATGGAAAATAATGGAACACGAGTGTGGGTGACAGACGTGACAGTCCACATTACCGCTGCAGGTACGGCATCTGACAACACGTTTTCACATCAGCTTTAGAATAAAAATGCTCGCATAAAATTGCTTTGTAAAGTGTACAAACAACACCAGACGTGTTTTTGACATTATTAAATTAAAGTGTAGTAGGTATGACAAGCATAATAAAGGTAATTGGCTCCAGAAAATTAATTAAAGTTCTAAAACGAAGAGAGGGCTTGTATACCGGTTATTATGTCACTAAAGAGTAAGAGCAAACAAGAATATAATTTCAACCTATTCATGTAAAATTGGTATAGGTAGGTATCTATTTATAGAAAACAACGGTAAAATAATTTTGGAGTTCGTTTACATCGAGTCACTCTTTTGTACTGTTGTCCTGAAATAAGTAGGGCGAACCGTTAGGCCGAACATTTCAACTCCTTGGCCGGTGAAAGTTGATCGCAAAAAATGTCGCTGAACGACACGCGTAAAATTGGCGGCAAAGGCCATCTAATTAAAAAAGTAAAGCTCAGAAAATGAAGGCAACTAGGGACTAGTCTAAAGACAATATGTATTTTTTGTGCCTCACGGAGAAATTTCATTTAATAGAGGATAAAATCTGGTACAATTTCGGACAGCAGCTGTGGTAGGCTATAATAGCTAATACAAAAATACAACCCGCTGGGAAAGAATAGGTACTTAGATAGTTCGATAAATTTTGATTTGATTGTCTTTGGTTTAGCAAAAATATGTCTGCGAATCAGTAAAGCAAGCGGGCGAATAATGGGGTTCTGATTTTTGGTAGGAATTGGGGTATGTGCAGGAAGTGGTACCTGATTTCTTTAGTTTAGTACCTACCTAACTAATTTAGTATAGTACAAAATACTGTACCGATTGAATTTTGAGAAGAAAATTATAACTTTTCATATGTGACAGTCAGCAAAAAAATATAAGTCTTGGTAGCGCATCGTGGCTCATCCATACATACTATGACTCACTATCTATCGTGTTTCTAACTTATGAGCACTTTCGAGAAAAATAGTTAATAATAATAAACGTGGTGGCATACCAGGTGATGAAACATTGACATGAGGTCATACCTTATATCTGACTCAAGAGACGTATAAGCTAATATAAAAAAAATAGAAATATAATTATAAAGTCAATGACATACTATATGCTCAAATTCTAACTCGCCCCAAATTGTTTGTCACAGCTAATGCGCTGGTGCAGCTGCTGTGCGGGTATCTATGGCCCTATATGGGTGCCCCATATCGGCGGACACCCTGGAAGTCAGGTTCATGCACCAGCTGCGTGCGCCGCAGCAGAGGATGGCCTCCAGGGCCATCAGAGGGTGCAACACGAAAGTCCTTCGAAGCGGCAAGACTCCTAGTCGGATCGCAACCGTGGATTCTGGAAGCGAGAACCCTTGCGGCACTGTATCGGTTCCGTAAGGTAGTGGGGGAGCGGGGATACGATCCCAAGCCTGAAGATATTCGGGTCGAGGAATCCTATCTCCACAGGATCATGGTGGCAGGGCACGCCGTAATAGCGGCGGTAAGACCCATCATGGAGGAGTGGCTAGAGAGGCCACACGGCAGCCTCTCGTACCGGCTGACGCAGGTGATTACCGGACACGGGTGTTTCGGGAGTTACCTGTGTCGGATCCGGAAGGAGCCAACGTCCGAGTGCCATCACTGTGATGCGAGCGAGGACACAGAGCTGCACACGCTGACCGAGTGCCCGGCGTGGGACACGCCGAGGCGGGTCCTAGTGGCGGCTCTGGGGGTGGGAGTCCTCACACTCGCCACATTGCTCACAGCGATGGTAAGATGCGCAAACGCTTGGGGTGCGGCCGCCTCCTTCTGCGAGCAAGTAATGCTCGAGAAGGAGGCGGCCGGTCGGGTCCGGACCAGACTCCGGGCCCGGGAAGTCCGTGCAGAGCGAAGGCGAACCGGACGTCGGAGGTCGCAGAACGACCTCCGTCCTCCATGAGCGCTGGCCTGGGGGTGACCGGTGGAGCCGCCTGTCACCCTAGCAGAAGCAGGCCGCGGCGGCGGCGCAAAGTGCGCCTCCCCGTAACCGGGGCTAGATGGGGACATTTTGGTCCCCACAACCCGAAGGGGGCCATCTCGAAAGAGATGGTCCTGGGTCTGCCGGGGTGCGAGAGATATGCTTTTGGCAATCTCACCTCCGGCAGCCAAGGACCCAAGATGGCGTGCGTTTTAGTCGGTTCGAGTCCGACATAACCGCCTCCACCGGCTCCGTGGGGGTGGTATCCGTGGGGATTTTTCGCACGATAAAAAAAAAAAAAAGAAAAAAACAGGATCATGGTGGCGGAGTAGGAGCGACGACTTGAGTAACCACGCGCAGGGCGCACCGTAATGGCGGCGGTAAGACCCATCATGGGCTAGAGAGGCCACACGGAAGCCTCTCGTATCGACTGAAGCAGATTGTAACATAATATATACTAACATAATAAAAGTGAAAGTTTGTAGGCTCCACCTTTCTTTCACTCAGAAATTAGTAGTCAAATAGGCAAAGTTTATAAAGTTTTACTGTTTTTTTTGTTAGGTAATGCAGCACTTAAGACGCGCCATCAAAATGTTTGTGACAACCCTTGTTGCAGTGTTATGAGACCAATTATGCTGGGGATGTGTTAATAAATACACCTCTATTATTTAATTAATAACTTGTTTATTCACGCCCCTATTCACGTACCCCATAAACTGCAATCCAGTGCAATAACCCCTTTTGCATGCACTCCTGTCTGTCTAACAACCCCTGATGCATTAGATCAAAATCTACTGAGGAATTGTATCTATTCTACGTGTTACCGGTAATGTGTATAATCCGGTATTCAATACAATGCCTAGACCATATATGAAATGGTATGTCGTAGTTACAAAAATACTACGAAGGCTAATGCAGAAGCGAAGCAATAATCAGTTTATTTCACACATTGCCGATGGAAAAGCAGGCATTCTATATATTAGCCTACATTGCCTAAGCTTTGTATAGAACACTTGCATTATACACATTGACGGTAACATACACATACAAACACCATAATCCCTAATACGCCTCTTTTGTTACTGTGTTTACTCATGTCTCTTTTCACGTGCCCGGTAAACCGCAATCCGGTGCGGTAAGCGGTAACCCCTTTTGCATGCCTACCGGTATATCCACGTGCCAGATGAACAACCCCTGTTGACTGAAAATAAAAAAATGTAGGTAGCTGGAGAAATGTGTAGATATCATTTACATGAGTAGACTTCTTTACGTCGTCCAGCTTAATTGGTAATGCGATTGACTATAATAAAAACTATCTATTATCTAAACTATTTTGTGAGCTGTGTTTGGTCATAAATGTGAGATTTTGCATTATGTAGTTTCCATATTATTTGAGTTTAAAGACTGTGCTGTGTAAAAATTAATTGCAATACCTATGTTTCTGCAATTAATGAATTGAGTTCCTCTCGAAATACATTCCGTAATTTGTAAGCATATGTCCATCAAAATTCAGAGGTGTTTGACCGGGGATCGAAGTTCAAACAATGGATCACCGCCACCGGCATGAGGCGCCTTTAAGTAGTCAGACGGGTCAGCGTCTCTCATGTACCTTTTTATAGAGCTCGTCACTATCTCTTCATTTCGCCTGATGGCATGCTAAAGTAAAGGATTCGGGAATTATGGTCACCCCGTATAGATATGAAATCTACTACAATTCTGGCTTACAGCTGGACGGTTTCATCTGATGATTTTTCATGCGCAACATGTAATTTATTATATTTCATATTTCTCTGTCATAAGCCATCTCTTAGCTTCTCCTTTCCTTACAATGTTCTTATTCAATGTTCTTTATTTTTTAATATGGTAGGTACCTATAACGATTTTATAATTTACGTGGCTTCACCCGCGTGGATCTCGGTTACCGCGATAAAACATTTCACAAAAGACGTAGGTAAGTGTACGAAGTTTCATGCTTCTGACTTTGAAAATGACAAACTTTCCATACTAACGTTTATCATCTATTTTAACCTCTTATGAGTTAATTTTTTTTAAAAACGCTGATACATGTGCTCATTTATTTCTTAAAAGACACAGGTTTATTTAATTTAATGCATTTAGCTCTGAAAATGACGGACTTTCATACAAACTCCCATCCTTTATTTTACCCCTTTAGTAGCAGAATTTCCAAAAATACTTTCTTAGTGGATGCTTACATCATAAAATGCATGTAACTACTGTCAAAATTTCAAGTTTGTAGTTCCAACAGTTTAGGCTCTGCGTTGATGAATCAGTCAGTCAGTCAGTCGGACAAGTAATTTTATGTGTATCAGATGTATAGATTGACGTCTCTACCCTAAGTTTACCACCGCTTCCTAGGCGTAAATGGAGAAAGGTGCAACAACATGTAACGGAACGAAATCTGTCATCTGTTGTAGTAGAAGTACATTCTTAATCACACAGATGGCGCTAATATAAATTATGTTTATTTATATGAGATATGAAGAAAAACCTTTTTGAATATAAAATTACGTGATAAATTATTACGATAATTTGGTTTTAAAGATTAATTAAACAAATAAGGACATTTATAAATCAGTTATTTATTTGAATATTCAAATGCCGTGTTTTATTAAACTTTAAGTTTTTGAACGAAATTCGTATGTGAAGGAAGTTCTGGTCGAATATCAGAGATATACGTTACATATTTAAGCAAAAATACTAAATGGATAAGATTTTGTCGATATTAATTGATCGCAGTTAATTTGAAAATAAATACAATAATTTTAAGTTATAGTTTGAACGATTTCTAGGAAGATAAATCCAAATTAGAATTATTTGTGGATATATTGATTTGACAATGATTTCAAACAGCGCTACGATTGGCTGGTTGGAATCGTACGATATTTTGTTTCGAGAAGTAGGGATCATTGCGGTTGGGGTGAGGATAGTTGAGGACAGGAAAAAGATTAATCATTAATTGTTGGGAGCTGCTGAAGAGAGGTGGTCAGGAGTAGAAAGTCTGGTGGGTCATTTCGCGTTTTATAAATTGTGTTAAGAGGGTACTGGGAGGTTACTATGTTAAAATTCCGTTGTACATTAATTTTATTCGCGTTTGAAATTATTTGAGAATCTTAACGTAACTTCAAGTGTTGAGAATATATAAAACTCGCATCGTTTCATGCTGAGATAGGACACCATTTCTGTAATTGCGAAGTATGGGCTCAAGGGCTCATATGGAGTAGTTACTCACGCCTGGGAGAGTCTTCCCCGTGACTTCATGAAACAATGCAGGATGGGAACGGAGATTTGGAAATCTACCTGTCGAGTGGATTGTTAGGATTTTGAATATCGAATTGGGGTATTAGTGAATATTATATAAACCCGCCTCGATTTATGCTGAGATAGGACACCATTTCTGTGATTGCGAAGTATGGGCTCAAGGGCTCATATGGAGTAGTTACTCACGCTTGGGAGAGTCTTCCCCGTGACTTCATGAATCAAGGCAGGATGGGAATGGAGATTAGGGATTCTGAAGTGGGTAGAATCAGTAGATAACATACAAGCAGCAGTGATGGGGGGGTTTTTAGCTAGGAGTCCCTTAGGAAAGCCAATCGAAGTGATCGGTCTTGGGTGGAACATCTAACGGTGCCAACGAAGCCCTTGTCCTCTGTCTAGCTAGGGAGCTGATCAAGTTAAGGCGAGCAGCTATTCGATTTTACCTGTCTCAGGGTCGAATAAAGCCTTCTGGGTATCGGTGACCAGTGGCCCGAAGTATCGGTGTCGTTGGAGCTGATAGCTCAGTCTTTATTTATATATTTATTTATACACACAATTATATATCTCGTTAGGGCTTTAGTTAACATCCCTGGCTTCGGCCGTTAACTAAGGCAAGCACACAGTCATAGGTCATACAAAATCAAGTCTGACTAGCTTGTTCCCTTACAGAATAGGAGTAGGTACATTACACACCACACGTTTAGAATTAACTAAAGGGAGGAGTTTATTGGGGTTAAAACACATATATAGTCTTTATAGGTAGAAGGAATAGGTACACATTCTTCTCGCGGTAATATAGGACGTCGGCTATGTAGGTAGAATCGAATTTGTATAGGTTTTTGATAGTCAGTTAATTGCGTTTAAGTTATGTGAACGGTTCTCATTATAATGAAGTTATTAGGCTATTATTTTGGTGTGAATGAATACTGGGGGATTTCGGGTTGGAATCCAGGCATTTAACAACGATTATCTAAAGTGTATCCTCAGTGTTGACTACCTTCATAATAAAATGTGAAATAGATCTTACATAATACCAGTTGAATGTGAAAGGCATGGTTATCATTGTGACGAATATCAGAAGGTGGTTAAATACTCACCTATCTACATGTAATCTAGTAAGATTCAGTTAAGTCATTTGGCTATTGGATACCATAGACCGATTGATTATGAATGTCATTATTCAATATATTATTTATATTACCAAATATAATACTTGGTGCATTTATTTGATTGAATTGGGTTGAATGGATATTAGTGGAGCATTCTCACGGTAGTTGAGAACCGTCCAATTATGGACCTATGTTCTATTGTCCGGTAACCTAGACGGAAGTTCTTGTATATGAATGTCTTCAATAGAAGATGTAATTTCTATATAAGTTTCAATCAGAAGTGTAGCAAGTGTAGACTACTGTATGAAATACCTATCTATTCTATATTGAAATCTACGGCTTCTAATGAGTTGGTCTTGATCGCAACTATCAGTATATTTTACAATAAGCACAGTGATGCCTGAACCTTTGTATTCAATTGAGCTTATTCGGTAGTAATAAGTGAATTAAATTATCATTAACGAATATTAACATTCTTGTAATTGAATGTCACGATTTTGTATTTATATAATACAAGTGTAATCCAGTTATGGATTTGGGGGTAAAGGGTTATACCGGCTGCCGCGGTATAACTTGAACAAAGTGGACTAGGCCAAGTGGCGTCTACTATATTTATAAGGCAGAGGGGAGTTGATCTGTGTTGGTGCAACTCACTGTCATGGCGAATTGGAGGAGCCTTGACCTCGAGGGGGGAAATAAAAATATTTGTGTATCATAACTGTTCGCTTCACTTACATACTCTGTTGCTAAAATCCTCGAAATAAGTCTTATTATTCTTAATATAGTTTATTCATTATCATATTCTAAATTTAAATTAGTAACCTAAAAATAGGTTAGCCTAGAAATTTAGGTAGGTAATCTTATTAACAGTTCATTACATTCTGTTTTCCAAATAATCACGATAGGTTATATGTTGCGATAATTAAGTAAATTAAGTAGGTACAGAATTATGTTAGGAAGGTGAATTGGATAAGTAGGGACTTAATTTAGGACAACAGCACAAGCTACCTCTATAGAACGAGGGGGACTACTGGATCATAATAAGAGTCCTAGTTCCCACTAGAACGATCATTGGCCAAACTAGTTATTAAGTAGGTAGGAATTCGGAAACGTTTGAGTATAAGTATGTTTTTATAATAAATCGGAAGTGAAAATAGGTAGGGGATGGTATAGGTTAGGGAGGGTGTTACAATTTGGTGCCGCGTGACCAGGATTGGTATAAAATAGTATGGAAAGGTACAAGTGCGTTATTCAATGTGTGTAGTAGATTCCACCAAGTGCCATCAATCTCCAGTATAAACTGTACAAAATAGGAGTTGTGTGACCAGGATTGGTATAAAATAGTATGGAAAGGTACAAGTGCGTTATTCAATGTGTGTAGCAGATTCCACCAAGTGCCATCAATCTCCAGTATAAACAGTACAAAATAGTAGTTGTGTGACCAGGATTGGTACAAAGTAGTATGGAAAGGTACAAGTGTGTTATTCAATATGTGTAGTAGATTCCACCAAGCGCCGTCAATCTCCAGTATAAACAGAACAAAATGGGGGTCGTGAGACCAGGATTTAAGAGTAGACTGGTTTCACGGTACAGTTTAGTGATCGTGAGACTAGGATGAGTGTTCGATTTGGAGTACGTGTTATTGGTACAATTTCCTGGCGTGAGATTACGATTTAAATATAGAATAGGTGTAACTGGAATAGTATATTTTGAAAAGTGAGTAGCTACGAATTATATTGTCGAATATGTGGGTGTATGTAATTATATTGTTTGGCATGCACCTACATTTAGTCAATATATTAGTAAGAAACAACGCTCGTTTCTTTACACGTATACATAACTATGATAAGTTATGGTTACGTATTTTGCTAAATGTGGTTGCAATGATGATGTTGAAATTAATAATATAGTTTAACAGATTAGTTTTGGTAGTTATAGCTCCAACGAGCTATATTAGTTAGTTATATTACATTTTATAATTTAGAAAGGATATAATAACCGTGTTAGTTGATTTATAAAAAAACTATATAATGATAAAGTTTTATACATTTACCTACGTCAACAACTATTAGTAAGATATTAGCATCCTTGAAAATTAATGTAGCATTGAATTATAGGTAGATTATAAATGCAAACATGTTTTTATTTGAATTATAAGGAAGGTACGGTATATCTATACCGTACAATTTGTTGCCGTATATAGTAGGTAAGGGGTCAGAACATTGTGCTGTTGTAATAATTGTGAATTCTTTTAGAAATTTGGAAGTTTAGTTAGAATTATTAAGAGATGGGGGGTCGTAGGATTAATATAATCTATTATAGAATGTCATTTAAGCTTATTCGGATAGTTAATGTTATAAAAGAATGGGGGGTCGTAGTTCGGAGTAAGCTATTCACAATTTAGAGACAAAAGGGTACATATTGTTAGGTTTGATGTTTTAAAAATATTAGGGGAATTTGTACATCAGATAGTAGTACCGGGTTTGTTAAATTCTATCATATTGGGGTTCGATTGGGTAAAAGGAAATGAGGTAATTATTAATGCGGGCAAGCGTGAGAGAGGATTGATATTGCAACAAGCTGACCTAAGAGTGGTGATACCATTTTTAGAAAGAAATAATGGGAGAAGTTTTAAGGAGGTTCAAGAATCTATGTCAGTGTTAGCAAATCAGAGAAACGCGGATTGGTCGGAAATAGAGACGGGGGTTGTGTTAACTTTCAGGCAAAGGGAAGAGTTGTTGAAATTACTGTGTAAGTTCGAGGGATTATTTACTTCACGGATTGGTAGGGCAAATTGCTAGCAACATCGAATTCTTATGAGTTCTAACGTACCTATTGTTAAGAAGAGATATCCAATACCTTATGCTTATAGAGGGAGAGTTGAGGAAAAATTTAAAGAAATGGAAGAGTTGAATATTATTAGTAGGTCAGCCACTCCGTATTGTAGTCCATTAAACATTACCATTAAAAGGGATAAATCTATTAGAGTATTATTAGACGCTAGAGAGATTAATAAATTTATAGTGGCAGGAACAGAGAAGCTCCCAATACAAATTGATGTTATGAATTCGTTTCATGGGGCTAATTATATAAGTTTAATAGATTTGAATAATGCTTATTTCCAAATACCGATAACTGAAGATAGCAAGAAGTATACTGGGTTTACTTTTAACGGGAAATCTTACGTTTATAATGTGTTACCACAGGGGTTGAAGACTTCTGTGGGGAGTTTTAGTAGAGCTATGGATATAATGTTAGGACATGAAGTTAGGGATTATTGTGTAATTTATCTAGATGATTTAGCAATAATAACGACAGGAACCTTTGTTCAACATTTAGAGCACTTAGATGTCGTTTTGGGGAAGTTACGCGCGACTGGGCTGACTTGTGATCTAATAAAGAAGTGTGAGTTTTGTTGTAAGGAAGTCAAAATGTTAAGATATATAATTTCTGTTTGTGGATTGAAACCTGACCCAGACAGTCAAATCTATACAAGATTTTCCAATGCCTAAGAAAATAAAACACGTAAGGGCTTTTTTGGGGTTATGTAATTTTTATAGGAGGTTTATTCAAAATTAAAATAAATTAGCTCAACCATTATATGACATGTTGAAGAAAGGTAGAGTTAGGAACTGGGGACAGTTAGAACGACGAACCTTTGATTGTATCAAAACATCGTTCATGAAAAGCATACAATTGCATCATCCTGATTTTACTAAAACATATTACTTACAGACAGATTGTTCGCAAGTGGGGTTAGCTGGGGTATTATATCAAATAGATGATAATGGGCAAGAGAATGTGTTAGGTTTTCATAGTAAGGCGTTGAGAGGGGCGCAGTTAAATTGGACAGTGACGGAGCAAGAGTTTTATTCGGTAATTTGTTGTCTAGAAAAATTTGAAACATATTTGAGGGGTGCAAAAGTAATTATTCGAACCGACCATAGGGCGTGGTTATTTGTTAAGAATTGGAAATTGTATAATGCTAAAATAACTCGTTGGATCAATTATTTAGAAAATTATCAATATGAAATTCAGTATATAAAGGGGAGTGAGAATGTAGTGGCGGACATATTATCGCGATATCCACCGGAGGGGGAAAGATTACAGGAGGAAAAGATTAAAATGCCTAGTATTTTATATATGGAAAATGAACAAAATAAGGTGTTATTTCGGAAATTAAAGCAAATGGCAGTTTTACAGAGAGAGGATGCAGGAATAAATAAGCTAATCGAACAAATTTGCGAATCAGAAAGGTCGGGAAAGGCGCTATTAGGGATAGCTAGTAAATGCAAACTAAAGGGGGATGTTTTATTTGTAGAGAGAGGGGGGGTGAAGGGTGTTCGATTTATTTACCGGAATGCCTTAGAGAGGAAATAATTAATCAGGTGCATTTAGAAATGGGACATCAGGGTAGTTATAAGATGCTGAAATATTTAAAGGAAAGGTTTTATTGGAAGGGTTTGACCAAGGACGTTAAACGATTGGTTAGGATTTGTGGTATTTGTCAATTGACGAAACATTCTAATTCCAATAAGGTGGGACCGTGTTGCTCAATTGTTACGAAAGACATAGGAGATTTAGTGATGGTGGATATATACGGGCCTTTACCGTCAGGGAAATTCGGGATGAATTACATATTAGTATTACAGGATTCGTTTAGTAAATTCGTGAAATTTTTTGATTTAAAAAGGGCTACTACGAGAGCGGTACTTAGCAAAGTGAAAAAATTTACTGAAATTATAAAACCGAAAGCTATAATGTCGGATAATGGAACTCAGTTTACTAGTCATGCGTGGAAAGAGGAAATGGAGTTGCTAGGGATTAGAGTAGTTTACACAACAGTTAGGAATCCTCGTCCAAATACAGTGGAGAGAGTGAATAGAGAATTAGGAAGATTGTTTAGGACGTATAATAGCAAAAATCATAAAGGTTGGGTTGACACTCTACCTAAACTGGAAAAATTATATAATAATACTTACCATGAAAGTACTGGGTTTACTCCTTGTGAAATAATGTATGGAGAGTCAACTTGTCTGTCTTTCGATCAGATTATTGATAAGGAGGGGGTAGATTTGGACTTGGCGTGTGTTAGAGAACAGGTGAGGGTAAATTTACGGCAAGCTGCGGATAATCGTGAGTTAAAATTCAATAAAAGATACCGATTAGTTGAATATCAAGTGGGAGATTTGGTGAAAATTAAAAGATTAAACAAGTCTGACGCTTCTTTAAAATTAACCAAGAAGTTCGAGGCGATATATGAAGGACCATTCCTTATAGCAGAAAGTCCTTATCGGAATGTGTATGTTTTGGTAGATCCTCAAACCAAGGAAATAAGAGGAAAATTTAATGCTATACATTTATCCAAATATTACATTTGATAATTTGAAGCTGGGGCTGGATCGGGGAGTCATTATTTAAGATTGTAGGATTTATGAGTTACATTGATTTAATTGTTGTATTGTAGTGTTTTGGTATAGACTTTAGAGTTAAGTTATAGTGATTAGTTGTAGTTTTTATATTTAAATGTTAGTTTTGTAAGATGTATTGGTTAATTATAAAAAAAATAAAAAATAAAAAAAATAAAAAATGAAAAAAAAAAGAGACAAAATTGGAGGATAGGGTAAAGCCCATCTGACGGTATGAGGTGGAAATTAGTGAAGAAAGAAATCTTTCATTATTATAATAAGATTTATTTTTATTTTATCAAATTGAATTTAATCAAATCATCCCTTCAGATGGTGGGGCGTAGGGCGGCTTTACCATAAAATATATATGTATATGTATTTATATCTATATGTGTACATATTTATATATATAAGGAAAAAGAATTAACATCTACATAAATTAGATAAAAGGGAGTACAAGAAAGAGTAGGATATGTAAAATGAAATAAAACATAATCACCTCTATGTTGTTACATGATAATGCTGATCGGTTAGCAGCGAGAAAAGTCGCGAAAGCGGACTCTGATAGTGCAAAAGGGTTGTCGACTAGGTATGATTGGGATTTAAAATAGATGTGGAAGGCTGAAGTGGAGCTGGATGTAGTCATTAAATTCAGAATGGAGGGTCATCCCAATCAGCATTATTTTAAAGGGGGGGAGTGTTTGAGAGGTCGTGTTATGGTTTGATTCCCTGTACGCATGAAGTATTGCTAGGGGTTAGGTTAAAAGACATATTTTGATATTGAGAAATCAAAAGTCTAGGCATACCGTTAAGGTACCTTCATAATTCATCAACTATACAATTCGGTTCACAAGGCCAAGATCTAAGCACACTATACATACGCCCATATCAGAGTACTTGCTTGTTGATTCTATTTCAAGTGGGGTGAAGTCGTAAACATACATTATTGTCTAATAGTCTTTAAGGAATTTGGCTTTTACGCGAGGGTGGAGATATTAGATCGCATAGAGAGCATAAGATTGCGTCTCTTGCCTCATCTCTTATCCGGTTCGCTTATCGTTCAGTGGCCTCACAACCCACTGCCTTCAGTGTTGAGTCAAATTCTGACTTGGATATTGTGTCGTGTTGAGATCAAGTTCACTAACAAACTTGGCGGTGGGCTCGAGTGGTAACTATTTTGATGTTGGGTTAAATTACACACTACATAAAACAAAAATGTGCAGGAATTGGATTATAACTGGAATCGATTATGTAAGGGAGGATTCAACATTTTCTAATTATAGGGAAGATTTTAAATTGGGATAATATTCAAAGACAATATATTGGTTATAGGTTAGGGTGAATCTTTACTCCGGACAAAATTGGGAAAGATTTGTACCTGCGTCAACATTCAGGGGGTCGAGATGTAACGGAACGAAATCTGTCATCTGTTGTAGTAGAAGTACATTCTTAATCACACAGATGGCGCTAATATAAATTATGTTTATTTATATGAGATATGAAGAAAAACCTTTTTGAATATAAAATTACGTGATAAATTATTACGATAATTTGGTTTTAAAGATTAATTAAACAAATAAGGACATTTATAAATCAGTTATTTATTTGAATATTCAAATGCCGTGTTTTATTAAACTTTAAGTTTTTGAACGAAATTCGTATGTGAAGGAAGTTCTGGTCGAATATCAGAGATATACGTTACATATTTAAGCAAAAATACTAAATGGATAAGATTTTGTCGATATTAATTGATCGCAGTTAATTTGAAAATAAATACAATAATTTTAAGTTATAGTTTGAACGATTTCTAGGAAGATAAATCCAAATTAGAATTATTTGTGGATATATTGATTTGACAATGATTTCAAACAGCGCTACGATTGGCTGGTTGGAATCGTACGATATTTTGTTTCGAGAAGTAGGGATCATTGCGGTTGGGGTGAGGATAGTTGAGGACAGGAAAAAGATTAATCATTAATTGTTGGGAGCTGCTGAAGAGAGGTGGTCAGGAGTAGAAAGTCTGGTGGGTCATTTCGCGTTTTATAAATTGTGTTAAGAGGGTACTGGGAGGTTACTATGTTAAAATTCCGTTGTACATTAATTTTATTCGCGTTTGAAATTATTTGAGAATCTTAACGTAACTTCAAGTGTTGAGAATATATAAAACTCGCATCGTTTCATGCTGAGATAGGACACCATTTCTGTAATTGCGAAGTATGGGCTCAAGGGCTCATATGGAGTAGTTACTCACGCCTGGGAGAGTCTTCCCCGTGACTTCATGAAACAATGCAGGATGGGAACGGAGATTTGGAAATCTACCTGTCGAGTGGATTGTTAGGATTTTGAATATCGAATTGGGGTATTAGTGAATATTATATAAACCCGCCTCGATTTATGCTGAGATAGGACACCAATTCTGTGATTGCGAAGTATGGGCTCAAGGGCTCATATGGAGTAGTTACTCACGCTTGGGAGAGTCTTCCCCGTGACTTCATGAATCAAGGCAGGATGGGAATGGAGATTAGGGATTCTGAAGTGGGTAGAATCAGTAGATAACATACAAGCAGCAGTGATGGGGGGGTTTTTAGCTAGGAGTCCCTTAGGAAAGCCAATCGAAGTGATCGGTCTTGGGTGGAACATCTAACGGTGCCAACGAAGCCCTTGTCCTCTGTCTAGCTAGGGAGCTGATCAAGTTAAGGCGAGCAGCTATTCGATTTTACCTGTCTCAGGGTCGAATAAAGCCTTCTGGGTATCGGTGACCAGTGGCCCGAAGTATCGGTGTCGTTGGAGCTGATAGCTCAGTCTTTATTTATATATTTATTTATACACACAATTATATATCTCGTTAGGGCTTTAGTTAACATCCCTGGCTTCGGCCGTTAACTAAGGCAAGCACACAGTCATAGGTCATACAAAATCAAGTCTGACTAGCTTGTTCCCTTACAGAATAGGAGTAGGTACATTACACACCACACGTTTAGAATTAACTAAAGGGAGGAGTTTATTGGGGTTAAAACACATATATAGTCTTTATAGGTAGAAGGAATAGGTACACATTCTTCTCGCGGTAATATAGGACGTCGGCTATGTAGGTAGAATCGAATTTGTATAGGTTTTTGATAGTCAGTTAATTGCGTTTAAGTTATGTGAACGGTTCTCATTATAATGAAGTTATTAGGCTATTATTTTGGTGTGAATGAATACTGGGGGATTTCGGGTTGGAATCCAGGCATTTAACAACGATTATCTAAAGTGTATCCTCAGTGTTGACTACCTTCATAATAAAATGTGAAATAGATCTTACATAATACCAGTTGAATGTGAAAGGCATGGTTATCATTGTGACGAATATCAGAAGGTGGTTAAATACTCACCTATCTACATGTAATCTAGTAAGATTCAGTTAAGTCATTTGGCTATTGGATACCATAGACCGATTGATTATGAATGTCATTATTCAATATATTATTTATATTACCAAATATAATACTTGGTGCATTTATTTGATTGAATTGGGTTGAATGGATATTAGTGGAGCATTCTCACGGTAGTTGAGAACCGTCCAATTATGGACCTATGTTCTATTGTCCGGTAACCTAGACGGAAGTTCTTGTATATGAATGTCTTCAATAGAAGATGTAATTTCTATATAAGTTTCAATCAGAAGTGTAGCAAGTGTAGACTACTGTATGAAATACCTATCTATTCTATAATGAAATCTACGGCTTCTAATGAGTTGGTCTTGATCGCAACTATCAGTATATTTTACAATAAGCACAGTGATGCCTGAACCTTTGTATTCAATTGAGCTTATTCGGTAGTAATAAGTGAATTAAATTATCATTAACGAATATTAACATTCTTGTAATTGAATGTCACGATTTTGTATTTATATAATACAAGTGTAATCCAGTTATGGATTTGGGGGTAAAGGGTTATACCGGCTGCCGCGGTATAACTTGAACAAAGTGGACTAGGCCAAGTGGCGTCTACTATATTTATAAGGCAGAGGGGAGTTGATCTGTGTTGGTGCAACTCACTGTCATGGCGAATTGGAGGAGCCTTGACCTCGAGGGGGGAAATAAAAATATTTGTGTATCATAACTGTTCGCTTCACTTACATACTCTGTTGCTAAAATCCTCGAAATAAGTCTTATTACGCTTACATTACGTCGATAGAAAGTTTATTCATTATCATATTCTAAATTTAAATTAGTAACCTAAAAATAGGTTAGCCTAGAAATTTAGGTAGGTAATCTTATTAACAGTTCATTACATTCTGTTTTCCAAATAATCACGATAGGTTATATGTTGCGATAATTAAGTAAATTAAGTAGGTACAGAATTATGTTAGGAAGGTGAATTGGATAAGTAGGGACTTAATTTAGGACAACAGCACAAGCTACCTCTATAGAACGAGGGGGACTACTGGATCATAATAAGAGTCCTAGTTCCCACTAGAACGATCATTGGCCAAACTAGTTATTAAGTAGGTAGGAATTCGGAAACGTTTGAGTATAAGTATGTTTTTATAATAAATCGGAAGTGAAAATAGGTAGGGGATGGTATAGGTTAGGGAGGGTGTTACAAACACTTCTTTCACTAATCCTAATCCTATTTTCTTCAACTTACCTCTGCTTCTACGCTATAAAAATATTACGTTTTACATTTCTTTGTTAGTAAACAATGTCTAATAAATAGTGCAAATCTTAAGATGCATCACTACGTGCTCAGCGTCAGGTGTATCGTACTACGTCCAGTTTAACCTTTGCATGTTAAGAATTTAATATCAATAATAAAAACAATAACAATGCAATAATAATATTGCATAACTATATGACGTAGTTGCCTAGACGCTGTAATTTCTTCTCTAATAAATATACGAAACTCATGCGCTCGTGAAAGTACCTATATCAACTTAATTTTGCTGACGGTACCAAACTTGGGAGACAATAATATTATTGAATTGTTACTTAATATTTGTATTTTATTGCAAATATTGATTTGTGTGATATTATATTTGCGTGTTTTTCAATATTAGTGTTATGGTGATGGATTAATGAAATAAGAGACGTTGATATCGAGACATTGTTTACTATATTAGAAAATAGGTGCAGTTAACAACAGAACTTAAATACTACATACTAATATTATAAATGCGAAAGTAACTGCGTCTGTCTGTTACGCTTTCACCCTTAAATCACTGAACCGATTTTGATGAAATTTGGTAAGTATAGGAGTAGATTGGACCTTGGGTAGTCGCGATAACCGACATCTACGCGGGCGGAGCCGCAGGCAAAAGGTAGTTTACTAATATTTCCTGATGCTATAGAACTTCGATATCGCAAATTGATTATGGTTAGATGGCAGTCGTTCACAGAAAATATCGAGATTCAGTCCCTCTGAACGACTTAGTCCACTTTCCTATGTGGACGTTTACGAAAGTGGTCAACTTAGGAAGTGGGCGAGTTAGGAAAGGGGTCAACTTAGGAAGCTCCCAAACGGATAAAGCGATTTCAATTTAGTTTTATTATGTGCGAGTTTTCTTAGACAAATCATCATCATCATCATCATCCACATAAAGACGTTAGTCCTGATTGCATCCGAGGCCACGGTGCCCTCGGAGCTCAGGGTCCGCCTTCCGGCTCTTCCTCCTCCACTTCGCACGATCTAGGGCGTCCAAGGTAGTGAGACCGTTTTCACGCATGTCACCCTCCACGACGCCAAGCCAGCACTTCTTGGGCCTACCCCTTCTACCTGAACCGGGTGGGGGCGCCATTGCCAGGCATTTGTTACCCACGTAGCTGGGCGGTTTCCGCAAGACGTGGCCGCACCAGCGGAGGCGGCTCTCTTGCATTTTATCTGCGATGTCACGGACATGAAGGCTGCCGCGGATGCGTGAGTTCCTCACGCGATCTTTACGCGTGACTCCACACATCCACCGCAGCATTTTCATCTCCGTGACACGCAGCATCTGCTTGTGCCGCTCCAACAGCGGCCACAAGCAGATGCTGCGTGTCACGGAGGAGACGGTTTTCTTAGACAAATGTTTGATGAAAATCGGGTGAGCCGTATAAACGTTATGTGGGTTACAGTGGGGATTGGTAGTGCCGGGAGCTCTTCAAATTTTTAATGTTTTATTTGTTAAAAGGCTTAAAGCATTCTATTCAGTACTTTCCAATTCACGAAAGTACTTTTGTTAACGAATGTACATCTACATGTGGACTGATGTAATATGAAACTGATTTTTTAAATTCAATGACATGTTTGTCCTACTTTAAAATTATAAAGGCTAGTCATAGTATGTACCTATTACCTATATGGTGAGAACGACCTTCAGAAATAAGAATATGAAATAAGAGATGTGTTGTGTTATGCATTTTCTAAATTTCTCGATGTCTCGTAACATTCTTCTCGTCAAGGTTTGTTACTCATAGCGATTTCTCTGTTGTATCTAAAATTGCAACTTGGGGCCCATGTCGGGCCACATGGCCACATGGCTATAGGTCACCTGCGCCTTGTTTTAGATTGGTAATTGATTTTTCATTTACCCTAGACGGCTTTTCTAGGAGAAATTTTCGTATGACCTCCCAAACCCGAGAGCAAAACCTGCGCCACTCTGTTGTTTGGACCCAAATGCGTTATTAGGGCCTCGTGCACCCCGTCGTGTGGTGATAAAGAAAGAATACAAGTATCACCCGATCTCATCCGAAGGGTGTCGTAAGAGGCGACTAACAGAAAAATACGCAGACGATATCACTACGAGAGAAGGACAACTCGAAATATAACCCTGGACCAACCCGTCTGGCCAGGCTGGAAACAGTAGGCCAAAGGCCTATGTCCAACAGGTATTGATTGATTGATTGACACCCCCTAGTCTCGAATAAGGCCAGATTTCAGACCAGGCATCGTTTCGAGAAATCTCGAATTGACCCCTATTTGCCGCCTACAAAACAGCCTTGCAAATTAGCAATTTTCTCTGTGAATCATATAACGATTGAAAGGTTTGTTTTCAAATTGCCGAGATTCATTTAATTTGTCAAGGTCAACATTATTATTAACGAGTGCCTTAATATAGAGCAATTGCATTTTTAAAATAATTAGATAAGTACGCTTTTGTTTACTTTGCTGAATAGAAAATTGTAATTTAATTTTGAGTCAGATCGAGTGATCTGACTGAATCGAGTGATTTTTTTCGCGAAAATAATTATAAAAAGCTTTTTCAAATACTTTTTTAGCAACAATAATGTTTATTGCGAAAATTACGCCCTCATTGAGAAATCTTCAAGGAAAATTTCTCATAATTTTTCCTATAATAGAACGTCTGCAATGGAAAATTTTGCGTAGGGCGTTCAATAACAGCCTCCTCTCGATATAGACAGGTTTACAGATATTGAATATTTGCCCTTTACCTTACAGGCACGTAGGAAGTTTGCCAATATTCTATGGCAGCCATAAAATAACATTTTAGTAAGTATAAACTTTTAATTTGAAAATAGACATGCCGATTTCTTATATAAAATTAATAACCAAATTACAATTACACTCCATCTATCCATATACTCACGCCTGTAAATCCCTGAAGGGGTAGGCAGAGGTGTATTAACACCCACGTGTCACCAACTATGATTGTCGGTCCCACGTAACACCAGGCCAGCAATAGGCTGGCGTCAAGCGGGCACGTTGCCTTGGGCTATGTAGGTTTACTTTCGGATGGAGAAAAGCCATATCCCTTAATGATCTTTTACGAGGAAGAGCTGGGGTTCTATTCTGCTCCACCGGGAAGCAACACAGCATTTAATAAAACTATTAGAGGAAATATCCGAAAGGGAATTTCCCGCAGCTCTACTTAGTGTCGGTACTGTTACTGTTTGGTAAAAGACTCAGAAAAGCCCCAATACGTATGTCTCACTGGAATGTTTTAACAGTGTTTATAGCTGCGGGTAACTCCAAGTAAGTACTTATAGCCAAATAAATACGTAGATACTAATAAAAACAGTACCTACTGAAAGTCTCTTCCACCACTGTTTTTTTTTTCATTTTTGTATATATTGTACATTTAGTTATAATACCTACTGTAATTAATTTTCCTTTACCAAATGTTTACTTATAAATATAGGTATATCCCTAGAGAATTATTCTAGAGCTACTGAAATAAGTGTTTTTTTTATTTTTTACCGTGTGAGATTTATGTCTCCACCAATAAAAAGAAAAAAAAAACACGTGCCTCACCTAATTTAAGTAATTTTAAAAAGTATTTAGCTTGAAATTAGGAGAAAGGGGAATTTAGCAAACTGTATAAAAATGTATAAAAGTTACGGTAGGTTGTCATTAACGGAGGCAGGTCACGACGGTATTTCCGTCCCAATTGAGCAGTCCGACTGAGGAAGTATCTTCTTCCTACAGAATATCGCAGCCATAATAACCTCGTGTTGTTTTTCCGGCGGTGACTAGGGTAGCCAGAGCTCACTGGAGAGTTTTTGTGCTGTCGGTGGGAAAGACCTTGTCCTGCTATGTTTTCTGCACTGATAGCACAGAAACTGTCTGTTCTTACAGGGTCAGCAGCACGAGTGTGGCTCTCTGTTGCACATCTCAATATGCCTTAACATGGTAAATGTTTACGATGGTGACCCTCTTTCCGAGACTTTGCTTTTAGCTTAACATCAGGCGAGGTGAAGTCAAATTGACGTGTCATGTATAAAAAAAAAAAAAAACATGTCCATAGGCCACGGTAACCACTTTCCATCAGGTGGGCCGTAATGTCTGCCACAATTGACTGTGTGAGAATACGGGGGTTACTAGGCCTTTGGGGTTAAGAAGAAAGCCTGTGCCAGAGTCTTGTCTGTCTATCAGCAGGTGTACTCTGACGGTTAGGATATCCTCGGCCCTGCAGCTTTCACAGCGCTCCATTGTCTCGAACTAAATTATATTCTAAGGTTATTTTCATAAGAAATACTGTATCATAGCCTACTTATTACTGATCATGCTATTTGCTGAGTAATTTGTGATTGCAAGAATTAATACACTTACAGTAATTACACCTATTTATTTATTAGTCATTGACGGCTCTCAAGATGTTTCCGATTGTATGTTACGTAAGTCTTATTGGTATGCATTACCCCGTCCGGCATGGGCCGGACCGAGGCGGGAGCTAGTGGCGGCCCTGGGAGTGAGAGTTCTCACCCTCGCCACCCTGCTCACAGCAATGGTCCGCTGCGCGGACGCGTGGGCGGCCGGCGTCTCCTTCAGCGAGCAGGTAATGGTCGTGAAGGAGACGGCGGAGCGGGAGAGGCGGCGCGAGCGAGAAAGACTCGCGGATCACGCCGCCCGCGCGCGCAGGCAACTCGGGCGTCGGAGGGCACTGACTGACCTCCGTCCCCCATGAGCGCGGGCCTGGGGGTAACGGGTGGAGCCGCCTGTCACCCCAGCAGAAGCAGGCCACGGCGGCGGCGCGCTAAAAAGCGCGCCTCCCCATTCCGGGGGCGAGTTGGGGACACCGTTGTCCCCCCTCCTGAGGAGGGCCAGACCGTAAGGGATGGCCCTGGGTCAGCCGGGGTGCGAGGGATATGTCTATGACAACCTCACCTCCGGCCTAGCACCAAGACCCACAGTCGGCGTGCGGTTTTAGTCGGTTCGAGTCCGACATAACCTCCCCTTCCGGCTCCGGCAGGGGGGGTATCCGAGGGGATTTCCGCACGAAAAAAAATAAATAAAAAATAGATGTGCATTACCCCAGCAAAATGTTGTGCTTTAGAGAGTTGAAAGTATATAAGCTGCTAATTCGGGAAGTGTATCCGTATGTATGGAATGGTCGCTTTTTAGTAGCCTTCACAATTTGGTCGGCTTATAAAAGAATTGCTGCTACATTCTTATTTTTGCTGAAACTTTCACAATATTAGTAATTGAAAGCTGAAATTAATAGGACGGTTTCTTAATGAAACATGCCTTTTTGTTAAATATATATCTCGTTTCCTTGTTATGTAGGAACAGCGTATTCGATCACTAAAATAAGACCACTGTAAATTTTATTACATTTTTTTTTCTTTATATTGATTATAGCTACCGAACCTATATTTGCTGTCGATATAAAGGTGAATCAAGGGTATATATTACATTTTTTAATGGATGTTAAGTGCACTAGTTTACTTGCAAATAAGCTTTTTTCTGTTTTTCGAAACTATTTAATAACTCTGGTGTTTATCAAGCAAATCAAATGTAATGTTGTAACAAATTTAAACAAATTCAGTTACATTATTGGTATTTTTTTGAAACATCTGCGTTCTGGCGTTTTCGAGATCTGGGAAATCTCAAAACGTTACCGCAGCAAAATCTTAAATAACTTAAAAACCACAACACACACAAATTTTGCTATTGGCTAACAATTGTTACGTAACATAAGCTATCTGTTCCAGTATTTGGTTCCGGGCTAGGAAAAAACTTTTTGCTGGGGTAACGTTTCGATAATTAATGCAGCAAAATTTATTTTTCGCAAATATCTCTTAAACTACAATATGCACAAATTTTGCTATTTGCACACAAAAATCTTTCATGACACACTAAAAATCTGATATACTTTCAACTCTCTAAAGCACAACATTTTGCTGGGGTAATGCACACGTCTTATTGAGTAATGCTTTGTATCCTGTGGTATTATATCAAGTTCAAGTCAATATTAAATACTTACTTGTAGATAATGCAATAATATAGTGATAACAGTAAGTGGTAGGATCTGTCATGTAATTTCTTAAGGGTTATGTCATTAACTAGTTGAAAACTAGATAGCTATATAGCGATAAGTAGTTAGTTAAAATCACGGGCACGACACGATGGAGCAGGCACTACTGTGGAAATGAATAAATTCCACCCTCTCAGTAAGCTGCAATTTGTATCCATGTATCACAAGAACTTCCTAAGCTACAAATTATATAAATGGTAATGGGTAAAAAGTACAAAGTGTGTGCAATCAGATTCAGAAGAACTTTAGGAATTTCGATAACAGTGGGTTCATACTGTTCATAGACTTTATCGCAGTTTAGCATAAAAAAATATTCCGCAATAAGTTTTAGGATCTTTAAGCCTAAAGGTCTTTAGGGTCAAGACCCTCTCCTTTCCTTCATAGGACAGCACGTGCAGGGCTAAGATGCCATCCATATACGGTGCAGAGTATACCTGCTAGAACCAAGCGTTTCAGTGACTCATTCCTATGCAACACCACTAAGACCTGGAACTCCCTGCCAGTCCACGTGTTTCCTTCTTTCTACAGTCCCGGGTCCTTTAAGCGGGGCGTAAAAAGGCATCTAATGAGGCTGTCAAGCTGAGTGCCACCACTGTTAACATGGTACATGTTTACGATGGTGACCCTCTTTCCGAGATTTTGCCTTTAGCTTAACATCAGGCGAGGTAAAGTCAAATTAACGTGTCCTGTATAAAAAAAAGATACCCTACCAGCTCGCAGCATGGGCGGTTGGTTTGGAAGATTTTCTCAATAATGACGGTCTCCAAAATGCTTTGGATGCAACCGAAACTAATATTGTAATGATAACCTTATCCAAAACTCTGAGTTTGATTGTTAATTAACTGGTCCGATCACATTGTTTGTACATAATGAACATCAGGCACATTGAATGTTCTTCCTAAAATTGAATGCGTAAATATTTAGAGTAGATACGCGTCTGTCATGAGCCAGTCTCGAACTTTCTTTGACGTTCTCCCAGACAGCACGGCACCGTTCGCTAATTACCAAGAAAGGGAACTCGATATCGATTCTAAGAGCTATCAATCATGACATCAAATCGATTGTTTTGGAAAGAATCAATAACCAATAATCATTCTTACCACAGAGGAGGTAAACATGCTTTTGTTTCATCTAGATCTAGAATGATTTGAATGAATTTTACAACATTGTATGCTAACTATACAAATCGAATACATAGGGAAAAATGAAAATTCTCGGGCGGGACTCGATCCCGCGATTACAGCGGGAATGCCTTTGCCAACTCGGCTACCGAGACACGCCCGGTGTGATTCTAAGGAAAATTTCTCTTTTATTCATCCGTCTTTAAGGCGAGGGTCCCGCCCGAGAAGTTTCATTTTTCCCTATGTATTCGATCTAGAAAGATGTTCTTAACATATCTTAATTTGATATAAGTAGAACTAAACCACAGAATAGACAATTTAATAGACTGACCACATTATTTTGCGAGTTGTCAAAAGTTAAATTAATTTAGCGACTGTCATTCAACTGTCTAAGATTTCAGGCAAAGTACAACAGCCAAAATGTTGAAGGGGTTCAAAACATTTTACTAATTTCATTAAGAGGTATTTCAATAGAATGTTACGTAGGCCGCCCATAATTTGAATTTGAATTTAGACATCCATAGTGGCTATTTTCAAGTAGACTGTAAAAAAACGAAAATCTGGCGAAACGTGGGTGCTAGCACCTCTGCCTACCCCTTCGGGGAATACCGGCGTGAGTTTATGTTATGTTATTTATGTTTATGTAAAAAAAAACAGAAAACACCATCTTCCTTTTTGTGAACGCAAAAGTTGAATAGTGTTGGGTGCACGTAGGGTGTTTACGCTGTACAGTTATGTACAAAATACATGCGTACGTGAGTCACCGAGTCCAGTTACAGATTCCTAGGTATCGCGAGTATCGCTATCGACCCGCACGTGTAGAAAACAACGCATTATTGCTCCTGAAAAAGTCAATAAATGCGTAATATTGCATTGTAGGCATTCTGTTCCACTAACGTGGCGGCACAAACAACGTAAGAAGCTTTTTACGCAAAACAAGAGCTTGTATTTCAGCTGTTTTCACACGCGTGGCGTGATCGCTTGTTGTTTGTTATTCTTTTATATGTGGGTAGTTTCTTGTTTACGATACTTTTATAATAACTAGGTAGGTATTATAGAAGGAACTTCACGCGGTGTATGGGGTATCATGGTCCCGTCATCACCAACTAGCAGGTAATGAGGTTATCCCGGGTGTAAGGGGAACGCTCGATTTCGAATCGATTTTTTTATGCTAGTGTGTTGTGTACCTGGAGTACTACTAGGGGTTTTCGGCTTCGGGAGCGTTCCCCTTACACCCGGTATATGCTGATTGATGGATAGGCTTTATCGCAGGCTTTCCTTCTGAGTTGGGAAATTACCTAAACGTTCCCGTAAAAGTGAAGATAAGCGAAATCAAGAGAAAGAGTAAGAAAGTGGAATCAGGGTCCTAATTCTGTGTAAGTTTTGGATGCAACTGAGAATTCTCATAATAAAATCTTTTCTTTCAAAATTCAGTCACGAACTATTAAATCAAATGTAAAATGACAAAAACGGTTTTTCCGAACACATTGACATCGTGATTTTTTTAAAACTTTTGATCGATACGAACTATTTGTTCTTTTTTTTTAAAGAATATTAGAACCGAAGTTACTAATATTCCCTCTAACCCCTGCAACTAAGCTAAATTGCTTGTGCTAGGAGTGGGTTCACGTCGGTAGTATAATGGCCAGGATTCGAACCCGGGACCTCTCGATCGTAAGGCCGACGACTTGATAGATCGCGACAGAATTTTGAATAGATTTTTATTACGTGGATCAACATTCAGCCTTCAGGACACTCCTTCAGGGTTCTTTATTGAAGGGCTGGTTTTGCTTCACGAGTATCTAACGAACAACTCTGAAGCGGGCTCCATAGTTTTGCTGACGGTTAAGTGAATAATTGCAAAGATATTTATACAAAACAATGTCAAAGAACTATAATCCTGTTAATAGGTCAATGCCTAGATTGATGATCAAGCAACAACAATCCGTCCTTTTACTTAAAAGAAAGGCTATGCATATTTATGAATACAGGGTGAGTTCTTGCGTGTAATTAATTTTCTGTGCACGAGAATTGTCCATTTTCATGTTCTTCAAACGATTTTTTTGATACGCCGAACTTATCAGTAGCGGAAGGTGACAATTTTCAAAAGGTAAGCCGCAGGAAATATTGAAGTGTAAATGTAAAAATCGCGACCACGGCTTGCTTAGCAAGCCGCCAGATATCGTGTTGTAGGTACCCCTCGGACACACTTTATCCATGGAGGGTTAGGCAGAGGTGAATTAACACCCACATTTCACCAATAATTGTAGTCGGCCGTAAGAGGGTGAGCCAGTTACCATATTTCAGGCACTATTTTTGACTCGAGTCTATATCTAAGGCTGAGCCTGGGCTGTATCTGTCTGATTTTAAACAGCCCTACCCCTTAGTCGCCTTGTACGACACCTCATGGGAAGAGATGGGCTGGCCCAAATTCTTCTCTGCCAGGACGCGGCGGCCTATACGATACGCTGAATATCTACGGTTTTATAATACTCTCTCGAATTATGCTAACTATGAATTACCTCGCCTGATGGTAATCTGAAGTAGTCTTTTTTGCTTGACGGCTTCATGGGATGCTTTTTCACACTACGCTTAATTTACGGCTATAACTCATGTTTTTCGCCACATTTTCACTAGCACAACTCAGCAAACCATGGAAATCTCTACATCTCTTAGGTGCTTGTTGTTATGTTTGGCACCTTAGAGAAAGGATTCTATCTGTAAAGTACAAAACGTCATAAAAAATGTTGTAAAAGAATATAGAGATGTAGAGATTTCCATGTGTTTTCAAGGGCCTCGATTCTGCTAAAGCCAAATCATTGTGGTGCCAGCGCCACTGCAAAAAAGCGGGATTAAATAATAGACTTTAAGGAGATGCGAAATTTTTGGATTGCAAAATTAAATGACTTTTTACAGAGTATTTGAAAAATTGTAATGAAACTGTTGTCATTTGATTTTGGCCTCTACGCGTATAGAAATAATGTCTAAAATTTAATGACATTTTTTGCAGTGACTGCGGCACCACAAACCTTTAGCTTTACTAGAATCGAGGGCCAGTAGTCAAAAAAAAAACACATTCGAAATTTCTACTGTGCTTTTGTATTGAAATACTAAGTTCAGGTGTATTACATTTTAGTGCCTCTTTTTATTTCTTGAAACCGGTTTGATTTTTTCTTACCTATGTACCTAGTTTTATCAATGTTTGTTATGAAATTCGGCCTATATATGAGATTTTGAATTTGATAACTAAATAAAGTTAGGTCATAATTTGATAATCTTTAAGATACGGCTATTTTTATATTGAAACTAGTAAAATATATAATCGGTATCAATAAAGATACCTACTTACCTAAATTCTTCTATTAGAAATAATGATTCATCAGCATTAAAGATGCATAATGTGTATTTTTTTATAGCGCGATGCATGTTTCAAACACATTATAATATCAATACTAAATACCGGAATGAAAAAAGGCTAAGGTCAAGGCTAATTTCACATTTATAAGATGCCAGTAGAGGCAGCGTGATGATGATTATGATGACGATGATGCAAGCAGCTTGTTCTCCTACAAAAGCCAGGACTAGTAGTTCCCCTACTAATATGCCATATTATATTCCCATGAAAGTACCTAAATACTAGCTTTAAAAGTTACTAGCTTTTGCCCGCAGTTTCGCCCGCGTGGATGTCGGTTATCGCGACAAAACATTTCTCAAAAGACGTAGGTGTACGAAGTTTCATGCTTCTAACTTTGAAAATGATGAGCTTTCCATACAAATGTTTATCACCTATTTTACCCTTTAGTAGTTAAATTTTGAAAAACGCTGATACACGTGTTCATTTATTAAAGACACAGGTTTATAATATTTAGTGCATCTACTTAGCTCTGTAAGTGACGGACCCTTTATTAGCAGAATTTCCAAAAATCCTTTCTCAGTGGATGCTTATATCATAAAATGCATCTACTATCAAAATTTCAAGTTTGTAGGTCCAGCGGTTTAGGCTCTGCTTTGATGAATCAGTCAGTCGGGACAAGTAATTTTATATGTATAGATTTTGATGATATGGAAGGAAGCTTCATGGGTACCATCTCACTGCGGCTACTCAGTGAATGCGTTATATCAGAGCTAAACCCACCATTGACTAACGAACCTATCTAGGTAGTAAGTTCCTGAAACTGAAACCGCATTCATCATCATCATCTTTGTATTAGTTCCATTAGTTAAACCGGGGCTCATACCTCGGAGTTCCAGGTCTGCTTTCCGACTTTTATTTCACTATTGCGCCAGTCATGGGTCATGGGTACCTGTAACTTCATTCAATCTATTAAGTAGGTAGAGGGTCGAATACACTGAAAATACTAAATCTTTTAAAGCTTCATCCTCTAGGTTTGTCTAAAAGACAATAATCTGCAAATTTACTTATAAACAATCATCAAATAACATATACAAAGTTGTTCGCTTTACAAACATGACCTTACACAACATCAAGTAGTAAACAACATGCGACAATAATTTAGTTACGAATTGTCATAGAGGAGACAGCAGTGAATCTTGATGGGCATATTAAACTGCATTGCCATTGGGTGACGTCGTAATCGAAGATCTCGACGAGATCTGAAACATTTTTTTT
The DNA here is from genome assembly GCA_914829495.1 of Eilema sororculum. Classification (NCBI taxonomy): domain Eukaryota; kingdom Metazoa; phylum Arthropoda; class Insecta; order Lepidoptera; family Erebidae; genus Eilema; species Eilema sororculum. The sequence goes on from OU618533.1 coordinate 7,244,525, forward strand.
AAAGGACATGTCAATTTGACTTCACCTCCCCTCATTTTTTTATTGTACACTTCACGTCCCTTCATTACCTAACCACTTCTCTGCTATTCAAAGGTTTGCTGGAAGAGAACTCATATTGAGTTCAGCTAGCCTTTGTACATGTTCTGTACTATTTGTGTGCAATAAAGAATTAAGAATTACGAATGGTAAGCTAAGGGTAAAGTCTCGGAAAGAGAGTTACCATCGTAAACATGTACCATGTTAACAGTGGTGGCACTCAGCGTGACGGCCTTATCAGATGCCTTTTCACGCCCCGCTTAAAGGACCCGGGACTGTAGGAAGAAGGAAACACGTGAGCTGGAGCTGGCAGGGAGTTTGGTGCGGCACAGTAATGAGTCACTGAAACGCTTGGTTCTAGCAGGTATATTCTGCACCGTATACGTATGGCATCTTAGCGCTCCACGTGTGGTCCTGTGAAGGAAAGGAGAGGGCGTTTTCCTACTTTCTGTAACTTTTTATTTGCCCTTTATTTGCCCCTTTGATCCTCAATACGGGAATGTTACTGAGAGAAAAGTTTGTGCTAGATTCTCATTTGTCTTGGGCTCGAAAAATGTTGGTGGGTCCTATAGGTACACGAATTAGAGGCGTCGTTAATGAGGGCGGCGGCCATTGGGGGCCAGACCCTCCGGCCTAGCACCACGACCAACAGTCGGCGTGCGGTTTTAGTGGTTCGAGTCCGACTTAACCTCCCCTTCCGGCTCCGGTAGGGGAGGTATCCGAGGGGATTTCCGCATTGACGACGTACAACTTTAGTAGATCTTTAAATAGGGTAATGAGAATTTGGGGTAGGGTGAGCATTGTGTGTATCGGTTGATAAAATTAGTAAGTTATGTTTCAGCAAACAGGCGTAGTACTTTAAATGCTGAAACATGCCTTCTGCCTACTTTATACCGAACATTTTAGAACAATTTATCTTACTTCATACTAATATTTTAAAGGGAGAGTTTGTGAGGATAGACGTAACGTTGACTGACGTAGATTTCACCTCGCCTGATGGTAAGCTGTAGGCAAAGTCCCAGAAAAGAGGTTCAGAAGACAGGATGTACCCGATGTTATAATTAATGGTGGCACTCATACCTACACACTTCCCACTTAAATAACCCGGGATTGTAGGAAGAAAGAAACACGTGAGCAGCCAAGGAATTCTGGGTTTAATGGAAAAGAAAAGAGTCCCGGAACCACTTGGTTTTTGTGTTGTAAAATGCATTCACTCTTATGTGTTTTATACGTCATAATAACGATACCAATGGACATTCAAGCATCAAGCTCACGTCTCTAACAGTAGTTACTCGATGTAAATACGACCCCATTATATGATAATAAAAATATCAGAATCAGTAAACATAGATAATAAGTGAACCATTGTTCCACTAAAGCTTACTTGATAGTGTTTTCACAATAGACCGGGCTATGGGAGCTGTTGTTGTTGATCAGTATGGCCATCGCGCCATGTGTTACCCGACCGTCACATGATATCATATTCTGTCACATACGAACACTGGGATATGGTTCAAGGCCAGTGCGATCTGGATCAAGGCGAGGCTGTATCTTGTTGCAAAGTAGCGATTTAGTTTTGTTACACATTAGAGCTACTTTATAATGTATTGTTTTGTTGTAGTTATATTAACTATTATATGTACATATATGCATAAAATATACCTACTTAATATACCTACATAGCTTATGCTTCGTCCGCGTGAAGTTTTGAACTCGTTACCAACCCATGAGAACGTATGTGGTATTTTTTATTCCAGCTGAATCCAATCAGCAGTTTGACAGTGATATGTGAGCGGGGCGGATTGAACGAATAAAAAGTGGTTATACGAGTCCGCTAGTGTAAACTCTTTGTGGGTAGAAATATAAGCCTATTTCATTAAAAAGGAGTCCGTTCTACTTAACCATTTCCCGCACATTACCATTTCGCAGTGGAAACCGGGCTTTACTGTTTTGGAAATCCACAGCTGGACATAGGCCTCTCCTGCTGCACGCCAATACCTAAATTTGAATTCCACCAAGATCTTCAAGGATCAAATCAATAACCTCATCTCCAAGACAGTAGGTACTCCCACTGATTTCTAGTATAGAATAGAATGGGGATAATATAATGCGAGTGGGATTAACGCTAAGATAAAGAAGAGAAGAAGAGAGAATGAGGCTCTGTTGCAGGTTTTACTTTCGAAGTTGGGGATCATTCGTCCCCGTACAGATTGGATCCCATCAAGATCTTCGAGACTGAAGTCAACCTCAAGCGCAAGATGATATTGCGGTATGATGCGGATGTTGCGGATATGATAGACAGCCTCTGTAGCATGGAGGCAGTGAACGTGATTGCTACACAGGAGGCGCGGGTTCGGTACTCGCTCAGTGCAAATATTTTTATGCATGAATATGGCTATTTGCATTGTTCTGGGTGTTTCTATGTATAATATGTATGTATTTACAAAAAAAGTATCTAAGTATGTTTATCCGCATTCTAGATTCCATAACACAAGCTAGTAAAGCTTACCATGGGTCTAGATAGCGTTGTGTAGAATGTTGTGAAATATTCATTATTTATTTATTATAAGTATTCATACTGATTGACAGATGTGGCTCTGAGGCAGATTTTCATCCGCGTATTCATCCGCGTAAAATACATGCATGATCTAAATCAGTTACCCTAAGCAAGCGGCAATTCGTTGGCACTGGCAGTGTAGAAGAGAGGGGTTGATGAATATACTGGGTGTAAGGGGAACGCTCCCGAAACCGAAGGCTCCTAGTTTGTAGTAGTCCAGGTACCTACACTAAAGGGTGGAAGATGGTGGAAGGGTGGAACAATTCCTTTATTTTTAAAAATAAAGTTTAAAACTAAAACCCGACTACCGAAAAATCACACTCTAAAATGTAACAAACAAGAAAATTTCAAGGATAACCGTGGTCGTATGCCACTTTACCCTAGAATATATGTGTGCATTACCCCAGCAAAATGTTGTGCTTTAGAGAGTTGAAAGTATATCAGATTTTTAGTGTGTTATGAAAGATTTTTGTGTGCAAATAGCAAAATTTGTGCATATTGTAGTTTAAGAGATATTTGCGAGAAATAAATTTTGCTGCAGTAATTATCGAAACGTTACCCCAGCAAAAAGTTTTTTCCTAGCCCGGAACCAAATACTAGAACAGATAGCTTACGTTACGTAACAATTGTTAGCCAATAGCAAAATTTGTGCGTGTTGTGGTTTTTAAGTTATTTAAGATTTTGCTGCGGTAACGTTTTGGGATTTCCCAGATCTCTAAAACGCCTGAACGCAGATGTTTCAAAAAAATACCAATAATGTAACTGAATTTGTTTAAATTTGTTACAACATTACATTTGATTTGCTTCATAAACACCAGAGTTATTAAATAGTTTCGAAAAACAGAAAAAAACTCATTTGCAAGTAAACTAGTGCACTTAACATCCATTAAAAAAATGTAATATATACCCTTGATTCACCTTTATATCGACAGCAAATATAGGTTCGGTAGCTATAACCAATATAAAGAAAAAATATAATTTAACAAAATTTACAGTGGTCTTATTTTGGTGATCGAATACGCTGTTCCTACATAACAAGGAAACGAGATATATATTTAACAAAAAGGCATGTTTCATTAAGAAACCGTCCTATTAGTTTCAGCTTTCAATTACTAATATTGTGAAAGTTTCAGCAAAAATAAGAATGTAGTAGCAATTCTTTTATAAGCCGACCAAATTGTGAAGGCTACTAAAAGGCGACCTTTCCATACATGAGGCATACCATCTTAAACGAACGATATTATATAAAAGTTTTGTTTGTACACTTGCGAACAAAAGTGTTCGGTGGTTATCAGTTTGGTAAGAAATAAAAAAATATTTATTGAAAACTTCTCCACTATACCTACCTATATTATTTTGATTATGTGCTATTCCTAACACTTTTACATTCTTTAGGAAAATCACTGATCCGTTGAATAAATTCTATGTTTAAATCCTAACGCAATTAGGTATATCATATTGCGGCAATATAGTTACCTACCTAATGAAGATTTTTTTTATACCACTTAGGTGGCAGACAAGCACACGGCCCACCTGATGGAAAGTGGTTACCGCGGCCTATGGACGTATGCACCACCAGGGGCGTTACACTTGCGCTGCCTACCCTGAAGAAACCTTCTAATGCCCCTCTTGAAGAACCCCATACTGTAGTCGCTTGGGAAAACCATGGCAGGGAGTTCATTCCACAGCTTGAGCGTACGTGGGATGAAGTTCCTTTCATACCGCACGGTGCGCACCGTATTCGGATGATCGGAAGATTATAGGTATTATGTACCCCGGTGGATAACTACAAGGAAACAACTTATAAATAACTTATCATATTGGTTAGTTTACCTATACGCACAGTGTGTTATAGAAGCCGACTTGCGGTCATGTGTCGACCAGAGACCAATTCACAGACCCAGCAATCAGCCATCTTGCTGATAGGTACTTTTTCAGAGCTGCTGATTGGTTGTTGTTACTTGTTGAGAGTCTCAAAAAGCAAACTGTCAAACTCAAGTTGTCCGCTCAGCTACTCGTGTTCCGTTTCAGTTTCTTAATGTAAAAACGGACAAACAATTTTTAATTAAAAAGCTACGAGAATATTATCAAAGCTCAACTTATTACTAGTTTGTTTTTATATATATGACTAGCTTTTGCCCGCGGCTCCGCCCGCGTGGAAGTCGGTTATCGCGACCAAACATAGCCTATGTCCTTTCTCAAGGTCTAATCTACCCATGTACCAAATTTCATCAAAATCGGTTCAGTGGTTTAGGCGTGAAAGCGTAACATACAGACAGACAGAGTTCCTTTCGCATTTATAATATTAGTATGGAAGTATGGATTTCCTCATTTGAATGTTATATCGCTACCGACGACATGAAAGTAGATATTGACAAATAAGTGTGTTTTTTTTTTCATTTCTGATTTGTTTCCGTTGGTTCTTTAATTAGTTTGTAATGTAATGCCTACCTACAAAAGTAATAACAGGTAGGTACCTAATTTGCCTAATTTAGGTACCTACCTGTTATTACTTTTTGTTACGGAAAGGAAAGTACCTATAAAGTTACATTTTATGGCTATATACTCCGGTAGTTATACTTTATAATATAACTAAAAAAAGGAAAAAAGTTAGACAACATGATGAATTGATGACATATTATTACCTACTAGCATAGGTATGTATAAAAACTCGTTTCCTTGTTAGTTTTTATCATAGTTATAATACTTACTCCATATGGTAGTTACCGACGGATAGGTAACTTACCCGAAAATCTCATTCTCTAATCTCAAACGGTAAATGTTTATTTATTTATTTATTGGAAACTTAACAGCTATTTTAAATAATCGTGGGTGAACTTAAGCATAACGTAGGATTCTAAGCCAATAATAAAGTTTCACGACAAGTAAAGAGTTGCATGCATAACTTAACAACTAGGTACACAATACTTAATTTATGCAAACAGTAGTGTTCCAGCTATGTTATTCAATTAATTAATTAACTTATCGAATACACCTTCATTTGGGCAAGTATGATTCTAACCTACCTACTAATAATTTGTTTCCTGAAAACACTTGGAGAGGTGGAAGATGTCAATATCGTCAAAATTATCGTTGTAACAACTAGGTAATGTTGACTTAACTTATTAATTTATCGTAAACCATCTTGAGGCAAATTTTTATCAAAATACATAGGCAGGTACATAATATACAAATGAACCAGGCTAAATAGCTGACTAGGTAACTAGTGCCGATATTAAAATCGGTTTTTAGTCACCAAAATAAGTTTCTAAACAGGAAAATAATTGTAGCTTTTCAATAAAACATATTAAAAAGACAAAACATCACGATTGTTTATGTTTAAATGTATGTAGGTACCTACCTAACTGAATGGAATGGAATACCTATGTATAGTAGGTTTTTAAAACAAGATGCGTAAAATATAGGTAGGCTAGATATATAAAAACAATTATCACACTTATATAAAATTAACATGGTGATAATTATTATCTTCATTAGCACGATTGTATTTTTTGAATAAAATAGAAAACTACTTCGTACCTACCTACTTAGTAATGTTTATTATTTGGCTCCACGAAATCTTTTGTGCTTCACTGTACAAAACATCGAATACTAAGCTGCTAATTTGGGAAGTGTATCCGTATGTATGGAATGGTCGCTTTTTAATAGCCTTCGCAATTTGGCCGGCTTATAAAAGAATTGCTACTATATTCTTATTTTTGCTGAAACTTTCACAATATTAGTAATTGTAAGCTGAAATTAATAGGACGGTTTCTTAATGAAACATGCCTTTTTGTTAAATATATATCTCGTTTCCTTGTTATGTAGGAACAGCGTATTCGATCACCAAAATAAGACCACTGTAAATTTTGTTAAATTATTTTTTTTCTTTATATTGGTTATAGCTACCGAACCTATATTTGCTGTCGATATAAAGGTGAATCAAGGGTATATATTACATTTTTTTAATGCATGTTAAGTACACTAGTTTACTTGCAAATGAGTTTTTTTCTGTTTTTCGAAACTATTTAATAACTCTGGTGTTTATGAAGCAAATCAAATGTAATGTTGTAACAAATTTAAACAAATTCAGTTACATTATTGGTATTTTTTTGAAACATCTGCGTTCAGGCGTTTTCGAGATCTAGGAAATCCCAAAACGTTACCGCAGCAAAATCTTAAATAACTTAAAAACCACAACACGCACAAATTTTGCTATTGGCTAACAATTGTTACGTAACGTAAGCTATCTGTTCCAGTATTTGGTTCCGGGCTAGGAAAAAACTTTATGCTGGGGTAACGTTTCGATAATTACTGCAGCAAAATTTATTTTTCGCAAATATCTCTTAAACTACAATATGCACAAATTTTGCTATTTGCACACAAAAATCTTTCATAACACACTAAAAATCTGATATACTTTCAACTCTCTAAAGCACAACATTTTGCTGGGGTAATGCACACGAATATATTGTTTTGTTAGAGTAAGTGGCATACGACCACGACTATCCTTGATATTTTCTTGTTTGTTACATTTTTAACCCCCGACGCAAAAACGACGGGGTGTTATAAGTTTGACGTGTCTGTGTGTGTGTGTGTGTGTGTGTGTGTGTGTGTGTGTGTGTGTGTGTGTCTGTCTGTGGCATCGTAGCACCCAAACGGATGAACCGATTTGGATTTAGTTTTTTTTGTTTGAAAGGTATATTAGTCGGGAGTGTTCTTAGGTATGTTTGAAAAAAATCGGTCCAAGATGGCCGCCGCCACAACATGTTGAAATACAAATTTCTTTATAATTCCCTCAATATGGGTATCAAATGAAAGAACTTGACTTGTAGATTAATTTAAAAAGTATAAAATAAAAATTAAATTAAAAATTTAAAAAACCCCCGTCACAAAAAACACCAAAAAGTTGAAAATAAATGAATAAATTTTATTCAACGGTTGCCATGTCGGGGGACCTTACGATATAAAGGAGTACTTAACCAGTTATGGTCCCCCGACATGGCAACCGTTGAATTAAAATTTATTCATTTATTTTCAACTTTTTGGTGTTTTTTGTGACGGGGGTTTTTTAAATTTTTAATTTAATTTTAGAGTGTGATTTTTCGGTAGTCGGGTTTTAGTTTTAAACTTTATTTTTTATTTACATTATTTTGGGGCAAGGTAAAGCTAATAATTTATACATATTTGAAATGTGCTTCTTAAGCCCTTTCATTTGATACCAAACACGGCATATTTATCTCAAATTTATTTATTTACACAGTACCTTATGAGCGCTAGAGGGCGCCACACAAGATTGAGTGACACGTCATATAGCCTATAACCATCGGACGACAAAGCCGCTTGTAAGGATACCTCATTTGTCTAGTTCTAATAAGTAGTTGAGGAGCTATGAGGGAACAAATGAACATACATACATACCTACATACATAGCCTGTCAAAATCATAACCCTCCTTTTGGCTTCGCCGTAGTCGGGTAAAAAGAAACAAAACTGCATTCAACGTTTTTCGAGAAATCGCTTGACTTACCCGGTAATCGAACCGACTAAAACCCGAAAAAATTCCTGTATTTTTATGGCTTCAATCGATGGCGGCAATCTTATGGATCAAATCTCTGTAACAAACATGGTAAATTAAATGAAAATCCTCCAGGGGCATTAAAATCTTACATCCATATTGGGATAAAAATATTTTTTTTTTGTACGCATCGATTATTTTATTAACGTTGAAGACAACGTTTGTCAATCCCATGAATTGATCATATCTATTACATTGTATCCAAACAATTATTATTATCATAGTTAATTATTGAAAGCTAAATAGAAGGAAAACGGAGGCAGACGATAAACATCGTGAACACGGAACATAAGAGACTGGCTGGAGGTGGACAGCACAGCCGAGTTACATACAGACATTTGGTCGCTGACCTCCGGCTTGGAGATGGCACCTGAAGAAGAAGAAGAAACATATTGAAACTTCAGAAGAAAAGCGGACTCCGTGGTTCTGAATGTGGGTTTTGGTTTTAACCGGGATTGGGGCTTAGGGCTCGGATGATGATGAGTCATTAATATTCATTAAGCACAGTAAACTCATCATCACTATTTTTAGTTTTAATGATCTACTCACATATATCCAAATGTGTTTTTCAAGGATACCCTTAATGACTACAAAAATTATTATTAGTAATTAGTATATCAACCAATTACAAAACAAATTATGTCAATGCCGCAATAAATATTTATGAATGTAGGTGCTAAAATATTTTGGGACATAAACAGTGCTATATTTTTTTTATACCACTTAGGTGGCAGACAAGCACACGGCCCACCTGATGGAAAGTGGTTACCGCGGCCTATGGACGTATGCAGCACCAGAGGCGTTACACTCGTGCTGCCTACCCTGAAGAAACCTTCTAATGCCCCTCTTGAAGAACCCCATATTGTAGTCGCTTGGAAAACCATCTCTAGACGTAACTATGTTATACGGGTTTTAGAATGCACATAATGATATTTTTTTTATAAATGCTAACTCTTCTCTTGCTATAATCTCATCCAAAGCTTTCACCTGATCGACTTTCACGAGTTCGACTGATCTTCGATATTTTTGTGAAGCGACTGCAATTGACTTCCTCTAAATGCATACATATTACATAAACGTATAAATAATTGCAGTAAGTGGGAATAAAATTCTCCGCAACTCTACAGATTTATTAAGACGAACAATGCATCTAGCGCCATCTAGTGCAATATAACTGAACTACTTCGAAACTATTGATCTTTGATAGCGCAAATAAAGTTCTGGTGGTATTACCATACGCTTGTGTAAACTGTATTTCTTCTACTGAAAATTGACTAATATAAAATAGTTAACGTAAGAAGGATTAATTTAATTCACTAAGGATTAATTTAAGTGTTGTATCGCAACTGCTTATTAAAAGTAAAGATATCGCGCTACTAAAACCTTTGCTATAGTATTTACTGCAGGCGCTTCAATGGCAAAAATATCGCGGCCGTGAATTATGTGAGAATAAAACCAAACGTCTACACGACGTTAAAGATTACCCACAAGTTAAAGTAATAGTAGTAATATTTCAACAAAAATGTGGATTAACTTGCAAAAGCATGCTCATAGCATGTTTATCTTACATCAACTGAGCCTTTCAGCCTCGCCTGAAGCAATTCAGTGGCTCAGTTAACGCATTCTCCCTGTAAGGGAAAGGTCACGGCTTCAAGTCCCACTGCAAGTTTCACTTTTTTACTGTTGTAATCGATTTGTATAGGTAGCATACTAAATGCTTTGAAATTTATTTCAAATAAGTTCTCCGTTAATTGAAAGGACAACCCCTAACTCTCATACAATCTTGGGCCCGCATGTACAGGGTTGAAAATTAGGCAATATTTAGACCATCTAAGGACATTTTGTTTGCCTAATTTTCACGACGATTCACAATGGCCAAGTTTGTTAAATCGAGCATTGTTCATAGGTTTTTAGGTTATGTTGTAATACATAATGCGGTCAAACAGCGTCTTATGTTGTGTTGTGTGTGATAGCTACACAAGTTATTCGCGTATCGCTTTTATTTGTAAGTAGGTTAGCAGGTTTTATTAGTATAGAAAAGGGCAGGTCATTAATATTTTTAGTCATTAATGTGGAATGGTCAACTATATATGCTAAATAATAAAACTGATATGTCAAAGCAAAGACATGCTTTAGCTACTTTATTGTTGCACGATGTTAAACCTTATACTTTTATTTGTAAGTAGGTTAGCAGGTTTTATTAGTATAGAAAAGGGCAGGTCATTAATATTTTTACTCATTAATGTGGAATGGTCAACTATATATGCTAAATAATAAAACTGATATGTCAAAGCAAAGACATGCTTTAGCTACTTTATTGTTGCACGATGTTAAACCTTATAGTTTTATGATATGCAACTGACATTTACTCTAAAGGTGGTAAAGCAATCCTTCCCTACCCTCACTTCAGACGGCAACATCTGAGTGACATCCTTTTGCTACGGTTACCACTTTCCACAAGGCTGTATACATACTTGTTTGCTGTAGTAATATAGAATTCATTATATAAGTAGGTAATAAAATAAAACAACATTATTTTAAAGATTACTATATTTTAAAAAAGTATTTTAATCTCTATCCCGCGTATCTCCCTATTTGGCTTTAGAAATGCTTTCACTAGGACTTAGGCTTTCCTCCCCTTTTTAAGCATCATCATAGTTTATTAAAATATTGTCTGAAACTGTGCAGGAGGTGTTATATTGCCTGAAACCGTGCCCAACCGTGATACCATATTACACTCATTATGTGGGCACAGCACCCGACTGTTCTCTTACCTACAATACAATTACAGCAATGCTGTAATATAGCATTCCTACCGCTCAAAGAACTGTCAACTAATATATATACGTAATAAGTTCTACTACTTATATTCCTGGACTTTATTTTTCCTCTTAATAACCAAGTCGTTTGAGATATTGACAGTTCTTGTAGGAGGTCTCTATCCACCTCTCCGCACACTTCAATGACATACAGAATACACACTTGTCTGTGCCCCACTGGTGATTGTGCTGGTCTGTTCATCCAAACATGCACATTGAGCTTGAATCCAGCAAGATTCGCAAATGATTGCATTCACCTTAAACAGAGATCATGTTATAAGCACTGAATATTCCATTAGTCATATAGGCTAGTTCTTCATGAACGTTACACATATCAGTCAAAATACATTGTCATATACAAAAGTTGACATAATTTTCTACGGGATTAGGTAGACTCGTAGTAATTTCTATTCTATAGCAGCTATCACACAGCTTGTTAACGTTAATTATAATAACAATTTCAAAAGAGCGAGAAATAACGAAAAGGTATAGTAAGCTTCAGAGAACAGGAACCCCCCTTGATAATAGTTTTATCCTCAAGGGGGGTTCCTTTTCTCTGAAGCTTACTGTACTTACTATTTGTGGTGCGACCCATTCACGTATACAAGCTAGTATCACTGCATCGTTCAATAAATGTCTGCCTATAATATTGCACCGATCGGTAGCGATTCCACAATTCACACAGAGACTCATTGTGATAGCTTTCAGCCGATGTGGTAAAGTCTAGTCCAGTTTTAAAGCCAAGGTCAACAAGTGTATCAAATAACGGTGTCCGGTAATCAAGCAAGGGTCAATTAGTTCGAAAATCATATACAATTCACAGAGTAAAAGCAGCAAAACACAATGATCTCAAAGCGAATGCGACATTTTCAATGACAGGAATGAAAATCAGTGAAAATGACATATGATGTTACAGATTATTATGAATTCTAAATGATCGATTATTTACATAGACTTTCAATACACTACGATTATTTACAATCGATATTTTGACTTCCATTATGAAGGAGACAGGTGTCTTTCTGATTAGTAAACTGAATAACGAAAATAAAGATGCTACATAGATATTTTGAAATTATTTAATAAAGCCACGAATTTTAAATTCATAGTTATTAGTTATCGATTCGATTTCATAATCGAATCGATAAAGCAAGTATAATCATAGCGCATTTACGAAGATCGGATTAAGTATTACATTCAACGTTTACGAAGCTTGTTGATTAATGAAAATCACATTTTTAAACTTTTGTCGCACTTGGCCATTGCTGATTGTAATGAAATCTTAACAAAATTATAACACAAAATAGACGAATTTTTTGAGGTAGGTTTGATGTCTGTGCAATCGGGCCCAAAATGGGGTATCTCCTTTATTTCAATTATGTGGAAAGTAAAGTGGAAGTTGCGATACTTACTTGCGCAACGACATATTGCGTTAAAAATGGTGTAGGCGCTTATTAATAACAACTAGCTGCACTGCACTAAAGACCCTGGGGCCAATCTATTGTACGAGGAAGTCGCGGAGAAGGGGAGATAGCGTTCATACTTCCACGAGCTGCTGAATAAGCAGCATAAAGAGGTGTAGCTACCAGACCTCCCTCTAAATCAAGGACTACTGCTACCGATTACGCCTGAGCAGAAGTCCAGACTTCCATTCGACGCATGAAGAACGGGAAAGCTGTTGGACCCGACGAAGTCTCCATCGAGGCTTGGAAGGCAGTGGGTGCCCGTAGTGTGAGCATCCTCGCAAATCTTTAAATTTCAAAATCGTAAAACAGAAACTGTGTGTCACGGAGATCAAAATCCTGCGGTGGATGTGTGGAGTCACGCGTATAAATCGCGTCAGGAACTCTCGCATCCGCGGCAGCCTTTATATCCGTGACATCGCAGATAAAATGCAAGAGACCCGCCTCAGCTGGTGCAGGCACGTCTTGCGGCAACCGCCCAGCTACGTGGGTAACAAATGCCTGGCAATGGCGCCCCCACCGGGTCCAGGTAGAATGGGCAGGCCCAAAAAGTGCAAACGGTTCATGGTGTGAACGTGAAGTGACCTTGGACGCCCACGATCTTCGTGCGTGAGGTGGAGGCGGAAGAGCCGAAAGGCGAACTCTGAGCTCCGTCTTTATGTAATGATGATAATGATGAACCCGTAACGTTGCTGCCTTTAGTAGTAGCGTGATCATTTATAGCCTACACCTTCGCCGATACGGGATATTCAATACATTTTTCTTCTTTTTTTATTGATAGATTCAATTCAATTTGAACCATTGCTTCCTGAGATTAGCGCGTTCAGCCAAACTAACATACATAATATTAGAATAGGTACTATGGGTGCGGATGACGGAGAATCGGATGAAATTGTGCACGTAGGTATACCTAATTCGTTGTGCCAATAAGCGGCAGCTGGCAGTGATCCTTTCATAGAATCTCCTCCTATTTTTATTATTTTTCCTTTCATTTCCTTTTGAGAGTTTCGGACACAAAGAGTTCTTTCGAAACCTAACAAAAAAAAAAACGGTGTACAGTCAGCGCCAGAAATATCTTGACCTAAAAAGTCTCAAAATCTAGTCTTATAAACTTCTAAGTCTAATAATCTTAGTACTAAGGTAGAAGATCCGGCTCCGGCAGGGGGGTATCCGAGGGGATTTCCGCACGAAAAAAAAGGTATTAAGAACAAATCAAACTGTTTCTTTGATTTCACTTGTATTATTGTTCGAATTAAAGGCGTGTACCTTACAAAGTAAATTTATATGCATTTCTTTAAGACATCCTCTCAGATGAGTATGCAAATTAACTAGTCTAGAATACCTAGTCCACGAATAGACATGACTTACAACCTTTTTGTTTGTTTTGATCTATCTATTTGCATCTGGAATTTAGAGTGAATGCAGCTACGCCTATTTAAAGCCACTTGAGGCGTATGCATGAACACATCATATTCGGAATGCAATACGGGTACATACGTGGTTTTCTATGACAAAATCATGTAGGTATAAGGTAGATACAGTCAGGATCAGATTGATTTAGATGAACAAAGTGCTCAAAATGATCTTAATTCCTTGATTTCCCCCTTCCCGTTGATGAATTTGCCTGATATTTGACCATATTACAATTTAAATTAAAAAAAACCGCTTAATTTGCGTTTGATGCCTTGGTTTTAAGATCATTTTGAGACTTTGTAATCAAGATATTTTTTCCTCTTTTATATTTATGTCGTTAATAATTTAATCACATTACTTTAATAAATAAACGTGAAAGTTTGTATGGATGGATGAACGGATTCACGAAAAAATTACACATACTACTTACAGTACATTTTTATAGAGAAAGATTATGGTTTTGAATCAGCTATATATTCCCTGGAAATAGGTTCGGTTCAGAATTTCACGCTGGCGGAGCCGAGTGATACAGCTAGTATAAGTACTCATTGTATTAATTCTATATTAACAATATAATAATAATTCGATCCTAACAAATAGAAACGAAAACTGATCTTCGCGGGTATAGGATCATTATTTCACGTAGACGGATCGGCGAGAAATAGCTGGTTTTACTTTAACACCGAGACACAGCGATATGGGACCGGGCGGTGAGGTCGCCGACAACGTTACTTATTTTTGCATTCTACCTCCTAATATTTATATTTGTATAACTTGTGTATAGTAATTAAGTATTATACGAAACTATCTGAACATTGATGGCACTAATGCACAGAAAAACTCTAATGAGTTTATGTGGCATTTTTATAAGAATGTTTTTATTATGTATTTTTAATTAAATAAATTAAAATTAAGGGTTCCGTACCTCTAAAGGAAAAAAACGGAACCCTTTATAGTATCACTTGGTTGTCCGTCTGTCTGTATGTCTGTCTGTCTGTCTGTCCGTCAGTCTGCTGTCATGACCTTTTTCTCAGGAATGCGTGGAGATATCAAGTTGAAATTCATATCACATACCCAGCTCAGGTCCATAACGTCTTGAAACTGTGCAGAAATTAAACTTCTAAGTCAACGCCATCCAAATTGATTGTGGTTTATATACCTTAAGTTACGGAATCCTTAAGCGCGAGTTCGACTCACACCTGGCCGGCTTTTTTATGAAAATAAGAAATCATTAATCATGAGAAGAAAACTGGCATCTAAATTCAACAGTCATCGCGGTACCGTCTTTAATAGCGTCATGCATCACGTTTTGTTTTTGGCATTTTAGAAAGTAGAATGCTAAAAATATAGTCATGATGTCAGACTTCGTTTTTTTATCACACGTATGTCGCATTAGTATCTCATTATTTCAAATTTTGGGTTTAAATTAAGTGCAAATTTTATGACTATTCAACAGAACTAGACTACCTACACCTATTAATGTGTTAAGTAGTATAGTATGATGATAACAACAAAGTATCGTTCGTGTAAAGTATCTCTTGTCAAAACGCATGTTTCTTGGCAATTTGCTGTGGGCCAGTGTTGCCAGATTGGGGAGATTCTCCCCAAATTTGGGGGTTTCTTGGGGGGACAATTTTTTTTGGCGGGATTGTTGGAGGGAAAAATAATAATTTGGAGGGGGATTTTAAGAAGAAACTTTGGAGAAATCTGTTAAAAATGGAAATATAATTTGTATCTTATTTCTATTTGATTTGTTTTCAAATTATTTTCCTTATATCGTAGCGATGGGGCCTCGGCCCTCAAATTATGTTCTTCCAGTGTGCTGCCACCTGTATGGCGTCCTCAGAGGCGCACATGAGGTCCTCCAGTGTACATGTGTGGGCACACATTAAGAGGTGGGCCATTTTCTGTGGAGAAACGCCACATTCACATAGCAGGTCCACCCCCTCTGAGAACCCCCATCTAGCCCGGCATTCCTAGCATCGTAGTAGTTGGCTCTTCGAGTACGCTGTTTAAGTTTGCCTCCACCTCCTCGAAAGATACTTGTGACGAGAGAGCCGGATCATCAGCGCGTAGAGAAAACGGTTCGTGTGTGTCGTTCTCCAGCGTGCATGCAAATAATATAAAATAACGAACTAAAAGACCAAAAAGGGTTTGTGTAGAGTGCCATGCAATCTGCTTATGCACATTAGCATCGCATTTTTGTCGCATTACACCCAATTGGTGCCACTTGTACGGTCTGATGATTCTGTCGATAATAATGACAGCTTTGTACAAAATTGTCTTCATTATTATTCTGTTGTGAAGTTAAAGGCTTGTAATGACTTTGTTGAGACCTTTGGTTTAGGTACTCTTTGCTAAGCCGAATTACCTACTCAAATAGAACGACTCGGTTAACTGGAGGGATCAATTTAATAATTTATTTTTTAAATAAAGGTCCTGACATAGCTCGCAGAATAAGCAAGTAGAAGTGGCAGTGGACTAGCCAGCATATATTACTAACTCTGTGCTCGCCATATCTGTCCACGAACCGATGGCCGTTATATCAAACGAGTCTTAAAGTCAAATTTTTGATTGAACGAAGTCAACTGACAGCAGCTAATGCACTTTGTGAAATAATGATACCATTTTTAAAGGAACAGTGATGCTCTCAGTTCTCAGCTCTCAGCACCACCCTCAATTGTCATGACTGTCTTGACGGAATCAAAGAAGAATCAAACAATGATTTTATTTTGATTCTCATTTCACTTTCTCATGTCATGTCACTTTGTCAAAACCCTATTTTATTTTCTCAAAAACTGACAACCTAGTAAATGCCAACTGACTTCGTCTAATTAAAAATTCTACTATAGTACTATAGAGTGGAGACCGCGAGAAGGCGAACAGAAGGTGGGACGCCCTTAGCCAGGTGGACTGACGACCTGGCTGGGACAGACGATGCAGAAGACGGAAGATAGGGAGCAATGACGCACATTTGGAGATGCCCATGTCCAGCACTGGACTGCAATGGGCTAAATGATTAATTGTAAATATAGAGATTATTTTTTGCGCCTTCTTTCCCATTGCAGAATGCCGCTGACTGTTTAAAAGTTTAGGTTAGTCGGCTAAGTAAATTAATCACCTACAGGGTACCTAGGTAGTTGTCAGTCTGATAAAGATCTTCTAAATTGTAAGCACTGAGTTCAAAGGCTAATATGAGGTCAACCAGACAAATTACTACCACTCTTGGCTGTCTCTGGAATATGATTATGACGCTCCTTTGAGCTGTAGCGAGAGTAGATACTTTTTTTTTCACTGGCATTTCTGCAGCATTCTAGCAGCGGCTACCTACAATATTCCTACCTACAATATCTAGATCATATATATCTTTGACAGCTTTCCGCCACCCGATGCGTCTTAGTATTGATCGTTTCCAGTAATCTTCTAAGAGTAAAGAATTTTGGTTAGATAAGGACAGTCCTTCCAGTATCAGAAAGATGTTGACGAACAAAGTGTATAAAATAGTCTTAATTATTTTTGACGCCTTTCCAGCCGACCAATTGTTCTGATATTTGGTATACACCATTAGTTCGGAGAATAATGCCATAATAAAACAAATGATTAAAAAATAAAAATAAAACCCGACTGCCACTGAAAAGATCGAAATAAGGTTGATAGCAGGCGGTACCCATTAATTTTCTTTCGGTTTCTGATTGGCAAATGGGTACCGCCTGCTATCAACCTTATTTCAATCTTTTCAGTGTCAGTCGGGTTTTTTTATTTTTTAATCAGTTATGATATGATGACAATTATATCTTTTTGTAATCTCCTTCTAATTTCCTTCATTTTAATACCCTACTCGATAAGTTTGAGTCAAAAATATTTTAGACAACATACGTTTTGGCGCTAAAATCCACCATTTTGATTTTCTAGAAATTTTAATGTACCTACCTGGTGTCACTCACACAATCACAAAGAATTAAATGACACCTCACATGTCCAAATCCATCAAGCCGTTCAGCCTGTAGGCCGTGCCAAATAAATGGACATACACTCTTGTCACTGAGCTGGACCGGATCCTGGACCATATTTCTCAATGGGGCGCTAGGAACCTGGTCGAGTTCAATGCCAAGAAGACTCAGGCATGTGCGTTTACAGCAAAGGTATCTCCTTTCCTTCCCCTTCCCACTCTTCAGAGCACACCACTGCCACTACTACAGGATCACCTCACTATCCTCGGTATGGATGTTCGCTGCAAACTGAATAACAAAAACTATATCGAGAGTATCATCAAATCAGCCTCGCGTAAACTCGGAGTCCTGAACAGAGTGAGACGTTTTTTCACGCCGGAGCAGCGGTGTCTTCTATACAAGACCCAAATTCGTTCCTGCGTGGAATACTGCTCACATCTCTGGGACGGCTCCGCAAAGTACTTATTAGATGCTCTCGACAGGTTGCAGCGACGTGCGGTTCGCATTATTGGGAATCCTGAGGTCACGAACACCCTCGAGCCTTTGCAGATGCGTAGAGAAGTTGCGTCTTTGGCAGTTTTCTACCGTCTCTACCATGGTGAATGTTCTGACGAGCTCTTCCAATTAGTCCCACCCTCTCCTTTCCTTCACAGGACTACACGTGCAGGGCTAAGATGCCATCCATTTACGGTGCAGAGTATACCTGCTAGAACCAAGCGTTTCAGTGATTCATTCCTATGCCGCACCATTAAGATCTGGAATTCCCTGCCAGCTCACGTGTTTCCTTCTTCCTATAGTCCCGGGTCCTTTAAGCGGGGCGTGAAAAGGCATCTAATGAGGCCGTCAAGCTGAGTGCCACCACTGTTAACATGGTAAATGTTTACGATGGTGACCCTCTTTCCGAGACTTTGCCTTTAGCTTAACATCAGGCGAGGTGAAGTCAAATTGACGTGGCCTGTATAAAAAAAAAAAAAACATAGTCTCGAAAAACATTACCCTCCTTCCTTCGGCAGTCGGGTAAAACGTTTAGATTGGCTCTTAATACGAGAGTTTTAAGCTCATTTTGAGACTTCGTCGTCAAGATATTTAGACGCTGACTGTAAGTATATTTAGGCGTGAAAGCATTTTCGCATTTATAATATTACGAAGTATGAATTAGACGATCCTGATTAAGTATTCAGACTTAGAGGAACGTCTACATAACAATAGAATGCTCCATAGTTTGTCCGTATCCATACTAATATAATAAATCCGAAAGTAACTCTGTCTGTCTGTATGTTACGCTTTCACGCCTAAACCACCCGACTGATTTTTATGAAATTTGGTATGGGGGTAGGTTAGACCTTGAGAAAGTACATAGGCTATGTTTGGTCGCGATAACCGCCGACATCCACGCGGGCGGAGCCACGGGCTAGAGCTAGTCTATAAATATAATTACTCTGGCAGTTCTATCTTGTGGTGATGGTAACGATTCCCATAGCTCATTCATAGATAATATCAATTATAACGATAGCGTATGCGGGCGCGTCTGTTACACAATTGACGTAAGACGGACGTACCGTACAGTACAGTACAGGCTACAGACCCATCTGCGCTAGAAATGTAATGAGCCGACATAAGCTTGGAATGCTTGCGTCATACTTATATGTACAATTTATTGATTAGGAACAATGTTTACGTTGGATTGGTTCCGAAGATTGTGATGTGGCCACATACACCCCTGTTGTAATTTGTGGTATAGCTCAAATCATAATATCTTGGTCCTAAAATGTGCTCTATAAGCGCAGTACACGTTTTTGCATGTATTTTGAAGAAAGCACACGGTGATACTGCGGTTGACGAGCTCAAATTCACCAAGCATAGATTATAATCCATACTTCCATACATAATATTATAAATTAAATGCGAAAGATACTCTGTCTGTCTGTATGTTACGCTTTCACGCCTAGACCACTGAACCGATTTTGATGAAATTTAGTGTAGGGGTAGATTAAACCATGAGAAAGGACATAGGCTATGTTTGGTCGCGATAACCGAATCCACGCGGGCGGAGCCGCGGGCAAAAGCTAGTAATATTATAAATTAAATGCGAAAGATACTCTGTCTGTCTGTATGTTACGCTTTCACGCCTAAACCACTGAACCGATTTTGATGAAATTTAGTATAGGGGTAGATTAAACCATGAGAAAGGATATAGGCTTTGGTCGCGATAACAGACATCCACGCGGGCGGAGCCGCGGGCAAAAGCTACTCTAGTATAATAATTATTACGAGAATTAGACTTAAGGCGTGAAAGCGTAACATACAGACGGACAGACAGACAGAGTTACTTTCGCATTTATAATATTAGTATGAATATGGATATACCTATGGTTCGAGTTATACTAGCTGTAGCCCGGTGCTCCGCCCATGTGGTCTTTTGATTCTGTTCCCGCGGCCCGTAGGAACCTATTTCCGAGATAAATAGTACTTAGTCTTATTAATTATTTGCAACAATAATACAAAACCCAAAGGTCTATTCTGAATCATTCATGACATGACGTATTCGATACCATACACGCGTTAATTCCCGTAGGCTCAATAATTTATATTAGTATTTTCCAATAGGTAGGTACCTACCTACTTTTGTTGACGATGACTTGCTATGAAAATTATTTCGGTCTCACCGCGATAAATGTAATTACGCATCGAGTGAGACATTTCGAGGAAAACAGCCTCATTTTGACTTTATTGTTTAGATTTAATGGAATTGATGAACAACTGAAGTTAATTAAGTAAATCCATCAATCGACCTGTTACATTTTCGCGCCTAGAAGTTGATGATCAATCAATCAATCAATTAGCTCACCACAGTCCATCATCATCAGTCATTCTGCTGGATGTAGGCCTCCCCCAATGTGTGCCATTTCCCAGCCACCTTTTTCTGGTTATCAGTCCATCCTAGCGGGTGTCCTACCTTCCGTTTGCCTTCTCGCGGTTTTCACACTAGAACTGTTTTTTTCCAACAGCCATCGGTCTTTAGATAGGTATATAAATCTTTATTGTACTCCAGTAATACAGTAAATGTATGGCAATGCATGACATTATGTACAAATGGCGGCCTAATCGCTAAGAGGCAATCTTTCGACGGATCTTTCGAGGAGGTCTATCGACGGATATGGCCAGCCACCACTTCAGCTTGCTTATTCTGCGAGCTATGTCGGTAACTTTAGTTCGTAATTTTGGATAATTGTACCACAGTATTACCACAGAACTATCTATAAGCCTATAGTACTCTACCCTAGTTTATCTGTCATTAGTGGTGACTATCATTTCTTACTTTTAACTCACCATCAGGCAAATAAAAAAAGGATTGGCCATGCCTTGGTTAAGTACAGTGGCCAACACATTTATCTGACATGTTGTGCCGTTATTATCTCTGTTTCTGTTGCTCTAATCGCTTCTGTCGCGACACTACAAAATCTGAACACACTGCTTCAGAGAAATGCGAACGCAACTTATAAATCGGATACAAATCGAGTACATAGGGAAAAATAATCTTCTCGGGCGGGACTCGAAGCCGCGATCTTTCCCTTACAGGGGGAATGCCTTGACCAGTTCGGCTATGTGCACACCCGATGTGATTCAAATTTCCCTTCCCGTCTTTAAGGAGACGAAGATTCTTTTTCCCTATGTATTCGATTTGTATAGTTATCATACTTAATGCTGTAAAATACATGCAACTTATAAAATGAATTGATTTTAAAACGTATGAAACCGATACCTTTATGATTCGTCACGTCACTTCAGACGAAATATAAATGCGGCTTAAAGATTCTTTGTGAAGAGAAACATATTAAAATATGTAAATTTTATGTGTTGTCTCTTCACATGTTTAGGAATGCTTCATTAATGTTGTTTACAGATGATTCCCCGTTATCTAGAGCTCCAGTAACCGCGAGAGCTGTGACGTCAACTGTGTTTACAATTCCAACAAAAACTATTATTGTAAAGATAAAGCCAAGTTTCTTGAGTATAAGTCCATTCTTAATTATGCAATACTTATGGGCAGTTCATTTGCCTCTTTAACAGAAGAGCACAGCGTGGCGGTAGAGCGTCCGATTGCTACAGCACCAGAGGTTATGTATGAAGTTACGGGTACGCTTCCCGCTCTATGCAAATATACATGTATAATATAAATCTGTCTTATTATTTACTACGTAGGTATTTTTATGTATTTAAGTCCAAAAAATATATGAATAGTTTGTCCTAACTAGGATATTTAAAATACACAGTTCCTATACCAACGAGATATCAGGACACTCCCTCCTGTTGATTTTATATTTCGTGACTAACCTTAGGCCCAATGCAGATCGACTGGAAAATTAAAATCTTTGATAAGATAATAGCGCATACTATTTCAGCTTTGTCTGAATGGCATTCGGTTGATATTTTAATTCACTTGGAAAGTACTCGCACATTTCCTCGTGATATGAATGGACCCTTATGATAACGGCATCATAGTAATCTGTTCGTAGTAATCGGATTCCGAACAAGAAGGTAGCCAGCCTCCTAGTAATAGACCTATACTTACATATACTGACATGAAGAGTCACCTTGCGTATTGCGTAGTGCGTAGTGAGTGCAGTGACTCTTCGTGTCAGTGACGAATAGTGAATTTAGCGGGGTAAGAAAGATGACTGACGTAGTTTCCTGGGGAAAGTCAGATGTCGTCACATGTTAATACGTAAAATAATAGTAGTTAGGCTTAAAGAATAATTAAATAACTCGTCAACACAGTGAAAAGTTGACGAATTAATAGTATAATCATTTGTGTTTTTTTTTTAATTCACACTTGTATTTCATATTTATTTCAGGAGGGACAATTTTTAGGTGACATATATTTCGCCACAGGTTTTTAATTGGTTGCCTAATTGGGCGAAACAAGTCTATATCCCGGATGCCTATAGACTCTACATCTTTACAATACTCATAACACAATGCAATTAACTAGTTCTTCTAGTAATTTCACATGTAAAGACAAATGGCCAAAGACCTAGTTACCTCATTTCCATAGTCACAATTTATTTATCTCACTTTACCGGTCATTAAAGGTTACCGGTATCGGACCCGGGATCATCCTGGTTGCGGGGAGCCGAGCGGCATCGCTCTACGTCACAGAACGACCCGTGCGACCCAAAAGATGCGCGTGCGCTGCTCTCGGCCAGTTTAGTCGACCGCCGCGAGCGCAGCCGTTCAGTGCCGTCCCGCATTGTAGATTGTCTTATAAAACACGCGTATTACGTTCTTCTGTACTCGGCACGTGTACCCACTTCAATCGCATTCACGGACATTTCTCGCGAACTCCCCTTACTCCGATAATATAATGGGCAGATAAACATTAATTGCCCGCAGTTAATCACTTGGATCAAGTGACGGTTCGTTAGTGCAGTGTCGAACTGTGATGGCTGAGAAACACGCACTTATACCAGAAATTCCCACACACATACAGACAGATATGAAGGAATCACAGGATATATCTAAGAACTTGATGAGTGGAGATTTTGAGAGGCAGTTTAGGGGTGCGGTGGTTGATGAGAAGATGACAAGGCGGTGGCAGTCGTGGTTGATAACGTTGGGGGTTGTGGTGGCAGCGCTGGTGCTGTGGCTGTTGGTGTTCACGGTTGTGAGGGAGGTGCAGGTTCGACAGCTGAGGCATGAGGTGGATGAGCTCTCCGCTATTGTGATTGCACTATCCGCCAACGTGAAATCCCTCAGCCATCTCTCGTCATCTTCTCAGATGGACAAGAACAAACAGCTCACAGATTTCAAGGATGTTCAAGATACGGTAAGTTAGCGTTACAAACTTCATCTTAATATATTTACTCTTAAAGTGTTGTTGGAATACATAAAAAGTGTTTTAACCTTCGTGTGCATCGACATCGGTCTGTCAGACCAACGATCGTTATAGTCACACCCAAGTTAAACCCGTAAGGGTTTAATGGGTGCTTTTATAGCCATCTTTATGCCGTTTTGTTATGTAAATTTAATAGAAAGAAAAATGTATTTCGTCCTTTTAATGCGAATCCGCAATGCATTTTGGTACTCAAGTAGCTGTTGTAAAGAATACAAGTAAATGAGGTTTCTTTCTAGTTTAACCCTTGCTTACTGCTTGTGTTAGGAATGGGTTCACGTTAATGATATACTGTTTGGTAATTGAATGTATGGTTATGCACATCATTTCGGTCTCACCTATATGTGATAAATTATTAGACATGAAAATAAGAAGGTTAAAAACATCTTTAGACATCAGGCAAGATAAAAACATCACACATAAATACTGAAACAGATGTTTATCAAATTATAGTCCACATTTTTATAATGTCAGCAACTTATTGTTATTAATACGTGTCTAATTTCGGCTACGGCGGATGTTTATTCAATGCTCCACGGAGCTTGCCCAGTGCCAGGTAGAAATTATACAATAGAAAGGGAAGGGATCAATTCGATCGGAGTGAACTTAAAACAAGCTTGAGTAAACAATACGTTGTTGAGTATCGTTCTCCAGGTAAAGCGAAGGTCCTTCACGAGACGTGTCTTGAATGTATTACGTAATTAGCACTGTATTATGATGTAGTTAGTAGATAAGACGAGTGTTGAAGCTCGACTCCGCTGTTGGTAACCAAGGTCTATCATATAACAGTGTTATTACACTCAATTGACTAAATGATACAATCATTTGGCGTGTTGGCACTTTAATAGACAATATTGGCAGAGTCGCGTTGTATTCTTTTTAGTTTTTGCTGCGAAACTTATGTTAAATTGTATGTTTTGAGGATCGTGTGGGCTTCAAAACTGGTTTCGTGTAGTGGCCAAGAACAAATGTAAACAAAAACGCGACCGGCCGGCGTTTGTCGGTTTGTTGCGCAATATTTCTTATCGATAAAGTCTAAGTGAGTCTTACTTTAACTTATCATTTAAGCTGTTCCTGCTTTCATTAGAAAGTATGGACAGGTGCTGCAAGTACAGGACTAACCTGTTATGTGATACCAGCTGTTGCCCATGGCCCTGTCTGAGTGGGATACTGATGCAGTTGTCATTACCCATGGGAATCTGAACGAGATAAAAATTACTCGATAAAAATAATTGAAGATAAATGTTGCTGCTTTGACATAATTAAGTACACTAACGTATTTTGTAGGTTCTATTATTTATTTTGTGGTGCTTATATTTGCGTGCAGGTCCACCAAAGGTCATACACTGTGTAAAATAACAGGTATAACTTTTTTAACAGAAAATATCCACTAAAAGGGTATTCAGGAAGGAATATTTAGGGATTTACACTAGCTATTAGGCTTAATTGTATTTTATTATACTTAATGCATAACATAGGTTTTCTTCTTTATTGTGTCGATAGTAATAGTTTCAGAAATATATAAATAAGAAAGAAGTATATTTATATACACTGGACTTCAATATTTTATCTTGTACAGAAACACTTCAGATTTTATGTCGTGGGTATTACCGCTATAAAAAATCTACCTATCATAAATATTATTTCTATGTACAGAAATACCGCATTATTTTAATGAAATCTACCTTGCGATCTAGAGTCCAAACTTTACAAGTTCCGAATCTAGCGACATGTGAACCCACTTCTAGTACAAGTAGCTATGTTGGATAGTTGAAGGGTTAACGAGAATACTTGATTGACAAGTGAGTCACGTTACTTGAAGTCATTGATAAAATAATGCAATAATAGTTATGAAATTTCGTAAACAATGTCATTGTCATTAATATTAGTATTAATCAGTATACTACTCAGAGAATACAAAGTTTTTTTAAATATGAAATTAAAGCTAACTTAATAAACTAAAATATCTATTTACAAGAATATAAAAGAAGTCGAAAACTCGGAGGTATGAGTTCAGGTGTCGAAAAATTCCTCCCTATCGATATCGTCTGGTAACGTGCCCAAAAGGCTGGCGGCCTAAAACATTGCCGTCGGATGGCAATGCCGGCCAATCCGCTGTACAAAAAAGAAGCCAACCCTTTGCTCACGCGAAGCATCGACCAGTCGCTTTCCTATTTCTTTGTAGAGCGACCGTGCGCCCGGATCCCACGAACCCAGGCGTCTCGACCCCAAACAGCTCAAATATATATAATTGTCGGATAAATTATCATATTTTCGCCGTTTGAGGGTCTCCGCAGATGCCACAGCAGCACAAGCGCAGTACGACGTACTTGGAAGATGGAAGATCAGTAGCATAATTTAATAAGTGTTTTATTATTTACTTATTATTCACAGCCATGTGGCATGCGATAAGGTTGTGTATAATTAATTATTACAATTGTTAAGATACGTGTGCTAATGACATTATATACTTAATTACTATGTATATGATTGCAAAAAATAGCTACTTAATGAAGAAAAAAACAGCTGCTTATTTCTTTTTTAAAACCAGTCATATATACTAGTCAGCTCGTCAGCTAGGCTCGTGCACTGTCGGAAGACGGATCCGTATATAATTTATGTATATATGTCTACCGTCTAACCTTCCAACCCTGTGAGGAAAGTCTACGATTCATTAACACTGTGTCTATCGGCTTCCTGGTGAGGTTGACTAGCCCCGATTGACTTGGTGGGGTCCCAGGCAATCAGAATGCATACATACATACATCATACATACAGTCACGCCTTTTTCCCAGCGGGAGAGAGGCATACTACAGTTTTTCACGTTAGGCGGAGACTACGGTTTTCCACTTGCTACTATCCTGGCGTAGATCTTTCGCTTCTTCTACGCCGGTTTTGCGTACTCTTACATGTTCTTACCAATCAGAATAATGCTCAGGAAATGAACGCGTAGCAAGTACGCGTTTCTTTGGTTTCTTTTTTTGAGGATACGGTGCACGGTGTGTGAATGGCGGTGGACGAACTCAAATTTATCAATCATAATATTATTATATCCATCCATATACTCACGTCTGTAAATCCCCTAAGGGGTAGGCAGAGGTGTACTAGCACCCACATTTTGCCAATCATAATTTATTTTATTAAAATATAATAAACCGCGTGCGCCAGGACCTCATTTTTCTCGCAATTTAGATCCAAGATAAGTGTCGCGAGGTATATCTAGAAGAAAAAAAAAAATATAGTAGAAAAGATATAGTAAAGATATTGAAAATGAGTGGTGTTCTTCTATGATTTAAAATAAAATATTATGTATACAGACGAATTGAGAACCTCCTCCTTTTTCGAAGTCGGTTAAAAATGAATAGCTAAATGTGTTGGTAAGCGCATAACTCAACAACGCCTTGACCAATTTGGCCAATTCTTTTTTTTAAATGTTCGTTGAAGTTCAAGGATGGTTTTTACGGCGAGAAAAATTCGAATAATTGCCGGGAACCGACATTCACGCGGGCGGAGCCGCGTGCAAACGCTAGTAATTAAAATAAATTTCATACACGTTATCCTCATTTCTCAGAAATTCTATGAAAAAGAAAACATAAACAAGCTAGATATGATAAGAACTGATATTTATAACTAAAATAATTATAATTTAATATTCTTCCTCGTGTCTCTACTAAGATTATGAATGAGCTCAAGTTCTCAGAAGTAGATTTCCGACAATGGTCAATATTGTTAGACTAATTGGTGTGACATCCCAACAAATACGTGATATTTATTATAATTATCAAACAGGACGTTTGTTTACCGCATACAATAATTGCATTCATATTTCTCGTAGTGATTTTCCAGTTGCATCCAAAAGTAGGAATATTACGAGACTTGCCTTTAGCTTACCGCCAGGCGAGGTGAAGTCAAATGGATGTATCCTTTTATAACAAAAAACTTCGATTAGTATGTCGGTTTTTTCGGGGTCGACTGCCACCCGACCTCCCAATCCCCAGAAGAAGACCTGGAGCAGAGGAAGTTTTTAGTTGGTTCAATTCGTCATAATCACTCTCTTGGCTGACAGGGGTGGGATCCATGGGAATTACCGCACAAAAAGTAAATAAAGGTGGACTTTAACAATTTCTTATAGGTATAAGCAAAATATCAATACCTTGGTTGACATTTTGACCACATATGATATGCATATGCACGAACATGAATAATAAATTTGTGTATAAAGGTGAAATTGATTAAAATAATTATGTATGCAAATGTTATTGGCATTTGTAATCGAACAAGGCAAACTAATTAGGACGGTTCTCATTTGGGTGATTACGTGAGTTCAATATTAGTATACATTTTAGCATTTTATAACACACCGATACATTTTTGATAAAGATAAAAATAAATGTTCTTTATTGTACTCCATCAAAGTATTATCGCTAACAGTGATTTCTTCCAGGCAACCTTTGGATGGATAGAAGCCAAAGAGATGATAGGGCAGCGTAGGTACAATATTTTTTTATGATACATATGGTAATCGAGTATTGTACTGTAAATGCTTTTCGGCTAGGTACAGACCCCGGCATCTAACTTGGCAAGAAATGACAGATGCGCACCAGTCGTTTTTTAGGTCTCTTTGGTGGTAAAGCGGGACGCGGGGGACGCGGTAGCGCCGTCGCGGACGTATGATTGGTGCCCAGTACTTATTCTTATCTATGATTGGTGCGTCAGTCGAGTCTACGTTCCGTTCGCTCCCGTTTACACTTGCGTGCACGAAAGTTGTCACCACTATTTTTGTTGAGTTTTTGTAATTGTTTTAAATTGAAAGGCCTGTCAAATTATTGATCAACTAACACTGATATTAATTTAAAAAGGATGTCAAATTAATTTCAGTTTCTGAAACGTTGATCAGACCAAAATTAACCAATCTTTGATTATTTTGATTTGACATGCGGTTTGTTTTGAATTGTGGCCACACTGTTCATTGTTATTCATTAGTTCATTCTTATCAGTCCCTACAATAACGTAAATTTGAAGGGAATGTGGTTTCAGGTAAAAAACAACAATTTTATTCATAAGTTCATTCGCCAATACGATTAGTTGACAAACCATTTGACACACGAAAAATCTATAATCACGGCTTGATAAGCGTTTCGGAAAGCCAAAATGGCTGTTGACATTCGATTCTCGAGTTAAATTAAACTGCTATTTTAACTAACTCACTTTTTTGTGCCTCTAAGTGCACGATGCGCGAACTTACCCCCACTACTCCAAAACCTTGCCAAGTTAGATGCCGGGGTCTGTACCGTACCTATGTCTTCAATGTCGAACGGGAACAAGTACGACCTCCCGAGGAGGGTCAGACCGTAAGGGATGGCCCTGGGTCAGCCGGAGTGCGAGGGATATGTCAAAGACAACCTCACCTCCAGCCTAGTACCACGACCCTCAGTTGGCGTGCGGTTTTAGTCGGTTTGGGTATCCGAGGGGATATCCGCACGAAAAAAAGAAAATAAGTACGACCTTACTTGAAGACCCCTTTCTACATGATGTCCATACTTAAGGTCGGGCATGTATTTTTTTTTTATACAGGACACTTCAATTTGACTTCACCTCGCCTGATGTTAAGCTAAAGGCAAAGTCTCGGAAAGAGGGTCACCATCGTAAACCACCATCGTATTGTATGTAACCGTTCTTCATCGCGTCTTGTTCTCGCAATTGTACATATTGGAATCCTGTACCTTTCCCAAGGAACTTTGACGACTCTACTAACTAGCAGGGACACAACATTGTGTAAGAAGTATTGTTTTGTATTTCTCTGTAGCAAACAGAGATCATTCTTCAGTTAAGTGCCATCCACAGAATGGGGAAGATGTGTTTTACTGGTACAATTAAATTCTCCCCTCCCGAGTCATCCATTTTGATCTAATATTTTTTTAAACAGCTCTAAAAACCCCCCACAAAAAAAATCCGTTTCGCCCCGCTTCCTACGAAATTCCCTAAAATACTTCAATTGATTTACAATGGTACAGTAAAATGAACAATTTAATTATCATTTATAAATCAACTAAACGAAGACCAGAAGCCGAAAAACAAATTAAAAAACCCATGAAACACAACTTCATTTCGAAACAGAAATATTTAGGGCAAGAATTCTCCGAAACTAAAGATAAGTCGTGAGAATACCAATGTTTATGAGGACGGCAATAGATTAAATGAACAGATTAGCGTAGATTACGTCCATAACACACATCTGTCACCAAAACTGAACATGAAACCGTTGTCCCTTGTGACAAAATGTTAAAGCAATTATATAAATCTATGCCGCGAGGCTGTTTCGAACATTACTGAAATTCCCAACAGTATTTTGTTAATATATTTTGTAACGATAAGCTGACGTCAGATGCCCAACATAAAATTCACTGAATAAATATAGAAGACGGAGTCGAAAGTTTACAAACATGGCTTGGATGGGGGCCAATTTTTTGACGAACCATTTCATAGAGACAGGTCGTCACCGATCGACCGTCGATCGGTGACGACATTCGTGGCGTGATAAAGATCTACGGGGTTTGCAAGATTTATAGCTTGTTCTTGGATTAGATAGAATAGGTGATTATTCATTTCGGTTGACTATAGTATTTTAAATCTATGTATTAACTGGTGAAACGCGCAAAGAAAATGGCACTAAATGTGTTTTCGAGCAAAATAAGTGTCACACCACCTAATAGGCCAAGGCAGTTCAAACTTTTATCTTTTGTTGGTCAACCAATAGTTTCTTTCAGTTTTTATTTTTTATTTATTTATCGTTTACACAATTTATATACAGCAAGATACATAAGCAACAGAAACCTATGCGATTTATAATCTATGCCTAATGTGTTACATAACATTATACGAGTGAGTTTAGATAGTGTGATTTGAGTCTGTTTTTGACACTATGAGGCTTAATGGTATCTACATTACGCAATTCCAGGGGCAGTGCGTTATTATGTCAAGTTTAAGTGTTCTTCATCATCATCCTCCAACTCTTATGCCATATTTATTTGGGGTTGAACATGTGAGCTTCCTTTTATTAATAGAATAACACTCACCGGGATATTTACCATGGCTTTATTTATGCTAAGTGTATGGTGAGATAAGATGAGTGTTACCACGTCAATGTCAAATCATACAATGTGAGTTTTCATCTCTGGTGATAGTCTTCTCAATATTTACTACCTTTCTAGTCAGTCATATCATCTTTCCACAGTTCATTCTCTTGCCTTTTAGACGTCCACTTCCATAGTTAATGCATATTATTATATTTTATAATATTTATCATAAAATTTATCATAGAAAAATATTTATGGTAGTCGCTAGCAGTGGCTGTAGCACGTGCTGGGAGCTCCTAACTAAATATATTAATACAAAATCATTCCATCAAGAATGATTACAGAGTGTAATATATTGATCATCAATATCATTATATTCATTACTATAAACGAGAACGCTTGATACGTTTTATAGCCTGTGATGTTAGACGGTACAGAAGTCAATAGACAACAATTTTTATGTTTCTCGTGTAAGTAATCAATTGACCTGTTCGCTCTATTACATTTAAATGGGAATGGAGCGAAGTCCACAATACCTACTAGTTGGGAATTAGTGGAGAAGGGATTACTTATTATTATTATAGAGTTTCAAAGTTTATCCGTAGCTGCAGTTAGACTGGGAAGAGTGGACCCCAGACTAGACGTGAAAGCTAGACTCTGACTAACGAAACGAAATGACAAAAACCAACAGGCCCTCGATTCTACTAAAGCTAAACCATCGTGGTGCCATTGTCAGCGCAAAAAATACCATTAAATTTTAGACTTGATTTCTATACATCTAAAGTCCAAAATGAAATGAGAAAAGTTTCATTACACTTTTCCATTCACTTTGCAAAAAGTCGTTTAATTTAGAACTTTAAAAACATTACCTATTTTAAAGTCTATTATGTAATGCCGCTTTTTGCAATCGCTGCGGCACGACTGTAGTTTGGCTTTAGTAGAATCGAGGCCCAGGTTGCAACTCTGACTAGAATCTGGCCATGTACCATAATAGGTTAGTTTTTCATGCATGCCTTATAGGAAAAAGATTCTAGTATCGACTCCGCTATTTCGGTGTACCTATATTCAGTGTTGCGACGCAATTTTTTAAATTTGGTGCTGACTTTTTGCGCTATCTTTAGGATGAAGAAGAATATATAGAGTTTGAATAACTATAAAAATGCTTATTACCGAAATTTAAGTAATATCTGACTTCCAAAAAAGATGAGCTCGCATAACAGGAGAGTAGAAGAAGAGTTATATTATCACTATCTACACAAATATCTCGGCTTCTTTTTGTTTGCACAAAACAACATCTACTCAAATCAATTACTTGATGATTAAATGGTAATATTACGATATACCTACGTACTCAATTTTTTCCAGCTATTTAATTGTTAGCCCCTCTCATCTTGGGCGTCCAAGGTAATGAGACCGTTTGTGACATGCGTGCAAACGGTCTCACTACCTTGGACGCCCAAGATCGTGCGAAGTGGAGGAGGAAGAGCCGGAAGGCGGATCCTGAGCTCTGAGGGCACCGTGGCCTCGGATGCAATAAGGACTAACGTCTTTATGTAGATGATGATGGTGATTTAATTGGTAGCCCCAATGGCCATCTGTTTACTACCTAATAAATAATTACAACATGATGTTTAATCCAGAAATCGAAATCAGAGCCTCATAAGCACTCAGCAAAATTAAAAATTTTAAAACGAAGTGGCCTAAATCTGGTTATTTTAGATATTAAATTGCTCTGTAACATAAAAATATTGGTTCAGATGTTCAACCCGAAGTGAAAGCTGATTTCAGTGGCAAGCAATCTCGGCAAAACAAACTTTGGTTCATATCACAAAAACGGTAAACAAATGATCAGCCAGTATTTTTGAGAGCTCCTTGTATTTATAATACAGACCGGCTTACTGTACATTTAATGTTATTAACACGTACACCCACGCATATCAAAATATTCACATTTAAAGACATAACAAATAATTCATCTGTCATGACCATATCACTAACAAGATGACGTTATACCGGCGTAAACATTGTAAGAGAGCTGAAATAAAATTAATTCTGCCTGATTATATCGCCATTAATTCTCCAACCAACTATAGATTAACTTGTCCATATTTTTTTTCCCTCTGGACTTAAGTGGTCAGGTGAGAGTCACTTCCTTAAAGAAAACATAAACCAAATGGAAGGAGGGAGAAAGATTAGGTGGACACCCTGGCTCTGGGGTGCAAGCCTCGGCAACAATATAATAAATAAATAAATACTAGCTTTTGCCCGCGGCTCCGCCCGCGTGAATGTCGGTTATCGCGAATCGCGACCAAACATTAGCCTATGTCCTTTCTCATGGTCTAATCTACCCCTATACCAAATTGCATCAAAATCGGTTCAGTGGTTGAGGCGTGAAAGCGTAACATACAGATAGACAGACAGACAGACAGACAGACAGACAGACAGAGTTACTTTCGCATTTATAATATTAGTATGGATTCCACAACATAACGCTATCTTAACCCATGGTAAGCTTAACTACGGATGCGGATAAACATACTTAGATACTTTTTTTAATGTAAATACATACAAATTATACATAGAAACACCCAGACCAATGCATATAGCCATATTCATGCATACAAATATTTGCACTAAACAGGGATCACATCCGCGCCTCGCCACAGAGGCTGTTAAGGTGATAAGGATAAGAAGAGATGATAGAATCTAGCTGATAGATTGTGATGATGAATGAAGAGAGCTCAAGTGTACTTCATGTATTCCACAGTTCCTTTTGGTTTGAGTAATGTATAAGAGCCCTTAACCACAGTCTAACACACGAGGGCATTAGTTTATTATTATGATAGTCGTTTATTATGATATCGCTAAATATTACCCAATGTTTTAGTGTTTCACCAACAACACAGGATGTTTAATGTTTCTTGGCGAATTTCTTGGCGTAACCCACGGTGGGTATACTATTCATACATGTAAATAAACGTGGGTTCGTTCAAGGTCAATACTTTACACAATATAAACATTGCGTTAACATAATATACCGGGTGTTAGCGGAAAGCCGTAAGTCCCTAGTAGCACTTCAGATTAGCATAAAAAATCTGCCAATGTGTTATGTAGCTCGAGTAGCTTTTGGCTTCCTCAATCCCAGTAGAGGAACGCTCCCTCCTCTTACACCCGGTCTAACACAATATACAAGAAGCATCAATGACAAGAAGGGTGTATTTTTGTGAGCTATTTTTTTTGGTAAGGTTCAAATAGATTTCATATAGGTAATATGGAAAGGTATGGACCGCCTAATGGTTAAGTAGGATCTTATAGTGTAGCGTAGGTGATAATTCACTCACTGACCGCCGTCCCCCATGAGCGCGGGCCTGGGGGTGACGGGTGGAGCCGCCTGTCACCCCAGCAGAAGCAGGCCACGGCGGCGGCGCGCTGAAAAGCGCACCTCCCCTTTCCGGGGGCGAGTTGGGGACACCGTTGTCCCCCTCCTGAGGAGGGCCAGACCGTAAGGGATGGCCCTGGGTCAGCCGGGGTGCGAGGGATAAGTCGATGACAACCTCACCTCCGGCCTAGCACCACGACCCACAGTCGGCGTGCGGTTGTAGTCGGTTCGAGTCCGACATAACCTCCCCTTCCGGCTCCGGAAGGGGGGGGCATCCGAGGGGATTTCCGCACGGAAAAAAAAAGCGTAGTTGATAATTTATAGTCTTCTCACTAGCATCATTAAATAAAAACCAAGGCGGAATTGATCCCCGAAAACGCGACATATCAATAAAAAAACAACTAGAAACTTTGGACGCAAGTAGGAAAATGAAAAACAAAAAAGAAAGAGAGAAAAAATGTTTGAGAAAATTGCTATGAGAATGTTGATGAGACCATTACCTAATCTATCTGACGAAAATGTGAAAAATATTATGAACCTGCTAAAAGTCTTACATCAGAAGCTCCAGAGCATTTAGCATCAATTTTAGTAAGTTTATCCTTTGTCTGAGCTCAGCTAGACGGATTCAAAAATACCCAGTTGCTAATCGGTAGGATATTACCTATTAACGCAATTCACCGAGTTAGACCCGGTAATGAGTTGAATCAGATGAAGTGCTTACGTCATGGAGATGGGAAGTCCGATGTTCCTCTGAATGACGTTACAGTATTGCTTTGAATATGATTCTCTTAGCTTCAGCAAGTATTTATCATCGTTGTTCTTCTATTGCCATTCTTCCAGGCTCCACTCTCCTACGATTTTTCAAATTTATGTCACTTGTTTTTATTCCTGCGGGAAACCCAAGGGATACCTCCCCCGGTGGCTATTCTTTTGCGAAAGTGACTGCCTTTTGACTGACAATGCTGAGAGGAAAACCTGCCTCAGACTCTCATTCGCTGGTTTAGGTTCCGAAAATCTTTTTAGGTCCTCATTAGTGTAACTGACTATTTATAGTACTTATTCATAATAAAGCATTATTGCTTGTCAGTAATTAGTATTTGGCTTGTCAGATTGGTATAAAACCCATCAAAGTTTAAGTGCCGTCTCTTAAATTTAAAAAAGAAACAATAATACACAGTGTTGCCAGTATGGGAATAAGCGCACAATCTAACGCATCATTAATAGTTAATTACAATTTGTAGTCCCACATCTGCTTTAAATAAGACTATTAGTATTCTTGACTAGCGTAATCATGCTATCAGCAACTATGCGAGCCGCAAAAGTATTTTTTTTATGTCGTTTTATGCGATGCAGAATTCAAATTTAAAAGTGGAGTTTGTTGCGCCGTTTCTTCTCCACCAGCGCCTTGGAAGCGGTGGTAAACTTAGATTAAGTAGAATTAAAATTGACGTCAATAAGAAACAATTTTATTGTTCTATATCCATACTAATATTATAAATGCGAAAGTAACTCTGTCTGTCTGTCTGTCTGTCTGTCTGTCTGTCTGTCTGTCTGTCTGTCTGTATGTTACCCTTTCACGCCTCAACCACTGAACTGATTTTGATGAAATTTGGTATAGGGGTAGATTAGACCATGAAAAAGGACATAGGCTGTATTTGGTCGCGATAACCGACATCCACGCGGGCGGAGCCGCGGGCAAAAGCTAGTTGAAAATAAATGACTATGACTATGACCAAATCACTTCAAACTTTTGCAATGCCTTCAAAAAGACAAAAAATATAAGGCTAAACAAACGTTGCGTCACCAACTATATTTTAATTTTAATTGTATAATTGTTATTTTTAAATTTTATGTAACTCTGTCAATTTATAATATGGCAACTCTGTAATTGTACTATCATAAGAGGATGAAAGAGATTTGAAATTTAGAACATACAATGGCGCCTGATATTATGTGTTCATGTTCAATCATTAGCAGTATTAGCATTATGTCTAAACTGTTTGTTTACGGATGATCGGCTCTTCGGCCTATTTACATAATTTATCCTTGAGATGTCGATAGGGGCTGTCAGGCTACCCTTTACATTATATTATAAGTGTTTAGAGAATAGCAATTAGTCCCGATCCTGACAGATGAAGTCATTATCCGGGTATCTACATTTTGACCACATTAAAAAGCTTTTACATCTTCAGTTAAGATGTTACGACAGGGTATTCACGGTGCGAGGTATCACAGACACTGAAACGAGCGCATTTACTACGATTTTTTTTTTCGTGCGGAAATCCCCTCGGATACCCTCCCTGCCGGAGCCAGAAGGGGAGGTTATGTCGGACTCGAACCGACTAAAACCGCACGCCGACTGTGGGTCTTGGTGCTAGGCCGGAGGTGAGGTTGTCATAGACATATTCCTCGCACCCCGGCTGACCCAGGGCCATCCCTTACGGTCTGGCCCTCCTCAGGAGGGTGGACAATGGTGTCCCCAACTCGCCCCCGGAATGGGGAGGCGCGCTATTTAGCGCGCCGCCGCCGTGGCCTGCTTCTGCTGGGGTGACAGGTGGCTCCACCCGTCACCCCCAGGCCCGCGCTCATGGGGGACGGAGGTCAGTCAGTGCCCTCCGACGCCCGAGTTGCCTGCGCGCGTGGGCGGCGCGATCCGCGAGTCTTTCTCGCTCGCGCCGCCTCTCCCGCTCCGCCGTCTCCTTCACGACCATTACCTGCTCGCTGAAGGAGACGCCGGCCACGATAAACGTATGTCAGCAGTTTCACGGATGAGCCTCTTTCCACGGTGCGTAGTCCGCGAAACTCGCGCACGCGTCTGTATAATCTCGGATCATGGAAAGCGGTCTTTAGAAAGCCGGAATATGCCCGCTGTCATATAGGCTCAATTTTCAGATAGTTTTGTTAATTTCAGCGTTGTAAATATCGTGTCCTTAGCGACTTTCGTCCTACTTCTATCTGTAATCTTTAAATGTCGTATGTTTAGTGTGTTTTTATGAAATTAATTCTAAATAAAATAATCCTGAAAATCCTAATTCGAATATTTTATTGTACCTTATTCTCAAAAGTTAGCTGAAGCTATTCTTTGAACGTTCAAGTTGTACCTACCTTCTATTTGAGAAGAGATTAGGTGAAACCGTATACGAGAGTTGGTCGGCATTATTGGGTGGATGAAATTCTGTCTGGAGTTGAAAACTTTTCCAATTTATGCTACCTTCTACCTGATATAGGTTCGTAGGTAGTTTGTCTAACAGTGTATGTTTGCTGGGTATATGGAGTTACAGAATAATTATTTAAACTCAGACTATACTTAGCAGCAGGCTTAAATTTTGAGATGTTTGCAATTTGAGATCCGGTTCTTAGCATTCCATGGATTCACCGTGCGGTGGCCGGGTCCATGGCATGGTACAGAGAGGAACACTGTGACGGCGCCTGGGACTTGCGACCCAGGTGTAGGTTTAGGTTGGCCACCTTGTGATGCATCAGCGCTCACCTCCACCGTCAGTCGTGTTCCCCCCTCTACCTATCCCAATTTGGTAAGATCCTATCAACGCCGTTTTAGATATTCGTTCGAGTAAAGAGCTTACTGAAGCTCTTGGCAATCCGAGGTCTTTAAATAAGTTATACAGGGATTTAGCTGGAATTCCCCTTGCTCCTACTTCCACGGCGTAGAGTTTAACCACATAGCCATTTTTGGTTAACTCGTTGGTCAGGTCAAAGTATTTGTTTATTTTTATAGCGTGGTCTTTAGGTATGTTAGTTTCCCACGGTACTGTGAGTTCTACTAGTACTGCACGCTTTTGCTGTTTTGAAAATAGGAATATATCGGGTCTGGATGACGAGGCACAACCATCCTCCGGTATTTTATAGTGTTTCTCATACGAATCTGCGAGTAATGTCCAATCAGCGGCTGCTATCAAAATTGAGTACGGCTTTTGATTTGTCTTTTTTGAGCAGCCTTCCTTTACAAACGCGACGTCATTTCTTTGGTTTGTGGTTAAACCCTTTTTCGCTCTAGCTACCGCCAAACTTACCGCCTCACGTACGATTTCTAATACCTTATCATGTCGGCGCGAGTAATGACCCCGGTCTAATAGCGTCCTACAACCCACCAGTAGGTGCCTAGCAGTACCAATTGCTTCACCACATGAGTTACATGTTTTATCTGTGGCTTTTCCCCATCTGACAAGATTGCTTTGGTCGGGGAGGGTCAACTGGAATGCATTGAGATAGAATTTAAGGAGAGCCGGTGACCAGTCGTATATTAAGGTACGCCATTTTAAGGCTATGGGAATACAAAATTCACCTAGTGTTAACCATTCGTTTTGTATTTCTAGGTTCATTGCGTGCACTTTGTAGGTATTATTTTCATCTACTTGAAGAAAAGATTTTGTTATGTCTTTGTCTGACTGCCTCCTAGTATTACCCAAACCTACCCTACCAGTCTGCGAGCCTATCATGAATTTTTTATGGAATTGGAGGCGCGACTCGAGCTCTTTAGTACTTTGGTCTTTTGGAAGAGCTTGCACGATTTCGTCTTTTGATTTCGCTAGGACGTGCATTTTGGTTACTCTTAGATGTTTATAGAGTTCCGATGGTTTCTTGAACGTCATTCCAAAGTTATTTGAGGCTCTATATAATGTCGATGGGTCTGCCGACTGAGCTAGCCCCAGCCACGACTTCAATGTCTTCGTAACATTCGCATCTAGTTTTTTGAGGAGGCTGCTTTGTCACCTCTGTAATTTTGATGTTTTTTTTTATTTTTATATAACAGGGTGTATTTTTGAAACGGGGCACTAAAGGCCTTACTACCTTAACCGTTGTAGTTACAGCAAAATGTTCTTAGGAGACTCTAACTTTTTTAGATATTTTGAACTGCATTTACAGATTTTGGAAAATTCGTACAGTCAGTAAGAAAAATGCTAAAAGTCCAAAAACATGTTTTTGTGCCAATTGATCCTATTTCTTGTGAGGATCAAAAGACTGTATGGGATCATTTTAGTTTTAAGTACTAAGAAAGACAGTAGAATCGCCAAAAACGTTTCCCATACATTTCAGCAAGAAAATTAAATTTCTATAATGATTAAATTTCTTGTTTCGGGTAAGAAGTGGGTATGATTGGCTAAAAAGTAAATAAAAATAGCCACATCAATTTGACTTCTATTTGCAATGATCTATGTGTGCTATATATAGATTGTACCTACATATTTTATCTATACCATACCCATCCAGGGTATCTTTATCAGTAAAACATTTACGTTTTTGTCAAAATAGTGATGTACCTACCTACCTTTCTACCTCATACGTCTATAATTTTGGATCTCATTGAAAGTACTTTTGCTCAGTTTGAGTTTAGATATAGCTGTGCAATATTTCCGAGAATTACTAGACATAATAAAGTATTGCAATTAACCATTTGTCATTCATTTCTCTTTGCACGACCATGTAGCTCCTCATTATAAATGATTGATTGATTCTTCGTATGATTTAATCAGGGTATCAACACTTGCGAATGAATTGTTAACTGCCATTTAATTTATATTTATAACTGTAGTAAACATTCTACACGACGCTATCAAGACCCATAGTCGAAGTATATTATATTATCTGTGCCCATAGCAAGCATATCTTAACTAACTTGTATTATTTATTCTAGAATTTTAATACTTAAAAACTTTTTTTTTCGCAAATAAATGATACATAATACTTATACTATAGAAGATTACATAGATTATTTAAAAAAAAAAAGAATTGAGCCCAGCTGACCACCATATTTTTCTGTGCCGTGGGCACAGAACAAAGAATAGTATCTACTCCGTGGGTACGATAATTGAAACAAAGAAAGAACAAATGATTATGGTCTCGAAAAATATTACCCTCCTTCCTTGGCAGTCAGGTAAAAAGAAAACGTCTTTTTTATAGAATATTAGAACCGAAGTTACTACTCGTAATATTCCCTCTAACCCCTCCAGCTAAACTAAATTGCTTGTGTTAGGAGTGGGTTGTTAGGTGGTTTATATATAAAACATAATTCATTAACTTTGTTGAATTTTCATAAAGATTTTCTGCCCAGTCGAGTAGCCACTATTTTTTAATAGTGACAGACTTGTTTTTGGCTTAATTTTTATTAGAAATTCAGTTCGTACCAGCTAGTGCCAATTACCGAAAGTAGGCTAAAATTAAAAGCTCAA
Organism: Eilema sororculum; assembly: GCA_914829495.1. Lineage (NCBI taxonomy): Eukaryota > Metazoa > Arthropoda > Insecta > Lepidoptera > Erebidae > Eilema > Eilema sororculum. The sequence continues at coordinate 7,284,876 of OU618533.1, forward strand.
AGATTTTCAAAGCGTTTTTCCTGTTAGAGTATGTCATATGAACAAATTACATACTATCAGATTTAGTTAAAACGATACCTACTGTACTGGGTACAGGGTACGAGTGGGCGTGGGTCAGTGGACACTAATTGTACCCCTGTTAACTTCATCGACTATGATTCAGATACATTACTGGACGTTAAAGCTTGCCGGTATACCCATTAAGATACCAGAGTAATTGTCATCATTGTAGTAATTGTCGCGTGGATGTCGGTTATCGCGACCAAACATACCCTAAGTCCTTTCTCAAGTTCTAATCTACTACTATACCAAATTTCATAAAAATCCGTTCAGTGATTTAGAGTTTATTTCGCATTTGTAATATTAGTATGGATATGGGTACCATATAGGCCGTGTAGACATTCATGATCCGTGAAGAAATTACATGAAAAAAAAAACACATTGGAAAAATTCCGTTAACTTTCATCAATATTTATTTGTTTTCATCTCACTTATTGTAATCCTGCCAATATGGTAGTGAAAAATAATGATAAGAGAAAAGGTTTCTTCCGCCTTTTGAAAGTCTATGCCTTTATAGACTTTCAAAAGGCGGAAGAAACCTTTTCTCGAATTGATAATGACGTGACATCAAAAGTTTTAACTCTCGTCCTTGGCACGTTGTCACGTAGGCCATAAATTTTCTTAATACGAAATGTCTGAAATAAGGGAAGATAAAACACGTTATTTAATTAAAACTTGATGACAAAATTCTCAGGAGTTCGCGGTGTCTGAGAAAGTGCCAGGATCAAGGATATATAGCACCTTTTTCCGTGCGGAAATTCCCTTCTATACCCTGGGGAGACAATGTTGGACTCGAACCGGCTAAAAATTGTTTTGGATCTTCAGGTACCTAATGCCTAAAACATATTCCTTTTTTTTCGTGTGGAAATCCCCTCGGATACCTCCCCTGCCGGAGCCGGAAGGGGAGGTTATGTCGGACTCGAACAGACTAAAACCCCACGCCGACTGTGGGTTGTGGTGCTGGGCCAGAGGTGAGGTTGTCATCGACATATCCCTCGCACCCCGGGTGACTCAGGGCTATCCCTTACGGTCTGGCCCCTTCTCGCCTAAAACATATCCCACACACCCCGACAGGACATGATAGTTACAACGTGACGTTTTTAATTTTGACATCAGTTTCTTAATTATGGGTACACCCCGAATACACCTCATTGTTTCATTTCCTCCAACACAAAAAACCTGTAGTTCACTAAGCAAAACAAGTTTTCGAATTATGTTCACACTTAAATAGAGATACATGTTTAATTATCACAATTTGAATAATTTTAACATCTAATTAGGACCAATGGGAATATTTTTGCATTATATTCTAAGTTGTTTTAATTTATGGAATGCACGTGGCCTTAAATAAGTTAAATAACTATTAATATGTCATCTTGTGTTATACTAAAAATCCAAGTTGACAAAATGATTAGTTTTTCATCGTCTAAGCCGATGCAAAGTATTGTTAAAACAAAGAGCTTGACTCATAGAATTTACACACTTATTTATGCCACTCAAACTAAAAGGCATTTTTAACCGCCTTCTATACAAGAAGGAGGTTCTCAATTCATAGGTTTTTTTGATAATCTGGCCCTTTGTGTAGTGATGTTCAGCGTAAAATCTACACGTCACCACAGGAATAGGTAAACAAGCAATTTATGTGCCGAGTGGAGCAGTTCTCCCTCGGTCTTAATGTACCCTTAATTGTTGTCTATATGAGCAAAGTGATTACTAGATTTATAATAATAAATTAATTATTGTAATATTCATTTATTAACATGATAAGAGGACTATAAAAAGTATAATAATGAGCCCCTCAGAAGCAGTCACTATCAGTTTACAAGACTAATGCACCACGTAACTTTTGATGCTAAAAAAAAGTTATCATTATATAGATAGCAATCCTTTTGTCCCACTGCTGGACACGGGTCTCCTCTTCTCTAACGAGAGAGTTTAGAGGGTTTAGACCTTAATCCACACGCGCTGGCCTAATGCGGGTTATTGGATCAGACATGTCCTAATCATTATGATTTATGTAAATCACACATCCACTAATTCTGGCAAGCAGAATAACATGATTAGAAAAGAGACTGAGTACCTGTGCTGAGTACCATAGGCTGTGGTTCTAGCCTAATGCGGGTTATTGGATCAGACATGTCCTAATCATTACGGTTTATGTCAATCACACATCCACTAATTCTGGCAAGCAGAATATACATGATTAGAAAAGAGACTGAGTACCTGTGCTGAGTACCATAGGTTGTGGTTCTAGCCTAATGCGGGTTGGTGGATCGGACATGTCCTAATCATTATGATTTATGTAAATCACATATTCACTAATTCTGGCAAGCAGAATATACATGATTAGACAAGAGACTGAGTACCTGTGCTGAGTACCATAGGCTGTGGTTCTAGCCTAATGCGGGTTGGTGGATCGGACATGTCCTAATCATTATGATTTATGTAAATCACATATTCACTAATTCTGGCAAGCAGAATATACATGATTAGAAAAGAGACTGAGTACCTGTGCTGAGTACCATAGGCTGTGGTTCTAGCCTAATGCGGGTTGGTGGATCGGACATGTCCTAATCATTATGATTTATGTAAATCACATATTCACTAATTCTGGCAAGCAGAATATACATGATTAGACAAGAGACTGAGTACCTGTGCTGAGTACCATAGGCTGTGGTTCTAGCCTAATGCGGGTTGGTGGATCGGACATGTCCTAATCATTATGATTTATGTAAATCACATATTCACTAATTCTGGCAAGCAGAATATACATGATTAGAAAAGAGACTGAGTACCTGTGCTGAGTACCATAGGCTGTGGTTCTAGCCTAATGCGGGTTGGTGGATCGGACATGTCCTAATCATTATGATTTATGTAAATCACATATTCACTAATTCTGGCAAGCAGAATATACATGATTAGAAAAGAGACTGAGTACCATAGGCTGTGGTTAAAACTAACTAATCTGCAATACTTTTTGGAGCTTATACTACTTATACGTTCGCGATGTTGTGTTGACGTTCATTGCACTCGTCGCCAGTGGCCTAGTTATCATCGCAGGGCTGTGCAACTTCATATTTTTTTCCGCTGCTATACTGGATGATTTTATAATAGTCGTTTCGGATAAAAAGAGTTTGGGCACAATCATTGGGTTTTGATGGCAAAATCAGATCTGGAAGTATTAATTTGGCGAAAGAAACAAAATTTTTTTTTTGATAATGTATGGGAATAATGTTCAGGTGAAAGGCAAAATATATGGGGGTTTTAAAAAAAAATTATTTCGCCACATTGATACTTCCAGATGATTTTGATTTTGAAACTGCCCTCAAATACTTTTTATCCGAAACGACTATAAAATCACTCAGTATAATCCATACTTCCATACTGATATTATAACTGCGAAAGTAACTGTCTGTCTGTATGTTACGCTTTCACGCCTAAACCACTGAACCGATTTTGATGAATTTGGTATAAGGATAGATTCGGCTTTGAGAAAGGACATAGGCTATGTTTGGTCGCGATAACCGACATCCACGCGGGCGGAGCCGCGGGCAAAAGCTAGTGACAAATAATGAAATAAAGTGATCTGTCTGTTTGTGTCCAACTTAAACTAAAGTGTAAATTGATCTGTACTGACAACTAAGCTCTGATTTAATTATAAAGAAATTTGACACCGTGTTGTCGTGATCCCGAACAAAGGTTACTTTTATGTTGTTATATTCTCGATGTCGCTTCCAAATTATTGATAGTCCGAAATGGAAAAGGTAGTTTATTTTTCAAAGTGATCATCTAGTAACAGTAATTACTACCTCATATCTACTACTATTACTACATCATCTAGAATTTTTTTATTTTTAAATTTTCCCATGTATTGTATTTTTTTCTGGTAAAAATTAAATGACAATTTTATTGAAATCATCTGACTAATTAATTACAGTATTATAACTAAATGTACAATATATACAAAAATGAGAAAAAAAAACAGGGGTGGAAGAGACTGTAACTTTAGGCAGCGTAGAATTCCTCCCCAATCTAGAAATATCATTTTTCTTTTTACCCATTTTTTAGTGTTTTTCCTCTATCCCCCAAAGGTTTGCTGGGAGACTTAACTTAATACTGAGTTAAGCTCGCCTTTGTACATCAAAATGTATTTGTGTCTGTTACTGTACACTGTGTACAATAAAGAATTACGATTTGAGAATGCTACTAAATATTCCCGTGAACCCCTTCAGCCTTCAACCTCTCATTGTGGTTGGTTTATTACTTTCTTGCAGGTAAATATTTTGCGGATAACATTTACAAAGAACAGACCACAAAATTAGTTTTCTTAGAAATTTAATAAAAATACGTGGACATACATAATATGTAGGATACTTTACTTGTGTCAGAGGAATGTCAAGGACACATTCCTCTGTTCGTAATTTTATCAATGTCTCACATTACAGGTGTTCGCTACAGTTCTGAAATAATATTTATTTAATACTAGCTTTTGCCTGCGGCTCCACTCGCGTGGATGTCGGTTATCACGACTAAACATAGCCTATATCCTTATACCTTATACCAAATTCCATCAAAATCGGTTCAGTGGTTTAGGCGTGAAAGCGTAACATACAGACAGATAGACAGAGTTACTTTCGCATTTATAATACGAGTATTAGTATGGATATGGATCCAGAACGAAGATTAATACTGTTTAGTCTAGCTGTTAACAATATTGAGAAAACGTCACGTCAGCATTTTTGCTGCATCAATTGGTTATGTAAATCGTCTATATACTATAGATTCTTTGCTTATTGGCTTTGGTTGTTTCTTTATTTTAAGATTTCTTACTACCCTAACCAACAAATTGGGAATTCTACTGACTAGTCAAATTAGTTACTTTTTACCCGACTACGGCGAAGCCAAAAGGAGGGTTATGATTTTGACAGGCTATGTATGTATGTATGTATGTATGTATGTATGTTCATTTGTTCCCTCATAGCACCTCAACTACTGATTAGAACTGGACATATGAGGTATCGTTACAAGTGGCTTGATCGTCCGATGGTTATAGGCTATACGACGTGTCACTCAATCTTGTGTGGCGCCCTCTAGCGCTCATAAGGTACTATGTTAAAAAATAAATTTGAGATAAATATGCCGTGTTTGGTATCAAATGAAAGGGCTTAATAAGCACATTTCAAATATGTATAAATTATTAGCTTTACCTTGCCCTAAAATAATATAAATAAAAAATAAAGTTTAAAACTAAAACCCGACTACCGAAAAATCACGCTCTCAAAGTAACAAACAAGAAAATAGCCGTGGTCGTATGCCACTTACTCTGACAAAACAATATATTCTAGGGAAAATATGTTTGTTACTTTGAGAGCGTGATTTTTCGGTAGTCGGGTTTTAGTTTTAAACTTTATTTTTTACTAAACGTCAAAACGATAGTTTGGTAACTTGTATGAAATGAGATATAGTGACCTCATAAAATGTAATAGTCAAATCAGTTACTATTATAGGTTGGGTGGATGATTAAAAATAAATAAGAAATCTATAAAATAAGAACCGACGCAATTTTCACCGCTCTTTTACCATTCATTCGGTTAGATAATTTATTGTAACTATAGGATAATACCCAATTATTTAAGTACATACATCGTCCATACACTATAGATTCTTTGCTTAGTGGCTTTGGATACCTTGTTTTTTTTATTTTAAACTTCCTTATTACTCTCATCAGTCAATTGCAGTCCACTGCTGAACAGGAAGTAGGCTTCTGTATAAGTTCAACAATGGGCTGCAGTTATATAAGTGTATTACACCGCGCGGGAATCGAACCACTGGCTGCTTATAGAAGTTGTATGCTCTACTATGCCACTGATGTTGTCAAACAGTCAGGCTGATTTAGTTTTTTTGCAGTTTTCAAATCACTATTTTACATTTGAATTAATTTTTTATAGCATTTATTATGCTAACTTTAATATTCTAAAACATCGGGAAGTCCCTGTAAAAGAAAGGTCGTGGGTTCAAGTCCCACTTGAGCGTTTCATTTTTCCCGATATATTCAAACACTTTTGTACAGTCAGCATCAAAAGAGGTTGATGAACAAAGTGCTCAAAATGATCTTAATTCCGTTATTTCCCCCTTCTTGTTGTTGATATTTGAACGGATTGTTCTGATATTTAGCTTTTTTTTTTTTTTTTTTTTTTTTTCGTGCGGAAATCCCCTCGGATACCCCCCCTGCTGGAGCCGGAAGGGGAGGTTATGTCGGACTCGAACCGACTAAAACCGCACGCCGACTGTGGGTCTTGGTGCTAGGCCGGAGGTGAGGTTGTCAAAGACATATCCCTCGCACCCCGGCTGACCCAGGGCCATCCCTTACGGTCTGGCCCTCCTCAGGAGGGGGGACAACGGTGTCCCCAACTCGCCCCCGGAATGGGGAGGCGCGCTATTTAGCGCGCCGCCGCCGTGGCCTGCTTCTGCTGGGGTGACAGGCGGCTCCACCCGTCACCCCCAGGCCCGCGCTCATGGGGGACGGAGGTCAGTCAGTGCCCTGTTCTGATATTTAGCAATCTTGTAGTTTGTCATAGCAGACTCCATAAAATAAGTAATTCTTTCCAGGGCAACTGTATACGCTTTTTCAACAAGCTGCCTAATGAAATCAGAGATTTACCTATTAATAAATTCAAAAATACAGTAAAGAGCCAACTATGCCAGAAAAGCTATTATAAAATCCAAGAATATTTAAACGATAAACAAGCTTGGAAATGAGCTGTTCGCTCAGCTATGCTGCTCAAGCAAAACATTGTATCTAGACCATAAGTTTTAGGCTAAGTAAGTAAATGTTTTGTAAATAGACCAAAAAAAAAAATGCCCGCTGAGTTTCTTGCCGGAGTCTTCTCAGGTCTGGGCCGCGTTTCGAACCGGTGGTCCATTTACTAGTATTAGTTAGTATTTAATATTTACTTTATGTTGACGATTTGTAAGTGCCGATTTAATGGTCTATGCAAAATAAATTATTTTTGAATTTGAATTTGAATTTGAATTTGAATTTAGTATACACCTTTAGTTCGGACAATAATACAATTTAAATCAATAAAAAAGTTTGGTTTGCTTTTAATGCCTTTGATTTAAGATCATTTTGAGCCTTTGTCGGTCAAGATATTTCTGACGCTGATTGTACAAAGTTAGTTTTATCTGTTGGGTAGCTCTCTTGATGCATATTCATACAACATTATCAGAAGACTTTAAATATATGTCACAGCTAGTGATAACCTTATGCTGTTTATTTCACCTCCTTCCGGGTGGATCCGCGGGTTCACACAGGTTAAGGTCATTTACAGTGTGTTTGATACTTCACATCATAGATGAATACATAGTATAGGTACATATCTATATATTAATACGTGAAGGAAAATTTTTGGATCCCTTTTTACGAAAATTGCGGGTACGTAGGAGGGTGAGATTTGGCATATTGATAGTTCATACCGAAGAGAAGTGCATAAGATTAACATTTTTTTATAATAATGCATTAAAATACCTTATTTTTATTAAAATAAACGTTACGCACACTATAGCCAATTTTCACACACACATACGCATGTCACTTACGTGTACATACAGTTATTTTTTTTTAGGCATAGGTAAATCATCACAACAGTTCCATAACTATTTGATTTTTTTTGTTTCTTTAGTTCCTCTCGGAACAGGCTAAGGTACTATGACCACGCTGCCTTATCATCAGTTACAAATATTTTCTTCATTGAAATAACAGTGGATGATATTAATGATGGTGAGATGGTGATGGTGATGTTGATGATGATGGTGATAATGATGATGATGATAATGGTGAATGATAAATAGATAATTCATGCCTTAGTAACGTTGTGGGGACTTTACTAAAAGCAATCCAAATCTCCCCAGGATTTGGATTGAACGCGTATAATCACTATTCACTGTAATATGCCACTTTCCTACACGTGCGTTGTCCAAGGCATTCAGGCTAAAAATTCACCATTTTTATACATAAAAACTTGAATTCACACCAATTTCGGAAAATAAAATAATACCGCGATGCGTCCTCTACGCTTTCCGGCCAAAAAAAACCCGTACTTATTTGAAATGTTGACAGCTGACGACATAAAAAAAATAATATAAAAAATAGTAAGGAGGTTTTAACTTAATATATATTGATAAATAAATAGGTAACTTTGCATCTCTTTTTACGAAAATTGCGCGAACCGAGAAGTATGCAATTCCCCAAAACTTTAATTATTGTTAGTCTGTGGTCAACTCAAGTGTTCATACTTTTTTTTAAAGCTTTGGTAATACGCACAGTCCTATACCTATTTGTAATATTCACAGCTGACGAATAAAAAAAGAGATACAAAAAAAATTGTAAGGAGTTATAAATTAATACCATTATTGATTAATAGGCGAAGCAGGGTGAAGTTCACTTTGTGTCAGTTTTTACGAAAATTGCGTGGACGGAGAATACGATATTTTCCAAACCTTTATTAGTATGTAGTCAACTTCAGACATGATATAGTTATTATTTGTCTATAGTCTTATATACTGAAATACCGCTCTTTTTGAAAAAAAATCTCAATATGTATATAAACGTTAATAATGTTAAAACTTTTAATTTTTAATTATTTATGGTCGAATTTCGACCACCGGGCGACCACTAGTATGTATCAATATATGTATTTATTTATAATTTTCATACTACTGACTAGTCAAGTTATTCACTTTTTACTAAACGTCAGAACGATAAGTTAAAAGGTAACTTGTGTGAAAAAAGATTTAGTGACGTCATATAATTTAATAGTCAAATCAGTTACTATAATAGGTTGGGTGGATGATCAAAAATAAATAAAAACTTTAAAATAAGAACGCAATTTTTACCGCTTTATTACCATTCTTAATTTAATAAGCTCGGTTAGATAATTTATTTTATACATAACATAACATAACATAAACTCACGCCTGTATTCCCCGAAGGGGTAGGCAGAGGTGCTAGCACCCACATTTCGCCAGTTTATGTTTAGGTCCCCATGTAATAGGTGGCGAGCCTATTGCCATTAACCGGGCACTTATAAACCTGCGATAAATACACACATAACTTCGAAAAGCATCGAAAAGTCATTGGTGTGTGCCATGGTAAACCTGGGATCGAACCCGAGACCTCGTCTCAGCAGTCCATTACCCATACCACTAGGCTACCGCAGATTTTTTTCTTCTTCTTCTTCAGATCTATAGGATAATACCCAGTTATAATTGTTTTCTTACATGCATGTTGGTTGCGCATGCATGTACTTATTTCTATGATTTACATAAACAGAAATATGAGCCGAGGCATCTATTCCAACAAATCTAGTGTGTCAGTAGTTCTGACCTATTAAGTGTTTTAATAGCAATGACAGATGGAAGTCGCAGTCCCAATTAGTTCCTATTGCACTTCGGACTAAAAATAGGGAATGGAGACCAATGGCTAATTGTTATGATGCACCGCTTATCAGTGGCGACGGGGAATTGAACTAGTTAGATCATTTAATTGTTTGAAGGAAGGATCTCGTGGTGCGGCAGCGTAGTCAATGGGACAAAGTGATTCCAATTGAAGCTTTTTAGTATTTTATTCAATTGAAAAAAGAACAAATCACAGGAGCTCGCGTTTCTCCGATATACAGGATGTATTCCCTAACTTTTTGAAATATTTTGAACTGTATTCACAGATTTTGAAAAATCGTCCAAGAAAAATGCTAAAAGTCCAAATTTTTTTTTGTGCTAATCGATTCTATTTCATGTGGGGATCAAAAGACTGCCCCGTTTCAAAAATACACCCTGTATGTACATGTGTGTGAACAAGCCGAAAGCTAAAGCTTAAGTTTTATGAATTTATTAGGTTGGCCATACTTTGTGCAGAAACAGAAAAACCCCACTTAGATGTTAATTCATGCTTTGACCGACTTGTGTGCGAAGTCTGTTTAAGAACTTCCACATGGTCCAGGGAAGTTCATGTTACTGGACACTTACCTATTATACTACTAATAGGTAACATTCTTAAGTATCCAATAGTCTATATGAAGACATTATTTTAGCACTCGATAAACAAGCTGAAGGGCGAAGAGCGAGCGAAGCGAGTGAGACGTAACATTTATAAGCATTTAACTTCATCTGAAGCCGTTAAGTGTTCAATGTGATTTTAATTGAAGTTCAATCACATCGTAAATACTTAGGTAGAAGTACTTATTCAAAGAGCTTTATATAACGGCAGTTTGGTCACATTATTCTGTGAATCAGACGGCCTCTGTGGCGTAGCGGTAGAACGTTCGACCGCTATCCAAGGGACATAGGTTAGATTGGTATGTTCCCTTTATGTCGAGTCCCGTTATGTCGAGTCCCGTGATGTCGAGCCAAAAACCTTATCTCGCTTCTATTACCTCTATGTCGAGTCTACGTTTTCTGTCCCATTTCTATTCCCTTCATGTCGAGCTTCTGTACCACGCTTCTATTACCTTTATGTCGAGTTTACAATATCAGTACAGTCAGTTGTCATTTGTATGCATGAATATATACGTATTTGTATTGATTTGGGTGTTCTATGTATAATAATCGATCGACAGCCTCTGTGGTAATGAACATGGCTATTTGCATTGTATGCATGAATATGGCTATTTGCATTGGTCTGGCTCTGGGTGTTTCTATGTATAATATGTACTTATGTATTTACAAAAAAAACGTATTTAAGTAAGTTTATCCGCATTCTAGATCCCATAACCCATAACTCAAGCAGACTTACTTCGGGTCTACATAACGTTGTGTAAAATGTCGTAGAATATTTTATTCACAACTATTAATATGATTAAATAGACATATGTCTATCCAAATATTTTGACGTGACAACGTCTTATAATTCGATGGAGCCGGCTGCACGCACGAAAAAACATGACGTCATGCGGCGTTACCTCCCTCTGAGGCGTTCCATCATTGTAAAAAAATAAAAATAAAAATGGACATAATTGTATTTATGCGTACAAATAAATGTAAAATTGTAATTTCCATTTACCCCTTTCTCTATATCCATACCAAATATCTATCAAACAAATAAAATTAAAATTTTCATTTGAAAAATGAAACCATTCCATCAGTATTTTCTTATGACGTTGTCACGTTCAACTATCGTCAGTAAACCGTCTTTACAGACAACCGATTTTTATAATCCCTTTTAAGATTAAAACTTTAGCCGTTGTAATTTGTCAAAGTGTGTTATTGACTATCGAACAATAGCGAGCAATATCACAAAGAGGTATTGTTTTCTTATGTCGTACAAATATAGTGTTACATTTTCTTTCAGTAAGATGACCTTTGCCGCCTTTGTTGAAAGAAAATAGTGTAACGTTCACTATTAGTAGATAATGAACAAATCGATTCCTTTACAAAGAAAATGTGTGTTTATCCGTTTTTCTTTTGTTCTTTTCACTTAGCTTTCATTAGAAATATCTTTTGTTATCATTATTCCTCTTGTTCAATGTCACCCGCTCGCAAAGTTATTTTATTTTGTTCAAGTAAAGTCAGTTCAAAAATGGAATAGGTTCCTATCCTACTAATATTATAAATGTGAAAGTTTGTGAGAATGGATGTGTGGATGTGTGGATGTTTGTTACTCTTTCACGCATAAACGGCTGGACCGATTTGGTTGAAATTTGGTATGTATATAGGTTATATCCTGGATTAACATATAGGCTATATATCATCACGCTACTACTCAAGGGAACGGAGCAGTGATCATTAATGTCAACAAATTCGGCTGGCATCGGCATATACCTACGCAGAAGTGACAGTGTGGTTTTTCTGTTGCTGTTTAGATAACTATACCATTGTATAAGAGGGTGCAGCGGGAACGGGATCGGACGCCACGCGGGTGGAAAATAATTGGCGGTACGAAGTTCGCCGGGTCAGCTAGTACCTAATAATTTGAATTAAGAATTAAATTCACTACTTATGTTAAAAAAAAATGGTTTTTTTTCCTTTGAATTACTTGTGTTTATTTATCAATAGTCTTTTCAACATAATATTACCTAAAGCTAAATCTAATAGTTTTAGACAATACAAGGGCTACAAGCTACAATGTGTGAACCAAATCTGTTCTTATTTTATAGTTTTTGTGTATTTTAATCATTTATTGAAACAATGATAGTAAATTATTTGATAATTAAAAGTATGACGTCACGTTTTTATTTAATACAAGTTTCATTTAGAACTTACCGTTTTATCATTTAGTAAAAAGTAATTAATTTGACTATACTAGAGTACAGTCAGTACAGTTTGACTAGACTACAGTCCAAACCTACTAAAAAAAAACGTAAATCTGTTTGAAAATGGAACACAGAACGCGTATTTCATTTTCATATTAATAAAACAAATATGGATTTCCGAGCAGAAGTTTGTTGGATTGAGATGTGACGTAATTAAACTTTCATAACTGTGTCCCGAGGCATATCAACACGAATCTGTTATGATCCGAATACCAAATAAAGACGCGTCGGATCACCGAAGCGTGTTTATTCGCTCCTTATTACAGAAAAGTATTGGAGTCTGTAGGCGGAATGTGACTTTCTGGTTGACTGATTCGACTTAGGTAATATGGGAATATTAAATTTATTACCTTTCGAACGGTTTCTAAGAGAATATAGTTACCGGCATATATCTTGACCCCAGTGACGTCACAAAATATACTGTACGAGTGTCTTTCGAAGATAGGTAGCATAGGTGGTGGCAGAGGAGTTCAAATCTACTAATCAGAATAATTTTATTGAAATAACGAATATGTACAACACAAAATTATACTAAAATAAATATAAAATTAGAGACTATAACGAAGTACTAAAATAAACTAAAATAAAGAGACAATAAAATTACATATACCTATAACGTGTCGTGGAATCCCTCCGCATCGTCACAGACCGGTATCGTTCCCAGAAGGTTGGCTACATTGCCACGTTGAATGGCAATGCTTAACCTCTGTGCAAGGAAATAACCAGCCTTCTGGTCACTAATAACATACACATAGGTACATACATATAATCGCGCCTTTATCCCGGGAGGGTTAGGCAGAGGTGAACTAACGCCCTTAATTGACCAATAATTGTAGTCGGTCCCATGTAATAGGAGGTGAGCCTATAACCATATTATTCCGGGCACTATTGTTGACTCGAGCCTATATCTGAGGCGGAGTCTGGGCTGTATATATCTGTCTGATGTTAACCAGCCCTATCCCTTAGTCGCCTTGTTCGATACCACATGTGAAGAGATGGGGTGTCCCAAATTCTTCTCTGCCATGAACCACTCAAGGAATCATAGATTATATGAAACTAATTCTTACTCTCCTTTTTCAACAATCTCCTGGCATTGCAGGTCTTAATGGTGCGTCATAGGAATGAGTCACCGAACCGCTTGGAACTCCGGATTGGCTCATATACTCCTCCTTTCCATATTTTTTTAGGCTTTTGCTTAAGCCACTACTAGGGGGATTAGACAGCACTCGCTCCCGTAAAATCCCCAAGGAAATAACCCGCGATCTTCGTTTGAGAAAGAAATTACATACATAAACATAACATAAACTCACGCCTGTATTCCCTGAAGGGGTAGGCAGAGGTGCTAGCACCCACATTTCGCCAGTTTATGTTTGGGTCCCAATGTAATAGGTGGCGAGCCTATTGCCATTAACCGGGCTCTTATAAACCTGCGATAAATACACACATAACTTCGAAAAGCATCGAAAAAAAATTAGTGTGTGCCATGGTAAACCTGGGATCGAACTCGAGACCTCGTCTCAGCAGTCCATTACGCATGCCACTAGGCTACCGCAGAAAATATGGCGCTCTTTCTATACGTGCAGTGTGACTCGTTCCGAAGTAAATGCAATCGAAATATCCGAGTCATTCGAGGCTATTTCAGTCTCATATCTGGGTTAACGTAATTTTGCGCGTTCCATGCGCACAAGTTACGTCATTCCTGCCTAACACCTGAATACCATTACATTACGAGTCGATGGAAATCGGTTTATTAATGGCGTGATCCATTTTCCATGTTTTCTTCAGATCTGTATGTATATTATAGGACCCGTGGCGTGGCGGTAGTGAACGCGACTGCTACGCAGGAGGCGCGGGTTCGATACCCGCTCAGTGCAAATATTTGTATGCATGAATATGGCTATTTGGATTGCTCTGGGTGTTTCTATGTATAGTATGTAGGTATGTTTTTACAAAAAAAGTATCTAACTATGTTTATCCGCATTCTAGAATCCATAACACAAGCTAGTTAGGCTCACGCAGGCAGGTATCACGAGCCATAAAGCTAAACATAGTCGAGTCAGTCAATCTTCAGGTTTTACCACTTCAGGCCACACACCACAACAAAGACGTGGAGGACACCTGGCTCGACTTAATACTTACGTCTTCACCCACGCTGGTTCGAACACACGGTCAGTATCTAGCTCCAGCATTTTCCCATCATGATCTGATCTACATCTCCTACAGTCTCAAGCCTCCTAAAGTCAAACCCAAGGTGCTGTACAGACGATGCTTCGGGCGCATGGATGTTGACAAATTGTGCAGCGACGCTGCCAACGTCAGTTGGGAGCATTTGGCAGAGGCAACCACAATTAATGACAAAGTTCGAGTTTTTAACGACACAGTTATTGGCCTCTATGATATCCATGCACCCGTCAGGCGAGTAAAGCTACAACATAGACCAGCACCTTGGTTATCAGACGAGGTACGATCTGCCATGAAAGGGAGAGACCGGGCCTTTCGTAAGTTCAAAAGAAATCGTTCGGAAACCAACTGGGACTCATATAAAACTGCCAGGAATAGGTGTAATCAGGTGGTACGCAACGCTAAACGCCGACATATTCTCGATAACATTTCATCCTTGACATCTGTCGATGTCTGGAGGTTTCTTGGGACACTGGGCATTGGTAAATCAAGACAGCTGGAGCTACCGAAGACTATTGAGTTGGATGCCATTAACCACCATTTCTCTACCTCTCACATACTTGATGGCCCAACCAAGCGTCAAACGGTTGACTCAATAGCCGGACTGCCCAGACCCAACCACGCACTTTCTCAATTCACTCCAGTCACATCGGAGGAAATCAGAAAGACGATTTTCACAATTAAATCCAAAGCAGTCGGCTGCGATAACATCAGTCGCCGTATGATCACAACAATTATAGACCAACTCCTTCCCGCTATTTCACACATTGTCAACTTTTCGCTTGATTCTGGTCAATTCCCAGACCTGTGGCGTAAAGCCTATGTACGCCCACTTCCTAAAATCTCCAATCCCTCACTTCCTAATCATTTTCGTCCTATTTCCATCCTCCCTTTCCTATCCAAGGTGTTGGAAGCCTGTGTACATCGTCAGCTGTCCAATTATGTGCAATCCAACGGGATACTGAGTCCATTGCAATCCGGATTCAGATCGGGACACAGCACTACAACCGCACTCCTTAAAGTAACGGGGGATATCAGGGACGGAATGGAGAAGGGTCTTGTCACAGTGTTAGTGTTAGTGGATTTCTCCAATGCATTTAATTGCGTCAATCATGATATCCTTTTAGAAATACTATCCCATCTTGGGATCTCAGCCGATGAGCTGGAGTGGTTCTCTTCATATCTTCGTGGACGTCAGCAGTCGGTTTGCGCGGACGAGATTACGTCTGGTTGGTGCGATCTCGCTTCTGGCGTTCCACAAGGCGGTATTCTTTCTCCTCTTTTATTTTCAATATTCATAAACCTTATCACTTCTGAACTTCAGTGTGCGTATCACTTGTATGCCGACGACCTGCAGGTGTACAGCCAAGCTCGTGCGGAGAATCTTTCGGAGGCTGTTGACAGGGTTAACGCTGACTTGCGGTCTATTGGCAGTTGGTGTGCCAGGTTTGGCCTTTTTGTCAATCCTGATAAATGCCAGGGCATCTTAATTGGCAGTAACTATATGATAAATAAGGTAGACCAAGAAACTCTGCCAATAATAGACTTCAATGGGCGAATTATTCCTGTTACGCCTACTGTTAAAAACCTGGGATTGAGTATCGACTCCACCCTGAACTGGCAATCACAAGTTGCAAAAGTCTGTCAGAGGGTGACAGGGATGTTGCGTAGTCTGTATCGCCTTAAAAACTTTCTACCTGTTAAAACTAAGGCGATGCTCATGCAGACCCTAATCTTCCCAGTCTTGGACTATGGTGATGTATGCTACCTCGACCTGAATGCAGATCTGCTCAACAAACTCGACCGCCTTCTCAACAATTGCATTCGATTCACCTTCAACCTTAGGAAATATGATCACGTCTCAGTTTATCGTACAGAGTTAGGATGGTTGTCTATACGTCAGCGACGCAGCTTGCGGGCGGTGACGATGATACATACTATTTTAAGCTCCTCTCATGTCCCCACTTATTTATCATCTCAGGTAAAGCTTCTTGGTTCACATCATAACAAAAATCTGCGATCAGCTGATAACCGTCTTCTCCATTGTCCTACTCATAGTTCTAGCCTAGTTCATTCTTCTTTCTTCGTGCAAGCTATTCGACTCTGGAATGCGCTTCCTCTCGAAATCAGAATGGCTAACAACCGTGCTACTTTCAAATATAAGGTACGTCAGCTCTACAGTAATCCCTAGTGGCAATAGTGGGTAAAATAGTGGGTACAATGTTATATTTCAACATTATATTATATAAATATGGTGTAAGTAGTAGTATATTATATAGGTATCCCAACAAGCAAATTAGTCTTATAAGTTTGAGTTTATTCAGCTATTCGGTGATATAAAAGTCGAGTAAGTGTGAATTATTCAGCACGTGTCGTATAAAAGCATCTTATATAGCATTTTAGTTATTCAGCATTTCGGTCACATAATCATGCTGAGTAAACGTTTACTCTGCATACTTATATGACTAAAGTGTCGTATAAGATTTGCTGTATAAGTCGCTAGTATACGACCCTTATGTTACTATTTCGTCGAGTAAAAGCACATTATATAACTTTCTTATGACACAGTCGAATAAAAGCCACATCGTTGCTTTTATACTGCTATTATGTTGTATAAGTTGCATTCATACGACTATTACAAGCCTAGTGCCAAGTGTCGTATAATTGCTTGTACTGCTCAATTATTACTTGTCTTAGTTTTCTTGTGTACAATAAGTGGTTGATTGAATAAATAAATAAACAAAAGATCTTTTTTAGAAAACTTTTTAGGAAGGTCTAAAGAACCCTAAAATATAATAATGGCGCTTATACTGCTAATTTGCTGTATAAGAAGCTATTATACGACCTGTTAGCAGTAAAAATGGTGTACAAATGAATGTTGATATAAAAAATATTTGTTATTATATTCATATTACTAAGAATTAAAGGGGGGCGTTAAATATTTATGATAAAACCTAGTATATTTCATCAGAAAACTTACCTTCGCAATACTTTGCAAACCTATGCATGAGTTTACGAACCTACATTTGGTGCAACCTACAAATTAACATGTCTGCTAAATAAATAGTACTTATAATTTTTTATAATTTTTAAAACACAACACGACGCACTTGCTTAATTTAACAAACAAACGTAACATAAAAGTCATATAAGTTACAGTTATAGCGCAACTTAAGCTTGTAACAGTCACTCCGTTACCTTTATACGATGTCTATGTGACTGAATTGCTGAATAAAATGGGCCCAAATCGCGTTGTATAAACGTTTTCATTACGTTTATACGACTTCTATTAGGAGCCAAAATGCTGAATAATTTGCGTTGCCGCGACTACTACACGACATATTTTTGCTAGTTGGGATGTATTATATATATTTATATAAAGTATAAGTATAGGAATAGGTATATATGTAGGTAATTGTATATGTATGGATTATTATGTATTATAGTGTGTATGTTTATTGTATGTATTATTACATTAAACTAAATAGTTAATCTTCTGTCTGCACCTACCTCAAAGTATCTCTGCATCACCCTAAGGTTGACTGTTAGATAATGCCTTTGGCATTAAGTCCGCCTTTGTACACACTTATGTGCATAAAGTTTAAAATAAAAATAAAATAAATATGCTTACCATGGGTCTAGATAGCGTTGTGTGGAATGTTGCGGAATATTTTTCTTTTTTTTATACAGGATACGTCAATTTGACTTCACCTCGCCTGATGTTAAGCTAAAGGCAAAGTCTCGGAAAGAGGGTCACCATCGTAAACATTTACCATGTTAACAGTGGTGGCACTCAGCTTGACGACCTCATTAGATGCCTTTTCACGCCCCGCTTAAAGGACCCGGGACTGTAGAAAGAAGGAAACACGTGAGCTGGCAGGGAATTCCAGGTCTTAGTGGTGCGGCATAGGAATGAGTCACTGAAACGCTTGGTTCTAGCAGGTATACTCCGCACCGTAAATGGATGGCATCTTAGCCTTGCACGTGTCGTCCTGTGAAGGAAAGGGGAGGGTGGGACTAATTTTATTTTTATTTATTTAGTTTTTATTTTCTGTCCCACGTAATAGCCTAGCCTATTGCTATCAAAAGGACACTTAGTAATGGGCTGTATGTTTACTGTCGGATGGGGAGCAACCCTTAGTCGCCTTTTAACACACCCATAGGAACAGATGGGGTGGCCCTATTCTTCTCCACCGGGAACCAAATGGCATAAGGTTGTATAGAATTCTAACTCAATTCTCTCAACCCATGGGATCCGTAATAGGCTATTTGACTATTATTCTTTTTACTTTCGAAAAATGACCACTTTCTTATAATATAACTAGCTGTCCCGGCGAACTTCGTACCGCCAATTTTTTCCTACCCTCGTGGCGTCAGATCCCGTTCCCGCTGCACCATTTAGGGGGATGAAAAATAGATGTTGGCCGATTCTCAGACCTACTCAATATGCTCACAAAATTTCATGAGAATCGGTCAAGCCGTTTCGGAGGAGTATGGCAACGAAAACTGTGACACGAGAATTTTATATATTAGATGAACTGTAAAAGTAACATTTTCGTGCGACAAATAGTTTTAAAGATATTTGATTTCGAAAAGTTCAATTTTTCGCGCCATCCGAAAACGCTCCATACAAAATCGTACGAAATTGTGACGTCACGCTTCTGTAGCGCGTAGTGCAAATGTATGGAGTGCAAGAGAATATCGCATTTATCTCGGTCTACGTTGCGTTTACACGTATATAGTTTTTAATAAAAGTTATTTAAAATTTAATGAGGAATCTAAAAAGTTATACAGGGTGTATTTTTGAAACGGGGCAGTAAGGGCAAGTACCTTAACCGTTGCAGTTACAGTAAAACGTTCTTAAAAGACCTTCCCTAACTTTTTGGGACATTTTGAACTGCATTCACAGATTTTGTAAAAAACTTACAGTTAGCAAAAAAAAATGCAAAAAGTTCAAAATATTTTTTTTTATGCCAATCGATTCTATTTCATGTGGGGATCAAAAAACTCTATGGGACCATTTTAGCTTTCAGTACTAGAAAAGACAGAAATCGCCAAAAACGTTTCCCATACATTTCGTACGGAAATATGATAAATCAACTCGAAACTCAGGTAAAATTTTGAACTTTTTTAAATAAAAAAAATCATTTCAACATTTAAGAAATTGGTTTATGAAATAAATTGCTCAAAATGATTTCCATTTTCACGAATACATAAGTCTATCTTTTTTTGCACTGAACGAATGGCGGCTAATAATGTTCTGGGATGAATATTACGTAAAATGGTCATTAATGCATCCTTGAGGTCTTGAACACTGGCGTACGTCGTCTTTTGCACCTCGTTTTTCACGAAGCCCCATAAAAAAAATCAAGTGGTGTTAGATCGGGGCTACGAGGTTCAAGAGCTCAAGGATGCATTAATGACCATTTTACGTAATATTCATCCCAGAACATTATTAGCCGCCATTCGTTCAGTATTTTATTTATACTCCGTTCGTATTTATACTCCGTATTCACTTCAGTATTGGCCAGGAATTAAACCTGGGAACTCTCGACAGGAAGGTCGACTCCTCAACCATTAAACTATACACGCTTATTTTTTATTTAAATATAAAAATGCGAGACGCGTCACTTTATATGGAGCGTGCTGGCAGTAATATCCTCTTAATGGATCAATAAATTACTTCTTAAATAAAACATACCACCCACATTTGTCGAAATGAAAAATATGTTTGTTTTCAAATTTAAACATTTTACTTTCTGCTTAGATATAAATAATAAATAAATAAATAAAATAAATATTCCACAACATTCTACACAACGCTATCTAGACCCATGGTAAGCTTGTATAGCCTTGTGTTATGGTATCTAGAATGCGGATAAACATACTTATATACTTTTTTTTTTGTAAATGCATACGTATTATACATAGAAACACCCAGACCAATGCCAATAGCCATATTCATGCATACAAATATTTGCACTGAGCGGGAATCGAACCCGAAATCGACCTCGAAACCCCTTCTGCGTGGCAGTCGCGTGCACTACGACCACGCCACGGAGGCTTTGACAGTCCAGTTTATACATTTTCAGTCTTATAGTAGGCTTAGATTTTCAGTCCCCAGCCATTTGGCCCTCGATTCTACTAAAGCTAAAATACTGTGGTGCCGTAGTCACTGCAAAAAATGACATTAATTTTTAGACTTTATTTCTAAACACCTAAAGTCCAAAATGAAAATGAAAATAATTTCATTACACTTTTTCAATTACTCTTGAAAAAGTTATTCAATTTTGAACTTTAATGGCATCGCTTTAAAGTCTATTATTAATTAATGCCGTTTTTTGCAGTGGCGGTGGCACCACTGTGGTTTGGCTTTAGCAGAATCGAGGCCCTCTTTTAACTAATTCTGTTTTTCAGTAAAATTAATAATTATAAGTATTAGGTATTATTTATTTATGAATGAATGAGTCGGTAATAATTATCTCCGCCTTACTCATTTGCGGTAAAACATGTTATTTGCCTTGACATGGACCATAGGGCACCATTGTTTTGATAGTAATGATTCATTTCCGCACATTCGGTAAATAAGTGTAAACAATTTTATAATAATGTTTCATCCTTTGTGCTCAAAATGCGAACACGGCGCCCGCGCTTTTGCGAAATCAGTTCAGAAAAATAATGACCGATTTGTTTATGGTCTAAGTCGACGAGTGGTTTAGGTTTGCGTTATTATTATACGTAACTAGCGTTTGCCCGCGGCTCCACCCGCGTGGATTTCGGTTACCGCGACCAAACATAACCAATGTTTTATTCCAGATTATCAGCTAACTTCATACCAAATTTTATTACAATCGCCCCAGCCATTTAGACGTGAAAGAGTCACAAACATCCATCCATACTTATAATATTATTAGGATTCTAGTATTTTTAGTAGTCAGGTGCTACAATAGAAATTGCCTGACTGTCTAAAAACATTAGTTTTTATAGATCAATTACAGGTTCTATAAGACGAATTATAGATTCTATCACACTTTCAATTTAGAAATTTCAAAGCATCTGAAACAACGAGAACAGAGTAAATATTGTAAAACAAAGGCGCCCTTTTATCCCAAGCTTTTATGAGATAGAGGGAAGGAAAGCCCCTTTGCTCAACACGACGTAGCAACCTGCTACCTAGCGGTCAAGGGCTGCTGGGAATCCTGTATATTACTTTTCTAGGGCACCCCCAGATTCACTGGTAATCCTTGAGTTTAGTACCGATATAGCCCTCTCGCGGTTAGGCCCAAAGAGATTGGACCCGTGTGGGGTGGCACACGTTATAAAGGGTACCTTTCATCCCCAAAATAATTGTTAAAGAAAGTAAGAAAACCGCGGGGTGTAGGTACTAGTAAAATTTGATGATAGCC
This sequence comes from Eilema sororculum, assembly GCA_914829495.1. Lineage (NCBI taxonomy): Eukaryota > Metazoa > Arthropoda > Insecta > Lepidoptera > Erebidae > Eilema > Eilema sororculum. The sequence goes on from OU618533.1 coordinate 7,306,828, forward strand.
TATTTAGCCTATTTGATGGTAGCCTAGTGGTATGGGTAATGGACTGCTGAGACGAGGTCTCGGGTTCGATCCCAGGTTTACCATGGCACACACCAATGACTTTTCGATGCTTTTCGAAGTTATGTGTGTATTTATCGCAGGTTTATAAGTGCCCGGTTAATGGCAATAGGCTCGCCACCTATTACATTGGGACCTAAAACATAAACTGGCGAAATATGGGTGCTAGCACCTCTGCCTACCCCTTCGGGGAATATAGGCGTGAGTTTATGTTTATGTTATGTTACTTGTGTTCAAATGACTTGACACCTAGTATTAAATATCCGAATATATTGGTCATATCTCATAATACTGACACGAATGTACGTTTTACTGTCTTATTTTATGTTATTGGGTACACAAATATTTATAGAAATGCTTTTCAACTCTATTATAGTTACGTGGTTGACTGTTATGGAGTATTTGAGTGATAGGAGCTACACACATAGGAACAGCCGAGGACAAATAAAATTTATCGCAAGTATTATCAAATTCTTTACTAACTAATGTTTGATTTTACTTCAATAATAGTTCACCCTTATTAGACATCGAATGTAGCTCTTATTTTGAGGTATTCCACTAAGCGCACCCAAACGAAGCGAACCCAGACGAAGCGCACCTAAAGTATTCCACGAAGCGCACCCATAATCGGTTGAAAAAAGTGCAGTAGTCAATGCCGTTTATTTATGGAACATATTCTCACACAAACATGTTTTATCTGACCTCTTAAATATGGACAGAACAAAAATAACACATACCTAGTTACCACAAGTACCTATAGCTTGATTCACATATCTTGGACCTGAAAAGTACTCAAAATGTGCTCTATACGCGCAGTATTGCTTGGATATAATTTAAAGATACTTAGCACGGGATGCTACTGGGGTGGAAAAGGTCAAATTCACAAAGTATAGATTACTAGCTTTTGCCCGCGGCTCCGCCCGCGTGGATGTCGGTTATCGCGACCAAACATAGCCTATGTCCTTCCTCATGGTCTAATCTACCCCTATACCAAATTTCATCCAAATCGGTTCAGTGGTTGAGTCGTGAAAGCGTAACATACAGACAGACAGACAGACAGACAGAGTTACTTTCGCATTTATAATATTAGTATGGAAGTATGGATTTAGTGCCGTTTATATTTCGCGAATTAGTTCCAAGATATATGACTCGAGTTAAAATCGTAACAGAAACCAAAATGTAATATCAGATTTAAACAACATTTTCAGTTTTATGATTTTAGACAGATTATACCTACAACTCACACACATTTTCTAGAAGTTTCCAGAACTTTGTTGAAAACGAAATAGGAAAAAACCTGTTACGGACAAGGAATATTGTGTTAGAGGCGAAACTCATAGGACGAATCCATACTAATATTATAAATGCGAAAGTAACTCTGTCTGTCTGTATGTTACGCTTTCACGCCTAAACCACTGAACCGATTTAGATGAAATTTGGTATAGGGGTAGATTAGACCGTGAGAAAGGACATAGGCTATGTTTGGTCGCGATAACCGACATCCACGCGGGCGGAGCCGCGGCCAAAAGCTAGTGTGGAATAAGCCGTTAAAAGTCAGTGTTCAGGATTTCTAGCATTAATTCTCATGTTTCTAAAGGATTTTGGAAGCTACCTAATCCATATTCCAATTGGAGCGGGGAATGTACACGGGTATCGTCGTAAACGAATGAGATTAGTACTTTTTGCTGGTTTAAATCGTATTACGGGATGAATTCCAAAATAAAAAGGAAATAGGAGATTTTCGGGTATTTAATAGGATTTAATTTTAGACCCTCAAATAAAACTATAGGTAATGTTTTACGTAACCTAGTTTTACAGCCATGAAAAGGTAACAGACTATGTTACTTCACATTTGAATTATTTTTTATAGCATTTATTATGCTAACTTTTAAGTTCGAAAAACATCGGAAAAAATGAAATGCTCAAGTGAGACTTGAACTCACGACCTTTCCCTTACAGAGAGAATGCTCTTCCAACTGAGCTACTGAGCCACACCTGAATCATTCCAAAATTTCCTTCTCTTTATATTCGTCTTTAAGGGCGACTGTAGAGCCATCTACTATTACTTTCACATTTAAATTTCTGTATGGATAACAACGCTTGATTTACGGGTAGCCAAATGGCCATCCATTCATATACTGAAGGATTTCTTGCCGGAGTCTTCTCAGGTCTGGGCCTCGTTACGAACCGGTGGTCCATTTGCTAAACTATTTATTTTAAACTAGCTTTTGCCCGCGGCTCCGCCCGCATGGATGTCGGTTATCGCGACCAAACATAGCCTATGTCCTTTCTCATGGTCTAATCTACCCCTATACCAAATTTCATCAAAATCGGTTCAGTGGTTTAGGCGTGAAAGCGTAACATACAGACAGATAGACAGACAGACAGACAGACAGACAGAGTTACTTTCGCATTTATAATATATATTTTTTTTTTTTTTTATACCACTTAGGTGGCAGACAAGCACACGGCCCACCTGATGGAAAGTGGTTACCGTGGCCTATGGACGTATGCAACACCAGGGGCGTTACACTCGCGCTGCCTACCCTGAAGAAACCTTCTAATGCCCCTCTTGAAGAACCCCATATTGTAGTCGCTTGGGAAAACCGTGGCAGGGAGTTCATTCCACAGCTTGAGCGTACGTGGGATGAAGTTCCTTTCATACCGCACGGTGCGCACCGTATTCGGATGCAATGTGTGGGGATGAATTCCCTGTCTATGGCGAGCGGTGCGATGATAGAATGTAGCTGTGGGCATCATGTCAAATAATTCATCTGAGCACAAACCATTATATAGGCGGTAGAAAACACACAGTGAGGCAAAGTCCCTCCTGAGGCTGAGAGGTTCCACATCGCCTGCGAGTATGGGACTGTCGACGAGCCTCAACGCACGTCTTTGCACCGAGTCGAAAGGGTTAAGCTGGCGTGCGGGCGCCCCGGCAAAAAGATGACAGCAGTACTCCATGTGGGGTCGAACCTGTGCCTTATAAAGAAGGAGTCGCTGCCCCGCAGTGAAGTACTGCTTCGCCCTGTTAAGAACTCCAAGTTTCTTTGATGCCAGCTTAACCTTGTCCTCTAAATGACTGCGGTACTGGACGTCACTTGAAATGTCGACGCCTAAGATCCCGATACTCGGGGCAATGGTAAGCCGTGTGCCCAGGAATTGCGGCGCTACAATAAATGGGGTTTTCTTAGCGGTGAATACACATACTTGTGTCTTGGTGGGGTTGAACTGGACCAGGTTTAGTCGACCCCAATCGGATTTTTTTTTTTTTTTTATCTTGCGAAAAATCCCCACGGATACCACCCCCACGGAGCCGGTGGAGGCGGTTATGTCGGACTCGAACCGACTAAAACGCACGCCGTCTTGGGTCCTTGGTTGCCGGAGGTGAGATTGCCAAAAGCATATCTCTCGCACCCCGGCAGACCCAGGACCATCTCTATCGAGATGGCCCCCTTCGGGTTGTGGGGACCACAGTGTCCCCATCTAGCCCCGGTTACGGGGAGGCGCATTTTGCGCCGCCGCCGCGGCCTGCTTCTGCTAGGGTGACAGGTGGCTCCACCGGTCACCCCCAGGCCAGCGCTCATGGAGGACGGAGGTCGTTCTGCGACCTCCGACGTCCGGTTCGTCTTCGCTCTGCGCGGGCTTCCCGGGCCCGGAGTCTGGTCCGGACCCGACCGGCCGCCTCCTTCTCGAGCATTACTTGCTCGCAGAAGGAGGCGGCCGCACCCCAAGCGTTGGCGCATCGTACCATCGCTGTGAGCAACGTGGCGAGTGTGAGGACTCCCACCCCCAGAGCCGCCACTAGGACCCGCCTCGGCGTGTCCCACGCCGGGCACTCGGTCAGCGTGTGCAGCTCTGTGTCCTCGCTCGCATCACAGTGATGGCACTCGGACGTTGGCTCCTTCCGGATCCGACACAGGTAACTCCCGAAACACCCGTGTCCGGTGATCACCTGCGTCAGCCGGTACGAGAGGCTGCCGTGTGGCCTCTCTAGCCACTCCTCCATGATGGGTCTCGACCCCAATCGGATACTCCCGAGAGAGTAGTCTCGATTTCTGACACAAGTTGTTCGCGACTCCCCTCCACCTCGGACTGGGGGATGTTTGCACGGCCCGTGTAACATGCGTCTCCAGTACTGTCGTCCGCATAGCAATGAATGGAGTCGTCCGACAGCATGTCATTGATATGCAGCAGAAACAGGGTTGGAGACAACACGGAACCTTGTGGGACACCAGCGTTTATGTCCATGCGGTCCGAGCGACTGCCGTCCACGACGGCTTGGATGCTTCTGTTGGACAAAAAGCTGGAAATCCAATTACACAGCCCCTCAGGGAGTCCATAAGATGGTAGCTTCGCAAGAAGACCTCTGTGCCATACCCGATCGAAGGCCTTCGCTATATCTAGGCTGACCGCTAGTGCCTCACCTTGGCTCTCGATGGCTTGCGCCCAACGGTTTGTGAGATACACAAGAAGGTCACCGGTCGAGCGACGCTGGCGGAAGCCGTACTGTCGGTCGCTCAGTAGATCGTTACCTTCAAGGTATCCCAGGAGCTGTGTATTAATAACACGCTCCATAACCTTCGAGAGAAGGGAGGTGATAGCGATGGGCCTGTAGTTGGACGGGTCTGTCCTGTCGCCTTTCTTAGGCACAGGATGCACATATGCGGTCTTCCACGAAGCCGGAACTCGTCCAGCGGAGAATGAGAGCGCGAAGAGTCGTGTAAGAACAGGGCACAACTCTGGAGCACAGTGCTTAAGCACCATTGCCGGTATGCCGTCCGGCCCACTCGACTTTCGAACATCTAGGGACTTAAGTTCTCGCCGAACCCTCCGCTGGGTGATTTTTACTTCACCCATTGAAGTTCCACACCAGGGTATACTAGGTGGTTCGGCATTCCCATCGCTCATAGTCGAGTTTGACGCAAAGAGGTTACCTAAGAGATCGGCTTTTTCCTTGGCGCCATGGGCCAGACTACCGTCGGGTTTTAATAGCGGCGGAAGACAGGAATGGACGAAGTTTCCCTCGGCAGCTTTGGCGAGCGACCAAAATGCGCGACTACCGGATGGGAACCGCGCAAGCCGCTCACCAATTCTGCCGATGAACTCAAACTTAGCCCTGGCCGTTGCCTTCTTACTGGACCTCGAGGCAGCATTCAATTTCCGCTTCACTTCACCGATGTTCAGATCCTTATTGGCGAGAGCCGTGGTCCAATCCTTATAGGCAGATAGTTTGCGAGTTCTCGCTTCTCTGCAGGACCTATTAAACCACGGACGCTTGCTCGCTCCTGTCGCGATCCAGCGGTTGGGGATATAGCACTCCATGCCCGCTAGGATCGCGTCAGCGACTGCTGTTGCACAGGAGTCTGGATCGTCTGAAGTGAAGCAAAGCTGCCTCCACGGGTACGACGCGAAGAATTCCCGCAGTCCGTCCCAGTCTGCTGACCTGTAGTGCCAGACATGCCGCCACTGAGGTGGCCGCGGTGGTTCCGGTCGCATAAGAGACACTTTTGCCCGGACGAGGCTGTGGTCCGAAGTACCAAGTGGAGCTTCCACAGTTACGGAGTACTCATCCGGACGCGAAGTCAGCAGAAGGTCCAGTATAGAAGGTCTGTGGGTCTCGATATCTGGTGTTCTAGTGACAGAATGCACCAGTTGAGAGAACCCATAGGTCAGGGCGAAGTCGTGAGCAGCCCTTCCCGCAAAATCAGTCCTGGGAGACCCCAGCCACTCCACGTGGTGAGCGTTGAAGTCCCCCAAGAATACTAAGTCTGCAGTAGGATATTGCTCAATTACCCTGTCCGCCGACCGCTGCAGGTGCTCAAACAGCTGAGTTGTGCCCAAGTCACCGCTATGAGACCTGTAAAGGCATGCATAGATACGGGTGTGGCCACCGTGATCTATACGCACCCATAGAGTTGACAGGTCCCTGTCTTCGTGAATATGAAGACGGCGGCAGCAAATATCATCCCGGACATACAAGCATACCCCGGCGTGACTCATAAAGTTATGTTCGAGTTTATACCCGGGGTACATTAGGTAGCCTGTATCGGCCGGGCATGATATTTGCGTCTCCGTCAGAAAGAACAAGGTTGGCTGCGCGGTTTCGAGATGGTGGTGGACCTGATTAAGGTTTGAGTGAAGGCCCCTGATGTTGCAGAAGTCCACTTGCATCGTGGAAGATGGTGCCGCTGTGGATCCGTTTTTCTTTGACTTTCTTTTCATAGGGGTTTTAGGGGGGGGGGGGGGGGAGAAGGCATAGAGAGTCTCTGTGCCGTCAGCGAAGAAGACAAAGCAAGGCTCTGCACCACCACATACAGGCTGGGGTTGTGTGACTGGCTGGCGCGGCGGGCGGAAGGGCCCCCGGTCCCCTCCCAGATACTGTAGCCGGGTCCACTCCGGTCTCCTCCTCCGGCACGACTACAGCACCGGAAACTTTACACAGGCTGCTGGTTCAGCCTCCTGGGGCGGAGATTAAGTGATCCCCAGGTTCGGGAACCGTACAGCCTGCGGGCGGCCAGCGTAAAACCGTTTCACCGGGTCTCCCTGACCGCAGCGCCAACATTTCACGCCCCAACCAGCAAGCGGCGTCTATTTGAGCCTTTGGTCTTCCTACTGACAGCACAGGACCTCTCTAGTGAGCTCTGGCTACCCTACTCACCGCCGGGAACGCCGGGAACACAACACAAGGTTACCAAATTACCAAATTTCATCAAAATCGGTTCAGTGGTTTAGGCGTGAAAGCGTAACATACAGACAGATAGACAGACAGACAGACAGACAGACAGAGTTACTTTCGCATTTATAATATTAGTATGGACTAGATTTTGCCCGCGGCTCCGCCCGCGTGGATGTCGGTTATCGCGACCAAATATAGCCTATGTCCTTCCTTAAGGTCTTACTCTACCCCTATACCAAATTTCATCAAAATCGGTTAAGTGGTTTAGGCGTGAAAGCGTAACATACAGACAGACAGACCGACAGACAGACAGACAGAGTTACTTTCGCATTTATAATATTAGTATGGATAGTATGGCTTGACGTTTTGTAAGTTCCGATTTAATGGTTTATGCAGCAATAAATGATTTTTGACGTTTTTGACTTAGGTATGTCTGTAAACCCCCGAAGGGTAGCCAGTGGTCAGCACCTCCGTTTCACCAATCACGATTTCAGATCCCACGACGTCCCCTATTACGTCGTGCCTATTACCGGCTAACGGACGCTTTATTTTGGGCTGTATGTTTACTGTCGGATGGAGAACGGCCCTATCTCTTAGTCGCCTTTTACGACACCCACAGAAGAGCTGGGGTGGTCCTATTCCACTCCACTGGGTACCAACACGGCAATAAAGTCTAACTAATTAAAGTTCAGCGTTTCACTCCCACAAAATGTACCTAGATACAGGCAGATCGAGTTTCGCATCTATATATATAAAAATCAATGCCACTTTTCGTTGTAATGTTATAACTCAACAACGCCTTTACGGCTAATTTTGGTCTTGAATTATTTGTGGAAGTCCAGGGAAGGTTTGCACGTAGAGAAAAATTCGAATAATTGCTGGGAACCGACATCCACGTGGGCGGAGCCGGGGGCAAAAGCTAGTTATTTATAGATATTAATATATGAAAAGGATGGTTATCTCTTAACATTATTTACCGAACAATTGAATTCGATATTACGAATATAAGGACCCAGCTCTTAACCTTCTAATATGGAGGCCCATAGCAAGTCCGTAAGTAAGTATTAGGTCAGGTCATTATACTGTAAGGGGCACTTTTCGAACTCCAAACTGTCACGTTTCTCCGGTGAACTCAACTGAAAGTTTCAGAACTTTTACTTCCAATGATTTGTACTTAAACTGTTCCTTAGTTTTACGAACTATTGACTTGAGTTATGTTCGAGGTTCTCACGTTTTACTAAATTGAGTGAAACATGCTAACGCAGTTTGGTTTTAATTGAACTTGGTTTTTATCATTTATTGAATTAAATGGACTGCTGATACGAGTTCTCGGGTTCGATCCCAGGTTTACCATGGCACACACCAATGACTTTTCGATGCTTTTCGAAGTTATGTGTGTATTTATCGCAGGTTTACAAGTGCCTGGTTAATGGCAATAGGCTCGCCACCTATTACATTGGGACCTAAACATAAACTGGCGAAATGTGGGTGCTAGCACCTCTGCCTACCCCTTCGGGGTATACAGGCGTGAGTTTATGTTATGTTATGTATGTACTGTTCCACAGTATTCATTTCTTAAACCGGATCGGTTTCGCCTCACGGTATTTTCAGAATGCAGTACGAATGCTTTGAAAGGGTACTTCGTTGAGTTACACCACAAGCTGTTCGCACCACGCCCCGCACAAGGCCCCAAATGCCGAGACACGATACACTGGTCTGCATCAACAAATGAATATTGTGGAATAGTAGCTTAGTGGTTATGGATTCGGCCTTACGATCGAGAGGTCCCGGGTTCGATCCTGGCCATTACACTACCGACGTGAATCCACTCCTAGCACAAGCAATTTAGCTTAGTTGGAGGGGTTAGAGGAAATATTAGTAACTTCGATTCTAATATTTTTAAAAAAAAATGTTATGTAAGCAGCAAGTTCGACAAAGAGTCCTCAACAGCAAAAATAGTTATTGTCATTTTCTGAGCACGCGAAAAAGCACTCGAAAAAAATGTTTGCTTTCAAATTTTATCACAGTACCTATTAGGTAAATTCTCTTTATTCTGTTACATTATAAATATCATTACGACCGTAATCTCCTTAGCGTTCACATCAAAGATCGCTAAGTACATTCATAAGCTTGAAGGCTTCAGGCATGCCCTTTTATGTAAAGTATATTGCATCTCCTTTTTTAACTTATAGTAGGTAATTTGTATAATATTTTGTATACAGAAAGATACCGAAAAAAGTTCATCATGGAATTGAAGTGCCGAAGAATATGCACACAATAAGCCCTTCTTACTTTGAGTATCCACTAATTCGGATTCTTATCGTCAAGTTATTTCTGACACTGACTGTACATAGGTATTAGTCTAGATTTCACCTCCCATATGCCTAGTTGGCAAATATTACTTAAAAAAAATTACCATATTATTATTTCAGTTGGCTTTAGTTGCAACTGGAACTATCGCTGTGATCACGGCGATTAGAGAATAATATTATATGATTTGTTATAACAATGTACAAATCGCGTTGGAAACGCGCCTCCCCATTCCGGGGGCGAGTCGGGGACACCGTTGTCCCCCCTCCCGAGGAGGGCCAGACCGTAAGGGATGGCCCTGGGTCAGCCGGGGTGCAAGGGATATGGCGAAGACAACCTCACCTCCGGTCTAGCACCACGACCCTCAGTCGGCGTGCGGTTTTAGTCGGTTCGAGTCTGACGTAACCTCCCCTTCCGGCTCTGAGGTATCCGTGGGGATTTCCGCACGAAAAACAAAATAATATGTTATTAACAGAGGTAAGTTGTTACAGAAGTAATAATGATCAATATTGTTCTCGGTTTCTTTAAAACATAACATAAACTCACGCCTGTATTCACCGAAGGGGTAGGCAGAGGTGCTAGCACCCACATTTCGCCAGTTTATTTTAGGTGGCGAACCTATTGCCATTAACCGGGCACTTATAATCCTGCAATAAATACACACATAACTTCGAAAAGTCATTGGTGTGTGCCATGGTCAACCTGGGATCGAACCCGAGACCTCGTCTCAGCAGTCCATTACCCATACCACTAGGCTACTTTTTTACACTTTTTTTTTAACTGAACGAGGGGAATTTATTTATTGAAATATGTACACAACATATTATGTATTGTATTCTCGGTTTGATTATACTTTATCGCACTCTTTCGAGCCGGCCTAATGGCAGCATTGGCAGCTGTTATACTGTGACGTAACTAAGGACGTATAATATTCCCTCTAACAATAGGTAACCCTTATGGCGTCATATACTATTTTCTTTTCCTATCTTCCTGCGAATATTTTTGCGCCGTTTTTATGAATCCAAAATGTTCCTGGATGGACTAATATTATTTACGGTAAAAACGATTTGAGTAAATCTGAATGGACGGTAATGGCAGCGCATAAAAATGCTAATAAACGATTCAATTCATTTTATTACGAACATTGATTTTTAATTACCGTAATATCGTTATCTAAAATTTATTATATTAAATAAAGGTTAATTAAATAAGGTACTTCACAAGATAACCACCTATTACCATAAAATCGTTATAAACGTGAACGAACAGAACAATTTGATACTTTATATCGATCGTAAAACAGGAGTAAAGTCTGTTACTCGATGTAATGAGGTGGAATCTGGGAAAACCGCCGACAAAGTCACTCGACCGTAATGTACCTACCTACTGAAATTCAGTTAACAGGTAGCTTATTATAGAGGAGCTATCGATTCTCATACACACATGAATATTCCGATACTATTATCATTATAGATTTTCAAAGTAAGTACTCTTCTTTGAAATAAAACCACTTTTTACGGATTCTATCGCGATATATTTGTTATTATTTACTTTTTAAACCGACGTTTCGGCTGCTTTGCAGCAGCCATGATCGCGGTGTGACTCATGATAGTCATGATGGTAGTTGTCACATAGTTTGAAGTATAAGTTATCTCAAAATACCCGAATCATGGTGAATTATTGGTGTTCCTATTTAAGCAGAATGAGCTCACTGTGTTGTTAAGTCTTGCTAGATTTTGCTGCTTGCTGGGTTTGATTAAGTGGATGACTGGGTCCCAAGCTGGTGGTACGTTCCATCTATCCTCTCTATTAAAATTTGGGTGTTTTTTATTTCTATAGCTTCGCGGATCATTCTAGGAATATAATGAGTGACATTCGCGTACTCTTTAGAAAATATCAAGTACTCTTCTTCTTTATCTTAACGTTAATCCCAGTCGCACCCAAAGGTTTCAGCTTGGAGTCTGGGGTCCGCTTTACCAGTCTAACGGCAGATTTGGCTAAACTTCGATATTTTCTGTAAAACGACTGCCATCTAATCTCTACAACCCAAAGGCGATATCGAAGCATTGCCGCTAGACCAGTTATTGTACTTTTGAGGGCTACAACTACCCGTAACAACTGCCATAGATGTTCGTATGGCAACCGGGACCGACGGCTTAATGTGCTCTCCGAGGCACGACCAGACCAATCCAAATACCCATATTCATGCATACAAATATTTGCATTGAGCGGAGATCGCACCCGCGCCTCCTGCGTAGCGGCCGCGTTCACTACCGCTACACCACGGAGGCTATCGAGTATATCGAGTGCAATATCAATAACAATTTACTCGTTATTGTGCATAAGGTTTCAATTTCATTATCTAACGGCCAGACCATAGTACCTACCTCAACTTACCTTTTTTTTTTCGTGCGGAATTCACCTCGGATACCTCCCCCGCCGGAGCCGGAAGGGGCGGTTATATCGGACTAGAACCGACTAAAACCGCACGCCGACTGAGGGTCGTGGTGCTAGACCGGAGCTGAGGTTGTCATCGAAATATCCCTCGCTCCCCGGCTGACCCAGGGCCATCCCTTACGGTCCCGACTCGCCCGCCCCCGCGATGGGGAGGCCCGCTTCGCAGCGCGCCTTCGGCCGTGGTCACCTCACCTTACCTTAACTGTTAATAAGGCGTACTGATTTGAGGTTGTGATTCTGATTACATATTTATATGTTTACAAGCTAAACCTTATCTAATATTATTTGTTTCAGGTAAGCTTCCATTCGGATTCAATACGCAATGTTTCGTGAGACGTGGGTCCATAGTCAGGTAAAGAGAAATACAGACAGCTACTGGTACTGGTGTAGACTGCCATAAAGGCTTTTTAGGGGTTGAATTCTTCAATGGAGATACAGCAACTAAATAATAATAAAATAAATAAATAATAATAATAATGACCGGCGAACCTGAGGTCCCTCGATCGTAAGGCCGACTTCGTAACCACTAAACTTCGCCTATTTACGTAGGTACTTAAATGAGATAACCTCGGCCCTTACAGCCTCATACGTTAGTACTTATATATTATTAGAGTTGCGTACTTCAAGAGGAAAAAACGGAACCCTTTTAGGATCACTTCGTTGTTCGTCTGGCCCTCGATTCTACTAAAGCAAAACTATAGTTAAACCACAGAGATTGCAAGAAGCGGCAATACATTATAGACTTTAAAGCGATGCATTTAAAGTTCAATATTAAATAACTGTTAGCAGAGTGGATAAAAGAGTGTAATGAAACTTTTGTCATTTAATTTTGGACCTTAGTGTATAGAAATAAAGTCTAAACTTTAATTGAAGGAATTTTTACAGCATTAAGTATGCTAACTATACAAATCGAATACATAGGGAAAAAGAATCTTCTCGGGCGGGACTCGAGCCGAATTGGTCAGGCATTCCCCCTGTAAGGGAAAGACTGCGGGTTCGAGTCCCGCCCGAGAAGATTCTAAACTTTAATGCCGCTTTTTGCAATCTCTGTGGTTTGACAATAGTTTTGCGTTTTTTTTTTTATCGTGCGAAAATCCCCACGGATACCACCCCCACGGAGCCGGTGAAGGCGGTTATGTCGGACTCGAACCGACTAAAACGCACGCCGTCTTGGGTCCTTGGTTGCCGGAGGTGAGATTGCCAAAAGCATATCTCTCGCACCCCGGCAGACCCAGGACCATCTCCTTCGAGATGGCCCCCTTCGGGTTGTGGGGACCACAGTGTCCCCATCTTGCCCCGGTTACGTGGAGGCGCTTTTTTTGCTTCTGCTAGGGTGACAGGCGGCTCCACCGGTCACCCCTAGTTTTGCGTTAGTAAAATCGAGGCCCTGTCTGTCTGTCCGTTTGTCTGTCAATCCTTTTTTCTCAGGAATACGTGGAGGTATCAAGTTTAAATTCATACCACATACTCAGGTCTATAACATCTTGAAGCTGTGCGAAAATCAAACTTCTAAGTCAACGCAATCAGAATATATTGTGGTTTATGTAGCTTAAGTTACGAAACCCACGGATCTCTGGCCAGCGTTATAATTTATTGAAAACTAGCTTTTGCCCGCGGCTCCACCCGCGTGGATGTCGGTTATCGCGACCAAACATAGCCTATGTCCTCTCTCAAGGTCTAATCTACCCTTATACCAAATGTCATCAAAATCGGTTCTGTGGTTTAGGCGTGAAAGCGTAACATACAGACAGACAGGCAGGCAGACAGACAGAAAGACAGACAGACAGAGTTACTTTCGCATTTGTAATATTAGTATGGATTAGTATGGATTGAAAATTATCCGACGTTAATGTAGGTATTAGTTGCGTATAACTTCAAACACCTTTGATAATCTAAATTTAGCATGAATCGATAGTGATATTCTTGACAGGTAATAGGCAGGATCGCCATTATATCGAATATCTACCTAAACTCGATATTATTGTAGGTACGGTCAAAGGTTAACAAGAGAAGCGTTTGTGGGTGTTATTATCAAACAGATTATATGGAAATGCGATCCTTTTTAACCCTTAATTCGACATTGTATAGCATTTTATACGTTACATTTATAAAATTATAACTAACGCGCTACTAAATATTTCGCAGTATTTATTTAATTATAATAATGGCTACACATTTCCTTTCAATGTAAAAAAATAATAATGTCATTATTTAAACAATCAATGTCATTTTGACAGTATTGTGTCTAGAAAAATGGAGCGCTGGCGGTTTATGTCCGTAAGTAATACTTTATTTTTACTTTTTGTATGTAAAAGTAACGTAGAAGTTATTGAAATAAGAAGATAAACGTCTTAACATGTGTATACAAGAAAAATATACATAGAATTATGTATTATTATCAGTTAGTTTTTGTTTTGAAAATATTGTATAGCGGACTATACGTTTCCGTTACATTCAAAAAGGCGCCAATTTCTTTTACGTATATTGGGCTATACGTTTCTGGTTGCTTTATAAAGGTGTAAAACCTATGTAATGTGTAGAAATGGTCTTGTAAAATAGGCTTGTTTTGATTGAAAATTTTATTCTTCATAAAATATAGCGTTGCAATGCAATCGTGTATGCGTGAGTTGTGTGTCTGTTCTTGTAACATTTTTAATGATGTAATTCAGTTACCTACTTATTGCTCTGTTTTCTTTTTTTCTGGGTGGCATGTGGCATGGCTTTTGCAAGCTTTTTTTTCTTATATTCTAAAATCTTCACACAAAAAAATTCCTCGCTCTAATCCCACGGGATGGTGGGCAATTGGAAGAGAGTGAAGAATTTTTCTGAAGAGGATAGAGATGAAGATGCATGTGAATGAGAACCTCTGTCGGATGGGTCTTCAGATGCAAGAAAATCTACTTCATCGACTGTTAAAACAATAGATCAACCAGTCTCCTGAACGGAATATATACTAGAGTTTTGCACTATAGATTCTATTATATCCTCAGAAAAAAATCAAGGAATATTGTAATGCTGGTTTGTCAACAATACCTATCATTATCAAATGTATCTTCGGCTATTGTAGCTCTATGTAGAAACTTGGCTTTTTTCCACTTGTAGGCTATGGGAAGTGCCGTGCTCTTATTATTTCTTTTTGGTACAGGTTGATTAGCAGAATCGTTAACATCCTCAAGTTTTCTTTTTGATCGGTGGGGTTCGGATATCATCACAGGGGTGATTTCGCTTAGAATTTGCAATTCTTTTTGAACTTGCTACAGGAACTTTGGCAGGCAACGATTGGCGGCCTAATTTTTGGAGATCTGCGCTAACGTCTATTCTAAACTCTTTCAACCTTTTATTTTTAGCTTCTCGTATCAACAACGCATGGCTAATCTACAGGTGTGATTGCAAAAGGGTAGGAGCTAAAAATAAAAGGTTGAAAGAGTTTAGAATGGATGTTAGCGAAGATCTCCAAAAAATAGGCCACCAATCGTAGCCTGCCAAAATGCCTGTAGCAAGTTCAAAAAGAATCGCAAATTCTAAGCAAAATCACCCCTATGATGATATCAGATTTGATAATATAAGCCGTACCTAATCAAGCTGGTACGTCGTATAGACGGTGTAAATTTTGCAAGAAAATTCAAACAAATGTTTTCTATACCAAATGCCAAATGAGGCTTTGCTTCATTCCCAATAAACGGAACTGTTTTTACAGTTTCCATAATAAACTTTAATAATTTGTTATAGTTTATTATGAAAACTGTAAAAACAGTATGATGGTGATGAGAAAAACGAAACGGAAACAGTATTTTTATTAATAAATATGAGAAAATAATCTTCCTACTTGGTTTTATTTATTCACTAATATCCACCTGCGGGTTTACCAGCTTTTGAATTGTAGCCTAATGTTTAAATTACTTTACTAGAAAATTGTATCAAAATCTGTACAGTAGTTTTTGCTAAAAGAGTAACAACCATCCTTGCATTTATTGTATTAGTAAGAAATAGGTTTAGATTTTTATCAACATTGTATAGCCGGCTATACATATCTATTTCGCCGTTAATTACCGAACACCCGGAAATGTATAGTATATTATACTATAGATATAAAAAAAACACGAGTACTTAGATTTTTTTAATATTTTTTTGTGGACATTCTAACTTAATGACATTAAAATTCTGGAAACGAAAATCAAAAATTTTCACTTTATTTTTTTGTCGAATTAAGGGTTAAATAAAGTTGCGTAATGATTTGGGCATATTATAAGACCTTTTCTTTCCATTTTTAAGCTTCTTTATTTCGTTTTTCTTTTTACCCGACTGCTGAAGGAAGGAGGGTAATGTTTTTCGAGACTATGTATGTATGTATGTATGTCCATTTATTTGGCACGGCCTACAGCCTGAACGGCTTGACGGATTTGGACATGTGAGGTGTCATTTACACCGGGTATATTAAAATTTGGAGAAAATACAAAATGGCGGATTTTTGGCGCCAAAACGTATGTTGTCAAACATATATTTGACTCAAACTTATCGAGTAAGGTATCGAAATGAAGAAAATGAGAAGGAGACTAAAAAAATATACATATACATGTCATATCATAACTAAAAAGTATAAAATAAAACAAAAAAAACAACTGATAAAAAAATAAAAAAAGGTTTTTTTATTTTTTTATCAGTTTAACAAATCACTTGTTATGTAACATTAAAATGGTAGGTACAAAGGTTTATTAAAAATGTAGTCTTGCATGTAAGATATTGAAAATAGAGGCAGCTACAAAAAAGCAATCCATTAATGCAAATGCATACTGAAAAATTGTTGCTGAACACAAATAATATATGACATGAATTAATGAATGTAATGAAATAAAATTTATTTACGGTATCACACTTCATTGAAACACATAACTGTATATAATAACAGTTTGTTGGTGTACTAACTGTGACATGTATATTGATAATAAACTCAACAAGAAATTATAATAAACAGACTGTAATGTACACGAATCTCACTGCACTCAGAGCTTTTAAATTATTATTTATATGCACATATGTATCGCAATAAACACCAATGATTTACAAGGAATCAAGTGCTTAAAGCACACCACGGCAATATATAACTCAGAACACGTATCTTTTTTTATTCATATTCTAAATACAATACACATGATAAACGCAAAAGTAAGTACATCTATTTGCTGTTTATTACGTATTCATACTTTTTTATCAAGCAAAAGATCCCTACGGATATCCTCCCTTTTTGACGCATTCACACCCAAACCACTGAACCGTCTTTGATGGATACAAAGATAGATTAAAGCTTGTGAAAGATTTTTCTGCCTTTGATCGCGAAAAAAGAGGTTAAAGAGGGATTCAAATAGGGAATTAAAGTTATTTTTAAACTATCGCGGCGTATACTCATAGTTTTTAATATTTCGGGACGTCACGCGAATTTTTTTTTGCTGTAACGTATCTAAAACGTAGGCAAAAGTAAGTTTTCCAAAATTTATCGCGTGAAGTCCTGAATTATTATAAATTATGTGTATGAAAGTTCCTCCTTTTTGATGATGTTCAACCGTTCAGAAATTAGTTCATTATTGTGTAGATTAGAGCTTGCTAAACGATAGATATACAAATGGCTTAGGAAACACGTGTCTACTGTTTGGGACTTGGGTTGCGGGTGAAGTTGTGGACAACGGTTAGTTCATTCTATTTTTATTATTCGCACATCAAGGTATGCGATCAAAACAAAATTAAACCGATGGGAAGTATCTACCTAACTGAATTATCGCTGGCACTGTTCCATTTCCTACGCGGCTACGGGAAAATTATATTAGATAGACCACTCCTGGTGCCGATTTAATCTCTAGCCGTTTATTATAATAAGTTTTCCTATGTATATTGAATAAGAGTTCTTCAGTAAGCAAATAATTCAGCGCATTGTAAAATAGGTTCTAGAATTTTCTAGTTCTGCAAAGGAAGTTTATTTGCGTTACCGTGGTCCGCAGCCCGCAAAATAAAAAAGAAACAGTGGTTATGAAAGACTGTTCTCTGTTGAAATGGCCCTCCCATTTCAAATTATAATGATAAAGAATAGTCTATATTCTCTATATAATGTTTTAATTACGAGTGTTTTAAATATTCAACTCTTTAAAATATTCTGTCAATAATATTTTATTCTTAGGACTTTTATCCTAATAATCTTAATTGCAATCGTACTACTCGTACTTACAACATTTTTGGGGTTCCACAGTCAAATGGCAAAAAAACGGAACCCTTATAGATTCGTCATGTCTGTCCGTCTGTATGTCGCAGCCACTTTTCTTCGAAACTATAAGGCCTAATCTGTTGAAACTTCTTTTATTATTAACTAACTGACCCGGCGAACGTCGTACGGCCAATTTTTTTCCACCCGCGTGGCGTCCAATCCCGTTCCCTCTGCACCCTCTACTATATTAAGCATGTATTATCCATATAAATGTTCTTTTGAATTACTCTGTCTATTAAAAGAAACCGTATCAAAATCTGTAGCGTAGTTTTGAAGATATAAGCATACATAGGGACGGACAGACCCGGAAAGCGACTGTGCTTTATAGGTAGGTACTACTAGCTTTTGCCCGCGGCTCCACTTGCGTAGATGTCGGTTCCCGTCAATTATTCGAATTTTTCTCTACGTTCAAACCTTCCCTGGACTTCCACGAATAATTCAAGACCAAAATTAGCCAAATCGGTAAAGCCGTTGTTGAGTACCCTCGTAATATTATAAATGCAGAATACAGTAAATCTGTATGTTATAAAGTATTATGACAAAAACTCAAGACAATAAATCAATATAAATGTTCCAAACGTAACAATAACAAAACTCAACAAAATCTGATGATAAAAACTAGGAAATTAAAATGTACAACAGTCACTGTGACGCGGACGCTACTGCAGGACGAGAGCGGGGCATCGCGCGGAGAAGCGGGAGGAGGGTTGTTTGCAAGGCCAGGTGCCATGTTAACTCGCACGAGCTATAGCTACACACATCAGTCATGTCATGATTATACTCTTAATTTCCATTTATTATTTTAACACTTGTCTGCTCAACCGTACTGAATCGAATATCATGACAAAAGGAGAAACTATGGGGGCAACGCGGCCGGGGGCAAAACGGAATAACAAATTTTTCAATGTGGTGGCATACCGGCCGGGGGCAACCCGGAATGGGAGCATAACGGCCGGACCCTGTTGAGTTATAACATTACAACGAAAAGTGGCATTGATTTTTATATATATAGATGTAGTTATTACTTTACGAAAATTCTAAATTCAAATTCATTGCGATCTACGTGTTGGCTACTAGATCAAAGCGGGAAATGCAATGACTTCTCCATTCCTAGAACGCATCGCGGCCATATTAACTATTAATGTGTTTCAAAGTTTACAATTCTAATACATTTGTTGTATAGTAACGATGCTAGTGCATGCGTCATTCACTTAGACTACAAGGAGTTGGAATGGAAGAGTTGGAGAATTTTCACTAATTTTGTATTCTAGCTCATTATATTGTGTTGAAAATAAAAAAATACATGTGAAAGAATAATTTTGATATATCAACTAGTTTACAAGATATGGACTCTTAAAGTGGCCACTCGGCGACCGCCTCGCGCTAGATGCGTGTGACGTCATTGTTATGTAGCCCAGTCTCTTTAGTCGCCTACGTTTCACCAGAAGTCTCAGGGACCACTGGTCCCTGAGACTTCTGGTTTTGGTTGTCTGGTTTGGTTTTGGTTCTGGAAGTTTTTTTTGAATTGATCGTTGATGGAGGAAGGTTATATAACGTACATTTTTCATTTTCACGTTTTTGGTCTATAACCTTCCCCGATCAACGTTTTTTATATAGAGTACGTCAATTTGGCTTCATCCCGCCTGATGGCACATATGTAATATAATTCTTATCTGATGGTAAGCTGAAGAAAAAGTCTCACGAAAGAGGGTCACATCGCTATAGCAAGGATTTTTTTTGTTAGAAGTGTGTTCACGTCAGTAGTGTAATGCCAGGATTCGAACTTGGGTCCTCCCGATCGTAAGGCCGACTCCTTAACCACTAAGCTAATTCATTCATAGGAAGTAAAAGATCTCGCTTCCTATCCTTATTTAGTTATTCTATGTCAGTTCACGCAAGTACATTTGGCTCAACAGTCACGTGGGTGGCCCCAAAAGGTCACCTGCAAAGCTGCAAACATTAAAAATGGAACCAATTTCTATAGCACAAGTAGGTAACAATTTCTGTACCACAACTGTGCTCCTTACGACAGTTTGGTATCAAGAAAGGTATAACGAATACGTAGGTATATACAATTTCATGCATATGTACCAACAACTAATTAATTAACTACTTTATAATTAGGAGAGTAGAAAGGTTGTCATTGGTCCTTTAAGATATATACAGACTCGTCGAAAATATATCTTGAAAATAAGGAGTTTCTTGAAAAGTAAGTTCTTATACCCTTGAGAAGGAAAATACTGCGTAATAAGTGGAAAGAGAAATGCCAATGCAGAGAAAGTATTTCAATATTTCAACATTTTGTAAAAATGGTTATTCTGTCATTTCATCAAACAGAAACAGTACCTATTGTCAACTGTTGACAATATTGGAGAAAGCCAATTCAGTCACTTCAGTATTTTATATATATATAAATAATAATAATAAATAAATAAATATTCCACAACATTTCTATCTATCTATCTAGACCTAGACCCATGGTTAGCTTAATTAGCCTGTGTTATGGAAGCTAGAATGCGGATAAACATACTTAAATACTTTTTTTTGTAAATACGTACATATCATACATAGAATCATACAAGAATACGATAAATCCATACTAATATTTTAAATGCGAAACTAAATAACTCTGCCTTTCAGTCTGTTCTCTTTCACGCCTAAACCACCGGACCGATTCTGATGAAATTTGGTATAGGTGTAGACTAGACCTTGAGAAAGGACATTGGCTAGGTTTGGTATCCACGCGGGCGGAGCCGCGGGCAACAGCTATTGCTTAAAAAAACGATTCATGAGAAGCTGCGTTTTCGGTATCCCATCATCTATTTTAAATTTGATCCTTCTTTATTAATATTATACTTAAAGGGGGAGATTTAATTGTTTGTTTGTTTGAATGAGCTAATCTAAGGAACAGGCACTGTTCTACTGGTTCGAATAAAAAAAATGTGTTGTACTCAAGGGATTTGACCAGTGTTGAGAACTCCTGCTAGATTCATCGTAGCAATGTCGCGTGAATCACGTGACACCACCGTCATCAATACTGTATGCTTTAATTAAATAAAGTCTTTTTCAATGTCACCTCTAAGCTCAACGCAAAAGCACATACTCGCTGCATTTTATTTAAAATCCCAATTATTCCCCACATATTGGTCCATTACGAGTCGGATTGAATAATTGAATAATCATCAATCAAGGATATTCATTAATTAGCGGGATTATTACGAAGAAAATTATTATTTCTGCAATTGGGATATAAGTTGGCGGTGTGATTTGTGGAACAAGTACATGAAAACTGTGGTGTTAATTCTTAATTAATTAGTATTTACCCATCACTCAATCAGGTATTATTTTAATTAAAACCGAATTAAGGATTAAGCAGGTTAGTGTAATTAATATTACCTATGCACACCTAATCAGTGTAATTAATTTCGTTTCTTAACGTACCTACATAACGTACATTGCATTGTGATAGTTTTTCTTATTAGTTTTAGATTTGATTAAATAAGATTATACGTTCTTAAAGTATGGTAATATTGATTTAAGATAATATTACATTATTTTATTTAATCCAAATTGGAAGCTGTGAACTATTCACGTTATTTAGTATGCATTTATTTAATGTACAACATCATTTATAGGCGTTAGTTATTATTAGAAGCGAATTATTTGCTATAGTGCAATTATCTACTGATTTATTAATTGTGTAATAAGTACTTGTTACAAGATAGTTATTGTCTTTATTCTAAAGTTGAGTTGTGTAAAATTATAATATAACGTGTTATTAATTTGTAGGTATTCGTAATACAAATGGTCATTATATTTTAGGAATTTGTGTATTACAATAGTAGGTGCATAGTAAGATTAGTAAGACGTATAGGTGCTTAATTAAGCACTTAGTTATTTATTGTTAACTTCTTTTAACGTCTACTACTTGTAAATTTCAGGCTTACGTCGCCCAGCTCCCAGTATGACCGAGGAAAAGGACTTAGTAAAGAAGCGAGGTAGCTTCAAAGGCCGATTAACTCTTTTTATTAATTACCTTGACGCGCTGGATGGAAAGGCACTAACAAGTCGTGATATCACGGAACTACAGCTGCGTGTAGGCAAAATTGAATCGTTATACCAGCAATACGATGAGGTACAGTTACAGCTTGAGTGTATTGTCGAGGATATTAAATCACAGCTTACCGAACGTTCTGAGTTTGAGTCACTTTATTTTAAATCTTTGTCCAGGGCACAGAGTTTGATCGGGGACTTTAATAAGGATGATGAATCTGTTGATAGTGCCAAAAGTACCCGTACTAGTACCTTTAGGCCGGTTAAGCTGCCCACAATCCAATTACCAAAATTCAATGGGTCATACAATAGTTGGCTGGAGTTTCGCGACACCTATACGAGTCTCATTCACTCTAATGATGGTATTGACGTGATCAATAAATTCCATTACCTGAGAACGTCTCTGGAAGGATCCGCCGCTGTAGTAATACAGGCAATTGAATTTTCGGCCACTAATTACTCTGTTGCATGGAAAGTATTATGTGAACGCTTCGACAATAAGAAGCTATTAATTCACAATCATGTATCAGCCATTTTTAATATTGAGCAAATTAATAAAGAATCCTCTGGGACGCTAAAGGGTTTAATTGACCAGTTGAATAAAAACCTGCGTGCGTTAGAAACGTTGGGTGAGCCCGTAAAGCACTGGGACACTCTTTTAATTTATATTGTTACACGTAAATTAGATGGCAAAACATTCCGTGAGTGGGAGGAGTATAAGGGTCGCGTAGACAAGGATAGCAATATTACGTTCGACACATTCCTTCTATTCATGCGCAACCGCGCCGATTTAGTTGAGACATTAGAATTGTCTCGTAATAATCAGCCTCACGTAAGTACTAAGGGAGGACCTAAGTTGAAGTCTATGGTTGCGGTTCAATCTGGGAATCAATCTGATGCAGTAGTTAGTTCAATGGTTTGTCCTAAATGCAAGGGCAACCATAATTTAAGTAATTGTGCACAGTTTCTCGCCCTATCTAATGAAGCTCGAATGAAACTGCTACCAAGTTACAAAGTGTGTTATAATTGTTTACGTTCGGGACACTTTGCAAACCATTGTAAACGGCCAGGTTGCAAACTGTGTAAGCGCAGACATAATACGCTCGTTCATATAGCAGAATTGAACAATATTGCAAGTCCTAGTGTTAATAACGTAAACAATAACTCGTGTGATAACCCGTTAGTACGATCGCCTTCGACGGCTGCCACCGGTGAGCCGAACAATGTCGCTTTGTCGGCTAACGTCACATCTTCTTGTGGTAGCATTACCAACGATGTGTTATTGTCGACCGCGTTAATTAAAATGCGAGATAGTTCTGGGAGTGAGCATATTGTTCGGGCAGTGCTCGATAGTGGCAGCACATCGTCCTTTGTGACGGAGCGCTTGTGTAAACGGTTATGTTTGGAGGCTAGGCAAGTAGATAGGTCTATATTAGGCATAAATAACGTGATTTCGCACGTAGGTAAAACATGTCGTGTTAGTATAACGTCCTTAAACAATTGTTTTACGACCGATATGCACTGTTTTATTTTACCATCAATAACAAATAACGTGCCATGTCGTGAGATAAATATCTCTGCTTTAAATATTCCGTCTCATATATGTTTAGCCGATCCTACCTTTTACAAACCCGCTGACATCGATGTCTTGATAGGTGCTGATGTTTTCTGGGACATTTTAGAATCACAAAGTATTAAACTGGGTAAAGGTAAGCCCATACTTTGTGAGACCAGGTTAGGCTGGATAGTCTCAGGTCCTATCAGTCATCATTATGCCACATTATTTTCTAATAATATTAAATGTAATTTAACTAAGATTGATCTTTATCCTAACGATAA
This sequence comes from Eilema sororculum, assembly GCA_914829495.1. Classification (NCBI taxonomy): domain Eukaryota; kingdom Metazoa; phylum Arthropoda; class Insecta; order Lepidoptera; family Erebidae; genus Eilema; species Eilema sororculum. The sequence continues at coordinate 7,330,473 of OU618533.1, forward strand.
TAGCGATCAACTTCGGTCTGACTTAACTCGTTTCTGGCAGCTGGAAGAGGTTGGTAACCAATATTCACATTATTCACCAGAAGAGAGGCTGTGCGAGGAGCATTATGTTAAAAATACGACACGATTGCAGGATGGTCGCTTCTGTGTTCGTATTCCGCTTAAGCAAAGTCCTTCTCTGTTAGGAGACTCAATTAATAGGGCAACTCATTGTCTACGCTCGTTGGAACGTAGGTTAAAGACTAAACCGGATTTCGGTAAAATGTATACCGATTTTATGTCTGAATATGAGTTGTTAGGGCATATGACCCAATTTATTCCAAATACTTTGAGTCCGTCTGGTTATTTTATACCTCATCACGGGGTATTGCGTGAAGGCAGTAGCACCACCAAACTTCGCGTTGTTTTTAATGCGAGTAGTCCCACTTCGTCTGGTGTTTCCTTCAATGATTTACAGATGGTAGGTCCCACCATTCAAGACGATTTACTGTCCATTCTTCTTCGGTTCAGACAGTATAGATATGTCATATCTGCGGATGTCGAGAAAATGTACCGACAGATAATCGTCCATCCGTCAGACAGGTATCTACAACAGATTGTCTGGCGTGACGGGTCTTCCGATTCTCTGCAGTATTTCAAATTAAACACTGTCACGTATGGCACGGCTAGTGCGCCATTTTTAGCGTTTCGGTGTTTACATCAATTAGGCCTCGATTGCAAAAATGATAAGATTGCTGACGTCATAAAACACGATTTTTATGCTGATGACCTACTGTCTGGTGGCGACGACTTAGATGAGGTAAGGTTCATTCGTGAGGAAGTCACTAAAGCACTTGCATCGGCTCATATGCCTCTTCGCAAGTGGAAGTCAAATGAACCTCGACTACTGTCAGATGTTGCTCAATCGTCGTTAGACTTGAATATATGTTCAAGCGAGCCTGCCAAATTGCTAGGTCTCGGCTGGCATGCAAGTTCCGATGAGCTAGTTTACTCTCTGGATACCACATTAAAATCTTACCATGGTAATACCAAGCGTGATTTACTGTCCGTGATTGCAAGGATTTTTGATCCATTAGGGCTTTTAGCTCCCTTTGTAATCACTCTTAAAATGATACTACAGAAAATGTGGTTAGATAAACTTTCATGGGATGAGCCGTTAACTTCTGAAGTTAGTGCACAATGGCAGGCCACTGTCAAAGCTCTGCCACTTTTAAACGAGTTTCGTATTCCGCGTATTATTGTTTGTCATGCATATAAAGAGGTAGAACTTCATATATTCACCGATGCATCTGAGCGCGCATATGGAGCATGTGCTTATATACGCAGCATCAATGATAATGGGGAGTGTCTAGTTAGGTTGTTGATGGCTAAAAGTCGAGTTGCACCCATTAAACCCACAACAATCCCGAGGTTGGAGCTGTGTGGCGCCGTGGTGGGAACTCGTCTGTGCGAGAAGGTGACAAGGTCACTTAGGTTGAAATTTAATCGCGTGTTTTGTTGGACAGACTCGACCATTGTCTTGGGATGGTTACAGATGTTGCCTTCAAAACTTCAGCCATTTGTGCGCAATCGCGTTGCTGAAATTTTAGATCAGGCAGGTCACTGTACCTGGAGACACGTCCCAACTGACAAAAATCCAGCAGACCTAATATCTCGTGGTGTGGACATTAGCAATCTGCAGGGTTTGGATTTATGGTGGTCGGGTCCTGATTTTCTCCAGCTAGACTCGTGTTTGTGGCCTTCTCATTTAAAGTCCTCAAAGTTAGACTCACTTCCTGAGATGCGGTCTAATGTATCGCTGAATACTGTCCTCGGTGAAGATAAAAATAATTTTATTGATTATGAGCGATTTTCTAATTATTCACGTCTGTTACGTGCAATGGCTTACGTAATTAAGTTTACCAAGTTATGTCGAGGACAATCAGCCTCTAATAATTTATTTTCAAGTGACGAATTAAAGCAGGCATTAAACGTGTTAGTTTATCACAGTCAGCGAGAATCATTTCCGGAGCATAAATTCCTTTTAAATAAACAAGGTTTGCCAAAAAAGAGCGCCTTATTAAAATTTAACGTGTATTTAGATGATAATAATATAATACGTGTCGGAGGACGTCTCGACAATTCCGATTTTTCTTATAATAAGCGGCACCCTATTTTGTTACAGTCCAATCATAATTTTACTAAATTACTATTTAATTTCGAGCATAAGAGGTTAATGCACGCAGGTCCTCAACAATTATTAGCGTCAATTAGAGAATCCTATTGGCCTATAGGAGGTCGTAACTTAGCTAAGGCCTGCTTTCATAAATGTATTCTGTGCAATCGCATGAAGGGAAAGGTTGTTGCTCCGTTGATGGGTAACTTGCCACGCCAGCGTCTTCAACCAGGAGGTTATCCATTTGAGAGTACAGGCGTGGACTATGCCGGTCCCATTATGTGTGCTAGTCGCCAAGGTCGTGGATGTAGACTCGTAAAGGTATACATAGCCATTTTCGTTTGTTTTACCACTAAGGCTGTTCATCTGGAACTTGTGGGTGACCTAACTAGCCACACTTATCTATTAGCGTTGTACAGATTCATCGCTCGCAGGGGTAAACCAAGTAACATTTACTTCGATAACGGTACCTCATTTGTAGGTGCTCATAACGAACTTTCCAAATTTTTAAAATTAAATAGTAATGCACTTAGTGCAAATATGGCCAACGATGGAGTTAGTTTCCATTTCATCCCCGCGTATAGTCCTCATTTCGGTGGTCTCTGGGAGGCGGGCGTCAAGTCAGCCAAGTACCACTTACAGCGAGTGATGGGCAGTTGTAATTTAACGTTTGAACAATTATACACCACTTTAGTCCAAATCGAGGCGATATTAAATTCGCGCCCACTAACACCGCTGTCATCAGATCCTGCCGACTGCACCCCGCTGACACCAGGCCATTTTCTTGTTGGTCGACCACTCACCGCATTACCACAGGAAAGTTATCAAGACCATCCTACTACTCATTTAACTCGCTATCAACGGATTGAGCAGCTCCGTCAGCATTTTTGGCAGAGATGGAGTAAGGAGTACGTTGCAGAGTTACAGCAACGTACGAAGTGGCGTGCTTGTAAGGATGGCCTAAAACTGGATTCCATGGTAGTGGTTAAGGAGGAGAACCTTCCACCCCTCAAGTGGAGATTGGGGCGAGTTATTGGAGTTCATCCAGGAACTGACGGGATTGTCAGAGTGGCTGACATCAGGACATCTAGTGGAGTCATCCGAAGAGCCTTCAACAAGATATGCCCATTGCCTGTCACATCGGCATCTGAGTCTGGTTGAAAGCACAACTTTCAACGCCCGGGGGCGTTGAGAACTCCTGCTAGATTCATCGTAGCAATGTCGCGTGAATCACGTGACACCACCGTCATCAATACTGTATGCTTTAATTAAATAAAGTCTTTTTCAATGTCACCTCTAAGCTCAACGCAAAAGCACATACTCGCTGCATTTTATTTAAAATCCCAATTATTCCCCACAACCAGTAATCATAAATATCAACAAATCCAGCTGATTCCCGTACATTATTGGAAAATTAATAGGTACATTGTGGGTATGAATGGTATAAAGAGGTGACATAGGTACAGTTTCGAAATATGCCACGGCCCGGGTGAAGTCAGAGCAAACCCGCTAGTCTTATAATAAAAATATTTTGTATTCAAATCCTCGTCTGTGCTCCAATCCTTTCAATGGCTTTTAGCTCTTTTGTCCATTTGCCTACACGCTTTTATTCTTTTAGAGTGCGCGATTTAGGACTTTATTTCGTTCAGCATCATTTACATATAAAAAGGTCGTAACTGGTATACCGGTGTAGATAATGTTTTGGAATACCAATCCAATCTCCTAATACATAAAAATAAATAAGTATTTGTCAGCAGTTTAAGATCTACTGTATGAGTCTTCTGAATGCGTTAAAACTTTGTTAGTTTGTGTTATGGAATCTAGAATGAAGACATACTGAGATGATTTATTTCGTACCTATAGTGTCACTCCCTAAAATTATTCGGTACGCTCTCTCCATACAATGTTACTTTAATAATGCACCTACTGAGTCTTTCTCTGCACAACCTTTGGTTGACTGGTAGAGAATGCCCATGGCATTAAGTCCGCCTATTTACTTGTGCATGAAGTTTTATAAATAAATAAATAAAAAAATTTATACCTACATAGAAACTACAGCTATGGAAGCTAGCTTATGCCCGCGACTCCGCCCGCGTTGATGTCGGTAATTGCAACCAAACATAGCCTATGCGTTAAACCAGGGTATCAGCTAACTATATAACCATTTTATTAAAATCGCTCCATCTGTTTAGACGTGAAGAATAAACATTAACACTCACAAACTTTCGCCTAATAATATTCTGTGATTTCCTTTGGGACGTTAGGTACCTATAAGTACTAGGTAGACAAAATGCGGTCGAAGTCGTAAAAACAATTCTGGACGCAAATTGGGACAGTCACACTGTTTATGAAAATATAGAATGTGTACTAGTGAGTAATATGGGGCCCCACCAAGGTTTCAGGGGCCCAGGCCAGTCTCACGTGGGCACTAGCACATATCTATCATACAGGCTTCGATACAGGTTTTGATAATGGTTATGACATTATAATATGTATAAATAAACACATATGGCATTGTTAATGATTAAATAAATAAAATATGCCCGGAATAAAAATAATATGTCCGGGCATATTTATTTATTTGTATTCTGAATTCAAAAAATAAACGGCGTAAACTTTTAGCGGTATAATTTAAACGTCAAAAGTTCAACGACCCAAAAGTATTTAGCGAGAAAATAAAGGTACGCTGCCAGATCGTGTGCCAAAGACAGTTTGAGAGATAAACATCAACATGTGTGCTCTGTAACTCGGGATTATCGAATTTAATATATATAACCACATAAAATACTTACAATTATTTTTAATGGAACGCAAAAGTAAATGCAATACAGGTGCCTTAAAATAAGACTTGTATTTTGGTATTTTATATCACCGATACACCTTATTTTTCTTTCCTGCGAAAATCCCGTCAGATACCTCCCCTGCCGGAGCCGGAAAGGGAGGTTACGTCGGACTCGTACCGACTAAAACCGTACGTTGACTGTGGGTCGTGGTGCTAGGCCGGAGATGAGGTTGTCTTCTACATATCCCTCGCACCCCGGCTGACCCAGGGTCATCCCTTACGGTCTGGCCCTCCTCGGGAGGGGGGACAACGGTGTCTCCGACACCTGCTGATTAACGGACAAGGCTCTGATGTAGGATGCAGGCTTTCATCTCGGTTTTGATGGTTAGATGGTAGTCGGTGACAAAAACTTTATGAGCCAAACGAAAAGCAGTAGAAGGACTAAGTGAATCTCAGGCTGCTAGGATGATTTTATTACGTACTAGCTGATACCCTCGGCTTCACCAAATTCTGTTCCCGTTTCTGTGGCATTTGTTTTTCTTTACATAAATATATTCCGTGGAACAAAAGGAACAGCTGAAAAAAATAGCCGGATTGGATAGCCGTTCTCGACATTTGTACCACCAGCTTGTTTGGGACCCAGTCATCCACTTAAGTAAGCAACAAAATCCAGCAAGATTTAACGACACAGTGAGCTCATTCTGCGTAAATAGTTATACCAATAATTCACCATAATTCGGGTACTTTGAGATAACTTATACTTCAAACTATGTTACATCTACCATCATGAGTCACACCGCGATCATGGATGCTGAAAAGCAGCCAAAACGTCGGTTTATAAGTAAATAATAACAAATATATCGCGATAGAATCCGTAAAAAGTGTTTTTATTTCAATAAGATTTTTTTTTCAAATTCCTTCAATCCATGTACAATCAGCCTGGAAAGCAAAAACATGTTAAATTCCGTTAGGGAATCCATAAAATCTCCGTGTTACTTCTGTACTCCTATTATTTTGTGAGCGAAATTACGGCGTATAATGTCATGTTACTGCGCATCGTAGGTGCGCATAACGTTTGGTGGGGGTAGTCTGGCCAGTTGCTACAAACATCGTAAACATGAAGTTAGTATCATTCCTTGAAATATTTTTATTTAATACACTTTACTCTTATGGTTGTTTGTTTGTAGTCAAGTAGTCCGATTAATATGACGTTTTATTAGTCTATGGTTCAAAAAACATGAACATAAAGATTTTATTTTATGATATTGAGTAACTTGCAACATTTAGAAGTTGATATTATGTATGTGTGCATTAGACCCAAAGCACTAAAATAATGTCAACTTGAAATCGCTTCTAGGACTAGTGGATGATTTGACTTTTAAAAACAAGTTGCAACTTCCAGTTGCAAAAAATGTATTTTAGTATCATTTCAGTCGAAACAAAACAACTGTCTGTGCAAAATCGCCATGAAATGTCAAACATTCCTAATGAGAATAGTCTCATAACAAATATGCAAACGTTTGAGCTCCCCTGACTCGCAAATTCGCGGCTAGCTCGTAGAGTTCACTTGAATTTGGCTCAGTAGACGATCAGGCAACGGTGTCGGGTCTAGTACACCTTTTCCTAATAGTTTCTTGTATAGAGCTCTATATCTTCATAATAATATGCCAAATACTAATGCATATAAATAATGCATAATGTTTTATTAGAATCTTTAATTTTTTATATTTGTTATTGAAGTAAATGTTACAAAAAAAAGACATTAAATAAAATAGGCTTTGGATGAGTTCGCAATATTCCCTATGATGCTGACACATAGGTAGGTACCAAGTAAATGAAGCAGGACACCCCTAGCCAGATGGACTGAAGATCTGAAAAAGGTGGCTGGGATAGATCTTTATATTAATAATTTGGCACGTATTTTTGGTAAGCCATCATCATCCACATAAAGCCGTTAGTCCTGATTGCATCCGAGGCCACGGTGCCCTCGGAGCTCAGGGTCCGCCTTCCGGCTCTTCTTCCTCCACTTCTTCTACCTGGACCCGGTGGGGGTGCCATTGCCAGGCATTTGTTACCCACGTAGCTGGGCGGATTCCGCAAGACGTGGCTGCACCAGCGGGGGACGGCTCTCTTGCATTTTATCTGCGATGTCACGGACATGAAGCCTGCCGCGGATGCGAGAGTTCCTCACGCGATCTTTACGCGTGACTCCACACATCCACCGCCGCATTTTCATCTCCGTGACACGCAGCATCTGCTTGTGTCGCTCCAACAGCGGCCACGCCTCACAGTCGTGTAAGAGGAGTCTAATGATCGTTTTTATAGACCTGCCCCTTCAGCCTAACTGACATTTTAGCATCGCAAGTGACGCCAGTCATTTCCCGCCACTTAGCCCACGCGGCGGTAATACGTGCCTTGACGTCGCGTCGTAGTCGATATCACGAGAAACGTCAAGTACAGATGCCAGGATCCCTCACGGCCATAGACTGTCCGGACAAAATCTATCAGCGCTGACCGGAATCAGTCACACCCTATGATAATTTTTTTCTACGAAACGATTATACAATCTGGGTATTTAATACTATTTTAGACATTTTTAGCGTATTTTAGTTAGTTTTAACAACACAGAATTGGTATCAATATTGCCTGACTTGCTATAAAACAATATGCTGACTTAAATATTATGTCAAAGTATGGATAAAGGAACTTGGGTATATCAATCAAGATTATGCATTAAGGCACCTCAGTAGTACGAGTATGCCGCAAAGATTGACATTCAATCGGGTATACAAACAAATCCGAACTGCGAAGTCTACTCCACCTCAAGGGAAGATGGTCTCTAAATGGCTCCCTGGTCGACTAAACCAAAAGTATTATATTGATTTTATGGATCGAGTGTTACCTCAATTGGTTATACCGCGCCATATTATTTCATGCTTGGTGCATAATCGGGATCACTATCACTTTTTTCTTTTCTTTTGCTATCCTATTCTCCTTTGGTACCGCAGACGTAAATCTAGATTAGACTAGATTTATGTCTGTTCTTGGCACACAGAAACAGTTTACTATTAGACGGGCCGTGTGCGTATTTACTATTTTTATAGTACATATCTTGCAAAAAGTTTAGCTTTGTGAGGGCTCGCAGTTGAGTTTAGTTCAGTTAATGTTAGCTGTTTGGTTTTCTTACAGATGGCGTTAGTAGTACCTACATATAATAACATTATATACAATGTATACAATGACTACGATTTTTCATACGCTCATGCCATATTATGATATTATGCAATGGTTCATTGTATTGTTTATTTTTTTATTTACCAGTTGCCAACGCTTATCGTAAGAAAAGAAATATAAGCGAAAGTATATTGCTACGAGACTGTACATGTGTCGTTTTGATATTAGGCCCATTTGCTACTAGGTCATGTTGCTAATAGGACGTTATGCTAATATGCCGTTTTAATTTTAGGGCATTCTGCTAATAGGGCGTGTATAAAGTACTTGATGATGATCATGGTGATGATGATATCACATTTTCTTACATACAATATTATTAGGTCTTACTGCTCATCACGGGTGCGCATAAAAATTTAAGACTGGCCAGTTGCTGCAAACCTTTCTATGCATGAAGTTGGTGTAGGTACAGTAGGTACTCTTTAAATTATTATTGTATTTTCTTTAACATTTTCATACTAGGTATATCTTTATTAAAAAGCATACCTAATTTTACAATTATTCACTTTTTAATATAAAATCCTCATTAGGTTATATTGTATAAGTCTTTTTAACTTTCATGTATTCCCTGAGTTTAAGAGTAATTATAGAAAAAATATAAAAGTAAATGCGGTTCACAGACCTGGAACCGATGTTACCCTTCCATATTATGTCATCACCAGTGCTAGATTCATACCTTTAGCACTCGTAAAATATAGTACAACATCATCAACATAATATAAGTGTATATAACACGCGGCCCTGTTTCTGTCAGGACCAATTTAGACGCGAATTGATCGCCTACATAAATTCATGTACCTTTTATTCACTTTGTCGCTACTTGGGATAAAAATATCTGTCCCCTAATTATACCTACGCTTTCGCCTCAGTTAACATCTTATGTAAGTACTAGCGTTTGCTCACGGCCCCGCCCGCGTGGATGTCAGTTATCGCGACCAAACATAGCCTATGTCCTTTCTCATGCTCTAATCTACGCCTATACCAAATTTTATCAAAATCGGTTCAGTGGTTTAGGCGTGAAAGCGTAACATACATACAGACAGACAGACAGACAGACAGACAGAGTTACTTTCACAATTATAATATTAGTATGGATTATTATTACTATATTTTTATTTTTGCCACAGTCTAACGAACTTTGCTTTTACTAGTAGAACATGTACAGAGTTACAGTCTATTTTCAATAATGAAAATCCATTCCACTTGGCAGATTTCAAAATCTATCATGTGGACGCATCATTATTTAACTTCACAAGTATTTATTCAAATGAATAAAATCGTCCACTCTCAGACAAAATTAAATTAATTAAGGCGAGGTTCAACTTCGCCTTAATTTGTAAACAGATTAAAAAATACATAAAAATTTTCGTGACTTGTCCGTGTCTCATGATATCCTTATGGAATTAAGTATATAGTATTCTTTGTTATGAAACGGTACTTTATACCGCAAAAATTAACGAAAACCAACCAATAATTAGAAATATCAGTCTTATCTTCGTGTTAGCAACGCAATATGATCATTATACATGCTGTTAAACAGAACAAATTACCTGAGTCTGTCTTTAAATTTCAACAGTCATTTGTTATCCACGGAATCTACTCATGTCTACTTACTATTGTCTCAGGCCATGCGAGGGTCACAATTTTCAACTCGAAAAATATTGATAAATTGAACGTTTGGTATCAGAACGTCCATTCCCAAACTCGTCACGCTCTGTTTCAGATGGTCCCATTCCCAGATGGTCCTATTCCCAGGTCCAGGGATAGTAAAGCATGACACAGTTTTAAAATACGAGTACGCCTTAATAAGCGAAAATAGATCACCTCTGTCATTATTTACGTATGTGGATATTCCTGGTACTCTCATATCCAATTTATTCCCATCAGATAATATCATTTCTTCGAATTGTCAAACGAAATGAAGTGTATGTAGTCTTTAATATCAATCAAATTTCTAGTAGGTATATCGTTGGGAAATTATTCATTTTGTAGGCAGCTGTTGGCATTGATGGTATTTGATAGTGTGAGTTCAGAAATTATAAGGACTTTTGTTACCTTTTAGGGGCGAACATACAAAAGAATACTAGGTTACGCATATTTCCGTCTGTCGCTGTTGTCTACACCATACTGGATTCGGTCTGCCGTTTGTGGTCTGCCATTATGCAGTCTTTTTTTTGCACGTGCGATAAATCCCGGATTCCACCCCCACGGAGCCGGTGGAGGTGGTTATGTCGGACTCGAACCGACTAAAACGCACGCCGTCTTGGGTCTTTGGTTGCCGGAGGTGAGATTGCCGAAAGCATATCTCTAGCACCCCGGCAGACTGCCATTATGCAGTCTGCTGTCATCTACGCGTGTCATCTATGCTGCGTGAAAGTAATATTGTCTTTTAAATTTTCTCTTATAACGTTAGGTAAAGTCACACACAGCCAGCCTCAGTGGCGTAGCAGTAGTGAATGCGGCCGCTACGCAGGAGGCGCGGGTGAGATCCCGGCTCAGTCCAAATATTTGTACGTATGAATATGGGTATTTGCATTGATCTGGTCGTACCTCGGAGAGCACGTTAAGCCGTCGGTCCCGGTTGTAATACGAACATCTATGGCAGTTGTTACGGGTAGTTGTAGCCCACAAAATTCCAACAACTGGTTTAACGGCAATGCTTCGATATCGCCTTTGGGTTGTGAAGGTCAGATGGCAGTCACTTCACAGAAACTAACGAAGTTCAGCCAAATCTGGAGTTAGACTGGTAAAGCGGACCCCAGACTCCAAGCTAAGAGCTTCGGATGTGACTGGGATGAACGCAAAGATGAAGAAGAAGAAAAGAAAAGAATTCGTAGAACCCAAAATATACAAACTATTTATATTTATATTGCTCTGCAATGGATAGTACAATTCTGTATCTATATATGTATATATTAAAAATCAATTGCTGTTCGTTAGTCCCGCTAAAACTCGAGAACGGCTGAACGGATTTATATGATCTTGAAATATTCCTGGAGGTCTAGGGAAGGTTTAAAAGGCGAGAAAAAATCAATAAATTGCCGGGAACCGACATCCACGCGGGCGGAGCCGCGGGCAAAAGCTAGTTAAAAATAAATATAGCCAAAGATGGCCTAACTTATTGAAGTTATGAGAGCGTTGGAGGTTTTGTTTGCGAAATATTCTCGTTCGTGATATTGAATGTCAAACAAGGATAATTTCAGTAACCTACGATATTTCTTATGAGGGCTGGAATATTCTGCCATCAATATAGAGGGTTCATTTCATGTAGGTACAGTCAGCGTCAGAAATAATCTTGACTACAGTGTCAAAATGATCTTATAACTAAGGTAATAAGAGCAAATCAAACTGTTTTATTAATTTAAATAATATCATTGTCTCAAACTAAAGGTGTATGCAAAATATCAGAACAGTCTGTCAAAAGGGAGAGTGGAAAACCAAGGTATTTAAGATCATTTTGCTGACTTTATAAACGTGAAAATTGTACCACAATACGTAAATCAGATTTTTCACTTCACTCGACACATATGGAGAAAATAGAATTTGAAATGTCAAATTATTAAATCAAAAAGACATGATATATAAAATCAGACTTTTTGTATATCACGTCTTTTTCGCAGAACAGCAAAAAATAAATGAGAACAATATCGAATATATTATTGTGAAATAAATCCTAATGGAATTAGGATTGGATCAGTAATAAGTCGCTGATCTCCTGATCGGCTTTCTGCTGACATCTGTCAATTGCGCTACGCAGTCGTGTCACTTTCACTTCACTTGTCAAGTGAATTCAATTAGCGGGCATTTACCTTTGCCATTTTTGTTTACGTCAGCTTAGTCATTATATCGTAACATTATTTTGAATAATTGTATTATTTTGACGTTTAATATTATACGTATATATCTGCTTTTTTGTAAGTACGATCGACTGACATAAATACGACTGGGCATTAATTAGGTACTATGCTATGATACATTACATTATAATTACAGTTAGACTGCCTTCAAAGAGTTACAATTATTGTTTAAAATAATTCAGTGAGAGTTTTCTATATATAAAAGTAACCACGATATATCTAAGTTAAAAAATGATAAGTAAGTTAGAATATGATTTGTAGGTACAGCGTATATCATAAAGCGCTATGCATTAAAATTGAAAATCCAAAAATCAGAGAGTTATTAAAACATTCTTTACATCTTAAACTCATAGAAATAATCATGATATTGCATTCATAAAACTAATTACCCTAAATATATTTTCATAAGTAACATGAAACGCGAAAAGGAAGTAGATAATATAATAAGCATCATGAATTTACACAAAAACATTTTTTTATAAGTTTGGGTTTATTGGATAATGCAGAAAAATTTTTCTCAGAATTCCTTAATTATTCTAACTAACTATTAGAACTAAAGGGCATAGGATGAACTATTGAAGAACTCGGTAAGGTGGTACCCAGAAGCCCAAATTCGATGGGTTTTTCCTATTTGATTTAGGAGTTGCAATGGCCACCTTCCTACTCCGTAACTAGACCAGCTACATGGTACCATATTGATACATTGTCGTCGAAACTACACGTGTTTGCAAAATTTAATTTAATTTTGCATCTATTCTTCTTCAAAATCTAATTGCAAGATTCCACCCGAACAAATTACATACAAACATACAGAGCAATTAACTTGCTCTCTAGCTAAAAGCTTGTAATAATAATTAAAAAGCCTTCGTGGTAAGGATAATTTCGAGAGCTCCGCTCCCTCATTATCCTTCTAACCTAACCTATCCAAGTCGTATTGCGCAGCTTTCTCAATAAACTTATCACTAATTTTCTGTGAATGAAAAAAAAAATGTAGAAATGTGGGTTTTAATACGTCTACCCTCGCGGGGATTCACAGGTGAGTATATATGTAATTTTCTGTCTTATTTCTGGGTGGTACCCCACGCGAATGGCCTAAGCAGTAGCCAGTCCGTTTGCTAAATGCTGTAAGAAACGATACGGCTGAATATTTTCACGGCAGAACATTCAGGCCGTTAGCCGAACGGTGTCGCTTAGTTAACGATCTAGGCAGTTAATTGAACAACTGCTTAAGAGGAATAAAAATGATAAATCTGGTTTTCAGGCGTATGTTTAGAGAGCAACTCCTTTTTTATTTGTAGACGTATTTGAAAACTGTTTACACTGTTTTATTTGTTGGTTTCTAGTCTACATTTGGTACATTTTTAGTTATTCTCACTTTATAATTACTATATGAAAATCATTCCCAAAGCAAAAAGGTCCCTCAAAAGAAAACTGGCAACTACTTCTAAACGGAAAAGAATTTTTACGTATTTTTTTAACTAAAAGAAAGACAAAGATCTGGAGTATAAGTGGTACATTTTTCCGTTCAATACATTGACTTTTGAAGTCACAGGCCACGTTTTTGTTACGTTCTCGAGAGTTTGGCTTAGCGGGTGCCTATGCGGGGGCCGGGCGGCAGTGCCGTGATGGCTGTTGGACGGGGAGGTTGTGCTTCATGTTTTCGCAGCTTTGACAGCAACACAATTCAAGACTAATGCATAAGTGGACAGATAGGACACTTCTATGAGACGCCGAAAGTAAATTCGGTAAAAAAGCTAAAGCTTTAAACTCTCAAGAAATACATGAAAATGTTGTGTTGATTATTTTATTCACACACTTTATTTGTTATCAGCTGTTGCTCACGGCTCCAGCCACGTAGATTTTGGATGCCGTTCCGGATGGTGATCCTCACTCGTAGTGTAATGATATAAAACCTATGACACTGATAAATAGTGTGGGTTTCTATTGGTGAAATAATTCTTAGAATTGGTTCTGTAGATCCAGAAATCAACCTATATAACGTCACAAACTACGTCTGTATAATAATATATGTATATTAGAATACTATACATACCTATAGCTACATATATAAATATATAATATTATAAAACCATGATCACTACATATAATCTCTACTATAAAATAATTCACTTCCCGCTGTCTGTCTGTCTCTATGTATGCTTAGATTTTTAAAATTACGCGACGGATTTTGAAGCGCTTTTCTTTAATAGATAGTATCATTCAAGAAGTAGGTTTATATGTACAATACAATCTATATAATATAAAAATGAATCCCTATTTCCCAATAGGGATTCATTTTTGGATGGACTGGCTGAGGCTGGACCAATTTCGCTTTTTTCTTTTTTGTTGTGTTTGTTATTGTCTTGTGAAGGTTTTTATGAAAGAAAAAGTAAAAAATATGCGTGGAAAATAGAAACATTTAAGAATACTTAACCATTATATGAAATATCTGACCCGAAAGACGTTGTTATGTCCTATTGGTGTCAGGATCTCTGTGGGCCAATGGAGTCCCTGTCGTAATGCTTTCTGTTCTCAAAATAATGAGGACAACTTAATACAGCCAATGGAGGTAAATTCTAATTTTTAAGGTGAAATGAAGTTTGCCGGGTCAGTTAGAGCATAATATAAGAGGTTTGAATGTGATGTCATTTAGATAAACACATTCGTAAACATTTACCATGTTAACAGTGGTGGCACTCAGCTTGACGGCCTCATTAGATGCCTTTTCACGCCCCGCTTAAAGGACCCGGGACTGTAGGAAGAAGGAAACACGTGAGCTGGCAGGGAATTCCAGGTCTTAGTGGTGCGGCATAGGAATGAATCACTGAAACGCTTGGTTCTAGCAGGTATACTCTGCACCGTAAATGGATGACATCTTAGCCCTGCACGTGTCGTCCTGTGAAGGAAAGGGGAGGGTGGGACTAATTGGAAGAGCTCGTCAGAACATTCACCATGGTAGAGACGGTAGAAAACTGCCAAAGACGCAACATCTCTACGCATCTGCAAAGGCTCGAGGGTGTTCGTGACCTCAGGATCCCCAATAATGCGGACCGCACGTCGCTGCAACCTGTCGAGAGCATCTAATAAGTACTTTGCGGAGCCGTCCCAGAGATGTGAGCAGTACCTCAATGTATCTATGCAATAAACACCCTAACCAATGGAAATATATATTCATGACTTAGATTATTAATAATCTAAGATTCATGTAATATGAATATAAGTGCTGAGTGGGCATCAAACCCACAATCTCTGAATGCTCTACCGCTACGCTATAGAATTTGAACCTTTTGAATATGAATTTGTCTGTTTGTTCACAATGGACACAAACGCTACTTAGTACACGGATTTTGATATGGTATTTTTATTTAAAAGGTTTTGGTAGAATGGTACCAGAGATAAAACCAACGTCGCGATAACAGAGCGAAGCCGCCGACCTTAGCTATAATAAAGAATCAAGAATCAATCAACATCGATGTCAAAAAAATACAAATCAGTTAGGTACGTGAAGTTAGGCAGAATATGATGTGTCCACTCTGTACCCTTTTTATCGACATCTTTTCCCATATTTTTATATTATAATCACTTTAGTGACATGAGTGCGGGGTGGTGCGGGGCTGCGATTATTACGTTCGTAGACTCCACCCATTCGCTCTAAGGCATCGTCTCTAGTAAGGACCTTAAGCTGGTTGGCTGCGACATCCATACGAATATTATAAATGCGAAAGCAATTCCGTCTGTCTGTCTGTCTGTATGTTACGCTTTCACACCTAACACACTGAACCGATTTTGATGAATTTTGGTATAGGGGTAGATTAGACTATGAGAAAGGACAAAGGCTATGTTTGGTCGCGATAACGACATTTACATGGGCGGAGCCGCGGACAAAAGCTAGTTATACATATTTCTTTGGTCATACATGTAGGACGACCACAGCCAGTTGATACTGAACTTCTTACACTGAAACTGTTAAGGAAATTATTGTTCTATTCTTGCACCGACACCGTCTTAGTTTTATAGCTATTGTCAAAGTAACACTTGATAACTTTTCACTTAATTGGAAAACTTCGTCCACGACTCGAGCTCCACAGTATCAAATCTCTTTATGGAAACTTGTTAAATTATAATTAATTTCTAACATCATGGAACTGACTCGTTTCAAGCCGAATCAGGTAAATATGTAACTTTTCTCTCCTTCAAATATCCTATAATTAATAAGTAACTAGCTTTGGCCCGCGGGTCCGCCCGCGTTGGTTTTGATTATCGCGACCAAACATAGAACAAAAAACACGCGCTTGGCGGTAGTTGTTTTTTGTAATGATGTTCTTTTTATGAAATTACCGTTTCATTTAGTTTTACTAACACGATGGAGAGTAAATAATGCAAAATAAAAAATAAAATACTGAAATTTTTTTTTGTCCTAATCGATTTTATTTTTATGCCAATGTGTTATGTACCTAGAGTACTACTAGGGGTTTTTGGCTTCAGAAGCGTTCCCTTTACACCCGGTATAAGAAGTTACTTGGGTCAGCCGGGGTGCGAGGGATATGTCGATGACAACCTCACCTCCGGCCTAGCACCACGACCCACAGTCGGCGTGCGGTTTTAGTCGGTTCGAGTCCGACATAACCTCCCCTTCCGGCTTCGGCAGAGGGGGTATCCGAGGGGATTACCGCACGAAAAAAAAAAGGTATAAGAAGTTACTCGAGTAGGTACTCGAAACAACGAATAATCATGGTAAATATCTCGTTTTATATCTTAACCTTTTCAAAACAAAGTTTGCCATTTTTGCCCTGTCTTGTCTGATTTCCATAATAACAATTAGATCTTGGCTATAAAGAGCTCCTACCTGCCAGTTCAGACAGTCTCATAATAAAGTTTTGCGCGTTCAAACCTCAAACTTGATATAATAAACGATAACTTGCGACAAAGTGGATTAGCAAAAACGGCTACATCAAATGCCCAAGTTCGCCAAACTCAACCCTTCGAGCTGGTTTCTTGTGGATTTATATTAAAGATGATATAAGAACATTCTAGATAGCTGAGATAATTCTGTCTGGACCAAAAATAAATTAGCTTATTATAACAGTTCATGAATGCGATTTTTTTCTAAATACCTGTGAGTATATTAACTATACGTAGAACATAGAACAACTATACGTAGATTTTTTTTCGTGCGAAAATGCCCTCGGATACTCCCTTCCCACCGAAGCCGGGGGGGGGGAAAGTTAGATACGGATTGACTAAGACCACACACCGTCTGTGGGTCGTCGTGCTAAGCCGAAGGTGAAATTGTCTTCGACTCCCTCGCACCTTGGCTGACACAAGGCAATCCCTATCGGTCTGGCCCTCCTTGGGAGTGGCCTGCTTCTACTGCGGTGACAGGTGGCTTTACTCGTCACCCCCAGAAGAACATTTAGACCAATACAAATATATATATTCATGCATACAAATATGCGCAAAGAGCGGGCACCGAATCCGCAACAGAATCTTTTTTACTTCTTTTTCGTGTCCGCCATCTTTTCGACACTCAGCTGCCCCTTTCAGCTCCCGCTTCAGAGCTTCCTCCGTTAATCAGCAAGGGTATCGACCTGCAGGTGAAGTTGGTTTGGACCCTGAAGGTTTTGGACGGCTATGGGGCCCACTAGTTCACGAAATAGTTTACCATGTTTGCTTAGGTATTTTTTTTTATCGTGCGAAAAATCCCCACGGATACCACCCCCACGGAGCCGGTGGAGGTGGTTATGTCGGACTTGAACCGACTAAAACGCACGCCGTCTGGGGTCTTTGGTTGCCAGAGGTGAGTTGCCGATGTTTGCTTAGGTATGCTCTCGAAGAAGAAAAAATAGAATTGAACATATTATAACTTCCAGCAGGGCTGTTACTTAATTAAAACTTCTAAAATGGTTGCCGCTGTTTGAGTCCCAAGAGATATTGAAAGGAAAGTTTTGTTCCATAAATGGAAGGATGGTGTTCAGACAACAAAGGACTAATACACACACATAATAGCGTGATATAGATATTTGTTGGTATGACGTAACAACGCGTAGACATATTGCCAAGAAAATGTTTTCTTTAATTACGTATCTATGACCAACCAAACAACTTGAGTATCTGTACCAATAGGACCTATGATTGGTTACCAATTAGCTACTGGCTTAAGCCGTCCGTATTTTAGTAAGCATTTTAGAGTTACACGCAAAAAAATTTAAGCCTGATCGACGTCTACGCGAGCACAGCTAACAATATATAATGTATGCTGACTGTGGTATCGTCGAGCATTATGAATATCTTGTCGACGAAGTCTCAAAATGATCTTAAAACTTTCATGTTACGAGCAAATCAAACTATTTTATTGATTTATATGGTATTATTATTGTCCAAACTATAGGTGTGTACCAAATATAAGAACAATCAGTCAACTGGAAGGGGGGGGGGGGGGGGAAACTAAATTAAGATCACTTTGACTACTTTGTACGTCAACATATTTCTGTTGCTGACTGTACCTAACATAACCACATATAGTTACCAGCATATACTCAGTTACGTCACGAAATGAAGCACTCTATAATATACCCAGTACCTAAATGCATTTTGAATCTCTTTTAATGAAAGATAGATAGATAGATAAATCTTTATTGTACACCAGTAATACAGAAAATGTATGGTGTAAATATAATATATACAATACACGACGTTATGAACAAATGGCGGCCTTATCGCTAAGAGCGATCTCTTACAGGCTGCTACAGCGTTCGGCGAAGAATTTCAAATCCTTCAATCGCTTGATATAATCAAACCAATCCGCGCCTTCTAGGGCAATTTATCTCTCTCGTGACTTGAGTTCAAGATATATGCCGCTAACTATAACATTGCAAGGCGCAGGTAGTTCGTAATTCAAAACCAACACGCGTAGAAAACAAAATAAAAGGTAAAAAGGGTTCCCGCTCGTTGCAAATGTGATCGAACGTGATTGCACGTTTATTTTTGTAACGAAGCGGTTAATGACGTTCAAGCTTTCATCTTGCTACTCTAATTACTGTCTTCTCCTTCAATCTTACGTGGTTAGTGGTTGTGAGAGTGAGACAGAGGTGTGTGTGCTAATGAAGCCGTGATACTGGAGCTCACGTTTCACATTTCAATGGATTAATTAATTAAATCTTCTCTGGGCTTCCCAATCAATTATGTGTGTGAGCACATGTTGTTATTATTTTATTTATGTACCAGCTGTTCCCGCGTGTTCGTCTGCGTTGACCTACATCTGGGTTTTTAATTTTGTGTGCTGCAGCCTAATGCTTTTTCTGAAATATAAGTTCCTCTAAATTTTGCTTGTTGAAATATCCCGTCGAAATTAGGCCAACCTCAAATACTTATTTCGACCGGGTTGGTACCACCGTGCACAAGTGCGAAATACCCTCCATAGTAATCCAATCTCGGTTGGATTGCGTTCAGGGATCAGCAAGTGCATAGCCGGGCCGAGGTGATGGTAGTCGCAGCACTAGTGGGACCGGTGGGTTTTGGCGTAGTCTAGTGGGGTGTGACGCGGGGCGCCGCGCCGGGCAGGGAGACCCGTAGAAACGGTGGTGCCGCTGGCCGCCCGCGGCATAGTACAGGGGCCCAACTGGGACTAACCACCCTGGGAGGCTGCCCCACCAGGTCGCGCATAATCCCGATATGGCTCGTCGTGCCGGTTGGCGACCGGACGGGAGCCCGGCGACCATATTCGGGAGGGTACGGGGGCCCTTCCGTTCGGCGCGTCGGCTCTCGTCACGCCTCACATTCATAGATGAAACCAATCTCCCATGTTTTGTCACGCGGTGCTGCGGCGACAATCACCTCTTTTTCACGCCTTCCCTTACCCTTCACCTCATGGCAGCGCACAAAACAAAAATTGTTGAAACAGCGGCTAGGGACTCTCCCACAAAAACTCTATTTGAGGTGGAGTCCACGAACATCTGTGGGCTCCATAAGAACCTCAACGCCGTCCACCAACACCTGGAGACGGCGAAACCAGCTATGCTGTTTCTAACGGAGACACAAATACGCCGCCCTGACGACACGACCTACCTGCTTTACCCCGGCTATGTTATCGAGGAAAATTTCCGAGCAAAAGCCGGGGTGTGCGTGTTTGTTAGGGCGGATATTTGTTGTCGCCGTTTGCGCTGTCTAGAGGACCCATCCTTTTCCATCCTTTGGGTACACGTAGACCATGGCTCCACGAGTCAGGTCTATGTGTGCCTTTACCGTTCCCATACAGGAGATGCAGAGATAACTCGACTATTCGAATACCTGAGTCAGGCGGCAGATGATGCGCAGGAGCGGTTTCCGAACGCCGAATTGGTGTTTTTGGGGGATTTTAACGCCCACCACAAGATCTGGTTGGGCTCCGCCATAACAAACCATGCGGGAAGAGCCACTCACGCATTTGCCCTGGCGCATGACTTGACTCAATTGGAGCACAAGGTCACGAGGATACCAAGAGAGTCCGGCCTAGAGCCCTCTCTGCTTGACCTTCTGTTGACGAGTCACCCGGACCAGTACAGTGTCTCGGTGATTGCTGCTTTAGGTAACTCCGACCACTGTCTGGTCCGCTCCACCGTGCCCATTGTAGCGCCCCCACGACCCGTGCAGGGGAAGAGGCGGCTATGGCACTACTCGTCAGCGGACTGGGATGGATTGCGCGACTATTATGCGTCCATCCCGTGGGTTGAACGCTGCTTTGAGGGTAAGAACCCATCTGAGAGCGCTACTGCCGTCGCCGGTGAGATCGGTCTAGGTATGGAATACTATATCCCATACACCGATGTCACCGGAGTCCGCGGAGCGCGTCCGTGGTTCGGGCGCGAGTGCGCGGAGGCTGTTGAACATAAACAGTCTGCGTACCGCGCCTGGGTGCGGGCGCGCGCCACACGCGATCCCAACGTGGGTCACTTCAAGGCGGCGTACAACAGAGCCACAAAGGTCTGCAAGAGGGCATGCGTCAGGGCGGATGCCCAGCGCATAGCGCGGCTGGGCCAAGAGCTAGTGGCGCATCCCACGGGTAGCCGTGGCTACTGGCAACTGGCCAAAGCCGTGCAAGCCAACTTCTGCCAGCCCTCGCTGCCCCCGCTGAGCAATCCCGATGGATCTCTGGCCCATGAGCCGCAAGAGAAAGCAAATTTGCTGGTCAAGCTCTTCGCGGCCAACTCCCGAGTCGATGATTGTGGTATGCAACCACGGACAATGCCCACTGGTGACCACGCAATGCCTGATATACGTATCAGGCAACGCGATGTCCGTGCAGTACTGCAATCACTCGATGTCCGGAAAGCCAGTGGTCCTGATGGTATTCCAGCGGTTGTACTTAAAAAATGTGCAGCGGAGTTATCTCCTATGCTAACGCGGCTGTACCGACTGTCCTACAGTTCGGGTACAGTGCCTTCGGCTTGGAAGGAGGCGAATGTCCAGCCGATCCCCAAGAAGGGGGATCGCTCGGACCCAGCCAACTATCGACCCATAGCCGTCACCTCAGTGCTGTGTAAGGTGTTCGAGCACATAATTAACACACAGCTCATGCGCCACCTAGAGGATCACTCCTTGCTTAGTGACCGGCAATACGGTTTCAGACCGAAACGGTCAACGGGTGATCTTCTGGCGTACATGACCCACCTTTGGGGTGAGGCTATGGAGAAGCACGGTGAGTCACTGGCAATTAGTCTTGACATCGCCAAAGCTTTCGATAGGGTATGGCACAAATCGCTTCTTTCCAAGCTACCAGCCTTCGGCCTGCCTCCTAGACTGTGTAACTGGGTTGCAAGCTTCCTGCAGGGGCGCCGTATTCGCGTCCTTTGTGATGGACGAGCTTCGGAGTTCTTGCAGGTAAATGCTGGCGTGCCGCAGGGTTCCGTTTTATCTCCCACTCTCTTTCTTCTGCATATCAATGACATGCTCTGTAATGGAAACATTCACTGCTATGCAGACGACAGCACCTTACATGGGAGTTATCACGCACATCCTGCGGTCAAGCAGTCTGATATCGCGGAAAAAAGGCAGCTTCTTGTCACAGAGCTGGACCGGATCCTGGACCACATTTCTCAATGGGGTGCTAGGAACCTGGTCGAGTTCAATGCCAAGAAGACCCAGGCATGTGCGTTTACAGCTAAGGTATCTCCTTTCCTTCCCCTTCCCACTCTTCAGAGCACACCACTGCCACTGCAGGATCACCTCACTATCCTCGGTATGGATGTTCGCTGCAAACTGAATAACAAAAACTATATCGAGAGTATCATCAAATCAGCCTCGCGTAAACTCGGAGTCCTGAACAGAGTGAGACGTTTTTTCACGCCGGAGCAGCGGTGTCTTCTATACAAGACCCAAATTCGTTCCTGCGTGGAATACTGCTCACATCTCTGGGACGGCTCCGCAAAGTACTTATTAGATGCTCTCGACAGGTTGCAGCGACGTGCGGTCCGCATTATTGGGGATCCTGAGGTCACGAACACCCTCGAGCCTTTGCAGATGCGTAGAGATGTTGCGTCTTTGGCAGTTTTCTACCGTCTCTACCATGGTGAATGTTCTGACGAGCTCTTCCAATTAGTCCCACCCTCCCCTTTCCTTCACAGGACGACACGTGCAGGGCTAAGATGTCATCCATTTACGGTGCAGAGTATACCTGCTAGAACCAAGCGTTTCAGTGATTCATTCCTATGCCGCACCACTAAGACCTGGAATTCCCTGCCAGCTCACGTGTTTCCTTCTTCCTACAGTCCCGGGTCCTTTAAGCGGGGCGTGAAAAGGCATCTAATGAGGCCGTCAAGCTGAGTGCCACCACTGTTAACATGGTAAATGTTTACGATGGTGACCCTCTTTCCGAGACTTTGCCTTTAGCTTAACATCAGGCGAGGTGAAGTCAAATTGACGTGTCCTATATAAAAAAAAAAAAAAAAAAAAAAAAAA
Organism: Eilema sororculum; assembly: GCA_914829495.1. Classification (NCBI taxonomy): domain Eukaryota; kingdom Metazoa; phylum Arthropoda; class Insecta; order Lepidoptera; family Erebidae; genus Eilema; species Eilema sororculum. The sequence goes on from OU618533.1 coordinate 7,353,427, forward strand.
AGACGGAAAGACAGACAGACAGAGACACAGTAAAATATTTTTTTTTCTTTCTTCTTCATTCTTTCTTTATTTCTGAATGCTAATGTCGTCCTAACCGTATCTGGCAACGGTGACTCCTAAATATTTAGTTGGTCCCTATGAGGGGTCTAATATGGCTTGCAAAGCCGAACTTTTGACTTGAAGACACGATCGCAAGGCGTACAGTATAGCTGGCCAGATGAATTATTCGTACAGTACTGTACCTATACAATATTATAAATCTTCGAAATCCATCGGAAAATGGAGCGCTCAAGTGGGACTTGAACCCACGACCTTTCCCTTACAGGGGGAATGCTCTTCCAACTGAGCTATTAAGCCACACCTGAATCACTACAAATTTCCCTTCTCTTTATATTCGTCTTTAAAGGCGACGGTGGAGCCATCTACCAACTTTCTTACGAACTGTTGGAATCAATGAATGATTTTTTGATGACTCCGCCCAAATATTTGAATGAAAATTTCAGTTGGAAGAGCATTCCCCCCATAAGGGAACGGTCGTGGGTTCAAGTCCGACTTGAGCGCTTCTTTCCCGATGTATTTGTACTTAAAAAGTAAGTATAATACATGCTAAAAAAAAATCATTGAAATAATAAATCATTGTCAGATAAATAGTACCTACGCGCAATATTGACTTTAACATCTATTAAATACTTTCAAGGCCACATAAAAGTAATATTCAAAGGGCCTCCCTATCATAAGAGGTCGTTAATTCAACATGATTGATGTCCTACGTCAGATGTTTGGATCCATCCTGTACACTTTGTAAGATCATGTGCTGACTACAGATGACAAATTGCTTTAATCGGCATTGAGAGATTGTTCTCTATAATAGAACACCTCTTAATAGATTAAAGTGGTTCTAAAATATTGATATTGATATTGATGTTATACAGGGCGTTTTTGGGATTCTGTACGTCAAAAGGAAAAAATGGAACCTTTATAGCATAACTTTGTTGTTGGTTTGTCTGTCTGTCTATTTGTCATCGTTCGGGACTTCACGCGATAAATTTTGGAAAACTTACTTTTTCCAACGTTTCGGGTGCGTTACAGCACCCGTGGTTACAACTTGACTCAAGTCGTGACCAAGGAAGTATTCACCGCGATAGTTTAAAAATGATATCTGTCTATCTGTCTGTAAAGACGTTTTTCTAAAGAATGCATGGATGTATCAAGTTGAAACAGTTCTGTAACATCTTGACACTCTTCGAAAATCAAACTTCTAACGCAATCAAAATATTTTGTATTTCTGCCGTTTAAGTTACTGAACCCTTGGTGCGCGAGTCCGACTTGCACTTGACCGGGTTTTTTATCAGACTGAAACTTCCAAGATGGACGCCTATCTTGACAACGTAATTTAATGTAATCGTTCTCATGGGAGGCTTGGTAAACGAAAAAGAAAATTAATAAGACAGTTTTGGCACAACCTACATCTAAAAATTTATTACATACACCATATATTTCATCACAGGATTTTTTTGCAGGGCTTCCGAGGTTGTGTGAAAACTGTGGCAAACTAACATAGCACAATTTACCAGGTCATAGGCGATGCAACCGTTGGTAAAAGCTACTAAATAGTGGTGTACAATGCAACATCGACATATATTTATAGGTTTTAGTGCCGTACAGGATATATATGGGTTCATTTGAGCCAGCACAGTTAATGGAAAGTAATGGGTCAATATACTTCACAGTCCGTCTCTGTAATGTTCAGCTTTATTACTGCCAATTGCCCGCCAATTTCTTCTGTACTTCAACACCACACGAGGTTCCTTTAACGACTGTCATTAAAACATGCCTGCAAGCTCACTAATTTTGCGAACTTCTGAAATTGAAATCTGAAGAATTTGAAAAAGAAAAATGAATATTCACTCGAATCACTTCAAATTTCCCTCCTCTTTCTATCCGTCTTTAATGGCGACAGTGGAGCTATTTGCCAACTTTCTTACGAACTGTTATAACCAATGAATAGCTCAGTTGGAGGAGCATCTCCCTGTAAGGGAAAGATCGTGGGTTCAAGTCCCACTTGAGCATTTCATTTTTCCTGATGTATTCGAATTTTAAAGTTAGCATAATAAATGCTGTAAAAAAACATTAAAATGTACAATAGCTTTAGAATGTAATCAGCATCCAAAGCTAGCGCCTTGGAGTCCGAGGTTCATCTCCTGCTCCTCCTAATTGATTTATCTTATTTTTTTTTAAAGAATATTAGAACCGAAGTTACTAATATTCCCTCTAACCCCTCCAACTAAGCTAAAATGCTTGTGCTAGGAGTGGGTTCACATCGGTAGTGTAATGGCCAGGATCGAACCCGGGACCTCTCGATCGTAAGGCCGACTCCTTAACCACTAAGCTACCGACGCTTAACGGGCGTGACTGCTGTCTGACCTGACTCTGAAAGGATAGCGTGCGCCAAACCTCCATCGCAGGCTTACCGATGAGTTTGGTTCAAGCCCCGAAGATCCATAGGGTCCAAAGTATCCTTTGTATGTTGTTACCCTAAATCTGTGTAAAACATCATTAACCAAAAACATTTTGTTCCAATTTCAGATTTACGCAGACGAAGACCTCAGTATATTGGACGGGAAGACCGTAGTCAAGGACAGGGCATACGACTCACTGGAGAAACTGCATGGTCTCACGGTATTAGAAGACGAAAGCCAAGGAGACGACGAAGACGCTTTGGACAGTTCTGATGACGCTGAGAGCGGAGACTGGTACCCTGACTATGACAAAAGAGCAGAACATGTAAGTAGTTTAAGAACATTATTATTATGTAGACACAACAGCTTCTCAACCGCTTCTGATCTTACACGTCTAAAAAGACACCTCTAAAGTATTGGAACCTGTAAGTATGCTTATCAATTTTGCTCACAAAATATGTACGGAAACCCTTCGGGCTTTGAGGTTATAGGGTCCAAGTTTTTGGTCACTTCTGATGCCTAGGTACCAGGTAGGTACGACTTCAATCACTAAATTTGCCTATTTCAGTAAACTACTGGACTACCTCTCCCAATGCCCGCCATAACACTGGGACTTCCAACTTAAATATTCACTCAGGTTCGAATCCAGACCATTACACTACCGACGTCAACCCACTCCTAACAGAAGCAATTACGAGGGACTATTAGTAATTTCGGTTCTAATCCATATCTATATCCATCCATACTAATAGTATAAATGCGAACGTAACTCTGTCTGTCTGTCTGGCTGTCTGTCTGGCTGTCTGTCTGGCTGTCTGTCTGTCTGTCTGTATGTTACGCTTTCACTCCTAAACCACTGAACCGATTTTGATGAAATTTGGTATAGGGGTAGATTAGACCATGAGAAAGGACATAGGCTATGTTTGGTCACGATAACCGACATCCACGCGGGCGGAGCCGCGGGCAAAAACTAGTATTCTTTATAAAAAAGTCTATTCCAAAGGTTATATATTATAATTTTCTTGTTGTTATACCACGTAACTGAAGAGTTGCACCTTCCATTTGCTGATTCATGGTCTCCACTTTGAAACTCGTTTGCTTGGTCAATGTAAAGTCAGTTCATTTATTTTGCGAGCTATGACGATCGGTATCGGTAACTTTCTTTAGTTCTTTGTCAGATAATCACTTTACAAACTTTATCCTTCATTATCCTTCAAAGAAACTCGAACAGCAGCTCTTCCCTATTATTTATATAAACCGAGATTTCAATACAAAGTACTTATTGCATAACAGCTTGAACGTAATGGTACTAGTAACCAAACGTTCAATCAATTATACTTTCAAGCAAATAGATTTAAGATAAGCTAATTGGAATGGTCGGAAGCTAAATAAAAAACTTGAAGGAAAGGTCAAACTGTAGCCCATATCTTATATCGTACATTAAATCATAATGGATTTCGTAAGATGCATTGGTAGATTGTAAGATTGTGGGGACATACATCACCTACTTCATTGTAAGTATGGTGAAGAGAGCTAGGAAGGAAGTTTGAGAAGGAGATAAAGATAGTAAAAAAAATAAAAGACAGCAGTTCCACACTCACCATCTGGACAGCTGGCGGTCCACAACTGTGCGTTTCTGGAGAAACTTTCTGCCTCACACAACTAAACTCTGGAATGAACTTTCACCAGCGGTATTTCCGAACCAATACGATCTTCAAATCTTCAAGAAAAGAGCGTACTCTATTTTATAAGGAAGGCAACGCACTTGTGACTCCTCTGGTGTTGTGGGTTTCCATGGGCGGCGGTGATCGCTTACCATCAGGCGATCCGTTTGCTCGTTTGCCTTCCTATTCCATAGAAAGAAAAAAAGAAAGGGTGGGCCAGTACCCACTCTCACACATCACAAAAAAACACCATACCGCTTTTCAATTCAAAGTAGTTGTTTGTTCATTTTATTTATCTATTAGAATACAAGTTACAACTAAATACTTATGTACAAATAAGGCTTGTCTAAATAATAGAAAGTCCTGAATAAAAAATACGATTTAGTAAATTTCCTGGAATAGAAAATATGAGATTTAATTGTTCAACAAACAACGGTTTTAACGTAATTGGGTCAGCTGAGAACATGACAAACAAAGAGAAGTAGAGAGTTTACGAGGCAGACGTGACTTCAGAACAAATTCGCAAATGAAATCAATTAACAGCTAATGGTTATCGTAATGGATTTACACCAATCTTTTATGGGTTCTGTGCTCAGATAAACTATGTAATATGCTATTGGCGTGGACGATATCCTGGAGCAGATCTTCCTCTTGGAGTCAAACAATAGTTGCTTTCACTAAAACCAAGATATCCCGACTCTAAAGAATATATGCTTTGGAGGCAATGGACAAACACTGTGATGATGATAGCTTAAGGCCCCAAAAAACCCAAACACGTGACATTACTCTCCATAAAACCGGTCAATATCCACCCTTTCAGAACTAACTCGCTCTGTTAGTGTAACATAATAAAGCTAAATTCAATCTCTTCAGACTAAATATTTGAAATATCGTTAAAACTTGAAACCCTCAAACGTCACCGTTCCTAACTGTCAGGGGCAGATAATATAATACGAAAATCAATACGTATTATCCGGGGCTTAAAGGCCATTATACACAAGCTTCAGAAAATGAATACAAAGAAAACATAAGAAACTCACAAACGTGGACTTTTAAGGCGTGCTGTGCTACACGGTGTGTATATTCTCCAGATTTTATCACGTAAATGGCAGGCGACAGATTATTATCATGCACTGTGTCTACGGTGTAATTAAGTCGGTTTGCTTCGAAGGTGCATCGCTACGGATTTGTCTGCCCTTCTACAGATGATACTCTTTTCACGGTGCGTCAAATGGGCTTATCCGTGTCCAAAGTCTACCTGTAGATTTATTTCCAATCCTCTATTGTAATCGTTTGAATGGTGAATTGTCTCCATCACTCTAAGACCCGGGTAACCTATTGTCTCTCTAAAATCTGGAATTCACGGACGCATTTATGACAAACGTATCTGCACGCTGCAGTATCACAGACGAGTCCCAATCCACGGTGCGTAGCTCTTACAAGGGCCCAGTTTTCTTAAATGGTAAAGTATCTCTTGGAAATAGATTGACGAGACGAAAACCGTTTTCAATTTAAATTGATGGAAAAAAGTATACAGTTCTGTTTGTGTATAGAGGATCTAATGACCGGTACTGCGGTTGATCCGCATAATATTGGACTAGAGTTTGGCATTTGCTCGGTGTTTACTGTGGCATTATTATTATCATAAAGGAAGACCCATTTCATAGATGGAGATTATGTATTTTCTGTGTGAAATGTATTGGATATTATTTGTTGGTTTGCTGGGAGATGAAATTGTATTTTTCTTATGTATCCGTAGTGATCTTTTTATTGTTGTTATTTGTAAATACTACAAATAGCAATATAGAGTGAGGTTATTCAAATGAGTTATTACACTAGTGTGATACTCTCCTAAAAATCCCAGTACCAAAGACACTGAATTCCATATCCTATATATTTAGGGTAGTTACCATTCGAAGGCATTTACAATCTAAATCAAATGTTTTATCTTAGATTACAAGCCTAGATATTCCTTCTAGTCAAAAATTTAAGCCATTAGACTAATTGTTGTCGTTGTCTACAGAATTTCTCAGGAATTACGGAACAATACGTAATAATTTACAGCGTCGCCTCGCTTTAATTCTTTCATTATGATTCATTAGTTGAATTAATTTCTCTGTCTTTTTCGGTCAGATCATCCACAAGTATTAGTCTTCGAAGTATTTAGCATGTGTTGTTCACACTTCAGTTCCTCTATGGTCATAGCAGTTGCAACAGTACCAAAATATCGGATACTAAAAAAATAACAGGCAAATATCCCGAAGAATCTAATACTAAGCATAGGGACCATGATAGTATTAGTACGATAATTCACCGCTAGGTCAGATACCCCTATTAACCGAAGGAACACCTTGGAATGTCCTTGGTATGATAATCATATATTTCTCTTGATCTTGAGACAAAGAAACATTGATCCAAATATAAATAGATCTGTGTTCAATAAATTCAGAAGCGATCACACGTAATCCAGTGAGATTATTGGAGAGTGTTGATGAACGGCCTTCAAGCAAAACAAAACACTCAAGATGAACCAGAGCACGCCGTTTTAAATCAATATTTATGCTCATAAATTAATCTTACTAATCTTTAAATGAAATATATATTAAATTCTTTATTTTGTTTATTTTGCACTCAATTATCTACCTATTTCGGAAATTTTTATTAGTGATAGATTTCCGAATGTCTATATGAATTTCTTTTTCTTGTATTTTTTTGAAATTTTACTAGATGTTAGTCATACCTAGTTATAGGAAGCGGCGTATCATAATGTAATGTAATATCCCATACTGAATGTAATAATTACAAAAAGTGTTGCAAAGTTTGTTGGATATTTACGTCAATTATAATTAAAGCAGTAGGTACATGGGTGGGTACAGTACTATTAATGTGTAAGTATATTGTAAATTTATCACAAGTAGGGCGAAAAAAATTTTCATTCAAGTTCTTATTTACTTTTGTTTCTGTATTTGAAAGTGTTTTCCGTAGATAATAATCAACTAAAAGCAGTACAGTTTTTGCAGCCCGCCGACAATTTAATCACAAAGTTAGAATATAACGGACGATAATGGATAAAATCCATCCCCAGTAGAATTTCGGAGAAATTGAGATTGGGGATGTTGTTGACATTAATCATTATTAAACTGATTTATTGAATTCTACCGTATCTACCATGGTGAATGTTCTGATAAACTCTTCCAATTAGTGCCACTCTCTCTTTTCCTTCACAGAACAACACGTGCAGGGCTAAGTTGCCATCTGTATACGGTGCAGAATATAACTTCTAGAACCAAGCGTTTCTGTGACTCATTCTTAAACCGCACCATTAAGACCTGGCACTCCCTGCCAGCTCACGTGTTTCCTTCTTCCTACAGTCCCGGGTTGACGTGAAAAGGCATCTGATGAGGCCATCAAGCTGAGTGCCACCACCGTTAATATGGCACATGGTTGCGATGGTGGCCCTCTTTCCGAGATTTTGCCTATAGCTTACCATCAGGCGAGGTGAAGTCAAATTGTCTGTACATTCGACCAAACGCGAGTAAAGTTTATTCTTAAAATAAACAGCCAATATGTGGATGATATTGGCTATTTATTCTAGGTATAAACTTTATTCGCGTTTGGTCGAACCGGCCCTAAGTGGTGTTAAAAAGAAAGTCAAAACGATTATTGGTAAACAGAAAAATGAATAGCAAAAGGTCATAAAGAACATCTAATTCTGATCAGATTTATGATAACATTACTTTTACTGTGACAAGAAAAATAATATGGTGGATATTAATAACGGCATACCGTTCTGTCTCAAGTGGTACTTATCGACCACTGCCTCTGTCGTAACCTCATTACTTTAGTCCATCTTTATTCAGGCGTATGTAAGAGGTCTGATAATTATTTTTTATACGGCTTCTTTTATATATTTTGAATCATTATATGTAGCAAATTACAATTTCACTTAAGGCTACTTTCGTGTTTGAAAGAACAGAAAATAAATTAATATGCCGTGGGATCAACGTGGAATAAAGATCGGTGTAACTTATTAAATTTCTAAACGGTGTGAATTTTAGGGGGATGAATACGGAATAATCCAAATCTGAATCCAAAATCAATACCTGGACATCTAACGACTTTGATATAACCATCCAGATTACTAAAGACACTAAGTCCGTGCACCCTAAATCTGCCTCTGAACATGAGACATGATTCAAACGCATACAAATGTAACAAATATCAAATATTTATTTGTAAAGATGTCCACAGATATTTCAACAACCGCTTTAAGTACTGATTTATTTATTTGACTTCGAATGAAACATCGTCTGATTTAATTTCTGTCAACGCTGTTGTCATCACAGGCACTTACCTTCTAGAATCTTTACTGATTCATGATTTCTCTCCTTTCCTCTCAACGTTAGATTTTGTTTCCTTTATAAACGTCTTCCTCTTCATCTGAATGTGAATCTGTTTTTTTTTCTTATTTTTGTGTATACTGTACATTTAGATATAATACTGTAACTAATTAGTGAGATGATTTCAATAAAATTGTTAATATTCTCAATGTGAATCTTGGTTTAATTCCAAGCTTGCACCTCGAAGCCCAGAATCTGCTTACCAATTCCTTCTTTGCATTTCTTAATTTGGGTTTTTCGGTATCCCCTGTTTTTTGAGGCACAGCATCTGAGCCTCGTCTGACTTATACTGATTAGTAGATGTAATAGTGTGACTTTGAGGTTCACTAGGGGACGGAGATCTTGGTGTGACACATAGTTATACTTATTATGAAGTCGATTAACAATTAATTATTAATATTGTCATTTTTTTTTATCAACTAGATCGGCACTTCGGACATGGTACATCTTACGCCGGAAGATTTTGTAGACACAGACCTTGGCTTCAGCACTGATGGAGACAAAGATATGCAGTCCAACATCAGGGAAATCAAACGGAGGCTCAACGAAAACCCTGAGGATCCTGACATTGCTTTAAGTATAAAGGCTGGTGAGTTTCTTTCTTCAATTACATGTAGTAAATATAATCAGATGAATCGGCTTTAGAGTTTGTATGGGCTCGTCGTTTTGATTTACAGTTCCCAAGAGATTGGCAATCCAACATATTGTAGAGCAGAATGATAAATATATAGAATTGACACGTATTTACAATACACAGGCCAGTGAATTGCCACATCTACGGGGGCAGAGATGAAAGAAAGAGATCTAGATTTAATTTTGCTGAGCTCGAAATATGGAAAAATTTCTGATGTCCAGTCCCGGGTCCTTTAAGCGGGGCGTGAAAAGGCATCTAATGAGGCCGTCAAGCTGAGTGCCACCACTGTTAACATGGTATATGTTTCCGATGGTGACCCTCTTTCCGAGACTTTGGCTTTGCTTAACATCAGGCGAGGTGAAGTCAAATTGACGTGTCCTATATAAAAAAAATGTGATGAGATTACTTAACTTCTCAATTATAAGTGAACTGAATTTTCTTGTGTGCCTCGGGGCTGTTTAACACCAGATATTCAGCCCAGACTCAGCCTCGGATGCACGGCTTGAGTCAACAATAGTGCCCGGAAGGCGGCAATATGCTCACCCCCTATTACGTGGGACCGAATCCAACGATTGGTAAAATGAGGTTGTAATTCACCTCTGCTTAACCCTCCGTGGATAAAAGCGTGATTGTATGTATGTTATATGTATGAATTTTCTTCCCACTTGCAAAAATACATAATACATATCTTGCTTCTTTTTTTAATATTTCACTCGATGTTATTCCGCACGATGAACGAGTTGGCAGATACTATTCAAGGGATAACGCAAAACAGTAGTACAGTGAGTGACCTAGTACTTATTTTTATTATTTACTTCTTGCACTTCAAAACACTCTAATCGTGATATAAAATAAAGCATATAGTAAATAATACATAAACAAGAGGCACATAATTTCAAAAAGTATACACAACTTGCAACAACACTTAGTGAAGAAGCCACTCAAGTTAACGAATCATTTCCCCGAGGAATATCCATTGCTCTAAAATTTTGTTCCGTAAGTTTGAGACAGCTTTTATTCCACATCCAACAATAATAATTGTTGATAATATTATTCTATGAAATTTATATTTTATCTGTCCAAAAGCAACCATCTTTGGCGGTTATAAAAAGTACCTTACTAAAATCATCAGTTTGAATGGTATCATAACATTTACTAGGTTTTTGAATCTTTAGGTTACTATTGTGGAATCCAGGTCGCTGGAATGAAATTTGAAGATGAGGAAGATAAAATTTTATCCACTGCTTAAGATATCGTAAAAGTTACCTATGAAGACATAATCAGACACTGTCTCAATTAGCTGAGCATTTTCAATCGTCCGTTTCAGCCATCTATCTACTGATAGCTCGGCTTACTAGCAGTATCAGTACTGCTATATGTAATATTACTTTTTTTGCAGATATGAAAAACGATGCTCTTCTTAAGCAAGTAATCGTGCCGGTAGAGAGATTGCGCGACAAACGCAGCGTGTTCCCGGACTCGGCTGCAGACGCTGTCGATGAGTTTGCTGCCCCTAGAATGATGGCGAAGACTGATGATAGGTAAAACAATTTTCTATAAAAATTAATAGAAATGGCATATATTTCTCCTAGGATGAAGATTGGTCTTTTGACGATCGGTGTTGGAATGATGAATGTACAATAGAGTATTATACTTATAGAAAAATAAGCTAGAGTCTATTATGTGATTCGTTATGTTAACTGAACTGAGCTTGCCATCTTGCTGGTATTGTGATGATAATTTTTCATGGTATATGTATGGGGTTCAAATCACAGCCAACCTCTTCTGCGAACTGGTACATCTTTTGATTAAGGAAAGAGGTCTTGGTGTAGCGTCTGTGAACTGGTACATCTTTTGATTATGGAAAGAGGTCTTGGTGTAGCGTCTGCGAACTGGTTAATCTTTTGATTAAGGAATGAGGTCCGGTGTAGGTTTTTCTGACGAAAAGCTACCTACGTTTTTAACGTCAATATCAGTCATTGCATACTTTGAGATTGGCACAGTCATTCACTTTAAAAGTGTAACAATACAAATAAACAACATGGTAATTATCCCGGTGGGTGTTTAACTATTAATATCAGTTATTCGTCTTCAGATTTTATTCTCTTAAATTTTTAAATGGTACGTTCCAAAAACCTCATTTCATTGAAATAGTCCCGGTTAATCCGAACGTGTTTATATTCACGTTGTGGTTAGTAAATCTGAATAAAGGGGCCTGTTCGTTATCAAAGTCGCGTCCATTTAAAAAAGGATTATGTAAGGGCCAAAACAAGTGAAAATCTGAAAGGGCTATGTCGCGCGATTACGGTGGGCGGGCGGGCTAACATTCCAACCTAATTGATATCGCTTTTCACGGCTCTCTAAAGATGTGTGTGGTTTAAAATTAATAAAGACCCTCTATTAATTTCTGTTACCTACTTGTACCTACTCTATAATTAAATTAAGCTAATTTTATTTTAGATCTAGATAGTGAAATTGGTGTGTGGAGTGTCGTAGAATATTTGAGTGATATTAAAAATTAAAAATTATTATTCATATTTCTTATTCTCTCACAGGCGTGATAAGATTTGAATGAAACTTGATGGAAAATGTGATATTTTGATATTACAAACATAAAACTTAATTTTATTTATTTTCGGGGAGGAATTCTACAATACCTAAAGTTACAGTCGCTTCCACCCCTGTTTTTTTTATTTTTGTATTATTGTACATTTAGTTATAATACCTACTGTAATTAATTTTCCTTTACCAAATGTTTACCAATAAAGTTATTTTTATATAGATTAGAAAAACTGCGAATAAGAAAATAGATGGGTTTATCTTACGATTCGATTATTTCACTTTCAGTATGTAGTAAAGTAGTAATTTTATTTCATTTAAAATCTTGTTTAGCCGTGTCAATCTTTTTGAACTAGTTTGTAAGGCAAAGGCGACCGCAAATTCCTGTCTAGATATAAATATAAACTGCATATAAGATGGCGCGACTCAATGCGGAATGCGACCGCAGTCGTCTCCGGTTTCATCACGGCTCTCCGTGACAAATATTCATAGGTCCGTAATGTTTATTGCTATTTTTATTATTCAATTTTCACGCCACGCGAATGAGATACTAAATTCATTTTTTGAGGAAAACTTTTGTGAAATGTTATACGTTTTCTTGGAAGGAAATGTTTGTTTTTCGTTTGAGAAGCGATGGAAACTTTTGTGAATAACATGAGGACGTTTTGATTACGATACCTTGATGACGGTACCTTAAAGGTTAAATAGTCGGCTTTACGATCGAGAGATCACGGGTTCGATTGTTAGGTAATCCTCAGGTAAATAGGGAATATATGCTGCTGAGGGGCTGTAGTTCAAATAAGACTCTAACCAAGGTATTTGGAACGCAAACCAACTGCATTTACTTACAAGCCGGTACATCGAGACATATTAACTCGTATTATTATTATTGCGAGTTAATATTAGTCATCAAAACGAACGAACTATTGCTAGTACATTGTGTATTAATAATTATTGTTTCTCAATAAGTGACATGTAAGTCTTTGGAGAAACTAAATTCATTAAACTGACATCAGCTGATTAACGAACAAGGCTCTGAAGGCTTTCGGAAGTTCAGAAGGTAGTCGCACCTGTAACAGTCAACATAAGGCTACATCAGAAGGTGATAGCATAGGAAAGGAGATGAAGAGACGAATCAATCATAGTTATGTATGTTCGGGACTTATCGCGATAAACTTTTTAATGCGCCTATCCTCCATTACTTTCACAATTAATGTAAGGCTACCGACACTCAAGTAAGTATTTTAATCGCCGGATTCCACGTCCCGGGCAATTTAAATGAATGAATAAAAAAAATATGAATCAATCAGTCAGTCGGGATAAGTAACTATGTGCCTATAGATAGATTATTAAAACTCCCAGGTATAGACGAACCACTACATATAAAATTATATAACTTTGAAGAACTGCGATACACAACGTGACGGGGTCACGTGCACCCACTCAGCTTTGCAGACACTGTACGACCCACGAGGGAATGCAAACGTCGGAACAATCCTGTCTTTGTTTGTTATGGCCACTGAAATATATACACCTGTTATATTAGTGTATATACCTGTTGCTTTTACAGTGATGTTATGGGCGCACGTATACACAGGTATGATATATTCAGTATATGACTGATCAGAGAATTCAAACTTACAGATAATACCAACAAGGCAGTATATTTTTACCTTGCCTCTCTCGGGTTCTTGGTGTCCAAGTCAACTCACGTGGGACTCGATTCTGCTAAAGCTAAAGCCAGTAGTGCCACCGCCATCGCCACAGCAAAAAAACAGCATTAAATAATAGACTTTAAAGCAATGCAATTAATGTCGTATCTACATTTAAACTCGTCATCATTCGAGCATCAATCCCAGCTGCATCCAAAGGTTACACTTACTTCATGTCATGTTTAAATTAGCATTTGTTAAGCTACTTTTGTCATTGATTGTACCTACGAAAACGAACTTCAAATAAACAGTAGCACAGAAAAAAAAAATGACAGCAGTACAGTGTCGCACAAAATTGAGGTACATTTTTATTTCCACGTGGACCCTTTCTGGAGGAAACAATTTAAGAGAATTGTCGTGACACTTCCTTCCGTTGGCTCATACACTTATATAAGAAGGATGTTTGTCAATTCTGTAGGAAATCTAATCAAACAAGTATTGATCTTGCTTGTATCATGTTTTTACCCCTGCACATTTGTACTGAAAATTGTATTTTATGTGACAGTCAGAGAAACTTTTAATTTGAGAGTGGATTATAACTTTGTTTTACTATTTGACTTTTGAGTGGGTAAGTACATAGGTGCAATATGGTTAAAAGATTCTGTCTGTCGTTTGAAATAAATATTCTAGTACTTACCTCTAGTACTTACCTATGAGGTTACAGCTTACGATACGTACTACTGTAAGTATAGCATATATCTGATACATCTTTATTAAGAAATCAAAATAGCTGAGCTTCCTAATATAGATTACTCTTTGTGACACCAATTCACAGCATGACTTCACCGAACCTTAATTTAAATTGAGAAAAAATACAACGGAAAATAGAAAGAAAAAAAAAAGAAACCGTTTATTCGGTAGTCTTTGATATAACAGGTCTCCAAAGTTTCAAATTCAAACTAATTCTGTTGTACTGCTACATAGAAGCTCATCTCTAGCTTCATCCCAGCACTCATGACCTGGCTTTACAGAGAATGTCACCCTCTTACATAACATTAACCTTCAATAGCACCTTCGGCCTTTTATATCCCTTTCCATTCGAATGTATTTTACCCATACTTTTCCACCGAACGCTAGTGCATAGATTTATATCGGCTTATTCGAAAATAGATACACACAATATGTGCAGAACAGAATTTTAATTATAGTAAATAGGATAAGAAAACAGTGTAAATAGTATAGGTAATAGATTTAAGTAGTTTTTAAGAATATCAGATTAAACTTTTATAACAACAAATAGGTAGTAGGGAACAAATAATGTAAACAGAGCAGACTTATATTATTCTCCTTTACACATAAGAAAAAATAAGGGTATATCAAATAAAATCGATAGGCCGCATATGGGCCTATCGAGCAGTGTAACAGTATCAGAATTGTAGAAAAATACACAGAAAAAATGTAAACAAAGACGCGCGGCGCCGTTTCAAGGTCAAACGACACTATAAAAACAGGCGCCGCGACGGCTCGATACCTCAGTCGGCAAGCAACTCTCGTAGAGAACACTACTCTCTTGAGTTACCATCGAAACAGCAATAAATCTCTGCCTGGTTCAAGATCTTCTTTCTCTTCAAATCCACCGTCACCGCCCATCCTGTGACAACGTGACCTACCGTACCCTGGACGCTTCGCCACGATACACCTCCTGGTTCGCCGCGCCGTGTCTGCATCCGCAATCCCGGCACTGTTCCCCGGCCTTACCCAGCGCACCTACAGTTTCCGAATACAGATAATAGTCCGGCGCTGGGCCTAGGTCGGGGGCCTGTACATTTTTGGTCCTGTCGAGCCGGATTGAGGAGCAGCACGGAGGAGTTCTCGGGGTGTATCAGAGGTTTCTGGGGCGTGTTGGGTCACGTCACAGCCAGTCAGAAGATACAGCCAGTCAGAAGATACAGCCGTCAGAAGAATCGAGATGCCGACTACGAGGTCAGAAGTCAGCAAACAGACAGCGTCCGTCGTGGGAATAGCTGGACCTGGGGGGGCAGCGGAGACCGCAACAGAAACGTCCGCCTCAGACAGGACCCCGACGGACTCCACAGAAACGGTGACTACGATAGAGCCGCCGTCCGCTTCGGGACCACCGCCGCGTCCCGAAGTACTACAGCACTTGCGGAGCCGAAAACCGCAAGCACCTGGTCCTGCCACCAAGAATAGGGGGGGAGAGGGTGCATCATCAGCCTACTCCAAGGTGAAGTCCGTCAAGATCGCGAAAGCGAAAGCAGAACTACTCCAACTGCGCATCGAGCTAGCAGCCGCAAAGCTAGCAGCATTGGAAGACAGCGAGGAAGATGAAGACCTGGAAGACCACCAGGACGTCGAGCAGGTGTCTGCGGCAGCCCAAGAAAAGGTTGGCGAGTGGTTCAGCCGTCAAGAACCACCGCAACCCGCCGTCTTTAAAGCCGCATACATAGAAACCGAAGAAAGCTACACCGCCATAGAAAATCTAAACCGATTACGAAGAAATCTCCGTGGTAAAGCGAAAGAAGCCGTCGAGAGTCTTCTCATCACCAACTCACATCCTGCAGACATCATCAGAACTTTAGAATCAAGATTTGGGCGACCAGAAGCAATAGCAACTACAGAAATTGAAGCACTACGAAGCCTACCGAAGCTAACCGAGACTCCGAGGGACATCTGTATACACTCAACGAAAGTCACCAACGCCGTAGCCATATTGAAGAATCTCAACTGCATACATTACCTGTTCAACCCCGAAGTAACAAGAACCATGGTTGAGAAGCTCACTCCAGTCTTGAGGTACAGATACTACGACTACGCCGCTACTCAGAACAGAGAAATGCCAGACCTCGTGAAGTATGAAAAGTTTATGAAGAGAGAAGCCGACTTGTGTGGGCCGTACGCCCAACCTGAAAACTTCGTAGTACCTCATCTCGCCGTGCAACAGAGGCGCCCTCAGCGCGTCAACACTACAACAGAAGCCCAGTTAAATAGAAAATGCCTCGTCTGCAGCGAGCAACAGCATCCAGTATACAAGTGTGAAAAGTTCAAGAAAGCCGATTCAGACGCAAGATGGGACATAGCCAAAGCAAAAGGGCTGTGTTTCAGGTGCCTGAAACATAGAGACAGGAACCACACGTGTGAAGAGCGGCGGTGCGGCATAGAAAACTGCAACAAGACTCATAACAGCTTGTTACACTACAAAAGAAAAACCACTGAAGACACAGAGAAACAGAACAGTACGTCCGAAGCTATCAACTCAGCTTGGACCGCAGCCAGGAAGGAAACCTTCTTGAAGATCCTGCCAGTCCAACTATCGGGGCCGGCAGGCATAGTGAACACGTTCGCTCTTATGGACGACGGTTCTACAGTTACGCTTCTCGACGACGCCGTGGCAGACAAGATCGGCGCGTCGGGACCTACAGATCCGCTTCGCGTCAAGACCATCAACAACACGAAAACAGCATACCAGCAGTCAAGACGCGTCACAGTCAGAATAAAAGGAATCCGTACAGAAGAAACAGAAGAGGTTCAAGCCAGAACAGTGAAGAACCTAGCAGTCTCGTCTCAACGCATCACCTACAGTCAGCTGAGAGGCTGTAGTCACCTCGAAGACATCCGAAACGACCTCACCTACGAAGAAGCCAAGCCGAAGATCCTCATCGGGCAGGACAACTGGCACCTCCTGCGCATCAGCCAAACAAGAACCGGCCAACGGGACCAACCAGTGGCATCTCACACGCCTCTAGGTTGGGTCCTACACGGCAGCGACGCGAGGACTTCGGGACGGCGCCACGAATATATCTCGCATATGTTCGAAGAAGCAGATGACAGCGCGATAGAACAGATGGTCAAGCAGCACTTCGAGGTGGACAACCTACTCCTCAACCCCAGAAAACCGCAGACAGATCCAGATGAGCAAGCTTCTCGTATCCTACAGCAACATACAGTCCACAAAGCCGACGGAAGATACGAGACAGCGTTGCTATGGAAACACGCTGAAACTACGTTGCCGAACAACTACGAAAATTCGTTGAGACGACTACAGAACATAGAAAAGAAGCTAGACAGAGATCCAGACTTCAAACAGAAATACACCGAGCAGATGGACGCCCTATTATCAAAAGGATATGCAGAGCTGGCGCCATCTACCAAGACCAAGAACAAGACTTGGTACTTACCTCATTTTGCAGTTTTCAACCCAATGAAGCCGGGTAAAATCCGAGTCGTACACGATGCCGCTGCCAAGACAAGAGGGGTATCACTCAACGATACTCTGCTGCGGGGCCCAGACCTACTCCAATCTCTACCGGGGGTGGTGATGCGCTTCAGACAGCATTCAGTAGCAGTTACAGCGGACATCGGTGAAATGTTTCTACAGGTGAAAATCAGAGAACAGGATCGAGACGCGCTACGTTATTTGTGGCGTGGCGACCGTCGCGACGAGCCGCCGGTCGAATACCGTATGACGTCATTGATCTTCGGGGCAGCGAGTTCGCCATCGACTGCAATCTACGTCAAGAATTCAAACGCCGAACAGTACAGAGCCACGCATCCCGAAGCCGTCTCAGCTATAGTGAAGAAACATTACGTCGACGACTACTTAGACAGTTTCAAGACGTTAGAAGACGCTATCAAGATCGCCTCTGACGTCAGAATGATTCACCGAGAAGCAAAGTTCGAGTTGAAACAATGGAAATCAAACTCACCTCAGTTATTAGAAGCTCTCGGCGTGCATCACGAAGATACAGTTACAGAGTTATACAGAACAGAAGAACAGACCGAGCGAGTGCTGGGTCTGATCTGGAAGCCGGGCACCGATGAACTCACCTTTAATCTCAATCTCGCACGCATCCCGACGCCGCTGTGTGACAAGAAGACGCCTACCAAGCGAGAAGCACTTCGGATCGTTATGTCACTGTTCGATCCGCTGGGGTTCGCGTCACCAGTCACCATCCGAGCCAAGCAGCTGTTACAAGAGATATGGAGGCGTGGCACCGAGTGGGATCAAGAGGTCAGCGAGGACATAGCCGAGAAATGGAAGGACTGGATAGAGCATCTGAAAAACCTAGCCGACATCTCTATTCCGAGAAGATACCTGAGCTACAGTGATTGCAAGTCCCTCCAGCTGCACGTGTTCACAGACGCCAGTGAATCAGCCTACTCGACTGTGCTGTACTGGCGAACCGAAGACTCGAACGGGGAAGTGAACCTGTCACTCGTCGTCGCCAAAGCGAAGGTGGCGCCACTGAAGCTCACTTCAATACCTCGTCTCGAACTTCAAGCCGCGGTGATGGGTACAAGACTCGCCGAAGCCGTAATAGAAGAGCACGAACGCAAGCCCGACTCCAAGACCTTCTGGACAGACAGCCGTACAGTACTCACCTGGATCAAGACAGGTTCTCGCTCATACAAACCGTATGTAGCGCATCGTTTAGCCGCAATAGAAGACAGTACAACAGTGAACGAGTGGCGCTGGGTCCCGACGAAGTTGAACGTCGCCGACGACGCCACCCGAGATGTACCTACAGGATTCAGTAAGCAGCACCGCTGGTATAGAGGGCCGGACTTCCTATACCTACCGGAAGCATCTTGGCCGCAAGATACTTCAAAAATAGAAAAAATAGAAGATACAGAGGAAAAAGTACATCACGTAAGCAGTAAGAAGACAGAAAAATTATCAGAAGCTTTACCTGTGGTCTCCCGCTTCTCTAGCTGGGATAGACTACGGTACGCTACAGCCAGAGTCCTTCAGTTCGTACAGCTGTGCAGAAAGAAGACTGAAAACGTCAACTATCGTCGGACTCTGAAGAACAAGATAGCAGACCCAGACTGGCGTAAGACAAGTAAGAAAAACAGTAAACAGCCTCCCACGTACACAGGTACTCCGGTCATTGACCCGTACCTACCCGTCACCGCCGAGCTCC
Source organism: Eilema sororculum (assembly GCA_914829495.1). Lineage (NCBI taxonomy): Eukaryota > Metazoa > Arthropoda > Insecta > Lepidoptera > Erebidae > Eilema > Eilema sororculum. The sequence goes on from OU618533.1 coordinate 7,372,737, forward strand.
TGCGCGCCGCTGAAGACCTACTGATGCGAGCCGCGCAGCAAGACTCATTCACCGCCGAAATAGAAGATCTACAACAGGGGAGAGCCGTACATAGAGATAGTCGTCTACACCAGCTGAGCGTCATAACAGTAAACAGTGTTCTACGGGTGAGAAGCCGCATTCAAGCCGCCCGAGACGTGTCCGAAGACTTCAAGTCGCCGATCATAATAGATGGCGATCACCCAACCGTTAAGCTGTGGATCGAGTATACACACAGAAGATTGCATCACTCGGGAGTCGAAGCTACAGTCAACGAGTGCAGACAACACTACTGGGTCATCCGACTGCGCCCGGTAACTCGCTCACTACTACGGCGATGTTTACATTGTCGTATTCGAACTCAAGTACCGCCGTACCCGAGGACGGGTGATCTGCCGGAGTGTCGCTTAGCTCATCATAAGCGACCCTTCACACACACCGGGGTCGACTACTTCGGACCACTAACAGTGACAGTTGGACGTACCAATCAGAAGAGGTATGTCGCGATCTTCACCTGTCTTACAACGCGCGCCATACACTTAGAGATAGCAAGTTCGCTCAGCACCGACTCGGCCATCTCCGCTCTACGTCGAATGATGGCGAGAAGAGGATGTCCTGAAGAAATATGGTCCGACAATGGGACCAACCTGAAAGGCGCCGACCGTGAGCTACGACGGGCGATAGATCAAGCTACAGAACAGGAAGCGGCCAAGAAGAAGATTTCGTGGCGCTTCATCCCCCCCGGAGCCCCCTTCATGGGTGGGGCCTGGGAACGAATGGTGCGGTCAGTGAAGACAGCATTGACCGCCACACTGCATGAGCGACGGCCCTCCGAGGAAGTCTTGGCCACCTTACTAGCCGAGGTGGAGTATACAGTCAACAGCCGCCCACTGACGCACGTGTCAGTGACCCCGGAGGACCCCGAAGCATTGACCCCCAACCACTTCTTGTTGGGGGGACCTGGAGGAGTGCAGCAGCCGGGCGCATTCAACGAAAAAGATGGCGCCTCCAAGTCCAGCTGGCGAGCAGCTCAACGCCTGGCCGACCTCTTCTGGGCCAGGTGGCTCCGTGAGTACCTGCCGGAGCTTCAGAATCGTCGTGTGCCAGATGGACGCGGACCCACAATAGGCCAGAACGACCTGGTCTTGCTGGTGGATCCGAACGCGCCCCGCAACCTGTGGCTACGAGGACGAGTCATCGCGACGTTCCCCGGGCCAGACGGCGTGACGCGGACCGTCGACATCCAGACCAAAGGAGGAGTGCTGCGTCGACCGGTGAGAAAGCTGATCGTGCTGCTGTCCGGAGCTTCGAGTTCTGCACCGTAAGGAGTGCGACTGCGTCCCACGGGGGGAGAATGTGCAGAACAGAATTTTAATTATAGTAAATAGGATAAGAAAACAGTGTAAATAGTATAGGTAATAGATTTAAGTAGTTTTTAAGAATATCAGATTAAACTTTTATAACAACAAATAGGTAGTAGGGAACAAATAATGTAAACAGAGCAGACTTATATTATTCTCCTTTACACATAAGAAAAAATAAGGGTATATCAAATAAAATCGATAGGCCGCATATGGGCCTATCGAGCAGTGTAACAGTATCAGAATTGTAGAAAAATACACAGAAAAAATGTAAACAAAGACGCGCGGCGCCGTTTCAAGGTCAAACGACACTATAAAAACAGGCGCCGCGACGGCTCGATACCTCAGTCGGCAAGCAACTCTCGTAGAGAACACTACTCTCTTGAGTTACCATCGAAACAGCAATAAATCTCTGCCTGGTTCAAGATCTTCTTTCTCTTCAAATCCACCGTCACCGCCCATCCTGTGACAACGTGACCTACCGTACCCTGGACGCTTCGCCACGATACACCTCCTGGTTCGCCGCGCCGTGTCTGCATCCGCAATCCCGGCACTGTTCCCCGGCCTTACCCAGCGCACCTACAGTTTCCGAATACAGATAATAGTCCGGCGCTGGGCCTAGGTCGGGGGCCTGTACACAATAGATACAATTACACTTAGATGAATACTAATGGAGCGCTACCCAGTGTGTAATCATGGCATCCAAGTTCCTCAGATAGAAATATTCTAGTGTTATTCAAGGTTTGTGAATTTGAAAACATACTTAACATCTAAAATAAATAATGTTAACATCTAAAATACTATTAATCATTCTATAATACATTGTAGGACAGAGAATTTGTTCTCGTTCACACTCACTGCCTGATGCATGAGCTGTTGCAGTCGTGTTTTCGTTGAAATAAGCTGTTTACGATGGTGACCCTCTTTCCGAGACTTTGTCTTTAGCTTAACATGAGGCGAGGTGAAGTCAAATTGACGTGTCCTTTATAATAAAAGCTAAGGCTAAGGTTAGGTTTGAGGGGTTAAACAGCCTTGAAAAGACCCCTACAAATCAACCTTCGGTTAGTTATCAGATAAAAAAATAATGACATTTTATGTACAGTTTTGTAATTTTTTGTTACAACTGGGCTTGCCGCACTTGTAATATTAAAACTCTTACCCCTTACACATACTTAGATTTATTTCACTGTGAGATTTTCCACGTAACTCACAAGAACTATTTTCGCAATAATCACTGGCATATTTGGGGCGCGATACAGTTATTTCAAATGTCGTCGAAATGTCTGTACAACATCAGTATAATTCGGTATTTTACTAACCTAAATCAAGTGTTATGTTTTAGAAACGAGCCTTAGGCACAGATTACCTAATAGTTAGCCTCAGGCCTCCTGACAACAAAAACATCACCGTCACGTTACGTTTAATACGGTTTTAATAAAACGAAGAATTTCATAAAAGGAGTAGTTTCCGAAGTTTTTAATTAAAGTTGTGATGAGGCAAGTTCTATCCTAGCAGCTTAACGAAGGCTATATAAGACAATACTAATGGTATTAGCAAGATGCATCCCTCGCATTTCTAATACAGTATTGCTTTTTACCCGACTACGGCGAAGCCAAAAGGAGGGTTATGATTTTGACAGGCTATGTATGTATGTATGTTCATTTTGTTCCCTCATAGCTCCTCAACTACTAATTAGAACTGGACAAATGAGGTATCGTTACAAGCAGCTTGATCGTCCGATGGTTATAGGCTATATGAGGTGTCACTCAATCTTGTGTGGCGCCCTCTAGCGCTCATAACTTACTCTAAAAAAAACAATATATTCTAGGGAAAAGTGGCATTCGACCACGGCTATCCTTGATATTTTCTTGTTTATTACGTTTTAAAGCGTGATTTTTCGTTAGTCGGGTTTTAGTTTTAAACTTTATTTTTTTTAATCAAAGTGATAATGTGAAGTGATAATATAGGTCCTAGAATGCGGATCAACATACTTTAATAACTATATTTGTTGGAATTACATACATTTTATAAATAGACTACGAGTAAAGCAAGTCTATAAATTGTAATTGTGCTTATAACCATTACCACTAAGTGTGAAGGTATCGAAGCCGCGACCATCTGCGTATCATTTGACAAGAGAAGCAACAAGCATACGGTCATAACGAAAATCTTTTTTTTTTCGTCTCGTGTTTCGGTGGGCTAGTTGGTTAAGGCATTCCCCCTGTAAGGGAACGATCGCGGGTTCGCGCCCCACCCGAGAAGATTCTTTTTCCTGATGTATTCGATAACGAAAATCGCTGAAGAAAAGCGAATTTTTAAAATACAAGATGACTAGAACATTCAAAAATTCAGCATAGCCTATCGAGTGTAATATGCAACTACTAGCTGTTCCGCGGCTCCGCCCGCGTGGATGTCGGTTATCGCGACCAAACATAGCCTATGTCCTTTCTCAAGGTCTAATCTACCCTTATACCAAATTTTATCAAAATCGGTTCAGTGGTTTAGGCCTGAAAGCGTAACATACAGACAGACAGAGTTACTTTCGCATTTATAATATTAGTATGGATTAAAATTAAACATTCTAGTTACCGCTCATTTCTTTAGTTATCGCTTGAAATTCAATACAACTTACTAAAAAATTTCAATTTGCTGTAAGTTTGCGTGCTATAGATAAAAACTTCATAATTGTTTTTTTTATAAAAGAAACTTGCGGATCCGGCGAACTTCGTACCGTTATTTTTTTTCCTGCCCTCATGGCGTCAGATCCCATTCCCGCTGCACCTTACCATTTAGGAGGAAGTACTATAGATGTTGTCCAATTCTCAGATCTACCCAATATACACACAAAATTTCATGAGAATCGGTCAAGCCGTTTCGGAGGAGTTTAACTTCAAACACCGCGACACCAGAATTTTATATATTAGAAGATATACAGGGTGTAATCGTTAAGAGCGCGCATAAAGCTAGAAAAAATTCAGATTTCACCCGCACACTTCATACGTCCCGCTCTCGTCTGTCCACACGTCTGTCGCCCCGCAGTATTTTGTGTGGCAGCTAACTGCTGTGTTTAGTACGCAGGCGCACAGTATACCGAAAATAATCAGATAAAATTTGGCAAAGTACGAGCTGGATCATTATCTATATAAGGTATACTTTGAACACACAATAATTTTATTTTTGGTGATAGATAAAATGAGTGGAATTTGTAAAATAAACATAAGCATTGAAATAAAACCACTTTTTAGGGATTCTATCGCGTATATTTGTTATTATTTACTTTTTAAACCGACGTTTCGGCTGCTGCAAATTTACGCAGAATGAGCTCACTGCGTTGTTTAGTTTTGCTGGATTTTGCTGCTTACTGGATTTGATTAAGTGATGACTGGGTCCCAAGCTGGTGGTAGGTACGTTCCATCCATCCTCTTTATTAAAATTTGGGTGTTTTATAATTTCAATAGCCTCGCGGATCATTCTAGGATTATATCAATGTTCTTCAGCTGCCCAGAAGAAGATACTCGCCAAAAAACATCGATATATTAATAAATTAATATATTAATATATAAATTTATTTTTGGTGATACATAAAATGAGTGCGATTTGTAAAATAAGGATCTCTGCCTTCTCGCCGAAAATTATTCAGCCGATTATCACTTGCCAACTAACGTTTCGCAGAATTTCATTTCGCAGAATAATCATTTGCTAACGTGTGATATAATTTTGTTTTTTTACCCAACCTCACAGTTGCCAAATTTACGTTTGGTCTTCCTTTTAGGATGACACTTTTCAAAATGCCAACTTTCAAGTAGCGAATGTTTTGGTTAGCGTAATATTCATCTTTCATTCAAGCCGCCTCAGCATACTAACCTAACCTAACCTAACCGATTTCACCTGAACTTCGCTCCGCACTTTGAAAATTTGCAAATTTAACCTAACCTACTTAGATTTCTGATGCTATACATATTACAAATTTAAAATTGTTTTTTTTTTAACATTATAACAATGTACGAAAGGGAACTGTTACACAGACGAAACGTTATTCGTCTAAAAGTTGTCTGGCCTAATAAAGAACTTGACAAAAGATAAATGCCCCAAACGTTTTTTGTCATTACAATAATTCTATAATCAGCTTAACAATAATTCTACCAAATGGAACGTTGTCATACAAAAATTTGACAATCGTTAGTCGTCAAAGTGAAAAATAGGCGAAACGTTGGTTGGCAAGTCGGCGAAAAGGCAGGATCCCGTAAAATAAACATAAGCAGCTTAGCTTTAATAAACAGCTTAAAATATAGTGGTCAAAAAATTAAAGCATATTTTTTGAAATCGTCAAATATTTACATTAAGACATTTTTATCACGATATAAATTTTAATAAATTTTCACTGTATTATTATACTTTGTTGTGTTTTAGATAAAATCTCCCTAAGAACTCTGACGATTCGCTGAATAATTTTACAGGTAGTGCATAAATAATACGAAAAAGTAAGTTATAGAAATATTTATGTCAATAATAATTACAAAATGCTTACATGTAATATACTTTCAATTTTGTTATAGGTAGATAAGAATAAGGTAAACAAATGTATATTTCATACTGAAATTGGTTCAAGACGCCTAAAGATATTACTTTCAGTTCATAAAAGTAGACGATCACTGTAGAAATTTAATTTGAAAAAATATATTTTTAATCTATAATTAGAAATACAAAAAGAGTTGAAGCTATTTCTATGAATATGACGTCAATAATGTGGATATTACGAGGCCGTTTACGAAATTTTGTCATTTTGCTCGACATATGTGATTTCATAGTTAAAAACTGTATTAATTCGAGTTTAAATGAATAAATAAGAAAGATCATCTCAAATACTAATGAGTAAATGAGCTAGGTACGGTATTTACTTATTTTTATTACATGATTTTGATTATTCTACCTGAAACCTACGCCTATTCGTGAATTTTTGTGGAAAAGGTTTAGGAAATAACCTATTTATTAAATAGTAAATAGTCATGGTTCTAATAACTTCATTCACATCGTTTTAACGTAACATAGTAACAGTTACTCAAAATAAATAAATCAACATGGTAAATATCCCGGTGAGTAATCACACTACATACAGTGAGTATATTACTAATGTGAGTGACCATGTGAATCTCAAACCATATCATTCTACTTCTTTATATTTCACTCGGCGCGGCGCTGGCTAGCCAGTTCCTTTGCTTGAACTTAGCTTCCACGCTACTGCGTGTCTAGATTATACAACGTTGCATATTTTTCAATTATATTTAGTGAATAGAATCTTAAATGTTTACTGACTGTGAGAAAAAACAATTGCAATAAGCTTACAAGTTACAGTTTTTACTAAGCGATGCGACTGGATCGGATTCATCAGCTTATGTTATATTACGAGCTGAAGCAACTCTGAAAAGCATTAAAATTGATAATACAATGTATAAGTACTTTCGCAAAATATAATTATATTACTGCTATAAAAAATAACATTAGTTACATACTTCAAACGCGAGGTGGTCTAAAACATCTATTTGATTTTCATATACTACACCCGGGCTGCCTGGCAACGGTTGATACAAAAATTGTACTTAGTAACAAACTAAAGAAATATTACTTTCGACAATTAGCCATGAGTTGAATTCTTAGTTTTTTATATTCTTTTTTAGAGTTTATCTTTTGATTTTTTTTATTTCCCATAATTTCGACGAACTTTTTCGACGGAAAACAGAAAAACAGTCCCCTCTTCTCAACGGGGCGAGCCCGACTAATTGATGAAACAACAGATGGCCGGCACCACGCGTCTGGTGCGATAGCAAGAGACCGTTATGCGCGGAATAAGAACATCGTAAGCGCCGAATTGGTTTTTTTTTAATTACTCGTAAATTCCAGATAATTTTAACAAAGTGAAAAATTGAGTCACTAGATTTTATAATTTTATACTTTGTACATAAAAATTGACTCATTTATATGAATAATCTTGAAAATAAATTAATTTTAATCAAAAATTAGGCCTAACTTTGTGATCTTATTTTATCGACAAAATATTATTATTTTATGTTTTCACCAAATTGAGTACCTTTTAAATATAACGTATTTTCTATTTAAAAAAAACAAGCTCGTTTGTGGCACACTTTCGGGTATAAAAATCAAATCAAAGATCGGCAATTTTCCTTTATACCCCCTCTTAAGTGTGTCCAGGCGATTATTCCGTAACTATTACAGATATCAAAAAACTGTAAACTGATATCTAAAGTACGTTACCTAATAAGTAAAATGACATCAATAACTTTTTTTAAATCAAACGAGAGGTATCTAAAATTTTGACATTAAACCCTCCCATACATTTAGTATTAGATTAGTAGAAAGGTCTTAGTTTCAAGTGGTCTAGTACTCATTTTACCTTAATCATATTTTATGATTACGTATGATTATGACAATGATGATTTTCAAGTAGATACATGTGAAGTTTTTTTTTTTTAAGAATATTGGAACCGAAGTTACTAATATTCCCTCTAACCCCTCCAACTAAGCTAAAATGCTTGTGCTAGGAGTGGGTTCACGCCGGTAGTGTAATGGCCAGGATCGAACCCGGGATTTCTCGATCGTAAGGCCGACTCCTTAACCACTAAGCTACCGACCTTAAAAGAAAAAGTTTTTTAATTATCTTACCACTTCAAATTAGTAATAAACCGTGTTTCAATATCGCATTAATTTGAGCAGACTGAAAAGCAACACACTACAAAAAAAAATTGTACTTACTAATAAATAAATATTTTTATTTTTAATTTTATTACTCTGCTAGGTTAATAAACAGTTTCATTTACATCAGTACTAAGCTAAAATATTCTTTTAAAATAAGGACACTAAAACCTTTCTACTAATCTCATACTAAATGTATGGGAGGGTTTAATGTATATATATATATTTTTTAAAAGAATATTAGAACCGAAGTTACTAATATTCCCTCTAACCCCTCCAACTAAGCTAAATTGCTTGTGCTAGGAGTGGGTTCACGTCGGTAGTGTAATAATGGTCAGGATCGAACCCGGGACCTCTCGATCGTAAGGTCGACTCCTTAACCACGAAGCTATCGACGACGACTAAGACCCAACCTAAATAAAACATAGTATCGCCTATCCTTACTTCAGTGGACTCTATACCTAAGTTCTAAGGTTCACAGGTGAGCTGAACAAAGTTATAGTGTAGGTATAAACTGGAGCGAGTTTGAACTTATGAAAGGACCAAAGTTACGGAATATGAGGAATAGTTGAAAACTTGTAACTTTCGTGAAAGTTTAACGTATGTTACTTATGATGAGGTTGTTTGATAAATACTAGTTGCTCTCCGCAGCTTTGTTCGTGGAGTTTCGTGAGCCACAGGATCACGAAAGGGGAGGAGTTTCTCGGGATAATAAGTCTGTATTTTGATGAAGTACAAAAAAATCCTGATTAATTGTGAGTAAAATAGAAACACACTCCCTCTAATAATTGGGTATTATCCTACAGTTAAATAAATTACCTAACCGAGCTTGTTAAATTAAGAATGGAAAAAATTGAGGCGCTTCTTATTTTTTAGTTTTTATTATTTTTAATCATCCACCCAACCTATAATAGTAACTAATTTGACTATTAAATTAATTTATGACGTCACAAATTTTTTTTTCATACAAGTTTTCTTTTTTCATGTTCTTCATACTAGTTACCTTATATCTTATTGTTTTGACGTTTAGTAATAAAACTAAAACCCGACTACCGAAAAATCACGCTTTATAAGTAACAAACAAGAAAATATCAAGGATAGCCGTGGTCGTATGCCACTTTTCCCTAGAATATATTGTTTTGTCAGAGTAAGTGGCATACGACCACGGCTATCCTTGATATTTTCTTGTTTGTTACTTATAAAGCGTGATTTTTCGGTAGTCGGGTTTTAGTTTTAGGGTGAATTTCAACATCTATGAATTTTTAGCTAATTTTGGTGATTTTTTTTATTTCTAGGTATTTAGGTAATCTCTTTCAATATTTAGCTAGAAATACATATTTTATGCCTATTATGTTTGAATAGTCTAATTAGCCCTGGGAATTACTTGTTTATTTTATGCACCTGAATTTTCAATACACCGAAATTGGTGTCCAACACCAAAATTGCATATCAACTTATTTTTATTTTTTATTTATTATTACTTATACTATTTCTTTGTTTTTTTTCTAGAATTTGGCACTTAATAGTTACATATAACCCTTAATTTTTACACTTTTATCACCAACTTCATTTTTATATGGCAAAACCACTTTAGTTGTTAGTAGTATCAGTATAAAAGCAAAACATTTGATTGTTCTATCTATCCTTGCTTCTAGCAAGGATTATATTTTACTCTAATGGCCCCAATATTATTGACAAACTTATTCAAGATTGCTGGGAAAAGATTTAGGCAGTTATTCTCAAAGTGGGAGAGGTGGTACTCGGTATGCCTAAGGGTGGACGGAAGATATGCCATGGACACTTGGTAGTGGCAGGACAAGTTGGTAGTGTGATGTCTATTTCTGAACTTACAGGAGTCCTTCAACTAAGTTTCTCACGCGGTGAGCTGATGGGCATTGCGGTTCAAAAGGGTTCCAGAGGTTTACACCATCCGAGACATGTACCACGATTCTGATTCCGTTGTTCGAACCGCTGTTGGCAATATGAGAATCTTCCTTATCACTGTCTCTGTGATCTGTGATCTGTCCTTAGTCCATTCCCAATCAGCGTGGTATTTTGGTCGGATAGCATCAGACAATCACTCCATAAGTGCCCATGTATGCTGTTAATATCGGTGGTGGACGCCGATAGATTGGTGCAACATGTGAGGATGTGGATGTAGGAGCTTGAGGACGGTAGAGGTCAGAAGCCTTCTGTGGAGAAGATTGAGTACCTTTTACACGATAGCAAAGTGCTAGCTGCTGGAGCAACATAAGCAGGAGTTGCGTGGTACCTACATCTTCGACTTCATCGCTTTGTTGAGTGGAGTCACGTGCAAAAGATTGCATGAGGCACTCTTGCATCCACGGTAGCTTTCATGTAAGTGAGAAAGCATAGGAAGAAAAGCCAAATGATGTTGACAGTGGAGAGGAGGGAAGAAGGGTGGGCAGGTTTTAACGGCGTAGGCTTAGTAGTAAAGAGTGAGGCCGCCTTTCACGCCAGTAGAAGCAGGTGACGGAAAGAGCGCACGATGCTCCACCACACCGGCCTGTCCCTACTGCGGCATCAGCTGACTTCACCCAACTACTCGCCCGTCTTTTGTATGGGTAGTTCATATGCTAATGGTTAATCTGAGAGAAAATTAGGAAAGCTTCCGAACAACCCTCAACAGCCAACAACCTCTTTCCCACCTAGGGAGAGAGGCGGTGCTTTCTCCATTGCCCAGGGTATACCACGTAGAGGTCACCTGACCTAGTAGCCCGTCGGACTACGTAGGAGCTTAATCAAATAACTATGAAAACAAATTTTGGTGTAAATATACAATTTTGATGATTAGTGAAACCCCACCAAATTCACCAAAATTGCTCCACAAAAATTAGTTTCACGTCTAAAAAAATTATTTATAAAAATACTATTTAGAATATAGTGGTTACATTACCAAAATTTAATACACATACTGAACCTGTACACTATACTTAAATATTAAAACATACAATGAGAATAAACCGTTTTAAATAATCAACACAAAAATTACAAAATTTTTGTCCGAGGCTTATGAAGCGACCTACTTACGTGTTTGGCAGAAAAACGAAACGGGACTGGGGACAACTGGCACTGGTGCTCATTAACACCCAATTGAACGTTTCCAATGATGATAGTGTCGTCCTTATAGGTACTTTCAATACGACTCCTTCGATGATTTTATAAATCCCACCAAAATTTTACATTTGCCGCGGACGCATCTTATAAATTATTTTTAAGATAAAGTATAGTACTAAATACTACGAATGACAGTATCGAAGATAGCTAAAATAATGCCGAATCGAATTATTATTAAGTGTACTCAGTAAACTAACGAAGTTTTGATTAAACTGTGATCATTCCCAAGAAAACAGGTTGTGGACGCGCCACCAAGCTTAGAATTTAGGTGAAAAGACATTTTTTACACACTCACAAAAATAGTTTCAATAATATAATTTATACGTGCATATAGAGAAAAACGATATCTTTCTTACAAAAAATAATCATTACTATATGTTAAGTTTAAGGTATGATTTTCAGTCACGCCGCGAAAATTTTACGTTTGAGAAATTCACCCTTTAAACTTAATTTTTTATTTATATTATTTTGGGGCAAGGTAAAGCTAATAATTTATACATATTTGAAATGTGCTTAATAAGCCCTTTCATTTGATACCAAACACGGCATATTTATCTCAAATTTATTTTTTTCCACAGTACCTTATGAGCGCTAGAGGGCGCCACACAAGATTGAGTGACACGTCATATAGCCTATAACCAGCGGATGATCAAGCCGTTTGTAACGATACCTCATTTGTCCAGTTCTAATTAGTAGTTGAGGAGCTATGAGGGAACAAATGAACATACATACATACATACATACATAGCCTGTCAAAATCATAACCCTCCTTTTGGCTTCGCCGTAGTCGGGTAAAAAGTAACTAATTTGAATAATTTGACTAGTCAGTAGAATACCCAATTTAAGATGTGGTTCAGATTCTTTCAGATGTACCTACCTTATATTTTTTTCTTTTCGTGCGTATATCCCCTCGGATACCCCCCCTGCCGGAGCCGGAAGGGGAGGTTATGTCGGACTCGAACCGACTAAAACCGCACGCCGACTGTGGGTCTTGGTGCAAGGCCGGAGGTGAGGTTGTCATCGACATATCCCTCGCACCCCGGCTGACCCAGGGCCATCCCTTACGGTCTGGCCCTCCTCAGGAGGGGGGACAACATACCAAACCAAGACGCGAGTCAGATCCTTACGGACTTAGAGACTTAATTATATAATCAATCAATTACTACCGCAGTCCACAGCTGGACATAGGCCTCTCCCAATGTTGGAAGGGTTTGGCCTACTACTTCTACGCTGGCCAGAAGGGTTGGTACAGGGTCTTCCTTCTCTCGTAGTGATATCGTCTACGTATTTTTACCCGACTACGGCGAAGCCAAAAGGAGGGTTATGATTTTGACAGGCTATGTATGTATGTATGTATGTATGTATGTATGTATGTATGTATGTATGTATGTTCATTTGTTCCCTCATAGCGCCTCAACTACTTATAAGAACTGAACAAATGAGGTATCGTTACAAGCGGCTTGATCGTCCGATGGTTATAGGCTATATGACGTGTCACTCAATCTTCTGTGGCGCCCTCTAGCGCTCATAAGGTACAGTTTTAAAAAATAAATTTGAGATAAATATACCGTGTTTGGTATCAAATGAATGGGCTTAATAAGCACATTTCAAATATGTATGAATTGTTATCTTTACCTTGCCCCAAAATAAAATAAATAAAAAATAAAGTTTAAAACTAAAACCCGACTACCGATAAATCACGTTCTAAAAAGTAACAAACAAGAAAATATCAAGGATAGCCGTGGTCGTATGCCACTTACTCTAACAAAAAATACATTCTAGCGAAAAGTGGCATACGACCACGGCTATCCTTGATATTTTCTTGTTTGTTACTTTTTAGAACGTGATTTTTCGGTAGTCAGGTTTTAGTTTTATTCCATTAGTCGCCGCTCGGATGAGATGAGGTGGTGATACTTCTATTCTTTCTACGTCACCACATATAATAACATAACACATAACATAAACTCACGCCTGTACTCCCCGAAAGGGTAGGCAGAGGTGCTAGCACCCACATAAATAAATATAAATATTCCACAACACTCTACACAACGCTATCTAGACCCATGGTAAGCTTTTATAGCTTGTGTTATGGAATCTAGAATGCGGATAAACATACTTATATACTTTTTTTTTGTAAATACATACATACTATACATAGAAACGCCCAGACCAATGCAAATAGCCATATTCATGCATACAAATATTTGCACTGAGCGGGAATCGAACCCGCGCCTCCTGCGTGGCAGTCGCATGCACTACCACCACGCCACAGAGGCTGTCAGTTTCGCCAGTTTATGTTTTAGGTCCCAATGTAATAGGTGGCGAGCCTATTGCCATTAACCGGGCACTTATAAACCTGCGATAAATACACACATAACTTCGAAAAGCATCGAAAAGTCATTGGTGTGTGCCATGGTAAATCTGGGATCGAACCCGAGACCTCGTCTCAGCAGTCCATTACCCATACCACTAGGCTACCACATATAATAACATACTGATATTGTTCCAGACGCAAAACCAAGAAGTACTCATCGACCGCGGACTTGTCTCCAGCTAAAATGGCCCTTCACACCGTCACCAGGACTGTCAGGAATAGTGACAATGATGTAAGGAAATTTTATTATCATTTAATTGTCATCCTCATAACGATTCCCAAAAAAAAAGATAAAACTACCCTTCCACTAGGAAAGGCAGGTATAATCCTTTCCAGGGTCCCAAAGGGTAAAAATGGAACCCTATCACTAAGACTTCTGTCTGCCACCAGGCTGTATCTTTTTTTTTACATTCTACACAACGCTATCTAGACCCAAAGTAAGCTTAATTAGTTTGTGTTTTGGAATCTAGAATGCTGATAAACATACTTAGATACTTTTTTTGTTTACCTACATATTTTACACAGAAACGCAAACTCCAATGCAGATAGCCATATTCAAGTATACAAATACCAACTTTTGCCCGCGGCTCCGCCCGCGTGGATGTCGGTTATCGCGATCAAACATAGCCTATGTCCTTTCTCGTGGTCTAATCTACCCCTATACCAAATTTCATCAAAATCCGTTCAGTGGTTTAGGCGTGAAAGTTTAACATACAGACAGACAGACAGAGTTACTTTCGCATTTATAATATTAGTATGGATTTGCACTGAGCTGTGATCGAACCCGCGCCTCCTGAGTGGCAGTCGCGTGCACTACCGCCAAACCACAGAGGCTGTCTCTCAAGTACCAAGAAAGCTATCTTCCTTCATAATTTATTACCACAAACGGTCTCTTCTCGAACTCATTATCCTTAGTTTTTGCCCTTTATTTGCTGTGTAATAAAAAGTTATATCTATCTTTGGTTTCCAGGAAGTACGAAGGCCGTTTATCGCAGCCCATTTCCATGGGAATACGTCACACATGAACCAACAAACACACGAGCATTACAAAGGTAGATATAGTATCTTTTTTACGAGTATGTGTTCTCAGGACTATGCTTTCTTGATAAGGATGGAGAGGAGATCGTAAACGTATCCATGACAGCATACATTGCAAACGATAGCACGAAGAATCGGTAGCTTAGTGATTAAGTCGTTGGACTTTCGATCGAAAGGTCTCGAATTTGAATCCTGGGCTTTAAGCTACTATCGTGAACTCTGCTTGCTTCTTCTCCTCAATTTAATATGGTCTTTATGGACAAAGTCTGTGCTAGAACTTCGTCAATTAATCAGCAGGTATAAATACCATTTTGCAGATAAGCTCTGAGGATGTAGGTCTGGTGAGGCCTGGGGCCATACACCCCAAGTTAAATTAAATATTAAAATTATTTGACTAAATCATTTAAGCTTTAATACTGGCTTACAATTTACGAAATCCTAATTAATTATACATCCTAAGAACATTCAAATCGCATAAATTGAAACAAAAGAAAATAATTAGCTCTTGATAAATTAGTAAGGCCAGACCGAGTGATTAATATTTAAATGCCTTGAATTCGAATATGAAGAAAGCGGTCAAGTGCGAGATGGACTCACTCATTGAGTGTTCCGTACATAAATGTATTAAGGTATTACAGACCTGGTTATTATTTGACAAACTTCACTTCATCCGATACGCTCCATGAGATAGGGGAAAATTTATTGATTAAATTCGTATCGCATCGCATTTTTGTGATGTAGATTTTCATAATTTTCCGTTTCCTGATGATTGAAAACCTTGCTTCATGATACAATGGAAAGTGCTCTATTAGTTTTGAGTCCTTTACAAGTACCTAAATAGTCTAAACATGTCTTTTAATTACGTTGATTGATATTTTTTTATAACAGCTGCAAGAGTTCTCACGCAACAGAGAAAAAGGGTTCTGACAGATGGACGGATAGATAGACAAACAGACAAACAAAAAACGAAACAGTACCCTAAAATTGTCCGAATATTAATAAATTACAGTACAAAGTATATACTCGTAAATGTTTTATTAAAAAACGTCTGTTTGCTTAATGTTTAATATTTGCTAAGTACCTCAAAAGAAAAGGTATTCTTCTAGAAACAATGAAATATTAAAGTTTTTATTAGCAAGAAAAGAGGTCAACCACAAAATGTAAATATGCTTTGTTGGCAGGGGATAAGGGACTTTATTTCCAGGAGCTAAGGGACTTTACAAAGTACAGTCGGCAAAGAGATACTTAAGTTTTTTTTTCAAGAAAGAAGAAGCAAGAAAAATGATTTTATTATGACATGCTGCAGTACATAAAACTTACCTTACCTAATTTTAATTTTTTCTACAACTTCATCTTAAAACCAATTATTAACATAGATTTTTGTATTGGCAACCCTGACCATCATTCCTTTCTGCAACCATTTAAATACACAACTTTACAGGGGAAAGTAGGTACAATTTACCTTCTTTGCTGACTATACAGTCGTCTAAGAAGCCGCGAAATTTACTCGTGTCAACGAATGCATATACATTATACAGGGTGATTCTTTTGAAAGGGGACAGTACGAGCAGATACCATAACCGTTGTAGTTACAGTAAAATGTTCTTAGGAGACGTCCCTCACTTTTTGAGATATTTTGAACAGTATTCACAGCTGTATCTAAAGTACAGGTTCAAAGTAAAGTTAAATAGGGTTCAACAAAAATCTTTAGAGCCCAAACCAGACAAGCTGGTATACTTGACCGACGAGGACCTAGTAAAGGCTTTCTTCTAGCTAGAGAGTCAGAAGACATCCTCACGTCACGGGTTTTTTCGATGCACCTAGATTGACACTCGGTTTAAGGAAGAGAACTTAAGAAATGCAATTACAGATTTATGCACCTTCCAAAGATGTTTTTTTTATGTAAAGGAAACGGCAATTTGACTTCACCTCGCCTGATGGTAAGCTAAAGACAAAGTTTCGAAAAGCGGGTCACCATCGTAAACATGTACAATGTTAGCAGTGGTGGCACTCAGTTTGATGGCCTCATCAGATGCCTTTTCACGCCCCACTTAAAGGACCCGGGACTGTAGGAAGAAGGAAACACGTGAGCTGGCATGGAGTTCCAGGTCTTAATGGTCCGGCATAGGAATGAGTCACTATCAAATGTACTAAAAATACCTTCCTTTGTTTTACAGGCAACGGATTAGTCCGCGTAAATCATGGAGCTCACCACGACGTGTGGTACCCTTCCCAGTGGACAGCAGCGTCCCCTAGCGGCCACCCAACGCTCACAACGAACGGCCACGTGCAGGTGCACCATACAGGGGTTTACCTGGTTTATGTGCAGGTGAGGTTTATACAAACACATCTGAAGGCAAGGGATTGAGTCAAGGCTGATTTTCAGATTTGCATACATTAACATTGAAGCAATATGACTTGCATCATCTAAACCGAATACATTCTTGCTCCAAACTATTTTTGCACGTTGTTGGTAATTGTAAGTAGGTATTTAATTTTCATTCAATTTTTAACAAGTATTCGTGTGCAAACAGTTACTTACATTTTAAAGTCAATTATTGCGCTCCATATTACGCTCTATTATCTGGGTGATTTTCAACAAGTGATTTTTTTGTATCATTTCGGTGAGATTTTTGTATTACAATGTCTTGTTAATATATTTTGTAACGAAAATAAACTTTAATCTTATTTGTAACATATGCGTGAGTGGACATCATGTAACATCAAAACTTACTGAAATATTTAAGATTGAATTTTTGGGAGCCCACAGAAATGAAAAGTGTCCACTGAAATGATAAATCGTCCACCGAAATGACTAGACTGTGCACCGGAATGAAATTAGCCCACTGAAATGATACAGCCAAGTACATCATTTATTTTTTAGGAGGATTCCGTAGATTTTCTGAAACGAATCTAAATAAATTCCATAGAGATATCACTAGACTGTATTTATGATATTTATTAAAGATAAGATCAAACTATTATATTACAGAAAAAAAGTTAATTTTTTTAAAGTCAATTTCACTTTACCTCGACTGATGGTAAGCTAAAAGCAAAGTCTCGGAAAGGGGGTCACCATCGTAAACATGTACCATGTTAACAGTAGTGGCACTCAGCTTGACGGCCTTGTCAGATGCCTTTTCACGCCCCGCTTAAGGGCCCGGGACTGATTAGAATAGCTCATCAGAATATTCACCGTGGTGGAGACGGTAGAATACTGCCAAAGACGCAACATCTCTACGCATCTGCAAAAGCTCGAGGAAGTTCGTGACCTCAGGATTCCCAATGATGTGGACTGCACGTTGCAGCGACCTGTCGAGAGCATCTAGTAAGTACTTTGCGTAGCCATCCCAGAGATGCGAGCAGTATTCCACGTAGGAACGAATTTGAGTCTTGTATGAAGACGCCGCTGCTGCGAGCTCCGAGGTTACGCTAGGCTGTTTTGATGCCTTTTTTCCGCGATTTCACACTGCTTGGCCGCAGGATGTGCGTGATAACTCCCGTGTAAGGTGCTGTCGTTTGCATAGCAATTAATGCTACCGTTAGAAAGCATCATTGATATGCAGAAGAAAGAGAGTGGGCGATAAGACGGAACCCTGCGGCGCGCTAGCATTCACCTGCAAGAACTCCGAAGCTCGTCCATCACAAAAGACGCGAATACGGTGCTCCTGCAGGACGCTTGCAACCCAGTTGCACGATCTGGGAGGCAGGCCAAAGGTTGGTAGCTTGAAAAGCAGCGATGTGTGCCATACCCTATTGAACCCTAAGCTGTGGCGATGTCAATACGATATTGCCAGTGACTCAAATCGTGAGATATAAAAGGCCCGGGGGCGTGCGGATTATTTTGTATTAATATATATTTGTCTTAGTGAACTGAAGCTCGTCTAACGCAGCAGCACCCCGTGCTATCGTCAAAATTCATCCAAGAAACGTGTACTGCGTGTATAGAGCACATTTTAGGTCCCAGATATATGTCTCAAGCAATAATGAGATCATTTTGAGTACTTCGCTACTCAATGTCGATCTGTGCGCATCGCACTGGCATTCCTGGGCCGCTTTTCTGCTATGGTGACAGGCGGCTACCATTGTCACACACCAAGTCTACGGTCCTGCAGGACAGAGGTCATTGAGCTACCTCCTATGTTACGCCGTGCGCCGCCTGAGTCCTCGGTCGCATCACAGTGATAGCACTAAGTCGGCTCCTTCTGTACCAGAACCAGGTGATCCCCCAAACGTCGTTTTGCGGAGATCACCGGTGTCATCAGTACGTCAAACATAATCTTTTCACATGGAGTGCTCGCATGATAAGTCTGCGCGTGAATGTTTATAGTGGATTTAAGGACAGGTATTTTTTGGGTATATTAATAGTTAGAGATGTTTAAAAAAAAGTCAAAAACGAACAATATTTAAAGTAAAAGTTTTCTATTCCCGTCTTTTTTCATTAAAAGTATCAAGTAAAGAACTTTTCAATTTTTTTTTCAAGAACAAAATTTGAGCTTCGCCATTCGATATTTAAAATTGATGACTATTATACTCACACGAAGACAAGGCTGAATAGCAAAGCGACCTCTCTGGTCTTTGGACTGAATGCATGATGTCTATTGCCAGTATGAAGGTTAGATGTACGCGAACTTTTTTAAAGAAAAAAGTGTTTTTTTTGTAATTACTTACAGCCCTAGGGCTTTTCTAGCTACATTATTACCCGAGAGCGCTAATAAATCACCTACAAGCCCCATTTGGAGGTAATAATAACCTACTTATCGAATATGAGAGATGTAAAAATATTATATTGATCTGGTTCTTAGCATTCCATGGATTCACCGTGCGGTCGCCGGGTCCATGGCGTGGTACAGAGAGGAACACTGTGACGGCGCCTGGGACTTGCGACCCAGGTGTAGGTTTAGGGTGGCCACCTTGTGATGCATCAGCGCTCACCTCCACCGTCAGTCGTGTTCCCCCCTCTACCTTTCCAAATTTGGTAAGATCCTATCAACGCCGTTTTAGATATTCGTTTGAGTAAAGAGCTTACTGAAGCTCTTGGCAATTCGAGGTCTTTAAATAAGTTATACAGGGATTTAGCTGGAATTCCCCTTGCTCCTACTTCCACGGCGTAGAGTTTAACCACATAGCCATTTTTGGTTAACTCGTTTAAACTTAACCATATTTAAAAAAACCCTACTTATGCTGAAAATATCGAAACAACTTTGATAGCAGGTCGTACCCATTTGCAAACCATAAACTGGAAACCTAGAGGACAGTTTCATGCCCCTACTGCGTACGCCGCAGCAGACGATGGCTACCAGGGCCATTAGCTACTGCCCGATAACCTTCGTCGTGACGAGTCTTCTGGCCGGATCGCCACCGTGGATCCTACAATCTAGGGCCCTTTCAGTGCTATATCGGTTCCGAAAGGAGGCGCGGATGCGGGGATACGATCCCGAGCCTGAATATATTCGGGCCGAGAAATCCCGGCCTCACATGGATATGGTGGCGGAGTGGGAACGACGACTTAAGTAAGTTGTCGTAGCGGCCATACCAATCATGGGGGGAGAGACTAGAGAGGCCACATGGCAGCCCCTCGTATCGACTGACGCAAATGATCACTGGGCACGGGTGCTTCGGGTGGGATCTGCGTCTGATCGTTGAGGAGCTATCGTCTGGGTGCTATCACTGCGACACAAGCGAGGACTCAGGACTTTTTTCTAACCTTTCCTTTCTGGTCTGTAGCTTAGGTCCAATCCAAATCATAATTTTTAAACATTGAACATCACATTATCGTTGAAAATACACATTGTCTAGAAGTAAGTACATCTATTATCCATTTTCTAACAAGATATTTTAAACTGTTTTTTTTTATTGTATTGTGATAAATAAAAGAAAAAAAAAACAAATATTAACACATCAAATTAATCCCAAATATCGAACCTACAATATCTAGAATTATCTCACCAAATTTTTATGATTCAATCTTAGACTCAAGGATCTCTAAAACTTATGATTTTATCATTTCTAAGTTAAATTTCATTTAAGTGGACTGTTGTCGGTATTACAGTCCACCGAATCCACTGAAATGATAACACCGAGGTGATAAAAATAATAAGTTTTACATTTAACTCTGATATTAGAATTAATATTAAAATGTCAACACTGCTGTAACAAAACATATCTTACGGCGAATTTAAAACACAATTTTGAAATAAATTGAATGAACCTAACACGAGCTATAACGGCCACAGAAATGACACTATTTTTGTCCCCATATCACTGAAATGATATACTTACTTTTCGGCGGGAATCCACGATGATTTTGTGACGCGTTCGTGCGCTCCAACGAATGGAGGTGGCCTGACTCGAAGTAAGGAAAGGCACGGGGGGCGCAAAAACGCTATGTTGACGAAGTTACTCTACTAAAACTTACTGTCCACCAAAATGATAACTTTTTACAGGACAAAAGTAGACTGTTTAATACAATGTATAAGAAATAAGATAAACAAACAATATTCGTTTTTTTCTATGGGTCATATTATAATTTATTCATACAAAATTCGATTTTAGTCCAAATGTTAAATACAACTGCAGGGCAAGATATTTTACGAGTGAAATTCGATTCAGGACAGGTCACCGAAATGATAAAATGACACTTTGTAATTATTTTTTTTTATGTAATAGAGGACATTACTCAACAATTTTTTTTGCCATGGTAGAGAAGTACCTATTATACTATGAAAAGTAATCAAAATCGTAAAACCAACACATTGCACTACCGTTCTCAGGCTTGCCGTGTATTTTTTTCGCTTTTGCTATTCACCCATCTATTCTGTGGCCATATGTTGCATTACATTGAGTGATACTTTTTATTTTCGGCTTAAACTGTAATAAAGAAACTCAATTTTCCTTATAAAATGTTGTTCAAAATGTAGTCTTGATCTAATTGCAATCGCCTAAATGTGAAAAAGTGTAGTCTCCTAACACAATTTTTAAGAAAGATTTGGACCGTAGTTAATACGAAATAGCTACTGTTCAAATTAAATCAAAAATATCTGCCATCGAATATTGAAAAATATTTTATCAGCTAAATTATTACCATCAAGCTCGTGAATGTTTTACGACCTGTAATTGTATTTCGAGTGAAATATATGGTGGAATAAATTCTCAGAATACAATATTTCATATTACAGTTTTCAGTAAACATAATTATTACAGAAAGGTACCTAAAGCCAACAGCAATTAGTTTGTTCAAAAGGCGAAGTTAATCGAGTGTCTGAATCTTTGTACTGAGATGGTTCGTGAAGATTTATTGTTCAATTTATATCCACTAATTCTGATAAAGTGGGTCTTATATTTGATTTCATTTTAGACTTTCGAGTTTGAATTTATGATCTACTTTGTTTTTTTATTTCTTAAGTGAACAAATTCTGTCTCTAAATGCAGTTATTTTTTTACTTTTCACTACTTATTTGGTTTTGAACTACCTCCTACTAACCTAATAAATACTTACTTTCATCCATTTTTATTTCAACATCTTCATTTGCCTGCCTTTGCAACAATTATAAGTCGTTGCAATAATATCATTCTCCTTTCATTCATACATCCTTTAACTATTACTTAGCAAATAAAAGCCAGGAATTAACTAATTTGTTTCTTTTCCAACAGATCTACTACCTTGACGACCATGACGTGATCTCCTGGGTTCTCCACCGTACTGGCCTTGGTATCGAAGGTCGGGAGAAAGTAATGCAATGTGCCCAATCCACACATTCAAATGGATCCGAAAAGGCTAACTCCTGCTTCTCTGCTTCTGCTGTGTTCCTCAATAAAAACGATAGGCTCACTGTTAGAAACACAGGAGGAGACAGGCACTCGTTGATGCAACCGGAGAAGAGCTTTATCGGTCTTATCAAACTCGCCGATGCAGAGGATCCCAACCAGGACTTTTAGACCTTCTCAGATTGGAGAAGTTTTAAAAGCATCTCTATTATTAAGGTGTAGGTAACAGTTATTTGGTCAAGTAGACCAGTCGGTGCAATAGTAAATTCTGGTCTCATCTAACCATGACAAGGGTTGTGTCAGGAATTGTAAAAACACTTCTGTGAATATCAAATAGTGTTGATATCTTTTTCATGTGTTGAGTACAAATATATAAATTTGATTTTCTGGAACTTAGGTATGGGAATATTCTAATTTGAATAGTAATGGTTTTCGTCTGAATATGTATGTAGTCTTAAATATGTAGCAGCAGCTTTTAATCCATAAGCATATTATCTCCTGGCTACTTACGAAAAAATTGTCCTAAGTTAACGTTGTAGTTCCAGCAGGCAATGTAGTTAGGCCTAGTTAGGCATACATGACCTACACTACTCATATTATGAATGCAACTATAAATTATATACACATTATTATGATAAGTTCAAATAAAAACGGTTATCAAACATACAGAAACGTGATAATATTATTATAGTCAAAAAGTGCCATTGTAATGGGTTTTAAGAAGTGGTAATTATAGGAACAAATTATTATTAGTATTTTTGAGGTGTCTTATCATTCATTGAATATAAAAACGAGCAACATTAAGTACCCGTGTTGCCATATTACTATGGTAGAAATGTGTTTATGGTAATTTTATACTATTTTGATACCTTTATTTTTTAAGAAATATCGTAAACCCTTTTTAAATATTTTAATAGTGTTTTGTTGTTTTAAAACAATTGTGTATTTTTACATGTATCTTAGTAATAATATCAATCAAGATCTGTTATACCATTGATATTGTAAGTACCTACTAACGTTAAAACATAAAGTAATTTATTTGTACGTAAATAGGTATACTCGTTTAATTTAGAAATGAAATGCAACGACGCATTTTCAATATTAATGTTTGGTAAGGTGCGAAAATAAAATCTTATTACCTTTAAACAGTTGAGTTTTATTGAATATGAATTGAACAAGATCCCTTGGATGCTGCTGAACAATTCTGTTCGCTCAGCTATGCTACTCAAGCAAAGCACTGTATCTAGATCATACGTATTAGACTAAGTAAATGTTTGTAAACGGACCAAAAAAATGCCCACTGAGTTTCTTGCTAGAGTCTTCTCAGGTCTGGGCCGCGCTTCGAACCGGTGGTCCATTTGCTAAACTAGTATTTAATAATTATTTCATATAGACGTTTTGTAAGTCCGATTTAATGGTCTGTGCGTCTGTGTTTTTTGACTTTGACTTTGAATCTGCCTGGAATGCCTAGGCATTCCACTAGAGCTTCTCTCAAGCTCTAGAGCTTGCGGAACTGCACTTTGAAGAACCCACCGAGTGCCGAAAGGAGTTAAAATATAATTAATCGATCGTAGTGAAATCATCAGTGGCTTTTATGATAGTTGATTAGTACTATCTGGTGGCAAATTTAAGCAACTTTTTATTGTTGCACTCATAGATTTACTATCAACGCAATGACGAAGCCACTTAAATAGTTTTATGGAACTCACAGAAAGCTTTCATTACCTACATTGGTCTGTCTCGATGTTGTTATTCTCACAGTATAACGACTAAGATTACTTGTTATGGTGAGGTTCCCTACAACACGATTCCCGCCAGCTCTGCAAAGGGAAGCCGTGGTAGAAAATTTTACATTTACGCAACAATATTTCCATCAGCTAGTCTTTTAAAAATTTTCACCCTTCGCCACTGTGTTATATTGTGATATTATTCTAGGTTTTGTTGTGAGCCGCTATGATACCTACATAATATGTTTCCGGCAAAACCTGATTTCATTTTAGTACTAAGTTATTGCAAATTTCTTCAAAATGCTTCACTCAAATCACTACATAGTCTATAGCAAAGTCACTTTCCGCGTTTGTCCGTCCTTATGTATGCTTATATCTTTAAAACTACGCTACGGATTTTGACGCGTTTTTTTAAATATATAGAGTATTTTTTTTTTTATAGCATTTATTATGCTAACTTTTAAGTTCGAAAATCATTGGAAAAAATGATTATATAGAGTAATTCAAGAGGAAGGTATTTGCGGTAGCCTATTGGTATGGGTAATGGACTGCTGAGACGAGGTCTCGGGTTCGATCTCAGGTTTACCATGGCACACACCAATGACTTTTCGATGCTTTTCGAAGTTATGTGTGTATTTATCGCAGGTTTATAAGTGCCCGGTTAATGGCAATAGGCTCGCCACCTATTACATTGGGACCTAAACATAAACTGGCGAAATGTGGGTGCTAGCACCTCTGCCTACCCCTTCGGGGAATACAGGCGTGTATTTATGTTAAGTTATGGTTCATATGTATAATAAATTCTTAATATAGTAGACAGTGCAGCGAGAACGGGATCTGACGCCACGCGGGCGGATAAAAATTGGCGGATAAGATCGGAATTTGTTATATTGCTTACGTCATAAATAATTCTCTACACGGTTCACGTAGCGTTAAACCTTGTTGCGTTGGGTGCCCAATATGGGCGGACACCCTGACGGTCCACAATGCGCGTCTGCTGCGTGGGCCGCATGCACATGCTATATCGGTATCGAAAGGAGGCGCGGGACCGGGGACGGGAACCCAAGCCTGATGAAATTCGGGCCGTGAGGTCTCAGCTCCACAGGGACATGGTAGCGGAATGGGAGCTACGACTTGGGCGACCAAGCGCAGGGCACGCCGTAATAGCGGCGGTAAGACCCATCATGGAAGAGTGGCTAGAGAGGCCACACGGCAGCCTCTCGTACCGGCTGACGCAGGTGATTACCGGACACGGGTGTTTCGGGAGTTACCTGTGTCGGATCCGGAAGGAGCCAACGTCCGAGTGCCATCACTGTGATGCGAGCGAGGACACAGAGCTGCACACGCTGACCAAGTGCCCGGCGTGGGACACGCCGAGGCGGGTCCTAGTGGCGGCTCTGGGGGTGGGAGTCCTCACACTCGCCACGTTGCTCACAGCGATGGTAAGATGCGCGAACGCTTGGGGTGCGGCTGTCTCCTTCTGCGAGCAAGTAATGCTCGAGAAGGAGGCGGCTGGTCAGGTTCGGACGAGACTCCGGGCCCGGACCCGGAGTCTAGTCCGAACCCGACCGGCCCGCGAAGCCCGCGCAGAGCAAAGGCGAACCGGACGTCGGAGGTCGCAGAACGACCTCCGTCCTCCATGAGCGCTGGTCGGGGGTGACCGGTGGAGCCGCCTGTCACCCTAGCAGAAGCAGGCCGCAGCGGCGGCGCCAAATGCGCCTCCCCGTAACCGGGGCTAGATGGGGACACTGTGGTCCCCACAACCCGAAGGGTGGCCCCCTTCGAAAGAGATGGTCCTGGGTCTGCCGGGGTGCGAGAGATATGCTTTTGGCAATCTCACCTCCAGCAACCAAGGACCCAAGACGGCGTGCGTTTTAGTCGGTTCGAGTCCGACATAACCGACTCCACCGGCTCCGTGGGGGTGGTATCCGTGGGGATTTTTCGCAAGATAAAAAAAAAACCTTGTTGCGTGGTACTTTCTACTTACACCTCGCTCTAGGAATACTTTTTTATACCACCTAGGTGGCAGACAAGCATACCGCCAGCCTGATGGAAAGTGGTTACCGTGTTCTTAGAACGTATTCAACACAAAGGACGTTACACTCGTTGTGCTGACCCTGAAACAAACCTTCTAGTGCCCCACTTGAAGAATCCCATATTGTAGTCGCTTGGGAAAACCACAACAGGGATTCATTCCACAACTTTGAGCGTGTGTGGGATGAAGTTTCTTTCATAACGCATAGTGCGCACCGTTTTCGGTAGCCAAAAAGTTTTCCAAAAAGATATACATACCTACAATCTTTTAATCTTCTTCACCTAACCTCCTTGTACACTCCAAAAATACTACACCACCGGTTTTCAAATAATTTTAAATACCTTTTATGTTGCGTCTACACGATTCGACGATGAGCGACGGAAGTGGCGAGAGAAGTCGTGTGGATAGCATATTCGTCATGCCGCGAACGTAGCCGCGAATATTGCCGCGAGGGTCAGATTCACGGCGCGAGTTAAAGGAGTGGCAACACAAGCGCGATGGACCATCTACACATTCACGTTGAACACACACTAAGGAACACAAGTACTAGAGTACTTTTGTATGTATTCAATGCAAGGCCTAAATACCTACTGTGAGTGTGTGTGTTTGTGTGGCTGTTGCACGACGCGATTATGAACATCATGATGACACGAGCGTGTGGAGACTAGGACATTACTCGCGCGAATATTTCCGGCAACATGATGAGCAATGACTGGAGGGCCGGTTACGTCGGGCGGGCATCAACTGTTATTTAAATTATACCTTTTAGATCTTTTGTTATTATTTTAACAAAGGTTTTCCTTTCTCAAAAGGTAAAAGAAAAAGTTACAGCTGTTTTATACCAATACATGGAATAATCGAATTCCCATTAGCATTTCTTAGAACGTATCAAAAAGCAATTTACTTTATTTTTAAAAGGTTTTTTTGTATAAGTGAGGCGACTGAAACGTCTTTAATAAAATATTCTAAGAAATGTAAAGAATAAACCCGAATAAAAGGCCCTTCGACCCTTAGTAAGCGCCTGGGGGCAAATGTCATGGCAGAGGTGGGTTATAAGTCTGATAAATTGTTCATATCGAAATAACGTAAGTACTCAGATGAAAGACCGAATAATACTTGTCTGTGCCCCTAGCTCTATTTAGATAATGCATGCTGTGTTCACATCCAGAAGGACTGAGACTACCTTCACTTAAGATTTCGCATGTTGAACTTGTAATTATGTGGTGTGTGTCCAGTTTAGTGAACCAATAAAAAAAAAGAATATTTGCAAAAATTAAGTAGGTACAATAACTTGTAATTTCAATGCTGCACCAGAACTTAGTGAAATTCGTCAGTTAATCAGGAGTTGTATGTGAGGTTAGTTAAAGGCCTTGAAATTGTTGTGGGGCCCCGTGCACTCTCTTTTTCTAGTCACGAAAAAGTTTTATCACAAAATGTTACATTATATAGAGTGAGTACATTACTGGGATGTTCACAACGGAACACCCTATATTTACCTTCGTAACAAAACGAAGAAGTGCTCGCTTTATTAAAGGAACAGCGTTTATTAAATACTAAAAGGATTTATTCTCACACCGCAATCGTACTTACAGTGCCGCTAAAATTCTTATTACATTGGTAACGTAATTGCCTGAAACATCCAATTCGAGCGGTCTTTTTATGAACCTGTAACCATAAAATATTCAGGCATTGATTGGATCGTAACATTTCTGACGTTTTGACAACTTTTGACAACAACTGTAAGTGCCGTTTTAATGGTCTATTGGGTCTATACAGATTTTTTACTTTGCTAACAGGAGATCCTACTAATATTATTATAAAACAACTGTAGCTAAGATAGAATTATGGAAATCTGCTAAATAGGCTATTTGACAAAAAAAAAATTACTTTCGAAAAATGACCCTTTTCTTATAATATAATGAACTGTAAAAGTAAAATTTTCGTACGACACATAGTTTTCAAGTTAATTGATTTTGTAAAATTCAATTTATCGCGCCGCCCGAAAACGCTCCATACAAAATCGCACGATATTGTGACGTCACGCTTCGGTAGCGCGTAGTGCAAATGTATGGAGTGCAAGAGAATATTGCATTTATCTCGTTCTACGTTGCGTTTACACGTATATAGTTCATAATAAAAGTTATTTAAAATTTAATGAGGAATCTAAAAAGTTATATATTTGAATTAAATTTGATTGTTTATATTTTGACTTTTTTTGGCAATTTCAACTAATGAAAAGTCATAGTTTCAGTTTAGATATGCAATATTTTATTTTGCTAAGCATATTTTTTCAGAACAAGCTAACATATTAAGCAGTATTGGGAAGAATCGACGACTTAGTCAAATAGCCCATTATAGAATTCTGATCCCGTTCCTGCAACTCATGTGGCCCTATTCTAGGGTTATAGAGCCTTTGTTTAATTCCAGAATTATTTTTAATAAAAGGACACGTCAATTTGACTTCACCTTGCCTAATGGTAAGCTAAAGGCAAAGTCGGAAAGAGGGTCACCATCGTAAACATGTACCAGGTTAACAATGGTGATGGCCTCATCAGATGCCTTTTCACGCCCCGCTTAAAGGACCCGGGACTGTAGAAGAAGGAAACACGTGAGCTGGCAGGGAGTTCCAGGTCTTAATGGTGCGGCATAGGAATGATACACCTTGGATCTAGAAGGTATATTCCGGATCATATGCGAGTGACATCTAAGACCTGCACGTGTTGTCCTGTCTAGAAAGTATTTTGCGGAGCCATCCCAGACCAGAATTCACGTAGGAACTAATTTGGGTCTTGTATAGATGACACCGCTGCTCCGGCGTGAAAAAACGTCTCACTCTGTTCAGGACTCCGAGTTTACGCGAGGCTGTTTTGATGATGCTTTCAATGTAGTCCAGACTAGATCCTGTAACAAATTTCAGTCAGACCCATCGAGTTCTTCGAGCGTGATTGAGTATCAAAAATCCAGTCTACTTTTTTTTTCGTGCGGAAATCCCCTCGGATACCCCCCCTGCCGGAGCCGGAAGGGGAGGTTATGTCGGACTCGAACCGACTAAAACCGCACGCCGACTGTGGGTCTTGGTGCTAGGCCGGAGGTGAGGTTGTCATAGACATATCCCTCGCACCCCGGCTGACCCAGGGCCATCCCTTACGGTCTGGCCCTCCTCAGGAGGGGGGACAACGGTGTCCCCCAACTCACCCCCGGAATGGGGAGGAGCGCTATTCAGCGCGCCGCCACCGTGGCCTGCTTCTGCTGGGGTGAAAGGCGGCTCCACCCGTCACCCCCAGGCCCGCGCTCATGGGGGACGGAGGTCAGTCAGTGCCCTCCGACGCCCGAGTTGCATGCGCGCGCGGGCGGCGCGATCCGCGAGTCTTTCTCGCTCGCGCCGCCTCTCCCGCTCCGCCGTCTCCTTCACGACCATTACCTGCTCGCTGAAGGAGACGTCGGCCGCCCACGCGTCCGCGCAACGGACCATTGCTGTGAGCAGGGTGGCGAGGGTGAGAACTCTCACTCCCAGGGCCGCCACTAGCTCCCGCCTCGGTCCGGCCCATGCCGGACAAAATCCAGTCTACTGACTAAACACAGGCCTCTCACAGTGCCCAAGTATCAATTTAATGTTACTCTTAAAAGATCAACAGCATTTCCTTGCAATTTACTCGTGAAAGGTGCCTTTGCCTGCATACCTATATCTCGTTTTATAAATTGGCAAGCAATTCTCCTATCTCTACATGTCACCGCTCCACGCTCCCTTATAAATTCACGCCACATTAATATTCATTCGTATTTGCATGCATGATATAATTGAAATGAAATGCAGCTCGTGTACGCGTTCATGATTCTGTGCTACACCGCCGAGCGCCGGCCGCTTATAATGTCAATCAAATGAAGCGCGCACAAGCAATTTCATTAAAACGAGTTGGCATTTGCGGTCGCAATGCTGAAAGTACACCCACGTAGAATCGTTCTAAAGAGCCCTGTGTGTGTATGTGTGAGTGTGTGTGTGCGTGTGTGTGTATGAGTCTGACTTTGGAGCTTTGAAGACGCCTGCTGAAATTTTATTCATTTTTTGGACAGAAAAATGCAATATATTTTATCCTTGTTCCTACTATCTTGCTAATATTGTAAATGTTTATTAGTAATACATATTGAGAACACTTTTATGTAACATACAAAACCTTTGCTAAATGTAAACCTATGAGAATGCCGTAAGGCGAAACCGGTCAGGTTCAATATAATAAATACAGTGGAAAAAGAAGTACAAGTGTTTTCAATATGTGTAACAATAAATTCCACTAAGTGCCATCAATCAACAGTATAAATAGTTTATTAGTAAGTTTTAAGTTCATTGAGTACCTACCTATCCATATTCATTATCTGAGAGTGTTTTGTTTTTAACCTTTACGTGAGACGCTGATATTTGCGTGAGTAAAACTATTGTGTAACCTATAGTCAAAAATAACATAACTGATTTAATAAAAGGGCCCTTTTCATTGCTAATGAATTGGGTATTCTACTGACTAGTCAAATTAGTTACTTTTTACTAAACGTCAAAACGATAAGTTACAAGGTAACTTGTATGAAAAAAGATTTCGTGACGTCATAAAAATTATCAGTCAAATCAGTTACTACTAAAGGTTGGGTAGATGATTAAAAATAAATAAAAACTATAAAATAAAAACTAACGTAATTTTTACTGCTCTTTTACCATTCTTAATTTAATAAGCTCGGTTAGACAATTTATTTTAACTGTGTAATCTGTGGCGTGGCGGTAGTGCATGCATATATAATATGTATATATTTACAAAAAAAAGTATATAAGTAAGTTTATCCGCATTCTAGATTCCATAACACAAGCTATAAAAGCTTACCATGGGTCTAGATGCGTTGTGTAGAATTTTGTGGAATATTTATTATAAAAAAAAAAAAAAGAAATAGGATAATACCCAATTATGAGAGATTTGAACAGTCTGATCAAAACACCAGCAGAGTTCATTTACACGACACCGAAGATCAGTATCGTGCTTGTCTATCTGCAGAGATAAAGTAGGTATAAGTGAAACCAATTATATCATCGAATATATTGTTAAGGTGGTCGTGCTCGGGGCGAGAAAAAGGGTCGCGTTGTATAGGTTTTAAAGCTTCATCTCTTTCTCGACCGGGACAGAAGGCCTAGGGGGCTATTTCGGAGACGACCCAGGGTCAGCCAGGGTACTTGAGAAATATCTTACAACCACAACGTGTTGTTTTAGTAGATTCGAGTCCAATATAACCAATAAAGACTATTGTCATAGTAGCTATATATGTGTATAATACAAATGTACAATAGTACCCTCTAGTGTGCCTACCACCTCCCTAATATGGAGCTGTAAGCTGTTTTTCTTTTGCATTTACAATAAATATATCGCACATCCTCTAAAAAAGTGTCATAAAACAAAAAAACCAGTTTTGAGAAAAACGCGATTTAATGTATTATTTTAACTATCTGTCTCATTACTAACTAATCTTTCTTTGTTTACTACTTATAACAACAGAACCTGATAAAGGATTTATTAAGCTTGTTTCCAGAATGTAAAAAAAACGCACTCATGAAAGAAAATACGTATTTGTTAAGGAAAAAAGAAAATTTGTCCCATAATGTGACTCTTTTTCACATAACTGAACAGCGCAATTTCAAATAAAAAGCTACTTTCCTAACAGTAAAGCAAGATAAATTATTTCAGAATCACTAAATAATCAACAAAATCTTTGTAAATTTTTATAGGAACTTTTAGAATCACAAAAATAATGAAAACGTAAATCAAAGTATCACAATTAGTAAGGTATAGATATTTGGTTGAAGTGTTAAAGATATTGTGATATTTTGACTTACTTTTTCATTATTGACATCGTATAACTTAAGTAATAGACTCTAAGCTTAAAATAATCTTTTTAAACTAAATAATCAACAAAATCTTTGTATATTTTTATTATAAAAATAACGTCATATCCTATGTTATGATGGTTTTTTCAACTAAACTGAACATAAATTATGTCACATAACCTATGATGTGGCCCTTTTTAGAGTAGTCTGTAAATATTATTAGGTAAAGTTTATAAAAAAACAGTCGTAAAATGTAATACGACTGTTTTTCACTCGTCGATATATAGTAATGACAAAAATACTTACCAGAAATACTGTTTTAACACAGCTTATGACTATTTTCATGAGCGGGGGGCGCGGGTTTACGCTTCGGGAAAAACCGTCATTTGCGCCATCTTTTGACAACTATTTACAACAATGATATGGCGGTTTTATTGATCGATAGAGAAGAAAAATCCGCATCAAACTGTATTTTTATCTCAAAATGGACTTTTATTGTGATATGACAGTTTTTCAGAGGATGTGCGATATATTATTGAGTAATTTACTTATTGTATTTTGAAATAATTATGATATTTCTTTCCGCGATTATGTCACTTTCGCGTCATGTACCTATATAATTTCTTAGGAAAATAAACACCTGTATGTGACAATAGTGAAAATATTATTATGACCAGTACCTACATGGGTATTAGACCATTCCCGTGATAGACCATAATTATAAGATCATATACACAAACAAGGAATTATAGGAGAAACTCTTTGTTGACCCAGTTTTTAGGGCGCTAATGCCTTTATCACTGGCTTCATTAAAAATGACAAAGCGCAATGTCTAGTATTGTCGCCATAGTACTGTCTTATGAGTCACGGAAAGAAAACATAATAACACATGGCCCTTACTATAAAAAATTACAAGTGATAGCTTAGCTGTTACATAAAAATGTCCATACAACATTTTTACGTACAGCTGTGTATAAACCTGTGTATTTTTTATTTGTAAAAGTAGCTATGATTCCGAAACCGGCCGCATACGACACATGCAGCACATAAATTACATACATTGCTTGTAAAACTTCGATACGGATAAACGTGACTTTTGAGAAGCCGCAATGTAATACGCATATCTACTGCACGTGCGTCTGAGCGTTTTTTAAAAAAGTATTTGTAAGTACCCTTCACTTTTGCACTGTCCCGTGTATTTGAATTACAATTAAATATACACTGACGGATTCATAAACTGCATCAAAGTAATAGACGACTTTGAAATAAATATTTTAACCAAGTATGCATACTTTCTATACAGATTTAAATTGAAACCTCTAGATTGGTTCGTGAACTTTAAAACAGCGTAGGGTCATATCTTTAAGTTTAAGTTTATGTACTGGAAAGGACCTTAAGACTTTTTTTGAAGAAAAAACAGAAATTTAAGAAAAATTGGTTTAATTAAAAAATTGGTTTTAACAATAGACACAAACTTTATGCAAGGGTTTATTTGTGTTTTAATAAGGTGTAGGGTAAAGGTTGGCTTTATGGTGATAATAAGGAATAAAATGAAAAAAATATACAAAAAGTAACATTTATTATAAACGAACTTTACTTATTAGGTTAATCAGACTTTTGTTTTCAATTTTTATAAATCACAGCGACTCTAAGTCTTATACGTTAATAAAAAAAAAAAATTTAAAAAAACCTCTTGACGTTGTCAATATGGAGATACGGGGGCAATATGGTGATACCATATATGGCAATATAGTGACAAATCTATTCCGGTGCCCAATCACTGTCATCGGAGCCCTGTCTGTCACAGTTATCACACAGAAACTGTGGTGACTCAATTCCTGATGGTACCATTTGCCACAGCTCATGTACTCTACCCATACAGCTCCGTTTCTCAGCGCCACATCCTGGGAGTAGTGGACGCCACAATAATCACACATTGTACATTTGTTTGAATTTGGTGTTTTTCCCTCTTAGCTCTTAAGCTGCTTTGAAGCTAGATGAGTCATAATTTCTTCGTTTGTAGCCCTTCATATGGCACTTTCGTTTCACCAACGACTTGTTTCTGTAAGAAAAATCAACCAATTCGTAAGGTCATAAGTTGAACAATTTCAATGATAACTGTTTTTTATTTAAATATTATTATGTAATGTTTATTGCTCCACTATTTCTGCAAAACTCACTAAAATCGTGCTAAAAACAAAGTAATTATAAACTATATAACGTTGTTAATAATATGGTGATATTTACGTACTGATTATACTCCATTTTTGCACTTAATTTCGGGCGAAGCGAACGAACGGCGTCCGCCCCCGAGAACAGCGCGCGGCTGAAGGAAGGGGAGGGGCAGTAGCTTGCGTTGGGTACATTCAAAAAACGTAACAATCGCGCTGGACAATATAAGCAGAGGAAAAACCAAAATTGTCACCATATTGCCATATATCACCAATTAGCCAACCTTTACCCTATTACCCCCACGTGCCCTTATTACGGATTCTAATCGGTTCCGCATAGATTTTATAAGGGTTTTTAAAAGATCTTGCGGAATATTGTCCTATTCTTCTGAAAGTGCTGTTCTTAGTGCTGCCACTGTCGTGGGTGAAGGGTTTCTCGCATATACAGCTCTTTTTAAATTGTCCCAAACATGCTCGATGGGATTAAGATCCGGGCTGCGTGCTGGCCAATTCTTGTACGTATCACAACCTCTTCGCAATAATGTTGAACTTGTGCAGCTGCATGCGGCCGGGCATTATCCTGCATTAAAGTAAAATTTTCGCCTATGAATCCCATGTAAGGCACCACGTGATCTTCTAATATCTCTGTTATGTAGCGATGTGCTGTCAAACCCCCTCTATTACCGTTTTGACGGACCATGTCTATGAACACAAGTTCTGTTCGCCCGTTCATCGATATGCCACCCCAGACCATACATGAACCGCCTCCAAAAGGAACACGCTCCTCAATGCAACTTTGAGCATATCGCTCCCCACGTCGACGATAGACTCTTCTGCGACCATCTGCACCATATAAACAAGTCCTACACTCGTCCGTGAACAATACAGAGGCCCACTGCTCTTCTGTCCAATCCAGGTGATGACGCGCAAATCTTAAGCGAGCTTGTCTGTGAGCTGTAGACAACTTTGGACCATTTGCTGGTCTAAAAGGGGTGATATCCGCTTCCTTTAACCTTCTTCTTATTGTTCGTGCACACACGTTTACTCCACGCACTTCATTAAGCTCGGTTTTGATGTTAACTGACGTGAGGAAACGATTTCGCAGGGAAGTTATAACAATAAATCGGTCATCACGACCTGTGGTTGCTCGAGTTCTGCCTGTACCACGTCTCCTCCTGTAAGAACCTGTCTCTACAAACCTTCTGTATATTCTAGAAACCGTAGACTGGTTTAAATTTAAATTTCTACCAATCGTTCGTTGATCCAAGCCCTCCCGCACCAATGCTACAATTTGTGCCGCTTGTTCGGACGAAGTATCCATATTATGGTTCAAAAACTCTCGATGTGTTAAAAAACTAACCCAACAATTATGCTGGTAACAATAATACAATTGACAAAACAAAAAAAATCAATGAGAATCAATTTAAAACTTTGCTATAAATAACACGCAAATCTGATACTACAAGTAAATTTTCTTTTCCCGGCTATATTCATTTGTTTTACTGCAGTTCTATTTTTAAATTTAATTTTTTTTTTAAGATTAAGAGCCAGTCTTTCCATATTTATATAATTTAATCTAAAAAGTTTGCATACTTATTATAAAAAATCCTTTTAGAGTAAACCTGAACTTTGATGCAGTTTATGAGTCCGTCAGTGTATATATATATATATCTGGGTATTATTAACTTCAAATTTTAAAAATATAAACATTCTCTAAACTATTTAAAGATATTCATGTATTTGATCTATTTATCTTAATATTTAAATTATGATGATTTTTAAACACCGAGACGTGAGTTTTCAGCCTGTCCCCCATTCAATTTATTGAATGTAATGGTACGTCCACACTTGTGACACGGACAATGGACCGGACATCGTGACGTCGCTACAGTACTTCTACGCTAAGTGTGGACGGGTGAACGGCTCGACCCGTGACACCGTGACCGTGTCAGTAAACCATAAACTTAAAATGCTATCAGACAAGAGTGAGTTTTAGGTGCCAATGCATGAAGGCTGCATCGCGGTAGGTACTATATTATTTTTCAAAACTGGTGTAAAATCAAGTTTTTAAGTATAAAAAAATGGTGCATTTTTAGACTTATCGTTTTGGACAACGCACAAGTCCAATCTCCCTAGGGAGCTTCTGGTAAAGTCCCCACAACTTTGTTGAGGCAGCAATCATCTCATTCATCGTCTTCATGAGGAGGCGGTAGGCGGGAGGCGGTAGGCGGGAGGCGGTAGGCGGGAGGCGGGAGGCGTTAGGCGGGAGGCGGGAGGCGGGAGGCGGGAGGCGGTAGGCAGGAGGCGGGAGGCGGGAGGCGGGAGGCGGGAGGCGGTAGGCGGGAGGCGGGAGGCGGGAGGCGTTAGGCGGGAGGCGGGAGGCGGGAGGCGGGAGGCGGTAGGCGGGAGGCGGGAGGCGGCAGGCGGGAGGCGGGAGGCGGGAGGCGGGAGGCGGGAGGCGGGAGGCGGGAGGCGGGAGGCGGGAGGCGGGAAGCGGGAGGCGGGAGGCGGGAGGCGGGAGGCGGGAGGCGGGAGGCGGGAGGCGGGAGGCGGGTGGCGGAAGGCGGGAGGCGGGAGGCGGGAGGCGGGAGGCGGGACAAGTCACGACGTGATACACTACGCACCTCGTGTCAATATCAATGCGTGTCCGCGTGGCTGCTATGCGTGTCATTAATGCAGTGTGGACGTCATTTGTCAAGCAGACAACACCGAACATCCTTTGAAAAAATCCGACTCTGACGGATCACCTCGTGACACGTAACTTTGATCACGGATCAAAGTACACAAATCAGCGTCTACACTAGACCCGAACAGTACATCGATTCAGATTCAGATTCAGATTAATTTATTTGCATAAACATGGGTTACATGGAAGTTGTTATTGCTTGTTACGGTGCCAACATGTTGTGCCAACATGTTTTGCAGGCGTACAAAATATATTGCTAGACAAAAAAAATAATCAAATTAAATTATGAGCCAATTAAAAACATTACAATTACATCACAAAAAATATTTAAATGTCATTCATTTCAATAATTTACAAATGTCAATATAAAAAATGTCAAGTTCACAAAAATAAATTGTAATGAAAAAGTAAAAAGTAGCCAAGATTGTTTTAAAATTTATCATTAAAGAAATCCATTATGTCGTAGTAACACTTACGACATAGTAAATCCTTTAAGGTCTTTTTAAAGGGATTCATGGGTAGATCAAACTTACCTAAAACCCTTAAGGTTCTAGGTAATTTGTTGTAAATTTTAGGTGCTAGGCAGAAGATGCTCATGTTCATGAGTGTCGTTTTGGCACTTTGTATTCTTAGCCTACTGGTATCTCTTTGACTGCGTGTAGAACCATCAGCCAAACGGAGAAACAGCTCTGGATTGGATTTTACAAATAAGGCCGTTTCGTATATATATAATGACGGAAGTGTAAGGACATATTATGACAGGATATGTCACAAAATATTCTCTGCAACTATCTGTCTTTTTGAGATTAAAAATAGACCTAATACAGCGTTTTTGAGCTTTAAACATAATTTCCTTGTCGGTGGAGTTACCCCAGAAGATTATGCCATAGCGCAGGATTGATGCTACCAATCCGTGGTAGGCGGTAAGTAGGCAATCTATATTAGTGATTGGGGAAAGCTTAAATAATATATATGCCGAACTGCTAACCCTTTTACAAATGTGCTCAATGTGAGCTTTCCAATTTAGCTTCCTGTCAATAATTACGCCAAGAACACCGTAACACCGTACATTGTCTTGACGTTTGTTCCGTGTCTGACATTTCCTTTGAGTGTTCGGTATGGATAGAGACGTGTCAGTAACCTGTGATATTGTCCGCGTGACAAAAACCCGTCTACACTAACGAACTGACACGCGTGTTTGACACAATCACAGAGTAAATGTCACAAGTGTGGACGCACCATTAGAAGCTATTCTGATTGTTTTTATACTCGGCCAGTATGAGTTTTAGGTGCCATATGAATTAGCATCCTTAGTTTCTAATATGAGTCCTAAGCGTAAAACGTAAAAACTAAACCTAAAACGTAAAAAGTGGTATAGTCCGGACACGTTACTTTTGTCACGGCTAAAACAGGTCTGTCTATTAAGATTTTTTTCACTTCTCATAATGGCACATAAACGTTTACATTGTCTGGTAGTCAATTTAGAGCCATGTCAAATAATTTTCAAGAAAATACTTGTCATTTTGTATGAAGTGCCACGGCGGTCAACATTTCTTCCGTCCATTTCAAGACACATTTCCCAAGTAATTAAGATTAGTTCACATGATTTAATTATTCTCAGAAGATTAAGACTTCACTATATAACGTTTTTTATATTAGATATACCTGATTTCTGTCAGAATAAATTTGTAAATAATAAAATGTGGCGAAAACGTCACGTCGGTTTTGCTACAATTTGTTCCTCCGTTATAAGCCGGACCAACAGTTGCAAAGCACTACATGGTACACTTTGTTTGGAAAACGCTCGTCTGCAACTGTCGTATACCTTCGGAACCATACCTTAAGAGCCTTAGTGGAAAATAGAATGCTTATAAATGTTTGTCAATTCCAGAGCAATGCTGAGATTCAGCTGTGACATTGACAGGGGAATTTGTCAGTACCCTGTCTCTGGAAAATCTGATAACGGCCCGTCGACTTATGTCACTCAAATGGCTCACCGTTCCAGAAAAGATAATTGATTTCTCTTTCGTTATGTGACGGTGAAGGAAAGATATTTTGTTATAGTTACTTTCTTGTCTCATGATGTAAACTAGGAATATATAACTCAGCTATGCTACTCAAGCAAAGCATTATATCTAGACCATATGTTTTAGGCTAAGTTAATGTTTGTAAATAGACCAAAAAAAATGCTCGCTGATTTTCTTGCCGAAGTCTTCTCAGGTCTGGGCCGCGTTTCGAACAGGTGGTGGTCCATTTGCTAAACTAGTATTTAATATTTACTTTATGGTGACGTTTTGTAAGTTCCGATGTAATGGTCTATGCAAAATAAACGATTTTTGAATTTTTTTTTTAAATGTCACGGTATCTTGATAAAGCAATGGTAGCAATTGCGATCGTGATATTTGAGGTTGCAGTTTTAATTACCGTGATTACATGACGTAGAAGTTTGATTTTTCACAGCAGTATTTGGTATGATTATATTCGGGCCTGGGGGTGACGGGTGGAGCCGCCTGTCACCCCAGCAGAAGCAGGCCACGGCGGCGGCGCGCTGAGAAGCGCGCCTCCCCATTCCGGGGGCGAGTTGGGGACACCGTTGTCCCCCCTCCTGAGGAGGGCCAGACCGTAAGGGATGGCCCTGGGTCAGCCGGGGTGCGAGGGATATGTCGATGACAACCTCACCTCCGGCCTAGCACCAATACCCACAGTCAGCGTGCGGTTTTAGTCGGTTCAAGTCCGACATAACCTCCCCTTCCGGCTCCGGCAGGGGGGGTATCCGAGGGGATTTCCGCACGAAAAAAAAAGGTATGATTATATTATTATTATATTTCAACTCGATACCTCCTCCACGCATGGACCTATAGAAACCTAGCTCCACGCATTCCGGAGAAGGTCTTTTATCAGTTTTAACCCTTCCCAGTACAACTCCTCCAACTTTTTCAAGTTGTTATATCTCTGAAGCGTTGGCTCATGAAAAAAGAACTAAACATTTATTATAATAAACAATGATCTGAGCTTTAATTTTGTCTAAGATATTTGTATGGTCAGACGTATGTATACCATAAAACCCCGTTGTAGTTAAATTAAACTTTGAATTTCAAAAAATCCAAGCATCGAATTCATGAATGGGATTTATGTGGACTTTTTATATTTAGATCGTTTATGAGGGTGTCCTAAACAATCCTGCCAATTTTCAGCCGTTCGAAAATTATTGTAACCTCGAATATTTAGATTGACCGGATTATCAGTAGTTTCGGAGGCTATTCATTTCATAACAAACAATAAAATCTTTATAACATTATTATTAGTATTAGTATACCTATATAACTGGTACTAAAGCAACCCTCCCATTATCTGAACTACTCGGTACATGTTCTTGACAGATTAAATTAAGATACAATGAAAGTAAAATGCGAGAGAAATTACTCGGTCGGCGAATGCCTGGATTTACCGGCGCCATAAAACATAATGGTTCTTGTGTTAATGAAGTAAAATACTGCTCTTAATTTCACGCATTTCGAAACTTAAGCGCCCTCTAAGGGATAAGTAGAAGTGTATTGATGGCCACATTTCGTCATCAATGTTTTTTAATTAACAGGATGATGATCGATGGAGGTGAGTAGTCAATGGGAGGGCACATACATACATTTAATCATTACTACAAATACTGCATAATTATAATATTACATAATTAGGGTATAAACAATTGTTCCAACGGTCTCCCCATTCCGGGGGCGAGTCGGGGACACCGTTATCCCCCTTCCCGAGGAGGGCCAGACCGTAAGGGATGGCCCTGGGTCAGCCGGGGTGCGAGGGATATGTCGATGATAACCTCACATCCGGCCTAGCACCACGACCCACAGTCGGCGTGTGGTTTTAGTCGGTTCGAGTCCGACATAACCTCCCCTTCCGGCTCCGGCAGGGGGGGTATCCGAGGGGATTTCCGCACGGAAAAAAAATGTGTCATGTCATAACTTTGTCTAGTGAAATTCACAAAACATTAATGTAAACATATTAGCAGACTTAATACTAAAGTGTAAGAAGTAACCTTGTTGTAACACAGAACGCATCTCGCCATCAAACGCAATAGTTTGGCGAGAGAAGGTAAAAACAAACTATATAATTATTAATGTGGAAATATATTTTTAAAAAAACCTAATATTATCTTTTTCATATACTTATTACAGTAGTTTTTTTATCAAACCTATAAAAATAATCCTGCGTTCGCACATGGTGTGAAAGTTGTCTTCAATTTCACTTAATACTACTTTAACTACCTTAAGAACAGTTTAAAATTTCTTCTGTTGGTCGATACCAAATTAAAACACAAAAAAAACCTGTAATTTGGTACAATAATAAAGTTATAGACTATCATTTGGCTTCCTCAGTCTATAGGATTTGAAGACATAAAAGTTTGATCTACAAAGCATCGTTCTAAAGTAATAAAATAATTAAATTGCTCATCCAATCGAAGACTGACGTAGACACAATTCATGTTTTGCATTGAAAAAAAAATTGCAAATTCTGGCACGAAGAATACTTTTTTTTTATAAAAGCACACGTCCATTTGACTTCTCCTCGCCTGATGGCAAGCTAAAGGCAAAGTCACGGACAGAGGGTCACTATCGTAAACATGTACCATGTTAGCAATGGTGGCACTCAGCTTGACGGCCTCATCTGATGCCTTTTTACCCGACTGCGCGACGTAAAGGAGGGTTATGTGTTTATCAGTCTGTGTATGTATGTATGTATGTTTGTTTCTATGTGGCGTTCTAGAGACCAAATGCGTAGGCCGATTT
Organism: Eilema sororculum; assembly: GCA_914829495.1. Lineage (NCBI taxonomy): Eukaryota > Metazoa > Arthropoda > Insecta > Lepidoptera > Erebidae > Eilema > Eilema sororculum. The sequence goes on from OU618533.1 coordinate 7,414,413, forward strand.
TGATAATTCTTACGTCAATCGATTCGTCTTAACCTTGCGAGTGTCACTAAAGACATGACAGTAATCAAAATTCACCACAGCGACAACCAGACGCCATATTGTCAAAATGAAAAAATAAAAAGTCGATGAACTATGTCAAGTGGGGTGTCGTTGAATAGATATTTTAAAATCATCTTTAGGTTCCTTTTATCATTTTTCATTTTAAACAATAGTTTAGGATATATAACGATTTCAAGTTGTTTAACAAAACAATCATTCGCGCTAATTTTCTTACTTATTGAATTAAGTTTTTATTTCCAGTATAAACAATATGAAGGAAATTGCAAAAGATATACATGTCATATCATCATAACTAAAAAGTATAAAATAAAACAAATGATTAAAAAATAAAAAAACCCGACTGCCACTGAAAAGACTGATATAAGTTTGATAGCAGGCGGTACCCATATGCCAATCATAAACCGAAAGAAAATTAATGGGTACCGCCTGCTATCAAACTTATTTCAGTCTTTTCAGTGGCAGTCGGGTTTTTGTAGGAAGAAGTAAACACGTGAGCTGGCAGGGAGTTCAGGTCTCAATGGTGCGGCATAGGAGTGATTCACCGAACCGCTTGGTTCGAGAAGGTATATTCTAATTACTAGCTTTTTCCCGCGGCTCCGCCCGCGTGGATGTCGGTTATCGCAACCAAACATAGCCTAGTCCTTTCTCATATACCAAATTTCATCAAAATCGGTTCAGTGGTTAAGGCGTGAAAGCGTAGGTAACATACAGACAGAGTTACTTTCGCATTTATAATATTAGTATGGATACTTATACTTCGGAATATTACGATGATAGATAGAAAGATGTTAATGAACAAAATGCTCAAATTGATCTTAATTCCTTGATTTTCCCCCTTCCAGCCTATTAATTGTTATGTTATGACACTCGTATTATTTAGTACACACCTGTAGTTCAGACAGTTATACAATTTAAATCAATAAAACAGTTTGATTTGCTCTTGTCTTAGTATTAAGATCATTTTGATACTTTGTAGTCAAGAAATTTCTGACTTTACCTACTTTGAAATATGTATTTTCTCTTTTACTAGCCGATGCCCGCGATTTGACCCGGGTGAAGTTTTTGTTTGATTTCGTTTCCACTACCCCTGAGAACCTATTCCCGTGATAAAAAATATATAAGTCTATGTGTTACTCCACACTATTATTAATTCCTGTACCAAATTTCGGCTAGATCCATTCAATCGTTATAAAGTGTTCATTAACAAACATCCAAATTTCAAACTGGAACACCTACCGAACTAGGTTAAGATCGAATACATACGGAAAAATGAATCTTCTCGGGCGGGACACGAACCCGCGATCTTCCCCTTACTGACCAACTAGGCTACCGAGACACGCCCGATATGATTCAAATTACCCTTCTGTTTTTATCCGTCTTTAAGGCGGCACGTCTTTCCCCTGTAAAGGAAAGATCGCAGGTTCAAGTCCCGCCCGAGAGGATTAATTTTTCCTTAAGTATTTGATTTGTATAGTTAGCATACTTAATGCTATAAAATACTTTCAAACTAGGTTAAGATTTCGTCATTTTGATTTAGACACTTAACTTCAATGAACGTTGCCACAAGAGGCATGCGGAGGAATTCTACGACGCGTTTTAATTTTAGTCTTAGTTTTAGTTTTTAATTGGTTTCTTTTATTTTATTTGTAATTAGTAGTTTAAAAATATTCATGAGTAAGTAATCTATAAAAAAAAATTTGGCATTACTTCAATTAATTGTATTGTTAGAATAAAACAGTGGTTAGGTATTACTGTCCTCCAGAAGTCCCCATTCAATTTAACAAGGGTTCATTTTTCGCACACTTGTCACAAGTGAACAACCCACGCGCCGTTCTGATGGAAATCAGACCCTCTCCAGAGTGATTACATCAGCATTTAATACAAGCGAGATTTAGGGATAAACTCTTTGATAAAAGGGAAATCAATGCGTGTGAAACTAAATGGATAATGACTTTTTGATTAAATGTTGAGCTAAAAATAGAATTTAGGTGGTTTATATGCTTTTTTTTTCAATACGCTCTAAAATTTCTTACGTGTTGCCCCATGGTGCTGTCTCATTTATTATAATATGTAGTTCGATGCATTGGTCTGGGGGTTTCTATGTATAATATGTAAGTTTAAAAAAAAAAAATGAATTTAAGTATGTTTATCCGCATTCAGGATTCCATAACACAAGCTAGTTAAGCTATGCTTACCATAGGTCTAGATAGCGTTGTGTAGAATGTTGGAAAATATTTATTATTATTGTTATTTATTTATAAAACCATTTTCTCGGCTATTATATTATATAGTGAATTTGAGTTATTTTGTTTGCTTACCTACACCTAACACCTAACCTAAAAACAAACAAAATGGCTCAAATTCACTATCAATAATTCCTCTATTGTTTAATGACAATAGAAGAAAAAAATGTAAAGTGCATAAGAACTAAAATAAATCTGGACTGTTATCTTACTGAACACAACTGACAACTTATGAAGTTAAGATGAATAAAATCGGTGTAGTCATTCTTCAGTAATAGCGTGACTAAGGGAAATAAGGATTCATTTTCATATAGATAGATAGAGACACCTCACTCACGGTCTCGGTCGTTGTCGTGCCACCCGCCCCCTCTGTCGGCGAGAATGCGACCTAATACCACCGACACGAGATAATGTCCCCCAAAATGTAAAATATCATCTTACAAAGCTTCTTATTAAGTTAATTAGGCGTGCGAATACCGCCGAATTACGTACCTACATTAGCAAATTGACTTCTACAGTGAATATGAGATTGTCAATTATGAGAAGATCAAGTAACTAGAAGGTATGGACTTCAATAATCATGATAGGGTTAGGTTGTGGTGTAGCTGAGGTGATAGACGTCGGTGGTCCTCTATGAGCACGGATCTGGACTCTGTGGGGTAGATGGAGTCGCCTGTCACCCTAGCCGTAGTGGCGGTGGCGAGACGCCCCCCTCCCCTTTCCGGATCAATACGAGGATACTGTGGTTGATCATACAAGGATCCACCTTGAAACCGGAAATGGGTCATTCGGGTGCGAGGGTATTGCGGGATCGGGTATGTCGGACTCTATCTGACTAAAACCGCACGCAAGCTTTAATCGACTCCAAAATCAGGATATCGGGATTATGAATTTGGCACATAATAATATTATAAATGCGAAAGTAACTCTATCTGCTTGTCTGTCTGTATGTTGCGCTTTCACGCCTAAACCACTGAACCTATTTTGATGAATTTTGGTATAAGGGTAGAATAGACCTTGAGAAAGGACATAGGCTATGTTTGGTCGCGATAACCGACATCCACGCGGGCGGAGCCACGGGCAAAAGCTGATGTTTTATATAATTTCATTGGAACTCCATCGCATATTTATCATAATTCATAAATCTAAGTATTAGGTGTGGGTATACGGTCAGGCAGAGTTCTGTACAGACTTTCGCATTTATATTCACAGATAGGTAATATGGGTATTTTAATAGTAGGTAGGTATAAAACATTATGTATACAAGACAAGACACCTAAAACTACAACATAAATGAATCAATCACATTTTTATTACTCGAAATGGTGTAGTCATTACGTGAATAACAAATAGGTATCATTATGAAGGTAATACCTATAAAAAGGACTACTCACTCAATGGCGGCACCCGCCGCTTTGCAAATTGAAAATGATATTGCTTTTGCGATAAAATCGTGAAATATAGCTTGAAGACGTGTTTATGAATCTTGTAGGTCGTATTACGATTTACAAAGTCTAAGTATAGTTAGCAATCCTCGTGGTGGGTTTGGGCGTGGACACTCTCTCGCCATGAGTCGAAAACCATGGTCGGTCGCGAACAGGTCATGCTCGTGAAAGAGGCGGCGGGGCGGGAGCGGGAGAGAACTCTCCCACCCGAGTTCCGCAGTCGGCGGCTTGGGCGCCGCCGACGTGTCTTCGCCGAAGACCATCGGCCTCCATGACCGGGGCCTGAGGACGGTGAGTTGGCTGCTCATCGTCCTTACAGAAGCAGGCCCATGACGGCAGCATGACGTGATGGACTCACGCACGTCCCCCCCTCCTATGAAGCGGGATGATACCCGAAAACCCCCCATAGACGCGGGATAGCACCCGAACCACCCCCTAGACGAGGCCGCATTGAAGCCGTGGGTCTATTGGGAGCCCTGGGACATCCTTCCGAGGGCTTACCCGGGGCTCCCAACTATAGGCTGCTGGGCGATACCGTGGGGGATTTAGTCGGTAGGAGTCCAGCATAACATCCATGAAGGATTTCCCCCCCAGGGTAAAAAAAAAAAGTACAGTTAGCGACAAAAGCTGTTAGACTTTAAGGAATTTTCGAAAACATGCTTCAAAAATGTCGTTCATATCCGTGCTGCCGTTTTGCGACGATTCAGTAACAAGCATTCAAATATACCTACATCCAAACTTTCGCATTTATAACACTGTAAGAAATAAAATAGGACAGACAAAAAATACTTCCTAAAATACTTACTTATTTTCTAAAAGTTGGAATACCTAAGGCTAAATTATGTGTGTACCTATTTGATTAACCCAAATCCAATTTTTCGATATAGGTATAAATAGACACCGCTTGGCAATACACACCCACAGTCTTTTGCATTCAAAACCCCGAATCAATCAAGCCGTATTATATTCGTATTCTTCAAAAGCATAGAAACCTTATCACCTTTAATTATAAGTCTTCAAAATAGCATTTAATATCAAAACGTAACATAATTGGGGATTTATATTATGAAGTATAATTGCAAAAGCAATTTCGTCTATTACTCTTTGAAAATTCACTGGAAAATGTAACCCAAGACTCATTCTACTAATTGTATTGTTAAAGGAAAATATTTAGATGCGTAATATTAACAACGCTCTGTTTACCATTAGTAGATACTAACAGTAATATCTATATAAACATTTTGAACTACGACGGAGTAAAGCCGACATTTCAATCCGCAAAAATGAATACATTGCAAACATTCGCTATGAAATAAAACCTCCCACTCATTGCAAGAGTATGTAACAAGCAGTGTATTTCGAAACTGGTGGCTGTAAATTCTACAATAAAAGGAACGAGACTAACCATCAACATATAGTTTTCCAATAAAATGAAAAATATGTGCTCGCGTCCTACGGCCCGCCCGCCCCCGGTATCGATCTACCGCGTTATATAACCTCTCCCCGCGCTCCCCGCGCCTCCAGTGCCCGCCAACAAAAGATACCTTTCGCAGGCTATATCATTCATAAGTCAGGTTCCGCTGCCGGCGGTCCATGTTAGTCCTTCCCGATCATAAAACTCCTCACTGCGCATCAAGCTCCGCGCAAGTTGTCCAACAGAGTCTCAGTTGTTTTTCAACCCCGCAAGTGAACGAACGTTTCTGAGACTCTGTGTTTTGTTGTGTACAACCGCGATAAATGTTCTAAGGTAAGTGCTATAGCTTATATCTAATAATATTTTTCAGTTTTCCACCTGTTTATGTGTTTTAGTAAAAATGTTTGCGTGTTAGATAACCGATGGAGAATCGCTTTGTTCGTTTGAAGTTTATGGGCCATTAAAGGGGGTGATTAATCAGGTCAGGTCAGGCTGCTGCTGGTAATTGTTTATTAAATCAGCTGTTGACTGACTTTACGTTCTTCATTGCAATTATTACAGTAATTTATCTGTAGTAGGGTTTGTTTTTATTACGAAATATGATTTAATGTGTACATTTGAGCTGATTTCGAAGATTTGTTCCTTGTTTTGATCATTTTCAGGTTTAATATGAGCAAAAACTTCTCTATTCATATAGTTCTTTAAGTTCTAAAGTTTTTATAGTAGGTACTATGTTGACAAACAAGTATACAGGGTGTAATCGTTAAGTGTGTCCAGGCGATTATTCCGTAACTATTACAGATATCAAAAAACTGTAAACTGATATCAAAAGTTCGTTACCTAATGAGTAAAATGACATCAATAACTTTTTAAAAATCAAACGGGACGTATCTAAAATTTTGACATTAAACCCTCCCATACATTTAGTATTAGATTAGTAGAAAGGTTTTAGTTTCCTTATTTTAAGTGGTCTAGTACTCATTTTACCTTAATCATATTTTATGATTACGTATGATTATGACAATGATGATTTTCAAGTAGATACATGTGAAGATTTTTTTTTAAAGAATATCTGAACCGAAGTTACTAATAACCCCTCCAACTAAGCTAAAATGCTTGTGCTAGGAGTGGGTTCACACCGGGAGTGTAATGGCCAAGATCGAACCCGGGACCTCTCGATCGTAAGGCCGACTCCTTAACCACTAAGCTACCGACGCTTTTAAATTTAAAAGTTTTTTAATTATCTTACCACTTCAAATTAGTAATACACCGTGTTTCAATATCGCATTAATTTGAGCAGACTGAAAAGCAACACACTACAAAAAAAATTGTACTTACTAATAAAAAAATATTATTATTTTTAATTTTATTATTCTGCTAGGTTAATAAACAGTTTCCTTTATATCAGTACTAAGCTAAAATATTATTTTAAAATAAGGACACTAAAACCTTACTAAATCCTTTCTACTAATCTAATACTAAATGTATGGGAGGGTTTAATGTCAAAATTTTAGATACCTCTCGTTTGATTTTTAAAAAGTTATTGATGTCATTTTACTCATTTGGTAACGTACTTTCGATATCAGTTTACAGTTTTTTGATATCTGCAATAGTTACGGAATAATCGCCTGGACACACTTAACGATTACACCCTGTATAGTGTTTGCGCAGCGCGTAAGTGGTTTCGGTGCGTTTAAACACTCGTTTCAGAAGCAGTTTCCGAGCTTTTCCTCACCAGGACCCGTGGCGACCCTCTCTACTAGCATTAATACAATAAATACTATGTAAATGTTAGGATTCTATTATGTCCTTCTTCAATAAAATATTGGATTTCAAAAATTTTAGACAAACATTGAGAAAAAGCGCGTTCCTCTTTGTGTTTTGGAAAACAGAAAGCCATAACAGAGTCTCACGCAAATAATGATGGAACGTATTAAACAGCTGTTGGTGTACCTAAAAATATATAAGCCAATTCAAGAGGAAGAGTAGGAAAGTTCGGACCCTGAGCTAAAAATTGCAAGCTTTTCATGCAACTGGGACAATGGTGATAATGATGCCTGGAGTCACACGGGTGCCGTTTTTTCGTAGATTTAAGAATTTTAATAAATAAATAATAAATATTCCACAACATTCTACACAACGCTATCTAGACCCATGGTAAGCTTTTATAGCCTGTGTTGTGGAATCTAGAATGCGGATAAACATTTTTTTTTGTAAATACGTACATATTATACAACTCCCAGACCAATGCATTTAGCCATATTCATGCATACAAATATTTGCACTAAGCGGGGATCGAACCCAGGCCTCCTACGTGGCAGTCGCGTTCACTACCGCCATGCCACAGAGGCTGTCAATACATCAGGTCGAAAATACAAAACTTGTTTTATTTACAAAGGCAATGACAAAAGATTCAGCCTTTATGCCAAACAATATAATTCATCTACATTACAGTTAAATTAAAAAGAAAATTGTTACAGTATAAAGTTTAAAGTACACTGCAATAATATTTCCAAAATTATATACATGTGGAGTATGCTTCAATTTATTCAGCAAGCATCATGGTATTATAATATAATCACCTCGTATTGCGACAAGGTAACCATAGGCCACGAAAACCGCTTACCATCAAGTGGGCCATGTGCTTGTCTGCCACCTAAGTGGTAAAAAAAAAGAAATATTCTCCTGTCACATAAAGAGACGCACCTGAGGTTGGACTTAGAAATAGCGGGTACACCGGTCCATTGTCCTAGCAGAAGCAGGCCAAAGACGACTAAGAGATATATATTGCTTGAACTTTACCACAGGGGGGTACAATGGGTAAGACAACCCCTACACTTAACAACGAGGTCCCCTACTATTCAACAGGCAACAGTCGAAATCAGCAAGACTCCCGGGAATTTATTTAAAGGTTATACCAGGTACATAATAGGTACCTAGTATTTTATTTTATTTTATTTTATTCTTTTAAAAAAACTTACAGCTATTACATAAGATTTAAATGTGAAATTAGGTACATGAAGGCCAATTACAAGTTTTTACGAATAGGTAAATACAGTTGGAACTTTTTAACAATACAAGTTGTAGATAACAAACTATAGACATAATATCTGATATATATATATAAAATTCATTCAACCCTCAAAGAAGGCATCGCTCATAATCCTTTTGAGTTTCAGTATGCTGGTGTTGAATAAGTCTATTCCGTTATGTGACTGTGAGATTGCATTAAAATCTCTGCTGGCTCGAATAAGAAACGCATTTTTTCGATAGTTGGAATTTACCATGGGAACATGAAAGAGTCGCGGTTTTCTTAAGAAGGAGTGATGTACACATAGCCCAATTTTACTCAATAACTCAGGACAGTCAACTGAACCGTTTGCTAGTCCAAAAAGTAGTGACTAATCAGCCACGCGTCTACGTATGTGAAATGGTAGCAGGTGAAATTTTTTGCAACGCGCTGTATAGTTTTGAAGGTACGATTTGGAGCGGTATTGAATATACCTAACAAATTTCCTCTGAAAACCTTCGATCTCGTCTACATAGATGTTGTAATGAGGAATCCAAACCTGCGAGGAAAATTCGAGGTGATTGCGGACAAACGTGCAATATAGGATCTTAATTGTTTTTATGTTTATGAAGTCTGTCTGCAATGCTAAGAAAACAAAATGTGTAAAGTTTACTATGCCTAATGTAAAACAGGTTGATACTAGTATTACAATGAACGATGAATCTGTTCAAATAGTTGATACCACAGTTTTTCTTGGAATAACTATAGATAATAAACTGCAATGGGGTTCTCATATCACAGCCTTAGCAGGAAGACTTAGCTCAGCTGCCTATGCGGTTAGAAAAATGAGGTCATTAACTGATGAGGAAACGGCACGATTAGTTTATTTTAGCTACTTTCATAGCGTTATGTCGTATGGTCTGATGCTGTGGGGCTCAGCTGCCGATATTGAGACTATTTTCATATTACAGAAACGCGCGATACGAGCAATCTATGGCCTCGGACCCCGTGACTCGCTGAGAGAAGTTTTTAAGGAAATTAATATTTTAACAGTTGCTTCCCAATACATTTATGATAATATCTTATAGGTACGCAAGAATCTAGATCTCTTCAAAAAAAACTCTGACCAACACAATTATAATACCAGAAACAAAAATAAACTTGCAGTGCCAAAACTCAGGCTTCATAAGGTTGGTAATTCGTTTGTAGTAGGGATGCACGATTTTTCTCTTTGAATCGATTTTTTGGATCGTAATGGATCGTAAGCCCTTGAATCGATTCGTGGATCGGATCGCATTGTCTTGAATCGATTTCATGAAAATCGATTCAAAAATCGAATCAAAATTTGCATTAATTTTACCAAATAAAACATTTAAATGAATTTTTTATAGCATTTATTATGCTAACTGTTAAGTTCGAAAAACATTGGAAAAAATCCAACAGTTCGTAAGAATGTTGGTAGATGGTTGCACCGTCGCCCTTATAGACGGATATAAACAGAAGGAAAATTTGGAATGATTCAAGTGGTGCTCAATAGCTCAGTTGGCAGAGCAGTCGCCCTGTAAGCGAAAGGTCGTGAGTTCGAGTCTCACTTGAGCATTTCATTTATTCCAATGTTTTTCGAAATAAAACATTATTTTACACAAATTTAAACTTTAATGAAGTCAATTTTTTTTAAACAGAATAAATAAATAAATAAATAATAAATAAAAATCATTCATTTCAGGCCATTTAGACCCATATTAAAATTACAAATTACAAATCACAACTCAAAAATTACAAATCAAACATAATTAGCTGTAATATTGAGGGCTATATATAATAAGGTATGTGCCTATTTAAATGCACATAATATGAATATTTTTCAGCGCGCTAGGCCATTCCTCTAATTAACTGAATGCATAACAGAAAAATAAATGTTGTGCAAAAAATTAACTAAACAAAGCCCATCCCAAAAAAAACTATAAAATCACACAAAATGAGAAGACCTTTTTTATCGAATTCACACCAAAAATGCGATTCATACGCCGTATTCATGATTTATAAAACAAAAATATGAATTTCTTATCAAAAATACTAACTGGCACACCCAATTTGTACAATTTTACAACTAAATCTCCAATATTTTTATTGACAATGATAACAGTGCTGGGTTAGGTTAGGTTGGAAATGTGACCACAACAAGCCATTAGGTATCACTTAATGGCTTGTTGTGGTCACAATGAAAAACTTATTACACAATTAAAACACACGAAATATAAACTAATACATGAAAATCATCAGGTCTTATAAATGGCAATCTTCCACATCCAAACTTTTTAAAAATAGTAATTGAGAAAGCCTTTTCGGCAGCAGTCTGTTGCCATGGTCAACAGTTTGCTGCCGAAAAGCAAAATAAAATCAACGATGACTTTTCTGAACTACCTTCATCATATGTCATTATTTTGCCTATGGATTTGCTTGCTTCGCTTCGTACCGTCATAAAATAAACATTGCAAACTATGATGATTAAGATAGATTACAAACGAATGTCGAATCATAAATAAATTTAAGGTGTCGGCATTACTTTGTAATCGAACTCTGTTTATTAAAAAATAATAAATCTTCACAGTAATACATTGTCGGTAATACGATCCAAAGGATTCGATTCACTATACTTTTGAATCGATTCGAATGAAGATCGTATTGAAGTGAATCGATTCAATAAATCGCTAGATCGTATTCCCTTGAATCGATCTTCATAAAAATCGCATCGTAACGTGCATCCCTAGTTTGTAGGCAATTGTATAAAATTGTTTAATAAAATGCCTCAGGATCTGATAGACATGCCACTTAATAAATTTAAAATTCAAGTGAAAAATTGCTTAATAAAAAAAGGTTACTATAAATTAGACGAATATTTAAACGATAAAGATGCATGGTCATCCTAATCTCATCTCTTGCTCGCACTGTAAAAAATTGCTATAAATAAAACCATATTTAAAATAAAAAAAAAAAGAAGGATAATCGAGTTCACTGAGTTTCTTGCTGGTCTCTTCTCAGTAGAACCACCTACCGAACCAGCGAAAGAATCATTTTCTAATGATTTATTTTATTTATTTTTTCTGTGATTGACATTACCTACTTGTAAAATTCTGAAGTTCATATGTGCTCTTTAAGTGCCTAAACTGAATAAATGAAATTGCTTCTTTGATTGATTCTTTGATTCTTTGTCGATAAACGCATAATAAAGCCCAGAGCTCTCGAGGCTCGTTTGACAACGTTGTCTATGTGTTGGTCAAATACGAGCTGAGAGTCGAAAGTTAAGCCTAAGTCTTTGATAAAGTTTACTCTGATAACAATAGATCCATTCAGTTTATAGTTGTGAAGTAGAGGTACAGGTTTACGAGTAAACGTGCACGCATAGCATTTTGTTAAATTTAATTGTAATTTATTTAATGTACAGTAGTTGGTAAATCTATCCAGATCTGCTTGGAGTGCAAGAGCATCTGCTGTAGTAACAACAGGACACAAAATCTTCATGTCATCGGCATAGAGGAGAATTCTAGAGCTGGTGAAGCAACTTGAGATGTCGTTGATAAAGACAATAAACAACAGTGGAGCTAGCAAGGAGCCCTGAGGAGCCCCAGATGGAATATAAGATGCTCTAGACTTGAACCCATTGAGAACAACGGTTTGACATCTATTCTTAACATAAGAGGAGAACCATCTGAATAGTATAAACCTATAAATAAATTATATAGTATAATACTAGTAGGGGATTTCATTGTTGCTATACTTATTTGTTTTGATCACTGAACTGATATGATTTGGATACCGAACTATTTATCCTTGTTCAATGGAGAGGAAAATGAATTCATACAGAAGTGAAACGCAAAAATATTTTCGGTGAAGTAAATCGACTGTTATATTAAGTTAACACATGAATGAACACTAAAAGAAGATAAAAGTAATTCGTTATTAATTATTTTTATATTCAAAATTGATGTAAAGGAAAAATACCTTCTGCTTTTCTAAAAATACCTGTCTTTAATCCATACTAATATTATAAATGCGAAAGTAACTCTGTCTGTCTGTATTTTCCGCTTTCATGCCTAAACCACAGAACCGATTTTGATGAAATTTGGTATAAGGGTAGAGAAAGGACATAGGCTATGTTTGGTCGCGATAACCGACATCCAGGCGGGTGAAGCCGCGGGCAAAAGCTGGTTATTTTATATACTAGCTTTTGCTCGCAGCTCCGGCCGCGTGGATATAAGTTATCGCGAACAAACATAGCCAATGTGTTAATTCAGGGTGTCAGCTAACTCTATAACAAATTTTGTTAAAATCGTTCCAGCCGTTCAGACGAGAAAGAGTAACATACATCCATCCATCCAACTATCCATCCATACTTAGACATTTTCCCGTTTACAATATTAGTATGATACACCATTGCTATATTGCATCGTTCGATCTCACTCTTATCGTTAGAAAGTACCATTATATAGTTTGTTGGATCTGATGATGACCGGGACCCAATCAAACCTTTAGATTTCCGAAGTAATCTGTTTACAATTAGAATTGTAGGACTCTGTTATAATATATACTGTAAAATAGGTGTTAAACTTTATCATGCAACTATATAAAATAACTATTTCTTGTGTATTCAGTAGAGATCCACAGTTGCTTTTATCTGAATAATACCTACCCAGCCTCATGTGTATGAAAGGAAATACACACACAGAATACATACTGAACTGTTCGCAAAGCTGCTTACAAACAACTGAAAGAGTTTCTTTGTATGACGCATTGTACAAAAAGAACTGGGTGTTATTTGTTTTGTTCGTCGTCGCAGAAATAGAAAGAAAAATGTTTATGTGAAGTCTGAAAGTGCCTACAATTTTATAGAATAAGCGAGGTAGCTAACAGCTACAGATGTGCAGATTAAGATCCTTAAATGTTTGTTCGATTTATGAAATTCAATTGAAGACTCGTGATTAATAGTTTTTTAAAGTCCGGAAATCCTCCCTCCACCGGGTGGAGGGGGACGTGATACGACTGAAACCGCATACCGAGGTGTGAGATTGGCCCTTGGGTTAGATATGAAGGTTTCCTCCTATTCTTTTCTGACATATTTTATTCTGAGTGAAAATGTAAAATTGTAAAAGTACTTACTTAAACACGTGTCGTCCATAAATGTTCCTTGGTGATATTTTTTACTTGATTCAAGTATTACTAATAACCTAATTCAAATACCATATCCAACAAATCCTTTAATCAGCAGAAATAGAAATATTATTATAAATAAATAGAAATATATCTATACGTGCGGTAGATTCAACAAGGAGTAAACTGCCCAGGAAAAGATGATCGCAAGATTTGGTGACGTCACGTAATAATCCTTTGATAAACTCGTTTGTGTTTATTGTGTACAGGTAATATTATGGTAGGATTACCTTAAGTCTATAGTGTTGTTAATCAGATGCAGGGTACAGGATATATCTAGTAAATAAAAAATAAGCAATGACGCATGGCGTCATTGTCTATTCTGCTGTTGCAGTAGCCAGCAAGTGAACATCGATTACGATAAAACGTTGAATAATATTTACTCTACATACAATAAAACAAATAATAATATTCTAATCAATGAACCTTGCCTTCACCGTACACGGTGCAAATGAGCTCCATAACTCTGGCTGAATTGCCCCGCTGGATAGTAACAACAACCCCAACCAATACTATACAATGGAGCAATATAGTGTAAAGAAGCACCTTTGCCCCAGATAAGAGTAAAAGTGGGAGTCACCTGACTTGAATGGTTATTGATTCTACGTACGGTCTAACTCGCTCATTAACAGCCGTTCCCAATAACGTACGAGTATCTATCAGCTTCGGGTTACTATCTACTGTCAGTTTCGGGATACTAAAGATAGCTACTTCGGACCACAGCCTCGTCCGGGCAAAAGTGACTCTTGTGCGACCTGAACCACCGCGGCCACCTCAGTGGCGGCATGTCTGGCACTACAGGTCAGCAGACTGGGACGGTCTGCGGGAATTCTTCGCGTCGTACCCGTGGAGGCAGCTTTGCTTCACTTCAGATGATCCAGACTCCTGTGCAACAGCAGTCGCTGACGCGATCCTAGCGGGCATGGAGTGCTATATCTCCAACCGCTGGATCGCGACAGGAGCGAGCAAGCGTCCGTGGTTTAATAGGTCCTGCAGAGAAGCGAGAACTCGCAAACAATCTGCCTATAAGGATTGGACCACGGCCCTCGCCAATAAGGATCCGAACATCGGTGAAGTGAAGCGGAAATTGAATGCTGCCTCGAGGTCCAGTAAGAAGGCAACGGCCAGGGCTAAGTTTGAGTTCATCAGCAGAATTGGTGAGCGGCTTGCGCGGTTCCCATCCGGTAGTCGCGCATTTTGGTCGCTTGCCAAAGCTGCCGAGGGAAACTTCGTCCATTCCTGTCTTCCACCGCTATTAAAACCCGACGGTAGTCTGGCCCATGGCGCCAAGGAGAAAGCCGATCTTTTAGGTAACCTCTTTGCGTCAAACTCGACTATGAACGATGGGATGCCGAACCACCTAGTATACCCTGGTGTGGAACTTCAATGGGTGAAGTAAAAATCACCCAGCGGAGGGTCCGGCGAGAACTAAAGTCCCTAGATGTTCGAAAGTCGAGTGGGCCGGATGGCATACCGGCAATGGTGCTTAACCACTGTGCTCCAGAGTTGTGCCCTGTTCTTACACGACTCTTCGCGCTCTCATTCTCCGCTGGACGAGTTCCGGCTTCGTGGAAGACCGCATATGTGCATCCTGTGCCTAAGAAAGGCGACAGGACAGACCCGTCCAATTACAGGCACATCGCTATCACCTCCCTTCTCTCGAAGGTTATGGAGCGTGTTATTAATACACAGCTCCTGGGATACCTTGAGGGTAACGATCTACTGAGCGACTGACAGTACGGCTTCCGCCAGCGTCGCTCGACCGGTGACCTTCTTGTGTATCTCACAAACCGTTGGGCGCAAGCCATCGAGAACCAAGGTGAGGCACTAGCGGTCAGCCTAGACATAGCGAAGGCCTTCGATCGGGTATGGCACAGAGGTCTTCTTGCAAAGCTACCATCTTATGGACTCTCTGAGGGGCTGTGTAATTGGATTTCCAGCTTTTTGTCCAACAGAAGCATCCAAGCCGTCGTGGACGGCAGTCGCTCGGACCGCATGGACATAAACGCTGGTGTCCCGCAAGGTTCCGTGTTGTCTCCAACCCTGTTTCTGCTGCATATTAATGACATGCTGTCGGACGACTCCATTCATTGCTATGCGGACGACAGTACTGAAGACGCATGTTACACGGGCCGTGCAAACATCGCCCAGTCCGAGGTGGAGGGGAGTCGCGAACAACTTGTGTCAGAAATCGAGACTACTCTCTCGGGAGTATCCGATTGGGGTCGACTAAACCTAGTCCAGTTCAACCCCACCAAGACACAAGTATGTGTATTCACCGCTAAGAAAACCCCATTTATTGTAGCGCCGCAATTCCTGGGCACACGGCTTACCATTGCCCCGAGTATCGGGATCCTAGGCGTCGACATTTCAAGTGACGTCCAGTACCGCAGTAATTTAGAGGACAAGGTTAAGCTGGCATCAAAGAAACTTGGATTTCTTAACAGGGCGAAGCAGTACTTCACTGCGGGGCAGCGACTCCTTCTTTATAAGGCACAGGTTCGACCCCACGTGGAGTACTGCTGTCATCTTTTTGCCGGAGCGCCCGCACGCCAGCTTAACCCTTTCGACTCGGTACAAAGACGTGCGTTGAGGCTCGTCGACAGTCCCATACTCGCAGGCGATGTGGAACCTCTCAGCCTCAGGAGGGACTTTGCCTCACTGTGTGTTTTCTACCGCCTATATAATGGTTTGTGCTCAGATGAATTATTTGACATGATGCCCACAGCTACATTCTATCATCGCACCGCTCGCCATAGACAGGGAATTCATCCCCACACATTGCATCCGAATACGGTGCGCACCGTGCGGTATGAAAGGAACTTCATCTCCCACGTACGCTCAAGCTGTGGAATGAACTCCCTGCCACGGTTTTCCCAAGCGACTACAATATGGGGTTCTTCAAGAGGGGCATTAGAAGGTTTCTTCAGGGTAGGCAGCGCGAGTGTAACGCCTCTGGTGTTGCATACGTCCATAGGCCACGGTAACCACTTTCCATCAGGTGGGCCGTGTGCTTGTCTGCCACCTAAGTGGTATAAAAAAAAAATAGCAAACGTCATCAATTTCTGATTTTAGTATCCCAATATTTCTACCATTTATCTGTAATCCTACTGCCTATCGTCCCATGAAACAGATAGAGATGTGTAATTATAATATTGGGGCAACAGTCACAAATACTTCAAACTGACTGTTTATCTGGAGGTGCGATCTACAGTTATGTTATTGAGAACAGCGATAAATCTTGGTATCGGTACCCCAACAACAACAACAACAACAATTGCAGGCGATTTATTTATTTTTCTCCCGTTAAAACCGCATATTTCTCTACTTTAATCTAGGTATATATATAAAAATCAATTGCTGTTCGTTAGTCTCACTAAAACTCGAGAACGGCTGAACGGATTTATCTTATCTTGGTCTTGAAATGTTCGTGGAGGTCTAGGGAAGGTTTAAAAGGTGAGAAAAATTCGAATAATTGCCGGGAACCGACATCCACGTGGGCGGAGCCGCGGGCAAAAGCTAGTCATATTTAAAAAAGAACTCTTAGGAATAATATAACTTAACAAAGAAATTTAATAAAATAATAACAATTTAATATCACTTTATATTTTTCCCTCTCTGTATTTTTTGATCTCATGATATCAGAAGGTGAGCACATTGCTTGAACGCCATTACTTTCGCATTTTCGGATTTAGAAGTATAGTCGAATAGTATAGTCACATCTCTATTGGTAGTTTGTACTGGTTTTACCTGTCACGAGAACAGAACTCATAAATGTTAAAAGCAGACTAAGTCCTAAAAGTGGAAACTAAGCATATAAAAGCGTTAAGTAATCCGTTTTTATATGCCTAGTTTCAACTTTTAGATAAAAACTTTTGCTCGTCTCGTCCAAGCTAAACGGCTAACATAAACTCCAGTGTCTTCTAAAATGTTTCAACTACGACCGAACTGAAATCCACAGGAATTATATAATACTAACACTTTAATACCAAGTTCTCGTTACTAACAGTCTCCAAGTCTAAAACCTAAAGCCCAGTCTAATGCTACTTTCTACTTTAGTAATTATATCAAAATAGTAGTAGTTGAATTTCTAAAATAAGCATAGAATGGTCACAAACTTTTACATTTATCCATACTAATATTATAAATGCGAAAGTAACTCTGTCTGTCTGTCTGTCTGTCTGTATGTTGCGCTTTCACGCCTAAACCACTAAACCGATTTTGATGAAATTTGGTATAAGGGTAGATTATACCATGAGAATGGACATAGGCTATGTTTGGTCGCGATAACCGACATGCACGCGGGTGGAGCCGCGGGCAAAAGCTAGTAAGTAATATACGACTTATCCAGTAATATATATTACTAGCGGATTCGGCGAACTTCGTACCGCCAATTTTTTACCGCCCGCGTGGCGTCTGATTCCGTTCCCGCTGCACCCTCTACTATATTAAGCACGTATTATACATATAAACCTTCTTCTTGAATTACTCTATCTATTAAAAGAAACCGCATCAAAATCTGTAGTGTAGTTTTGAAGATAGAAGCATACATAGGGACATAGGCACGCGGAAAGCGACTTTGCTTTATACTATGCAGTGAAGTACAGTTAGCGTCAGAAATATCTTGACTACAATGTCTCAAAATGATCTTAAAACTCTCGTATTAAGAGCAATACAAACTGTTTCATTGATTTAAATTGTATTACTACCCGTACTAAAGATAAGACGAAATATCAGAGGAATCAGTCAACAGTAAGAGGGGAAAACCAGGGTATTAAGATCATTTCGAGTACTTTGTTCATCAAGATCCATTTGATGCTCACTGTACTTCTGTGGGTAGTACTGAAAGTCTCCTGGAATTTGAGTCACGCCTCTTAACAGTTTAATTATCATCGCTTTAATTAAATTCCTGCCCACACTTCATAATGCCAGAATGGCACGCATGAAACCATCTTAAAATATTTGTACTAACTACTGTTTACGTAGTGCGCACAATTACAAAAAAAACATACATAAATAAATACAATCACGTCTTTATCCCCGGAGGGTTAGGCAGAGGTGAATTAACACCCTCATTTCACCAATCATTGGATTCGGTCCCACGTAAAATGTGAGCCTATTGCCGTATTCCGGGCATTATTGTTAACTAAGTCATGCATTCGGGGCTGAGTCTGGGTTGTATATATCTGTCTGATGTTAAACAGTCCTATCCCGTAGTCGCCTTGTACGACACCGCATAGGAAGAGATGGCCTGAACCAAATTCTACTGCCGGGAACCATGAAGTAAGAAAAACATAACATACATTACATAACATAAACTCACGCCTGTATTCCCCAAAGGGGTAGGCAGAGGTGCTAGCACCCACATTTCGCCAGTTTATGTTCAGGCCCCAATGTAATAGGTGGCGAGCCTATTGCCATTAACCGGGCACTTATAAACCTGCGATAAATACACACATAACTTCGAAAAGCATAGAAAAGTCATTGGTGTGTGCCATGGTAAACCTGGGATCGAACCCGAGACTTCGTCTCAACGGTCCATTACGCATACCACTAGGCTACCGCAGATATACCGCAGTAAAAAAAAAGTGCTGGGAAAATTCAATTTCTTTCGGTAGTACTGTTGAATATCTAGTGCCTACATTATATAATACAGGTATCTTTCTTGGGTATCATTTGCATGTCATGTGGGAATAAAAACGAGAAGGGTTCTCATGTTACTAACATAGTATAAGCTTTTATATCCTTTTATTTCCTTTTATAAGCTTTTATATATTTATTATCGAATTATGAACTTTGTAACATTTGTTGTTCTTTATTTCTCCTTGTTTCTCTTCCATCCATCCGCCTTATCCTTATCCCCGTTAATATAGCAATATCCTTCTTGCTCTGTCCTTACTCGTCCAAGCATATGTAGGTTTGTACTGTTTTTCTTCATCCTAAATTGTATTTCGGTATAATTCGTTTCTTTTTTTCAGTTAAAATTAACATAGATGACCATAAACTTTTTTTTATATAAAAGGACACGTCAATCTGACTTCACCTCGCCTGATGTTAAGCTAAAGGCAAAGTCTCGGAAAGAGGGTCACCATCATAAACATGTACCATGTTAACAATGGTGGCACTCAGCTTGACGGTCTCATCAGATACCTTTCCACGCCCCGCTTAAAGGACCCGAGACAGTAGGACTGTAACATAAAATTATGTAGCTTCTCTAGCTTTGAATTATTATACTTCTACATAACGTAGTAGCAGACGTCCAATTAGTCAGAAAAAATGCTGTTCAGTGCCAATATTAGCATTGGTCTGGGTGTGTACGTAGTAAACCGTTCATCAATTTCTAAGTATGTTTATCCGCAGTCTAGACTCCATCTGAAGCCACTTAAGCTATGCTTACTTTGAGTCTAAAGGTCGCTGTGTAGAATGTCGTAGAATATTTTATCACATACATTTATATATGCTCACGCCTATATCCCTCCAGGGTTGGCAGAGACAACAACCCACAACAACCCGACATTTGGTTACATACTTATTTCACGAACTTCCTTTGCTACAATCCCACCGGAATATTTATTATTTCGATATGTACTTACTTACATTCGAGTATAAATAAACACTGCGATGATATTATATGATTCTACCATCTTTGTTACTAAGTAATGTACCCTAATATCTTTCACTGTCTGTCTGGCTACAAGTTACACAAATATTGGAACATTTTAAACTGCATCGAAAAAATATTACCTACTTCAAAGGTCCCGCACAAAAACAAGATCAAAATCACGAAATAAAAAATGACTTACGATGTATTTTTCTTATAAATATCGTTATCGAGGCATTTTAATGTAAAGATAAAGTTAAAACCCTTAAAAAGGTTGAAAAGGGAAAACGAAACATAAAACACGAACGTTTCGGGTTTATCAAAAACTGTTCTTCTATTTAAAAACAAACGCACAAAGCGGAACGTAATTACAAAAATGGCGAATATAAAAACGTCTCGTCTTCTTTCCTCTCTCGGTTTTCTCTTGGTTATTTTGCCGTTTTTAGTACTCCAGCACCGAGATAATAAAAATGGTCGCCTATTTTTTGTAACGGTATACACTGGTGCGGTTTCTAAAGTATATCTTTTACGTACCCCTTGGGCTTTACCTTACGTCGGAGTGTAATTGATATAAACTGTACGACGTTTCTTTGCTGTTGGCAGCTCGGTTCGGAATGGTACTTAATGAGTCAACTCAAAGCGGCAAAATGCTCGAACACTTTTCAAGTTTTAATTAATTAACAACCTTATTTCATTAAAATAGTACGCAACAACGCGCTACAGTCTTATACACAGCTGTGTATTCTTTTCAGCCTCGTCTAAATGGAATAAAGTTGATTTATTTAATTAACACCTAAAAAAGTCAGTCTGGAAAAAAAATCTGATTGCGAAAAGGCCGCCTATTGCAAAACTTTCTATCATGTATCCCCTGTATATATTTTATATGTTTGATGTGCAATAAAGAGTATTCTATTCTATTCTAAATGCATGAGCATTTTGCCGCTCGGTTCGTATTGACCCCTCGGGGTAAAGACATATTCTAGCGAGATGCACGGCAACCGTTACTAATATTCCCTCTAACCCCTCCAACTAAGCTAAATTGCTTGTGCTAGGAGTGGGTTCACGTCGGTAGTGTAATGGCCAGGATCGAACCCGGGACCTCTCGATCGTAAGGCCGACTCCTTAACCACTAAGCTACCGACGCTTTATCCTGCATAGACCATTAAATCAGAACTTACAAAACGTCAACATAAAGTAAATAATAAATACTAACTAATACTAGTAAATGGACCACCCGGTTCGAAACGCGGCCCAGACCTGAGAAGACTCCGGCAAGAAACTCAGAGGGCTTTTTTTGGTCTATTTACAAAACATTTATTTTCTTAGCCTAAAACTTATGGTCTAGATACAATGTTTTGCTTGAGTAGCATAGCTGAGCGAACAACTCATTTCCAAGCTTGTTTATCGTTTAAATATTCTTGGATTATATAGCCTTTCTGGCACAGTTTGCTCTTTTCTGTATTTTTAAATTTATTAACAGGTAAATCTCTGATTTCATTAGGAAGCTTGTTAAAAAAGCGTATACAGTTGCCTTGAAAAGAATTACTTATTTTATGGAGTCTGCTTTGACAAACTACAAGATTGTTTTTATTTCTGGTATTTATATTGTGCCTGGCACAAAGTCTTGGAAATTTTGCAATATTTTTCCTTACATACATTAAGTTTTCGAAAATGTATTGTGACACTACGGTTAGAATATTTATCTCCTTAAACTTATCTCGGAGGGAGACTCTTGGGCCCAAATTATAAATAGCTCGCACAGCCCGCTTTTGCAAGACAAATATTGTGTTTAAATCTGCGGAATTACCCCAAAGGCGAAATCCGTAGCTCATAATATAGATCTGATTATGATTGTTTCAAATTTAAGAACGCTGTAGATAAGCTAAGTGCGAATACCGTCGATAAAATGTGTCTTGGCCCTTAGTCCCCTTTCGCATTGATCGCTTTTGCTAAAACTTTTCCATTGGACGAAAGCTTTGCGTCGATAATCGTTTGTTGGAAACCGCGTTATCGGCGGGGAAAAGTTTACAAAACTCATTAAACTTCTAAATGATAGTGAAAATGAAAGCGTTCCATCAATCGATACGCAACTCCAGCGCCACCATCGAGTATAGGTGTAAAAATACAGATTATACCTGTAACCAGAGGCGAAGGACTGGCAGAAATAGCGCACATGGGGAGAGGTCTCTGTTCAGCAGTGGCGACTGTGATAGGCATTGATTGATTGATACCTGTAAACTAACTTTGGTCACCTTGAATGACATCCACGAGAAGAGATCGGATGGTCTACTCAACTTTACAGGGAACCAGTAGTGAGGGGCTACTATAACCTGACCCACCGGTTCCTCTTTACAGAAATGGTACACTTACATACATTATTGCTTGTTACGAAGGTGGCCAATCAAATCAATAGATACCAAGATGACAAACTATATTGAAGTAAAATAATGTTTCCACTGGTTCTCATGAAAACCCTTCGCCACTGCTGGGAATAGCAGTCGCCTTCCCATAGCAGATACTGAAATTCTTAACACCAAATTAGCATTTAATAATCATCCTTCAGATTTCTCAGTGAGCATTCCTCTCTAATGCGTCATTTACATTTAACAGACTTAAATATGGAGTATATTTAAGCGCCAGTGTTCACACGGGGTGCTGGCTAAAGGGTTAACATAATGTTGTTCGATCCACGCGATTAAACGCTTAATGAAAGGTGCTACTGAGAATATATTAGACAGATTAAATTATCGGCTAAATACTTAGAACGTATGACGCACTTGGGTAATAAATGCCTAGCAAGCAATGGTACCCTGACAGTAGGAGAGGTAGGCCCAAAAAGTCCTGGCTTGATGTCGTAGTAGAAGGTGACAAGTGGCTAAATGATTTCTCAGGCCTCAGATTAAAGGAATAACATAGAAGTAACGTATAGAACTAGTTAGTGAAGCGCTATCTTGTTCGCACTCTTCGTGTGCACGTACGAGTGCGAGTGAGATAGCACTACTTTAGTACTCCTTGTTGCGGTTTCACTTGCTAGTTGTATACGTTCCGTCTATGGGTTTCGCTAACATGGAGGCCCAAGATCGTGCGAAGTTGAGAAAGAAGAGCCGTAAAGCGGACCTAGAGCTCAGTGTTCAGCTATAATCAGATACAGTCAAAAATATGTCTCCATGATGATGATAACCTAGAAGAACGTATAATAATGTATCCACCACGTGTTTTAGAGATGAAGGATCTCAATTTGAACAAAAAAATAATATATTATATACTACTGTACATACGTACATAAAATCACGCCTTTTTCCCATAGGGATAGGCAGAGATCAATACTATCTATAATTTTTTTCATTGCGTAGGTAGATAGTAGTAATTTCTGGTGCAATTTCTGTTAGAATCATACTTAAAAGGCGGGGTATTCCCACTTTCTCTGGAGGAAACTGGGACTTAACTTCAAAAAGGTCCCAATTAATCTCCCTAAATTTCTCATTTTACACATTTGTGAGGTCTTCTGAGGGAATCTTAACAATATAGTTTCTATATCCTGGCAAACATAAATAACCAAACAAATCTATCAAGTAACGATACGTTTCATTAATTATTCCACAATGTTTTCTCTTTATTTCGTTCTAGCTAAACCCATATTTACATCGACAAGCCTTCCGTACATTCAATGACCCGAAAAAACACCAATCATGCTTCAGGGAGTCCCTGATTAAACTCTCTAGGGACCAAAAACCCCTTTTTACGTAAAAGCTTTTTATTAAGGTCAATATCAAGTAAGTACTCGATTAAGCGATTACGAAACGGCTCACGTCGCAGGCTTGAGCCGCTAAGAACTTGTTGGTTCCCTGCCCTCTTAATATAAATTCCTGGCCATCTTTAATAGACCCTGAATATCAGGCGACGCCTTCAGAATGTCAATTTCATTCAGGCTTTGCTCTTTATTATTACTTATATGACTTTGTATGAATTAGATTAAATATAATCGTCTGAAATGTTGGTAAGATATAGTCGCAGAGATAATGTGTCCAGTACATTTAAAACTATTTAGGGTATGAAATAAATTACTGTAGTGAAATAATCTTGTATAATATAAAAATGGATCGCTAAATGTGTTGATAAGCGCATAACTCAAGAACGCCTGGACCAATTTGGCCAATTCTTTTTTTTAAATGTTCGTTGAAGTTCAAGGATGGTTTTTACGGCGAGAAAAATTAGAATTATTGCTGGGAACCGACATTCACGCGGGCGGAGCCGCGGGTAAAAGCTAGTAATCAATAAAAATGGTGCTTTAGTCTATTGATGTATCAGTATTCCACTAGGGCGGTACTGCGGCTATAATCTTGTATGTAATAAAACTGCAATGTTTTCTTTTTTTCCGTGCGCAAATCCCCTCGGATACCTCTCCCGCCGGAGCCAGAGGGGGAGGTTATGTCGGACTCGAACCGACTAAAACCGCACACCGTCATGTTATCAATCTAATATACTTATAAAATTCTCGTGTCACAGTTTTCGTTGCCATACTCCTCCGAAACGGCTTGACCGATTTTGATGAAATTTTTTGTGCTTATCCGGTATCTATGAGAATCGGCCAACATCTATTTTTCATCCCCCTAAATGGTGCAGCGGGAACGGGATCTGACGCGGATCGCGGGGCGGGAAAAAATTGGCGGTACGAAGTTCGCCGGGACAGCTAGTATAATTATAAATACATTATTATATTCAAAGGAGTTCCGTTTTCGTAGCCTTACCGTAGCCTCCGTAGACCTACGAAGTGCTACGTCTAAAACCTACATTGCTGCATTGGGTTTATACACAGAGGGAGGACAGAATATGATTATGGTTTATAATTATAACATTGACTTTATAATACACTACTTATAAGGTCCAGTGTAAATACGTCTGTATACTGTTCTCGATTGTTTTATTTCCATGGCGAATTGCAAAGAGGGTTTGTTAATAAGATTAGTATCGACCCGACCCACTTCAAACTTGAGCGAAATGTTCAATATCGAAGGGTTGAACACACAGTTTAGAAAGCATTTTATCATTTCCCGCATATTTGATATTCTATCGGAACAGCCTGTGTAGTGGTTGGATAAAACGGGACGAATGGAAGTCAAGAGGTATATGGAAACTTAGTTATTAAATAAATTAATTAATTAAATATTTCCCAACATTCTACACAACGCTATCTAGATCCATGGTTAGCATAGCTTAACTGGCTTGTGTTATGGGATCTAGAATGATAAACATACTTAAATACTTTTATTCTAAACTAGTTGTTGCCCGCGGCTCCGCCCGCGTTGGTGTCGCTTATTGCGTAGTGCTGTAAATTTTAGCGGTGAGAGTCGAGTGTTGAGCGCTGATACTCTACTCGCCTCTCTACTCACCTTTCTATTCGTATTTCTACTCAACTCTCTACTCGCCTTTCTATTCAACTCTCTACTTGACTCCGTATTCCACTCTGTACTCGACTCTATACTTGATCCTCTAATTATCTCTGTGTTCCAATCTCTTTTCGACACTTTACTCAACTCGGTGCTGGTCTCTCTACTTGACAGTCTACTCGCCTCTCTACTTAACACCAAGGAATAACGCAATCCAACCTCACATCTCAAATGCGATGTCTGGTAACCTCTACGTTGGCTTCCCCGTCACAACGGTTAATAGACTCGGGAGATCCTGTCTGACAGCCCAAGCAACCCTGGTATTAATCACTCGTAGATCCTTCGCATGTCCCTCTAATTGCAGAGGGTGTAGTGGGGGGCATACTGGGTGTAAGAGTTCTTCGCCTTGGGCTTCGTTCAGAAGTAGGAACTACGATCTAATATAGACCAACGTTCGGCCAAGCCGCAAGCCTAAACCAGGACAGGAACGGTGATTCCTAAGGAAGAAAACCTCTATAAAAATACTCAGGGGCGGACGAACACAATCTAGTGTTGACCCCGTCCGTCCCGACCGTAATCCTGAACGGATAGGAACGGTGGATATATATAGGTCGCGCTACCCGACGCGGAGGTTGGGTCCGCAACCATGACGACGACGAAGAAGAAATCTAACGTTACCGGGGCGGGAGAGGTAAGGCGGTCTTACCCCCGGTCAGAAAGAAAAATATGGTACAATAAATTATTACAATGTATCAGCATTTTTCAAAATTTCACTACTAAGTAGGCAAAATAGGTGACTAACCGGTATTTACATCGCAATTTGCAAAACGGATTTTTATGATCTTTATTTTGTTGGAAAGGGAATAGTCCAGGGAGTCGAAATCGGATTCGAATGACAGGGCTCTATGGACATCCTCAAAATGTAGGCAAAGATACTGTTTCTGTTGCTTTTGCATAATTTAATGTGAATTTCTGATTCTGAAAATCATATTGTTAAACTACTGATAAAAACCTAGGCAAATGATGAATCTGTTATAAACTTAGACTAAAAGGAAAGAATAAATACAATTTTAAAAAATAAAACCTACTTCAAGAAAAAAGAGAGACACTCAAAAGAGAAAAAGAACGGAAAATAACGAAGAATAAAGGAACTTACAGAGTTACTGTATTTACTTAATATATTGTCCAGCATGGCTCTACTAGGGAATATACTCCCTATCAGAGCCACTTTAAACACGTAGTCGAGTAAGACTAATAAAAGTCATTGTGTTCTTATGACAGCCGTTGTACGAAACAACGGCTTTTATAACAACACAACATCATTCATTCAATCAAACACAACATATATTGATTAATACGTTTGTGCTGTAAAATATAATTACTGGGCTGTATTTTATAAAATTTTATTATACTGACATTTTAATAGATAGCGCCTGGGCATTTGTTTTTTCTTTTGAAAACGAAACTACATTCTACAAATGATTGCTAACATAACTAAGTAGGCGCGTTTAGCCAGGCACATTTTCCTGTAATTTTTAGGTTTCCCCTCGATTTCTCCAGGTTCTCAGTATCAGATCCGGACTTCTGGGATATGGGACCACACTGACATACGCAAGAATAATAAAATTCTTTAGTATGTATGAATATGGGTATTTGCATTAGTCTGGTCGTGCCTCGGAGAGCACGTTAAGCCGTCAGTCTCGGTTGCCATACAAATATCTATGGTACCTAGTCGTTACGGGTAGTTGGAACCCTAAAAAGTCTAACAACTGGTCTTACTGCAATGCTTCAATATCGCCTTTGGGTTGTCTAGGTCAGATGGCAGTCGCTTCACAGTAAATATCGAAATTTAGCCAAATCCGCAGTTAGACTTGTAAAAGCGGACCTCAGGCACCAAGTTGAAAACGTTATGATGAAGAAGAGAATTGATCTAGAAAATCTCCTATGTCTAGGCAGCATTTGGTCCAAATCCTTTCTTTTAATACCCTTTCATCAAGAGTTCTTCAATAATAGCAATCTTTATTAAAGGTAGCCCATGTACGTTTTTTGCTCAGATGCTTTGGGATCATGTCGAACATCATCACACCGCTCGCCATAGGCAAGAAATTGACCCTCACACAGTCCGACCGGAAACGGTGAACATAGTGCGGTAAGCGGTTAGAAAGGAACTTCACCCAAAACACGCTCAAGCTGTGGAAGAAATTCCCTGCTCTAGTTTTCCCAAGCAACTACAGTGTGGGGTTTTTGAAGAAGGGCATTAGATTAGAAGGTTTCCTCAGGGTCGTCAGCATAAGTGTGACGCCCGTGGTGTTGAATACGTCGATAGGCCACGGTAACCATTTTTCCATCAAAGTATGTAAGTCAAAAGATTTTTTTACGAATCGAAATATACAGAAACAAAACTGTACCGACATCAACTTATGCAATTCCATGATTTGCCAGACAATTACCTCCTCTACCGTAGGGCTATTATACTTCAGCTGTGAACGAAACCATACCTTGTTTAAAACCGTGTTATCGCCGAGTTAGTCCACTTTGTTCAACTGTTTGTTCAACGAATTGAACAAACTCTACAAATTAAGTGTCATTTGTTCAACTATTTATTCAATTGAACAAAAGCCACTATTATAGTGTACTTTGTTCAACTACCTAACTAATTATTCAATTGAACAAAATCCACTATTATAGTATTTTAATTATAAATAGTATAATGGTATTTCTGTGACCCTGGTATCTTTTGCATGGATACTAGGCTCACAGAAACGTTGGTCGCGGGATTAGTATTTCTGTGAGCCTGGTATCTTTTGCATGGAGTACTAGGCTCACAGAAGCCATTTCATCATTTGTAAGACAATTTTTACCATTATTTTGACTGGTAAAGAGCATCTAGCAGCCCACTGTGCATCTCGGTGATGTGAGCGTGCACGGCTGCATCTGTATTTTGACAGATTTTGAGTCGTGCGCTCCGCGGAGCCGGTCCTAAGGCAAGTAGGTAGTTGAACAAAGTACCTACACTATAATAGTGGATTTTGTTCAATTGAATAAATAGTTAGGTAGTTGAACAAAGTACACTATAATAGTGACTTTTGTTCAATTGAATAAATAGTTGAACAAATAGTTGAACAAATGACACTTAATTTGTAGAGTTTGTTCAATTCGTTGAACAAACAGTTGAACAAAGTGGATAACAGCGTTATCGCCATCTAGTTGTTAGTTTGTAACTAAATTATAGAATTTAAAATTTTAATTACATGCTTAAATACGTATTACTTTACATGATTGTGCATGTAAAAATTAATTATATTTATTTACATACTTGTTTAGAAGTAAAATTCATCCATAAGAATAATCTCAAGCGAAAAGCGACATCTATAAATCTTAGTAAATTTAAGATTTTTATATATTTTTGCTCACATCTCTGGTTCTACTCAACCGATTGCAATCAAACCAATGTAAGATTTTAAGTCTGAGCAAGCCCTTTCTAACAAAGAAAACCGCATCAAAATCCGTTCAGTGGTTTTTGCGTCCATCGCGAACAAACAGACAAACAGACAGGAAATGAAAAAAAAAAATTTTCGTGTTCGGTATCGTTCATATAACATAATGTAAGTATTTTTTTTTTAAATATCTCCAATGTACAGACACGACCACTTTTCAATTAAGTATATAATATGATGCATACATATTATACATAGAAACACCCAGACCAATGCAAATAGCCATATTCATACATACATAAAGTCACGCCTGTTTCCCATAGGGGTAGGCAGAGATCACGGATCTCCATTTGCTACGATCCTGACATACTACTCTCGCTTCATTCACATACAAATATTTGCATTAAAAAAATAATAATTAAATATTTCACATATTCATATTCATGCATACAAATATTTGCACTGCGTGGAGATCGAACCTGCGCCTCCTGCGTGGCAAACGCCTTCACTACTGCCACGTCACAGAGGCTCCGCCCGCGTGGATGTCGGTTAACGCATATGTGTTAATCCAGGGTGTCTAACTCCATATTATTACAATCGAATGACATATATGAATACATTTTCACTCATAATGTCATCGTTCTGCTCTAATTAACTTACTATAGTTTCCGTTGTCATGACAACAATCTTGTTATCGATAATAGCACCCTCGTACATCGTATTTTCATAAATATTACAATATTTCGTGAATTTACAACGTTTTAAATGTGATAATTAAAAAAAAATTAAAAAAAAAATTTAATAAATTCTTATTATTATTATATTATTATAATTTAGCCTATGTGTTAGCCAACTCCTTAACTTTTTTATGCGGAAATCTCCACGGATACCTCCCCGGTCGGAGTCGAAAGGGGAGGTTATGACGGACTCGAACCTGCAAACTAAAACTGCACGCCGACTGAGGGTCGTAGTGCTAGGCTGGAAGGTGAGGATGTCTTTGACATATCCCTATCAACCCGGCTGACCCAGGGTCATCTCTTACGGTCTGGCCAACTTCGGGAGGGGGGACAACGGTGTCCCCGACTCGCCCCCGGAATCCTGGCCGCCGGGACCTTCTTCTGCTGGGGTGACAGGCGGCTCCACCCGTAGGTCAGTCTGTGCCCTCAGACGCCAGAGTTGCATGCGTAAGCGGGCGGCGCGATCAGCGAGTCTCTCATTCGCAGTTGTAAGTAGGCATATAGTAGGGAACCACCATCACTGTTCCTCCTAATATCTCCAGTCATTAATTTATAACAATTAATTCACAATTCAAACTCAAGAAACATGAATACATAATTTCTGACATCGTTACAAGAACAGAATAATAACATAAAACTTATTCTACGAGGAAAGATGAATTTAAAATATGAAATTAAATTACATAATTCGTGATACTGAAATAGGGATTTGTTTCTTGCGCCACAAGTCAAATACAAAGCTTTCTGTTTATTGTTTTGTACTTTGATCAGAGGGCTTACCATGATGTGTTAAGCTACCCGTGTTGCAGAAGAGGAAGAGGGATACTATATCCACTCCATACACCCTGGATGTTTGCCCTAAACATGAACGTCTTAACACTGACTTTGCATTAATCGCAATAGATAAAATATAAATGGATAAGATAAGATAAGATAAGAAAATTCTTCATTGTACACTTATAAATTTTAGTACATGTACGGACAACATAATAAGAAATGTACAAATGGCGGCCTTATCGCTACAAGCGATCTCTTACAGGCAACCTTTTGATGGACATTTTTTAATCTCAAAACAATAATAACGTTTGGGTAGTTATTACTGTAGTCATAAACTTAAACTATATACACACATATATACATACATATATATTCCTACATACATACATAAAAATAAATATACTATTTACATACATAAACACATTATTAATTACATACCTAAGTATAGTATTTAACATAATCCTTAGCACATACTTACATTAAATTTCTATAATATATACATAAATAGGTACATTATTACATAATTAGATACTTACTATACTACATATATACATAATTAGATATACTTACACATATTATATATAGAAGATATACACACAGCGAGTACCAAAGCAAGACCTTATGATAAAGTTACAATGAACTCAAATAATGTTGTTTTGTCATTTTTTTGAAAATAGCCAAGGATTGTGCACGTCTAATATTCACAGGCAGTGCATTCCACAACCGTACAGCCTGAACAGTGAAGGACTTGTCATAGAATTTTGTAGAATGAGAGGGCGTGGATAATTGCAATGTTACTGACGACCGCAAGGATCTTGAATGTATGTCATTTAGGAACACGAAGCGTTCTTTTAAGTAAGTCGGAGTACAAGGATGGAAAACGACATGAATATTGTAGATGCTTTGATAAATCCTTTATGCTTTATCCTTGACGAACGACGACCCGCCGAACTTCGTGCCGCCAATTTTTCTCCGCCCGCGTGGTGTCCGATCCCGTTACCGCAGGAGGCCCGGGTTCGATTCCCGCTCAGTGCAAATATTTGTATGCATGAATATGGCTATTTGCATTGGTCTGGGTGTTTCTATGTATAATATGTATGTATTTACAAAAAAAGTATCTAAGTATGTTTATCCGCATCCTAGATTCCATAACACAAGCTATAAAAGCTTACCATGGGTCTAGATAGCGTTGTGTAGAATGTTGTGGAATATTTATTTATTTATTTTATTTTTATATTTATTTTATTATATAAACCTTCTTCTTGACTTACTCTATCTATTAAAAGAAACCGTATCAAAATCTGTAGCTTACTATTGAAGATATAAGCATACATAGGGACGGTCAGACGCGGAATGCGATTTGTTTTCTACTATGTAGTGATAGTGATACTCAATAAGGATGGTAGAGGACTATTGAAAGTTCTACTAACGTTTTCTACCTTCCTAACTCAGTTAACCTATGTGTATTTATAAAAGTATACCCCTGTCACCTCTGAAAACAATGTAATTTGCACAACACTAACCAATTACTGGCCCCATTTAAGTAATTGGTCAGGTAATTGCCTAATACAATAAACCCATTGTTTGTTTAGTTCTTTTATAGTAGGCAATGTAGAAGCTGGACTATTTACTACCTATTGGAATATAGTCGTATTTACGTAGTTCAATGATACACAATCTTTCTCGGATTCATACGAATATAAATTTTCCACAACATTTTACACAACGCTATTTAGACCCATGGTAAGCTTAACTAGCTTTTTTATGGAATGTAGAATGCGAATAAATATACTTATATACTTTTTTTCTAAATACATGCATATTATACATAGAAACACCCAGACCAATGCAAATAGCATACAAATATTTATTTTTACTGAGCGGGAATCGAACCCGCGCCTTCTGCGTAGCAGTCCCGTTCACTACCACCACTCCACAGAGGCTGTGTGTGCTGATATATTTTAAAATATTTAATCATCAACACAGTTTTACTCCCGAAATCTAACTGGCTGTGCACTTGCTGACCCCTGAACGCAATCCAACCGAGATTTGATTACTATGGAAGGCTATTCGCAATAATGCACGGGGGTACCCACCCGGTGCCATCAAATTTCTACCACCACTAGCCTTGGTGTACGATGCAACCGTACACTGTCTGCCGACTAAGTAATTTTACCTTAGTTGGCTATAATATTAGTAACATCGAATTCAGTACCCGATCAACGGCCATCGCATCATCAAATCCCCTCGGATACCCCCCTGCCGGAGCCGTAAGGGGAGGTTATGTCGGACTCGAACCGACTAAAACCGCACGCCGACTGTGGGTCGTGGTGCTAGGCTGGAGGTGAGGTTGTCATCGACATATCCCTCGCACCCCGGCTGACCCAGGGCGATCCCTAACGGTCTAGCCCTCCTCGGGCGCATGTGCTCCCTCGCTCCTTCGTTATATTAATAAGTAAGTTGTTCAGAGGAATAAATTCCCCTAATATCTGTCGTATTCTTTACTTTCCACCGACTACCAAATCTTTATACTTGGTTTATCATGGCTTTTACAAAGCGTTTACCGTCTGACACGCCAACTCCAAGAAAAAGGGTGTAGCGGCTATCCTATGAGATTGGCATGAGTTCCTAGGTTCCTCATATGTCGCCATCCCCCGTGGGGGACACAATACCACCACAATTGCCCTATATAATCCAATTAAGTGATCGATAGCTAATAACATTAATTTGCCATGCCAATTGATATCGAATAATCAATAACTTCTACTGAATCGAAACTTCAACTATTATCAGTTTATCCGTTTTAATAGTAAAATGGTTTTATTCATTGATATATAGTATTACTAATATAGGCATATATAACTTCACATGTGGAGAGGAGGGTGTAACGACGTGATGAAGATTATACAATTCATCACAATAAACGGACACAGTGTCGAGATTTTGTTGAAATTTGGTACAGAGATAGATTATAGTAGATCAAACTTGGGAAAGCACATACTATGAGTGTGATTGGTCATCCATGCAATGGAGTCGCTAGTATAGTATAATTTAATGCTTGAAAGACAGGAAAAAGTAGAGTCTGCACAATCGTAGTCTTTGTCTTTGCGGAAGGCGATATAATGAACGAAGTGATCCCGTCACTCTGTGACCGACATGTGCTACTTGGCTTCACCAACTCAGGGTTGAATCTAAGAACAGACCCAAGTCCTTCACAGATGCACTTAATGTTATGGTGGAGCCATTGAAAGTGATGGGTGGGAGACATGATACATCAAGTCTGCGCATCAACCATTGACTGCCTATGATAATGGCCTGGCATTTAGTTGGATTCACAGTTAAGCCGAATCTATTCAACCAACTGTTAACGTGTTCCAGATCTCGGTTAACTCTACTTATTGCCGCAGCCACATCATCCACACTCGCTTGAGCATACAGCTGCAGATCATCTGCATACAAGTGATACACACATCGAAGATTACTAGTCAGGAGGTTAATAAATATTGAAAATAACAACGGGGATAGTATACCACCTTGATACCCCAGTAACACTAAATTCCAAAATTAAGGCATAATTGACCAAACATGAACACCCCGAAACAAGTTATAGTTAATAGTATAATAAAATGTATGAAACCTTGAGGTAATAAGTCTGAATGTGGTGCTATTCCGAAATTTCTAAATAGTGGCCTAACCTATAGGTTAGACCACTATTTAGAAACTAATAATAAAACAATACACATAAACTTTAATTAAATCAACCTAATCTTTATTTACATCATTTTTAGCAGCAACTACATTCATAGATTAGATCTGTATAAGATGTTTTAAAAACTCAGTCCAGTTAACAGGGTGGACCGAGTTTATAAAATATGAATTGGTTTTGATAGGTTCATTTTCATAGTGTAACAAGCGTCCCTTCAAAAATAATACGGCTAGCTGGAATAATTAGGTTACCTTAGAGGCAGTCTCGAGCAAAATTGAGTAATAAGTATTCATGAGACTCCAATATAAGTTAAGCAGCCCAGGACCAAAACCATTTTAAGTAGCGTGCTGTGTTTCAGATCCTGAAGTTTTGTTAATCCATGTACTCTGTTCTGCAGAAACAAAAAGCAGTACCATGGCCCTAAGATGGCTGTTGGCATTAGTAGCGTGTGCGGTGGCATGCGCAGGCGCCGACCGTGGAGGCTCATCACTGCGTGGAGCGCTTGAAGCTCTACAGCGCCGGCAAAGAGGACGCATGCATGTACCAGTCATACCGCCACCCGATTATGAAGCTCTATATGAATTCGTACCACCACAAGCATATTCAGGTAGTTACAATACTAACATACTTGTATAGTATGTGAATATTAGAATAAGTCAGCGTCCCAGGCCTAAAAACATAAATTATATTGGTCTTTATTTCAAATAACTACAATGAAATCCATTGCATATTTGTTCTTTCAGGAGCAGATTATCCTGTAGATGTCGAAGATTTTGACGATGAGGCAGTCCCGAAATATTTTGTGAAATTACAAGATGATGACCCAAGATACCAGTACAAACTGATCAAGAAAAAGAGTCCCTCTAATCCAGTAACTAAAAAAGAATCAGCATTCCGGGAGAGAAGTCATCACTCAGACAATGAAAGATTACGCGACTTGTTTATGGATAAAAGTGAATCTGAGGAGCAAAACATACTTGAAGAAAATGCTGAAAACGATGCTGAATATGCCTTACTCCTAGGTGAACTTTGGGCAAAATATAAATATAATAAAGAACATGCTAACAATATTGAAAATGCCCCTCAAGGTGTGGTTAAACTTTACAAAGAGAAAATAGTTAAGAAACGTTACCCAGACAATTGGGGACCTATCGCTTTTAAGAGGAAACGAAGTTCAGACTCAGATACAGATCATCCAGTTTTGTTTGATTATGATACCCGGAAGACTGATGGGGGATCTACAGATCCAAACTACAATTCATACACACTTACAGATGATGATAAAGATGACTTGCGGGAAGAATATGCCATTGCGTTTCAACCATTGGAAGACAGTGATTCAGATATAACTGATGAAGATCAATATACATACGATAACATAGAAAAACGTTTTCCGGTTACTAAACGAAGCAGTAACCCTTACAACTTAAGTATTCAGAAAAAAAGATTTGTGCAAAGTCAAAATAAACGTGAAGCATCAAAAACATTCCGAAGCAGTGCAGGAACGGATCCAAAAATTATGAGAGACCTCTCGAAAATATTTGGAGATACAGAAATTGATATTATCAAATCACCGGTAAAACGAAGTAGCGATCACCATGAACATGATCCCGAACACGAAGTGAAACCACCTATGGTAACTACAGCTCATAATCAAACTCATGAACACAACAATTCAGCTATTATAGATGACGACAGCCACGAACATCATGGCCATAACATCCATCATCCTGGTATTTCTGGTAAAGAAGTAGAACATGAGAATGTCCACAATCATGATCATACACATGATCATAATCATAGTGACCAAGATAAACCAATTAATATTAGAAAGAAATCTATTGACTGGTCTGATTATTTTGGTATAGATAAGCGTAACAACAAACGAGTTTCTTTCGTTAATGATTTGACCCAGGACAAACTAAGAAAACAATACTTTGACACTTTTAACAAGGAAGTCATTTATCCACTGAACTCGTTTCGACGACACAGCAGCGTAAAAAGGAACTATATGGAACCCAAACCAAATGAAGAAACTGAAATTCAAATAGATAGAGCTCATATTGCAGTCCAAAAAGATGACAAGAGAAGTTCTACTGACAATGATTCGAAATTAGATAATATTGATAAAAAGCTAAGAAATATGGAAGGTCTGATCGTAGATGAGGCTCTACATTACTCGAATGTAGGAGCAGATCTCGACTCTAAAGAAGAGCAAGAAATGAAAGAAAAGTTACTATCACGTTTAGCAGCTGCGTACAGTCTGGAAAAAATGAGGAAGGCCTTAAAAGAATTTAAGCAAAGTTTACAAATTCAGAAGACGAAAGCTAATGCGCCCTCCCCAATACCAACTGATGAAGCAAAAGCAAAACGAGTAGCTATAAAGAAGGAAAAAGTTGAACTGATGAACAATGAAATTCCCGGATTTGAAAAAGGAAATGAAAGGAACAATGATTTTGAAGACGAACAAGGAGCTGGTCACTATCTAAACGGAAAAATGGAAGATCAGTTTTCTGAAGGTTATATGGGAGGAAGTGGCAGACACCGCATACCCGTAATGGCAACAGGTGATTTCCTTTATCAGTTATAAAAAACCAATAAACTAAACAAACGTCTGAAATAAACTATAATTGCAAATTGATTTTATAGTTGGTGCCTCTGGAGCCTGTCCAGTGCTAGCAAAAATTGTGCAGCGTTGTCGAGGAGTAGATCTACTAGCTGGTGACCGTGGTCAATTGTTTCTTCCTCATTGCAGTCTGCATCAAATCTGTTATCTCTGTGTAAGTCTTTTTTAAATTCTTCATTTTATAGTATTCTGTATTTACCAGAAATCATATTACTTCTTTCTTGTTTCAAGGGTGAGGCACCACCAACGACTTGTGATCTAATGTTCCTGTCGGAGGCGGACACTACATGCGAAGGTGATACAAGTTGTCAGCGCGCGGCACGTTCTGCTCTTATGGCACTGCGGGAACTTCACGATAGTCTGGCTGATGAGCTGGATGGTGAATGTGAGGCAAGTCCATGCCTCCCCGCCACACTCAAGCTCAACCTCGGCTGGCAACGCGCCTTTCTGCGATAGGAACCCAACTAAATGCGACTTTAAACAAGAATCTAAAGCCTATGCCACATATAATAGACGGAGGCTTGTACTCATCTGATGAATAATGTACTTATTTTTGGTCTTGTCACGTTAAGATGATCAGTTCACCATCAGTATTACTTAGGTAAACGTTTGTTATTGTATTCGTACGAGTCTAACCAGCCATAGGCCCGTAGGAATATAGAATTAAGATTCACACAAAGTTGATCTCCATAGTTACGTCAGCTAGAGTGTTATTTATGCGATATTTCTACGCTTTCATTGTTAAATGTAATTTAAATATTATTATATTATACTGAACGTTGTATGGACTTTGCTAGGTATGTTTTTGCGATCGTATTTCAAGTGTAGATCTATAGGTATATTGTGGAATTCGGGGCAGGAGTAGACTTGAGATTTTCGGTAATCGAAGTGTTTTTGGATGTATAAGATGCTAAATTTATTGTTGTTAAGTATTTACTTGCGTATGTTTGTATTTAAGTGTGTCCACATAATTATTGGAACTAATCGGAATGTATAATTAATGTAATTTCAAGATATGGGACTATTATAAAGGGAGTATATTCCAGTGTATTGCAAAAATATCTTATGGGTACATTAAAAATAGATGAGTACCTATTTATATCTATATTTTCTATTCGTTTGATAATATGTATACTTAGGGTTACAAACAAATGGGAATGAAGATATACATAAACAGCATTGCTTTGTCAGACGCCCCACGACTAATATCAGAGCAGAGAAATTGAGAGACGCAACTTGGATTAGGTCTAGCGGCACTTTAGACTATACTAGGACAATAATGTTTCGTTTACACGAGTGACGTTAGCACCACGTGCCACGTCACCAGTGTCTTTAGACGAGTGGGTATTGCACTCGATCCTCTAAGTCTTCCGATCAAAATTTGGCTTCAAGATGTGTCCTTTGTATCACAAACTGACCGCGTTGTTTACAACTCCCTATGCGAAATTTACAACGTTTTATCTCGACATTTACAATAAATGTTAGTTGGAGTGAAGAAAAATTAGATAGAATATATGAATGTAATTTATTAAAAGAAATACTGTACGGTAATGTGCCGATTTTAACAACTTGAATGTTATCACTTTATTCAAGTAATTAATAACACCCAAATATAAATGGTTTTCAATAAAATTTGTTTCAATCATTCTCTTCATTTTACTGTTTCCTAAAAGAAAAGCACCTAGTGTTATTCGCATCCAATCTTCAGTTGGCTTCTAAATAGAAAATCATTAAAATTGTTATTTACTGTACAATCAGCGTCATAAATATCTTAACGACGAAGTTTCAAAATGATCTTACAAGTCTCGTATTAGGAGCAAATCAAACTGTTTGATTGATTTATTTGATACTAGCTTTTGCCCGCGGCTCCGCCCGCGTGGATGTCGGTTATCGTGACCAAACATAGCCTATGTCCTTTCTCATGGTCTAACCTACCCCTATCTCAAATTTCATCAAAATCGGTTCAGTGGTTAAGGCGTGAAAGCGTAACATAGAGACAGACAGAGTTACTTTCGGATTTATAATATTAGTATGGATTATGTTCCGAACTAAAGGTATGTATCAAATATCAGAACAATTGGTCAACTGAGAGGTGGCCATGAAACGAAATTAAGATCATTTTGAGTACTCTGTTCATCAACATCTTTCTGATGATGACTGTACTAACAGACAAAGAAAGTATATAGGTACCTATACTATAGATAGAGAAATAATAATTTGTTTGAATATTGAATGCTTTATTTGACTATCGCATCACAAGACCATAAAGATACATACATGTATCATGTATCTATGTCAGATATATTTTATTACACACACATGTTTCAGCAATCAAGTTTACTTATTGCAACTTAAAAAATCACTTTTAGCAATTTTTCTATTTAAATCGATTTAGAAAGGAATAATTTTGTGATCTGTCCAGGCGGGATTTGCGCCCGTATCCTTCTTTTACAGGGAGAATGCTTTTGACCACTAAGCTACTAGAACCACGCCCGAAGTAATCCATATCTTTCCTCTCTTTCTGTCTTTGATGCATGCTAAATGGTTAAAAACTCATTAAAACAATTATATTTTTATATGCAAACTAGCTGTCCCGGCGAACTTCGTACCGCCAATTTTTTCCTACCCTCGTGGCGTCAGATCCCGTTCCCGCTGCACCATTTAGGGGGATGAAAAATAGATAATAATTAAATGACGATTGATCATTTTTCTACCGGAAAGAAAAAATGATTAGATTACTAAAATGGCTATTAAAAAATAAGGGTTGATCGTAGAAGGGTGAAAATTGAGGATTGTATGTATTTTTGTATGTTGTATCATAAAAAAATAGAAATTAAAAATTTTGTCTAAAAAATAAAAAATAAAATTTAGGCGTGGACTACCCCTAACATTTAGGGGGATGAAAAATAGATGTTGGCCGATTCTCAGACCTACTCAATATGCTCACAAAATTTCATCAAAATCGGTCAAGCCGTTTCGGAGGAGTATGGCAACAAAAACTGTGACACGAGAATTTTATATATTAGATAGCAAAATAAATAATTATACTAACTACCGAGTAAAGATGGAAGATTAAAAAAAAATAGGCACGGTACTATTCATGTCATTAAACATAAGATTATGATGTTAGAAAAGTGTAAAAAATTCATTGAAATGAACAACACTTTAGCGAATTCTATAGGTATTTATTTTATACTAACTAACCCGACGAACATCGTAACACCATTTTTTCCGTTAAATCCCGTTCCCGTTGCACCCTCTACTATATTAGGCATGTATTATACACATAAAACTTCCTCTTGAACTACTCTATCTATTACAAGAAACTGCATCAAAATCTGTTGCGTAGTTTTGAAGATATAAGCATGTATAGGGACGGACAGACAGCGACTTTGTTTTATACAATGTAGTGATGATGATGGTGATAATTTACGTTTAATCCGACGTTACAGCTGCTTTTCAGTAGAAGTAGTTTCATTTTAATTAGTGATAATTCGCGTAAGCTCCAGACAGTATCATGTAGTTTATAAAGCATATGAATAGGTCGGTCACCAACGGAAATACAATAATCATTGCTTTGCGCAAATACATGCCTGATATATATTTCATTACTAACCAGACAAGACAAAGCATAATATATCGTGATATAATTAATATATCACACCTAATAATTACTACAGCGATTAAAGTACATAACACAAGTATCGACGTGTGACAAGTCGATAATAACGCGAACCTATCATTTTAGATAAAAGATAAGGCAACGAATAAAATACACTGATAAGGTAGTTTGCCAACACACTGACAACAAATAACACATATCACTAAAAGAAACAGGAAATTGTTAAAAAAATCAATCAAGTTGATTCTAAAATGGGTGAAGGCGCCCGTCTCAACGAAGCGAGAGGAATCGATAATCTAGCTGCAACTGAAGGTAATAATAATATTTTACATGATAGTGAAGTAGATATTTAACTAATACATACTATGGTGCTTACTAATAAAAAATACACAGGCTATATACAGCTGTTATATATTAAAATGTCCATAAAAATATTTGAAATAACAGCTGTGTAATTTTAATAAGGGTCTAAGATACTTTTTCATAAATGTGATTTTAACTTAAGCTAATATCCCGAATAACGTGATTTTACTCAAAGAAACATGTTACAAGTTTAGCATAGTTTAGTGATAAAGTTCTCCTCCGACAATGTACTTATGTATTACTAATCGTGATTAATAGATACGTCAAGTGTATTAATTGCTTAAACATAACATGATTGAAGTCAATATCACTTAAGTATGCAATACTCGTAATATGTGTGTTCTATTGTGCACCCAGTCGATAAATTCGTTCAAGAAACTTATTTTTGAAGAATAGTGACCGAATTACTTAAGTATTCCAACTTCTCCAGCTAAGGTAATATTTTGCTCGTGATAGGAGTTGGTTCACGTCATTGGTAAGCCAAACCAAAGGAGAAATGGGAGTGGAAGGAGTAAGTGGAATCTGAGCTCCGAGATGAATTCCTCGAATTCAACCGAGATAATATAATTAAAATTCTACGACGTTCTACACGGGGCTATCTAGACCTATAGCAAGCATTAGCTTAAATAGCCGGTCATGGAATCTAGATCGGATGTAAATAAATATACTTCATAAATAAATATCTTTGTAAATACAAACACATATTATAATAGAAAAGCTAAAAGATGATGATGGTGAGGAGTGAGATATTTCTAAAAATCCTTCCTCAGGATGCTTACAACATAAAATGCATCTGTCAAAATTTCAGGTTTGGAGCTCCAGCAGGGTAGGCTCTACGTTGATGAATCAGTCATGACAAGTAATTATGTATATGTATATTTATATTGCATGTATACATTACACGATTAGATACATATTTATACAATTATATGTCAAATCTAAAAAAAGTATGTCATCATTATCACAATTTTGGTCCCAGTTGCAACCAAAACTCGCATTTTAAGTTCCGAAGTCTCTCATTACTCTTTGCCTAGATTTGACTGATCATCTGACTGCCATCTGACTCCCCAATCCCGCTGGCGCTGCCTCCTCTGCACCAGGGTCTCGTCCGTTAATCTTCGAAGCTTCGAAGAACTTGGGCACCATATTAGTGATGTTACCCTGGATATCTATAGATGTTACTATATTTACGAAACTGTTATGACTTTCTTTGACATAAAGTCCTGTGACCCCTAGATGGAGAGGTGTCAAAAGTGCGTCCACAATGGTCGCCAACCCTGTATTTCTTGAGCTTTACAGTTTTGTTTTGCTCCACTTCTATCTTATACCTTCCGCCTCTGCACTCATGGTCCGTCTCCAAGTCTGTTTGCGACGGCCACGCTTATGTCTTCCTTACGGGTTTCTTGAAGCTTGCCTTGGTATGGACATGAACTGGTTGAAGGTTGTGATGAAAAAAACAATTGCACAATTTCTTTTGTTCATTTCGTCATGATAAAATAAATTACTCAAACATCGATTTGGATTAATGTGACACTTATTTATAATTATTATTACTGCAATACAATACATATAGATACAAAAACATAGCACTTCATACGTTCGTGATATTTTACAGACAATGGAAGAGATTTGAGTGAAGATCTAGTAATTCGAGTGCAACCTTCGCAAGGTGAGTCAGTCTTCAGAAACTATCAATTATTTCTATATTTCTATACTAATATTATAAATGCGAAAGTAACTCTGTCTGTCTGTCTGTCTGTATGTTACGCTTTCACGTCTACACCACTAAATTGTGATGAAATTTGGTATAGGGGTAGATTAGACCATGAAAAAGGACATCGGCTATATTTGGTCGCGATAACCGACATCCACGCGGGCGGAGCCACGGGCAAAAGCTAGTAATAAACTATTTTGAACCACACTTGATGGAAATGCTGTTTTATTATCACGATGTCGTAATAAAATTTTGATCTTTTCACCCATTTTACTAACATTATCTATAGGTACGTTATGAAAAATCGTACCGGGAAAACTGGGGCACAAGGGTACAACATGGTGTGCAAATTACGTTATTATTACTTAGTTATACTCTGTCTTACGTGGCTAAGTACATACATACATACATAAAATCACGCCTGTTGTCCATAGGGGTAGGCAGTGATCACGGATCTCCATTTGCTACGATCCTGACATACCTACTACTCTCGCTTCATTCACTCTCATTACATTCTTCATGCATGCTCGTCGGTTTAGGGTACTCCTGACCTACTAAGTACAACATATAGTTATTGAGCACTGTGCTGCTCAATATAATATTGAAAAATGTTCGCGTTCGCCAGATCTGCGGTAGCCTAGTGGTATGGGTAATGAACTGCTGAGACGAGTTCTCGGGTTCGATCCCAGGTTTACCATGGCACACACCAATGACTTTCCGATGCTTTTCGAAGTTATGTGTGTATTTATCACAGGTTTAACGGTGCCCGGTTAATGGCAATAGGCTCGCCACCTATTACATTGGGACCTAAACATAAACTGGCGAAATGTGGGTGCTAGCACCTCTGTCTACCTCTTCAGGGAATACAGGCGTGAGTTTATGTTAGATGTTAT
Organism: Eilema sororculum; assembly: GCA_914829495.1. Lineage (NCBI taxonomy): Eukaryota > Metazoa > Arthropoda > Insecta > Lepidoptera > Erebidae > Eilema > Eilema sororculum. The sequence continues at coordinate 7,457,656 of OU618533.1, forward strand.
AATATTGTAAAACGTTCGCGTTAACGTCATGCAAAGCAAGCAATGAAAACGAGTTTAAACCTTTACAGGTGAGATCCAACTACCAGTTTCCACAATCGATTGGCAGTCGAACCCTCGCGGCCAGTTCATACTAGTCCAGGGACTGGACTTCCTCATAGGTGTCTCCAGACTGCTCATCCAACAGACTGTGGAATTACATGATCGTGAGTATAGTCACCTTCCTTTAACTCTCATTAAAAATAAAGAATTTCTGGACAGAATTAATTTATGCTTGTCTTTCTTCTTCTTTAATCGTTGTCAAGAGGTTTTGAGGATGTCTCGTATAAGGACGAAACAGGTATCGAGTTCTTAATTGGTACCAGTAAATTACTGCATATCTTTTTACTGACTTTCAGTCTTTGTTTTGCATAAATTCATCATCACCATCCCTGCGGTCGTCCCGGCCTTTACGTCGGAGTCCGAGGTTTGCGTCAAATTTGCGTAAATTTTATTACTTTAAACTTTGGTTATTACTATCGTGAGATCTGAAAAACAATAAGCGTTTGTTAAATTCTCCTCCAATCTTTGTGGGTATTTTTCTATTATGTAAAGCCTGATTCAATATAGTAATACAAACCCAAATTGGGTTATATGTCCACCCACCAGGCCTTTGGGGACAAGTCAATCTAACATTTTCATTAATGGACGATTTGCTACACCAGTAGTTTCAGAAAACCTAAAACATAGCAACATAATGAAGTATTATCTTTAGGAAATTACCAAAAGTTTTATCTTTATTTATTACATTAAAAACAAATGAATCATAGAAAACGCATACTTTCTGGTGCCAACGTCTTTTATCATCTAATATCAGTAAATATCAAGTAAAAGTACCTAGCTAGTTTTAATTTATCTTCAATACAGCTATCATCATAGATCAAAGAAAAGTGAACTATCATAGTATTTTTTTTATATTTGGTACGTCAATTGACTGCACCACGCGAGATGGTAAGCTGAGGTGCAGTCCAAAAGATACAGACCACCATTCTCGATGCTGTTGGACGTAAAATGCTGGTCCCTAACTTGACGGCCTTGACAGATGCCTTTTCACGCCCCGCTTGAAGAACCCGGGACTGTAAGAGGAGGGACACACATATGCGGGCAGATCATTCCAGCTCTTTATCGTACGGCAGAGGAAAGAGCCATCAAAGTCGTTTAGTGCGAGATGGTATGGATTCATATCACTAGAACGGTGCCTTCTCTCAGTTATGCACTGTGTATGTGAAAATATCAGGAGACAGAAGTCTATAGAAGAAGGGCCTAAGATGCTAATTGCCAAATGTACAGATACTTGACTTGGTACTGGAGGTACATGTCAATATGTCAAGTATCCTTCCCTATTACAATCTGACGCATTCGAGTAACAACAAAAACCCTTCTTGGGCTCCCCTGCTACTATTTGGGCTGATAAATACCTAGCCTAGGCTAGTCTTTTTTTTAAATATAATGTGTTATTTCCTTTTGATTTTCTTTCCACCTAATACACTTAATATTTTCATACCCAACCAAAAATAAAATTGTCTAAAAAGTCCCCCAAAAGACACCCAAATATACTTTAGCTAAAATACATTTTTCTTTCACAGTAACTGCTAGAATCGACTCAGAGAATCGCTACATCGTACGAGTACCCAATGGCGAGGCTCTCTTCATAGCCAGCGAGACATCCAGCTCCACACAGCGGTGTCTCTGCGGATCAGGGCGAGCCTTCACGATGCGTCTCCACGACAACACGAGGCAGGAGGCTCTGGTGTTAGAAAGAAGATTGGCTTCAGCTTCCTGCTGCTTCCCGTGTCGATTACAGGTAAGGACTTCAAGGATTATAGAAAAAAAAACTTCAAGATAGGCATTAGAAGGTCCTCACAGGGTTGGCAGCACGACCACCAACTCCTCCCCCTCTAACCGGGGCGGGCAGTAGACGCGGGGGCGTCTGCAGCCCTTACACAGGGCTCGAGGTTGAAGGCACACGTCGTGTCGCGTGATATGTGGTGACGACGGACACCGTGGTGGTTTAGTGGGTAGTTTGGCCTCCTTCGGAGGCTAGGAGTCCCACACGAAGCCCTCTCCCTGCCCCCGGGGGGGGGGGGTGAGCGAAGAGCTTAAACGCATTCCACCACGTAAAAAAAAGGGTTGGCAGCACGAGTGTGACTTCGCTGTTTTCTGGTGTTGCACACGTCCATAGCCCACTAGTTTCCTACTGTAATTACTTTCCATCAGGTGAGCCATGTATTCATCTGCCACCTAAGTGGTTTAAGAAAGAACACATTTCTATAGGAATAATATGCTACAAGATAATTGTGAGCATCCACTTCTTCTTCTTCTTCTTCTTCTTCTTCTTCTATCGTGGTGATGGCGCCTCGGCCCTCAAATTATCTTCTCCCAGTGTGCTGCCACCTAACATCCACTAAGGATCGTTTTTTTTAAACCCGTACCGAAATTGTCTACCGAAGTTAACCATGGCTCCAGTGTGGATCCTACTAATACAGTGCATGAAAGTTGGTGATGATAAATGGATGTGGGTTTAGGTAGAGGTTTGTTACTGTTTCATGCAAAAACGATTGCACAAAACTGGATGAAATTTGTCTCATTTTTATCTAGGATCTATAATTAACTTCGATGGAACGGGAACAACTTACTTGCACCACGCTACGGATTCCCCCAGTTTATTGCTCTGCGAAAAGCATTCACTAAATATATCACCTCTATTATATATTCCAGGAGATGCTAGTCACAACGCCTCCAGGCGACTACGTGGGTCGCATCCAACAGCAGTGGACGTGTATGGTACCATTCTTCCTAGTGCGAGACGCCAATGATGTGGTGTTGTTCGTCTTAGAAGGACCTGCTGTTTTGTGGAGGAGATCATTGATTTTATCGGAATTCAGAGTGAGTAATCCTTTTTTTTGGATGTGCTTAGCTGTTATATTTACAATACTTATACATAAAGCCCATCTTTTATTTGTCCCCCACCACTTCTCCTTACCATTTAGGTGGCAGACAAGCACACGGTCCACCTGATGGGAAGTGGTTACCGTGGCCTATGGACGTATGCAACACAAGGACGTGACACTCGTGCTGTCGGCCCTGAAGAAACCTTATAATGCCCTTCTTGAAGAACCCACACAACCACAAAACCACAGTATATTTAGTTTATTTTGTTTTTTACTGGAAGAACTGGCATCCGATTTCCCAACTCTGTCACGAAAACCTGCCAAGTACTTAGCAGTCAAACGTAGCTCTACAGCTTCGCGGTACGATATTATGAGTCGTTTACACAATCCGGCATTCCACGATTAGATCAGACTTAGGTGAGTTTACCCCCTTAAATCGCTATTCTTTCACAGCCAAACCTTTCCATTATCCTATGTCGATCTATCTAGCTGGGTGAAGTGTTTACCCATTTGCTAAGTCACAGTATCCTCTCTTGATACTCCATTTACCTTCTTTCATGAGAATTCCATTCAATATTTATATTACAAACTAGTTTCTACTTTATGTATTCTATTTATGGTTCCAGATAATGACAGGTGATTCGTTACGCGAGGTTGGCAAGATAGTCCACGGGTGGGACCGCGAGCTGGTTAGCTTCACGACCACACTACAGTTGCCCAACGTCGCCGTACAACCCAAACACAAGGCTCTACTCTTAGCTGCTAGCTTTCTTCTGGTAATTATTATTCTAAGAATATTACAAAAATACCATGAACGAAGATGCAGAAAACACTAACGTAAGACAAAGCATAGCATAAACTTATCACTTCGATTTTCATTAAGACATTTCGATTTTAACACGCTTTTATTAGCTTCACTTGTAACTATGTATGTAAGAAAATCTTGGAATCTTAATTTGACCACTTCCTGGTCTTTGATTAGGATGAAATTTTGCACACGCTCTGAGTTCTGGGGGCCAACCACAACCTCTTAAAGCAGTATTATTTCAATCTTACTTCGTGTTTTGGTACCACGACCTCTTAGAGCAATATTACAATAATGTTGTTTAAATTAGCAGTTTTGGGACGTCACCCATAGTTTTCGTTCTTTTTGTTCGTTCAGCGTCAAATATGACATCCTTTATAAAGTCAATAGTTACAAAAAACTATTGAAGAAACAATATTCGAGGAGTTTATCAGCTTCTAAAAGCTATGCTAATATTGCTTATTCAAGAAATCGTCGTTGAATGCTGTCGCGATAAAAATGAGACCCTTTCCATTTTATGAAATTGGTTCATTAAGCGAAAGGGACTCCCACAGAGTGATGAATAGAGTCCACACTGTTGAAAATCCTTAGAAAATCTACAGAGTTCTCTGTAAAGACTAAGGTAAGCCCATATTTATATTGAATTAAGTACACGCTAATGTATTGTAATGTGTGATTGACCACTATTAGTTTCGTAAATATATCATGTTCTTAACATAGTTGTTTTTTTTCTAGGTGTTCATTGCATTACCATTTTATAGGCAACTGATGCGAGAGCTATAGGATAATCTGAGTGAACAACCACGCACAAATAATAACATGCATGATGGCTATTTCAAGAGTTCAACGGTTGCTCGAAAGGCCGCATTAAGATCCAGTTATAATAATAACTATTTTACAAATATAATTGCTTTTATAAATTATTCCATGTAATACCTACTAAATGAATAATATGGTTTCTATATTAATCGAATAACCATCTTTGTACGCTTGCTTCCACCATCACACTTGCCGCATTTCCAAGCTGGATTGCGATGGCCAGCCTCAGCACCAAAAACGATCCGGAGCGAGAGTCGATTGTAATGATGACGATGAGGTGATGACCGCTAAGTGTAAATATCTATCAAGCTGCGAGTATCAAGCATTATTTAATTAAAATTTGAGCTATTAGAGCGGGTGGCGCGGAGATCTAGATAATAGAAGCCAACTAAAAGACAAAAGGATGTGCAGTGTGCATTTTACAAAAATGTACCCTTTGTTGTGACAAAGCCTTTTTTATAGTGTGGAAAATCCCCACGGATTCCACTCCCACGGAGCCGGTGGAGGCGGTTATGTCGGACTCGAACCGACCAAAACGCACGCCGTCTTTGGTCCTTGGTTGCCGGAGGTGAGAGTGCCAAAAGCATATCTCTCGCACCCCGGCAGACCCAGGACCATTTCTTTCGAGATGGCCCCCTTCGAGTTGTGGGGACCCTAGTATCCCCATCTAGCCCCGGATACGGGGAGGGCACTTTGCGCCTTTGGGCACTTTGTTGTGACAGAGCATCAGTGCGCATGTCCATTTTAATGTCATCAAGTGACATCGGTTCGGTTCTCATAGCAACGATCTTATTATAATAACAACATAGCTGCACGCCTTGGCTTCGACCCGGTGCTATGAATTACCCATATACTTTTAGATACAAATCTTTCACACAAACCTTGTCCTAAGAATCCTACCTACTGAATAGGTATAACCAAAATAAATGGGTAGGTAATGAAAATCTGTCCCATTGTGCACTAAAAAGCTCTATCTAACCTTGGGACTCGAGAGCCTTGAATGTCGTCAAGTTCAAGCAGTATTCTTAATTCGGGTGCCACTCCGTCATACGTATCGCACTCGAAACGGTGCTATCGATGTGCTGAAATAAAACTTGCCCCTAGGACCCGTTGCCTCGCACCCCTTGCACCTGTTATAATTGTATGATGTGATCATGAATGCCCAGACAATTAAAAACATATAAAATTATTACGGCTTTATATTTGCGGTAGAAAATAAAATTTTACATAAGTAGGTTCCTACAATACAAAATTCACGATTGTTATGAAGACATTGAATATGAATGAATTGTATTTTGTTCTTAAGTTTGCATGCTAGTCACAAAGAGGGTTCAAACAACACACCTCCTGCGTTTACTTAGGTTTAGATGTTGAGGCATTTGAAGATTCTTTGTATCGCACACTAATTATTCCACGTTGTATAACAAAGAAATGCTTTCTTAGGTCGATGTGTTTTAATTTGCTACTTAGGATAGAGCATTTTCACATAGCTTCAATGCCACTTAGTTATCACTGAAAATCATTCACATTCATCAAACACTGCTGTCATGTCTTTCAGCAGTAGCCTTAGATGGAGAGCTCTTTCACAGCTTCGGATAGCGACATAATAATAATTATATTCTTCATTCAGCATAAGCAGTTAACATAGTAGATGCTCGTTGCTTCGGACTCCCAGCTTACAAGTTACAACCCCGCTCTACTACCACTTTAAATAGTACATATAAAATATAAATAGATAATATTTGCATGATTTGATCAAAATGCCCAGGCAATTTAAACTATAAAATTATTAATGGCTTTACAAGGCTTTACATATTATTTGCGGTGTAGGTGTAAAATAAAATGTCATAATAAAATTATTTTAATGTCAGAATGACAGAGAGTTTTCTTTTTTTTCTTTCAATATCCTGCCAGTTACATAAAAGAGTATTTATATCAAAAACGTTTTACAAATTACGTGAATGTTGTTCCGTTTTGTGTGAGAAAGAGATGGCGCTACACAGTATGACAGAACGTACAGCGATCTCTCTTTTCCTTGTTTGCAGGCTTGTTGCAGGCACAAAAATAACCTTACTCAAATTCGTACCATGAGCGTACAATAATGTTTTATTTTATTCCTGCTTATTGACGGAAATGAATGAACTATTTAGAAAGAGTTATGTATTCCTTGCAATAATTCATTCGCATTAGGGCTGTACTCCGGAGACAAGAAGACCGGAACACCTCTGGAGATTTTTGCGAACAACTGGTTATCTTTCTCAAAAACTCCGGAGATTTTATATAGAGTTAAATATTCGCCTTTTTTCATGAACACTATTTTACTATATATTTTTGATTATATGATTAGATTCCATAGCGATACGATTTTATCGAAGTATATGATGTATAGATGTTCGTGCATTTATTAAAAAGTAGGTAATATATACATATAATCACGCCTATATCCCCGGAGTGTTTTGGCAGAGGCGAATTAACATCAACACCCACATTTCATCAATCATTGCATTCGGTCGGTCCACCTATTGCCGTATTCCGGGCACATTTCATTAGTCTACAAATTGGACGTTTTCATAATGTTTTAATAAGAGGATTATGATAATAATAGTAATACAATGTCTCAAATGGGTAGGTACTTAAAAAATTACGAAACTGACTAAATATACTTCCGCGTAATCAAAGAATGTCCGGAGGCTTTCCGAAGATACGGAAATCTTCCCTGGAGTCAAGCCCTACGCCTATTGTCAGTGATTTCTTTTTTAGAAGACCATAGAGTTTTTTTTTTATTCAAAAAGGATTTTTAAAAAGAAGTTTTTACTTTGAAGTAAAATACTTGTAATTTTAAGAATTTTATTTGTTTGCTTAATATCTAAGCAATCTCTATGCATTCTTCTATACAATTTATACCTGCAATTATAGGCGTTTCTCGGGATGCGAGTCTTCTCACTGGGCACCATGCTAGCTAAAAACCGGAGAAGACTGAGCGTGGGTGAAGAAAATGCCTTATTGATCCACCTTATTGAAACCGCGTGCGGTTTTAGTCGGTTTGAGTTAGATATAACGGCCGCGTTGGCCAAACAGGGAGGTATCCGTGAAACACAATAAAAAGTACTTTTAAACCGTTATAATAGTCAGCTTGACCATTTCTTATTTAAGTTAATGTATATAAATACGGTTTACTTGCTTTTTGGGTTATGAAAATGATTTTTTGAGCAGTATTTTGCAAAACAATAATAAAAAAGTTGCTACCTAGCAACTTTTTTAAAACGGCTAAATTTGACATAAAAACAATAATGTTAAATACAATACTGCTCTGAAATCTCGTCATGGTACGAATTGAATGAACTAAAATTAATTTGACGTCACAAAAGCACTAAGCAGGAATACATGACATGCACAATGTACGGTTGTGGTACGAATATAAGCAAGATTACTTCAAGCTTGACACAAAACTCTCCTGCAATAAGACTGTTTTGTAAACGGTTGTGGTAGGCCCCCTGATGGCAATATATGACTAGCTAAGAAACGTCATTACAAATCCAATATGGCGGCCTCCCCAAGATGGCGGACTGGCTGTTTGAAATCCATCCCCATGATATGGGTATGAAATGAAAGGCTTTGCTGTCAGGAATACGAAAAAAATGGTCACGTGACTTAAATCCAATATGGCAAACGTCCAAGATGGCGGATGTAAATTTTAGTGCGTGCTAAAAGCGTGTTTTTTAGTGTCATTAAACTGTTATTCTAACGTTAGGACTGAAGTCGAAGTACTAACCGTCTTCGTATTTATTTTTACTAAACGTCAAAACGATAAGCTATTATGTAACATGTATGAAAAAAGATTTAGTGACGTCATAAAATTTAATAGTCAAATTAGTTACTAATAGGTTGGGTGGATTATTAAAAATAAATAAAAACTATAAAATAAGAACCGACGCAATTTTTACCGCTCTTTTACCATTCTTAATTTAATAAGCTCGGTTAGATAATTTATTTTAACTATAGGATAATAACTAATAAAATTGCAGGGACAAAATCCTACACACATGGAACATAGTTATGTGAATACATATTTCAAAAATTTTAAAAAAATGTTTTGTTTCAGGAATACACGTATTTTGAAAAATCAAAGTCCTCTTGCAGAATGTGTTCCTGTTGCTGAGACAACGTACAGTTAACGACAGAAGTTGATATAAGTACACTTTAAAATATTTACAAACCATTTCAGATCAAATTCAAATCATTTTATTGTGAAAATGGGTACATAAAGGTGCTGTGATAAAATGTGGTTTCTCCATTCTCCTAATAGAATTGGTTTTATTAAATTTTTAAATTCTTATTCTTCTTCATCAATGGCAATATCCAGCTCTATTACAATTACGTAGGATATACAAACAATCTTATAGTACTTAAATAATTAGGTAATATACCTATAAGTAGTTTTCTAATGGTAATGTATTCCATCAAACAAAGTTAATATAGTTTATGTTTTGTTCATTGTTTTACGAAGGGTTTAATAGTTGAAGCGATCAATATTATAATTTGTCTAACCACTTTTGTCGTTCACTGTACAATAACAATTTCCTAAAAATATATTATTGTAGTACCTATATAAGTAAAACTTCAAAGGAACTGTATGTAATGCACTGTTATCTATTTTATACTTTATAATAAAATAATTTTAGTAATTGGATATAATTTTGATTTAACCATTCCAGTAATTTCCTTGACAAGATTTAATTGAGACATTCAAAATCTTAAATGGCCACTATGATATAGAAGGCTTTGGCAATTTATTTATACATATAACCAAAATACCTACTCATCTCAGAGGTCACCACTTGAAGCTGATCACCAGTTTTTCCTTGGCAAGGAAAGATTCCATATTCACAGTTTCACCCTTACATAAGCATAATAATAATAATAAACTACAATATTTACAAGAATATAAAGAAAGTTGAAGAAAGGGGGGGGGCAGTTAGGCGTCGAAAAATTCCTTCCTTACATAAGTATATTAAATTTAATATGTAGATAAGGTTATATATTATGTGTTATCATAAAATTTCATTCAAATCATTCATTAGTGGTGTTTCCTATCTATAGAGTATAGTATCTATTCGATAAAAATGTTAATCCAGGAAATACCTAAGCTATCGGCATCAGCTATCTAAATTAGGTACATCCATTTCCAATTTAACGAAAATTTACACTAGCTGAGCACTTTTTTCACTAGTTCCATCGTCACACCACTAAAAAAATTTGGTATAGGGATAATTCAGACGTTGAGAAAGGACATAGGCCATCTTCGGTCGCGATAACCGACGTCCACGCGGGCGGAGCCGCGGGCAAAAGCTAGTACTATCTAAACTTAAAATGAGAACAGCTTAGCTAGCCCTTCCTTCCTTCCTTCTTTCCATCGCGTAGATGACACCTCGACTCAGATTGATTTCTCCCAGTGTGCTGCTACGTGGATGGCGTTCTCAGAGACGCACAGGAGTTTCTCCAGTGTATGAGAATATAGCACACTTAGGAGTAACTCCACATTCACTTTACTATTAGGTATTCACATTATTATGTGTCGTGAAATGTTGATTATATTGATAGACATACCTACTTGCATCTAGTTCCAATTAATCAGTATGAGAAATTAATCGGAATTCATGGATTCTATTGGATAATAGTCGTATTCACATCGCATCACGAATACCTATATATCTCTCTGACCGATATCGGCTATCAGCGCAATTCTGTGTCGAATGACGTCATCAGTAAAAACTACTACTGCTATCTAATCTGTAAAATGTAATTTTTTTTTATGATGATATCGATGTTTTACCATCAGCGTGGGTAAGTAACATCGATTATCTGGCATTATATACCTATATAACATCATCCTTGTCTGATATACTTCCTGTAGTGTTTTGATTCTGCGTGTCGTGCAATTTTATACGAATTAAATATTAAAAACATTAAGTGCTGCTTCGAAAATGGCATCACCAGCAAAAATGGCGAGATTGTCAAATGCCCCATCAACGAGTGCATCGAGCAATGTAGATAATGTACATGTTCATCCCGAAATTGAGTACTTTATGAAGAAATTACAAACCCAACGTGAACGAACCGCTGAATCTGTATTGCAATTTAGTTTCAATAACAACCGCCGTAGGTTCATATCTCAATGTCAAAGTATACCTGATAGATGTGCAGGAGTGGTCTACTGGATGTCGCGCGACAATAGAGTGCAAGATAATTGGGCGTTTTTATTCGCACAAAAACTAGCACTTGAAAAAAGAGTACCTTTGCATGTGTGTTTTTGTTTGGCCAGGAATTTTGATAGCTCTGTTAGGCGATTGGATTTTTTAGTAAAAGGTTAGTGTGGTACCAAATATTATATTTTATAATTCTAAGTGTAGGCTGTTTTGGTTGAGCATTCAGCTGCTAATTCTGAGGTTGCGGGTTCGAATATGTATCTTTTATTTGTATCAGTCAAAGTCAGCGATGGCGAACCTATGGTACGCTGCCACAGTTAGCACGCAGCCCAATTTCGACCAAGAAATAGGCATTAGTCAAAAAAGACAATTGTTGGATACGCCCTTGCTATAACTTAGGTGTTAGAAAATGAACGAACAGACGACGGATGGTTCAATCTGTTCTAGTTCAAAATAGTTTAGGCATGGCAACATAGCGGATAGTTACGAGTAATTTTGCGTTTTAATACCAGTAGGTATGGATTATTATTATACCACTAATCACAAACTTGGTACTGTCTGAAGTTTACGGGAATATCGCTCATTGAAATAAAACCATTTTTAACGGGATCTATTGCGATTTATTAGCTATTTAGTACGACGTTCCAACACTTCCAACTATACTCCGTCCATTATATTATTGTATTTTAGACAGCTCACTGACAGTGGTCGGTATAACTTTGTTCTAGCGTCAACACCTGAAAATTCTAACAAATATTAGGCGCCAATACGCCATTCTTCATTGACATCGTCACGTCAGCCAGAAAGCAATTTTAGGGATGTAGTTAGTCAATCGACTATGTTTTTATTATAATAACTTTAAAATGTCACAATTGATATCGACTACAGAAAATATATTTTTTTAAATATTACATAACTGGCGATTTTTAACCGATTTCTAAGCAACAATTCGGATGTTTATAATTATTTATATTTGTATGATTTTTACGGATAAATGTTTTTTGCAACTCCGTCATTTGTAGACGGATTGTCAAAATTCTTTTTTTGTTTGAAAGAGGTTTATTCCAAAATGGTCCCATTTAAATTTCATAAAGATCTGGTAATGGATTTCAGAGACAGGCCACGGAACTCTTCAATAAATACCTACCAGGAAATCAGCATGTTGAAATATTCTTCTAGAAGTCAGTTGTTTTGTTTTGGAGATTAGCGTATGCGTTATAGCCCACAATCGTTTTCTATTACATTTGTAAACTGTACAGACACGAAATATCTAAGTACTACTTTATTATTATGTTTAGAAAGATAATAGATTATAGTTCCACGTGAAATCATTTATAACATTTATCATAATATTTTCATATATCGATTTTTTTTATCGAGGTTTTTAACTTTGTCGATATTTTAAATTTTCTTGCAATCACTACTTTCATCTGTCTAAAATACAATAATATGATGGACGGGGTTAATAGCCATGGTCGCGGACTCAGTGTGACTAAAAGAAGGATGGTAGTTGTCAAATATCCGAATTATGATGAATTGTTGGTGTTACTATTTACGCACAAAATGCATTTACTGTTTTGTTAGTTTTGCTGTATTTAGCTTTTTTCTAAGTTTAATTAAATGAATGAATCCCATTCTAGCGGTACGCTCCAATAGTTCCCGAGTCAGGTTTAAATTTGATGTTTATTGATGGCACTTCTCGGGCACCATTATCTCTTTTTTTACAATTATGGCACGTTGATGCAAAAAGGTTCGTCATCCCTGGTTTAGGTGTTTGTATTTAATATAACATTCGACCAAACGCGAGTTAAGTTTACTCCTAGAATAAACAGGCAATATCAGCCACATATTGGTTGTTTATTCTAGGAATGAACTTTACTCACGTTAGGTCGAACCGGCCCTTAATAAAATAACCTTTAAATATAGGAATGTATAGGAATGTATATATTATATTTATTTGTGGCGATTTAATTTTTTAATTCACCTTCTTTAGGCCTCAAGAAAGTGGCAGATGAATGCCGGCAATTGAACATATCGTTCTATTTGCTGGAAGGTAACGGAGCAGAGGTCCTTCCCCAGTGGGTGGAGCAACACAACATAGGAGCAGTTGTGTGTGACTTCAACCCCTTGAGAGGCCCTCGACGAATACTTGATGAGTGTAAACAGAATTTACAAAACGATGTTCCTCTTATACAAGTAATTATTAAATACTATTTCGTAAATATGTCTTATACATTGTACTGTAAATATTGTATAGGTTTGGCTGCAGTGCAAATATTTGTACTATGAGTATGTCATTTGCACTAATTTGGGTGTCTTTTTTTTCGTGCGGAAATCCTCTCTAATACCCTGCCGGAGCCGGAAGGGGAGGTTATGTCGGACTCGAACCGAATAAAACCGCACGCTGACTGTGGGTCGTGGTGCTAGGCCGGAGGTAAGGTTGTCTTCGACATATCCCTCGCACCCCGGCTGACCCAGGGCCATCACTTACGGTCTGGCCCTCCTCGGGAGGGGGGACAACGACTCGCCCCCGGAATGGGGAGGGGAACTCGGTGAGCGTGTGCAGCACTGTGTCCTCGCTCGCGTCGCAATGATGGCACTCGGACGTTGGCTCCTTTTCGACCTGACGCAGATACCACCCGAAGCACCCGTGCCCGGTGATAATCTGCGTCAGTCGATACGAGAGGCTGCCATGTGGCCTTTCTAGCCATTCCTAGGTGTCTTCGTGCCTCGAAGTGTACGTTTAGGCGTCGGTCCCGGCTGCCATACGAACATCGGCAGTTGTAGTAGTAGTTGGAGCCTTCAAAAGTCTGACTAATCCAACTACAGGACTTCTATAACGCCAACTAGTTGTGGAGGTCAAACGGCAGTCGATTCTCGGAAAATATAGAAGTTATAGTCTGAAAAAAATCCTGGCGCACTTATATGGATAATAATACTCGTTTAAACAATATTTATAGTTTAATAGTGTCTATTCGATAAGTAGGTATGTTAATCCAGGACGTACCGTCAGCTTATAAATAATATCCATTTCCGTCTTATAAGACTGTTGTAACATTGACTCAAGCACTTGTTTGATTAGTTCTATTATCAAACTCCATGGAACAAAATAGTGAGAAACAAATAATTCTAAAGTTTCGTACTTTATAAGAATAAATACGGTAAAAATAGTTTAATTTCTTTAATTTTAAAATTCTCACTCTGTCTTAATCGTAACGTTCTTAGTCCTTGTCATCCAGGTTGGATTCAAACCTTGCACTTTGAAGCTCCGGATCAGCAACACCAGCCTGTCTTAACCCCAAATCATCTACACACACAATACATCCATTCTCACAACAAATTTTCGATATTAGTAGCTAGTAAGACAGTGGGTTCCTTCCAACGATTGTATTTGTGGTATAATTTTCAGGTGGATGCGCACAACATAGTTCCCTGCTGGATAGCTTCTCCTAAAAAAGAATACTCGGCAAGAACCTTCAGAAATAAAATTACTCCAATGCTCATCGAATACTTGACAGAATTTCCTCCTGTCATCATTCACCCTTACAGGGGCCTCATTGGGCGCCAGGTAATGGAAATCTACATAGTTCTTATTCTTCTTTGTTCCAATCGAAATGATATAATTGTTATTCTATGAGTCACCTTTGGTACCGAGCACTCCCAGGTTACATAGTACAGTAACAACGTATCGCAGAAATCTCTTTCTGCATCTAAAGTCTAAGCTAGACATATGAATATTAATTGAATGTAGGTAACATTTTTTTACAAATACCAACTTACCAGTCCTACCAGATAGAGTATGCAGTCCTTCAAGTCATCATTTTTAAGTATCCAATTCCCAAAATGTCTATATATTACCCAAGATGTCCTCTATCCAGAATTTCCAATTTACACAAAATTGGACAGTTGGAAGTAGGTAACCCACTTCATCCACTGAGGTGACAATTCAACCAACGATTTCATAAGTTGAAATGCATATACATTAATGATAACGGGAATTAACCCGATCATGGTATAGGTACATCATAAGTTTAGGTATAGGTACTACGCGAAAGTTTAAAAGTTGGTTTAGAAAACCATAAAATGTACCTGTAACTGCAGTGGTTTACAGAAATATCAGTAATTATTCAAGCTTCATAAAATTGCAGCCTATAGATTGGAATCATGAAATAGAATCCAGGGAAGCAGATAGAAGTGTTGGCCCAGTGGCCTGGGCCCGCCCTGGTTATGATCAGGCCATCAGCATACTTAAACATTTTATTGATAGAAAACTCAGAAATTTTAGTTGTTCACGAAAAGATCCTACCATAGATGGGCGCAGTGGATTATCATCGTGGTTTAATTTTGGTAAGATTATTTTAGTTTAAAGGAATTATTTTAACTATCTATTTGCACGTTTCAAAAGTTTTCGAATTAGACACAGGTAGTTGATCACATAAATAACAGCTCCATTTAGCATTTAGTCAGGAATACATGACATTGAATTTTTCAGTGAGCAATTTATCAATAGCAACACAAAGCCTGAAAATTACAATAGAGAAAAAATTGTAAAACATTTGCCTAATAAGCAGCTAAAAAACAATATAAATAAAATAAATAGTTCTAAGTGATCTCGTTTAGAAAATAATCAAATCATGTTTTATCATTTTAGGCCAGATCTCAGCCCAGAGAGCAGCACTATGCATGGAGGAATACAAACCAATATACAATCCGAGTGTCGAATCGTTCCTTGAGCATACCATCGTGCGCCGTGAACTGGCAGATAATTTCTGCTACTACTGTGAAGATTATGACAGGATTGAGGGAACCAGCCAATGGGCGCGTGAAACCTTAAATGATCACAGGCATGTTAATCGTCATCTTATTAAGCTGCTTTTTACGTCTCTTGCGTAAAAGTCCCTGTGTTCGTATATCGTAGATAAGGCTACGATATACGAACACAGGGAAATTACGATGGCTATTTGGGGCTCCCACCACAGTAATTATTTTTTTAAGTGTGGAAATCCTCACGATTACCATCTCCTCCTAATTCTGTAGTCGATCATCATGATGTATATTTTCGGACAGCGAGTAGGCTTCGATGCAAACGTCTATAAGATAGATGATTACCTGAAAGATGAAAATGTCTGGCTTGAGCATGGTGCCGGCCCCTCGTAAAATGCTATAATTACAGCATAGTATTGTAGGTATTAGATACGTTACTTAATTTTAACATTATGTAACGTTGGTTTATTTCTTTATTATAAAGTGTTTTATATACATTCGTCACACGAAATGTAAATTCGTCCACATTTAGCCTTTTCATTTTTTCCAATGTTTTTCGAACTTAAAAGTTAGCATAATAAATGCTATAAAAATTCATTCGAATTCCGCAGTGGAGTTTGTTGCGCTGTTTCATCTCCACCAGCGCCTTGGAAGCGGTGGTAAACTTAGATTAATTAGAATTAAAATTGACGTCAATAAGAAACAATTTTATTGTTCAAGATTGAGGATAATTGACTTTGACATCCCGTTCCACTGAGACTAGATTCATCCTGATCAATACTCGCTGATGATCAGGATGCTAAGAGCCTCCACCTTTGCACCGTATAGTTAAATCGAGTGTCCGCCCAGATTCGAAACCTGTATAAGGTATTACTTTTGGTAACAACAGACATATTTTTAACTAGAAATGACGAACGCCCGCACATCTACACGCGTGAACAGTTTGCCAATGCTGGCACTCATGATGCCCTCTTTAATACTGCTCAAAGAAGATTCAGAATCGAAGGAAGAATGCACGGCTGGATACGAATGTATTGGGCTAAGAAGATCTTGGAGTGGACACCCTCGCCAGAAGACGCGCTGGAATATGCCATTTATCTAAATGATCACTTTAGTCTTGACGGGTGCGATCCTATTAGTTATGTGGGTAAGTTAGCGATATTTTTCAGCAAGTCAAGTAAGCGATTTTCCGTTCAGCCGCTGAACGACCGTGCAAAGTTTTAACAAAATCGGTTGAAATTTTAACAAAACTGAAAAAGCAAATAGGTTATTTTGAAAAACTACTAAGCACACTATAAAAATATTTGTGTCCTCATCTTACAGGTTGCATGTGGTCCGTATGCGGTCTTCATGACACAGCTTTTGTGGAGCGACCAATATTCGGAAAAGTTCGATACATGAAGGATAGTTCATTGCATAAAAGGGGGCGAAGAAGTAAGAATGCTTAATTTTTATAACATAACATAAACTCACGCCTGTATTCCCCGAAGGGTTAGGCAGAGGTGCTAGCACCCACATTTCGCCAATTTACGTTTAGGTCCCAATGTAATAGGTGATGAGCCTATTGCCATTAATCGGGCACTTATAAACCTGCGATAAATACACACATAACTTCGAAAAGCATCGAAAACTCAATGGTGTGTGCCATGGTAAACCTGGGATCGAACCCGAGACCTCGTCTCAGCAGTCCATTACCCATACCACTAGGCTACCGCAGATCTTTTATATTTTTTGTATTTATTTTTGTAAAGATATCTAGCTAATTATCATAAGCAAGACTTAAGCTATTTAGTTGAAATTTTTTAAAAAGGCGTGTGTTACTTGATGGCAATATGCTCATATCAACTATATATATGTATACTATATATTAATCAAGACCTGTGAGAATTTAAGTGTATGGCTATTTTTACATAAACTCGCATGCTTACAGCTCCACTGCTTTCACGTCGTAAATGGCCTCTCTAGAGGGCATAGGCAACGGGATGCGACGAAAGACGTACCTACCATACAACAACCGTTAAAACGAAAGCTGACCAAAATAAAATATAACTAATTTTATGTTATAGTTGTACTATTACTTGAGTAACTACTTATTATATATCCTACCAAACTATATGTGAGCATGTGGGGACTCCCCATCCCTATATGCATAGATTATTATATATACTATATGGGTTTCAGTTGCTATGTTTTTATCTACTAAATGTTAGGATATTAACCGAATATTATTGAACCACAGGTTTACTCTGACTAAATCATTAGAATAATATAAGTGAGTAAGAATCTAAATTCAAGATCATTTCTAATTTGCATTTGCCCGTGGGAGCAAGCGAAGTTACCTTCGTCATGTCGTTCGTGTTCGAATACTTGTGATACAGCATCTGATTGACACAATTGATATACTTATACTTGACTAGCTTTTGCCCGCAACTTCGTCCGCGTTAAGTTCGGAATAGAACACACTGCTACCGCGACCTCGAACGACCTCGATAAAGTTTCTTAAAATAACTGTGAGCCTGGTACTTCATGCAAATGTACCAGGGTAACAGAAACACTGAAAACGTTCATATGGAAAAAAAAAGGGCTGTTTTTAGGGTTTTCCCGACAATTATTCGAATTTTCCTTACCTTTTAGACTTTCCCAAGACCTCCACGAACATTTCAAGACCAATATATAATAAATCCGGACAGCCTTTCTCGACTTTTAGCGAGACTAACGAACAGCAATTGATTTTTATATATATAGATATACAGTTATTACGTGAACCCATTTCAAATAGGGTAGTGTTATATGTTATAGGGTACATTATAAGTTTAAAACGCATGAATTCATATCTTTTCATACAATACTACGACCAAAAATTTTGGAATTTCCGGCAAGTGAACCTACGGAGCTGAGCCAACCTCACCTACAGGCCAGTAGACCTGTTAATTGACAGGCGAGGGGTCTGGTCTGGGCTTCGAGGTGAAAGCCTTGGATGCAACCGGAACAATGATGGCGATGAGATTCCGTGAAATGTCTGAAATCGGAACTACGGCGTCACATTTTTCATTGTCAAAAGCATGCTGTTTTAGGTTTTATTTGAAATCAAATACAATTTCAACACGATTTCATAAAATTGAAGGGACAGTTGCGACATCCTTCAGAATGTTTTACTCGTACTGTTTATTATCTGTCTACAAAAAGGTATATTGAATTGACGTCAAATTGACATCAACTTACGTCAAAACTGACGATGCATTGTTATTATTTCAATGTTTTGGATTACACAAATTATACATTTAGAAGTAACTTTGGAATTAGTTATGGCTTCTAATGTTTCACAATGCCAAGCACCGCAGACGACGACAGAGAAAGAATGGCCTTACCACGAGTATTATGTAGGGGAGAGAGATGAAGAACAGCGGAAAAACGGGGACGGAAGGAACCATTGGTCTGGAGCTGAGGTTTTACGTACTTGCATTCTAATAAGTTGAACACTTGAGTATCCAGCATTGTTTCGAGAAGCTAAATGCAAGAAGCCACAATTCATATCTCATGATAGTATTAGGCACAGTCTGAAGCTTTTTTTATTCATCGTATATATATGACATCCATCGCAGCATCTAAAGGTTGCAGTTTATCTAGTTGGGACGCTCTCTTACTGGGAGGAGTTCTATCATTTTGTTTGGCTGGCTTTAAATGAGTGACGTTGTGTAACTCCCAATTCCTAAACAAAAGTCTGCTCCAGAGCCTCGTTTTTCGATCAGCAGGTAAACTTGCTTGCAGTCAGGTGGATTGAGATCTGCAGGTCTAAAAAGGCCACTTAATTGGAATCGTATTAGGATTATGTTTCGTCTTTTCACGATATTTATACGATATTAGAATCTGCTTAGTAAATGAATTGTTACCAAAAAAGTGTCATTTTACGATTTTTTTGATTTTATTGAGGTTAACTGAAAATTCAAAATCAGAATCAGCAGAATCGCTCAGTGTGGTCTATGTGCCCCGGTCTTTTGAGCCCCGAGCATTCAAAAACTCAAGTCTAGCGTGAGACTATTGATTCGTAAATATGATGAAACGCCTGCCTGAAATGTAATTTTCAGTCGCTAGAGTGTTACACCGGTCGTCTACTACGTGACACGATGCACGGTATCGGCGAATACCGCTGCCGGTACCGTGGTAGCGAGCACCTGGCCGTCACCTACGAGGGTAACTTCTACAATAATTGTATGCATGGATACGGACTCACTTCTTATCCTGATGGAAAAGTATTCAGTGTTAGTATAACTTTCTAATTCATTCGAATGAATCGTTTTTCGGGTTAGTTTTACATTACATAAGTCAAATTACATATGGGTTTGACGCATTTGGTGCACATCTCAACTTGTACACCATGCTCAAATGGGGAACTTAGCAACTGGTGCATCATATCCTCACGTCTGTAAATACCCTAAGGGGTAGGCAAAGGTGTACCAACACCCATATTTAGCCTGTATATTTACTGTCGGATGAAAAACATCCCCATCTTTTAGTCGCCTTCTATGACACCGATAAGAAGAGATGGGGTGGCCCTATTCTACTCCAGTGGGAACCAACACGGCTACCATCTCAAATTATAACTAAGTAAGTACACGATCCAAGATAAATAAATAGAAGCAAACTTAGAGCATTGAATAACACATTGGGTAGAACCAAACTCGACTAAAGAGGGCAGTTCATGCCATTTATTGTTTAGACAAGAGAGACTCCCTCAGGGAACGATTTAAGGATATTGACATTTTAACTGTAGCTTCCCAATATATGTACTTGAAAACATAATGTATGTCAGGAAAAATATATCTCATTACACAAAAGTAAGTGATATTACAGACAGAAATCTGCGTAACAAACATAGACTTCTACTTCCATGTTATCGGCTTAGCAAGGTTAGTATACATTTTTATAATAAACTGCCGGAATCGATCCTTGGTACGCCTGACAATAAATTCAAAACCTTTGTAAAGACCACCTTATCCAAAAAAGCATACTATAGCATAGATGATTACTTGAAAGACAAAAATTTCTGGCTTGAGCATGATGCCCCTCGTAAAATGCTATAATTGCAGCTTGGTACTGTATTAGTCACGTGACTTATTTGTTACATTATGTAACTTTGGTTTAATTCTTCATTATACAATGTTTATATACTTGTTGTGGTTTATTGTTTATCCAGACGCGATATGTACATTCGTCCACATTTAGCTTTAAGAAAATAACTATTGTAAATTGACGTCTAAAAAATGCCGCAGTGGAGTTTGTTGCGCCGTTTCTCCTGCACCAGCGCCTTGGAAGCGGTGGTAAACTTAGATCAAGTAGAATTAAAATTGACGTCATTAAGTAACAATGTTATTGTTCAACATTGAAAATAAATGACTGTGAATATGACTAGAGAAATATCAGTCTCACTTAATTTTTCGTTTAAGTATGTAATATGTACTGTGCTATACAACAATTTTATATAGTATCGTAAACTTCATAAGGTTAGGTACTCATACGAAATATGGCATACTTACTAATACGACAGGAAATTGTAAGCAAGAGGGAATTACAAGATGGCTACCAAGAATTTTTCATATCAGTTTACATCAAATCAAACGCAGTGATTAGACCATAGTGATGATCATGATTGGTTACTCACACTTTGATATTAATAAAGACTTAATCAAAAGTAAATCTTATCTCAATTCTATCCCAATCCAATAACATTTCCAATTGCTCGTTCTCAGGGTATGTACTATAACAATTTGCGCTGGGGTCCCGGTGTGGAAACCGAAGCCCGTCTCCGTGAAAGTGTCGGTCTATGGAGAGGCGATCAACTGATACGGCTGACTTGGAGGCCAGAAACACCCAGCGTGGCTCCTGATCTAATGTCTATGCCTCACGGTATTGATATCGTGGCAAAAAATAGAAGTGTGCTGATTGCTAGCAAAAAGACTGTTAGTACAACCTTTGTTTTAGGATTTCATTACTCTATCAAATATAAAATAAAGTGTTATTTTTTGTATTAGGACCGGCTGCTTTGTAGACCGGTCAATTTAGACATTCGAAGGTACATAAATTCCCACCAAGCTGAAAATGAGTAAAATTGTTCAAAACATAATTATAAACAATACCTGAAAGTTCCCCATCGTTCTTGTGTAAGGAAAAAAAAAATCAAGGTCAAAGGTCAAAAAATAAAGATAATTTTATAATCTACAATTTTTGTCTGAAGTACTTTTATGATAAACGTACCGTTTTGCTGGAAATCGCGAAAAACTAATTTTTTTGACCTTTGACTTTGAATTTT
This sequence comes from Eilema sororculum, assembly GCA_914829495.1. Lineage (NCBI taxonomy): Eukaryota > Metazoa > Arthropoda > Insecta > Lepidoptera > Erebidae > Eilema > Eilema sororculum. The sequence continues at coordinate 7,479,484 of OU618533.1, forward strand.
TTTTCCTTACACGGGAATGATGGGGAACTTTCAAATTTTGTTTTTAATGATATTTTAAACAATCTTACCGATTTTCAGCTTGGTCACGTTTAGGTAACTTTACTCTTATTTTTGGTCTAATTTGACCGGACTATTGTGTTAAGCCTTTCTCACATATAGGCATTTTAAACATGTGGCCAAAATTGGCAACCAATTATTTGTAGCAGCCAAACACATACAGACAATTTACTCAAGTTTCACTAGCACCATATTAAGGCAATTTGGTTGCCAAATTCGGCAGCCGATTTCAGCTGCTATAATTTGGTTGCCAATTTTGGCTGCCGATTTTGGCTGCTAAAGTTTTGGCTACGGTTTCAGTCTCATATTTAGTAGCTTCTATAACGTATATATATATATAAAAATCTGCGGTAGCCTAGTGGTATGGGTAAAGGACTGCTGAGACGAGGTCTCGGGTTCGATCCCAGGTTTACCATGGCACACACCAATGACTATACGATGCTTTTCGAAGTTATGTGTGTATTTATCGCAGGTTTATAAGTGCCCGGTTGATGGCAATAGGCTCGCCACCTATTACATTGGGACCTAAACATAAACTGGCGAAATGTGGGTGCTAGCACCTCTGCCTACCCCTTCGGGGAATACAGGCGTGAGTTTATGTTATGTTATGTTATAACGTATATACGACTGTACTTCAATATACTTAATGTAGTTATAGCGTCAATCTTTTGGTCTCACAGATAGGTGAGACTAACCCGGCCTTGGAGCTTTTAAAACAGTATGGGGCTCAGCCGCTGGCAGCCGCGGAAAAATGGACAAAATTATATCCCAAAAATTGCACTGATCCAAGAAGTCAGCTGTATCATGCGGATGTATTCGATCGTGCTTACTATAATAAGAACGAAATAATCACGTTGGAGCCCTATGTTAACGACTTAAAAATTAAAGTACAGGTGCCTTATGCAGTATTTATTTATGTACGAAAAACATTGGAAAAAATGAAATGCTCAAGTGAGACAAAAATCATTCATTGTTTCCAACAGTTCGTAAGAATGTTGGTAGATGGCTGCACCGTCGCCCTTATAGACGGATATAAAGAGAAGGAAAATTTGGAATGATTCAAGTGGTGCTCAATAGCTCAGTAGGCAGAGCAGTCGCCCTGTAAGCGAAAGGTCGTGAGTTCGAGTCTCACTTGAGCATTTCATTTTTTCCAATGTTTTTCGAACTTAACAGTTAGCATAATAAATGCCATAAAAAAATTCATTCAAAAAAAAAAAAAAATATTTATGTAGGTAGTTAAGTTTTTTAAAGAGACTCGAATAAAAGAATTTAAGAAAACAAGTGGAAATGTCTTAGCGGCCATCCTATACTTTACTTAATAATTTTCAGGAGGGAAGTCAAAAAAGTAATAGTATTCTAGGTAGTGACGAGGAGACATTTTACTCTTGGAACAACAATGAAATGATCGTACATATGATGAAACATTGTTATCAACATGAAAAACAACTGAAAAATACTAATATTGATTTAGCGGCAATTCTTAATGGTCCAAGAACACTGTTTAAGCCTGCAGCTGACCACGAGCTAGATTGTAGGTTTGTATCCTTAACGGCCGTTCCCAATAACATACTTACAGTTAAAGATAGATCGGTAGGTGGTGAAAATTGGTCTATGACGTATTAAAAAAACTACTACTAGGTCTCGTTCAAAACAATTTTCGTTGGAAGTTTGCAGAGCAATGTACATCATATATTATTTTTAGATTTATCATTATCTTATTTTGAAAGTTAGAGGTGGGGGGGGGACACGTTTTCCTCTTTGGAAGTGTCTCTCGCGCGAAACTATTCAGTTTAGAAAAAAATGATGATAGAAACCTAAATAGCATTTCTTAAGACCTATCTAAAATTATAAATATCCCCCAAATTTATCGCTTTTTTTCTATTTGTATGTAAAATACTTAAAGCTGTTCACAGAATGCACCTACTCCCCAAGTTTCAACAGAATAGGCCTTATAGTTTCGGAGAAAAGTGGCTGTGACATACGGACAGACAGACAGACATGACGAATCTATTTAGAACAATTAGATAGAAAAAAATTCTTCAACTAAAATATTTCCTAAATTTCCAGAGCTATCTTGCTGGCATCTTATTTGGGTCACGTCAAAAATGTTGCCCAACTCATAAATGAGTATGGTGTCAATCCTAACGTAACAGATATTCAAGGGAATTCAGCGCTTATGTATGCTGCAGTGAGTACACACTACTTTAACATTCAAATACATATATTTAATGCCCAAATATCTTTGACAATCTAGATGAAAAGTAGATGGTATGTGAGGTTTATTAAAAGCAAGTATTAGAATGATTTTTTTTTTTATAGCATTTATTATGCTAACTTTTAAGTTCGAAAAACATTGAAAAAAATGAAATGCTCAAGTGAGACTCGAACTCACGACCTTTCCCTTACAGGGGGATTGCTCTGCCAACTGAGCTATTAAGCACCACTTGAACCATTCCAAATTTTCCTTCTCTTTATATCCGTCTATAAGGTTCGTAAGAAACCAACAGTTCGTAAGAATGTTGGTAGATGGCTGCACCGTCGCCCTTATAGACGGATATAAAGAGAAGGAAAATTTGGAATGGTTCAAGTGGTGCTTAATAGCTCAGTTGGCAGAGCAATCCCCCTGTAAGGGAAAGGCCGTGAGTTTGAGTCTCAGTTGAGCATTTAATTTTTTCCAATGTTTTTCAAAGCAAGTATTAGTCAGAAATTTTCCCAACCATGTACCTACCCACGTAGAGAGCTGAGCCAGATGACTTTATCCACACCACATACTCGTTTCCAGAGTCTGATCTCGATCCTCTGTACGGCAGAGATGGTTTGCATTTATCGACCGCTAACCCTTTGCCATTAGCACCTTATTGTTAATCTGGATAAGTTACTTATTAATAAATATGATATTCTTGAATTTTTTAGTGTGGAAATCAACCAAATGTAATACGCTTCCTAGTCGAAGCTGGAGCTGAAATAAACGATTACAACGATGCCTGCTGCACTCCACTAGGGGCTGTTTTGATTAATTATGCTTGTGCTGAACTAGATATACCACCCAGCGATATTGTTAAAACCATATTACCAACTCCTCCTGGTACAACAAGTGGTGAGACTATTATAGACTTTAATAATAAGTACCTACAATCTATTGTTTATAAGTTCCTTTGCCTGTAATAATACAAAGTGTACCGTTCCAGATCAGATAGAAAAAACTATTTTAGAATGGAAAATTAATCGTAATTCGTTAACCATAAATTCTACTTCAACGAAAAAAGATCTTGATACGTCTATAGCTAAACCAGCTTTGAATACAAAGAAAAGGTCATTACAGTCCTTTGGTTCAAAAATACTTAAAAAAAGTAATGGAGGCGCATCTGGAGATAGCAAAACTGATACGGTAGCTCACACTAGTGGTGTATTTACCGAAGAAAACCGACTTTACATAAATTTGGTTAATGAATTCAATATTAGAGTTAATGAAATGTTTGCTGCAAATGGTAAAATCACTCCCGTAAATTACATTTTTGAAGTAAATGACATGGTAATGGAAATAGATATAATGGAAGCAGAAGAACAAAAAAAGTTAGCCGAAAAAAAAGATACTAAGAAAGACGTCGCGAAGACTGTTAAAGATGTATTAAAGAAGCCAAGTGCAGTTAATAATATGGCAGCTGTGAGTTCAGAACAGAGAGAATCTTTTGACTCCAAAGCCCAGATGAAAATTGACCAGTTAGTATAAATTCACGATTTTCCTTCTGCTTGACCGACTCGACTGGGGAATACTAGCTTTTCAGTAACAAAGAACTTTGTACTTTGATAGAATGCGTTTATTTTCTTACTAAGAAGTGGTAGAATTTTACAACAAATTTAAACAAGTTAGAAATATTTCATGACAGATATATATTATAAAAATGGTTTTTTATAATATCAGATTGGGGCAGTTGACGGCAACAATCACACAGCTACTGTTACACGGCGCAGATCCAAAGCTGGTGTGTTGTCCACAACCTGCACTATTCATCGCTATAGTAGCACAGTCTCCGGATCTCATCCATTCTTTGGTAAAATACGGAGCTAATGTAAATGAAATATATCCACAGGTGTGCAAATCATGCTTATTATTCCACACATTAGTAGTTTGAAGTCATCCATTTTGAACATTATTTAAAACCAGCCTTCGACCGCGTAGATGTCGATTATCGCGATCAAACATTTCAAGCTCTAAATACCTCTATCCTCTATACCAAATTTCATCAAAATCGGTTCAGTGGTTTAGCCGTGAAACCGTAACATACAGACAGGCAGACAGAGTTACTTTCGCATTTACAATAATTATTAGCACCTATGGATCATCTGTATGTTAGTCTCGTAGGTGTAGTTTTAATTTCAAATACCTTCTTCACAAATTCATTACATTCTCTCGAACAAACAAAAATCATGGTCCTTTTAATGCGTTTCTTTTTTAATTAGTAATTGAAGTTCCTTCAATTTAAAGAAATATCTCTAATGGCACCAAGGGCACTGATCAAAAGTTAGTGAAGTCTTCAATTTACCAATTTATTAATATTTCGTCAGATTATGGAGTACACACCTTTAGACATAGCAGTAAGCCAACCATTGACGAACAGGAATTTGGAAGTTGTTCGTACATTGCTAGAGAATGGAGCCAAAACAGATAATAGGCTGGTTATTATCAATAATCCTGATACGGATTCAAATTCTATTGAATTAGGTCCGACATTACTTCATGCAGTTTTGGTCAAACAATGTGATGATGAGTCTAGTGAAGAAGTAAGTTTCTTTACATCTTCGTTGTCATTTTTTAACAGCATACCGTTTAAATTACACAACAACAAAAACATTTTCACGTAGGCACCTACGTATTCCATGTTAAACCACCAGAATTAAACGTCCTGAGCCATCTCAAATTTTGATTTAGTAATATTTCTTTATTACTTTTCAAATCTTTTCAAAACATTCTAACTAAGTATATCAACGAAAGCTTAATAACTGTTAACAGGTCCAATGTAATGACCAACTTGCTGGTACTCTAAGTACTTCTTAAGTCTTACTTTATTTGGGTATTGGGTAGGTTAATTTTCCTCAACAGTGTACATTTTTTTTTACAGATTCGTCACCAAATGTTAGAGCTGCTTCTCGAATATAAATGCGATCCGATAGCTCAATATAAAGGGCACTCGTCTCTAGATATTGCTATGTCGAAAAATATAGATATATTCGACCTTTTTATTGAAAGTCCACACACCAATCTGAACGCAATAATCAACCAATCAAACCAGAACATTCTTTTAAAAATGTTCTATTTGCCGTATTGTAAAACGATTGGTGTCAATGAACGAATGCAAATGGTAATTGATATCCACTTATTATTTACCTACAATAATCAATGTAGGTACTTAGACCAAGGGTGATACTGATTAACCTCCGAATTAATGGGGACTAGTTATAGTCACGAAGAGACTTCCCGTGACAATAACTGCTAAGAAGCAGCCGAAACATCGGCACCAGTAATTTAAGTAGGTAATTAATACAAATAACACCAAATAAATCGCTACAAAATTCGTCAAAACATTATTTTATTTCAATCAGTATTTATTTATATTTACATTGTACATTAAACTGTATCATGCTACCTACTTGTTCCAATGTAAATCTATTGGTGTACATTAGAGAATTATCTATCTATCTATCTAACTTTCGCATAAACTTTCGACAATATACCATAATATTTTACTTTTCCAGTTAACAAATCTACTGCTATTTGGTGCAGATCCCTTACTTGAATGTCAAAATGAAGAAGAAGTTTATGGAAATTTGTTTGTGTACGCGAATTCTATATTGACGGAATTGGAAAAATCCAAAGCTTCACCTCCAAGTAAATAGCTCAAATTTCTTCCAGCGCACTTCACTCCAATTCAAGTTCCACCAAGAGTGCATGACCCGTTTGCATACCGTTGTCATGAGCCTTTTTAATCAACCTATTTTACCTACTTCTTACTATCGAGGGCAAAATCCTCCGAACCCCTTCACGATTTGGGGCTCGGTTTTTAGTTCAACTACGAAGTAGCCGAATTCCAATATTTTCTATGAAGACCTCCACAACACAAGCGATATTGAAATTCTGTGCCTAAATCTAACCAACGGACTTTTTAGTGTTGAACAACCGGTAACGAATGCCATAGCTGTTCTATTAGTAATCTATTTTGAACATAACCTAGCTAAATATGCGAATTATTATATAATAAAGAGCAAAAAATTGATTGTTTGCAATCGATATCTACATTAGTTTCAGATTTTCAGAAATCTATTTTATTCAGAAATGACGTAGGCTGCTTTTTTCGATATTTCCACTAATCCCAAATTTGAACAGCGGGAAAGAAGGACGACCCAAAGAAGTCCAAAACAGATATGAAAGCCAAAGAAAAAGCGAAGAACGCAACACCAACTGTTAATAAATCAGCAACAAGTAAAGTGACAAGCACAGACGAAGTTGGTGATTACAAGCAAGCATTAAGTCTAGTGACGAATTGTGCGAGGCTTTTGATTATTCGATGGATACAGGCTAAACTGATGAAGGAGCTGATCGTAATAGTGGACAGGTACATATAAAGACAATACTTTCGAACAAGCAATCAGTCAAACCAAGTCATTCACGACAAAACTCAAACACACACAAGCTTTCACAAACATTACCTACCTAAGAAATCTTTACGGTATGCCGGCGAAAGCTCCTGTCACGAAAACCAGCTCTCCCTTTGACTTGAATAACCTCTGAAGAATTCCTCTACAAGGCTACTCCGACCTCGGTCAGAATTGACCCTAGGTGACAGCGAAGCAAGTCAAAGAACCTAGTCCAGAATCCAACTTTCGACTATTACTTGAGTATCGTTCCAAACAATGATTTTATTGTCTACCCTGGAAGTCCAAACTCAGAAAATCTTGTAACGAACCTTGCACTTACTTATTTATCTACAGAGTAGCGATTTTATACCTATCTACCTAACATTTTTTTCATGTAGTAACTTTTAAATATTGATTGTTCATAGATTCAAACATCGACACTGGAATATGATACTGAAAGAATATAAAAATGGAAAACGTTTGGGTCTCTGGCTCAATCCAGTTCGATGTCTTGAAATTTGGGACATCCTCAAGACTACTAAGAAACGAATATACAACGACCATAGGGTCTTGAAACATGTACTATGTATAGTAATTTACTACTTTAAGAGGATGAAGAAGAGCTTACGCGTCGTGAATTTATCCGCAGAAGAAAAGGCTTTGATTGAATCAGAAGTCACTTATTTCGTTCGCGAAAATAAGCTTGTTACCAAAGTTGGGCAAGTTTTGAAGCGGCCATACGTAAAACCCGAACTTACTCCCGTAAATGAGGTAATTAGAAGATTTAATTCATATTAGCTATGCATTATCTTAAACATTATCTATTTACCCAATTACAACACAAGAGGTAACTAGGTACCTACCTACTAAACATTTTTAACCTCCATAAACAACAACAATAAGGGAAGCGGCTAGTGGGACCAAATTTAGCACCGGTAGCGTCGGTAGCTTAATTGTTAAGGAGTTGGCCTTACGATCGAGAGGTCCCAGGTTCGAATCCTGGCCATTATACTACCGACGGCAACGTGAACCCACTCCTAGCACAAGCAATTTAGCTTAGTTGAAGGGGGTTAGAGGGAATATTAGTAATTTCGTTTCTAATATTCTTTAAAAAATATTGGTAAAATCATCAACTTACCTGTTGATTTTTCAAATTTGGCGCCGTTTTTTTTCACCGGCTTTCGTTGGCCAGACTCGTATGTAGTTTACCAGCTGTAGCTCTACTTTCAGATCAAGAAGTTCAACGTCTGCTTCGAATGCGCAGTACCTCTGTTAGAAGCAAAACTAACCTGCAACATGTGCAAACTGGTTGATTTTTGTTCCTTCGAATGTATGAAGTGCAACATCGAGAGATACAATTGTCATCCATGTAGCAACTACTTAAAGAAGAAATTTTTCCCATCACCGGAAATTAGTGAAAATGATCTTGATGTTTTATAAAAATGAATACCTAGGTATATTAAAAAAAAATTATGATATGTATGTAATGTTGTTATTTTTTAGTTTTTTGTCTAAGACCCTTGGTAGAGTATGGGGGTAACTTCCCCTTCCTTTTAGAGAGGCACACACGGAAAACATCACACTCACGCCACTTTCTACGATACTTAAGCTCCTGTAAACTCTCGAGTGCACCATGGCCCACGCTCGGCCACTGCAGGCCATCGCCATTGCTTACACGGGCTAATTGCGTACAATTGGATACCGTGGTGTGCAAATTTGATTGTTGTCAGATAATACACGTTCACACAATGGCCCATGACGGGCCACTGCACGCCATCGCCACTGCGTATGCAGTCAATTGAGGACTGTGGTGTACGATGAGTCTTAGTTGCGCGCAATCGCTCGGCTAGCGGTCGTCTGGCACACTACAAAGGAATACGACCTTGGAGAGCAGTGGTCGACGTCGTGGGAGGTGTTTCAGCACCATCCCTGGAAGGACCTGGTACCTGACCCCACCACTAAGCCACCCGGTTTTGACAGTTGTCGCACGGTGTAATGAAGGGTCAACCGGTTCAGAACTGGACACGGAAGATGCAACTACCATCTTCACAAGGGGGGACTTAAAGATACGGACTGTGATTGTGGAGCTCCAAAGCAGACTACGATGCATATAGCAGAGGAGTGTCCACTCCTTCGTTTCCCTGTAGGAATGCGTGAGCTTCATGACCTCACACCGGCAGCAATAGATTGGCTTCGCCAACTGGACGTCGACATATGAGGACTCGAGCAGAGGCCATGCGAAATGATGATTAATAAAAAGGAATCGTGGCGTATCATTGCCTGTCGTGTTTACACAGGCGCCCATTAGTGATATACCAACTCAGAAAAATGTCGACCCAAAGTTAACTCGAGTTGAAATTTTCGTAATGCAAGTTGACCCATCGATACCCAATTGTTTAGTTCATCATCGACCGCTAGAAAAAAGGAGTTCGGACTCTAGTCCGAATGAACTACCTTTTTTAATTAAATTTCTCTAGGAACTCGCACACAACGACTAATCAATAGTTTGTAATTCCCGCTGTCATTGTAAGAATTATATAAAATACGACTAAAGTTTGAAAGAATTCAACTCGAGTTAATTCAAGTTAGGTGCAGCTTGATATACCTATTTGATATATGTATAGATTAATGTAGGTATAGATGGCCTACAGTTGTCCATTGCACATTGTAGAGCATGGCTCATCATTGGCCATTGTGTAGACGGGCGATGGTATACAGTAGCGTAAGATTGCACACCGTGGCACGCAATGGCCATGTTGAAATTGATGGTCGTCACGTATATATAGCAATGGGCCATTGTGTGAACACATTCTTGATGATGGCCTACACTTGCTCATCGTGGAGCATAGCTGAGCATGGGCCATGGTATACTGGAGCTTTTAGCCTTTCACCCTCACGCCAGCATGGCGACCGGAGATTGATTAAAGCCCGCGCATCCTCTGCGGGACCGTTGCCTTTCCTCCTCCGTTCCTTTACTCCTGATGTAGTGGAATCAGAAACGTACTCACCTTGTATCACTGGTATTCACAGTAGGCTCCCTGTGCTAAAACGCACTCGTCGTGAGTCACGAGTATGACGTTTCTGCACCCACATAGGGTAAACTGGGGCAATCAATGACCAATGCCAATGACCAATAACATAATGTCATTAATAAACCTTATTTAGTTACTTAAATAATCTGATGCTATTTTATATTATCTGGTTCTCTTTGAACTTGTACGATCATAGAAAAAAAATATGTATTTGAATTTATTGCTTTGAGTAAACTTACCGCACATATAAGAAGGGTAACTCATTTACGACATTTACCAGTTATAGTAGCAAGATTGGTAGTAAACACGGGTATTGTAATATAATAAACCATGATGAGTATGATGGATGACAGAGACGTAAAATATATATCACATCACACAGATCACACATAACGCTTCGCTAACTTCACGAACGCACGAGCACAAAAAAACCGCGATTGTGCTAGATCACAAAATGTCAAAATTGTCAAAACCAGGTTTTGTTAGTGTTGTTCGTCTGGGGAGGTGGAGTTGGAGTAGCTCCCTGTTCATCTAAAAGCGATATTAATCGTGAAATTATATGAAATTCAAGAATCTCAGAATATTACCTGCTTTGAGAATGGCATCAGCACCTAAAAAAGCTAAGTTATCACTTCCCTCTTCAGGCAGCAAGGCTAGCAATGTAGATATTGGGGAGTTCATGAACAAACTGCAAGTAAAACGTGAAGAGACTGCGAAGTCTATTTTGGACTATAAATTCAATAAAAAGCGTCTCAGGATCGTGTCTCAAGAACAAATGGTGCTTGATAAGTGCGAAGGAGTTGTCTACTGGATGTCACGAGACAGTCGAGTACAGGATAATTGGGCGTTTTTATTCGCACAAAAGCTTGCTCTCAAAAACGAAGTACCTCTGCACGTCTGTTTTTGTTTGATCGCCAAATATTTGGACGCTTCTGTTAGGCAATTCGATTTTCTTATCAAAGGTTAGTATTTTTTTACAAGGTTTATTTACCAATTAGATTGTTGAATTACTTTTTCGAACTCATTTTGCTATGGGAACTATATTTCGTTGCAAGCACCAAGATCATGAACAGTTCCTCCACGATCATGGCCCTTGCTACAGCGTCGAAATATCCGAAACTAAATGAATAAATAATATTCCACAACATTCTACACAACGCTATCTAGACCCATGGTAAGCTTTTATAGCTTGTGTTATGGAATCTAGAATGTGGATAAACATACTTATATACTTTTTCTTTGTAAATACATACATAATATACATAGAAACACCCAGACCAATGCAAATAGCCATATTCATGCATACAAATATTTGCACTGAGCGGGAAACGAACTCGCTCCTCCTGCGTGGCAGTCGCGTGGACTACCGCCACGCCACAGAGGCTGTCTCACTAACTGTGGAGTTAGTGTTAGTGTAGTTAGAATTATCATGGTCACTCCCATTACTATTAGAGGTTTTAGGATATTTATTATGTATTGTGTGGACAATACATAATAAATATCCTAAAACCTCTAATAGTAATGGGAGTGAACATGATAATTCAAATACCTATGTATAATGTTTGAACTTATATTTTACAGGTTTGGAAAAAGTATCAGCAGACTGCAAGAAATTGAATATATCATTCCATCTACTAGAAGGTAGTGGAGCAGAAGTCCTTCCCCAGTGGGTGGAGAAACACAACATAGGGGCAGTTGTCTGTGACTTTAACCCCTTGAAAGTTCCTCTAGGCTGGCTCGAAGGGTGCAAGAAGAAATTAAAAAAGGATGTCCCTCTTATACAGGTAATTTAATATTTACAAAGCTAAACATATTCAAATCAGAGCCTATCTAACTGATTTGACTTGTAATAACCTTGGACCTTGTTACTGAGGGGCTTGTAATAACCTTGGAAACCAATACTTGGCTGGTCAGTCTTAAATTGGGTGACCATTGTTCCCCATCAAAACCCCTGTATCTCAAGGAGCAAGCTGCCAGTCCCAGTTCTCATAGGAATATCTTTGGTATTTGATACAAGCATTTAGAACAAAGTACTTTTATTAAATACTACCCATTTGCCCATGGCTCCGCCAGTGAGGATTTTTTTTTATCTAGGACACGTCAATTTGACTTCACCTCGCCTGATGTTAATCTAGGCAAAGTGTCGGAGAGAGGCTTACCATCGCAAACATGTACCATGTTAACAGTGGTGGCACTCTGCTTGACGGCTTCATTAGATGCCTTTTCAAACCCCGCTTAAATGTTGGTTATCGCTATGAAACATAGCCTATGTCCTTTCTCATGGTCTAATCTACCCTATACCAAATTTCATCAAAATCGGTTCAGTGGTTTCTCATGGTCTAATCTACCCCTATACCTAATTTCAGCAGAATCAGAAGAAGGTTCAGTGGTTTAGGCTTGAAAGCGTAACATACAGACAGACAGACAGTTACTTTCGCATTTATAATATTAGTATCGATAGAATGTTGTTGAATGTATACCTTTTTGCTATATATAAATAAGTTGTACCCTTCTCAATCATTTCTAATATAACTTATAGGTGGACGCTCACAACATAGTCCCGTGTTGGGTCGCTTCCGAGAAACAAGAGTATTCAGCAAGAACAATAAGGAACAAAATCACGTCAAAACTGGAGGAGTACTTGACTGAATTTCCACCTGTCATCAAGCATCCATACACAAGCAAATTTGAGCCAGAGGTATGTATACTCTGATCGGAGGATCAGGTGTTATTGTGCACATTGTGAGAAGCCTATGTCCAGCTATGGAGGGCTAGCTAATTCATTGATTACTCTGATCACAAGTCAGTTAAAAATTAGTTACTGTGAAGAAATGTTACTTAGTAATGACCATAAAAACCAGTAAAAGCACAATATGTAATACATTCAACCACTAGATAGATTTCAGACCAAAATAAGGAAAGTAACCAGCAAGATAAGTTTAACTTCAGTGTAACATTCTATTAAACATTTTCTTATGGCAGAGGTGGCCCTTTACTTGAACTGCTGACCCTGTAGGGATCTTCTAGACAGTTTTGGTAGAAAGAAATCCACAATAGATTCAACTACACCACATTCATCCAGCCCACTACTCAACCATCCACATTCCTGATGCCCATGCTGTCAAGGAATCCCCTAATAAATAATAAGTATTCTTCATCAAATCTTCTCGCAACAATTATTCACTGTTGGCACTTTTTTTTTATCCTGCGAAAAATCCCCACGGATACCACTCCCATGGAACCAGTGGAGGCGGTTATGTCGGACTCAAACCGACCAAAACGCACGCCGTTTTGGGTCCTTGGTTGCCAGAGGTGAGATTTGTGGGGACCTCGGTGTCCCCATCTAGCCCCGGGTACGGGGAGGCGCACTGTGCGCCGCCGCCGCGGCCTGGTTCTGCTAGGGTGACAGGCGGCTCCACCGGTCACCCCTCACTGTTGGCACTGGCACTAAATGATTCCTGAATAATAAAAAAGTTGTGTGAAAAAAAAAACAAATGATATTTTTACTAACTATTAAATGTCTAAAATTCCAGCCTATAGATTGGGATGATGCAATAGAATCCAGGGAAGCAGATAAGAGTGTTGGTCCAGTGTCCTGGGCTCGTCCCGGTTACGATGAGGCCCTCAAAATGCTGAAGAGCTTCATTGATGTCAGACTGAAAGAGTTTGCTACCAAACGAAATGATCCCACAAAAGATGCACTCAGCAATTTGTCACCGTGGTTCCATTTTGGTAATCTATTTTTTTCTTTTCTAAACATGTGGCTTTCAGGCCTCTGCCTCGAATCTTGCGGGCAACGCAGACCCGTACTCGAAAGCAGCCGACAGGTCGCGCGGCATTATAGCGGCGTAGTGTTGTGTTCGTGTTTGTGTCGTCGAGATATTTGTTTTTATTCGCGAACGAAATGTCTGAACAACGGCGACAGCTTTTTGATTAAAATTTATTCTTAACGCTCGATTATCCCACAATAGTGGGCAAAGGAAGAAGTGAATCCCTACTATAGGGTAAGAAAAAGAAAAGGCGAGTTCGGTATTCCATATCGGTGTCCGCTCAAAAACTGCTGAAATAATTTCCTCTAGCATGTCCGAGAACATTTCGACACGTCACAAAAATAAATTGCACACAACACTGCAATGCAACCACGCGGGCCGTCACCGCTTGACTGGAGTGCACCTCGCTCGTTGCCCGCCCCCGCGCCGTTGTTTTCGAGGGACGGTCCATTTGATTTTAAGCATTAGATCCTGCCGCTCCCGCGCCGCCGTCGCCGCCACCCCGCTGCCCGCCAGATTCGAGGCAGAGGCCTCATAGCGTGCAGCAGCAACTGAAATTGTTAGTAATCCTATAAGGAGCAACCCACTCCATCTAAGCTAGATTGCTTGTGTTAAGAATGGGTTCACATCGCTAGTGTAATGGCCAGGATGCGAATCTAAGAACTCTCAATTGTACTCTGACACAAATGATTATTATAACCACTAAGCTAACAGTTCCAAATAATTCAGCTATAACACTTGTGAAAGAAGTCAAATTTTCTCATTACAGGGCAAATCTCAGTCCAAAGAGTAGCATTATGCATTCAAGAATATAAAAAGAAATACACGGAGAGTGTGAACGCATTCCTTGAGGAAGCAATCGTGCGCCGTGAACTGGCCGATAACTTCTGCTTCTACTGCGAAAACTACGACAGTATAAAGGGAGCAAGCGCCTGGGCACAGAAAACATTAGATGATCATAGGTGAGTAGATATTGGGCTTTGATATGGTACTGCCAGCAAAGGAGACTATTGAGCAGATGGGTGATTAGCTCTTCTGTGTGAACTATTTCGATGTTCGTTTGACAACCGAGAGGTGGCAGCGCGGCGCTGCACTGTGGATCGAAAATCGAGCTTGGAAGACATAGAAACTTAAGTTCTCAATGCTCACTTTTTTGGCTTGAAATGGGTTTGGTTGCTCAATACTACACTACTATAGTTATATTAGACCTCTATTCCCATCTGCCACCCCTAGGCTTGACACCGGGGTGGTGGTTGGCATTAATTAGGTGTCGTTTATCACCCTGGTGGTCAATGGCACATAAATAGTATCATCCGCCCCTTCATAGTTATAAATAAGTATATAAATAAAAATAAAATAGGATCTATTCCAGTGGTTCCGAACCAAATTCCCCGTGGGGGTAAAACAGCTATTCTGGGGGGTAGCCAATGGATGTAAAAATGTGCGCCGAGAGTCATCGCGCGGCTGCAAGAACTTTTTCCTAACTATTGTAGTATAACTATTTCTAGTTATGCTGCTCTTTCAGTGGTAATTGCCCTTTAAGCATCACTTGTTATTAATCTTGCATCCAGGCACTGAGTGTAGTGACGGTACAGTACTCCGGCAGTACTACGGCCGAGAGTTTGGTACGTGATGTACTAGGCGCTATATTTACACGTACCGAGCACTTAGCCGAGTACACTGTACTACCACTCCACTCGGTGTGTCGTCATTACTCAGCACTTGATATTTACCTCCAACTAGCCTCGTATGCAATCGCAAAAAATATATCAGTCTGAATCTGAAGGCATCGGAAATGTCGACCTAATTTCGCTTGGTAGCTTATGCGCTCGTAATACCACCTTGATAGTTGTTTACTAAAGTAAAGCCAATGAGACGAGAGAAAATGTAAACAAAGCGACCATTACTGAGTTACGTTGCGATATCTAGCGATTATTTTCTCTGTCCTTGTCGCACATGTCACAGGTACGCGACAATGGCCAACCGACAGCTGTCGTTGCGTGTTTCGTAGTACAGGAAAGCTGTCAGCACAGCAGTTCTTAAGGGGCCAGATCGTGAAAATCACCGAAAAGAGTGTTACAATTTTTCATATTTAACCTATTTAGATATGATTGATATCAATGATACTTTGTATATATTACAATCAAAGACCAAAAATTATGGTATGCTTATATTAAACTCTTAAAACCTAATAGTTGTTATATAATAAACGTCAAGAAACGCACAAAATATGGAAAAAATGCAAAAACATGCCTTCGTATTTTTCAGATTTAACCCAATAAATCAACACAAATTGATAAAAAGAAACGCTTTTTGAACACTGAAGAAACCAATAAAATATAGCGTGTACGTTTTTTGTACCTTTACAAACAAGGACTTCCTCTTTTAAAGCCCTAAAATCTAGATATGTTTTACGTAAATTCTCCATACAGGCTAAGTGAAATAGGCTCCAGTTTTTGAGTAAATTCATATTGAAAATGAGTGATTTTAGCAATGAACCGGTATACATTTGAAAGTCAAAGACTTCTTGATAGGGAAGACAAAACTTATTTGATGATACATTTAGTAATCAATCTAAAAAATCAATTCAAAGTTACTGAAAAACGCGTAAAATAGTGTCTTTTTTCTGCCATATTTATTCTCATCGCCCGTCAGTCGCCCACGGGCCTTCGAAGCAGGAGCACGTCTCATTGGCGCGTGATGACAGTTCATGCATACACAAATAGGCCTACCAAGAAATATATGAAATGAAAAATGGCGCCACCGTCTTCATAATCATTTGGACGGCAATAAAATAGTATGCATTTTACAGTGACAACCATAGTTCCGATTTTAACCATTTCACACTTTCGTTGGTACATTTATAGCATAATGTATCAGATTTTGACATACTTGCTTTAAGGTTTGAACTGTAAAGTTGGGGATATACCTAGTTAAAATATTTTTTGTAGAAACAATATTTTTAGGTTCTGTTGTAATGAAATTATAATTAGATACTAACTTCATGGTCTATTTTATATGATTGTATAGGTAAGTAGGTATATACATATGTATATTGTAAAGTAGCTGTTTCCGTACATATTAGTAATAAAAAAAGTTTCGTTGGCTTATGTTATATTAAAGATACTGATTCATATTTAGCAGCATCACTAGAGTCGCAGGAGTCGCGGGTATCAGTTAGTGCGACCACCAGTAGACCTGGTGCACTGGATTAGAAGCCTTATGTATCGCAATGTCGCAGATACGCAAGAGAGCCGCCTTCGTTGGTACGATCACGTCAATCTGCGTCTGATCGATAAGGAGCGAACGTCCGAGTGCCATCATTGCGACGCGAGCGACGTCACGGGACTGCACACGCTCACCGAGTGGCCGGCAAGGTGGGAGCTCGTGGCGGCCCTGGGAGTGAGAGTTCTCATCCTCGCCACCTCGCTCACGGCGATGGTCCGCTGTGCGGACGCGTGGGTGGCCAGCGTCTCCTTCTGCGTCCTCCTTTTTTTTTCTTTCTAATGGTCGTGAAGGAGACGGCGGAACGGGAGTGGCGGCGTGAGAGAGAGAGACTTACAGATCACACCACCCGCGTGCGCAGGCAACTCTGACGGATAGAGCCGCCTGTCACCCCAGCAGAAGCAGGCCACGGCGGCGGCGTGCTAAGAATCGCGCCTCCCCACTCTAGGGCGAGTCCTGGTTTTCCTCCTCCCGAAGAGGGCCAGACCGCAAGGGACGGCCCTGATGGTTAGCCGGGGTGCGAGGGATATGCCAAAGACAACCTCACCTCCGGCCTAGCACCACGACCCTCAGTCGGCGTGCGGTTTTAGTCGGTTCAAGTCCGACATAACCTCCCCACCCGGCTCCAGCCGGGGAGGAAATGTAGGAAGAAGAGCTGCAAGACGGACCCTGAAACTGTGCAATTGGGTTGCTAGGTGCCTGCAGGATCGCCGTATTCGTGTCCTCTCTCCCCATCACTCTCTTTCTTCAGCTTTCATTGCTATGCAGATGATAGCACTTACACGAGAGTTATCACGGAAATCCTGCGGCTACAGTCTGATATCGATGAAAAAGGGTAGCTTCTTATCACTGAGATTGTCCGGATCGTGGATCACATTTTGCAATGGCGCTCTGAGAACTTGGTGGAGTTCAATGCTAAGAAGACGCAGGCACAGCAAAGGTAAATGCTGGCGTGCCGCAGGGTTCCGTCTTATCTCCCAATCTCTTTCTTCTGCATATCAATGACATGCTCTGTAACGGAAACATTCACTGCTATGCAGACGACAGCACCTTACACGGGAGTTATTACGCACATCCTGCGGCCAAGCAGTCTGATATCGCGGAAAAGAAAGGCAGCTTCTTGTCACTGAGCTGGACCGGATCCTGGACCACATTTCTCAATGGGGCGCTAGGAACCTGGTCGAGTTCAATGCCAAGATGACCCAGGCATGTGCGTTTACAGCAAAGGTATCTCCTTTCCTTTCCCTTCCCACTCTTCAGAGCACACCACTGCCACTGCAGGATCACCTCACTATCCTCGGTATGGATGTTCGCTGCAAACTGAATAACAAAAACTATATCGAGAGTATCATCAAATCAGCCTCGCGTAAACTCGGAGTCCTGAACAGAGTGAGACGTTTTTTCACGCCGGAGCAGCGGTGTCTTCTATACAAGACCCAAATTCGTTCCTGCGTGGAATACTGCTCACATCTCTGGGACGGCTCCGCAAAGTACTTATTAGATGCTCTCGACAGGTTGCAGCGACGTGCGGTCCGCATTATTGGGAATCCTGAGGTCACGAACACCCTCGAGCCTTTGCAGATGCGTAGAGATGTTGCGTCTTTGGCAGTTTTCTACCGTCTCTACCATGGTGAATGTTCTGACGAGCTCTTCCAATTAGTCCCACCCTCCCCTTTCCTTCACAGGACGACACGTGTAGGGCTAAGATGTCATCCATTTACGGTGCAGAGTATACCTGCTAGAACCAAGCGTTTCAGTGATTCATTCCTATGCCGCACCACTAAGACCTGGAATTCCCTGCCAGCTCACGTGTTTCCTTCTTCCTACAGTCCCGGGTCCTTTAAGCGGGGCGTGAAAAGGCATCTAATGAGGCCGTCAAGCTGAGTGCCACCACTGTTAACATTGTAAATGTTTACGATGGTGACCCTCTTTCCGAGACTTTGCCTTTAGCTTAACATCAGGCGAGGTGAAGTCAAATTGACGTGTCCTGTATAAAAAAAAAGCTATTTTCTTTTCTTACACCATTCCACTCTTCAAAGCACGCCACTACCACTAAACGACAATCGGATCGGCATCTAGTAAGGTCGTCAAGCTGAGTGCCACCATTGTTAACTAAGTACGTGTTTGTAATGGTGGCCCTTTCTTAACACTTTGCCTTTATCTTACCGTCAGGCGACGAGAAGTCAAATTGTCGTGCTCGGCTCCTATACATTTAGATTAATATGCGCGCTCTATACATAAAATATAAACTAATGTGATCTTCGGTATCTCGTAGTTTGATATTTCGTACAGGTTTGAACTTCGGAATTTTGTAATTCGGGCTTTTAAATATCGTTTCTTTTGTACGTAACTGGCAGGTATGGTTTGTCTACGCGGTGGGCATTTTAATTTTATGAGTATTTTCAGTATCCTCAGATATCAACAATTAGGTGTAGGTATGTCCCCAGCCTTATTTTGTTCGAAATCTCATAATCTCTGTGAAAAGTTGAACATGCTATGTATGACACTGAAACAAAAGACATGCCAATGACGTCACGTAACATAATATGACAGGGATGAATGTATAAGAAGAAAAGAGATACGAAATGTAATTGACAGACGTAATACGTCACAATAAATCATATTACTCAAAAATGCACTCTAACCACAAGGCTTAAAATAGTTTTTTCATCATTGGTAAGACAATTTTCACCATTATTTTGACTGGTAAAGAGCGTCTTGCAGCCCACTGTGCATCTCGGTGATGTGTGCGTGCACGGCTGCGTCTGTATTTTGACAGATTTTGAGTCGTGCGCTCCGCGGACCCGGTCCTTAACCGTCAGATCCGCCATCTTATAAACAATTTTATTCGTTACGTAATCATTTTCAAATAAAAAAGTTTGGAACCGCTGAAACATTGTATACCTTTTTTCTCTTGCTTCGTTGGCTTGACTTTATGTATGTTAATTGTGTATCACAATCTGCTAGTGCAATTTCGGACGTAGTTAAATGACCTAAAAAACTAACTAGTTTTCAGAACAATAAGAATCAATTAATCGTGTTAAGTGACGCTCATTTTGTTGGTCAAAATGGGACACATAGTTGTCGTCTTTAGATATAGTTACCGGCATATATCTTGATCCCACGTCGCGAGAAACAAGGCTTGGTGCACGCAGATTGGTTTGATATCCATGACTGCATGCATGAGTGTAAAAAGTATATTTACTATGTCTATGGTAAAAAAAAAGACATTTTGTGACGTGCAGTGACGTTAGATCAGGATATATGCCGGTAACTATACTAAGATCTATAAAACATGATGATGATAGTTGCATATCTGATGATAACATGTTTTTTTTATTAGAAAGGACAAAAGGACCCACATTTACACACGTGAACAGCTCGCTAAAGCCGAAACACACGACGACCTGTGGAACTCAGCACAGATACAACTAATAAAGGAAGGGAAAATGCATGGATTCTTACGAATGTACTGGGCTAAGAAGATCTTGGAGTGGACTCCCTCGCCAGAAGATGCGCTGAAATATGCCATTTATTTGAACGATCATTTCAGTATTGATGGGCGGGATCCCAATGGTTATGTTGGTAAGTTAATGAGCGACTAGTTATTGCTAGATTCATACATGTGGGACCCGGAACCCGCAATCTTTCCCTTACAGGGGGAATGCCTTGAATAACTAGGCTACCAGACACGCCTGATTTGAGTCCCGCCCGAGAAGATTCATTTTTCCCTATGTATTCGATTTGAATAGTTAGCATACTTGATGCTATAAACTTCATTCATATATAGCCTATGTTGGTACCTAATAAGGATAACGTAGCTTTTGAGTTTATTTGTTACATACAAAACTCTTATTTATAATATTACTAGCTTTTGCCCGCGGCTCCGCCCGCGTGGAAGTCGGTTATCGCGACAAAACATAGTCTATGTCCTTTCTCAAGGTCTAATCTACCCCTATACCGAATTTCATCAAAATCGGTTCAGTGGTTAAAGCGTGAAAGCGTAACATACAGACAGACAGACAGAGTTACTTTCGCATTTATAATATTAGTATGGATATCACATACAGAAAGTCACTTTATATTTCCGTAAGCAGCAAGCTACTTTTTATCCCAATATTTTCACGGAATTATGAATTAAGTTGTTAAAATCGAGGACGCTATTATATGTATTTAAATCAAATATTATATCTCTTCTCTTCCAGGTTGCATGTGGTCAGTTTGCGGTATTCACGACCAAGGCTGGGCGGAGCGATCGGTATTCGGTAAAATTCGATACATGAACTACGACGGGTGCAAACGAAAGTTCGATATCAAAGCATTTATTGCGAGATACGGGGGGAAGGTACACAAATATGTACCTCCTAAGAAGTAAGCATAAAGTTTATTGGAGCCGAAATCATCACATCTTTAACTTAAGATCTTGTTGAATTAGTAAACTCATTACAGTACAATACAAAATGAATCTTCAAATGTAAGTTATACTTTAGTCTTAAATATTGTTAATGTGTGCACATCATATTTTATTTGTTGAAATGTTGCACATTGATTGCTAGAAGTATATTTGTGATTACATATACATTACTGCTGGATATGAACAAGATATCTGATGTTTTTTAATCTATATAAGATTATTTATTTTTACATTATGGGTCCAATTTGTGTTATGTAAAATGTTATATACAAATTAACTGAAATATACAGTTGCAAGCCGATGTTAGGGATATATTTACATATTTATAATGTATATTTTAAAGATTTGTTACATTGTGTATTTTTAAACCATGAAGAGCAAGTCGGACGTCCGCCTTTATCGTTTCTGTATAAATGGGTACCGATTTAAAGCATAATATTTGGCCCTCCTACTGATTCTACTGCCTCTGACTATTTTGTAAATAGTCAGTCTACTTCTCGCCACTATTTTTGAAGTACAATTTAGTACTTAAGTAGCATGTAATACTAGTAATTTTGCATCTTCTAGTTACAATATTGTAGATTATATTGTCAACTTTTAATTAAATATTTCTAAGTCTATTGAATCTGAAGAAACTATATCGTAGTTAATATTGTCAACTCGAATAAGCCACGTTTCTACCTCAGCTAGGTTATGTTTAAGCAAATTTTGTAAAGGATATTAAAATAAAATATCAATTTGCTTATAAATATTTTTATTTAAGAATGTGAGTTCTTGTAGTTACACTTGTTTCATATATTTCGATAATAATCTTCATAAAATTAGAAATAGAAAAATAATATCAAAGAGCTATTTGCTTCATTGGAACTTTTCGGTGAGTCAGGTTATATTGCAATAATCAGAATTTCATAACTTTCGTGGTAGTTAATCAAGGCTGAATGCTAGAGGTAACACAGGCCTAGTGGACAGCATTTTAATTTTTTTTCCTCACAATATGCTAATTAAAGCAAAATTACAATAATTTCATGTCAAATTGTCTTAAGAAACACAAAACCTTAAAGATTTCTCTATTATGTCTCAAATTATTATTATTAGATAGATAATATAAGTCTACAAAGAAAAATAATAGGAAAACATGATTTCACCACACAACGACAATATAAACGGAAGAAAAATCTAACAGAGACATTGACTTGCATTTATTATGGATATAGAAGTTTATTATGATGATTCTATAGGTATATGTATGTATAAGTAACGGTTTCAACTATGAACACAAATAGTGGCTCGCTTCTAATAACATAATATATAATACTAATACACAATACAGCACGAGGGTCGTTATACCTTTACGTTTGAACGTACCAACAGTGGCCTACAATAAAGTTCTCAATTAAATTTCATAGAAAACCCGAGATAAACACGTCGAAGAGTAAAGGGTCGGATCATAACCAAATTCTCAGTCATGTCGCGGTGAACACAAGAGGAATGTGCTAATTCGAGTTATTAAGCTTAAGGCAGAATTCGGTTACGACGAAACGAAACGAGATAAATGAAAGGAAACTGTCGTCAAAAAGAGTCGACACGCACTAGAATAGTTAAGAGTTAATTAGTTGATTGTCTATGCTCCCGTGTGTCAGTGTGTGTGTGAAAGCAGAGCTACATTCGCTGTTTGGGCGCAGGACGGCTCCTCGACGCTGCGGCTACTGCACACAGCAGTTGTTGCTCTTGTGCCCGTTCTTCTTCAGCCGTGACTTCGGCCGGTACTTCTCCAAATACACGAGTTGCTTCGCGTTTATTGCGCCGCGGCGTTGACTGCAAATAATAATAACTATCGTTTAGTGGTCAAATACGCATTTGGTCCAGTTGTCAAAAACAGGAAAAAAACGCGGACTTTCTATGCGGATACGCCTAATGTGCGAGCTCCTAACCTTCTTAGCCTAAGCCTTCTAACCTAACCTATCCAAGTCGTTTTTTGACTATTGGACCAAATGCGTATCTGACCAAACGCGACTAAACAACGTTTATCAGCACTTATTTTATAAACACATGGAATTTAGTACTTAATTTCTGTAGGCGGAGTTTTGACATTTTTCCAATGGCTTGCTACGGTCCTAACATACACCATCACTTCATAATTATTGTTTTCATACATAAAATAATGACATAATAAATGAACATTTTCTTAGAAAACAGACCTAACAGAGTATTTTTAAATATAATATTAGCCTAACATCACCATAACATGATAATAAAAATATATAAGGGCTTTTCCTGTATTGGCTATACTACCTATATTCTGAGCATATTATTTTTACAATATCCTTAGCGAAACACCATACTATATTGTTTATTATAATATGACAAGAACTCATCCAAACAAAGCTACAATTCACCACCAATTTACTAGTAAGGGGAATTGACTGAATTAAATTATTATGTACCTAATTTACTTAACAGATTCTCAATATTTAATTTCTACATCTCATACCTACAATATGATAAACTACATCGCATCATACGACTAATGGATCATTTGTACACCGCTCACGTAATTTGAGAGCATCCTGCATCCATACATAGATAGACAACTAATGCGTCTCGGCTATTGTTTGTTTACCTTTGCGCTTAATTATGCGTTAATTATGTAGATGCGCAATATCCGCGCTATCAACTGGTTCTGTCCAAGATATTTTATCGTTATGCAGTTTGCAGCAATTAACTCGATGTCACACAAACTATTCACATTAATAATCAGGGTGTCCACGGACCTGGAAGGTCAGGGAAAGTCAGGGAAGCTATTGTGGGTTAGGGAAAGTCAGGGAAATGACTTCTCTACCTGGAAAAGTCAGGGAAAACAAAGACTTTTTGATGATTGATCTTTAAAATTAATGTAGTCCAAAAAAGTATAGAATAAATAAAAATAATATTATCTTATCAGTCATCAGTACGTCTTATATACATATTTATACTCCAACAGCTAATTAGAGAGAGGAAAATGACAGTTCTTTTATCATAGATTAAGGAAAAAAAAAATAGCTTTTTTACTTAATCCGTTATAAAAACTGCTGTCATTTTCCTCTTTCTAATTAGCTGGGGTTTCGTACATAATACCGAAAGTTAAATAATCAAATAACAATAGGTCGACAACGATTGGTCGGACGATCAAATCATCGCTGGTACGTTAGGTCGAAACGTTAATACGTCGAGGTATCATGGAACATGATAGGAAACGGCAACTTAAACGGAAATAGCAACGTGGAAAATGCAATAGGTCGAAAGATCAAATCGTCGCTGGTATATTAGGTCGAAATATGAATACGTCGACGTATTACTACGAAAAAATGCAAACGGTCTATTGTCCCCTCCCCATAAAGTTGAAATTTTCAAAAAGCCTGTTTCTGCGGAATCTATGAAATAAACCTATGTTATAACATTGGGGCCATCCATTGAAACTTGTAGCAGTCTTTTTCTATCTAAATCAGAGATAGAAAAAGACTGCTACAAGTTTCGATGGATGGCCCCAATGTGAACATTAGTTTTCTGAAAAAAATTTAAAAATGTTCTTTCTTCCGAGGAACCTAAAAGTCCCTTATTGGACAAAGGTGTGCGTGGATTACACACTGTCAATGGTGCTTTCAAAACAGGTCATCAAAAAGTAGATTGTACATAGTTTTTAGTACTTCAAAAGTCTTCCAATCTCTTTAAAGATAGTCCAGCACGACGAGCTTTATACACACAAATCACAGAAGGGACTGTATTTCCACAAAAATTCACATCTATTAGATGGTTAGAAAATGGTCCTTGCATTGAAAGAGCTATCAAAATTTATGACAAGGTCAACCAATTTGTCAATGATCGTACAGTCCCTGAAAACCATAATCAAAAAATCTTAAAAGACATTATGAAGAATCCCTTGGTAAAAGTCCACCTATCAACTGTAAAAAGTTTGACTAACGAATTCGAACCTTCTTTGCGCCGATTCCAAAGCGAGAAACCTATGGCTCCGCTTCTCTACACTGCCCTCCTAGAGTTACTTCACAATCTTATGGCGAAGATTGTAAAGCCATCCAAACTAGAAACGGCTTCGAGTCATAATATTATTATCTTTGATTTAGACGATAAAGAGAACCTGCTGCCGCCGTTAGAAAAGACAGATATCGGATATGAAGCAAAGCGCAGGAGGCGCTTTACTTATAAAGATGCAAAATGCAGTCCGCAAGTCGAGCTAGCGTTTAAATCCGACTTTCCAAATCTAATTGTTCAAACGGTTGTGAAACTGTTGGATAAAAGTCCCATTAAGATTCGTTTTGTTCGTGGTTAGACGTGTTTCGATCCACGAGTTATTATGAATTACTCCGAAATAGCATCGAATCGCGTCGACATAGTGCTTGAAACGTTACATGGAAAGACAAGATTCAAGGAGAGGTGGCCGACAGAGCCAAAAAATAATACTAAAAAAATGTTATCTGAAGCTCGGGGAACTTCGAAGACTTCAATGAGCATGCGGTTGGTTTGGACTAGTTTTACCATCTACTCATAGGTGGAGTTAAACAGTATGAAGACATGGAAAGTCATGAAAATTTGTTTCATCATTTCTCACGGTAATGCAAGTGTTGAGGGCGGGTTTTCTGTCAACAAATCATTGTTGGTAGAAAATTTGACAGAAGAGTCACTGATTGCACAAAAAACTGTTTATGATTACCTTAAAACCATTGATGGCCCTGAAAACCACATCACGAGTAAAGGCTGTTACTCGTGATGTGGTTTTCAGGTGTCTGTCAAAAGTGCTAGGAAGAAATATCACGCGCGTCTAGAAAAAAGAAAGAAAATGAGTCTAAAGAACAGTAGAAACAAGCTGAAAAACGCAAAATCGAAAAGAAAATACGAGAAGTAGAGGAGAAAAAGAAGAAACTGGAACTACAAAGAGAAAGAGAAAATGTAGAGTTGCAATTTGGTCAAAAGGTCAGGGAAAATTTTAGAAATGGTCAGGGAAAGTCAGGAAAATGTTTTGACGATTTATAGTGGACGCCCTGATAATAGTTCTGTCACCAATTTATAAGTTTTTAGGACTACAATTTACAGATGTGGGGTAGATAAAACTTCCAATGTGGACATTAATCTTACTATAGGCCGTGCCATATCGATTTTGGACAGCAAAAACAAATTTAAACTTTAAAAGACTGCAGCGCCACGTGGGGATAGTAATAAGTAGTGTTTTCCGTACGGAAAATTACAACAAATTACGAAAAACAATTGCGGTTTCCTAGTACAAAGTAAACAATGAATATAGGTAAGTACTCACTCTCGAATAGTTTCGACGGCTTCCTCATACTTCATGCCGAGCTCGATGAGCGCTATAGCGACCATGACGGGCGCCCGACCGAGACCGGCCACGCAATGGACCGCCACTGCCGATTCGGGCTTGTTCTGCGCCCTAGAAGAATAAAGGTAAATAGGTTAAAAGTCGTATAAACCCTGGGCTAATAACTAAGCATAAGGGTGAATCTTGAAGGTTGTCAGTTGATTCCCTCGGCAAATTTTATTTTATTTATAAGTTATATGAAGTTAGTTTTTTGTGGACCAAGATAATCAATCTTGATTTGAGAGCAATATTCAAACTTGCGTGGAATTTCAATTTCCGTTTCCGTAACCTATGATAACTAATACCCGGGAAGTGCAATCTATCCCTGTACCAAATTTCTACCAGCTCTGTTCAGCCATTAGAGCGTGAATGAAGAACTAACATCCAAATATCCAAACATTTTAACAAATTTCACATTTATAATTTTAATTTTTATTGAAAGTATCCTATACAATAATAATAACGGGAATTAAAGCGATCATGGTATAGGTGGTCACAGGCCTGTGACCACGGCCGGCCGGTGTAAACTGGTCGAAACGTCAGGCAAATCAAAGGTTCGTATGTACCTATTCAGCAATTTTTATCGCTGAGTACAGATGTGGGGTCATTGACTTCTCAACAGTTATTTGATCCATCTGTATTAATTATAATGGCATAGTAAATGTAACACGATATTCCAGTTTGATTACAGCTGACGTAACTTGATATATGATTATACAAGCTGATACTAGGTACAGAGATTATGTAGCATAAAGTAACATGGAAATAATCCTACAAAATGTTATAAATGTGAAAGTTTGTAAGAATGGATAATAAACAATCTTTCGATGCCTTTCCCAACTCTATGCGCAGGGCTATCGATTGAGTGAAGTGATCTAAAGAGGCATCTAATGAGGCCGTCAAGCTGAGTGCCACCACTGTTAACATGGTACATGTTTCCGATGGTGACCCCTCTTTCCGAGACTTTGCCTTTAGCTTAACATCAGGCGAGGTGAAGTCAAATTGAGGTGTCCTATATAAAAAAAAAATCGATAAAGAGACAACTATTCGGGACAGCGTAGGAGTGTGACCTGTTTTTTTTTAATATAATTATGTTATGTGTCAGTAGTTTAATTTCTATTATTTATTGATGTATGCGTGTTACTTCTTCTTCATCTTAGCGTTAATCCCAGTCTCATCCGAAGGTTTCAGCTTTGAGTCTGGGGTCTGCTTTAGCAGTCTAACTGCGGATTTGGCTAAACTTCGATATTTTCTGTAAAGCGATTGCCATCAGACCTCCACAACCCAAAGGCGATGTTGAAGCATTGTAGCTAGACCAGTTGTTGGACTTTTGAGGGATCCAAGAACCCGTAAAGACTGCCATAGATAGATAGCAAACGGGACCGACGGCTTAACGTGCTCTCCGAGGCACGACCAGACCAATGCAAATACCCATATTCATGCGTACATTTGCATTGAGCGGTGATCGAACCCGCGCCTCCTGTGTAGCGGCCCCGTTCACTACTGCTACGGAAGCTGTCAAGCTGGAGGATGTATGCTTTTAACTATTTCATGTCAAAACTGTTGAAGGGATATTGTGAAATTTGGCTCAGATAGTTGAAAAGCACATAAGGTGCAATAGGACCCAGGGGACCGCGAAAATTGGATTCTGTTTACGGCGATCGATTATCGCCTATTACCCGGGATAAAAAGTAAAATGATGATTATTATTACAGGGGATACAAGAAATGTGGCTGTTAGTACTGCCTATCCCTCCAAAGCATATACAGTGAATATACGTTGAATCCGTCTATTCGTAATGTAGTGTATTTTTAGACTTGATGGCAACAGGAAAACCCGTTTGGGAGATCATTTACAAACCGATGAAGACGCATGACTCAAAGTAATTGATATGTTACGCAACAGTTATTTGGCGACGTCGTCGCGCCGTTTAATCAATTATTTAGTCAAGTGTGTATAGAAACAGAAACGTAAGCCAAAGTGATGTTTGCATAGTGTCTATTATCCAAAAAAAAAAAGCTTTAAGCTAAGTAACGTGTGGCAAAGACTTTTATAAATAGCAATATTTAATTATTTGTTGGATGTGACAATTCACTGAATTGGGACATCTTTTAAATTCTGAAAGATTTTGAATACACTCAAATATAACTTGGCTAAGTCCGTGCCCCTTAATTACGCCTGAAGAGTAACATTACCCTAGTTCAGAGATGGTAAACAAATGACACGCAGCACAACTTTTTCGGCGCGCTATTTGTTAGAACGGATGGACAGTTTTCGAGAAAGCATAAGATTTTATATTGGTGTACTATGTCATATCAAATGCCAATAATATAATGAAACACCAATTTCGGTAATCTCTGTGACAAAATTCTTCAAAATCTATTCAGTAGTTGGCATAGCACTTATAATATAGCAAATTGATGTACGAAGGTTTACCACCACCCCTACCTTAGTTAATACCAAAATATTAGCTTGTCAGTACGAAAAACATCGGAAAAAATGAAATGCTCAAGTGAGAATTGAACTCACGACCTTTCCCTTATAGGGGGAATGCTCTTCCAACTGAGCTGAATCATTTCAAATTTTCCTTCTCTTTATATCCGTCTTTAAGGGTGACTACTTACTTTTCGCGCAGGATCTCGAACCACTCATCGACGACGTTGGTCGGCGGGAAGGTGCCGTCGTCGTACGCGAGATCATGCACCTCGATGTCCTCCGCCTTCAGCGGCGCCGTGTCGTAGCTCGGCTCGCATACGCGGACCACCGTGCACACGTTGTGCTTCCGAAGCTCCTGTTCAAATTACAAACAATGGCTTAATAAAAGAGGCAAGTTCGAAATACATCTGGAAAAAGAAGCGCTCAAGTGGGACTTGAACTCACGACCTTTCCTTTACAGGGGAATCCATTAAAAAAAAAGAGGCAAGTTATTAAATTTCAGTAGATTTAACGCCTGCGTTATGAAGGAACTAACTAAATTGATGTTTATGCGCAGTATGTAGAAAATTATATAACAAAAATATTTGCTTATATGCGCTTCGCTAAATTTATGATAACCCAATTATCGCAAACGGTGTAAATTGAGTCGATGGCAAGTCCCTGTAGATATGTTTCCACGATTCAGACTTATTATTCGCGGAAAATTAATCCTCGTTTACGCGGGCAAGGCAAGACATACTACTATTCCATTCTACCCTGGTCAGGATGAAGACCCCAAGAAAAAATAAACAACCATTTGGATTTAACTGGAAGTTATGGGCGTATTAACATTTGGCTTTCTTCACTAGAGACGAAGATAGATAGATACCCTTTGCTCATTCACTCAAGACATAGTAATTGTAGTGGCAGTAACCATAGTCATTCCTTCCCCAATAGGATTTTCCCAACTTGCCACACGCTCATTTAATATTGACTTTGAGTAGCAATGTGCTGCATTCTGTAGTTTGTGAAACTGCTGGAGACCTTACTATAGTTTTAGTCCTTTACTTCCCCTTATTCCCTTCATTCTTAAGACTTAAATAAATTAAAAGAGTCCAACAAATACGAGTATCGAACAACTTTTGACAAAATATGTCCCCAAAAGGAACAAAGTATTTTTTCCCCACATGTTTCGTGAACTATATTTTTTCATCACACATGCTGTTATCAATAATTTTCTTACTGAAAACTGGAAAGCCTAACACTGTCGGGGTTGAGAATCATGATAGAAAATGATCAGCGGTAGAAAAAAGTTAAACTTATGCTAAGAGGATAAACTAACGTGTGAAATATTAATACGTTTCCCAAAAGATAACAAACCGTAAACAATTGCTATATACAATAAAATTTACAGGTATATTTGCACACTACGAGTATAATGTCAACGATATCTATTACTCTAGCGGCAAATATCACAATCGGTTAAGTCCTCACGTCCATACTTGAACTTTAAAACTTAAAAGCAATTAGTATTATCGCTAAGTCGCTATATATAATAACTACAAGAGGAATTACAGTAGCAAACATGATTACAAAAAAGTTCTAGTAAGGTGTGTGGATGCAAATTGCCCAACAATTTAAATGAGAGTGAGGTCATACTTATCAGTACCAGCCTCAGATGCATTGTAAAATTGCCTAAGGATTTCTTTTGACATATTTCTCCTTTCCCTACCATTCTGCAATAGCCACACACCGTGTTGTTGCAAGCAATCATTCAGTTCCAAATTATGTAGGTATTCTACTGTCGAATAAAGCAATGTGTTACCTGTAAATAAGCTTGGATGGTGATGTCGGACGGGCGGTCGGTGATGAGGAACCTCATGGTCTTGTACTCGATTAGCGAGGGCGCTGGCCTGATGTCCTTCTGCTTCATGGTGATCGAGTTTTCTTTTCTCTTTGTCACACTCGCCGTCAGCACTCACTTGTCTCGCTCGACAACACCGCGCCGAGGTGGTCAACTCACAACACACGCGTCAGAGAAAGATGTCACGGTCCGTCACAGTCTAACAGACAAACTGTCACTCTATTTCCACACAACACACGACAGTTTCCTTACTTTTTTTTAGAAAGGGTCCAATTATATAATGAGAACCACCCGCATGGATGTCGTTTTCAACCACTTGATCGCATTCGGAGACAAACAAACTAAAATTCAGAATATGGAATTGAACTAAAAGAAATTATGCGTAAATCATAAGTTTTAACTGTAGCGCGAAACTCGGCAACTGAATGATATGCTCCTTTTTACGGTGGATTCCAAATTTAAGGTAACTGAAACAAAAATAATAGAATCGTTAATGCCAGCAGTCCAGACGGCAGCGCAGCACGACTTACGACGAATATCATTTTTAAAACGTATTTGCGTCAAAGCCAGAGCAGCGACTGAAGTGGAATAAAAAATGGCTTCTAAAAATAGAGTTCGGCGTAAAGCGAAGTTTCGGTCATGTGGACGTCTGAAATTCTGAACGCCTATCTCTTTGGATCGACAGTGGAATTTGCGCGCTGATCCAGAGCCAACAAGCGCGTCAATTGTGGATGTAATATCGCAAATTGCACTATAAACAGCGGTGATAACACAGTTTGTAAACACTACGCCATCCATCCGAACAACACTTCTATTGTTGAGTATTTCGACAAATACCTGCTGAACGAGCTCACGTATGCATATAGTGATGTAACGAGTTAGGTAAACTGTTTTATAGCATTATCAGTATCGCGTTCTTGACTTGGTCAGGAGCAGATAACAACTGATAGCTCAGTGTGTTAGACCGCCGGCTACGGTTCACCCCACCTAGTTTACAATATGGCGCCTGGATAAAGAGAGAGAGTAAGGTGAGCATGGCCAATGTGGTTAGTTTTTAGTTACCTGTGGGTGGGTGTGTGTCAAAAAGTGCGCGGGGTGCGTTGTGTCAGCACGCGCTCCCGGCAGCATGGGTTCAGCGGTAGCAGGCTCTGCTCGCTCGGTCGCAAGAAACGCCCGCTGGTTTATTTGTGTTGGGCCTGGCAGTACTCCGCGCTGTCTAAGCGGAACTCCATCAATGTCGCCACAGAAGGGATCTCCAGCTGCGACAAACAAAAGGCATCAATTAGAAACAAATCATCTATGTCCGTAATAAAACGACACACACACTATGCATACAATTACATTTCTGGGAAATGTATTAGCAATGCGCTGACAACTTCACAAATGAACTATTCGATCAATGAAAAGGGAGCGATCAAGACAAATAGAATAATCAAATAAATATTTGCCAATTCGGTACCTTTTGATACGATCGTGATCGACTTCTATTAAAGACGATGTTAATATCACGATACATTTACACACTTATCAACACATTCCTAAAAAACTGCAAATCACGAAACATGTTTATGAAATTCGGCACGACGGAGAAGAATGCAGTCATCACATTTAAAATTAAATCGTTTACCCTCCAAATATTTGGCATGTTACAAATAGGAAATTACAAAAACCCTTTTGTCACAATTAGCTCAAAACAATAAATACGACAAAATACGGAGGCGTCTCAGGAACGACTTCGGTTAGAATAAAAATCGCTACGTACGATATGTTGGCAGCGATTATGCCGGCGTGGGATTCATATAGGTATTCAACGTCATTATGTTTACATTTAAATTTACAATCGTGTTTAATGTAGGTATAATCTGAAAGCAAAACACTGGCAGCGATTTGATGTACTCGCCACTCAACTCAGTGCCTAGCAGCTCGCAGATTTTCACAAATATTTTGGAAGTATAGCAACGTTTCCTCCAAATGTTATCAAGGAGACCGCGCACCGGTATATGAACTTGGGAACAAGCCAAAAGGAACAGTATTTAGTACAAACGAAACGAAGATAGTAGGTATTTAGGTTCAGTTGTAATTTTCATGAATGCAAATAGTTAAAAATTGTCACACAATGATCGGTAATTCTTTTTAATAGATGCTATCCTATTTGCGGGATCTATTAAAAGCAACAAAGTAATTTCACTGCACGAGATAATTGTCCATGCCATCTATTCTAGACGAACGGCCAACCGTAGATAAAAATACGAGTGACGACGTCCTCGAAATATCGTGTTATCTGCTCTTAGATACACTACATACAGATTTATGAATTTCTTGTGCTCCTCTGATTCAATTATTAGTCAGAATTTACGATTCTCGATTGAGAATGAACGTTTAAAATCAGCAAAGTTAATGATCTCATGTCAGTACAGTAGAGTGTGGAAATGTTGTTTAAAGCGAGTTCAAAATATGTGCTCATAAAAGTTGTTTTCAAAATACATGTCAGTGGAGTTGAACAGAAAGAGGAGGAAATAAAACAGGGTGTGGTATAGCAAGGCACAAAATTTGAGCACTAAATGAATCGACTGAAGATCGTCTGCATGTGCAGCAGAAGGGTGGCCAGTTTTCCGAAAACTAGACGCGACGGTCGATAAGCTGGGGCCAGATTTCTTATATACATACGTGCAACAATGCAGACATTTAAGTATAACATTTGGAATGTCTAGACCCGAGGGGACGTCTAGTCGAAATAACTATTTGAATCGTGAACGAATAAAGTGAATGCTCTGGTACATTTATTTACAGAAAAGACTTTAAAGCTAAACCCTTTGAAATAAAATTTGGTATCAGAATTTGAGTATTTGACTATACATTTAATGATCAAAGCCACTAATTTCATTAGATACACTTCCGATATGTGTGTGAACATAAATTTTGACATAATAGCTATTCATAAGACAAGGACATCGGGGTGCAAGCACGGATGTTATTATTCTATCAATAGCACTGGCATAGCGAAGGAATCCGATAGATGAACACTAGCAAAACATAGTGCCAAATAGGTATGTGGCTGACACGTGGCAACTTGTAACATAGTACTTAGGCAACCATAAACATGAAGTAGAAACATTGTTGAACTTTATTGTGTTGCTCAAAGTCACGCACAAGTATTAACAATTGTTCTGCTTAGTTACTGCGTTTGTAATATGTTGAAAACAATAAGTCAAGATGCTTGTCGTTATATGTATGCATAGTTAATTTGGAATCTTAATAATACTATACTGTTGATTGCTGGCACTTGGTGGAATTAATCGTTACACATATTGTTCTCAAGTGTTTTCAATATGTGTAATTTTAATAATGTTGAAAATAATGTAATTAAAGGGTATAGTGAAATCATTTTGACAAGTTTACAAGATTTAAGTGCAGAAAGGTCGAATGAATAGATTTATAGGTAGCTGAACATGGACATAATAGGAATACAATGTATTATGATTTATGCTGTAGCATAAGCAGGCAATATAGCAGTTTACATATTCAAATTTACTGCTTGTTATACTTCGCTAGCACTAGGAAACGGTCGTATAAACCTTGATGTTGTTTTGCTTCAGAAATTAATACTGTGCTCTTTGTGAGTTTCTGGAATTTTCGTTTTCTCTCATAACACGGTTCACAATTCTGCTCGTAAACTTGGATGTTAGTAATTTTTGTATTACAAGTTTCCTACATCAGATTTGTTTGCATATGGCCTATACACAGGTAGACAACAAAAATGAATAAGTAAATTAAATGTACAGATGTCGAGGGCCGACAGTATTTCGGAAAAAATATAATTTATCCTCGGAAATGACTTAAAGAAACATTTTTAGGAACCAACCATATCGGAAGAATGACGTCAAAGCTCGATACATCAAAACGATATGTCGAATTGTCTATCTTATCTCAGAGATTACTTGTATTCAGGTTTCTCGAAAATTATAATTCACCCATTTACCCAAGACAATTACAAGGCCATAAATAAATAAAATGTTCGAGAAGATGCTAGGGTTAGTGTACTACATCAATGTTTGTTTGTACTCGTATGAGTCATTCTACGCCGAAAAATTCGGACGTAGGTAATGCAAAAATATCATTGAAATAAAAACCAAGCACATCTGTAAATTCATCAACTAGCTGAAATATTTACTTTGTGAACTTGTGAATAACACTCGTGAATCACAATGAAAAGGCGTAAATATTTACTAAAATGTATCATTAACATCATCGTCAATAGTGTTATCGTCTTCATTTATTTAACATTTGTTACATATTAACATGATTGGTGTGTAATTAAATTACTTTAGCTGTCCGACATATTTGCACGTGTATTAATGAGAATAAGAATTGTTTATAAATACTTTAAAAGAAAAATAGATCTAGGGCAACATATCTGGCAACTATGACAGTTTATTTATGTGGTCTTACTGACTTAAATACTTTTCAAAATATTTGATTTAATTCTATAAATCATTATGAGTAGTAGTACTGTTTTATTTTCAATCTTGGTACTGGAAGACTTGAGTTTAGTATTTTCATAAAACGACTTCGTTTTATAAAACTTAGTGACTGAATATAAAACGTATGAATGAGAACTATAGGAGAAAAAATTCAAAGCAATACCAATGCGACTTGTTATTTTTTTTCAGTGATCAAGAATACCTTAGGATGTCGTCCAACATAATTACTTCATTTTTATTATAGCCATCAACACAAATAGCGCTATAGCATGATAATCAAAGATGGATATTTGATAATTTTAATAATATTTCGGTTAAATTATTGTACTTAAACTTTTGCATAGGGGTGCGTGGGCGCCGCTTTTGTATCACCAAAGATTTAAGTGTCGATAGAACCGAATAAATTAACGTAACTTGAAATATCACCTCTCTACAAAAAAGTAAATCGATGTTTAACTATACAAATTAATGTACAATAAAAACAACGTGAACTACATATGATATGAGTATGAGTACATGCATCTATGTCATTACCATCGACCGAGTAGTTACCCTGATTAAAATCACACATGTACAATTCTATAGAAAATCACCAATCACATAAGTGCTAACAACAATATTCAAACAAGTAAACGAGAACAAGGTAATTCTACCGGAACGGACGGAGTACTTGTTAACTTTTATATTTAGCGTGTTTTATACATTTGTTGTACTCAAGAATATGCTCGCTATAAGATAATTCGTGCATTTAGAGAAAACCTTTTTAACATACACCACTTTGACCAATTTATAGATAGATTAATGCGCTGTCAAGGTAAATAGATAGGTTATAAAATATGTACCAACGTGACCGCTAAGCACAGCGGACGATAAAAAAGTGTACAAAGTCATTGTTAACTTTGTTATAAACCACATACGTAGTACACATATTATTTATAATTGACCGTGAAACCGTGACATTGATACGAGATGTGGTCAAGAAATCCGATATTATGTAAAGCTAAAATCATGTGAATAAATTGATAGGTGGAGCAGTACAAGATCATTTCATAAACATGTGATGATAATGTATGTATTTGGGTTCTGTAAATGCGAAGTTTAAAGTATTGAATTACAAAAATTGGTAACACAAGGAATAAATTTGTTAAGGGATATTGAAAACAGAGCTAAGAGTAATAGACATATTGAAGAGTGTCCTATCCTGCTACAGGGACAATACCCGAAGGGCACAATATGTGACTATGTATCGCCAGGAGAGGCAACCCAAGAAGGTATAACATTTTGTGTAATATGAAGTACCCGTTACCAACTGTCAGGAGACAGGTAATTCATATTAAAGTCTTAAACCGCACCCAGCAACACAAGTACAATCATACTAAATGAATTAATCAATCAAATTGTTTAAAGTTGAATGAAGGACAGATGGTAACTTCTGTACTTACCGATCTAAATGTAATCAATAAAACAAATCAATACTGGAATGGAATGCATTATTGGCTATCTTACAAATGCTGAAAAGAATACTATTTGTTATGGATATATTCTTATGACGCACGCAAGGCAGAAAGTGGAAGGAAATGCAAATTCCAAGTGTGTTTAACTGTGTCAGTGATTAAAGTTAACCCACAATATTTGCCACAAACGCAAAAAACGCTTTCTATGTGATGAACTGATAATGAATAGGATACATTTTAAATATAATTATTTATAAAAGGTAACCGAATAGATAATAATTTTAAACTTTCAACACTGTGTGCTAGTGAATTGAGTTCACCTGTTGATTCAAGAAAGAAACACAAGATGTTGGTGAAGGAGGAAATTAACGAAGTAGGTACCTAAATATTGCTATGATGTTTCTGGAACCTTTTTTAATTTATGCGAATAGCCCAACAAATCTAAATCATATAATGAAGTTCCCGTGAATATTGAAGATACTACACGACATATTATAGAATAAAAAACACCACGTTAATCACTATAAAACTTAACTTACATGAATCCAGCACAGTAAAAATAAGTTATCGGAACACAAATCAAAGTTCTCAAATAAAATCTGTAAGATAACTGAAACTATGGTACACGCACGGAACGGAAGCTGTCGTCGTAGACAGAGTAGAAGGTTAGGCGTTTACATCGCAACGGGTCGACACTGTCCGTGCCGCGGTCGTGCAGAGACTGGCGAGTGGTGGCGCGCCGGTCCCAGCTTTGGCCACCGAGACGTCACACCCGACGGTACCCCGCACCGCTGGCGGGGGTGTTGGCGTCACTCGCCAGACGAACGCCGCACCGCTCCGCAAGCCGAACGACACCCAATGCCCACACGAACACTTCAAACGTGAGCTCGTATTATACGATTCACACAAGTTTTCAAACTTTTTCACAAGTTATGTCTTCAATATGAATGAAACAATGACCGCTTGATAGATCTCGTTTTCGTTCAGTATTATGTGAAATGTTTTGGACATTAAACTAAGACGTGAGACTAAACAATTTCGCGGCGGTTTTTTTTTTAACCGTGGGGGAAAATCCTTCATGGATGTTGTAAGCCCTCGGAAGGATGCCCCAGGACTCCCATCAGACCTACGGCTACAATTGCGGCCTCGCCTTGGGGGTGGTTCGGGTGCTATCCCGCGTCTATGGGGGAGGTTTTTCCAACTTTCCAACTCACCGTCCTCAGGCCCCCGGTCATGGAGGCCGATGGTCTTCGGCGAAGATTTCGCGGCGTTGTAATAAGAATTCAAACAAAGTTTATGACATTATTATTTATAATCTACAGTAATGCAAATACACTATTTTCATGAAGTGTTGTGACTGAAGCAATTGCATTTAAGGCTACCGCATCAATGACCGAGAAGATTCGATTAAACGTGGCGACGACGTTCGTCGGTCACATTCTAATAATAGAGATAAAGCGAAAACGAATTCAGATTAAGAAACTCCCACACGGCTCTTTCCATACACAACAAGCAAATAAAAAATCGGACCATTCAAGCTTATTTACTAAGAGCCGGTTCGACCAAACGCAAGTAAAGTTTATTCCTAGCATAAATAGCCACAGAGAGTAATACAAATCAATTTCACATTCTACTATGCATAATACTAAGACAAATTGTGGCAGCAATAAATACTAAGACAAATGCGAACTAAAATACTGTTTACAGTCGCGCGACTGCAATCTGTGTACTATCATTATGAAAATTAAAATCCATACTGTGGAAAAGTTGGATTAGTTTATTGCGAAGTAGATAACATTTTCTCTGACGCACTCGTTACATAGGTATCTTTCAAATTATAAACATCTAATAAATGTTCTGTTCAGAACTTCCATTACACGCCACGTTAACCGAGGCAATCTCCACCCACGTTTTACTGGAAAAACAGGTTCCGACACAACGCCTTAACAGTTGAAAATAATCTAAAGAAAACCTGGATCAAATTTAGAGCCACCCACGTTCAGAGAAAATTTTCAAATAAGGCTACTTCACAACCAAAAGAGGTGGTTGTGCCCTTGAACGTTTAAGTAGACAATATAAAACCAGATGGACAATTATGTTAAATTATTATTGACAGGTGGCCTGCTAATGTAATTTAAGGTTCAATCACCTGCGGAGTATCTGCTACGGAATAAAATAGCGATAACGTTTTCCTGATCGATATTGCTGTTGTTAACGAAATTTGGCGCTCTTGATTGGACTTTCAATTTATTTTGTCTCCTTATGTATTATTTCGATTGAAATATAGCTAACCATAGGCTCTCAAGTTGATAACTATTTTGTATTGTTCCAATTTATTTAGTTTTGTATTTTCTGAATTCCAAAGCTGTTACAATAATGTTAACCTTCCTAACTTTTATGAATTGTTTTAGAGGACGATCAGAGGTGAAGAAATAATAAATTGCGCCAGTCAATAAAAATCAATAGGCCGTCGAAAATTAGTTTAGTTTATCTTTCGTCGACAAATTATATTTGGTAGGATGGTTTAGTAGACAAAGGAAATCTACATAATTTTTTTCATTTTCTGATTTATGATCACCAAATCTGAATAGTATATCGAACACCTCGTTATAAAAGCAATTTATATACTTCGAAAGTAATTAAAGTTGTGCTTGATGCCCTTACATTTCGTAACCAAAGTAGGGTTTGTCCAACGTGCCCCTACACAATAGGTCCGCGTGACTAAAACACGTGGTATATTGGTAAGGAAAGC
Organism: Eilema sororculum; assembly: GCA_914829495.1. Taxonomy (NCBI): domain Eukaryota; kingdom Metazoa; phylum Arthropoda; class Insecta; order Lepidoptera; family Erebidae; genus Eilema; species Eilema sororculum. The sequence goes on from OU618533.1 coordinate 7,518,946, forward strand.
AACGTGCCTTTTCGATCAAAAGCCTTTCTTTGAAATAGATTTGTAGTAATTTAAGTTCCATTATCCATAGAAGTCGCATAGCACGACTTATAAGAAAGGCAGAAGTAGCCAAAGGCTCTTTCTCAAAAGAAGTTTGAGAAGGATCCTTTCGATTCATCCCATATCTCTTCTACTTCACAACCAAAAGTGGTAGTTGTGCCTTGTATAAGTATATATGAACGAATTTCCAAATGTACAGTATGTAACTAAGTATAATCGTATCATTCAAATTTCTTAGCTACCCCGATGGCAGAAATTAATATTGGACAATATTTTAGTAAGGCAACGGCTGTTATCCGGGGGCTTAGAAAAATTAATTGATAATGAATTTGTTTTATGAATTGATTAATTGCCTGTAATTAATTTTATTTCTGTAGTAAATTCCATAACACATAATTACAATTAATACGAATAAATTTATCTGATAAACGTTTATCAAATCGACTTTAGTTACTCAGATATGAAATGGGTTATAAAGAATTTTAACAGATTTTTATCTGAAGCAAATCCTTGTCTATGACGTTTTAATGACATTGCAGATAATGCAAGTAGATGAAAGTTTTTTACAGCCTATGCGGCTCAGTGGAATTTTGAATAAGTACTAAACGTACTCGTATCTCTTGAGATGTTATCTAGCTAGACAATAGGTTGTGAGAGGGTAAAATCTGAACAGTTAACTTTTTTCATAGGAAAAGGGTCCAAGTATATTAGAAAGAATCGTCAAAAGTCAGAAGAAATTAGTGCTATAGAGCAAAAAATATTAAATTTTCCCATGAACACAATTACTGTTAGCAGGTAAGAACGTTTGGTTATTATGTCATAAACCTCAAGTCGTGCTCATTTGAGGGGTAACTGGTTGCAAAAGGTTTTTATTTGGTATTTGCTGAAAAAGTACAAAGCGCGTTTTTTTATATTTTCTTAGGGATATTATTAAAAATTTATCCATTACAAAAAAAATACTTTACTACATACGTTATTGGGCATCAGTTTTAGACCCTTAACGCCTGCTACCTGCTATATCGGTATATTTCAAAGCCAGTGGGACTAAAGATTCATAATAGCCAACCTGTTACATATTGTGCAGTGCACGCACAAACAAACGTCTTTCATACCATGACCGGTCTACACAGGACCAGTGTTTGGGTAAATCTTATGTTTAATGATTTCAGGACAACACAAGTAACAGCTAGTTGTTTGGTCTAGGTAAATCACCGGAGTTAAAAATGATTTCACGTTGATAACAAAGTTCCGAAAATGTTCCGATAGCATAATATGCTTTAGATAATGCATATCACAACGAAAGACTTATCATCCAAAAATTTCTTGCTATCACTTTATTTTAGGTGATTATAAATTAGGGCAGCACGTATGAAAATGAAAACCATCTCTTGATAAGGAATTTATATAAGGAAACAGATTGCAACGAATACATTGAATACAGTGAAGAACATAATTTCTCTGTTGCGAGCAAATCAAATTTGTTTGCCAAAACATGGTATAAAAGTTATAGCAAGTTGTACGGAAAATGCCTGTTTCACCGGAGGTATTACAGCGAGCAAATATTATTGAAAATCAAAACTTTGTCAAGGAATGTTCCTATATTATAGAAGTTACAGGAAGAATATGAACGATAGTATTCAAGCAGCCGAACCATAAAATCTATCCTCAAGAAATTAAATCCAAAAGACCAGAATGAGAATCTGCAAAAAAAGTAATACTCTAATCTTCTCTAAAAGTATTGAAGAAGCGCAAATCTAAATGTGAAACTTGAATACTTTCACATGTTGTGGATACTTGAAGAAATACGTTTCAGGAAGCATTTGGCATAGGCAGAAATATCTACAGGCAATATAATTAATGAATATAGTGAAAAGTGCAACACACGCCTTCACGCAGTATGGAGGGGTACATGCAGTGCAAATCAACTTTCACAACACGGATACTTACCTACCCACCAACAAACCAATCACTATAGTCTACCGAGCCGACGTAGAAGCCTTCATACAAACAAAGCCGGTCGTGGTAAGCGATCCAACGATACCCGACCTCATTATCTTGGAATGAATTATACACACTTTCTCTATATTGCCAAGTTTACATTGAAAAGTCTGGAGGCGGAGACGTCAAGATTAGAAAATGGAATTTCTCCGCCTTTCGAGTAAGGCGCACAGCTTGATGTTTGGTATAGAATTAACGCAGAATTTAGCAGGATAGCTGGGTAATAATTTGGTACCGGTTACGATGTAACACGGAATTGACGTGACTTATATTTAGCAAGTCGAGTACTAAACCGAAGGCCACGCACGACATCAACCGTCCTGTGCAATGCTGAAATATTACATGAGGAACGTGCAATATAAATATTTATGTCTTCCATATCTATAAATAATTTTATTGTTACAAAGACCTTTTGAAACTCATATATGTACATAATAAATAGAGTATGAAAGGGGTCACTGTAAGTGACAGATGAAGAATATCGCTTCACTTTGATAAGACAGCATAGTTATTTATAGAAAATATTATTCCACCCAAACCTCCAGGAGTTTCAGGACGTGTTCTAAAATACACAATGTGACGTGACGACTTTCAATGAAAGGTATTGGCGGTACTATGAGTGCTATGACTATTCGTAGGGAATTTTATGTTTTGTCGAGAAAACCGGTGCAACGTTCCCCCAGTGTAATGCAACGTAAAACGGGTCAGGACACGACCCACTTCGTCAAGATCAATACTCGGTCATCGACTCCGCCCGCGTTTCCAGCCCCTCCTGTCTGCTACGGACAAACAGGGTTTGCGATATGCCCTATAAATCAGGGAAGCCCTTGGCCATCAATTAGAGAGAATATGCTTTTTAGGAAATGGCTGATCATAAAACCGTTAACATGCTTACAAATTGGCCAAAATATGCCAAGTATATAAAGTTAATAACAGTAATTAAGGACGAAATGTTTTCCCTTTAACCTTGTGGCAAGGTTATTGTTATGAATGAAAATTAATTTTAAGAGCTCGAGTGCCATTCAGTCGTAAAAATCCGAAATTCCACGATATGTTTCTACGAAATATCTGTTTGTAAATGAAATGTATTTTTGTCAGTTTACTAGAAGAACACATTTCTTTCGGTAAAAAAATATCATAATCATAATACATCAAGTTTATTTTTAACCAACTTACCTCGGAATATTTATCTATAATGCAGGAATGTTCTGTGAATATTTTTCACAATGGCAGATTTTTTCGGACATCTGTTATGCCATAACAGATGTCCGAAAAAATCTGCCATACCATAACAGTTATGGTATAGGACCCTTCCACATACACACACTTTTAGTCAATATATAATGACAGGATCCTTTTGCAAAGACATCTGCGCAGCATTTGGGAAAATATAATGATTAATCATTACTATTCACTTTAAATAGATAACCTTTAAAGTGATCACTTTTATACCTTGAAAGATAAATGCATACACCTATCCTTTATAAGTAATACATGTAATGCCATAGCTATTTGTTTTCTCCTCGGTATTTAGGTGTGCCTAGGACAAACTCGTCTTCAGGGCGTGGTTCCAATCACTTTTAATTAAATATGAATGGTTACGACTACCATCGATTCTATGGCATATACCTACGTGAGTTCAATTACTGAGTGGGGAATGGTGTTATTGAGATTTACTGGTATGAAAATATCTATAATAATAGCAGATGATCTGTAAATGGCACTAGACAGATTTTGATTTGACAATGGTGAAAACATGGTACCTAGCAATGACGGCCTCGAGGGGTGCCGTTTTATGACCTTGAGGAAGAAGAAGAACTACGCAGAAGGGGTTTCCCCTTATCCTGGTGAAGAAATTCATATAGTATGGCAAAGAGAGATATAATCTGCACAGTTTTGGTAAAGAAGGAAATAGTTGCATTGTACCTACAGGGGCAACACCTCTGCCTTGCACACTGGATAGGAAGGAGAAAGTGGCATTAATTGAAAGATTTCATCAGAACACACGCCATGGTAGAAGTTCTTTGACTTAATTTGTACTAACTTTTCTGTATAACGATATCCTTACGAGTGCAAATTATTACGCTGCAAACTTTCGCACTACGTAATCAATGATGAAGTGATCACCCTTTTACCACGACTAAGAAAAGATTGAAACGTTAGGCAATCAAGGTATGTATATTCCTAAATTCCTACCAATTATCATCCGTACATGTAATATGTGTTATGTCTTATCCATAGCATTATTTTCTACTAATATTATAAACGTATCGAGTTAGCTGACACCCTAGATTAATACATAGGCTATGTTTGGTCGCGATAACCGCAATCCACGAACGGGGCCGCGAGCAAAAGCTAGTATAGAATAATGATCATTAAAAGGTCTATTGTCTTATCGAAGAGAAACGGCTGTCTTGCGGCGTGATATCGTGTGAACTAAATGACGTTGAACTTGGTGACAGGCATTGAACGTACGCAGTATGTAAGAAATGGGAAATCACTAAGTGAGCTCTCTGAATGAGTTTAATGCTTCGATAAATATAATTTTTAAAACTTGTGTATAGAGAAGGGTTCGTAATAAGCATAATGCGTTTAAATAATAAAAGAACGTTCTGTCTGTACTCGTTTCGATAACACTCATCAGTTTGCGAGGAATCTTTGGTACATCGTTGCTGTGAGTCCCCGAAGGTCTTTCATAAAAGTAAGAAAATAATGCTACATTGCAACGTCCGCAGGATTAGCTATTTTTAAGTTATAACAATATATAGCTATCCTTTTAAAGGTCAGATTATTAGCCAATGCAATAATTTCTTGTCAGTTTTTTTTTTGTTTGTTTTCTTCAGGAAAAATCACTCTTTGCTACTGCATGGAGTTGGCACGTATACATCTATTTTAGACGGTACAGTTCTAAAATATATTTTATACAATAACTTTCATTGTTGAAAATGTTAAAAAAACCAAATAAACTAGTGGCCTTTCTACTTTATAATATTTAAACGGTAAAATCGGACTGAATACACAACACGAGGCTCCAAGGTTTCAAGGTAACAAAACATCGGGTAACTCTTCATAACATTAGACAATAGTACCAATAGGCTATTTGACTATTTTTTTTTTACTTTCGAAAAATGACCACTTTCTTATAATATAATGAACTGTAAAAGTAAAATTTTCGTACGACAAATAGTTTTCAAGATATTTGTTTTTGAAAAATTCAATTTATCGCGCCGCCCGAAAACGCTCCATACAAAATCGCACGAAATTGTGACGTCACGTTTCGGTAGCGTGTAGTGAAAATGTATGGAGTGCAAGAGAATATCGCATTTATCTCGGTCTACGTTGCGTTTACACTTATATAGTTCATAATAAAAGTTATTTAAAATTTAATGAGGAATCTAAAAAGTTATATATTTGATTTGAATTTGATTGTTAATATTTTGACTTTTTTTGGCAATTTCAACTAATGAAATGTCATAGTTTCAGTTTAGATATGCAATATTTTATTTTGCTAAGCATATTTTTCAAGAACAAGCTAACATATTAAGCAGTATTGGGAGGAATCGACGACTTAGTCAAATAGCCCATTCTATTGTTACAATTACTAGTTAACTAATCATCAGATGATCCCAAGTCCCCGAGAAAAATTGTTTTACCTTCTATCGTCTCATAATATAAGACAATGGTAATTCTACTGTATTGTAAAATTAACTATTCCCAACACAAAGATGAAGACGAAGTTTAATTCTGTAAATATAGTTTTACAGAATTAAACTTCGTCTTCATCTTTGTGCTAACGTTTTGTAAAAGACAATTACCATCAATGTCTCTTTAATGATACAGAACCGAACTGTTCAGGATCTTCTGGCATTGAAGCATCAGGCAAGAACATGGAATTAAGTATATAATACAGAATAGATAGTAGTATATTTAAAGTACAGGCTTTGATCTTCAAGAAAACAGACTTTAAAGAGCTACCATTTAGGCCAATTGTTGTTATTCCTTTGTTTCGTTTAATTTAGCATTCATACTATATATTGTTCACGCTTGATGCTCTAAAATTGAACATTATACAATGTTTCTTAATTACAATAATTTACTGAAAAATTCTTTCAAAATACAATCGTAAAAATATAATAATAAATAACATAGCGAGAGGCTCCCGTTAGGCAGCAACGTCAAGAAGCAGAAGACAGTAGGTACTTCTCGACACGCCATTTCTTTCTGGTATTATGAGGAGATTCCTCTCTCTGGAGTCTGAAGCTTGCCCTTACACAGCGTTATTTAGCTCTATGGTTGTAGGTTAGGTTGGACCCGACGATCTTAGTCCATACATCCGTATTCATGTACAAGTCACCGTTATTTAAATATTTTTACACCTATGGAATCTACATTCCATAATGGGACTCATTTTAAAACTAGAACACATTAACGTGCGTTGCGCACAATGTTTTAAACATTTTGAATTAAATTGATTCAAGTTTACAAAGTTGAAAGCTTATGAGAAAGGATACCCATAACATATAGCGGAACATACTTAACATAGGGATAAATAAATATGTTCCGTGTAGGTAGGTACCATAACATCGTGACATTCAACCTTATCATGGGGATGAAGCTAGACACAGCCAATGGGTAGTGACGTCAGTGCTATGACGCATGACGTCGCGCGCAAAAGTCGTAAAACTACATTTGGAACAGTAAGTACCTATTCCTAGAATCCATACTACTCTTATAATCTCATGACCGAAGGGTCACATGTCTTATTCATGGAGCAAACGTAACTATTGGAAGTCACTTTCGTATCTCGTTTGGACAAGGGAGTTTTGTACATCAAGAAACAACATAGGTACATTATTATTATATTATAATATAACGCATACACACATCAAAAAAAGTTTGCGATCACTTTGAAAAACTGAAATCTTTTTGTTACTGTAGACTATATTATGATTTTTTCTTCTTTTTAGATTCTTTATTTAAAAATAAAGAATTAGAACACAAAACAATGACACCGTTCAATTGGTTTTTCTTACAAAAAGGCTTTCAGTCCTAGCTTACGCTCATTCAGAAATCTGATTTAGTGAATTATAACCGATTCAAGATATTTTTCGCGGAAAGTTGTGAATGAAAAAATGCCAAGAGGATTATCAAAGGTTTTACGAGCTAAAATAGTAACTTTGAGGGAAGAAGGATACACCACGAGAGTAATAGCACGCAGACTTGCTATATCCCAATCCTGTGTCGTGGCTACGTTGCAGAGGTACCACGGAATGGAGAATTTAGCTGACCGACCCCGCAGCGGTCGCCCAACTGTTTTGACAGCTGCCCAAAAGCGCTATATTAGATTGCTGGCAGCCCGTGATCCCACAATCAACGCCACTAAAATAAAAGCAGAAGTCAGGGCCGCCTCTGGGCTTGAAGTTAGCACGCAGACCGTTCGCAATTGCTTGCACCAGGCTGGATTACGAGCACGGAGGTCATGGCGAGCTCCGCTCAATTCCCGGCAACGTCAACAACGAAGATTGCAGTGGGCTAGACTTCGGCAAAATGAAGAAGGTGAGGAAGAAAACATTTGGCAAAACTGTCTCTTCGTTGACGAATCCCGAATCTCCACTCATCCAGATAACCGACGTGTCCGTGTCTGGAGAAGACCAGGCGACCGTGAAAGACAAAGAACTGCCACTGGAACAGTTCAGCAAGGCGGAAAATCGGTGTCTTTTTGGGGTGGCATTATGATTGGAGCTAGAACGCCTTTGATCCCGTATCGGGGCTTCATGACAGCAGACATGTACAAAGCAGTTGCTATTGATGATATCGTCAAACCATTCCGAGTAAACCATGGGCACCAATTTGTACTGGTCGATGATAATGCGCCCGCACATCGAGCTCAAGGAGTCAATGCTGCTCTTCAAGAATACGATATCACACGATTAGACTGGCCTGCCGGCTCGCCCGACTTAAATCCAATAGAGCACGCGTGGGATGCTCTTAAACGAGCTGTATGGAACCGTGAGCCACATCCCCAGACAGTTCCAGAGCTCGGGGAAGCCGCTATTGAAGAATGGGATAGGTTACCACCCCAGGAAATGCTGGATAACATGATCCTCAGCATGCCCAGGAGGATCTCCGCATGTGTTCGAGCCAGGGGAGGAGTTATTTTATATTGAATTTACACCTTTTAATAATAAATTGTAGTTTAAGTTTAATTAAACAGTCTTTTTCTTTCTATGAAATTTCTATCAAAATTGCATTATGATTAATGGCTCAATTTTTTAAAATAAATAATAAAAAATAGTTTTATATTTTAATTTCAAACAGGGTATTCCTATTTAAAGAAAGCATACAACATAGATTTTTTCTTGATAAAGTTAAATTTAAAGAATTCTAGGAGCTTATGCCATTGATCGCAAACTTTTTTTGATGTGTGTATGTAACATGTAACGTACAGATGGCAGTCGCTTCAAGCAAAATATCGAAGATCAGTCAAACCCGCAGTTAAGACTGCGAAAAGCGAACTTCAAACTCTGACGTCTTCTTCTGTCGAATCGATGACCCTTCAACTCTCAGATTCTATGTTCCCAGTGTGGATTGCCTGGATTGCATTTTCGGAGGCGCTCATAAGTTCCTCCGCTATACAAGTGGATGGGCATGCAGCACACGTTAGCGTGTGGGACATAGTCTTTGGAGTAACTCCACACTCACACCGCAGGTCCGCGCTGTCTGAGATGACCGATTCTCCTTACTTCAACCGACCTGTGTCCGAAGTCTGTTTAGGGTCTTCCACCTGATCCAGGAGAAGTCATGCCCAGGGGGCAAACTCTCCGACAACGGAACGAAAGGGGTTGGTGGCGAGCCCTGTTGTTCGCAGCACCTGTGGTGCGGCCCCCAGGTTATGCGAAAGCTTTGTATGCGCCAGGGATTAACGCTGGGCTGAAGAAATCCATACTAATATTGTAAATGCGAAAGTAACTCTGTCGGTCTGTCTGTCTGTCTGATGTCGATTTTGATGAAATTTGGTATAAGGGTAGATTAGACCATGAGAAAGGACATAGGCTATGTTTGGTCGCGATAATCGACATCCACGCGGGCGGAGCAAAGGCTAGTATACAATATATGCATTCACGCTCTTGTCTCTCAGAGATAGATACAACAACAGTACCTACAGCCTACCATTCCATATGCTCCTGTCGTTCACATCATCTCAAGAGATTCCTCTCCTTCCACTGTCATAAATCCTTTCTGCATTCCGTCGGTGCATTGCGAGATCCTAGACAACACGTTAGAGCAAATGTTGAATTTATTTTAACACGATATCTGTATTCTTGTGCATGGCTCCATTAGGCTACGTCCCCAAGTAGGTTCCTGTGTCTCAATAATGATTTTTGCGGGCATCTGTTTATTGGCAAATGTTTCAATACATTTTAGACAGTTGCATATTATTGCTATTGCTGTACAGGGTGCAGCCCTGTTTACCCTTTTAATTATCTTTATAAATATAAAAACCACTATTCGTAGTACGCATTCACACACGGTAATCTATTTAACTACCTAGTAGAACATTGTTATTTAGTATCGTTCTTGAACTACCTACTTAATTTAAGTGATTTTTTCTTTCAAGCTGATGTACCTACTACTGTACTTTAAACTTTGAAAATGATGTAATTATTAAAACAGCCACTGAATCGATTTAAATGAAATTTCGTAGATACCTATGGTTCGTTCTAGATTAAAATATAGGATTGGTTTAGAACATAATTTCAAAACTAGATCTTGAAAGTGGCAATTAATGTAAATGTCAGGTTAGAGTTACCCGATTTCCAAATAGGAACGATATGACAGTGCGTCATTCATTATACTGGTCAGTTTTGCGGTGGGTATGCTATCATCATCATCCTCGCCTACTAACCACAGTATTATTCCTGGTTTCATTCAAAAATTTTAGTTCTTTAGAGCCCGGGGTCCGCTTTTTTATTGTTTATTTTGACTTTCGTACGTATAATACCCATATAACCTCGTCAGTTATCCTGCAAAACTGTATCAGCAAGCAGGTAAGTTGGCTTGGACCCTGATGATCTTAGTGGATACACCCCGCTCATACAAAATTGAACTTCCCTGGCAACTTAAATCCATCCTACGTAGTACTTTACCAGTTACCCTTGGATCAAAAATGAATATATTTCAAATTGTGTTTTGAGTTGTCATAAGCTTTCTTTCGGGGGCTAGGCTATACCTGTTATTCAGTCGGTGCTCATCGTACATACATCAAATAATGATTTTCCGAAGGCTGAGTGAGTGCATGAACAATCTCATTCTTCGGCATTGGGTAGCTGTGTATAGCAAAGTTACTCCTGCAAAGTACCTAGTTTGACCGGGAATTCACAGGTTCTGAAAAGGATTCTTCTTCTTTTACATACGATCTTTGAAATTAATATTGCACCTTTTCCGACATTTTATTGTTTGAATAACTGTGGTAAAGAATAATTATACTAAGGATTTAGAGATGACTACTACCGAACTAGATTCAGCTAAATACAATTTTATTCATAAATACTATAGTTATCGATAAGATATAATATCAAGATAGAGAGAACAGATAAGATAATCATTACTTATTTGTAAGCCATCATAAAAAAGATATAAATATCACACTAAAGTGCACGCTAGCACAGATTTCTATTTTTAACCAGGCAACAGGAGCGACCGTTTTGACCGTGATGGCATCGCGACCTGCCATAGTGACCTGGATTCGCTCGTGTACCGCTCTGACCCGCTTTGCCTGCAGTTAAATGTATAGATTGCGACAAGAAATGCTGTTATTAATCACGAATCATTACATACACACTTCTTACAATCGATACGACACTTTGGTTATGGCCGTTATAAAATAAACAATAATCGCTGAAATACATGTTTTTAGATAATGAGGAGCGATATAATTGATTTATGGAAGATTAATTCTACATGTTCACTTCTGGATATCCCCAAAACCTTTGCCGTCTCTTGGGTATATTTCTACTGATACTAACTTATACTACTGAAAAAGAAAATCCAGTTACACTGCCCTATCCCGTAATAACCTGTGCTCATAAGAACTAGTATCAACTCGAGATTTCCTGAAGTTCATCACTACCAGAGTCTAATAAGTTCCTTCTTAAAACATCTTTATGACGATGACTGTAGTTCACAACTCATAAACTATACCTGAACCTTATGAGATTCTTTAGAAAAATATAATCTTCCACATCAAGTGCTACATCGCTTTTCTCATGTATACCACAGCTTTATACATCCCAGTATCTATGAGTTAGTATCAGTAGTTGGAGTAGCAGAAATAGCACGATTGCGAAACCCGTCTTGAACAAGTTTCGTAACGAGCCATCACCGCGCTTTCAACTGCTTATATACAATGTAGTATACAACATCAGATATACTAGCTATTGCCCGCAACACGACCCGCGCGGTATATTGATCCAGTCCCGACCACCCACAGTAAGAAACTATTCCGGGATAAAAAGACTACGGTGAGAGGTGAAGCAATACCCGGCATGTGTTGCATTTTGTTTGCAGTCAGAAATAGTATTTTTGTTGGTATGCAGTATCTTCGAAATAACCAATATTAAAATGCGTTTAGTTTTAGATGGACGGATATTTGTTATTTAAGTACTCCAGAACGACTGAGCGAATATGGACGAAATTTGGCACAGGGATAGAATATAATCTGTTATTCAATAGCACATTTATCGTGGGTTAGGTTTCGGTGGACGAGGAACTATGCGGTATATAGCTGTTTCTAGATGTGTGGATCTGCCACATGTCCCAATGAACTTTGGACTGTAAAATTTTATTATCATTAATTAAACTCGTTTAAACTTGTGATTACATCATTGGCGATATGGCTACTAGGCAGACTCGATACAGTAGCTGAAAACCCTATTAGCGTGATGATGGTTGCTTTTAAGGGAACACATTACCCCTAGCAGAAACCCTATATTGCAGAAATGTTTACACATTTTAAATGAAGCAGGTTCAATATCCAAATATCATAGATGAATAAGCTAGTTTTAAGACTACATTACAGAATCCACGTAGGTACGCAGATATATTTACATGTGATGTCGTCAGACGAAATTATCTTTTGAAGATAACCCCACGAGTCAAATACAAACATTCCTTCAAATAGAATTTGGCGTGAAGTTGCAGCTATCGCGAAAGATTCTGCACCTTTAAATAACCTCAAGCGACGACTTGTCGAGTCCGAAATTAATATTGAAGATTAAAAAGCGGTCAATGTCAAGTCTTGCCTTTTTGGTTATGTCGTTTATTTGCCACCAATTTCAAATTAGGTATAGAGCATTTCCCTTGTATTTACCAAGATCAATAAAATGCCTTCTATCTAGTTAAGCAGTCGAATCGGTAATAAGTCCTTCAGATCGGTAAGAATACCCCGACTTGGGAGTGGAATAAATGTTTCTCTAACTAGATGGAACGTATGGAAATATGCAGAAGTCTGTGCAAAGTTTATAGTTTTCTACTCAGTTGTCTTTTTTTTTTCAGGGTCTAAGGCATCAACATATAAGAGGCGTAGAATCATGCTCACTCAAGCGCATGTAATCTGTGCGTAGTCTAAACATAAAAGGCAAGGCTGGTATAATCATTTGTTACACTAAGAGTAAACTCTTCGTTTGTCATGGTGATACAAGACAACTTTATTAGTACCGGTTTTCCTTATCAGACAAGTTAACGGTGCTTAGGTACCTAAATAAGACTGATGACGACTGTCTTTGAACTGTTTGTGACTAAAATTTAAGGAAGTTTCTTTTTTCTGGGAGCAAAGAACGCGTAGGTGTTTGATGCACCTATGTCTCCCTACGGAGATGTATTGAAGAGACTATACGAATGAATTTAGTTCCTGTGGCATTCAAAACGATAATACATTTATTTTGTTATCTACCTTCGTTCTTAATCGCATTAGTTTCGTGCTGGCCTACAAATACGCGATATACCTCTACATAATATATGTACTATTCAAATCACATTAAAACTAGCTTAGGTTAATAGCTTCTTATTAATGTAAACATGCGTGTCAAAAGGACGAGGCAGGGGACATCGACCTGTATGTACTAGTTTGTAAGACTCACTATACAAGCTCGGATCAACGACCTTAGCCCTTGCTGAATAGCAGGGCTGGCAAGTTTTTATATAAGCTATCGCTTGTCACGGCCCTCTTTCACCCCCAGCCACCAAGATGAACGGTGTTTAATGGGCACGTCGTTTACCAACTTTGAGCCGAGTCTGAGTGGCGCTCGCCGGAAATGTAACGAATTCTTAACGTGCCTATACACTTCTATACATTAATTATGACCCCAAGTTAGTTTCTTTTTGTCAATACTATACTACTTTTGATGGTTTGCCTTTCTAGCCGATAAATAAATCATCATCATCATCATAAAGTTGTGTCCCGATTGAATCCGTGAACTTCATTCACCTCGGAGCCCAGGGTCCGGATAAATACAAATAAGCAAGAATTACTTATTTGTAACACACTAGAAATTCTAAGCAAGATTGACTATAAAATTATTTCAAATAAGTTTCCTTTATTTATTCAGTATCCAACGGACCTCTGGCTCCTATTTTAAATAATCAATCAATCATGAAAAAAACTTATGGTGGAGCGGGCCCGTCGTTTTCCATTTTGGATAGGACACGTCAAGAGTACAACGCGATACAGCCGGACCGCGCCATTGCCGCACACGCACGGTAGCGGGACGGCAACGTCGCAAATCGGAAATACCATGTGTTTAGTTCATTGTTTATTACAGTGAGGAATGGTCGTACGATTTGCGAATTTCAACTACTGTGTAATGAAATGCCACTAAGACCTGCTCAAATTCGACCTCACCACCATCCGGCATACATGCTGATTGACAGTCGAGGCTCTGACGCAGGCTTTCCTCTTGGGGTCCAGAAGCCAATCCATAAGTAAAAGAGGAGTATAACTGACAGCGTTCCCTGGACACCGAAAGACAAAATGTGGTAGAGGCAAACTTCATGATGCTGGTTATGCTCTCTTATCCTGATTATACAAGAGTAATTTACTGTTGTACTTACATTCTCTGTCACCTCTCTTTGTGTTGCTGGCGTGCATTATTGTACCTAAGTACACTTCGTTGCTCTTCGTTTTCATGTTATATTTTCATATCACGCGTGTTTCACATCTGCCGTGCGTCCCATGACGATACCTTTTTGGTTTGCCCTACTTTTGTTGATAAATGGGTGGAAGACCTCTCGCGGATAGATTCTATTTATAGGTGCACATAAAATACGTTTACTTTTTATTCTATTTGGTCGTGTGCATCCTGAGATGGTAGCATCTTTCATAATATAGAAAAACATCGAACAAAAACCTCCAGGGTTCCGGGAAGAGTCCAAGCGCAGCACTATGATTGCAAATCTATGCACGACTTAACAAATGTAATTTCCTATTATACGACGTAGACAGCAGCTACTCAATGACACACTCATCACTGTAGATAGGTATATTTACCTACGTAATAAGTATGTATGAAAAAAATCCATTATCTATTTATAAACCTTGCTACGCAGCTAGCAAATAACTGTAAACCCTTCTGAGAGTAAGGAAGCGATCACCTCCGTCTATGGACGTCAAGGGTTATAAAAACGGCTGTTTTGTGTGTTTTCTGTGTTTAACTCTTGACTTAACATCTTCAAACAGACCACGAGCATTGACTAGTTAGAGTAGTTAGCAATACTCACTTTGAACCCTCAATTAAGTTATTTACTTGTGCTAGGTAGGAGTGGGTTCACGTCAAATTATACTGGCTGGGTTTTTGAACCTACAACCTCTTAATTACAAGTTCAACGTCATTGTCTACGCTTACAAGTCGCCTACGTTATTCGCCAAATTACAGCCAATAGAGAAAAAGACCCTAGTGACCCGTTCTGACTCAAGACCAGCCTAACTGTGGACTTGCCAGAGGCAGATTCTAGGCATCATGTAATGGCGGGATTTTTGCTTATCTCTTGTAGTACTTAAGTAGCTGGGCGGCATCGTGCGTAGTCGGGGTAACGGACCAACGTCTGCGCCGGGTCAATAATCTCTAGCCAAGGTCGAGTCAACGTTCCAGAGTCCAGATTTTTAGTGGCGAGACTAGCAATTACATGAGTCAACAACATGAAGTGTTACCAGAATTCAGTAATAAATTATCATCTAAGTACAACCGTTTGCGTGAATATTAACTTTTTCAATAAAAATTAAAAATATCCTATGACCTTGACTAGATCGTTGTAGTTGTTTTGTTTATTCTTCCAAATTTTCACATTTATATTATTTATATATTAAGTTTATTTTTTTTGTTTTAGTTTCGGTCCGTTCATGTCTATCGTAACCGCCCGGTCCTGGTAACCAGTGGAGGGGTATACATGGTGATTACCACGCGAAAAAAAGGTACAGACACATACAAAAATCCAATCATTATTTTTACATGTTAAATCCATAAACTTTACACGTGTATAAAATAGCATGTACTGCAGCTAATATTTTACAACCTGTCGATAAGGTCTATTATGCAATGCTGACGTAATTGTGTTCTGTATAGAATTCTGAATATTACGGTGGACAAAGCAAAATGTACGTAAGTGTGACGTCAACTACACTCCATTAATGCGTGAAAAGTTGTGATAAAAATATCTAGAATCAGTATCACCAAATAAGTTGTTGCCATTACGTCGCCTCAGTGCTTATTTGTTCTATCTACCAAATTTACAGAAAATTAACTTTAAATGTAGTATTGTTAAGACTCAAATTTCAATCTTATTGGTTAAGAAATTTTTTAAACTTTTTTGCTATAATATAGAAAAAAAGACATTTAAATTTTATCTGTGACACAACACTGTAATAAATATTTTGTGCTTGTTTGCTCTATGTCCACTGTTTGTTTTATATCCTACATCATAACAAATGTTGAGTGCTTGAGTGTTCTATGTCCACTCAATCGACCAATCACAGCCCATGACGCCATGTCTGCCATTTTGTTTGATTTGTCATTGTGGCTGGAGACATTGTAAGATTCGCTTCGTTGCTCCCGAAAAAATGTAAAAATATTATTGAAATTGTTGTTTCTAGTAAAATTGTGTTCGACAGACATTAAATTATGTCTAGAACAAGCTATAGGAGCAAAATAAATGAACAAACGCAGCCGCAAACAGAGCAGTAAGTACTTTTTGATTTACGCTCGATTCCGTTCTGAATTTTACACAGAGTGTTGTTTTTTAATAAACTATGAGCCCCGCAGTCGGACATAACAGGTATGTTCCTTTCCTTCCTTCTCCATTCATCCTTTTTCATCGTTATAAGAAGTATGACTTATTGATTAATGTAATGTGTCCTAATTTTCAAACCTAGTTTTTTTTTTCATACTTCTGCCAACTCCTAAAAAAAATTGTTTGGTATGTACAATGAAGGTATTTAAAAATTATTATTATAACTAACATTGGTTGTGGTGCTTAAACGCTTCGATAACAACTACTTCACCCTGTTTTGCGTTAAATTAAAACACTGAAGGATATTGATTGCTTGAACAATTTTTTTATACCACATATGTTGCAGATAAGCACATGGCCCACTTTATGGAAAGTGGTTACCGTGGCCTATGGCAATTTTTTTATTGAAAATAATTTACACCTAGATTTTTATTTTCAATTATTATTATTCTACGATTAATATACTATTGATTTTTATAAAAAAATTGTAAAAAGCATGATTTTTTTTGTATAGGACACGCCAATTTGACTTTTGTTTTTGTCAGCATCTTTATTTTTTTTCTCATTGATATTTTATTTATTTATCAGCATCAGCTCGTGTTGTCACAATACAGTTGTATGTAAAAATAAATGCTGATCAAAACGAAGCCAATCACGTCATATTTTTACTTAGCTTACTTACTCCACATATAATTTAGGCTTAGGTACTCTATAGCTACACTGATGTCCTTGCTCGATTATCTTATTACATTGAATTATTTTTTTATCAATTTATTGAACTATCTGAAGCTTAATCAGTTTACAGGGTTTTGCTTTTTGCAGTGCAAATTATCGATCGACTGTTATTTAATGTTTTTAAAAAATATAATTAGTTACTATAATATTTTTTTTGTTTTATATCCTTAACAGGCTTGAAAAAGTTAAGAAAAAGCTTTTTGTAAATCATGATGTTGCTGAAAAAGACTACATAGAAGACACTCCAAACAGATATATACTCAAGGTAAACAAAAAGTTTTTGGAGCATCAAAAGGCAAGCAAGGAACCATGTATTCTATTAGCTATAAGCATTTTTAAAATCATTAGTAAAATAACCATAAATAAAAACTTTTGTTTAAAATGCATTTATTATTTGCGAGTTAAATCCTATCATCTAAAATACTAAATACATCATCCTGTATATACATCTGACACATAGACCAGTTAAGCACGAAAAATTTTAACAGTCTTTTTGGACTATCTTTATTGAGGTATTGTTCTAAGTCCACATTCGTAATTATATTTGTGCAAATTTGTTCTATCTCCATATAGTAACTGTAAAATAAGGTACAATTAACCACCATTTTATACATTACATTATAATAATGTATTCATAGACAACTCATTTATAAAGTAATTCCTTAGAATCTACAAACTAAAGGTTATTATAAAAATAGGGATAAAAAATCTTCTCACTGTAAAATGTAACCAATGGTAGATAGGACAAACAAGCACTGAGGTGACGATTACTGTTTCGTAAAGATTGCTATGTACCTGCTTATGAATCATAGCTAAAAAAACGGTACCTAGTAATCATACTGCAATGTAAGTAATAAATGTGAAATTATGACATGCATTCAAAATCAGCAATCCAAAATCTTTAGATTAAAATGAAGGTAAAGTTTGATGAATACAAGTAAGTATTAATTTTAAATACTTGCAATAAAACATAAATATTGTTATGCAAAATGAAAGTAGGTACAAACAAAATTACCAGTAAACAAATCTTTTGTGAAATTGTCTCTAAAATAAAGTAATAGGTGGGTAATATTATGTTGGCCTGGTTGGCTGGCAGAATATGGGTCATATACTACTAAAGTTAGTTGATGAACTGAATAACTCCGTTGGAAAGGTTACTCTTGGTAAAAGCCATTTTGGAGTTGTAACCAAAAATATTCACCACAACACTCCCAGGTAGATAATGTTTACTATCACATCCATACTTTTAATATTATAAATGCGAAAGTAACTCTGTCTGTCTGTCTGTCTGTCTGTCTGTCTGTCTGTATGTTACGCTTTCACACCTGAAGTACTGAACCGATTTTGATGAAATTTGGTATAGGGGTAGAGTAGACCTTGAGGAAGGACATAGGTTATATTTGGTCGCGATAACCGACATCCACGCGGGCGAAGCCGCGGGCAAAAGCTAGTTTCTCAATAAAAAAAATGGTGGACCTGTTCATTGTGTTTACAAACAAAAAAAAAACAATTATTTGTTAACATCTGTGCTGTTGGTAGCATAATTTCAAACAGAATGTTGAATTCCAACATTTATAACACAAAAATAACCTGCATTTCTGCATCTTTTCCCCAAAAAATAGATGCATTCTCAACTAATAGAGTTTTAATGAAATAGTGATGTTTCTAAGTAAAAATATACAGAAAAGAAAATAGGAATAATATTATTTAAATCAACTGACCAGAGAATAAAAAGTAAATTTGGATCATTTATGGCTGCTTCAAACACAGTATAAACACTCAACAAGAAAGACAATGGCCATTATAAGTGGAAACAATCATACCACCGCAGCTAGTTTATAAGTAAATGCTGCAACAATCAATCACTTACTGTAAACTCCAACAATAAACATTTCATGATTCAAGAAATATTTATTAAAAAACAAAGTAGGTAGGTATGCAGGAAATGTAAATTCTAGAATATTCTCAATGTGCATATAGACACAGAAAGTTAAGTATCTATAGAACCATGTTCTTTATTAACAGATATAGCTGGAGTAAGTAAGTTAGTTCAGATTAACAAAATTATTGTGTGTTAACTTAAAAATTTTAAATAAGTTTATCCACAACTTTTGAGGCAAGTAGGTTATATTGTGAAATCTAAATTTAGATTCACAACCACTTGTTCATTGGAAACGGATTAGTATGTAAAAAAATACTTTCTCAACCACCTACATTATCCACATTTCTTTTGAGGTGGAAATTATAATTTGGGAATGTTACCAAAAAGTGACATTTTGTCTACTTAAGTAATTACCAAATGACTCACTCTACAATACCACATTGTATCGACCGGCTATTTAGAAGGCAAATTATAGATAGGGACAATGAAATATCACGAGGAAGACAAAAGCGGATACCTACTAGTAGTTCTATTTCAATAGTTTGCAACAGGGTGTGGACATAGCAAGTCAAATCATTGCAGGTTGAAATGTATATCACTAAAACGATGTGGTCTCATTTACAGAAGCTATTCAGAACAGGACAAGACAAATCATAATTATAATTTTTAAATAGTTTCGTGACGCCTGATGACGTCCATCGTGCTGCGGGGCACGACCTTTTAACGTTTTATAGCAACTTTGTAAATGTAAGCGTGAAAAACGTAAAGGGAGCATCACTTACCTTCACAGCCATACACATTGAATAGAAATTGAACGGTTGCAGCCGTGAGCAGCCAAGGAAATTCACTACACACGCGAGAAACGTGTGCACAGCACAAAAAACTTGCTTAAACTGAAGTTCAGTAATGCTAGTTGAGAAAAATAGGGCTTATGTTGCCGTTCACAAATTAGATATTCTACCAATGCCAAATAATTTTTCATTCATTTATTATTTCTTCATAAATTGATCAACGATTCAATCCTATAATTTATTGCTACAAATAAGTAAGTAAACTTAGATGTGCTAGTAGTAAACTTAGAAGTGATTACAGTTTAGTTGTTTTGACGGACAAAGCTTTGGTGCAGTCATATCACACGGAAGGAAATGTGGAATAGGCGATACCCCCGAGCTTAAGAATGCAATTTGGCGATTCAGGATGTGTTAAATTAAAATGTCGATAAATACTCACAATAGTTACAACTTTCAGCACTATGAAGACCGCCTGGTTATGGATTTATTCATTAGCTTTCAGTATGGTAGAATTATTCTACCATGCTCAAAGGCGGTAAAATTTAATTACCATCTGACCTTCTTTTAGGTTTAATGATCTATATATACCGGGTAGGAAATGGTAGGAATCGTATAATAGGTACAGGGTAGTGTATTCAAAGTCTTTGGTACAGGGTATAAGTACTTACCTTAAGAGTCGAATGAGTATTAAATAAGGTATTACTTACATACAGTCAAATATTTAGTCCGTCGTACAGATGTGTGTTCTGCGTTCCTGGCCGCTTTCCGAATTATTCCCGCCGACATACTTTTTGTCCTGAACAACTTGTCTTAACTAGAAGTCTACGGTCTACACTGTCTACAGAATTCTACAATTAAATAAAGATAATTATGTAAGTAAGTCATTTATTTTCCAACCAAGTCTATGCAAAATCATTTGGACAGTAGGATACACAGCGATTGATGCTACATAAACATATTGTCGTTGAAGCCCGGAGGGGGCAGGTGGTCGGCATCAGGCGGTGCAGGTCGTCGGGCTCCTGGCATTGGGCCACCTGGTGGACCGAACGGGTCGAAGCGGGCTCCCGGGGGTACTGCTCCTCTGTTGAATAAAAAAAACATTAATTATACAAGGTTACTGGTAACTCGACATATTCCTGTCAGGGGGTGTTAGATGACCCAAAATTATACAATTTTTGCCATGTGTATGTAATAGTTTTCGAAATAATTGAGGTTTTTTTTTTCATATTAACCCAGAATTAAGTCAAGTGCGAATTAAAAAAAAGTTTTCGCTGAGCGGGAATTATTCTGATTTATTTTTGTAGGCGATACTTTTACTAACCTACAAAAGTAATAAAAACTTTTTAAATAAAAAAATTATGAACCATTTTATGAAATTTTTTATTTTTACCTTGCTCTCCAATAATTGTTATTTGTCTCAAAAAATACTATGGCGGTGAGCGTATAAATTACGGATGAAAACCTGTACGTTTATTCAGCTTTCCAAAAAGGTCATGACATGCAGAGAATAACTTATTATTTATGAAGAAAGGCGAGTTTTAATAAGCCCGGGTACAAATGCACCTAGGACACGCGTAAGTGCGTTTTCATATAAATCTGACTACCCTCATTCGTTCATATTTGCGGAATAACAGTTGGACCATCGAAAGCCTTGAAGAATTTTGACGACTCTTCAGTAATCTAATTAGTTACCGTTACAATTCGATACGAACTGTACCGATTACTTGAAATCCGTAATGTCTAAATCCTGGATGGGAATTAATCTTGTAATCAGTGCCTTTCTAGAGAGAGTACTTTGACCAACTGACTCAACTGAGCTAAACCTGTCCCGTATAGCCGAAATTCTCATCTAAATAATGTTTCAGGGCGACGTTATAGGAGAAAGCAGTTAAAGCAATATCCATACTTCCATTCTAATATTATAAATTCGAAAGTTATGTCTGTATGTTACGCTTTCACACCTAAACCACTGAACCACTTTTGATGAAATTTGGTCTAAGGGTAGATTAGACCTTGAGAAAGGACATAGGCTATGTTTGGTCGCGATAACTGACATCCACGCGGGCGGAACCGCGGGTAATAGCTAGTGTACAATAATATTGCTTAAAAAATCCTTCAAAATGTACCTACACGGATACTTTAGGTGCAAAAAATATTTGCTCTGATGGCTGAGACCGTGAACCTGGGCCCTAATAATAGTATTATTGGCTGTATTGGTAACCCTCATTCTTGAGACATAGATTAATCATAGAATATCATATCATTGAACCTACCTTGGTAATCCGCCTGGTATACCGAGACCAGGATTCTCTAAATCCCGGCGAGGCTCGAATGGGTTGTAGAGCATACCGCCGCTGCCTCCCGGCGCGAAAGGGTCCAAATCTGACCTACCAATGCTGGGTATACGTGGAGGTGATATTCCCCTAGAAAAAACATAATACATGTCATGCGATTGTTACTACTATACCCGAATAACATGAAATAAGTTTTAAAAACATAAAACGACAATCAGAAATTAGGAAGAATCATAGTGGTTTTGAATAAATCATGTTTTAAAAGCGCCTAAGCGCTCAATTGGTGTCCTAAATAGTTATTTATTAATTGAACCTTAGTACATTGTTTACATACACTGACAGCTTGATATCAAGTCAATGTGATTTAACAACACTTATCTATTGTCTATGTTTATTGGAAAGTAATATTATAAAGAGGAAATAATATATTTGTATTGAATAGGCTCCGAACCTAATGAACCTATTCGAATTTTTTTTTTAAATAAAATATTTTTTACCAATAGAATTTAGAAAGCTACATTCTTTGTAATTAAATCCATACCTAATATTATAAATGTGAAAGTAACTCTGTATGTCTGTCTGTATGTTACGCTTTCACGCCTAAACCACTGAACCGATTTTGATGAAATTTGGTATAGGGGTAGATGAGACCATGAGAAAGGACATAGGTTATGTTTGATAGCGATAACCGACATCCACGTGGGCGGAGCCGTGGGCAAAAGCTAGTAGCTTATAATTACACACAGGGTTATTAAACCATTTGTAGGGGTTAGTGACCAGCCACTTCAAGCAATCAGTAAATTGACTTTACGCGGTCACTGTATAGTAATTGAATTCAGTTCTCGCTAAGCGAACACACAATGTATTCACATAGTATATACATAGTATATATAACATAGTATATATTTCATAGTATTTAACTACCTTAATAACGAGTAGTAGTATCTGTCAATCGTGAAATTTATCTGTTACTGAATTGAAAACTTCTTCACGCCTGTTTGGCATATAAATTTGGAGAAGGGAAAAAATGCGAAACACTTATAGTTACCAACTCTCTCTGTATATAAGTATCTACCGAACGGGATGGCCCTGGGTCAGCCGGGGTGCGAGGGATATGTCGATGATAACCTCACCTCCAGCCTCACCACGACCCACAGTCGGCTTGCGGTTTTAGTCGGTTTAGTCGGTTCGAGTCCGACATAACCTCCCCTTCCAGCTCCGGTAGGGGAGGTAACCGAGGGGATTTTACGCACGAAAAAAAAGTATCTACAATATTAGTTATCACTTCTGTCGGTACTTCCGTCGTGCTACTGTTTTTTTTTATAATAGCAAATAGTGTGTACGGAGATCATATACCATTTTTACGGAATAGACAGTGGGTAGAAAACGGTCGAGCGTGGCTCTATACTAGTTTGCAATTATTATATTTATCGGAAGCTTACTCAAGGAAAAACATTTGCACAACTGATTTAGTATCTATATACTGGACTCCGAGATGTAGGTCTTGGCTGCGACCAGGACTAACGTAAAAATTAATGAAAATAAAAACATTACTGAATTATCAAACAAGTGGCTATTCTAAATGTTCGATGGACATATCACTCTGCAATATCTTCAACTATGAACAAAAGCTATTGGTCGAATCATGTATCTTGGACCGAAATCGCGAAATATAAAGGCCCTGGAGCGCGCGAATTCTTTTGTAATAATCTATGCTTGGTGAATTTGAGATTGTCCACCGCAGTAGCACCCCGTGTTATCTTCAAAATACACCCAAGAAACGTGTACACATTTTAAATCACATAACTCCAAATCTATCACCTACCCTCAATTCAATTTATTAATTTGAAAATGAAATTTAGTTAAATAATTTAAAAAAATAAAGTCTCCAGAGAAAAGAAACCCCACAGAAGTGGCTGTCCAGGCCTGTGGGAGTGATGATGCTACTGGTGGAAAAGAAAAATCGCCTAATGTGCAAATCGGAATGAATCCCCGAACACCAACACTTAAAACATTGTCCCATGGAAATAGTTCACGCCTAGATATGCTTCAAAAAGTAAACCTAGATCCCTACAACCCAACTCCTGATGACGAGAACAACTGGCAAACAATACCAATCCTCCGCCAATACAAAAAAAGGAAACTTAGTTCCCTATCACCAGATAAAGACCTACCCACCCAAAATAGATATTCACAACTGCCAATAGAAGAGAATGTGGACCCCACAAACATAGAAAGACTCAACAGACCCCCACCCATTATGCTTTATGGCATAAAAGATGTAGCCAAATTGAAAGAAGTCATCGAAGAATCGCTAGAGATCTCAAAATACACCTTCAAAGTTGTAACAAAAAATCAGTTACGGGTAACTGCTGAATGTATAGACTCGTACAAACAACTGCTATCAATGGTACGTGAAAAAAACCTTATCGGCCACACATTTACCCCACGGAATGAACGACCAAACAGAATTGTAATTAAAAACCTCCACTACTCTACTCCTGTGGATGCCATCAAGGTAGCAATAGAGAGTACTGGTAATAAAGTGCGTGGGGAAATAATTAATGCTAGACATGGCCCAAGCAAAACACCCCTGTCAACCTGGTTTGTAAACTTAGAGCCCGGACCTAATACTGATGCTGCTAAAAAACTGAAATACATCTACCACACCAGTGTCAAAATTGAAGAACCTAGGCAAAGGAAAACTATACCCCAGTGCAAGAGGTGCCAACAATATGGTCATACAAAAAACTATTGCATGAGACCGCACCGGTGTGTGAAGTGTGCAGAAAGTCACAACACCATGGATTGCCCAAAGCAAGATAGAAAAGAGCCTGCTAAGTGTGCCCTCTGCCTAGGCGACCATGCTGCGAACTATAAAGGGTGTAAAGTGTTTCAAGAAATACAAAAAAGGAAGTTTGGTACTAGAACACAACAAAAACAAAAACCCACTAGCCATTCTGAAGCAAGAGACTCACCAAATGAGGAAGCAGTACCATCAGCAACACCCAATGCAAATGCAAATACCAGGACATATGCACAGGCCACAGCAGGAACTACTCCAAACCTTGAAGCAATATTAACAAAACAAGCTGAAAAGCTAGACCGCTTACTTGACCAGATGGGCACCCTCATGGGTCTCCTAACAACAATCGTGACCAAACTAGTGCACTAAAATGACACTGAGAATAGGAACATGGAATGTCAATGGTATACTAAATAAGAAATATGATGTAGAAATTCTGCTAAAAGTTCAGAACCTTGATGTACTGTTAGTATCAGAATCACACCTAACGGAAAAAACGTCAATAACAATTGATAGGTACAGTGCCTACTCCACACCTCACCCAGACAACAAAGCCCATGCGGGTACTGCTATACTAATAAAGAGTGGCATCAAACATCAATTGCTTCCTGAATATCGGACACCAAGGATACAGGCCACTTCAGTGATGGTGTATGATAAGCAGAGCCCAATCGTGCTAGCATCAATTTACTGCCCGCCTAAGAAAAAACGAGAACGTGAAATTGATCAAAATGACTTTGATTCCTTCATTAAAACCCTTGGTAATAGGTTTATAGTTGGTGGTGACTGGAATGCTAAACACACTCAGTGGGGGTCGCGTCTCATCACAACAAGAGGGCGAAGTCTAAAGAGAAGCTTAGAAAAGAATCACCTCCAATGTCTCTCTACTGGAAAACCAACACATTGGCCAACAGATGCAAACAAATTACCAGACCTGCTGGACTTTTTCCTGTTTAAAGGAATACAGTCACACTTCCTAGAAATAGAGGACTGCCATGATACTTCCTCTGATCATTCACAAGTCATTTTAACAATGAGCACATCCATCATTAATAAAGAAAGGAGTGTATTTTTGTGTAATAAACACACAGATTGGGATTACTTTGAACACCTACTAAATGAAAAGCTAAAGCTCAAAGTTCCATTACAGACAGACGACGACATAGAGCATGCTACCATCTCACTCACACAGAGTATACAGTCTGCAGCAAGGGCTAGTACACCCAAAAGTGTAATCCAAAAAAAGGTGACACAAAATGTAACACTGGAAGTGAAACAAAGAGTGTTAGAGAAGAGGCGATTGCGAAGAGTGTGGCACCGCAGCCGAAATCCTTCTGATAAACGAGCATTTAACAAGGCCGCAGCAGAACTCAAACAATTTATAATCAAGACTGAAAACGAAACGCTACAGTTCTACTTACAAAACTTGACTCCCTCTGCCCCAGCTAAAAATGAACACTCCCTCTGGAAAGCAATCAAGTCACGTGCTAAACCGCAGAAAGTAGATCACCCTCTCAGAACCCAGGATGGAAAATGGGCAAAAAGTGACGAAGAAAGAGCAGAAGCATATGCGCAGTTTCTCAGAGATGTCTTCACTCCAAATTATGATTTGGATTCAAGTCTAGATGATGAAGTACAAAAGTATCTGAGCAGTGACCTGCAGCTCAGTCCCCCTATGAAGTGTTGCACTCCGACAGAAGTCCGGCGGCTGATCCTTGAGCTGGAGATGAGAAAAGCACCGGGCTTTGATCTAATTACTGCAGAGATACTAAAGAAACTTCCGAAAAAGGCAATAATCTACATCACAGCACTGTTCAACGCAATACTCAGGACATCATACTATCCCTGCATTTGGAAGGTCTCACAAATAACCATGGTCCCAAAACCTGGGAAACAACCCAATTTGACCTCCTCGTACAGGCCAATAAGCTTGTTGCCAGTGCTATCGAAGGTTCTAGAGAGGATTATTTCTGAACGGCTAAACCGATGTCTCTATGAAAATACGAGTATTCCGGAACACCAATTCGGTTTCCGCAGAAACCATGCCACTATTGAACAAGTGCATAGAGTCTCAGAACACGTAAGAAATGCTTTGGAAAATAAAGAATATTGCTGTGGAGTATTCCTCGATGTACAGCAAGCATTTGACAAGGTCTGGCACGATGGTTTACTGTTTAAGCTGAAGACCCTACTACCACACAATATGTACCTGCTACTTAAGTCCTACCTGGAAGATCGTATCTTCTACGTTAAAATAAACGACTCTTATTCAGGTTTCTCTGACATTAAGGCCGGAGTACCACAGGGCTCAGTCCTAGGACCGTTACTTTATCTAGTGTTTACAGCCGATGTACCAGAATCCCAAGACGTTATGACAGCTACCTTCGCAGACGACACAGCAGTCCTATCATCCAGTTCAGATCCTGTGGTTGCGTCCAAGATGGTTCAGAGACACCTGGATAAGGTCCACGCCTGGATGAAAAATTGGAGGATCAAAGCCAGCGCAAACAAATCCAACCAAATCACCTTCACGCTCCGAAAGGAGGACTGTCCTACAGTAAAATTGGGTGAGGAGGTACTACCACACCAGACAGTTGTGAAATATCTTGGCTTTTATCTCGACCGTAGGCAAACATGGAAGCCGCACATACAAAAGAAGAGAGACGAGTTAAACCATAGACTCAGATCGCTGGAATGGCTCCTTGGCAGAGGCTCACGACTGTCAGTTGAAAATAAAATTACAATTTACAAAGCTATACTGAAACCAGTATGGACATATGGAATCCAACTGTGGGGTTCCGCCAAAACTTCAAATACTGAGATTCTACAGAGATTCCAAAATGGCGTGCTAAAGAAAATAGTGAATGCTCCGTGGTTCACACGAACGGAAGATATCAACGAATATTTGAAAATATCCACCATCAAAGAGGAGATAAATAAAATAACAAAAACCTATAAAGACAGGATTGCACATCATGAGAATAAGCTTGCCCAAATCCTTACTGAAGCACCCAAAATAAGACGCCTTAAGAGGCTGCACATATGGGACAATATCAATTAAAAAAATAAAAAAATAAAAAATGTAAAGGCTACCTGACAATGGAAGGGAAAGCCTAGCACGCCAATTAATCACCCATAACAACTGCTTATGGTCCAGGGACCGATCGCATGTTAGCAGAAATATATTAAAAAAAAAAAAAAAAAAAAAAAAATACATTTTAAATCCAAAATATATGAATCGAGCTTGTACTCGTATTTGCTATGGACTACGAGGCCTATAAGTAATTAAACTATTGTCCTAGATCAGTGTTTGGCAAACTGTAACTGTGTCACGACCCACATTATGGTCCTTAGGCTCCTCGAAGACGGGTGCAAAAGTTCAGTGAGTGATATTCGCGGAAAATCTTGACAGTAACATTCATTACTTATATATAAAAAAATACCGACATATAAATGTATTTACGCAAAACCCGCGCCATGACGTGGACTTGCTGGTACCCGGGATACCATACCATAAATGTAATCTTGCATGCTAACAAGGTAGACCAACAGGATACAGCTTTTAAATGTACTTAATGCCTTTGATCAGCAATAAATGTTGATACTTCACATTTGTTAATGATAGGTCCCATTTAAAAAAAATGTAAATTGATATTTTAGTATCAAAAAATTTTCATTGCTGGCTGTACTTTTGTTGCCAACTACTGGTCTAGAAAAACGTAAAACAAATGAAGTATATGTTGCCAATCGTAATGGGCTTTACTTAAAGGTACCATAAGCCTGGGGGGTCTGAAATAATGCCAGGTCTCGTTGGCACCCTCAGTGGATCATCGGGATGTCGTGTACTGCTTGGCGCTGAAAGAAAATAAAAAATTGAATTAGACATCTAGCTTTAAAATGAACAATATGTGGTTTAAAATGAACACTGACACACATCACGTCTTTATCCCCGAAAGCGTAGATTCAGAATCCGTGAGGATTTTGCGCAATAAGAAGTTTAGTGTGAGTCATTCTTGAAATTTTTCAATAGGGTATTTGACTAAGTCGTCGATTCTTCCCAATACTGCTTAATATGATAGCTTGTTCTGAAAAAATATGCCTTGCAAAATAAAATATTGCATATCTAAACTGAAACTATGACTTTTCATTAGTTGAAATTCCCAAAAAAAGTCAAAATATAAACAATCAAATTCAATTCAAATACATAACTTTTTAGATTCCTCATTAAATTGTAAGTAACTTTTATTAATAAACAATATAAGTGTAAACGCAACGTAGACCGAGATAAATGCGATATTATCTTGCACTCCATACATTTGCACTACGCGCTACCGAAGCATGACGTCACAATTTCACACGATTTTGTATGGAGCGTTTTCGGGCGGCGCGGCAAATTGAATTTTTCAAAATCAAATATCTTGAAAACTATTTGTCGTACGAAAATTTTACTTTTACAGTTAATTATATTATAAGACAGTGGTAATTTTTCGAAAGTAAAAAAAAAAATTAGTCAAATAGCCCATTGCCTACGATCCTGATAAAGCAGCTTTCGCTTATTAGTATAATAAATTATTTTGACATATACAGCTCGGCCACTAGGTACATATTCTACGAAACTGCAGTATAACACTGTCTGCAGCATAAAAAATTACATTATATTATGCAAGAATGATATTAAACACTTGCTTATCCTTGCACTAAAAGTGATAATTACACCAATTACACTTAACAACAAAGGATTAATTATAGACATTGTGTAAATGTTGCCACTGCTTATTAACACTGAACAAATACTAAACGATGGGCAGATCTTTATAGAAACATCAAGAATTTCCTTAACTGACTCACTCACTACTTGGAATAATAAAAAAATAAAAAATTACTCATATGTTTTAACTTTTGTGTTTCTACTTTGTGCATGCATGTTATGTAACCTTGGATAGATTGAACATGCAAACATGTTAAGGTCATAATGAAATAATTTGTTATGTTTTAATTTTTGTCTATACATACAATTTGAATGAATTTTTTATAGCATTTATTATGCTAACTTTTAAGTTCGAAAAACATCGAAAAGAATGAAACGTTCAAGTGAGACTTGAACTCACGACCCTTCCCTTACAGGGGGAATGCTCTTCCAACTGAGCTATTGAGCCACACCTGAATCATTTCAAATTTTCCTTCTCTTTTTGGACGAGCCTATCCCCCTGTAAAGTCTCACTTGAGTGTTTTATTTTTTCTGATGTTTTTTGAAATTATACTATACAATCTCCGATGTTACTTATTTAACTATAAGTTATTATTGAATTGAACGGATTGAACTGATATTTGCCACAGTAATATAGTTAAACAATAATGTTATTAGATATATTGTGCTATATTATGCTTTGAGGTTTGATTTGTGAGATTGAATATTTGGACTATATTCTGTAATCATAGGCCAGGTAGACGTGGATTGTGGAGTGTAGTTATTGTTATTAATAAATAAAATATTATAAGAACACAATATTAACTTCTTATCAACTGTCAACACTTGATTGGAGGTCTGTTGTTTTATCCATAAGTGGTTTATCTGGGCACGGAAACAACTGCTATCTGACTCCCTAATGAAAGGAATGCCTGCTTCATAGAGTTGTTAAGCAGGGGTACAGGCCTGCAGTTATTGCTACTGCTAGTGAGAAAGCCATTTGACTGGACGGGTGATCAGCGCTTCTACGTGGGTACCATTTCACGCAATTCCACTATAACAACTGCCATACATGTTCGTATGGCAACCGGGACCGAGGGTTAAACATGCTCTCTGAGGCACGACCAGACTAATGCAAATACTCATATTCATGCAATATTTGAACTGAGCGGGGATCGAACCCGCGCCTTCTGCATAGCGGCCGCGTTCACTACCGCCACGACACGGAGGCTGTCGAGTAGTCATTGTAGTAGCCATGCAGTTATGGTTGGTATGAGGTATGAAGAATATTTAGTTGATACTTACGTCTCGAAGTTTGAGTCTCTGCTGAGGCTGTACTTCTTTCTGTGACTGTATCTATAAGGTCTCTCTTCACATTGTAGATTAGTTCCATATGGTTTGGAATCATCTTTTCTATGCTGCCTGTAACGTCCTTCACTGTATCATCTATTTTAAGAGCAATATTTGATACAGCTAAATCTTCTGACCTCTGTGGAAAAACCATAAAGAATATTGTATGAAGGGTTTATATATCAGAATGACTACTGACTTCCTGTTTATCAGAACAATCTAAAATGTTAGACGTGTATTCCATAACTTAAGAACATCTGCACTTGAGCTTCACTTTTGGCACCACATGCAGAAATTTTTATTTTAGGCAGGTAGGTCAAATATAATCTGAAGTTCAACTTAAGTTTGAACATACGTAAATTTAATATTACTCTTATTTTCAGATAATAATTTGATATAAAGAATGCACTGAATAACAGACCAAAGTTTGCAATAAAGTTATAATTAAACTACATTTTTGTACACCTTTAAACTAAATGTCATTTGATTTTATTAAGGTTAAATTTTGTAGAAGTTTAGGAATATTCTGTAAAATTCAAAATTATTTTAGTTTTATTCGTTCACAGTTGTTTATTTTCAATTCACAAGGTTAAAGTTGTAAGTGTCAAAATGTTTTTTAACGGCTACAAGACATGACATATTGAAAAAAAAGGCTGATCAGAAGCACTCTAAACAAGCATACAGGTAAAAGGTAATAGAGGAAACTCATAGTTTGTAAAAATAGATGCAAATTGACTGTGATCCCCTGTCTACATGGGTGTGAGAGAGATACAAGTATCTACACTCCTCATAACATATCATTTTACTAAAGCAATTTATCAATATGAGAAGTGTTATAATTACCATAAGATTGATTATAAGGTTTCCATCAGTATTCAATGCATGTAGTATAAACAATTTAGTTTCTAGAAGATATCTCAGTGCATAGTTATCCTTATCATTCCATCCAGTAGGTAAAAGTTCAGTTTTTTCTTCATCCCCAGACAAGGTTCTCTGGAATTAAGTTATGAAACAGTACTTATAATTCTACTTAGGAAAATCATCTTATCTATAATAAATAATATTACTACATACCTCATCCCCTATGCCAATACTTCTAAAACCCCTCTTAGTCATGTTCCAATGGATAAATGCAACAATAACATCAGCTTTCCGTTTTATATCCTTCTCAACAATTTTGTAAGTTAAATCCCAACCGAACAGTGGATCTGACGCCATTTTAGTGATTCTTTTAAAAACCAAGTCTTTTAAAAGTATGTGATGTGTTATAAGTTACTTTTACTTCAATGTTTATCACTAAGCTCCGGTATTTTTCTCACATCGGATAGGAAAAAGACTCGTCATGTTTTGCTTCGGCTGTCAGTCAAAGTGTCAAAGTCAAACAAAATGTCAATGCCAAAATGATAATAACAACGTCAACTACGTCAACCAGCTATAGACAACCACTTATTTTTTGTGCTTGAAATGTTATAAATGTTACCATTACTGAAAATAAGGGGTCATTCTAGGGGTCTTTCAAGTCTGGGGGTCATTCATATTTCATAATAATCTCAAGCATGTGATGAGAGTCTTCAGTATAAGGTATTATGGTATTTTCCCAGCAATCAAAGTATGGGGAAGGATTTCATGCACCAGCACGACACACATTCCACCACATGCTGTGTAACGTACAGCATGTGGTGGAATGAAAATATATTAAATAGACGTACGTTATACAATATGGATACGACATATAGGCATTAATTGAAACCATATACTTGGTACCCCCATAGCTTCAAATAGGAAAAATTTGAACAAAATCGGCCCAGTATTAAGGGCAGAAACTAGGGTTTTAATATTATAAAATTTTGAACAACTTTAAACACTCCGTAGAATCGCAGTTATCAATGAACTCTAAATTGCACGAAAATACTACCATTAGGGTTACCATCCGTCCGAGTTTCCCCGGATTTGTAGCCACGTAGCACCCGAGAGCACTATACCCACTCCGACCTGCCCATGTGGTGCATGTGAGACCGTCACCAGGTAGATGTCCCCAATGAGCTTAGAGTAACAGCCGCCGGCCGTCACGGCCACCGTCCGCCTGGAAAGTACATACGGCGTGCCGATGTTCCACGTTACCTCCACTTGCCTACTTGGTTCTTCTTTAGCCATGTCCGGTTCCGGTACACTAGTGAACGAGCGAACCTCTTGGGAAAGTGGGGTATGCATGCACGAAATCCCGGATACGATTTCTTATCGTATCTGGTGGTTTTGACTTTTCCGGAGATGACTGGCGTCCGACGTTTTTACAGGCTCGGCAGCCCAACTGTAACAGCCCTGGGGTGGCATACGTCCATAGGCCACGTTAACCACTTTCCATCATGTGTGCCGTATGCTTATCTGCCACCTTAGTAGTATAAAAAAAACTTCTTGTCCTGGTTTACGGATTTTGCAGATGGAAACCCTTATTACTATTAAAATTGCACGATGCGACGTTGCCGTTCTGTGTATTCATTCATTTTTCCATTCATCAATTTCTTAAAAATACGATTGTAATGAGAGAGACATAATACCTCAAAGGGTGCCGCCGGTAGGGTAAATTTCTGATTAACGGCAGTCTGTTACTCGTACAGAGAATAATGGTTGTTTTGATTACACATAAAACTTTTTGATTTGATAAGTAGGTACCTACTTATCAATGATTAACTTTGATTACTTACACTTTGTATTTGATTTCTTTATAATTTTTCCATAACAAATTCAATATCTAAGAGTATTAATATCTACGTAATAGCAGCGTTTTACCTACCAATAAAACGCATATTAAATTACTTACCTTATTCGAAGCTTATAGCTTTATGAGATAGCAGTCTGTGGTTCCCGCCTATATATTTGTC
Source organism: Eilema sororculum (assembly GCA_914829495.1). NCBI lineage: Eukaryota > Metazoa > Arthropoda > Insecta > Lepidoptera > Erebidae > Eilema > Eilema sororculum. Next base: position 7,552,687 of record OU618533.1, read on the forward strand.
CCTTTCTAACATATAACTCTATCCTTTTCACACGTTTCTCCCACCACCACCGAAGAGTGGGGCGAGCTGTGGAGCGAAGCTGAACCATTTTTGAGCTCATTGCGTCGAATACCAGGCAGAGATTGTCTATAAGCTTCGAATAAGGTAAGTAATTTAATATGCGTTTTATTGGTAGGTAAAACGCTGCTATTAAATTGACTTGACCGTTATTCGAAGCTTATAGCTTTATGAGAGGTGTCTGTTATCGCCTGGTGGTAGGAAAGAGAAACGTGACGCCAATGTGAGGGTGTAAATTAATAAATTCAGAATAGGTATATAAGAATCAATATTTATTACTTATAGCAAATACTATATAATATATTACAAGAAATATATTCTCAAATAGTAGTATGGGAAAAGAATCGTGTAACACTCATCGCTGTAGAAGTGGGCATTACTTCCCGTTTGTAATATTTGTGAAAAGTGCTACTAGATCGCCAATTGCCCCTCAAGAGCAACTCTTCAATCGGATAGCCATCGACCCAGTTTTTTGATGCAACCGCAGATCTAAAGCTACCGGGATTTGCCTTAATGCCTGCTTCCACAAGAAGAGATTTGATCCAGCCTGCTATAATCGACCTGGAAGCTGACCTGGGATCTCCTCTAAAGGTTATAAATAAATTATGACAATTTGCCGTATTCCGTCTTTCATTTAATACATTAATCAACTTATTTACCCAAAAAATGGGATCTAATCTTAATGAATTGGGATTGGCAATCAGTTTCCATCCCGATTGTCGGTAATCATATGTGTCGGTTTTTGAACCAAATAATGGCCAAAAAATAATACAGTCATTAGTTCTCGACAAATGTTTTGAATCAATACTTAATAAAGTAAGGTCGTGTATTCTTCTACCGGACAAAAGAAGCAGTAAGGCAGCAGTGTGTCTACATATATCAAAAACGTTTTCTAAATCGACAGAATAGCTTTGCATATAATTAACTAAATCATCGAGATTCCAAATAGGGGGTTTATGCAGTAGTGGTTTTTTAAGGGAAATTGATTTTAAAACGTGTTTGACTAAGGCATTTGAACTTAAGTTGCCAGAATTTTCCGAATTACATAGTGTAGCTATGGCTGATTTATGTAGTAGAATGGTATTGTACGAAAGACCATGAAGTAAGTATAAATCGGTTAAAAATCTTGCCAGTTGCTCGCCAGAAGGATTTTTCATCTGAACCCCATTATCGCTACACCAAGACTGCTATCTATTCCATGCAACGCTATATGTTTTACGAGTGGAAGGGCGCCAAGAGGTCTTCAGTAATTCAACCTGGTTCTCGTTCCAGTGACTTATATCCTCTGACCACCCCCACATTTCCATACCTCCATTTCCAGATCTTGAATGTTGGGCGGTGGAAGCCCCGTCGATAGATCTATCAGAACGTCCTTCAGGTTCCAAATGCTGAAGGGAGGTGCTAGTGCGCGTGACCTCAGATCTGCTCTCCAAAAGACCTTCTCCCACTTGGGTACCACAAGAAGAAAAATTCCTTTCGCTTGGTTTAGGTGCGTTAAAACTCTCGGAATCAAGAAGGGTGGTGGAAATACCCATGCGAGAGGAAACATCCACTCTCGAGAAAAGGCATCGTGGAATAATGCACGACTGTCCATCAGATCCAGAGTCACGTCGTTGGAAACAATGTGTGCTCTTTTTGATGCAAATAGGTCCACTACCGGCAGGCCCCATCTTGTGAAAATTCGATTCGTAAATTGGGGAAGCAAATGCCATTCGGGTGGTTGCCTTAGACGTGATAGGTGGTCCGCATGGTTGTTGAATCGACCTGGTATATAGAACACTTTTAGGTGAATCTGGTGTTGTTCCAAGATATTGAATACCCGGTATGTGAGATTCAGAAGGTGACTTGATCTGGTCCCTCCTTCGTTCCTTAGGTATGCTACCACGGTTTTGTTGTCGCATTGAACTAGAACTGTAGAGTTCCTCAGGAGCAGACAACGATCTTGTAAGACTCTTAGGATTGCTAGCATTTCCTTTTGGTTGCAGTGTAATGTCTGTTCCTCGTGTGACCAAGCGCCCGACATGCTCTCGTTGTTTAACCGGGCACCCCAGGCTAGATCTGACGCATCGGTGGTCAAAAAATGGGTCGCTGGTGGAACATGAATTTCCGAGGGGTTCTGGCAATTGGCTAGCCACCAATTTATGTTCTCTAGGGCTATTAGTGGCAATTGATGCCAAACTTTTACTGACTTTAGTAGACAATTCAATAACTGTTGTAAGTGGCGGAAGTTCAATCGACCCTTTGGAACGACAAAGCTGGCGAAATTGAGCATGCCTACAAGACTCTGAAGGTTCAGCAATGTTGTCGAGCCTTGTTGCAACATCTGTTCGAGTTTGCTCCTGATAAGAGTAACTTTGTCTTCCGGAAGGCTTTTCAGATTCCAGATTGGGTTCCATTCCACGCCTAGGTAACATAGGCTTCTCTGAGGGGTTAAAATGGACTTTTCGTAGTTCACTAGCCAGCCCAGGCGCTCTAAAGTCTCTACGGCTAATTGCACATGCTGCCGAAGAGTCCCTTGATCGTGATGGGCCAGCAAAAAATCGTCCAGGTAAACAATTACTCGGATTCCTTTCTGGCGCAGGTATTGGGCGACCCAATTTGTTAGAGCAGCGAAAACCTTTGGAGCCGAGCTTAACCCGAAGGGTAGGCATGTCATCTCGAGAAGTTCTCCCTTGTAAATCAGTCTCAGAAACCTTCTGGAGCTGGGGCTTATCCCTAGGTGAAAGTAAGCCTGGGATAAGTCGATCTTGCAAAGCCAATCTTGACTCTGAAGAAAGTCCGGTATGCGTTGGACATTTATAAGGCTGAACTTCCCTACTACGACATACTCGTTTAATGCCTTCAGGTTGAAAACTGGTCTGGCTGAACCATCCCCTTTTGGTACGAGAAATAGGGTAGACAGAAAGCTCGGTGAAGGTTTGGCCGGTACTAGGATGCCTTGTAGCTTCATCTGGGAAATTATATTGGTCATTTGATCTGACTCCTTGGTTTGAAAGGCTTGCCCCTTTAGATTGGGGTAAATTAGCGGTGGTTTGTCCATAAAGGGTATGCGATACCCTTGTATAATTTTTAATAGGAACTTGGAAGCGCCCATTGATTCCCAACTGTGGTAAAATTGAGACAGGCGACCGGCTATATGAACAGGGTAGTCAAAACTTACGGCGTTTATTGCCTCTGTATTTGGGTGGTGAAGAACCACGTCTTCGGTTATTGCCTGACTGTACGTTATCTCGACGTCTTGGTGCTGAGGCATGTGCATGAAAAAGCTGTCTATTGTTTGCACTTGAATTTATGTGAGCGTGGTGGATCCCCTGCGAGGGGCCACTATGATTGCATAGACCCTGCGAGGGTCCATGACTATTGCACACACCCTGCGAGGATGGTCCCGGAACTCCCGGGTTATTGCAACATGAATGCATATTATGCATCTGTATACCATAGTTATGGCGTGAGCCCTGCGAGGGCTTAGTTTGCTGTGTGTTCCCCTGCGAGGGGCAGCTGATACCTTTAGAGCTTGTGATAGATGACTTCATCCCTGTATTCCGCTTATGAAGCGGCCAAAAACATTTTCGCACTCCTCCAGCCTTTTCCATAGTAGTTGTGAAAGTTTCAGCACTGAACAAGTTGCGAGATGAAGGCGGTATTTTACGGAGAGCAGCTTTCATCAGAGGATCACGTACGTGATTGATAATGCCGTCACGACGCATCTGTATTGTCTCAGTTCGGTGTCCACATATCATTTGTAAAAAATCAGAGGATATTTTATGAAAACTACCCTCCTGCAATTAAATCATGAGTAATATTCGGCTCGTCCTTAACCCAGGACAGAAATTCACGTAAGGTATCTTGCAACGATTCTCTCTGCTTGAGAAAACAAAATGTGAGGGCTGCGAAGGCCCTATCCGCAAACACAAGATTACGAAGTGTATCGTAGGCTTTCACCTCCTCATTAGGTTCTAGTTCAATAAAACCAGGACTATGATTATACGATTTCTGTGTATCCGAATACCTTAATTCACACCAGTTCTCGTTATCGAGTAATTGTATATCAAGCAATTGTTTCAAATGAGCCTCCGACGCTTTAGGAACAGAAGGTTCTTTTACTTTAGTCGAAATGTCAAAACTAAATAATTTATCGTCACAGGATGCTTGAATAGGAGAGTTCAAAGAGTAAACATCGTAAAGCTTTCTACTAGCGTCGGAAATGTAACCACTATTATTCACAAAAGTTAACTGTTCACGAAGGTCGTGCACTTCTTTAGATAATTGATCTATCTTACTTGTCGATCCTCGAGATTTCTTGCCCCCCCTCCTCTTACGGTGACGGCGCTTATGTTTGCGAGCATCTTGAGAAGAACTCGACGAAGAGCTACTACTCGAACTCGATGAACTCGAAGTCGAAGACGCTCTTCGGTCTTTGCGCTTTCGTTTCGGAGAAGCCAGTACCTGAGGCTCAACTTGGTTTACAGTGACATCCATAACGTACTAGAAAAACAACACTTTATAAACGAATAATCTCGTTGTAATTACGATCTACGGTTAAAAGTGATAATTTATTACTAAAGTGAAGGTACTTTTATCTTTATCTACTCACAAGAAAATAATTTACAGCAATAACTTTAACAGTTGATTGTACAACTTTACCCGGCGGGAACCTTGACGCCAATGAGCTCAAAAATGGTTCAGCTTCGCTCCACAGCTCGCCCCACTCTTCGGTGGTGGTGGGAGAAACGTGTGAAAAGGATAGAGTTATATGTTAGAAAGGGACAAATATATAGGCGGGAACCACAGACTGCTATCTCATAAAGCTATAAGCTTCGAATAACGGTCAAGTCAATTTAATGAAGAATTTAAAGCTCATAATTTCAGTGTTAACCCCGGTTGCATCCATATCTTGTACTTTGGTGCCTGAGGGCTGCTTTCCTAATCTTTATTTTCATTTGGTTTATCTTGGCTTTTTTGGGAGCGACTACCGGGCTACCCCAAGCTACCCTCCAACTCTGACAGGAAAACTACGCACGATGACATGTTAATGAACACCATGAAAATTGACAATAAATACCTTCCAACTATTCATCAATCAGGTTAATAATAAATAAAATATTCTAAAATAAACATATTCAAAGATGGATATTGGTGCTTTTACCTTATTAACCTAGGTACAATTTTATGTTTCGTTAATTTCTGGAATGTTGTCAGTAACCGCGACGTCACTGGGGACCGCGTGTCGTTCTTTGATCCTCTCGGTTTATTTTCTCGTTTTAATTTGTTTTTAAAGTGAAATTGACACTAATCTATTCTTTTTGTGTTTGTGAATTGTGTTTATTTTTTGTTTAGCTATTCTATCCTTAATTTTAACGGTGAAAATGAGTCTAAATACCTACCTAGTAAATTTGTTGTGCGAGTTTTGTTACGTATTCTTTTTTTGAAAAAAAAACAACGAAGTGTATAGTGTACCTAACGTGTCTCTGAAAGTGACTCGCAGCCGTATTATTGAGGCATTTGATAAATTGAAAGCAAGGTAGGTACCTAACCGAAATCTGTTGAACAGTTAGTTTGGCGATATCATTTTATGTTTTCAAGTTAGTGGCGGGCATTTCTAAAATTTAGATTCACATTTTTAAGCACTGCCGTGAAAAAGTGGTGTTTATAAAGTTAAGTGAACTTTCGTGATAGGTGCCTAATCTTACCTCAGTAGGTAGGTCACGAGCGCGCGTCAGCTGGCGGCACGTTGCCGCTTTGAGCTGTACCTATAGTATGTATTGTGCAAATTCTAAGCGTGTGTATTTTTGTGAATGAATCAATGACTTATAAAAGTGGTTACATTTTCTACATTTATTTTAATAATTACTTTGTTAGGATTTTTTTTTTTTTTAAATCTGCGAATTTGAGTTTAAATTTAATTTTGTTTCATTCCTATGGACCAGGACGCTTCACTGTTTCCGTAAATGCCTATATGTCGTATCCATACTGTATATAAAAATATTATTTTTGTGTTTGCTACTAGATCTTTAAAAAAAACTTAATAAAGTCTTTTTATACCAGAAATAAAAATAAACTTGCAGTGCCAAAACTCAAGCTTCATTAATTTGTTAATTAGTTTGTGGAGAATTGGTTAAAAATGTGTAATAAAATTCCTCAGCATCAGATTTTTTAAATTGAAGTGAAAAATTGATTAATTAAAATAGATTATTATACAGTAGACGAATACCTAAATAATAAAGATCCATGGATTGCATGGTCATCCTAATATCTTGCTCGCACTATATAAATTTTGGTATAAATAAAACCATATTTGTTTATGGAGAATAATCGAGTTCACTGAGTTTCTTGCTTTTATCTCCTCAGTAGAATCAACTTACCGAACCAGTGAAAGAATCATTTTCAAATGATTTATTTTAATTATTATTCTTGACATTATTGTAAAATTTTGACTTTCATATGTGCTCTTTATATGGCTGAACCAATGGCTAAACTAAATAAACGAATTCGAAAAACATTGGAAAAAATGAAATGCTCAGTTGGCAGAGCAATCCCCCTGTAAGGGAAAGGTCGTGAGTTCGAGTCTCACTTGAGCATTTCATTTTTTCCAATGTTTTTCGAACTTAAAAGTTAGCATAATAAATGCTATAAAAATTCATTCAAATAAATAAACGAAATTGATTCTTTAACAATTTGACTGTATCCACCCTACCAATGGCAAGATAAAGGAAAAATTCTAAAGTGTCCTCATACCAAGCCAAGTCCATGTGTGGAAGTTATCGAACAAACGTCAAGGCTCAAGCACCAGGCAGCCATAGAGTATATTGACAGGCAGCCACAGCACTATGGAACTAAAAACAACATGGCGGACAGTGTCAATCCGGGAACGTCGTGATCGTAACGTGAAATAATGAATTTTGTTGTTTTAGAATATGGGTGAATATGTGCAATAATTTATTACATTGTAGTGTGAAAAGTGTTGTGTTTTAATTGTATTTGTGTAATTTGAATGTGAAAATGGCCTCGGATAAGATTAAAGTAGCCGTTCGAGTTCGTCCTTTTAACAGGCGAGGTAAGCTAGTTTCGTTTTGCTAATAAATAAAGAAATCGCTATCACTCAGGTGACTGTTGCCTCAATTTATCTGTGTACTCTGTATTAATATACATGATAAGTAATGAATTGTTATTTCTGTGCACTGCTCTAATTTATCATCGAGTATTCAACATTTTTTATTTTGAATTCTAACAAAGATAGAGCATGAACTAGTTTAGTTGCCTATAAACGTACTTATTGCGTTATTTATTTATACTGCAGCTATAATTACAATATGCAAGTAATTATAGGAATGAAGTATTACTTAGTTACTGTTTATTTATAATATAAAAAAGCTTATTTGCCTATTTTCAAATTCAACAAATAGTAATTTCATCAGCAAATTTCTAATAATTTAATAACAAGACTACAAGAAACATTTCTTTTAGGAACATCAAGGTACAACCTATTCATCATATTTTAAGAATAACAATTTATAAGGAATACAATATTTATTGGTATTCATGTTAGGTTACACTCAAGAGTGTGAATTCCACTTAGCGAGTCTTAGAGTGTAAAAAGATCACTGCAACAGTTGTAGACAGTGATAAATCGAATGTATATGAAGCCTATGCAATAAACTTGGTCAAAAGTATGTAAATGTACATTTAATATTCATAATATGTAAATTGTACATACTTGGTAAACTTTATGCAAAAAATTACATGTATATTTAAAAAAAAAAAGAAATCATTATGAGAAAAAATTACTATTTGTATATCTTAAATTTAGAACAGAATAAGAACATGCACACTGTTACTAGTGCATTAAGTACCTATATTGAAAAAAGTTTTGTAAAAACAACCATTGTTGTGGCTCTCAATAATAAACATTAACAAAAGTTGTAGAAAATACCATACATGATATGCCATCAAATATTATGCCTTCAATATAATGCATAAAATCCTTTGGTTGTACCGTTACGTATCACAGAGACTAATTTATGAAAATACTAGCTTTTGCCCGCGGCTCCGCCCCCGTGGATGTCGGTTATCGCGCCCAAACATAGCCTATGTCCTTTCTCGTGGTCTTATCTACCCCTATACCAAATTTCATCAAAATCGATTCAGTGGTTTAGGTGTGAAAGAGTAACATACAGACAGACAGACAGACACAGTTACTTTCACATTTATAATATTAGTATGGATTGGTACTTATTTAAATGTATCCAATTTACAACAACTATTGATGAAGTCATCCAAACGGCTTTATAACAATAATAATTAATTTTATAATGAATTTAGACTCAATAATTAAACTTAGATACCAAAATTTGTAACTGCATGGGCAATCTGTTCAATAAAAGAGAGGAAATAGTAAAAGGATAGGACAGATTAATTTTTTTTGAAGAATTGACTGTTAGCAGCTCATCTTGGCTTCATACAACAGATGAACTGTTCAGCTATAAACTTAGTATAAGAGAATTAACTAAAATAGATTTGAATATCATTAGATACTGCATAATAAGTAAATAAATTTGAATGACAATTGATAAGTATAAAATAAAAAGATAAAAGTAATAGGTACTTAAGTAAAAAAATATTAATTTGTAAAATCAAAAATATTTGAGTAAGACAAGCCACTTATTGTGTGTTCAAGTGTACAAAGATATACTGGGTGATTTTATAGTCATAACATAACATAACCTCACACCTGTATTCCCCGAAGGGGTAGGCAGAGGTGCTAGCACCCACATTTCGCCAGTTTATGTTTAGGTCCCAATGTAATAGGTAGCGAGCCTATTGCCATTAACCGGGCACTTGTAAACCTGCGATAATGATTTTATAGTGGTTTTGGATGAAAAGAATTTGGGCACAGTTTCGAAAGTAAAATCATCTGGAAGTATTAATTTGGCGAAAAAATTGTTTTTTTTTAAACCCCCATACAATTTTCCTTTAACCTGTACATTATTTCCATACATCAAATTTTTTTTTCTTTCAATACTTTTCATTGATGCTAATTTAACATTCCGTGTTTGTTGTACTTGAATTTTTGACAAATCCATCATTGACTCCCTCTACTGTAACATCCATACAGTAACATTAACAGTGGCAACCCACAAAAGAATAAATAAAGACAAGCAGGAACAAGCAGATAAAGTTAAAACTGTTTTAGATCCCTGATCATAATTAATCAGATACAAATAAAAAGCATAGCTCGCTCTGATGATATAGCATGAGATTCGTAAATTTTTAACTTCTAGGTAATTTGTAAACTATCTGCATGCTATGCATGTTGTTCGGAAAAGACAATTCTTATTTCGCTTGGTATGTTATACAATGTACAGTCGATAAAGAATATAAGTTTACACCATTGCATTAAATCTTGTATGAATGGGTGGACTTACATTCTTTGTCTTTTGTACTCCTCAATCACGAAGCGCGAGGGCCTCGTTCGCAACCCCCAACATCCCCATTATTCATCATCATCATCCACATAAAGACGTTAGTCCTGATTGCATCCGAGGCCACGGTGCCCTCGGAGCTCAGGCTCCGCCTTCCGGCTCTTCCTCCTCCACTTCGCACGATCTTGGGCGTCCAAGGTAGTGAGACCGTTTTCACGCATGTCACCCTCCACGACGCCAAGCCAGCACTTCTTGGGCCTACCCCTTCTACCTGGACCGGGTGGGGGCGCCATTGCCAGGCATTTGTTACCCACGTAGCTGGGCGGTTTCCGCAAGACGTGGCCGCACCAGCGGAGGCGGCTCTCTTGCATTTTATCTGCAATGTCACGGACATGAAGGCCGCCGCGGATGCGTGAGTTCCTCACGAGATCTTTACGCCTGACTCCACACATCCACCGCAGCATTTTCATCTCCGTGACACACAGCATCTGCTTGTGTCGCTCCAACAGCGGCCACGCCTCACAGCCGTGTAAGAGGACAGGTCTAATGATCGTTTTATAGACCTGCCCCTTCAGCCTGACTAGCATTTTAGTGTCACAAGTGACGTCAGTCATTTCCCGCCACTTAGCCCACGCGGCGGCAATACGTGCCTTGACGTCGTAGTCGATGTCACCAGAAACGTGAAGTACAGATCCCAGGTACTTAACCTGATCCGTGCACTCGACCAAGTCATCGCCTATGTGGGTGTGGGATCTGTTGAGTTTAACGCGAAGTACTCTGTCTTCGCCACATTTAGCTTCAGACCGCCGTTCTCAAGCGCCTCCTTCCACACTTTCACACGTCGCACCAATCTGTTCCTGTTTGCGTCCATCAGCGCAATGTCATCAGCATACATAAGCAACCATGGAGGCTGCTCATGTGAGTCTCTGATACTGTCCGACAAAACGTCTAACACCAAGCTGAACAGGTAGGGACTAAGTACGGATCCTTGGTGTACCCCAACGGTGATGGGGAAGGTTTTCGTGTCGCCAACAGCGGTCCGAACCACGGAACCGGAATCTTGGTACATGTCTCGGATGGTGTCGATGTAAGCCTCTGGGCTCTGGGACTCCTTTGGACCGCCGTGCCCACCAGATCATCGCGCGAGGCACACAGTCGAAGGCCTTCTGCATGTCTAGGAATAGACAGTACAGGGGCGTGTTCCTCGCCCTGTATCTTTCCGCGACGATCCTTAGGGCGAATGCCGGATCCATAGTCCCGTGTCCGGGGCGGAACCCGTACTGACACTCCGAGAGGGTACTCTCCTGTCGGATCCGGGAATCGATTATCCGCTCGTATAGCTTCATCCCCATTATTGCATGTCTGAATTAAGGAGTCTATTCACCATGCTATATGTTAAGAATGTATTTAGCGAGATTTGTGTGGACTAGAAGAAAATTTATAGACCAAATGGGTTACATACTTGGCAAAGTCTTAATCAAAAAGTAAGAAAAGGCAATGTATGAAACAATTGCAAGGGAGGCACAAGTTGTATGAGGCGCTCTTTTGTATCTGCCTGCTAGAATATGGCGTTAAGGTATCCATACTAATATTATAAATGCGAAAGTAACTCTATCTGTCTGTCTGTCTGTCTGTCTGTCTGTCTGTCTGTCTGTCTGTCTGTCTGTCTGTCTGTCAGTCTGTCTGTCTGTCTGTATGTATGTTACGCTTTCACGCCTCAACTACTGAACCGATTTTGATGAAATTTGGTATAGGGGTAGATTAGACCATGAGAAAGGACATAGGCTATGTTTGGTCGCGATAACCGACATCCACGCGGGCGGAGCCGCGGGCAAAAGCTAGTTAGCTATAAACGTGTAATAAAAACAAAAATAAAATACTTATGTGGTCAACACTTCACACCTATAAATAAAATCGTTATCATGAATACTTTGAGAGACTAACAGCTAATATTTATTCATTTTAACCTTGACAAAGATATGTGAATGACTTTGTTAGTAAATAGTTGGGTAAGTCGAGATCATTTTAGCACAAAAATGCACGCTCACTTGCATTCGTCATGGTAAATAAACGCGCGAAATCCTCGATGCGATTGCTTGCTCTACTTTCGGCGAAACCTCTTTACGTAATTTGTCAAATCGATTTAAGACAGAGTTGCAACACTTGCAACAGACGAACCGGCTGGATGAACAATGTTTTTTTACGTAATATGCTTTCCCAATATTTAGTGATGTCCAAGATTTACTACGTTGCCTACAATCGGAAGTCACGATATGAACATAAAGATGCGTGTCATACTTCCGATCAAAACGAATAATACGAAATTCATTATGAGAATATTAATAAATTGGTTATGGCCTTCCATGAATACATAAGCGCAACGATGATTAATTCGCTATACTTGTTCGTGTTTGTGTTATGTTTTGAAGTGCTATCATTGTTTCGCGTAAATACCTAAGTAATATATTTAGCAAGCTATATTTTCCTCGTAACCGTTTACTATTTGTCTTTTATTAGAACTTGGAGATATTTTCCGTGTGTCGAGTCTAACCGAAGTTCTAAACGAAATGTGAAGTATCTTTGATTTAAAATCAAAGTCTGACTATGTTACATAAGCCGAGCGCACATTAGGTGTAAAACCGGATTTGAAAAAGCATCGCCACGGGCGCACACTACCTCACTGACCTCGGTTGACTCACCTCTATTCTACCTACTTATTATTTAAATTAACCATATATTTTATGAATGTTTAGGTAGTAGTTTAACTGTTGCCCCTGGCCGCCTGATATTACTGATCCTCTTCCCGCGTTCCAGAGGAACCTGTTTCCGGGATAAGAAGTAGCCTATGTATTATTCCACTCCAGACTAACTAATCCCTATGCCCAAACTGCATCTTAATCCGTTCATCAAGTATCCACACACACACTGTATACATCCATCCTCACAAACTTTCGAATTTACAATATGTACGAAAATGATACTTACCGTATTTTAAAGGTTTCTAAAGGTAAAACCGCAGAAGGAAAAGACATTTGCATGCCATAAAAGGTTACGTTATATGTAACACATTCTACTACATATTAACAAATGTATAGAAAATGTTGATGTGATTGCTTGTGAAGTTGATGACGTAGAAGCTTGTGTGGAGTAAGGCCTAGTAGATAAATAGGAGAATACGCATACGAAACTTGTCTGGCATGAATAAGAATGTGATGATATGACGTAGGTAGAAAAGGTATACTGATATGGTTTGAGTTCGTAGATATATGAGGCTGAAATTGGGAACCAAAATTATAGCAGCCGAAATCAATACAAGTAGCAGCAATATGAAAATATGATGATGGTGAAACTTCTGTATATTGTCTGAGACCTTTTTGTAATGGGAATATGTGTTTGGCTATCATAATCTTTTCCCGATATTGACTGCTAAGTTCAGCCTCATCATCGCGAAAACTGATGTCTGAAAAAAAAACAAGGACTGCAAAAACAGGCTTACATGAAAGTTTTGAAGATTTAGTTTAGATAGCTCTTGACGTATGTGAGGTTTCAGTTTACCCTCACCTAGAGGCTACGTTAAATTATATTTCTCGTGAATAAATCTAAGGTCATGCAATGCACAAGGCCGGTAAATAAATACATGGTTAAGGTTTTTATGATTTATAATAAAATTAACTGACTCGGCGAACTTCGTACCGCCATTTATTTTCCACTATATTAAGCATGTCTTACATATAAACCTTCATCTTGAATAACTCTATCTATTAAAAGAAACCACATTAAAATCCGTGGCGTAGTTTTAAAGATTTAAGCATACATAGGGACAGAAAAATCGACTTTGTTTTCATACTATGTACAGTCAGCATCAGAAAAATGTTGACGAGTAGAGTACTCAAAATAATCTTAAAACCAAAATTTCAATATTATATGGATAATTAGAGTACTCAAAAAGTTGTAAGCATTCAGAGTAGTCAAACTATATTAACAATCGATCTTCCAGAAACATGTTAGTAAGCAGAGTGTTCATTTTCATATACACAATCACGCTACTCAATGGTATCTAATCAAACAAAGTGTTCAAAATATCTGGGAAATGTCATTTAGTCGCATTTTGCATCCCTTATTTACTTATGTAGCCATCCTTTACACATGATGATGGGATAATGTGAGATAGATGTATAAGTTAGAAAAGGATAGAGAATCTGTCAAATTAATGACAATTTCTTTTGTATTTTTTATAGTTGCCAGTTGCTTAAGCCATAAACCATCCACTTGAATTGGTGAGAAAAGAGTATGAATACTTACGTAAAAAATAAAGGGTCCTGCAACGCAAGATACACCTATGTATTCAAAAATCCACTTCTCGTATTCTCTAATACGCATTATGACTACATCGACATGACATAGACGCAAAATGTCTACTCTTTGAAAAATAGGTACAGTTAGATACGAAATTGTACAAACATATATTATAATAGTGTTTTTTTATAATAGATTATAATCTATAATGAAAGGAAGGAAGAAAGTGGTCACAAATATAGGTATATAAGAGTACATGAAATATAAATCGATACTAAACCGTGAATTTTTGGCGCTATATCTAATGGATTTTGTTATTTTTTTAAATTAAATAAAGTATGAAATACAAAAAAATACATAAAAAAGACCAAGAAAGCAGGCGGAGGTACCCATTTGTAATTCATAAATCCAATGATAATCAATGGGTTCCGCCTGCTATCAAACCTTATTTCGGTCTTTTCAGGAGCAGTCGTGTTTTTTATTTTTAATAATTATTCAATCGAAAGAAAAATTTAGAAATACGAAACCTTATTCCATACTATGATTTATATTAATACTAGCTACCGCGTGGACTTATATCTACTTATGTAGGTTTCAAGTAATTTACACATCATACGAGTATTTATTTCTTACGTATTCATACTCTTTTCTCACCAATGCAAGGGGATAGCTTATGGCTTACAACTGGCAACTATAAAAAATACAAAGGAAATTGTCATTAATTTGACAAATTTTCTATCCTGTTCTAACTTATACACCTATCTCACATCATCCTATCAACATGTGTAAAGGATGGCTACATAAGTAAAAAAGGGATGCAAAATGCGATTAAATGACATTGTCCAGATATTTTGAACACTGTTTGACTAGATACCATTGAGTAGCGTGATTGTGTATATGAAAATGAACACTCTGCTTACTTACATGTTTCTGGAAGACCGGTTGTTAAGATAGTATGACTACTCTGGATGCTTACAACTTTTTGAGTACTCTAATTATCAATATAATATTGAAATTTTGGTTTTAAGATTATTTTGAGTACTCTACTCGTCAACATTTTTCTGATGCTGACTGTACCTTATAATGTGTAGGTACATTATGATTAAATACAACGAAAAGGAGTCGATCACATCAACATTATTCAAATAATCTTACATTCTGTAGTATTCAGCTATCCCTACATTCATCTAACCAGTACCTCCTTTTCAGTCTATTTTGCTAAGTAAAAATTGTGTTTATTACAAGAAATAAAATTATCTTATCTCGAAATGCGTGTCTATCGCTAAGACTAGACATAAACATTGATTACGCACTTGCCAGGACGGATACCAAATTACATTATTAGTTTTCGGGTCTGCCACCATTAACCTTACATGAAATAACTAAGGACTATTACCCCACATGAAATAATTAAGAGCTATTAGGATTCCAGTCAGGATACATTCTCGTTTGGTAGTTTATCGCGTTCGATAACGTTTTGAAACGGAACGTATTCATGATATCGCGGTTTCTTTCTGGTAATGAATCTGATGTTTTTTCTGCATTACTGCTGTTTTTGTTATGCATTTTTCTATAATAGGTTGAATTACCTAGAATCTTTCGATCGATCTCAATATTTACGATATTGTTTTTGGAATGGAATGAATCAATACCTGAATAAAATTACCAGCTTACTCCATTTTCTTTCATTTATTTTAGTTAATATGTTCCAAGTTTATAAGCTTAAATTCCAGTGCGCCATGACATTGCACGCATGGTTCGACAACCTTTTATACAAACAGGTTATTTTTTACCGAGTTACGTAGCGAATATTATATAGAAGTTTTTTTTTTCACAGAACTTGAGCTGGGCACACAATGCGTTGTGGAAATGGAACCACAGCAGACTGTGCTGCAGTATCCGCAGACAGCACACGACAAAGAAAGGTACGGTTTAAATCTCACTTCTGTAAGGTTGCTTTTGACAAGTTTTGTTAGCATTTCCTTATTACGTATGACATATACTCACGCCTGTTAATCCAAGACCTGGTAGACAGAAGTGTATACATTCACATTTTGGCCAACTATGATTTTCGGTTTCACGTAATAGGGTGCGAACTTATTGCCGGCTAGCGGGCACTTTGTCATGGGTCATTTGTTTACTGTTGGTTTTTTTTTTGAAATTTTCACTTGACAATTGAAAAAAGGCCAAATAATATAAAATATTCACGTCTATTAGGTACCTATCTATAGTATGATGCTTGATATTATGAAACGCTATATAAATATACAAAAAACTCAAATCTAAAATCTTTTATGGTAATAGATTTATGTCCCGAGAGAGCTAAATTAACGGCTGTACATAAATATTCCAAACAACGCGAAGGAAAATAGGTTAGATGTTAAGCAAAATCGATTACCTTTCGCTTTTTGCCGCGATATAATTAGGTCAAACAGTTGAACTAACACTACCTAACGTAAATATTTAACTCGCAAAGCTTTGTTTGTTGTTTCCTGTTTAATTATATGTACTGAGTTCGTGTTAAAAATTCTCGGTGCTGACCTTACAAGCATAAAGCCATCCTTGCCCTAAATAAGCAAACACTAGCACCACCTTAACGTATAAGAAGATTGAATGAAGGCAGTGTTCTCGAACTAACTTATATGTTAAGAGTCGAACCTGTATTCATATGCCTATTTGATGTTAGATATTGCTTTACTTTTGACAAGAAGTTAATAAAAACTGATTTGTGATTTTATACAGTATCAGCTAGTACGCGTGAATATCTAATCCCGCTCCCACTACCCGTAAGAACCTGTTACCGGGATAAGCCCATGTGCTATTCCAGACTATAATATATATATTTCTGTGCCAAATGACTGATTTCTACCAAACTTTCACATTGAATCAACAGTATTTACCAATACAGATTGGTACTTGTCCAATTCTTCCAAGTCTGTTTTTAGTAATTTCGGTGTAAACGTAATAATACTAAGAACGTAAATTGCATTGCCAAACTTGCGGTAACATTAAACACATACCGACGTTGGATTGAGATGCTCTGATTGGCGCGTTACCGCTGTATGCAGTTGCGTAACTGGCGCTTGCGCATAAAAACGAGCAAATGTGAAAATTGACGACTACAACACTTGTATGTTCTTCAATGTTATTTTGATTACTCTTACAGATGTGGTTATAAAAGTAATTTTTCGGAAGGTATCTTGGTCGTAATAAATTTCAGGAAATTAGAATTAATAACCCACTTAAAGATTTGCATTGGATTATGGAAAGCTTGCCTTGGGTTTTAAATTACAATATCCTTCTAAAAAGCCTTGTTCGTTAGCTTGAACTATAACTTTGGAATTATGCTACTAATTCATCTCAGTATAAACTTAAGATAACAATGCAGCAATGTGGTTGCATGCTACTTGTTGTTGTTGCAGAGGCTCTCTATGAACTATACTATTGCGATGTCAAACTTGCCAGCTGAACCAATTCTAATTAAGTTTCGTCATTGTGAATATCTCCTTGTTCGGAAATAGGTTAACACTACAATTTGTTTCTACTTATTTTTTATAGTATTTTTGGTGATTTTTTTTAATTTGTCAGGACAACCCTGGTTAGGTGCGCAAGTATATCATAATTACCTAACATTTAAATGAACAGGCTACTTGAAACGCGGCTGACTAAGAATAAAAAAGTAAATTTATTTCTGGTAGGCGTGAAGTACACAGAACAGTAAAACTGTATAATTAATTACGTAAAATATTTGAGGCAAAAATAAAATGCAAAGTAAACAAAGCGGTTGCGGCTCTTGCTTGTCGCGGTTTTGTTCCCCCAATTTTAATTACTAGCGTCCGTCAAACTTGAAAACATCTAAAATTAGATCAAAATAATTTTTACATCCTATTTCATATCGTATTGGGTGTTTTCGTTTTCTACCCTCGTTTTTCTACCCCTAAGTTAATATAATAATTCTGTTTCCTGCCCCTGCAATAACTGTTTCTGCCCTGAAGTAGAATACCCTGAAAATATGCACGAGTGAAATAAGAACCTTTGGAATCTTTTTTAAGTGATATTAGACTCTGGCCAACGAAAGCTGAACAAAAACTTTAATATGGTAACATTTTTTTCCAGTCAGCTCGTTGTCAATTATTATTTTATAGGTTTCGAAAACGTCGTGATCTCCAAGACTTATAAATAATTTACCGATAATTTTCAAATTGAATTATGTTACAATACTATAACATAAGGTAAGGCAATACGATTATGTTAAGAAGTGTTCACGGGCATATTTATATCGCACAAAATGTGAAAACCAGACAGTTATGGTACGTGTTATTTAAATACCAATGAACGTAGATATTATGTCGTTGGATCATGGACTATAAGTGAGCACTTATATTTAAGTTATGAATCATGAATTTTGATTGCTAATGAATAAGTAACTACCTAGATAGCGACGATGCAATGACTCAGAAAAAGTGAGAAATCCTATATCGATGAACGATACCATCTTCGTGGAAATTACTTGTCTCTCGATATAAAATTTATGTCACAAACTCATCGTATTCTGCTGACATGAGGTCGACAGGACAATGGAGTGAACTATTTTATTTTCTTAGGTATGTTCGTATATAGCTATGAAACTGGAGAATTATACTACTGGGATACGGCGGCTTTAACAGATTCTGTCATTAAGTCAACTTTGTGTTATCAGTATTTGATAAATACAAATTATCTGTACCCGCCTATCCGCATATGATACGTCGTTATGAACTCAACGTGAAATGACGTCACATGTACGGTCAACAACTAAGTAGCTTAAAATTATAGTATTGAGATTACCTTTACCTCTGAAACCTTTCATACGATACTAAACGAAATATGAACACAAATCTTGTCGTCTTAGAATTACATATATTGTTCTAGGAGTTCACTGTTTTCTTATGTATTTCAATAATAAAGATCGTACACCCTTACGAGGCTCCACCAACGTTTGTGTGGTCCAACTCTCCTGCTGACGTAAGAGTCTTTCTTCCCGTTAATTTAGCGGATTAATAGGAGTAAGAGACTGGAACGGGCTCCCAAAGTGCAAGATTTGGATGCTACCGGGAACCGGGACTAGCACTCGAATGATAATGAATGCTAAGATCGTGTGTAATGTGACAACTGTTTGTTACCACTGACTGTTCATTTCGTATTTGAATAAAACTTACTTACCTTATTCCAGTTAAAAACGTAATCTTACTTTAAAACCTCGCAGAAATGAAGCAGCATTTTACAATTTAAATTTTCAGTTAGCCTTGTTTCAAATCCACCCACGATAACCGCATAGGAGTAGGTATATCAGTACTGAAAGGTCAGATTTGCATTTCATTACGGCAAAATGGTTGAGCAAGAATCTATTGCGCAGGACGCTGAACTATTTTAATAAAACCACGTAGGTTTAAATCACAGGTTTTTTAGCTCTAAAGTTGGCACTGGAATTAAGCCCAACTATTTTAATTTGTTAGAGTTTGTCGTAATTTAGTTCCAATTTTAAGAGTAATTTTATAGCATTCAGATAACGTGCTAGAAAGATGTGTACTGTCTAAGAAAGTACATAACTAATAAGTATATTTAACTATTAAATTTATAACAAACTAGCTGTAGCCCGCGGCTCCGATCGCGTGGATGTCGGTTATCGCGATAAAACATAGACTATTGTGTTATTCTGATGTATAAGCTATATTATTGTAATAAAAATATTATTGTTAAAATCCATTCAGTTTTTACGTGAAAGAGTAATTCATACTTACACACTTTCGAGTTTATAGTATTAGTAAGGATTCTTCTGTCACTTTGTGAAGGTATCCGCATGTTCAGAAAATAGAGATAAAAACATCAAATATCGGAAAAATTTAGGGAACCTGAATTTTTGCGTGAACCTCTTGTGTTGCTGCTATTGTTACATACGACGAGAATATCTTATAACTACTAAATATTTGTAGTTTATAAATATTCAATGAGATTCCTATTCGTCAACCGAATTCACAATATACCTAAGTATATGACGTATATCTTCCATTTCCCAGCTGGCCTACGTCCCGTGTAATAGTTACGCGCCAGTCCGGAAAACTGGGTTCCCCTGTGAGTTTCACAATACACTGTGTTCTATTTTCGAACTCGGCACGGCCAAGTTTAAGCCTAGATAGTATTGTGCTGACTGCTTTAGAAAACCTCATTTCTCTTTTGGCGTACTTCCTACGATTGTTTATTAGGCTAGGGCGTTTTCAATTTCGTTCTCAGGCACTGTTTTACATGATTTAAACGGGGCTGTATTTATATATTATGTTGTGTAAAATTACAATACCTATGTTTTTTTTTATCGCGCAAAATCCCCACTGATACCATCCCCACGGAGCCGGTGGAGGCGGTTATGTCGGACTGGAACCGACTAAAACGCAAGCCGTCTTGGGTCCTTGGTTGCCGGAGGTGAGATTGCCGAAAGCATATCTCTCGCACCCCGGCAGACCCAGGACCATCTCTTTCGAGATGGCCCCCTTCGGGTTTTAGGGACCTCGGTGTCCCCATCTAGCCCCGGGTACGGGGAGGCGCACTTTGCGCAGCCGAACAATACCTATGTTGATATTTCGATATGATTTTTTAAACCTCGTATATCCCCGAAAGGATAGCTGACGTCACACGTTAAAATTACCACGATCAACGGTCTTAATAAATACAAGGTACCTACAATTTCGTCAATGAAAATCCGTTTAACTAAACTGGGTTCTTAGCTTCGTAGTTCAGTTCGACTTATCGCAGTTTCTATCCGGTCTAAGTATTACGTGCAAGTGCTTGATACTACATGAACACTCAAATTGTACCGTCCTTGCACTAAAAGTGCATAATAAATGCGAACTAGGTATTAACCGTCACAGTTCAACAACTGCATTATGCAAATAGTGGTACTGTGTTTGCAGCAAAAATAACCTTAAGAGTTATTAAAACATGTGCCAATTTTAAACTTTTCAATTCCCGTTGGATAGAATTTCCCAATAAAGTAGTATTAAACGTTCATAGTAGAGCTATTTTCCCGTATTTTATATATTATGTCTAAATTTCACTGGGTGTAATTATCACTGAAACATTTACGTTCCGTATGTTTCTGTGTCTGTAACTAAAATGGAGGATGGCTGCGCCTACGCCTTCAATGGTGTCAATCAATCAATTAATTATTGCAGTCCACCGCAGCACATAGGCCTCTCTAAATAGGCGCCTTAGGCCTCATTTACGGAGACGCGGGGCGTCTATCACTGTGATGCGAGCGAGGACACAGAGCTGCACACGCTGACCGAGTGCCCGGCGTGGGACCCGCCGAGGCGGGTCCTAGTGGCGGCTCTGGGGGTGGGAGTCCTCACACTCGCCACGTTGCTCACAGCGATGGTACGATGCGCGAACGCTTGGGGTGCGGCCGCCTCCTTCTGCGAGCAAGTAATGCTCGAGAAGGAGGCGGCCGGTCGGGTCCGGACCAGACTCCGGGCCCGGGAAGCCCGCGCAGAGCGAAGACGAACCGGACGTCGGAGGTCGCAGAACGACCTCCGTCCTCCATGAGCGCTGGCCTGGGGGTGACCGGTGGAGCCGCCTGTCACCCTAGCAGAAGCAGGCCGCGGCGGCGGCGCAAAATGCGCCTCCCCGTAACCGGGGCTAGATGGGGACACTGTGGTCCCCACAACCCGAAGGGGGCCATCTCGATAGAGATGGTCCTGGGTCTGCCGGGGTGCGAGAGATATGCTTTTGGCAATCTCACCTCCGGCAACCAAGGACCCAAGACGGCGTGCGTTTTAGTCGGTTCGAGTCCGACATAACCGCCTCCACCGGCTCCGTGGGGGTGGTATCCGTGGGGATTTTTCGCAAGATAAAAAAAAAAAAAAAAAAAAAAAAAGACGCGGGGCGTCTCGCGTCGCGTGTGGCGTGACGTCTCGCGGCGCGTCGGACGTTTTTTCTGTTTACGGTGGGGCGGCGCGTGAAGCGGCACGCATCATTGCACGCGTAAACACAAACTTATAGCAATATACGACGTTGTTCATAGAGAAGCGAGACGGGAAGAGTGGCGGTGCCCGCCGCTGCGCCCGCGGCGAAACCTCAAGCGTGTAGCGAAGCACGCGGCGGGCATCGCGGCGGCGCACAGTGGTCTGAAAATCGAGCTCCCCTTTCATAGAAAGTCAATGTGTGATATTCATAAAACCAAAATATGGAACGTGTCAGGTATACATTCCTTTAATGCATATTGTAGTATGAATGATTTTAGTTACTCCGCGCCTGAGAAAAAAAATATTTAGTTTTTTTTTGTATGGGAGAAATTACATAAAGTACATTTTCTTGCGACTGAATGAAACTGAAAGGCTGATACTCATACGAGTTATTGCCGCTCTTAAGGCGATTAGGTTGACATACCACTCGTGTACCTTTAGGTGCCGCTTCACACGTAGGATTTTTTTGAAATTTCGAATTTTCGGTATTGAATTTTTTAAGTATGTGACGCATTTAAATTAAGTTGGTAAGGAATTTGGAATAAAATATTTATAATATGTCGCAAATACGCGCCTAATGTTATAATAATTATTATAATAAATTCAATTACTTTAACTCAAAAAATAAGTTAACTTTAGAAATTAGTTTTTTTACGAATACTAATTAGGGCACTGCAACTAATATCTGCATTTAATATTCGAATAGCTTTTTACAATAGTAACCTCTTTAGCAAGGAGTGTTAATGATTTTTATTATACCTAATGATAACAGAGGTTCGTTATCATTATCAATTACGGGAATTACTAATTACTTTACTAATAGTTCAGATTTACTACGTGTTAATTTGCTCCGACCCTTAATGAGGGTAGTTATACATAAATAGAATGTTTGGCATGAATTCTGTCAGTAACGTTTATCACTTGTGCGCGTAAACTTTAATTTTTCTGTTCTTTCCAATTTTCTATTGCGATGGAAGGTTTTGGTACCAATCTTGATATTTTCATGTTTGTGGCCAACAACACTTCTTTCTCAGATCCCAATGTGTTGTTTGAAGTTTTTGTGAATAGTGTTGATTTGTCAGAAAATGAAAAGAGAGACTTGAAACAATTCTGCCAAACTTATATGTGTGCATTGAAAAGGAAATGGATCTCATGTAATCGCACGCGACATACTTTCATTAAAAAGTACGAAGCATGGCTCCAAGAAGACATCAAATGGCCTGAAGTCATCAAGGAAAAGATGACTTCCTCAGTAACAATAGATCAGTCACCATGTTCCAGTTCCGAATTTCCCGTAAACGAAGGTGCATCAACATCCGCACAACCACAGACTTGTAGTGTTGGAACCTCAACATCATCTCTTGGAAACCAAAGAAAGCAGTTTTCTGAGTTAAGCCCTTTACAGAAGAGAAGGAGAGTAGAAGAGCTTTTAAATCATCCAACGGAAAGCCTTGCTTATGCAACTGGCTTGAAGGCGCAAAATAAAGATGTAGCAGACATTATAAAATTAGTCACAGAGAATCCCGAAGAGGCTACAAAGATAAAAGATATACTAAAAACTAAGAAAAATGTGCCCATATATTCTGCTGATAAAGCTTTAGGTATTTTGACTTCGTTGAAGCTGTCGAAGTGGCAGTATACTACTTTAAGAGCTTGTGCATTGGAAGAAGGAATCCCACTGTATCCCTCATACACAACTGTCCTAGAAGCGAAAAAGGACTGTTACCCACCTAAGGATAGCATAGACATTTCCGAAAATGGGGTACGAGTTAAACTTCAAGCAATTTTGGATAAAACTGTATCAAGACTTGGAAAATATCTACGTTTGCCCTCTTCTCTAGATGGCAAAGAGCTAACACTTCTGTGTAAGTGGGGCTTTGATGGTTCTTCAGGGCAGAGTTTGTACAAGCAAAGTATGGTGGAGGAAGATGATTCCAGCGTCTTCATGTGTTCTTTTGTACCTATAAGACTAGATTGCGATGAAGAAAAGGTATGGGAGAATCCAAAACCGTCTTCCACAATGTTTTGCAGACCTCTTTTTTTCAAGTTTGCAAGTGAAAACAAATTGGACATCAAGAGAGAACAAGCCACGATTGAAGCTGAAATTGCTGCACTGGTGCCTTCTATAATGGGAAATCATATAGTTAAAGCTAAAATGCTCATGACTATGATAGATGGTAAAATAGTTTCTAAATTATCAGAAACATCAACCCAGACTTGTGACATATGTAAAGCAACCCCATCTGAAATGAATAAATTACATGTGATCTCAGAGTAAGTTTTGAATACTTTTATAATTTTCTTGGCAGATAATAATGTACTGTTATACCTATTTTTAAATAAATTATTTCTTTGTTTTCCAGAAAACCAGTGTCAACGGAAATATACCAATATGGTTTGTCTACTCTCCATGCTTGGATTAGGTGTATGGAATGTTTGCTTCACATTTCCTACAGACTTGATTTCAAAACATGGCAAGCTAGGGATGCAGACAGCAAAGAGTTATTGAAGGCAAGAAAGCAAATGATCCAGCAGAAGTTTCGTGATGAAATGGGCCTCTTAGTAGATATCGTCAAACAAGGTGAGTCTTGAAGTGCAACGAGTAGTGTTGAATGATTTTGACAACGTTACTTACCAAATACCTTTTTTTCTGTTCAAAATTGTGAAGTTCTTGCTTTTTGTTTCAGGTGCAGGCACTACAAATGATGGCAATACAGCCCGAAAATTTTTTAGTGATCCTGTAAAAACGGCAGCCATCACTGGATTGATTTCCACTATAATCCAAAGATTTGCCACAATTCTAGGTGTGGTAGCATGTGGGGAGCCCGTTAATGTTGAAGCGTTTGCAAATTTTGCGCGCCTTACTGCAGAAAGATATGTGGAACTCTATGGTTGGTATTATATGCCATCGAGTGTTCACAAACTTTTACTGCATGGTGCTGAAATTATCAGGCATTTCAACATTACCCCCATTGGCAAATTATCAGAAGAGGCATCGGAAGCCAGGAATAAAGACTTCAAGAAAATCCGAGAACATCATTCGCGGAAGTTTTGTCGTAGAGCAACAAATGAAGATATTTTTAATGGACTCCTTGTATCGTCAGATCCATACCTATCCAGCATAAGACCTGTACACAGAAAGTCAATCAAAACAGCTGTCTCTGATGACATGAAAACACTTCTCATTAATGAAGACGATACAAGTGTGGACAAAGAAAATATTGATGTTAGTGTTGCAATGCTGGATTCAGATTTAGTAGATTTTGATCATAATTGTTAATGCGTATTTTGTAGATATCGATGTTATTATTATTTAATGTTAAGACTAGATAAATAAGAATTTTTGGTACTAAACAAGCAAAGACTAGGTATAGACGTATTTTGAAGAATGTACATACTAACCAAATGAAGCTTTTTGTATTCTTTGATTAAGTTTTTTTCTAGATATCGATGTTATTATTATTTTATGTTCTAACACGAGATAAATAAGAATTTTTAGTACTAAACAAACAAAGGCTAGGGTTTAGACGTATTAAGTTTGAAAAAATGAATTAGTTATATCATTTTAAATGTAAAAATAATAATATAATATAATAATATAATAATATAATAATATTATAAAAAATAAAATAATAATGAAAAAATTAAAAAAAATAATAGTTTTAGCTATTTCGCGAGTTAGGGGTTGTTTCCATAAAAAGGTTGTTTGTTTTAATGAGTAAATACTCAATCGGGAAAACAACAACCCCAAAGGCACACAGTATAACATAAAATATTCAATACCGAAAATTCGAAATTTCAAAAAAATCCTACGTGTGAAGCGGCACCTAAAGGTACACGAGTGGTATGTCAACCTAATCGCCTTAAGAGCGGCAATAACTTGTATGAGTACCAGCCTTTCAGTTTCATTCAGTCGCAAGAAAATGTACTTTATGTAATTTCTCCCATACAAAAAAAAACTAAATATTTTTTTTCTCAGGCGCGGAGTATCTAAAATCATCCATACTACAATATGCATTAAAGGAATGTATACCTGACACGTTCCATATTTTGGTTTTATGAATATCCCACATTGACTTTCTATGAAAGGGGAGCTCGATTTTCAGACCACTGTGCGGCGCACGCTCGCCTCGATCAAATCGACTAGATTTCTAAATAAGACTGACAGAAGATTCCGCCTCGGGCGTAGCTTCATCGAGAATTGCCGCTGCGTGCGCCGCCGCGATAAACGCCGCGTGGGACGCGTCGGTGCCATCCGCGGGCTCGGCCGCAAAAAACGCCCCATTTCTAACAAACGCGTCTAAAATCGCTGCTCCGTAAACGCACTCATACAACGCCATATATTTGAATTCAGTGTGGGCCGCGCCGCTCATCGCAACGCGCGACGCCCCGCGTCTCCGTAAATGAGGCCTTAGGGAACGTTCATATCTGACGGAACATGCGTCGCGTATTATCGGTCGCGTAACGCCAGAACAGACAAATGTATAGAAAAACACTTGACCGTTCACACTCGACGCACTAACGTAACATCGGTTGAGTGTGAACGGTCAAGTGTTTTTCTATACATTTGTCTGTTCTGGCGTTACGCGACCGATAATACGCGGCGCATGTTCCGTCAGATATGAACGTTCCCTTACTCCTGACTCCTGATCCTCTGCTATCCGCATTTAGTCTGTTTCAGCCACCTTATTTTCAAATCGTGGTTATTTAACTTTGATGTGTATTAAAACAGTATGCATTTGACAGTTCCAACCATAGTTCCGATTTAAGCCATTTCGCGGAATCGTTGTATATAGCTATATGCCTACCTTCTATAAGGTTGAATGTTTTCTCTTTTCGCAAACTCGTTATTATTTCTTTATCACTGTGACCAGGAACGCCCGCTTTCCACAATGCGAACCATTTTAAAATATAGCTGATATTAAATTCTCATTAGTAAGGTTTACTCATCCTCGATGGACTTACTTAATATATTTGTCGTAATACTAGAAACTTAGTACGTCAATCGTATGTTACGAAGATCAATCGTGAAACACCGCTTATGACATTCTCTCTACTAACCGCTATTTAATGCTTCCACTGCATACATTTCATACAACATATGAACGGAGCGTATCGCGACATCGTTTGGCTCAAGAAGAGATAAGGTCAATTTGTAAGAGGCAGGTCTGTGAAATGTGTTTCATATCTCATGAATATGTTTATTTGTCCGCTTCGCTTTGGTTAATTCTTTACATTCGATCTTCAGCTTTGAGGTTCATCATCATAATCCTCAGCGATTTCGCAGTTGTCGCTAAAGTTTGCACTTTTTTTAAAAGCGATTGGTGGCCGACCCCCTAACCTTCAAGAGAAAAACCTGCGCCAGAGTCTCGTCCATTATTCAGCTGGTCTTCCACATTTAGACGCCAGTCCTGATTGCATCCGAGGCCACGGTGCTCAGGGTCCACCTTTCGGCTCTTCCTATTCCACTACCCGCGATCTTGGGCGTCCAGTGAGACCATTTGCTCGCAGGTCACCTTCCACGACGTCATGCCAGGACTTCTTGGGTCTACCCCTTCTACCTGGACCCGGTGGGGTTGCCATTGCCAGGCATTTCCATTTCCAGTTCCACTTCCATTGTCCATTATTCAGCAGGTTTACTGACTTATAGGTGGGATGGGTGTGGGCTTCATGGATGTTGGTAGGGCCCTGCACACCCAATCTAGGTTTGGAGGCTAATAAATAAATATTTCCACGATGTTGATAGCGATTACTATCTTCTTTAACTTGATAGGAGAACATCTTACGGATTATAACGTGTTAATCGTATCCGTGCGAACTGATCGTATATTTTATTTCAGCGTATCGTGCACAAGCGCAGCCTCGAACCGCAACTCAAGTCTAGTTTATTTGAAAGTTTCACAATGCATTTATCTATCACGGTCGCGGGAGCGTAGTCCTCTAACTTCTATACTGCAGTATTACATTAAAGGAACATGAACATTGTCTGGCCTTCCGATAATAAATGGCCCTGTTGTGTATTTGAAATATTTTGCACAATAATGTAGATAGTGTTTGACATTTCATACCCAGTAATACTAGTGACGTGAATCAATTCTTAACACAAGTGACTACCTTTATTTGAGTTGTTTCCAAGAGTGTAATTACCTAGTCGTAGATACCTTCTCAAGATTTTAATCCATGAAAATTTTGCTTCCTTTTCGTACCTTTATTAGAAAAAAGATTGTTTCACGTTTAGTTTTATTTTCGACACATCGCGCTACTCCTGTGATTGTAGCCTTCCCATAGTAGACAGTAATCGATTGTATAATGAATAGTTAAAGCGGACGTGCGTGTTGTGTGATCAGACATGGCTCGACGTTGCCGATTCATTCGTGTCTATTGTAGGAACCAAATGTACTTTACTTGCTGATTGCAAGTCGTAAACCATCAAATCGGCAACATCATTTTGGGCAAAAATGGTAGAAAACGTTGATTGATTTACGAAAGCTAATTCTAGTTCTACCTTTGCACGCAGGTTCTTTCAGAGAACTGGGGATTTTTTCCATACAATCAATCAATCACCCCACCGTAGAAGCAGCACACTGCTGGTCATACCTAGATCTCTCCACATTTTTCATACGTGCTTTTTTAACCATTGTCCATCCATCCATCATACGCTTACGCCTATTTCCCTTCGTGGTAGGCAGAGACAAAAGCCCGCCATTTGACTCTATCCTTACATACTTCACGAGGTTCCTCCACTGAACTTCCTCCTTTAACCTTTGTAGTAATGGAAAAATGACAACGCGTATCCTGCATACTGTCCTGTCGTGAGTGATTCGATGTTCACTGTGCGTTTCGAACAAAATTAAACTGTGTCAACACCCGTGTCGTTAAAAAAGTAACCTGCAGGTTGTCCCATAAACCGAAGAACACCCAACATGCTGTTACTTAAAATCGATATCAAGCGGGGGATGAAAAGTATGCTTCTACCACTATTAAAAAGTTATCTATATCTACCCTCTGAACATTTATAAAAGGAAACTTCCACACTTAAATCATCTTACATGTACATAAGAACCGTGATGACTGCAAAGACGATACACGAAGCTCCTCCTGTCTTTCTTTGAGGGTGAAGTATGCATCGTAAATCAAGATATGCAAGTTCCTGTCGTAAATGCGGTAGCTACTGTTGGGGGTTTAATAACGTCGCTCCTTTGTGTTTCATACGTTTATATTTACTAGCTTTTACGCGCAATTTTGTCTGCGTGGAAGTCTCAGAACATTTACTTTTTTTTTTCAAAAGAATATTAGAACTGAAGTTACTAATATTCCCTCTAACCCCTCCAACTAAGCTAAATTGCTTGTGTTTGGTTCACGCGGTGCATTACACAGGTTACTGTTAAAAATTGGTTTGTGAACAAATCTTCCTGATATGTAAGCGTTATCAACGTGAACTCGTCAGACATAGTGGTGGATTCTCATTGTGGAGTAGATAAAAAATTAAAGGATTTGAACATGAAAAAGTGCCTTATTTAGAACTTACAAATGCACAAAAAAATATATTGTATAATAACTCGCCTACCTGACCTCGCAATAATTGATATGTAATTAATTATAGATCATTGTTTGATGAAGTCCTTACGTACAATTGTTACATTAGTATCCATTTGAAACAATAGCAGCCTTGTTATTACTACTTATACCCAAACCATCTACTTTGCTGTAGCATGCAGTGGCCCTGCCTGTGCAACAGTCAGCCGTTCCTTAACGAATCTCTTTAAAGAGTACCTTTACGAATCGCTTTAAAGAATACCCTTACGAATCTCTTTAATTAAAGTGAAGTATACAAACGTATACTTTAATTATAGCAACTGTGATATTAATCCATACTAATATTATAAATGCGAAAGTAACTCTGTCTGTCTGTCTGTCTGTATGTTACGCTTTCACGTCTGAACCACTGAACCGATTTTGATGAAATTTGGTATAGGGGTAGATTAGACCATGAGAAAGGACATAGGCTATGTTTGGTCGCGATAACCGACCTCCACGCGGGCGGTGCCGCGTGCAAAAGCTAGTACAATATAAATGAGAGTGAATCTGATTGCAATTTGCGTAATTGAATCAATCAATATTCATTCAGATACCTAGGTAGGTTTTTGGAAGAGTTTGCAAATGACTGGGTAAGGAATATTATAATGTGTAATACAACTGATTAATTTTATGCGTAGTATTGTCTTATCGCCTTTGTTCAATAAATTGTCGATATTTGCATTCTTCTAGTCATTTTAAAACCGTTAAAATGACACAACAGTTATAATGTAAATGATATTAAGAACAATACAATTACGAATTGAATTTAAACTCCTGCATGCTCAATTGTTAGTAGTGTTACTAAAATTTTGTTATTATGAGATTGATGAAGAGACCGGCTCTTGTTTTGGGAAAATAAAGGAAAACATTGTGAGATTTAAATGAGCATGATATGAATTTTAAACCTTCAAACGTAAGTTCATAATCCCCTTTACCTTTCGTGGGTGAGATTTAGAATGTTACAAAATAATCTGCTCTAAGCCTCTTACCTACCTACATTGCGGTTAAGTACATAATATATATGGAGGAATATGAAAAAATATTAGTAAAGATTTACGTAATATAATATTTTCATGCCCACTCGTAGGGCTGCACTTGTGCATGGTTTGTCTGAGCTGCGCGAGTGTGCTGTATGTGTATTGACGTCATATTTTTTCTTTCTGAATGTTGGCATTAAATTCCATTTAACATAATTTACATTTCTTTGATGGCCTGTCTAGTCTACGAACAAAGGCATTGGTCCTAATCTATTTATGCTAAAGTTTACAACGCCCTTAGACTTTCATCTGGGTGTAATCATAATCAATATAAAATTCTGTAAATCAAAATAGTTTTAGTATTACAGATTCGTTCAACGTGGGATGTTTTATAATAGCTATTTCCCATGCCTCCCACATCGCATTTTTCCTCTCATAGCACGGCTTATAAGCTTTGCTCTTCGTGATTTCCCGAGGACCCCTAACAATCTCTTTGTGCACGACCTCATTTTGTGTTGAATGCTCGCTTTTAATAGAGCCACCAAGACGCTGTCGGATAAACATCTGCAGATGTTGCCCAAGAGTGTTTTTAGCGTCAATTGTTTGTAATGTTATACTAGGTACTTCTACTTACTACTCAGGTGTTCTGGTTACAAAGATTAAATGTATTACATACATATTTATAGGTGAATTAACACCCACATTTTACCATGTATAGGGGGTGAGCCTATTGCCGTATTCCAGTTACTATTTTTAGCTCGAGCCATGAATCTGAGGCTGAATCTGGGCTGTATATGTCTGACGTTAAACAGCCCTATCCATTAGTCGTCGCGTACGACACTGCATGTAAGAGATGAGGTGGCCCAAATTCTACTCCGCCGGAAACATAGATAAATTATCATAAGCATGTAGGCATACATTAAAAAATAATAGTGATATTGAGATTAGCCTTGATTCCAGTTGTATCTAAACCTTGAATTGAAGACCTGGGTCTGCTCTACTACTTTTTCTCTTCGTCTTATATTTGGTTTGGCTTTATCTGTCAGTCAGCAGGTGTGTGCTGGCTTGTAATCGAGGTTAGCTTTGGTTCTGAAGATCTTGGTCGGACCCCAGACATTCCCTCTCAATTACCTTTTCAATTACCGAGGTACAGCGTTAAGGTACTTTAAACTAGATAGCGAAAAACTTTTATTTAAGTAATGTAATGAGAAGAGTAATGAAATGAGAGGAGTAATTACATTACCTTAAGTAGCTAGCTCTAACATTTTACTGTATTTTTTATCCAACTGAAAACGTTTGCCTTGACAATGGAACGAGATTAGTATTCCATTTAGGAGCAATTTTCTATTCTGTTTTGTGTTCGTCTTGGGATTTAGCTTAAAACATTATTGTGAAGAAATTGAGTTCAATATTTCAAGAATATTTTTTACGAATGGCGGCCCATATGTCTTCGTAGTTATTTTTTTTCGCGATTACAGTAGCCCATATATTAAGCCCGAATATCCGTTACAAATTTGAAATTATCGTATGCAGTATCTTTCTATCAGCATCAAGCAAGGGCATCAGTATTAAAGGTATTTTCCCCATGACTGTGTTGAGTAAAGAAAAAAATGTCGGAAGCTAAATAGGTCATCAAAATAATTAAAGTTCATATTACAAGACGCATAAGACTTACTTTGGGGTGCTTCGTGGAAAGGTTTTACTTGAAATTAATTGCTTTCAAGATAGTAAAGAGTACGTGCTCGCAATTAAGCCGCGCCTCTAACGCTTTTGTCGCGATAACGCCCAAATTAACTCTTTGATGGACTAAAGATTACTGTACACCCTTTGCGCGTACAACTATTTGGAGACCTGAAGAATTTCTGGGACGTCTGCTATCTAGACTTTGGTGTCTGTAGACTAATGTGCTGTTGGACAATTTTGCTTTCAACAGTTTAAACCAGAATAGTTAAGAAAGTAATTTGCAATTGTAATAATTCTAATTTCTGGGGAATTGAGTCTGGAATCAATTTAACTTTTTCAATATGAAATAATCTAATATCAAATATCTTCTCAGATTTATAGCTCTACCTCGATCTTGCAATGTCTTACATTAAACTAGCTGTAACCCTTAACTATACATTTACCGTCAACTTATATTGGTTTGACATGCCATCGACATAAAAGTCTTCATGTATTGTTGATGCCTACTGTACTTAAACCTATTTTATATTTATATAATGTTTTCTCTTTTCTTGACAGGTAATTTGCAGTGCTGTCAGCCACCAATAATCTAGAGTATCGCTATCACTCTCGTAGCGCAGGTAAAAAGATGTTAGGTATATGAGTAAAGTAGCATTTTAAAAATATAGAGGGCGATTCAAGTACCGGGGGAAACAAGAACCAGTCGCCCTCGTCACGGGAATTCCCGTAGGGGTGTCCACAGTTTTAGCTCCCCTAAACGGAGAAGATAAAGCTCCACTATTTTTCAATGATTTTATGGGGCTTTGGAGAACAGAAACTCATGGTGTGATTTAAGTTCTTGATATTCATTTATTACGCTTATTGTTTACGTTTTATTATTAGAAAGTTAGTCTTAATTTAATTAAGCAAACCGCTCTAACTTGAAGTATAATTACCTTCTTGAATTCTAAACATGATCTGAATGTAGCCAATAAAGTTGAATGTCGAATCCATTAAACAGAATACCCATTTTATCGATTAGTCTAGCAAAACGCTGAGACTATTTTCGTAGCCATTTTGGCTACAAATCTTGATTACAGAACAATAAATCGACATGGTAATCTCATTAATATTGTACCCCTGTTCATTTCCGCGGTAACGCTCTAGATTTTAGAAGATTCCTAATCCAACGCACAAATCCTGCTAAGTTTGGTGGGAACAAATATAACTTTGTTTTATCTGGTGTCAATTAGGGTCTTTATGAAGATATATTTCCGAGTTAGGGTTTGCTTTTTGGGTCTATTTTTTGTGTAGGATTTCTCAACTTCTGAAGGTTACACAACAAATACAGATATACTCTTTCGTTCTTCACTCAAGGCCTTTCTTTTGTAAAATATATGAGATACTCACAGAAAGACGAAATCACGGTCTTTATCGGACTGAACTGCAATCTTTATTATACCGAATCCTTACATTTATCGCAGAGTTTATGTTGATTCAAGTGGTTTCCGTGCTATCCTGTTCTTTGGCTTTTTTTAGGTTCTCCAGGTAGGAACCTACAACAATTAAGTAAATTTCAGTAGAAAAGGCAATGAGATTCCGGCTACAGACTAACAGTACCCGCCTATGTACTCGGACGATTTCCTTAAAAAATGGGCCTACTTTATTAGTTTTTGTCACTCTAGTAATTTTGAAACTAGATTGTTAGGTCGCTACATAGGTAAGGACCATCACTGTAAGAAATTCCTCACCTTGTATACCAAATCCCTAGAGCAGACCTAATTGCATTAGCAAGGGACTAAGCGAATTGTGTACGGAATGAGAAGGTTATATAGAGTGGAGTACTGATGTCGTGTAGGCAGTCTTCGGAAAGGAAAAATAAAACGTATTGGTCGTGTTTCTTGATGGATTGGGGAGTGACTTATTGAGGTTTCATGTGAGTGACTTCCGATTTTATGTGTAGTACGTGAATCGTAAAGCAAGAAGTACGTAACTGATATTACAGATTACTCGAATACAAGGCGAAAGCTTCATACAACTATTGCCAGGTTAGATTTTAGTGGCACATTATTTTTCGTTGTCTCTGAAATGTAACAATAGTATAATTGTATTAAAAAAAAAAAAAACATTTTTCCGATTTATTTTGAGGAATGATTTCTTCGCTATAAGTTATTTATAGCAGCTAACTTCGGAAATACCTGTATTGGAACTAGTAGTGTTCTCGCTTTAATGTTATGAAAGTCAAAAATAAGAGACACGGAAATTTGTTATTTTTGAGATCCACAATACAGATGAAAGTAATGACATACCTACCACGATTCAAGACGGATGGACACACACATATAATTTACCTATCTGTAGAAGTGAATATAAAAACAGTAAAAACAGTAGTTTTACTCCCACCACTTCGACCATGACTAAAATTAAAAATTAGCTTAGAACTATATAAAGCGACTATTAAAACAATGGACTAACATATTTTAAAGTAAATGCTTGTAATTCAAATACAGCTGAGATTAAACTATTCATCACCATGCCTCCGGTCCAGAGTTTGCGGTCACATAATTATTGATAAGGAGTCCGGAAGACCTTGAATAGGATATGCATATTTCTCGAGTATTTCTATACAGAAATATTATTTCTATTAACCATACATAAATGAACAAGAACAAGCAACCACCTGTAATAGCAAAGACTTTGGAGAAAAATGACTTCTCCTGCTTGAGCTATAAAACATCGTATAATAATCATACGAGTAAGTTTTATACCGAAGTGGTATATCAGGTATTGCCACCCACACGGCTTGCAATAAACAGCAAAAGGTGTAAATCCCACTGAGATCTCCGTTCCTGGTAATCCTAGTGGCAGGCTTTTATTCTCCTCATCAATTTGAGTGCTTCAGCTTTAGGCTCGGGCTATGTGGCGCCTCCATTTCTGTTTATGACGACTGTGAAAATTTACAGACCAAGTGAAACGTCGTACCTTTTATCATAACCCAGAGAATAAAATTGTGGTTAACAGATTTCGTATAATTTTTACACTCATTATATGTGGTAATTTTGGCTTTACGCAACGGAAAGTGAAAGTAATGTTAATGTGGTTAATATAATTATTTTGTCAAACTTTCTAGTTTGGGTTAAACTGGGTCAAAGGGTATTAATTCTTCAGAGTCGCAACACAATTGAAATGAAAACATTTGAATTGAATGTACCTGGTATTGATTTATTTAATACTGAAACTATTTAGCCTAAGCAACTGAAGAAAGGAATATTGGCTGAATACTTTTCGAAGTGCTTTCATACAGACGAGATTATACACAAAGGCACCAGCACCAGCCCGCTATTTTCTTCTATCCGTAAATGGTTCAAGAGCTTCCTACAGTCCCGTGCCTTAAAGCAGTTTATAATAAATACGAAAGACGAGCAAAGCATGCACTAGCATGTTCGCCTCTCGTATATTTTCCTTTATTATTATCATCATCATTTCTATTTTTACGAAGCTTACGCAAGCTTTTGAATTATGAAAAATAAGACGGCACAGCAAAAAATATTGTCCAGCAAAAGTCCCAAGTTAATTATTTCCATCTCCGATTTATCTGTTACATTCCTACGCCTACGGCTCGGGCATAAATCTTCTGAACCCTCGCCAATGGCTCGTGCTTACAATAGTATAGCCTCAATTGGAACAAATGTATTATTGTTATACTTTGTACTTAATTGCTTCAGAAGTGTACTGTGTATTATAACAGGTTTGAATTTGAATTGAATGACGAATCGATTCTAAAAAACATTAATCGATACATCTAGTCTTGTTATCGCTTGAATCTATATTAATGACCGGTGAGTGAATTGTTGAAACGTATTTTGAGTGTGGGTGTGGGTTATAAAATTTATTAAATTTATTATCATTTATTAAATATATATAAAAAATAAAAAATAAAAATATACCTAGTGATTTAATTAAAGGAGATTTGAAGTGGCGGTATCAATATTTGATCTGCGAAGTACTCAATTAGATACTACGATGTAAATACTGAAATCAAGGCTACCGTTTTTCTGTGTTGCTGTTGTGGATCAAATATTTTTAGGCAGATAGATTTAGGTAGGCAGCGCCACAAATAGAAATGGTTCAACCGCGGGGTCGGGTGCCCGTGTAGGTGAAACCTGAAATAGTTTTTATCCGGAGATTTTACGACCCATCCAGTAGATTGTTTGACTTCCACACAGAGCCTTTTATCTACTTTTATGTTGTACTTTTAATAGGTATTAAACTGAAATGACTTTTCTACAGCTCGCATTATCTTATTAGTATTAACTTTATAGAGAAACAATGACTATAATTTTGCTTAATATACCCATAATAAGTAGTTACTACTTCCTTAGATTTATAGTCCCTATACATGTCAAGTATCAGTTCTCGCAAACAGAGCATTATGGGTCTTCCCACATGTAGGCCTTGCACAAACGGCTATGCCTAGCAGAAACAATAGCAGGTTTCAAACAGTTTGTTGCGTGACTCGTCCGTTAGTTCCACTCAGACGGGCTGCAGACTACCATTGGGATATCACACCACTGTGAGCTGTAAATAGCATGTAACTGTCAGCTTTTTTATTCGTCAGGAGATCCTATAGACCACATACATTATCGTGGCATAGATAAATGGATTACATGGCTAATGCCATTCACAAATAATAAATGTGAAGTAGATAAATCGAATGCTCTCCAGAACTTCAAAAAATGGAACGCTCTAAATCCTAATAAGCAGTATTAGGAGTAGTAGTATTAGAAGCCAAAAGACAAAATGCATTTGACAAAATCATTACATAGTATATGCGAAAACATAGAAACTGTGCTACTCTTTCGCCAGTAATTCAGTTTACAATCTGACTAATAATAATACATACTGTAAACCCCCTATCTACACATTATGAATCGTACTTGAATCTGAACTTTGTATAACAAACGTTCCAAGTCAACCACTATAAGTACCATCACGATTCTTCCTTATTGGTATGACCCATGACATAAAGATGTTCCGATACCGCTCGAGGGCAATTGATACGAGACCTTATTACCATTAAATACTGGAACTGCAGTGTCAGACACAAAGAATATTGCATGGATGTAGCGAGTAGCGACCCATTTCCGTTCATTTGCTAAAGTGATTAATGCTTATTGCATTGGGTTGAAGCGATCGACAAATTATAGTGTTTCCTCATAATAGTTTTATCGTATCTATGTACGAGTATGTGTTATATTGGATTAAGAATAGGAAGCTTGCCTAATAGCTTTAATATTCTGCATGATGTAATTACATGCATCCGGTTATGAATCTAATTCATACGGTTAGGGTGATTTGATTACATTATTGGAGAGAAAGCATGTGTGTGAAATTTGCAATACCTGCCCATTATTAGACGAATCTGCATCTGAATTTTATTCCAGGGGTACGAATTTTTGGAGACCGGTGGGTTTCGCCACTTTGTCACCAAAGACCAATGTAAATCACGGATGAATAATGTTACACAATATATTACCGTCGGAAGGACAAGTAAATTTCTTGTTACTTCACCTAGACTTTTCTTTTAAATTTCGCCTTCTCATATCTTGTTAGCTGTCAGTGTGTCCAAGGCTGTCTTCACACTAAATACTGCAACCATATAATGGTCGTTCATTCACAGCGCTACTGCCGACCGTTTGTCATTGCTCAGCTATTAATAGACGATACAAGTTTATGATTCTAAATGGATTTATTTTGTTGTTCGATATCCGTTTAACAGATAGCGATGTACTGTGTACGATTACAAATGTAAAAGAAAATATCCACATAGTTTTACTCGGAATATCTACTGTGGTAAGCAAGTTACTGCACTGCAGTGCTAAAAAGTTTAGCGAAAACAGAAATACTTACTTTTCAAAAATGACCAAATGGTCTTCGTAGACGTGCCAGTCAATAACCTGCGACCCTGCGCCATCTTCATTCATGTGCTTTACACATACAGTTATTTTAATAAATGTACAGTATTTCCATAAGAAGCATTCATGAGCTAAGGAACCTAACACTCCTGTTTGAACGTCAACAACTTCTTCAAGCGTCTGACGTTTTTCTGCCTACTCCTTCTGACATTGAATATTACAGTTTACAAGTACTATGAGGTAAGAGTTTTAAAGAATAAAACAGCAGCATACCATACAAGCATTCATTCAGTTAGGTAATCAGACCGAAACACCTGAGTGCATTCGCTTGCAGTGACGTACCTTATAAATTATAACCTAGCCTAGATGAAAAGAATCATATTGCTTACTGCAGTATTATCATTTCCTGTCTATTCCCCATTGCTATCGTGCTTTTATACGCGTTGAGCCCATACGAATAGACCGATCTTAATAATTTCAGTGGATAATTATTCACTGAATGAATTTTTACAGCATTAAGTATGCTAACCTATGTATTCGATAATTATTCAGTTTGGTCAGCAGTGATGCAACAAATTTTGCAAATAAAACATACGTTTGAACGGCTGGAGGTCGTTCACTGATCGCAACAGTTTACTTTAGCCTGTGTAAAGAGTTACCTCAAGTAAGTGTAACTTCAGTACGGGGAAAACTTCAGTCTTGAAATAAATCGCATAAAGCGGTTGTGGGGCTTTATGTTTTACATATTATTATTTTCTTTGCTAAAAGTATACTGAAATGTGCGAAGTTTGTCCAGTAAGCTCATAAACTTTCATATATTTTGTTACGGCAGGTCTTTAATGCAATGAATGCACGATAACGTTAATGGTTTGTGTATCGATTTTAGATTATCCCCGATATTGGTAATGGATTATATCGTGTGTTATTATGACCCCTGTAATATATGATCTCGATGATCTGTTAATAATTTTAATGTATAGATGTGTAATTATTAACGGTTCCTTGTTGCTTTTGTGCTTTTCCACGTTAATTGGTCGTAAGTCGACCAAAACTTAGAAGTTTGGACGTTGCACTACCAGACTAAATAAACTGCATACTTAATTTACTTTTCAAAATTATCCAGAAAAGTCAAACAAACCATTAGGCAAGGACCACAACGTATAAAACAAAAGCACGAATGATCATACGATCGGAGCGTCACCTGACAATCATAACATAATAGCCGCCAGCAATGCAACAATGTGTGCTGAATACTATTGAATATTCTGGACAGGTTACGTACAAGTCAGTGATTCCTAGCTATTTGCTCTAAAGACAAAGTCTGAAATAAACAGACACTCTACAAATAGAAAACCATAATACACGTAGCAGCCAGCAATGGAAGAATGCAACGAAATGTGGTAATGTTACTGAATGAATATTCTGGACAGGTTACATACAAGTCTGTGAGTCCTATGTATTTGCTCTAAATGAAATAAATAGAAACTCCAAAGTAGTTCTTTATATCTTATACAAATAACTTTAGTACGCGACAAACAATACATTTATTAATTGATGAAATTGTCCAAGGACTACGAATCGATACTCTGCGAATTGCTCACAATTAAAAGTTTCGCTCACAGAGATATAATTAAAAATATTAGAACTTCTTACTTATACTTTTCTACTCCGACAGTATTATTTATTTTGTTTATCTTGTGTATTGATATTTTCTAATTAAGCTTTGTCAGACTTCAAATAGTAGGTATATTACTTTGAAATTCGGTAAGTTCCTACATTAAATACGATCACGACCTGGTTGTCATTTCATGATTTTGCTGTTTTTAATTATATTTATAATCATAATAAATTTGGTCACTGCCGTAGCTATTTTAATTAACGAAATAAGCTCAAAATGAGAAAATTCATGTCACGTACTAATTAGGTATATCTAATTTAATTTATGTCATACTAAAGTGACAGTTGACAGGTGACCGAATTAAAAGAAGATGGCTAATTAATTACTGTCATTAATATTGAATATTAAGTTATTCATTTGCTTGGTTTAAAAATATTCTGTAAATGACCAGATTCTTTATAGTTTTTTTTTTGAAAAAACAATTCGTAAAAATACCTGTAACATTCTGTTAACATCTCAAATGCTATACAATACATCAATAGTTTCCCGTGCATGAGAGTTTGAAAAAAAGTTTGTATAACATTATTATTAAATCTAAAATCGAGGCAATGGTTTCAAAGAACAGATATCGCTATCTCTCAGAGTTTCTGACGTCTCCTTACCGACCCATTTGGATTGATCACCTTGTATAATGCATTGGTGTGCTTTTCCCGTTCATTACACTATCCCCGGAAGTTCGGTAGTACGCATTAATTTATCGGAACTGATAAAGATGTAAGCAACAATTCTCTGAATTTGGTTAACACTCGAACTATTTATGTTATCTGAAATGTTTACGTTAGTCACACCTACGTAATCTATTAACGTGATATGAAAATAGTCGAAGACTATCCAAAATTAAGCAACCACTGTGTAAAGTGAACCGAAACCGTGTATATCTATGCTAATCTAGTCATCCAGATAAATAATTAATGACTCGACATTACTTCCAGCATCAACGTAGACGGAAGGATAGTCAACTGAATGTAGGTTTAACATCAGCAAGAAAGTATATTATGTAATGTTAAGTTATTACATATCAGTGCAATAACTATTTATGACATTGAAACAATGCAGAGTATACCTGCTAGAACCAAGCGTTTCAGTGACTCATTCTTATGCCGCACCACTAAGACATGGAACTCCCTGCCAGCTCACGTGTTTCCTTCTTCCTACAGTCCCGGATCCTTTAAGCGGGGCGTGAAAAGGCATCTGATGAGGCCGTCAAGCTGAGTGCCACCACTGTTAACATGGTACATGTATACGATGCTGACTCTTTCCGAGACTTCGCCTTTAGCTTAACATCAGGCGAGGTGAAGTCAAATTGACGTGTCCTTTATAAAAAAATCCTGGTTGTGGTACTATTCTGACCTTATTACAGGTGGCCTCATTGCGAATGATACAAATGTCATAAATTCATCATTTGTTAAGAACACTAGTTATTTACGGAGCCTCCGGTGACTGCCTTTATTGACAATCATTTGTCGCTTCGACAAAGGTCAAATGACGAGAGCGAATGAAGTTGTTCTGTCATATTATACGGGGTCGGATATTCACGACATTTCAAATCTAAATCAGTTACGTAATAGATAATATCTAGATACTTAAGTTGTGACGAGACATCAATTACTTTTGGTGTTAGGTAAAGAAAAACAACATGCTGTAAACGAACTGGTTAGAAGTATGCTCGTTCACAAGGTCAAAAGTACGAAAATAATTATTCAAATCACACATAAATACATATGAATTTTATTAGTGAAGTCTAGGTTTGCAAGTTAAGTATCGCCGTTTAGATTTTAGTTGATGAAGTGCTATTTTTTTATTTAGATAGGTAAACCATAAAAATAACATTGCTCCTAAGCAACTGATTATCTATAAATATTTTTCCTCAACCGTTTCTATGGACGCTTATTCAAGTCTCATTTAACCGATTATCTAGTTATTATTATATATATATATATATATATATATATATATATATATATATATATATACATCTTGAAGGACATGTTGCGTCTTACATGGCGTTATTTACCGATGATGCTGCGTCCGACTGACTTTGTGCGTCCGGAATACGGACGCAGGATTGACCGACCCTCATTTTTAGCCCAATGGTCCCTTATGATCCTTAGAATGCAATGGCGAAAAATTGGCATGGACGTAATTCCATCACTACAATGCCTTTTAGCGTATAATATAGTTCCGCCATCGTCCGACTGAAATTTGGAGGACACTAGTGTTCAGCGTATAATTTACCACGTATACTTTGAGTTCAGTTCACCGATCTTATCGTGTCCATTGAATATCGTATTTGTAAAATTTTTATCATGTTTTCGTGACAACAATCTTGCGTCTCTTAAACATCCTTAAACGGGCACTAGGTACGGTGTCTGAGGGGCCTCCTCGGGGTTCACGAGGGACGCATGGCGCGGGGCGCGGAGCGGCAGGCTTTAGCGCGCTCGCGTACCGAAGTTTGTAAACCAACAGACATGTGCCGGCCGTGATGTAAGCTTATCTGTTCACACCAGCCTGTGCCTCTGAGCTTACCGGTTTATACATTTTTTTATAGTGCGCTAAATCTCCACGGATACCACCCCCACGGAGACCCCCCCGACTAAAACGCACGCCGTCTTGGGTCCTTGGTTGCCGGAGGTGAGATTGCCGAAAGCATATCTCTCGCACCCCGGCAGACACTTCGGGCTGTGGGGACCTCGGTGTCCCCATCTAGCCCCGGGTACGGGGAGGCGCACTTGGCGGCACCGCCGCGGCCTGCTTCTGCTAGGGTGACAGGAGACTCCGCCGTTCACCCCTAGGCCAGCGCTCATGGAGGACGGAGGTCGTTCCGCGACGACCGGTTCCCCTTCGCTCTTCGTGGGCTTCCCGGGCCCGTAGTCTAGTCCGGACCCGACCGGCCGCCTCCTTCTCGAGCATTAATTGCTCGCAGAAGGAGGCGGCCGCACCCCAAGCGTTTGCGCATCGTACCATCGCTGTGAGCAATGTGGCGAGTGTGAGGACTCCCACCCCCAGAGCCGCCACTAGGACCTGCCTGGGCCGCCGTGTCCCACGCCGGGCACTCGGTCAGCGTGTGTAGCTCTGCGTCCTCGCTCGCATCACAGTGATGGCACTCGCACGTTGGCTCCTTCCGCATCCGATACAGGTAGCTCCCGAAACACCCGTGTCCGGTAATCACCTGCGTCAGCCGGTACGAGAGGCTGCCGTGTGGCATCTCTAGCTATTCCTCCATGATGAGTTTAACCGCTGCTATTACGGCGTGCCCTGCGCTTGGTCACCCAAGTCGTAGCTCCCACTCAGGGTGAAGATGGGACCTCACGACCCGAATTTCTTCAGGCTCGGGTTCCCGGCTCGGCTCCCGCGCCTCCTTTCGGTACCGAAAGGGTTCTCGCATCCAAGTTCCACGGTAGAGATCCGGCAAGGAGATTTGCCGCCTCCAAGGATATCGTGCGGTACCCCATAATGTCCCTGCTGGCCATTGCACCCTGCGGCCCACGCAGCAGACGCGCATTGTGGATCGTCAGGGTCTCCGCCCATATCGGGCACCCATATAGGGCAATGGACCGCAGGACTCCTGCGTAGAGTCTCCTGCAAAAGTCATCCGGCCCCCTTTTTTTTTATACCACTTATATGGCAGACAAGCACACGGCCCACCTGATGGAAAGTGGTTACCGTGGCCTATGGACGTATGCAACACCAGAGGCGTTACACTCGCGCTGCCTACCCTGAAGAAACCTTCTAATGCCCCTCTTGAAGAACCCCATATTGTAGTCGCTTGGGAAAACCGTGGCAGGGAGTTCCTTTCATACCGCACGGTGCGCACCGTATTCGGATGCAATGTGTGGGGATGAATTCCCTGTCTATGGCGAGCGGTGCGATGATAGAATGTAGCTGTGGGCATCATGTCAAATAATTCATCTGAGCACAAACCATTATATAGGCGGTAGAAAACACACAGTGAGGCAAAGTCCCT
This sequence comes from Eilema sororculum, assembly GCA_914829495.1. Classification (NCBI taxonomy): domain Eukaryota; kingdom Metazoa; phylum Arthropoda; class Insecta; order Lepidoptera; family Erebidae; genus Eilema; species Eilema sororculum. The sequence continues at coordinate 7,596,227 of OU618533.1, forward strand.
CCTGAGGCTGAGAGGTTCCACATCGCCTGCGAGTATGGGACTGTCGACGAGTACTCCATGTGGGGTCGAACCTGTGCCTTATAAAGAAGGAGTCGCTGCTCCGCAGTGAAGTACTGCTTCGCCCTGTTAAGAACTCCAAGTTCCTTTGATGCCAGCTTAACCTTGTCCTCTAAATGACTGCGGTACTGGACGTCACTTGAAATGTCGACGCCTAGGATCCCGATACTCGGGGCAATGGTAAGCCGTGTGCCCAGGAATTGCGGCGCTACAATATATGGGGTTTTCTTAGCGGTGAATACACCCCTTATGTTGGGCAGCAGCAAGCGGCAGCTATGTCCTTCAATTTGGGGGCCAGTCTTCGGCGATGCTCCCCGAAGATCCACCGGCCGTCGAGCACGAGCCCCAGATAGTTCATCTGGGGCTTGATGCCGATGGAAATGTCTCTCACTATGAGGCTGGAATCTTCCGGTGGCACGCGCCGAGGCCCATGAAAGAACATGGCCTCGGTTTTATACGGAGCCACCTCCAGACCCAGCCGCCGGATCCGCTCCACGACTTGGGCAACCGCGGTCGTGGCCTTCATGGTCGCTTCGCGGTATGTAGCCCCGCACGCCGTCACCAGCGTGTCATCCGCATAACACGTGAGCAACACCCCAACACACCGTCCGCGAGCTCACCGCGAAGAACCCAGTAGTAACCGATGTTCCACAGTAGCGGTCCCAGGACCGATCCCCGCACGACATCTCTCGCCGACCGAGCCCGGTCGCATTTGGGTACAACAAGGGGGGGAGGGGGGCTGCTGGCAGCGGCGTTGTGCACCAGTGCCACCGATTCGTCCAGGTCGGTTTCCCAGGCAGGCCCGATAAACCGGTGAGTGTACGGCTTGGCGACAGCGGCGACATTAATGCCTCACTGTGCCATGCTCTGGAGCAAAAGTGCCTGAGCATCAACACAGTGGTTCGCATTCGTCTGCAGGACGCGGAGCTGAGGATCCATTATGGAACTGCCAACCGGCTTCGGCCTCCCCGCGGTGCAGGCCTTGGCACCAGCCCTATGGTCGGCCGGCTTGCCCTCTGCTGCACACCTGAAGCAGTGCAACGGAGCTTCGCAACTACCGGCCTTATGATCGGGTTGGCTACAGCGGAAGCAACGGTCACCGACCGTTACCTTCGGAAACTGGCCTCCACCGTGCACTGCACCCCCACGTGGCTCACCGACAGGCACCGGAAGCACCGTGCTGGTCGGGCCTGCAGGAGCCGTACCTGCACCATCTGGAAGCCGCCAATAAGCAGGCCCCGCCCATCGGCAACCTTTGGGGCTGCTGCGATGGGGCTCTCCGACGCCTCCGCCGTCAACGTAACGACGGCGTTCCGTCTCTGCTTGGCGGCTCCAGCTACCTCCCAGCCCCCTTACGGGGGCTCGGGGATTCACCCAGAGCCGGGCCGGGGTCCGGGGTTGCCCTTCCCCTTATCCTTGCCCTGAGCGCGACCCACGATTCTGGCTCTGCTGGTCGAATTGGCGGCTTCACCGGTTGCGCTGTTTGCGCTGGCTGCTCCGGCTGCACCGGCCGCCCCGCCAGAGCAGGGTGCGCCGACCGCTCCGGCTGCGCTTTCCGCATTGACCGAGTCGCCACTCCCGGCAACTCGGTCCCTTCTCTTGAGGGCCTCCAGCTCCGCCGTAACTTTTTGGAGTTGGCGTCGGGACTCGGCCTCCCGCCGCTGTGCCTCAGCCTCCCTCCTCGCCTGTTTTGCCATCTGGGTGGCCAGACCCTCACCGGCAGCTGCGCTCTGTTCTACGCATAAGCAGAACCTACAAAACTTCGAGCTAGCGTTGAATGGTGTTGCAATAAGTAGGGACAGTCATATTCGCTTCCTGGGTCTCATATTAGATGAACACTGTAACTGGAATCTGCATGTAGATACAGTATGCAAGAGAGTAAATAGATTCGTGTTTGCTCTACGCCAGCTTAGAAATACAACTTGCGAAAAAACAGCTCTTATGGCACAGTCATGTTGGCTCAATCTTAAATTATGGCATATTACTGTGGGGTAACTCAACCGACGTAGACAGTGCCTTCATAAAACAAAAACTCGTCAAAAATGATTATATTGCTTTTTAAGATTTTGTTGACCACCAGTGAAAATACCTACGCTATACATTGTCACTTTTGTATGCTAACTATTAATTGTATTTATTATCTATGCCTGGAGTCATTATAAACCCTTATATAGGTGGAAGCCTCTTGGCTGATAAGCTGGATACAATTATTCAAAAACAGTATTCGGAACCAATCTGTATTCAATAGTAGATGGATGTCATTTAGTTATTATAATCATTATGATATATGCAGAGCATTATACGGAATTGATTTAAACATACATTCGGATGGAGGCGGGAATGTGCATGCAGTGTTTAGTAGGTATACGCAGGTATTCAGTGTGCAAGAAAAATTTAAGAGTGAACGGACGCACAAATTCAGCTAGAAATATTTAATTTGAATATCACCATTTAATGTTTAAATGAAATTTGACGTCGACTACTGATATGATACTGATGAAAACATCTTACATACGCATTGAAAACATTAAAAATCTCACTACATTCAGTGGACGCCGCAGGGTGGTAGTTTGGAAAGACGCAAGATGTCCTTCGCGATTTATATATATATATATATATATATATATATATATATATATCTATTATGATAGTTCGTATATCATACTGGTCTGTCTAAAGTATATTCTGAGGAAAAGCGAAACAAACTATACTTTTTACCCGACTACGGCGAAGCCAAAAGGAGGGTTATAATTTTGACAGGCTATGTATGTATGTATGTATGTATGTATGTATGTATGTATGTATGTATGTATGTATGTATGTATGTATGTATGTATGTATGTATGTATGTATGTATGTATGTATGTATGTATGTTCATTTGTTCCCTCATAGCACCTCAACTACTGATTAGAACTGGACATATGAGGTATCGTTACAAGCGGCTTGATCGTCCGATGGTTATAGGCTATATGACGTGTCACTCAATCTTGTGTGGCGCCCTCTAGCGCTCATAAGGTACTATGTTAAAAATTAATTTGAGATAAATATGCCGTGTTTGGTATCAAATGAAAGGGCTTAATAAGCACATTTCAAATATGTATAAATTATTAGCTTTACCTTGCCCCAAAATAATATAAATAAAAAATAAAGTTTAAAACTAAAACCCGACTACCGAAAAATCACGCTCTAAAAGTAACAAACAAGAAAATAGCCGTGGTCGTATGCCACTTACTCTGACAAAACAATATATTCTAGGCAAAAGTGGCATACGACCACGGCTATTTTCTTGTTTGTTACTTTTAGAGCGTGATTTTTCGGTAGTCGGGTTTTAGTTTTAAACTTTATTTTTATCAATAGAATAATTGAATACTAATGAATTTACTTTTGTTGAAATTTACATGTTTTAAAACATACTAACCCTCAACTACCAATCATCATTCATTAGTAATAAGAATAACTTTAAAAAAATTAAACTATCGCGTTCCATGAGTCTGTCTGTGGCCACGGACGGTGTAACCTGGTTGATACGTCCGTCAGGCAAATCAAAAGTGTGTAGGTACCTATACCCATGATCGCGTTAATTCCCATTAAGATTATTGTATATCATTCATATCATCCGTACTTTTAGTACGTATGTTTAAACCAATTTTCCCCTAATATTGAATTATTTTAACGATATTCGGTACTCTAAAAGAACAATTCGTGTATACATCCCTCGGTATAGCGTGACCAAACAAAGACATACGTCCGCCCTTGTAATCTATCGCTGTCGCGTACAATCAGTAAAGGCAGCCAGCATCAATAAGTCAGTTAGTCCGCGATTCAGGATAAATCACCAAGGCTGGCTGCGTCTGTTCCCATGGGATTATGCGGCATGTGTACGTGATCTATGTAGTAGTGATGTGCACGAAATTTATGTGATGTGGCTACGTCATTCTAGTGAGGGGAAATAAATCAACAGAGCATGCGTTATCATTGAGAGTGGATGCTGTTTATTTATTTATGTTTCGATTTTTGAGATGTGCTTAGCTGTGGCTGGTAAGATATACGAAATCTACCCTAAGATTTATTGATTTGATTGTAAAAATAAATGCGATTTTATTTCTTTCCCAAATTATTGCATTATAAAATTGCAAAGGAAGTTTTGACAACGAATATAGTCAACTGAATTTTCTTTTTCTCTATGTACTGTCATAATGTGAATAAAATTGAAGTTCTGATACACAAAAATAAGATTTTTCACTCAGTCCCAAGATAGCAATACAAGCAGAGAACAAACCTGTCAATACAGCGTGGCCTATAAACGCTTGCAATATCAGAAATTGCCGCCTGCAAAAGTAAGGTAGAGGAAAAATAAGTAAATGGTGAAAGACAAGGAAATATGATTACCAGTACTCTCTCAAATACTTTTTTCTTACTCATTTACTTGGGGTTGGGTCGTGATAAATCGTGTGTAGTCATTTATGTTATGTACAAATGAACTACACACAAATAATTAATAAAGTTTCTCGTAGTTATAAAGTATTTACGTCAAGACACTCATGCATGACAATAAGTAACAATATGTAAAAATTAATTAAACTGAAATATTTAAAAGGCATTAATTTAGGAATTAACGCTAGTGAAAAATAGGAAATATACACCGGCATAACACGTAAATAAAACAATTTTAGTTTGTTACGTGCACGTAGAGGGTTAATGTAACACGAAAACTGAGTCACGACATAAAACTGATGTAAAAGAAGGAGTCGTTGAAACTTCTATTTGTCTCTTTCTTACATCAGTATTACTAGGTTTTAGAAATGAAGAGTATCACCCTTCATATTATCGCTCATGTAGGTACACATTATTATACTACCTTCTTGAATTCTATTATGCATTGCCTAGTTCGACGTTATCTTGACACCTTTCTACGTGGTCAGGCAGCGATTATTAATTCAAACGTACTTTTTTAATATGGTTTATGGAGCCTGACGCCCCTTACTGTATTTTTATATTTAGCTTATTTATTACCTACGCTGTTATATAAATAACATTGTATTGTTGTTGTTGTTGTAACTTTGTTTTAGTACAAAAATGCTCCCAAAATTCTAAAGCCACAAAACAAAGCAAGTCTGTTACACCTATTTACCTTTGGCATAGGAAGGATATTATTTTGGGTATTTTTGGGTATTGTGAACTACATACCTACTTGCTATTAGCGATTATTATTTTTAGATTCCATTTGGAATCTGACCTTCTTAAGTAAATCTTAACATTTGCAGAAAATCCCCGCCGGCATCCTTACAAATGCCTGAAACTTCAGTCATGTCAGGTCATATCGTGGCACTCGGTAACCCTAAAGGCGAAGGTAAAAAAACAATACAAATGCATGAGTCATACGTGAACACTGGAAGGTTATATATCACAAGTAGTTACGTCAAATACGGTGACATTAATTTCCATTCGACATGAACTATGTAAGTACCTGAGCATGTTTATTTTTCTGGTTAGCGTAATGCGGTGAATATTTACAGACTGATGTCGCAGGTGTACGAAGTATGAACAGGCTCGTTCTCCTGTGAGTTTGAAGTAGAATTGACTTTTCTGTGAAGACATATTTTTTGTCTTGTAGTAAGAATGACGTATCTATCTAGTCTGTGGATCCTAGTGGAGCCTAAAATATGTTCCTTTGACGTCATTAGTAAAAGCTCGGTCCGTTATTATAGCGGTGGCAAAATCTATGACAAATAAGTTGGAAAAATCTTAGGTGTGTTTTCTTATTCTGTGGTCTAAGTACATACTTACCCTTACAGATGTCAGTCTGGCTAGCTCTTATTATTCTTACTTGTGACTGTGACGTTTGTGACATGATGAATTAGGTGCTAACGTCCGCACTATAGCTATTATAGCAGCGGTCATTTGGAGGATTCTGTGTAATGAAGATTGAGCTATTAATGTTTAACTCTAACACTTATCTCAGTTTATTCCTAAAGATTTAATGATGAGATTACAGTTTAAATAATAAAATTTACCGCAGTTTAAATTAAAGTTTTACCTTCATTTGCAACGAACGAGGCTGTAGCTGGTTCCGCTCTAATAATACCGCTCACATCATAGATGATATTATGTTAATTAATATGTTTTAAGGGCGTGATTCCACTACAAAAAACAAATTTGCTCTTTATTGTTTCCATACATAAAAGAGCTGATGTCTGTATGTAGTTATAATACGCAAGGTCTTATCTTCGACCATATGCTAAGAGAATCTCTCCATGCATTGCCACGGTTTAATGGAGAGCGGAATTCCGGGAAAAAGGAAGACTGTTTACGATTATACCTAGATACGAGGAAGTTTAATTTTAAGTATTACGTACGATCGAGGTGTTTATTTATCTTACCTTTAAATTACATTCTTACCTCATGAACTCCGACAGCAATCCATTTCTTTTCAGAACAAAAATAAATTTACTCTTCTACTTTCGGTTCGAGAAGTTTTACACTATTAAGTGTCCTTATATAGCCATCCTTTGCTAGAGTACTCTATATGTAATTATTAGTTTTACGGACGGGTCACCGATTCTTCAGCCACAAACTGTCTTCTTGGGACAGAAAACTCATTTCTACACAATACAGACTAAAGTTGTTGGAGCGGGTTAAACTACTTCCCGCGACGAAAAAGCTGTATTCAACCGCAATTTGGTTTGTTTCAGAACTTGTAATTTCTCTGAGCCGCTTCCTTATAACGGGGTACCTATTCGAATTAACTTGCCCTTCTAAATTTGTTGTAAGAATAACAAAGGCAGAGTAAGGACGAACAACTAAGCCACGCAACGGCTTAGTACAATACATAATGGCTTTGTGGAGGACTTTATTCTTCGATATCATTGTTTAGTCTGGCTGGTTTACGAGATTTTGCGCTTGAACTGTCAGTGTTGGGTGAGGAATGTTTTGTGAAACTTTTGTCTTGAAATTTGAACTCAACATTGCTGATCCATTGATAAAAATACTGTTTTCGAACCGCTCACGGTGCGAAACGACTAAAGACACATCTTTTTTAGGTTCATGGAGGACGTTTTCATTTATTGACATAATGTGATACACTGATACTGCTGATTACGATAGCTAGATAATTATGTAACTTCATAAATACTTTCGCTAGCAGTGTACATATAGATATGGAATGTAGAAAATAAAAATTGTACTTTAATGTTAGGTTGCAATACCTTACACAGCGGCGTAGCCAAATCAATGTGGAGGTCACTTCATCATCATCGTACGTCTTCCTTTATATTTCCTATATAAACATGCGCCTGTTGACGAATTTGTTCATATACTAAAATTAAATTCCTAATAATTTCTGGAATATATGGGTATAACCTAATACAATAAAACTAGATATTATTAGAAATAATACAATTGTGATGGTGACAATACGCTTGCTCATACAATACACGACACTTAATATTGTCACTTTCCTGTACAAATAATATTATTGTGGATCCGAACTGTTAGTCTTTGAATCTGAGCCTTGTCACTCTTGTCAGATGCAGAGAGCACTTCGTTTAGTGCCTCTTCATGTTTTCATAATATGTTGTTCACATTGAAAGTGTTTGTTGATTACGTGTTTGACGTTAGATTATATTATAAGATAAATATAGTTGTTCCATAATTATGAGCTCGAATCTTATCGCTATTGTTGGTATCAGTTAAGTCAAGGTGGTCGCTAATTAAATATGTGCATTTTTTGCGCTGTAGGTTACTCTTTGAAAGTGCACTTTGATTCTTTGTTTCACCAGAGCATCTACACTTGTGATAAAAGAGGTAATTTTTTATGATTGTTCCATTTCTGGACATAGCTGAATATTTTAGCCTGTTTTGAAACCGTTTTAGAATTTATATTAGAAATGAGACTAGACGACCAATCAAATCATACAAAAAAAGAGGACAAACGTATTAGGAACTGGTAAATTTGCTCAATAGATCTGTTGTTATTCTAATAGCTGTACATATTTGTTTCAATCAATACCTTTATTTGCAAACCTTGAACTACAAAATCAATGTTAAACGGTTGCTATTTAAATTTGAAGCGAATTTAATTGGAATATTTGGCAAGTTGCGACTGTGATTGCGCGAAGTACACTATTAATATTGTTCCATCGAACAGTAGCAAAATTACGTACTTCGGGACATTCAGAACTCGAGTGTAAAATTCCAGTCCGACCATAGACAGGCGTGATTGACATTTTCAATATGGCTCCGTTGATTTTCATTTCGCCTCCCGACTCCCTACAATTGATACCAGGCATGGCAGACTTGCGTGTGTGATAAAAGAAAATTTTCAATTTGTTCTCGTGTAGATGGGTAGGCTTTATTGCAGTATCCTTCCACTTTTAGGGGTTTCTTTTGTACCGTTCGAAAGTTACAGCATAAGATGAGTTATGTTCTGATGCACCTTTTTTTTTTTTTTTTTGACCCTGGGGGAAATCCTGCATGGATGTTATGCCGGACTCCTACCGACTAAAACCCCCACGGTATCGCCCAGCAGCCTATAGTTGGGAGCCCCGGGTAAGCCCTCGGAAGGATGTCCCAGGGCTCCCAACAGACCCACGGCTTTAATGCGGCCTCGTCTAGGGGGTAGTTCGGGTGCTATCCCGCGTCTATGGGGGGTTTTCGGGTATCATCCCGCTTCATAGGAGGGGGGAGGCGTGCGTGAGTCCGTCACGTCACGCTGCCGTCATGGGCCTGCTTCTGTAAGGACGATGAGCAGCCATCTCACCGTCCTCAGGCCCCCGGTCATGGAGGCCGATGGTCTTCGGCGAAGACACGTCGGCGGCGTCCAAGCCGCCGACTGCGGAACTCGGGTGGGAGAGTTCTCTCCCGCTCCCGCCCCGCCGCCTCCTTCACGAGCATGATCTGCTCGCAGAAAGAGGCGGCGCAGTCCCACTTACTCCCGCTGGAGACCATGGCTCCCACCATGGTCTCGAGCGAGAGAGTGTCCACGCCCAAACCCACCACGAGGACCTGGCGCTGTTGCGCTCACGCCGTGCACTCCACCAGCGTGTGGAGCGCTGTGTCATCGCTGCGGTCCCCGCAGTGCTGACAACCGGCCGTGGTTTCCCGGTGTCTTCGCCACAGATACCTACCGAAGCTACCGTGCCCGGTAAGCATCTGTGACAACCGGTAGGAGAGAGCACCATGTCTCCTCTCCAGCCACTCGTCCATGACCGGTCTGACGGCCGCGATTGTGGCGAATCCCCCCTTTGGTTGCTCAAGTCGCACCTTCCATGTCTCCACGGTTTCCTGGTGGAGCTGGGACCGCTGGGACCGCTGGGCCTCGATTTCTCGAGACGCAGTGTTCTGATACACCTAGTAGCAGCCTTTTTAAACGAAATTTACGGTAGATCTTTCACAGGCCTGAGAAGTCTCATAAAGACCTAGAGAAAGAGAATATTATATTATGAATAAATGGCTTCCTTTTTTAAAATGCACACCTTTGCCACTATTACCTACATATCCCGCCGGCTTAGCTGCAAATAGTTAAGTAATAAACCAGGCAGTAAACTGTATAGTTTACTGTTATTCCGGCTTAAGCTGACCAATAAAGTGCCGGATAAACGTACTATTGAAATCGAATATAAGAAGCGAAGATTGATATCTTATTTAATGACTTCATTTGAATAGTGTCGAGTATTTTTTAAATGTGACAGGTAGAAGCAAATCACCCGTAAGTTTGTACACTAGCTGATTAACGAAGGACGCTCTGGCGAAAGCTACAGGAGTTGGGAGGAATGGGAGGTCATCTGGTAATCGTTCCCATGAATCCCGCTTATATCAAATAAAATCCCTGGATTGAATGCAACTAGGAACAACGCGAAGGTGGGGATATAGGGATAATAAAATCCATATCAAAATACCAACCAATGCTCATTACATTATGTGTACTATATATACGAAATGATGCAAGTGCAAAGTGATGATGCAAAAAATAAATGTAATCAAGTTCTAGCAACAAGATACTATATCTAAGATATAAATAAGATGCTGATTAAGGAATTTAGATTTTTGGTATATTTATCAAATCAGTTGGTTATCAGAAGTGGCCTGTAATCGTCATCAGTAATCTGAAGATACTTACCAGATCCGATTGATTTTGACTATCTCGTTATTTATGTAGTGTGACGTAAGTTTACGTCTGCATGAGATCGTGAGGTTTTATGTTCGATGCACAGAACAAGCTGAATTTTTTCAGAAATTCTCAATGTAGTTCGGAGTCGTCGTGTTTAGTATAGTGTGCACTCACACCACTGCCTACCTCTCTGGGGCGTATACCAGTCGTGAATATATAAGGTTGTTATACCCTCTGTAAGACAATCTTGTTGTTATTCTTTTGTTGTCAGTGTCCATGGTATTTTGATCAGTATCCATGTTGCCGGAAAATATCTGTTAGTCATTCAGAGTTATCAATCAATATTTTTTTTTATATAACACCACTCCATTTTATTTCTGTGAAAAAGAGCTATTATTTTGTAGAGCACCCTAAAATAAGCTTTTTCGGATCCTTTCCCTGCTGTATTAATTTTGACATAACCACTAGAATTACTGCTAGCTAGCTAAAGTTAATTAAAATCAGATTCGCATTAATTTAAAACTAAGTCATGTATTTATTAGTTCACTATTCAGTTACTATGCAACACTATTAAACATTTAATAAATCATAGATAGATTCACTGAACTCAATCAACAAATTATAATATTCGCATTTGACCTAAATACCTTCACATTTTATTCACGGACTTAGCCGCATCGTCAGGGTTATGCTTTAGCTGCGATGACGATTATTGCCCGACTAGCGCGTCCAATCATCAGGTGCGGGTGCCGTCACGCTTCATAGCTACCGTGTCAGTGACTACTGGCTTCTGTGAATATTTAACAACCATTCAGTGTGCACACAGCTGTATATTTGCATCGAATATCCGAAAAACAAATACTTTTATACTACTTACAGGAGGTTGTACTTAAATTGTATAACAATTAGTATTATTCCTATCGATTTGAAAACGTCAACATTTAGATTGTTGAGAAGAGGAGATCAAGCTTCGAATTAATTGACATACCTAATATCCAGGTAGCTGATTCCCGGGGTCAAGTCTCGTACTGGATGATAACTTCCGGTCTGAATCGGCAGCTACAGGTTTATATTATTGTATTTGAAACAGGTAAAAACTTTCCTTCTTCCTTCCATCCACGCCAATTCTCTACACTACATAGTATAAGAGTGATTCAAGAGGAAGGTTTATATGTATAATACATGCTTAATATAGTAGAATGCAGCGGGAACGGGATCTAACGGCACACGGGCGGAAAAATTGGCGGTACGAAGTTCGCCGTGTCAGTTAGTTTACGATAAAATATTGTTATGACGAACGAAATTCCGAAATAAAACACAAAAGAATAGGCATTGTACATAGAACTGCAAACAAAAACAAACAAAAACTAGGTATTTGGTTTATATGCTATACGTGCTACTATTTAACTGTAATTTGTGTAGGTTAACAACAGTGGACTTTACTATTGTTTTGTTGACAATATCGCGGTGTTTTCTGCTTTGTGATTTTATACTGCTGTGATATGAATGTCAAAGCCAGGTGGTTGAGTAACTTATGCATAGTTCATTTAGGCCAGAAGCACAGTCGCTAACACAAAACAAAAACTGCAGTATTTTTTCGAAACATATGAGTGGGTAATGAGCGCCAGTTCGAGACTCACACTGTATAGTAAAATTTAATGTCATCGTTAATCAGAATCTGTTCATCCGTTTACAGGTTTCGAAATGAAAATACTTCAATAATTCATTTTCCTTTTCCATATATTACTTTCGTAATGCCTTTTGTGCGAAAACAGCGGTTTACACAAGCACATCTATTTAACTTAAGTGTGAACGCGAACAGTGTTTCGCGCGAGGAATAAAGGCGGGGTACATGAATCACGGGCCTCAGCCAGCCTGTCTCCGTCCACGTGGGAGGCCCCGTGATATTTGCGTAAGTGTGCACCAACCTCAATGGAAAAACACTTCCTGACGCACGTGACCGCCATTGTTTCAAATACGAGAATATTATTATTATTTACAAATAATAGCACGGCAATTTTTCTTCTCTTTTTGAGTGTGTTTGTTTTTACACGCTGTATATTATTAATCACATTTGTATAGGTAGTTTTGTCCTTTTTTTTCGTGCGGAATCCCCTCGGCTACTTTCCTTGTAAAATTGTTCCTATAGCACAGTTTGATATATTTTTAGAGTAGTTAAAACCAAACTACAGTTTTAATTCTGTTTCATAAATATAAAGAGGTAATTGTAAGTGATCGTGCTCTATAAAATTATCAAACTTAGACCGATGTTTAACCTCGCGCGACACGTAATTAATGTATGTACTTTTGAAAAATTACATAATAAGAATGGAATTACTGCGAATAATTTTTTTGCTATGTTCGGCAAGCAGACCAGTTTGAAATCGATTTTGTCCTGCTTTCTCACTTCACCCACGTAGACACACGATTCATATCAAAGGCTTGATTTCGCCTCCGCAAATCTCATTTCATATCATATTTGACATCTTTAACGATGTTTACTGAGCTGAACGCTAATTCCCTTTATATTGGTTCGCACGACCACACGTGATGAGAATAACGGTCAAGTTTGCTTTTTATGTGGCACTAAACGTATTCTGCTTAGTGTTACATACTTACTTTTTTACTTATTAATGAGAACATTCTGAGACAACATTGAATATTATTGTTCATTAAAAGACTTAGAGATTTAGAATTTAAGGACCGGGTCCGCGGAGCGCACGACTCAAAATCTGTCAAAATACAGACGCAGCCGTGTACGCACACATCACCGAGATGCACAGTGGGCTGCAAGACGCTCTTTACCAGTCAAAATAATGTTGAAAATTGTCTTACCAATGATGAAAAAACTATTTTAAGCCTTGTGGTTAGAGTGCATTTTTGAGTAATATGATTTATTATGACGTATTACGTCTGTCAATTACATTTCGTATCTCTTTTCTTCTTATACATTCATCCCTGTCATATTATGTTACGTGACGTCATTGGCATGTCTTTTGTTTCAGTGTCATACATAGCATGTTCAACTTTTCACAGAGATTATGAGATTTCGAACAAAATAAGGCTGGGGACATACCTACACCTAATTGTTGATATCTGAGGATACTGAAAATACTCATAAAATTAAAATGCCCACCGCGTAGACAGACCATACCTGCCAGTTACGTACAAAAGAAACGATATTTAAAAGCCCGAATTACAAAATTCCGAAGTTCAAACCTGTACGAAATATCAAACTACGAGATACCGAAGATCACATTAGTTTATATTTTATGTATAGAGCGCGCATATTAATCTAAATGTATAGGAGCCGAGCACGACAATTTGACTTCTCGTCGCCTGACGGTAAGATAAAGGCAAAGTGTTAAGAAAGGGCCACCATTACAAACACGTACTTAGTTAACAATGGTGGCACTCAGCTTGACGACCTTACTAGATGCCGATCCGATTGTCGTTTAGTGGTAGTGGCGTGCTCTGAAGAGTGGAATGGTGTAAGAAAAGAAAATAGCTTTTTTTTATACAGGACACGTCAATTTGACTTCACCTCGCCTGATGTTAAGCTAAAGGCAAAGTCTCGGAAAGAGGGTCACCATCGTAAACATTTACCATGTTAACAGTGGTGGCACTCAGCTTGACGGCCTCATTAGATGCCTTTTCACGCCCCGCTTAAAGGACCCGGGACTGTAGGAAGAAGGAAACACGTGAGCTGGCAGGGAAATCCAGGTCTTAGTGGTGCGGCAGAGGAATGAATCACTGAAACGCTTGGTTCTAGCAGGTATACTCTGCACCGTAAATGGATGGCATCTTAGCCCTGCACGTGTCGTCCTGTGAAGGAAAGGGGAGGGTGGGACTAATTGGAAGAGCTCGTCAGAACATGGTAGAGACGGTAGAAAACTGCCAAAGACGCAACATCTCTACGCATCTGCAAAGGCTCGAGGGTGTTCGTGACCTCAGGATTCCCAATAATGCGGACCGCACGTCGCTGCAACCTGTCGAGAGAATCTAATAATTTTTTTTTTTTTTTTTACACAGGACACGTCAATTTGACTTCACCTCGCCTGATGTTAAGCTAAAGGCAAAGTCTCGGAAAGAGGGTCACCATCGTAAACTTTTACCATGTTAACAGTGGTGGCACTCAGCTTGACGGCCTCATTAGATGCCTTTTCACGCCCCGCTTAAAGGACCCGGGACTGTAGGAAGAAGGAAACACGTGAGCTGGCAGGGAATTCCAGGTCTTAGTGGTGCGGCATAGGAATGAATCACTGAAGTACTTTGCGGAGCCGTCCCAGAGATGTGCGCAGTAATCCACGCAGGAACGAATTTGGGTCTTGTATAGAAGACACCGCTGCTCCGGCGTGAAAAAATGTCTCACTCTGTTCAGGACTCCGAGTTTACGCGAGGCTGATTTGATGATACTCTCGATATAGTTTTTGTTATTCAGTTTGCAGCGAACATCCATACCGAGGATAGTGAGGTGATCCTGCAGTGGATGTGTGCTCTGAAGAGTGGGAAGGGAAAGGAAAGGAGATACCTTTGCTGTAAACGCACATGCCTGGGTCTTCTTGGCATTGAACTCGACCAGGTTCCTAGCGCCCCATTGAGAAATGTGGTCCAGGATCCGGTCCAGCTCAGTGACAAGAAGCTGCCTTTTTTCCGCGATATCAGACTGCTTGGCCGCAGGATGTGCGTAATAACTCCCGTGTAAGGTGCTGTCGTCTGCATAGCAGTGAATGTTTCCGTTACAGAGCATGTCATTGATATGCAGAAGAAAGAGAGTGGGAGATAAGACGGAACCCTGCGGCACGCCAGCATTTACCTTTGCTGTGCCTGCGTCTTCTTAGCATTGAACTCCACCAAGTTCTCAGAGCGCCATTGCAAAATGTGATCCACGATCCGGACAATCTCAGTGACAAGAAGCTACCCTTTTCCATCGATATCAGACTGTGTAGCCGCAGGATTTCCGTGATAACTCTCGTGTAAGGTGCTATCATCTGCATAGCAATGAAAGCTGAAGAAAGAGAGTGATGGGGAGAGAGGACATGAATACGGCGATCCTGCAGGCACCTAGCAACCCAATTGCACAGTTTCAGGGTCCGTCTTGCAGCTCTTCTTCCTAAATTTCCTCCCCGGCTGGAGCCGGGTGGGGAGGTTATGTCGGACTTGAACCGACTAAAACCGCACGCCGACTGAGGGTCGTGGTGCTAGGCCAGAGGTGAGGTTGTCTTTGGCATATCCCTCGCACCCCGGCTAACCATCAGGGCCATCCCTTGCGGTCTGGCCCTCTTCGGGAGGAGGAAAACCAGGACTCGCCCTAGAGTGGGGAGGCGCGATTCTTAGCACGCCGCCGCCGTGGCCTACTTCTGCTGAGGTGACAGGCGGCTCTATCCGTCAGAGTTGCCTGCGCACGCGGGTGGTGTGATCTGTAAGTCTCTCTCTCTCACGCCGCCACTCCCGTTCCGCCGTCTCCTTCACGACCATTAGAAAGAAAAAAAAAGGAGGACGCAGAAGGAAACGCTGGCCACCCACGCGTCCGCACAGCGGACCATCGCCGTGAGCGAGGTGGCGAGGATGAGAACTCTCACTCCCAGGGCCGCCACGAGCTCCCACCTTGCCGGCCACTCGGTGAGCGTGTGCAGTCCCGTGACGTCGCTCGCGTCCCAATGATGGCACTCGGACGTTCGCTCCTTATCGATCAGACGCAGATTGACGTGATCGTACCAACGAAGGCGGCTCTCTTGCGTATCTGCGACATTGCGATACATAAGGCTTCTAATCCAGTGCACCAGGTCTACTGGTGGTCGCACTAACTGATACCCGCGACTCCTGCGACTCTAGTGATGCTGCTAAATATGAATCAGTATCTTTAATATAACATAAGCCAACGAAACTTTTTTTATTACTAATATGTACGGAAACAGCTACTTTACAATATACATATATACCTACTTACCTATACAATCATATAAAATAGACCATGAAGTTAGTATCTAATTATAATTTCATTACAACAGAACCTAAAAATATTGTTTCTACAAAAAATATTTTAACTAGGTATATCCCCAACTTTACAGTTCAAACCTTAAAGCAAGTATGTCAAAATCTGATACATTATGCTATAAATGTACCAACGAAAGTGTGAAATGGCTAAAATCGGAACTATGGTTGTCACTGTAAAATGCATACTATTTTATTGCCGTCCAAATGATTATGAAGACGGTGGCGCCATTTTTCATTTCATATATTTCTTGGTAGGCCTATTTGTGTATGCATGAACTGTCATCACGCGCCAAAGAGACGTGCTCCTGCTTCGAAGGCCCGTGGGCGACTGACGGGCGATGAGAATAAATATGGCAGAAAAAAGACACTATTTTACGCGTTTTTCAGTAACTTTGAATTGATTTTTTAGATTGATTACTAAATGTACCATCAAATAAGTTTTGTCTTCCCTATCAAGAAGTCTTTGACTTTCAAATGTATACCGGTTCATTGCTAAAATCACTCATTTTCAATATGAATTTACTCAAAAACTGGAGCCTATTTCACTTAGCCTGTATGGAGAATTTACGTAAAACATATCTAGATTTTAGGGCTTTAAAAGAGGAAGTCCTTGTTTGTAAAGGTACAAAAAACGTACACGCTATATTTTATTGGTTTCTTCAGTGTTCAAAAAGTGTTTCTTTTTATCAATTTGTGTTGATTTATTGGGTTAAATCTGAAAAATACGAAGGCATGTTTTTGCATTTTTTCTCAATTTTGTGCGTTTGTTGACGTTTATTATATAACAACTATTAGGTTTTAAGAGTTTAATATAAGCATACCATAATTTTTGGTCTTTGATTGTAATATATACAAAGTATCATTGATATCAATCATATCTAAATAGGGTAAATATGAAAAATTGTAACACTCTTTTCGGTGATTTTCACGATCTGGCCCCTTAAGAATTTATTTCGAATATGAATGTGATGTTGACATGATACTAATGTATACTACTATCTATTTACCTGCTTGATATATTTGCTGAATACCTTAATTCGTCCTACTTTACTTACCGTGAAATTCGTAAATCTACTGATTCGCATACGGTAGACGTACACGTTACACGTTAATTGCCTTTTAGATTGCTATTTGTTTGCTCTGAAGTTAGTTGCTAACAGTATTCAAACTGCAGCGATTCCATTTACACATCGTATAAGAATGTTTTCTGCAGTATTTATACGTAACCGCACATTTACAGAACAGTGCACCCAACAAGTCTGCCTACGCAACAGCGGTGCCTGAGTCAACGATCCCCTACTTAGATACCTATCACCCACGCCCCCAATGCGACACTACGTTCATCATACGTATAATTATTATTTGCCAAGTGTTTATTTAAATATTACCGTTATCTCAGTACTACCAATTAACATGTCACTTCAATAAAGTATGAAATTCTCTGTTTTTTCTTACTTTCCAATGATCGCGCGTAAGACCAACCAAATGATCAAACGACGTACTCAAATTTGCTCGAGGATCAAGAAAAATGAGGCAGGTGGGAAACGGAAAATTACCAAATTATATACGGGCGCGTAAATTATCATAACATGATTACATTTATGGAAGTAAAATGGGTGAGTAGAGCCCACTTTCACAAGATATTATTGTGGGATGTTTAGAACGTTAGCATAATGTAATCTGTTTTTGTTGTCGTCGACTTCGTGAGTAAACAGATGCAGCCTCTATGTATTTATGCTACAGAGTGACACCAGTGCTCGACAATTTCTAAGATACTCGTACGTGCGGCAACAATGACATCCAAGTTATTGTTCTTGCAACACGGTAGCAGAGCGCTGATATGTGCAACTGATATTTTCTCTCTTCAAAGTTTCCTCTATTGTACCATCTCTCCCCGATATGCTTACCTGGCAACATCGCGTCTATTGTTTTATGCACAACAAGGTCGGGTCACAAAGAGAACAACCTCATTTCGTGAGCAACTTCACGATAGAGTTATTCGAATATACGTATGCGTAATTCTCACCAAGGTCGGGGTTACGGATACCCGACCGTGTGTCGAGTTGATGATGTTTGTGAGATTGAATCCTATATTGGAACTTTTCTATTTACCCAGTGTAGCGTGATGGTAACGGTCCTAATTTCAATTCCGTTGCTACGAGCTGAGGCATTGTAGGGAGCGGCAGTCGAAATAAGTTGCAAAGAGTTTTATCTAAATCGCAGACCCTCTAGAAAGGGGCGCATTTCGACGCGGCGTCACGTACTGTTGGCAAATGAAATTTCCAAGTGCTAAGAGAGTAACGTCGACTGAAGCGAGGTCCTTCAAGACCGCTCAGCTAGCTGTGAATGGTTACTGCTATTTACTTGCACATTTTATACAATTCATTCCCACGAAGGCTTCTTAACCGGACGAGCTGTATGAATTGGAAATAGGAATGGTTTCCCTTTCTTTGTTCTGCTCGATGATATATTTCCACTTAAACATTCTATGTGCGTACCTTGTATGAAATTGAGATGTTTTATACTGTAAGTAATAAATTCTTTTATCATAATAATATTATCATATCAAAAAGGATCCTTTTACGTAAGGTTTTCGTTTTAAGTTAACACATGGAAAGTTTCCTTGCAAATGTAGATATTATATTATATTGGATTAACCATTGCCCTCAATGTCTATTTTGTAGTATTTTGGTTAACTTGAATCATACTATAAGTAACGCGATAGGTGTTGAATCGCCTTATCATAATTACTCGAGCTTATTTCATTTCAGGCTATAAAAAGTAATTATATGATTCTTCCCGGGATCTCTTTATTTATTCAGAATTTCGAGGGACGTCTGGGGCCTAAGGCCTGAGGTAAAATACGCCTGGGGACGGCGTTGGGGCTTATTTTTAGAGCGGCCACAGATGGCGAAGGTCGTTCCTGTACACTGTACAGTATTCTACTTATTTATTTAACGCCGCCTACACATTGCGGCTGTCTCTCCATGCTACAATGAGAAATATAAAAAAGCATAACCGCTGTTACTAGGGTGGAACACGATGACATTTTTTAGTATATTTTTCCGGTTCGCGGTAAAGTGCTCCCGATTCATTGTTCTGACACATGTGTATTGAGCTGGAATGGAATATTCCCCAAAAATATTTGTATTTTCGTTATACTCGGTTGAAAGCAGGTTGGTGTTATTTTATGTAAATACAGACGCATAAAATAAAAATATCTCACGTGATACGATGGTTATGATCAGGGAAATTATGCTTTAGGTACGTGAGGCACGCGAATAAGTTTTGCATAACATATGAATAAAACAGTTTGTGAATCAAATTATCAAGTTATACTTATGTTATTTTTTTTAATTTTTTTTTTAATAACAATGAGAATCAAGTTGCTTTTTAGATTTTGATCGTTAGGTTGTTATGATACTTACACTTGTCTCACTCAAGATCTGTCTTTATTGCTATTTTGGCTTATATAGTAATTGTCGATTTCTCATAGAAATATAAATCTTTACTTCTTTGTGAGTAATACAAATAAAATCACAAAGTGCAAAGGTCTGTATTGTGTACAGAATACAATGAATGAAACGTTAGGCGTTTCAAAAGCATAGAAGCAACTTGTCATGATACTTTTTACCACCCGACTCACATGTCCCAATTAAATGTGTCACTGTCATCTATAATAATAAAAAAAAACTAAATAATAACAGTAATTTTTCGCACAGTATGATAAAGGATATTTAATACCAAATCAACACGATCCCGTTGTATAATTTTTTAGTCTTTGAAGTACCGATATTTATCATTTAATTTGTCTCAGTAATCCCAAAATCTCCTTAGGACGAGGAGCAGAGGACAGTTTTGCATAAACAGAGATTTATGCTGTACTTGTACGTCTGGTCTCTTCAATTGGCCGTTTGTCTGCCGTCAGCTACATGAACGTCGACGTCACATTGTGCTCAGAGATAGCAGTGAATGGCCGTTGCGAACCTCATCATAGAGTGAAACACAGTCACGATCTAATTCAGCGTGCCACCAACGTCTCACGGTGCTCAGGTGACGTGCTTCCCTTCCGAAAGCGTTATAATTTAAAGACGTGCAGTGCTATTTTGAGGAGAATGGAAACTTTCAATTGATAAAAATCCTTTTTTTTTATTCAAAATTTAATGTTCGGCCAGAAGTGCAAAAGCACATTCTGAGGAAAATCTGTCAGTATGTCGTAGGTACGTGATTCTCGTTGAGATTGGAATAAATGTGCGCATTAACGCGGTTATTCGACGTGATAAGTTTATTATCACAAAATAATAGGCACTGCAAGGTTATTGAACCAGGCTTGAGAAAAAAAGGTAAACAAATAACAAAGACGTTACGACGACGACTCTCGTTAGATAAGTGTAAAATAATAATGCCAGTAGGTATTACTCTCGATAAGAAAAAAAATCATTGAATCATTGAATGGGTTAATATATATATTTTTTTTTTTATTATTGATATGGTCACTATAAGATGTTGTAAGGTGAGATAATTACGTAACAATTTAAGACAGAAGGTCCCATAACTAGGGACTGAATAAATTAATAACCGGTTTGGATCTTACAACTTTTCACGACAGAACAAATGACTTGTGAAGACTTGGTATTTTTGACAAGTATTGTTGTTTTTATGGGATTATCAATTTTACATTTTGTATAAAGGTTAGATGAATAGCTGATAGCCAGCTGCCCGCGATTTCAGTATCAAATATCGGATTGACTCCGGCTTGCCTGTCCGCTTACACGTGGGTTTACAGTTACACCATATTTGGTTTAAAATTCGCTTAGTACACAACCACTAATTCGTTTTAGGTAAGTGCCCAACCATCTGTACATAGCCATTTCATTAGAGATTCTTCATCAGCCACACTACTCTCGTATGTTTGTATTCATAATGTCCAACAAGTCATTGGATTGCTTTGTGTATTGCAAATATAATTCAGAGAAATTTAATTTCGTTTGATATCTTATCAATTTTATAGTATACAATCCTTCAGCATGTTGCACTTGCTCTATAAAAAAACATTTATTATTATCTTTGCACTTAAAGTTTTTATCAGTATCTACCTACCCCCGGTCCCCTTAAGATACGTCGTACATTCTCATATGAGTTGCCTCTTTGTTTCTTTCTTTGTTATTTTCCAACTGCTCATATAATTATTTTTTATTATTTAATCAATATTAACGGTGAAAATCATGGTACCCGTAACTTTTCTAAATTGTAAAAGATAATGAAAAAAAAATCTGCAAACATTCGCATCCAATGAAGTTAAAATTTCGCATGTTATGCTCGGCGTTTCACAAGGGATGTCCTAAATGTTATGTCGATAAATCTATGGTAACTGCTTCCTGAAACTGCTTATTGGAATCATAAAGCGTATTAATACCGATTGTTATGTACGAATGTTCATCATTGACAATATAACTGGATTTATATTATGAAAACCAATGAGAACACAACAATCTAATACAGTAGTTCCCAAACTTATTTTTCTCGTGGACCACTTTCAAAATGTTACTAGTTTCGATGGACCCCCTGCTGCTACATTTCTACCACATTCTTAAAGTCGCCAAAAAATGAAAAAGTGTCGCTTCTGAGTTCTGTCCCTATATTCCGATAGGTAAAATAAAAACGAAAAATGGTACATTTTATAACACTTTATTTATTAAAAGAATAGAATTACAAGAAAAAATTAAAAAGGTAAGTCATAATTTTAATTAATGGGAAGGATGTATTTGGTGGAGTGTCAGCAAACGATCAATGTTTGGCTTTATTTTTGTGAGCAATAACCGCAAATCCCCCCGCTCTGTGATGTTTAATTTGCTCCTTTTTTTTGTTAAGAGATTTGAAACGGCACTAAAACTCCTTTCTACAAGGTATGACGAGGGAAAAGCTATTAAAAATTTCCTTGCGATTTCCCACAGTCCAGGATATTTTTCGGGTATTTCTGCTTGCAGCCAAAATGTTTGGTAGCCTTTTCTAAATTTCACCTTCAGCTCCTCATTGGTGCTTAGCTCGAGCAGCTCCTCTTGTAATACTACATTGGCCACTTCCGTTTCATCAAATGGATTTATGATCCATGGTGGTATATCCATTGTCAGCATATCTTCAAACCTGGTTTTGAAGTCAACATGCAGGGCACTTAAATGTTGACTGTAGGTATGGATATCCTCATCAATACATTCTACCTGTGACAAGTTTGGAAATTGAGAGAATTCGCGCCGACTAATGTTTTGCTTCATTAATTTCAATTTCCCAAGAAAAGCCGAAATTATCCCCTTTGTTTTTATTAAATTCAGGCTGTCCCCTTGTAACTGCAAGTTAATATCATTAAATTTTTTACACAAATCTGTCAAATACGCAATGTCTGTTTTGAATTTGATCAAGTTTTCTTTTAAATCTGGATCTCTGCTTTCTAGGAACTCTAATACGGAATCGAAAACAGAGTAAAATCTCGTTAAGCATGCACCTTTCGACAACCAGCGTACTTCAGTATGTAAGAGCAGTCGCTGGAAGTCTTCATCATTTTCGTCGCACAATTGAGCAAATAAACGCGTATTCAATGCATTGCTTCTGATTTTGTTGACAGCTTTTATTACAAAATTAAGAGATTGGTTCAACCTGTCACTTAAATGTTTTGCCACAAGATGTTGGCGGTGGATTACGCAATGAATAGCTGTAAGCCCTGGTATAATTCTTTTGAGATGAGTTATAAACCCACGATATCGCCCGACCATTGCAGGAGCTCCGTCTGTTGCCACTGAAATAATGTTTGTAAATGGAATCGATTTTTCCGTAAAAAAATTGCTCAGTACATTAAATATTGATTCGCCTTTAGTGTCAGTCTCCAAAGTTCTGGCAAATAGCAATTCTTCGTGAATTTCTTCCTCCATAATATATCGGACATATGTCAATAATAATGCTTCATTACCGGGTAACGTTGACTCGTCCAGTTGTATAGAAAAATGAGTTTTTTGCAGATGATTGCACAAAAAACATTCGATATCAGAGCTCATTTCATCAATGCGTCTTTGTACAGTATTGTTACTTAATGGAATTCTTTTTAGTACGTCAAATGGAGATTTGTGCAAAACAGTTTTTAAGACTTCTTCAACAGCGGGTAAAATTAATTGTTCTCCGATAGTGTGCGGTTTTCCACATTTTGCTATAAGTAATGAGATATTGTAAGATGCCCGCAAGCCATCATCGTTACTTTGAGCTGTTGAAGCGAACATACTGTGCATGGTGGGTCTCTTTTCATATTTTTCCTTCAATGTTTGAAAATATTTTAAATCTTTACCTATTTTATCAGTATGACACCTTTTTAGATGATCTTCGAGCTTTGATGGTTTCATAGAGTCATTGCTCAAAACTTTGTTGCATAATAGACACATGGGCAATTGTTTGTCTGCCTCTGATGGAACAAAACCATATTTCAAATAATCGACACTATATTGTCGACATTTTTTCTTTGCTGTAGCCATGTTTCGTGTCAGTTAACTTACCTGAAAAAAAAAATGTTTTTGTAACCAAGTTTTTTTCTGAATATAGGTATCACACCGCAGCCTTTGTCAGCACGCGGGAATAGAATTACGGCTTGTGAAGGGACCAACTAATAAACCGCTAAGACAAATACAGACGTATCAATTTTAAAGTACAGTAGAAACTTGTTTATCCGGCCCTCAGTTATACGGATTCGCGATTATCCGGACTACCAACCGCGACCAATTTATATGTACCTACAAGTCGAATTTATGCAAGCATGTACGTGTCGGAACTTGCATATTCCGCCCGCGCCGTGTGGGATCGCTACCCCGCGCGTTTCGTTATTGTATTAGTTCGTTTGCAATTGTGACCATCTCATGATGTAGCATTTTATGCTCTGGAAACAGCTCTCAAGTGGTTTGAAAAACAAACAGAGAGTGATACTGTGAGTTTACTACAACTGAAACGAATTCGTGATATAGCAGCAATGTAGAGAAAAAGTTGCTTACGTTAAATGACAATTACCAAATATTTTAAACCAAATTAAACTTATTACCTACTTATTTCATGATTACCAAATGCAAATTACCAAATACATACCTATTGTAAACAAATTATTCGTACATACATACCTAAATATTTTATTTCATGATTAATGCTGCAGTTTAGTATTATGTATGTAATCTATGAAAATATACATACATAAGTAAGTGTTAATTTCTTCATAAACATTGATTTTCGTTGATATCTATGTATTTGTTATTTTTAATAAACACAACATTATTCTTCATACATTCGATTATCCGGATTTTCGATTATCCGAATGCCTATCGACAACAATTAGTCCGGTTAATCGAGTTTCTACTGCACCTAATTTACCACTAATTTTTAATACTACAAAAAAAAACTCAGTATCGAATGCTGATCAAATTTGTGTAGGAAAAAATAAAAGTCGAAATCCCAAAATTGACCATAAAAACCATAACTAACATCAAATCAATGAGTTCACGCTTAATTGCTCTGCAATATTGCTTATTCGGCCTTTTTAGAGAGGCAGTGCTTCTCTCGTGAAAAAACAATTGAATAAAACGTGCTGTGTTTGTCTTCAAATCGAAAGAGGACAATTAAAATATCCGTAAGTTACTAAGTCACCTATCTATACAAGCAGTTGTGATCAACTGACTAGTACACGTAAACAAAATACTTAATTACTATAACAAAAAAAAAAGGTAAGTACTTACTTTTCTTCGGCACTAGCAATCACTGATATGACGTTTCTCACACCTTTTTTTCGAAATTCCGGAAACAAATGAATGAGTTTGCCTTTGGCATCAAGTATTTATAGTGGTGATCAAATTCATGTCTGAACAAGTTTAAGCATTGTCGGGCGGATAGCGCTTTGCAAGTCTGTACACGAAATTGTACGTAATATCATACGCAAGTTTAGACAAGTAACAGTCGCTTGCCTTATTAAAATATTATCTGCTTAGTTAGGTACTTAAAATAATGTAGGTAGGCCCTTATAAAAACTATGCTTGCTCTTTACTATTGACGGCCACTTTGGTTCAGTGGTAGTGGACGCTGCCTCTGAACCAAGAGGTCGCGGGTTCGAATCCCGCGGGGTAGGTACAAACATTTGTGTGCATGAACATGTTTGTTTGTATCTGTCTACTAGGTGTTTTCTATATACAGGGTGTATCGTAAATCGTTTAAAACCTCTTGGCCACGTGGTCTATAGGTCACCCTGAACAATGTTTGTTCTACGACTTATCCAATACAGACATTAAATTTTTCGACTTCCCATACAAACCTCGATCAGCTGTTTGGTCATTTTGTTAAAAAAAGTATTTAAGTATGTTTATCGGTTGTCTAGTACCCATAGTACACAAGCTCTGCTTAGTTTGGGACTAGTGGCTATGTGTGAATAATGTCCAAGAAAAGCAGATAAATTTTCGTGGACCCCCATTAGCATCTTATGGACCCCCATTTTTTGTTCACGCCTACGTAGACCCCCAGCAAGTCTCCCGTGGACCCCTGGGGGTCCACCTGGACCACTTTGGGAATCACTGATCTAATACATCTAATTGCAATATGATGTCCAAAGTCCATTATTAGACAAGTTACCGAAGAGAAATATACA
Source organism: Eilema sororculum (assembly GCA_914829495.1). Classification (NCBI taxonomy): domain Eukaryota; kingdom Metazoa; phylum Arthropoda; class Insecta; order Lepidoptera; family Erebidae; genus Eilema; species Eilema sororculum. Next base: position 7,622,045 of record OU618533.1, read on the forward strand.
TTCCTGTCACATACTTAATATTACTAAGCGAGTTACGATTGTAGTAAGCTAAGCTATGTTATTGTAATTAACAATATTCGGGTGCGTGTAGTGTGGCCAGGGTGGGGCGTTGCGTGTTTGGCTTTCATTAGACAGGAGCCCGAGGCCCGCACCCAGCAAATATAGTCCTGTCATATCGGTTGGTTTACTTACTATCTATTATATCGAGGAATTCTGATGGATATTGTGTTTTTGTTCTGTTGCTTTTGGTAAAATTCATAAATGGAAGTAAGGTGTATTGTTGAATGCGCGAGAGCACGTTAAGTAGATACACTACCTAACTTTGGCATAATAAAAGAGGGCATTAAGCAAGGATCAGGTCAAGAAGAGAATTAGTGCTCGAAAAGTTATTTTAATTGTGTTCTTCTGTGAAGATTTTTTATCTTGTCATATTGATTCTCGTTTTCCTAATGTGTTGCTACATGGATTGCGTTCTCGAAGGCGCTCTTGAGTTCCTAGTTCTAGGAAGTGAAAATCAACTAGTAACTAATGCCAATCCCAAGCACATGTGATTTGCTTTTCAGGGTGTACATGTATTGTAAATAAATTAAACCTTCACGTCATGAAGAAAAAAACTGAATATACTTGTAGGATATTTCTCTTGGACTATTTTCGTATAATATAAATCAAACTACGTATATCCAATTATATTTTAGCTCACTTACCTAACCTTATGTTGACTCCATATATAGAGTCATTCCTAATAAACCATCGTATGAGACGACAGACTCATTATTTCATGTTTTTCATAACCAAGGCCAAGCGTATGCTACCTACCTGATAATAAATAGGTAAATAGAGTCAGTATTGACACACCAAAATCTTTCGAAAAGAATGTTAAGTAGTCAGTTCCTGTCCTGAGATTCTGTGACATTGGTACGAGCCGTACTGGAAAAAACATAATAACTGTTAGATCGATGCTGACCCTTATTTTTGAGAGGGAACACGTTTAGTACCGAGCTCATTCTTAAAACATTAACGACGCCAACGCTAAAACTGATCAAAAACTAGTAGATACCTAATTGTCCAATCACCTTACTGTACTCGGGAGCTAAGGTTTTCATTTACTGATTAATTGTAGTTAAGTTTATGATAAAAAGAGCTAGAAAGCCCCTATTGGTGAAGAGAACATAAACTCAGCAGTTAACCCGCTCAAGTTTCTTTGTTCACAGTTCGAGTATGGCTTTGCTCGAGCTACTCATTCAAACTTCTTACAAAGGTACCAGAATATAAACATTCGACAAGTCAGTTATGTACTGCTTATTGCATTGTACTAAGTTAGTTCCGTAACAGTAAATGGTAGATATTGCTGGAATAAATGAAGAGTACAGGCAAAGAACAGTGAATGTCCTAATGAATAGATTTTGAGAAAAACGCATTTAAAAGTTTAGAAGTATATTTTTTTATTGAGATCGGCGTCAAAGTCGCAACTTTTGCTTTGGACAATCCTTCTTCTTTACTGGTATGTCATGCACATTCCTGGTTCTTTTCGCATCGGCCATAAACAAAAACGCCTTCTTGGCGCCATGTGTTTACTTTTTTGAGAGTTAGAGATTGGAAATTAAACTACCATAGACAAAGATTTGTTTTCAATGACACACTTTTAGATTTTTTCTATAGGTCCTATAGAAAAAATCAAAAACTGTGACATTCCCTGTTCTTTGCCTGTACCCCTCAAATTCATATTTTCTTTAAAACATTTATTTAAAAAAACAAGAAACAGTAAAGTTATTACTTTTCTGGTTTTCCTAAATAATATTTCTCCTCGAATAAAATTTCACAGCAACAGTCTTCATAAATAACAATTTGCTTTTATTGCAGTGATGGTAACAAGTGACGGTGTCGTGACTTGAGTCAGCGTTTTGTCGCCACTCCCCTCGCCCCCATCCACCAAGCACCTTCGGGGGACGTTATCAAATTATACTTTTACACAAACGTTAGACGTTTACTTGGAATATTAATTTGGGGATATATTCATACCACTATCATTATTAAATTCACTCTAATAATAGCCTTAAATGAATGAAAACTGTTATTAGAAAAAATTAATATCATTTTCTTCTCTTCAGTCTTCACCTTTTAATGTTGTTTTGTAGAAAATGTGCAATCTATAAAAAAAAAACACTTTGACCGAGAGATCAAAAATGAAATATTTTAAACTCTTTCAAAATATTTGACTAACAGGAAGATGTTTATAGGTTCTAGAAATTCATATATGCGTTTCTCTTTCGTTTCTCGTGGTTGGCAGAAACAACAGCTCGTGATTTGAATATTTATCCTTGCACACACGACCTTCATTTACATTTTCTGTCATTAAACCTATGGAAGCAGGTTTTAGGTAATTTTTAGCTACTCGTCGTTCAATGTAATTTAAGGTACCAGACATTAATTTATAAAATTACTGTTATATCGCCACAACCCAGATTGACTGCAAAAAGAAACTGTTGTCCAAAATGATAACCTAACTGCGTTTATTTTAGCACGCCAGCATGTGATTGGTGCAAGAGGGTTAAATTGCAAATTGGGTTAGGGTCTCTTCTCTAGAAATTGCAAATTGGGTTAGGGTCTCTTCTCTGGTACACCAGACACGTATCTACCGTAGGGATAAGACACGCAATGTAATTTCTCAATGAACATACAGTTTGTCTTATTTATATGTACCTATGTATATTACGTATATATATATTTATTTGTCTGTTGTCGAAATCTTGGAAGCTGAGCTGTTGTCGAAATCTCTGAAGTATATTTCTGTAAATATATCAATATTATAACAATATTTATACGATAGAAGTACTGGTTAATTTTAGTTCATTTTGCTTTATGCGTAGTTTATTCCTAGCACAATGATACTGTGGCGGTATGCTAAATAGTGTTTATTTTCTTTTATCCGCTAGTTCAGGTCAATGGTCATGATTACAACCCATCTTTATTAACCGAACATTAAACCATAGAATGACTAATATTCTACGCATTCGCGATGACCTCGGCATGGCCTTTCAATAGAATCGTTCATTCATGCCGTAAACCCAACCTTCGCTCCAATTTAGGCAATTTAGCATACTTATTCGATTTTTGTTGCCGAATCCATTATGAAAGACAAGCCTGTTTCATAATTTCATAGGCAGTAAAACAATAAAAATTGTTATTATATTCGTTTTCTTTTCATTACTTACCAAAATCGCGGGTAGCGAATTTTTTATATACTCCTTCATATCCTAATATGTGTGTGTAGCAAAAAGCGTATTAGCGCCCACATTTTACTACCTGTTTTCAGTCCCACGCTATAAGACGCTTTTTTGGACTTCAGGCTACTTTTGAGTACGTAATTGCTAAAAGAGAAAGCCCAGCATTATGCCAGACCCGAAAATCCAAACCAATGGAGGTCCCAGATTAGTTTTTTTTCAGGTCCAGCATTACAATGCATTGCAATTCACTCGCTGCAGCTGTACCACCGAGTTAGTCAATATCATAATCAATAGGCTTGGGGGTCCGGCCCTGACGACTTGGCCACTGTTAGGTATACCACACTTACGTTGTATTTCATTAGAGAAAATAAGAAATTGCATTCAAGTCGTGGACAATAAAAACTTAAGTGTGTTCTCTGTTTTATTCAATGAATTCAATTGAGTAATACGTGAAAACCCAGTTAAGCTGAACGAATTTTCACTGGCGAAATGGCCATGACCCAGTATCTGCTATTACTGACATATTCAAAGACAAAGTCACAAGTAAAAGTTTATGCCTACCTACATTATACAACTGTATTTACGTAGATTTATATGCCTCTACGTAAATCTCTTTCTAAGCCAAGCGTTGAATATTTGAATACTCTTTGATCCCGAGGCTCTGAAACGCCGTAAGTATTCTGATGTAGAAAATATTGGCTTACATTCCTTTATGTATAGAAATCTTAACAGGAGTTAAGCGATCTGTAAACTAAAACCTATGTGATTTAAATAATAGAAGAATTGTCGATACAATTTATCAAAAGTGCAAAATCACCCTTCGGCTTCAAGGACCCACTAAACAGACCCACCGGTGGGTCTCAGAATACTGACATGTCTCCAGGGGCCCACTAGTGGGTCCACTGAGATTTTATTATCTTTGAAGACCCACTAATAACCCCTTCGTTGTCAAGGTTCATAAAGCAGACCCACCGGTGGGTCTCAGAATACTGACATGTCTCCCAGGGCCCACTAACGGGTAGGCTACATTGATTTTTTAATTTTATGTCTCCTAATACCCACCATGAAGTTAAATGTAAGAAAAAATAATCACACTAGATGCTTGAGATCATCGGAAAATTTGAAAATTTTCAATCCCTGCATATTTCACGAGGTTTCGAGATAAATTAATTGTATACAATACAAGCTGCATGCTTGTGGAATACGCTACTACTCGTAGAATCAGTTAAACGGGCTCAGACGCTCTCAACGTTTAAAACATTACATAAGGAACACTATTTGTCTCTTTGTTATTAGTATTAAGGAATATACGAGCATGTAAGTTGTTTATTGTTTTATATAAAAAAAATTGTATTATATGTACGTAGGTGTATAATATGTTCTTGAGATGTAATTATTAATATATATGTATTATATTGATAATGTTTTACGGATACAACATGACAATGACAAACACGATAATTATATCATTTTCAATTATTCTCATCCGACCAGTACTAATTTAAGAAGGTTATACGCTATTTTCATTAATGGGTCTTCAAAGATAATAAAATCTCAGTGGACCTACTAGTGGGCCTTTGGAGACATATCAGTATTCTGAGACCCACCAGTGGGTCTGCTGTAAGAACCTTGACAATGAAGGGGTCATTAGTGGGTCTTCGAAGATAATAAAATCTGTGTAGACCCACTAGTGGGCCCTTGGAGACATGTCAGTATTCTGAAACCCACCGGTGGGTCTGCTTAGTGGGTCCTTGAAGCCGAAGCGCAAAATCAGAAGAGAGTATAACATACAACCTATTGTCTCTTTTGTGATACTAGGCTAAAAATACTTATGATTGTGAAGAATGTACATGCTTTTTATGCAGAATGTATTGTTTCATTATTGAATATGAAATTGTATTCTCTTCAGATTAATATTAACCAACACCTTGTTTTGATATGTACAATTTTTTTTACAACCGTTGGTACCAAAATATCAGTATCTTATACTATGACTTGTGTAACGATAAGGTAGCGTAATAAATAGTTAACAGTATCAACATAGTGACGTCTCCGGCGAGGTCGGTGCGCTCGAATCGATACTAGTGAACTCTGTAGGCACGTCACTAGTGTTTACGTACCGTCTCTAAGGCGACCGTTTCGATTCGTTAATGATGCGAACTAACATTGGTGCTAGACAAGTGTTTGTCTATATACAGAGCGCGCCAGTTTAAATGGGAAACTTAGTGTCTTCTATTGGAGTATTGTCCTCGTATGTGATCATTTGTTTAAATACTAAAGCTGCCATTTATTTGAACGTGCTCTTCTATAGAACTATCTGCTTAATCTAAACACCATTCTCGATAGCATTCAAAGCTTGAACTTTCGGCTCTCGTGCCTAATTGTCCCAGCCTCTGGAGGAAAACCTGCAGCACATTCTCGTTTGTAGTAGGTGTACTTACCAGTTTGCTGGATGAATCTAACAATATATCTACAATAGTCTATTCCCTCCTATTTCTAATCATGTTTCAATTTCAATAAGTGTAATTTAATAATATTTTCTTTTTTGTTCCAGGTAACTACGCACCGGTTACGCTCGAAGCCTCTCGACGCTATTGAGTAACAGTATACTGTTAATTAGGCTGCGTTAAGTAACGAGATTATTTTAAATATACGTTATATTATTTTATATTACAAAATCTAATATTAAAACTGAGCAAATACTGAGATTCAAGCTCATAAATTAAAGTTCTTGAAGGAATCCTCTGCCCTTTTTTTATTTATTTTCTTATGTTTTTTCTTATCCCCTTGCTTTTTAACCTTTAAATCGACAAAACGATAGGCAAAGGTGTATTAAACCATTTTTTAACCTAGTGGTGGTAATAGATAAAACATTGGATTTTATGTGGTTTCGGTCAAAGCTCACCCCTACTAACACGCGATTTAAATCCAAACCTTTAAAAAAAGTGCGAAATCTTACTCGGAAATTCCAAATAGAAAACCCAAATAATACACTACTTGGCTGATTCGTAATTCTATTTCTGAACCTCATACACAACAATCTTGGTTCATTTTGGTTGAAATGTAGTATAATATACCAGCAGCAATTTTATTCAATACGATTCTATCAGTTTCATGTCAAATTACCTATTATGGAAATAAATCTTGGGTCGAGTCGCGAATCGATTTCAAACTGACACAGACATTCTATTAATAGGACTTCACCTAGTTTATCTGGTCGTGGATAGTGGAAGTCTTCAAAAATTAGTAGTAAACCCTTCGAATTGGGGGAATTTCTTAAAAAATAATCTTGAATCGAACATTCCATTCCAAAGGCATATATGAATATAGATAGGATACATATTGATAATGATTTATACCAGTAGGGACAGGGTATATAGAATTAGTATTCGTTCAACGTACCTACCCAACGAGGGGCGAGGTGTCAAGTTTGGATAAAAAAGTTCCCCCTGAGACGTTCGCAAGGTATTAAGAATGTCATCTGTTGCTTTTCCAATGTATAAACATTTCTAGGTCTTTTTTGGGGAAGGTTGTAATTATTTTCGTATATTTGACTCATCATATATACCTAGTCTTTGTATATTCATAAGCTGGGCTGACGACCTGAAAAATAGATGCATGTGGAAAACGAAAGCAAATACGCTATGGAGCAAATTTGATAGCTAAATGGAAATAAGGACTTCACAATGTGCATAAATCCATAAAATCAATAAGTTTTGGTTAATCGAAGATTGGGATCGTTTACACATTCTCAAAAGTGAGCTTGTTCGTTGCTCATCACCATTATCCCAGCGATAATCCTGTTTGCTTCCAAAGTTACCTTGCAAATCTGGCTGTAAATCTAGAAGCATTAAACTTGCCGAAGTGTTACTATGTGGATACGTATTGCCGAACAAATCTGGGCCTATTTGTTCTGAATAGATAGTATGCTACAACGGGGCCCCTTCTTGTGTAATGAAATTTTTCGAGATTTCGTCTGTTTAAGGACGAGGACGGCGAATTTTCCGGGCCATTGTCTTTTGCGGTACATTGCTTTCTGCGGGGAATTATTCCTTCGGAGAAAGTTTTGTTCAGATATTTTGTTCACTCTGTGGGTGTTGCCGAGAGATCCTTCTATGAAGATGTTCTCTTCAACTTTGGAGTTGTTCATGAAGATACGATCAATAAAGTTACGTAAATAAAGATAAAAGCCAAAAGGCAATGAACAAAGTCACAGTTAAGATTAAGTGTGAGTCTGAATAAATGTCACAAAATTAATTCTATTTTCTGAAATAAAAATATCATATGAAAGGAATTAACAATTTCACAAGTACAACTTGCATGGTGGGTGGAGGGGTAATCGTGAATTTACCCCTCCACCCACCAGTGGGAAACTCCAGTGGGTGGCCGAGTTGGGACCGAAGAGATGCAATGGAACCCAAAATGTGTAATATACTTCCAAACGATTTTACTATTGAAGCTGTGACCAAAACTTTTTTACGAAACGACTATACAATCTGTATGTAATAAGTTTTAGAGATTTTAAGCATATTTTCGTTAGTTTTGACACAACAGAATTAGCATCAATATCCATCTTTCATTTAATAGAGAACTGGGTAACTGTGAAATCTAAAGTAGAACTCAACCAAACATGCCTATTAGGGAAACATTACACCAATGGTAGAGGATTCTCCTGTTATTAATTAAGTAGTTTTACGATGTAAGTATCATATTAAAGTAATAAAGTGTTGTACAGAGCATATAATAAAGTGGACACTAAAACGGTTATACGTCTGTGATGTTATGTTATCGAATGAGGGCTACAAGCAATTTTCAGTTCAAGCATAAACATTTCTGGAGTTTTACATATAAGAATATGTACATATACTTACCTAAGTTTTATGTATTGTTTATTGAAAAGAGAGAGATTTTAAGAGAACGGGCACTGCGACATTCCAATTTTGCTCTAGAGCCAAACTGGCAGATATCGATTAACGTCTTATTAAATTTCCTTTTTTCGTATTATTATGGTCAAGCTTTTAATTTATACGTTTATATTCTAAAATTCACCACCTGCATTTTGTTTATAATCATCGTTTTATACAGCAGACCGATGTGAGCGTTATCGTATTCCGTGTCTCGCGACAATGCGTATCCGCCATTTCTGATAAGGAATATGAATGTCACGTAATTTACACTAATGACGGCGTTTATGTGCAAGCTATTATGAAGTTTAAAAGGGAATCGTATCAACTAGGGTGAATTTCCGTGCGTATAAACGTGTCCAATATAATTCAGCAGCAGATTCTTCAGTGTATATCCAATCCATGTAAGCGAAAACAAAGGGTTCAATTAAACAATTTGTGATGATAAAACCAGTATAAATTGTGTAAATCTTTGTCAAACCAGTGTATTAAAAAAAACAATGTTCCTCCAAAAATATCGTAGAATTCTTATTTAATTATAATCTACCTTTTAGTTTGGTGAAATTTTGAAGCAATTAGTATGCTACATTATAACGTTTACCCAAGCTACGATATATACCTTTTATACCTGTTTCATGTTAGTTAATACGTGTGCTCTCCTACCGCCTTATGAAACCTTAGTCCTACCTAGACATTTTGATAATATTAGATTTCCTGAAGTTTTGAACAGGCTATTATGGTAACTTCTGTCGTATATTCCTTCATAATGGCACATTTTGTGGAGCATTACTGGTTCAAAATGTGCAGATTTAATATGCTTCGCATGCTGAACTTTTAGAGGTATGCGAATGTTATTTTAAACATTTTCTGTAGCATTTTTTTATCTATATAAATTAGATTAAGACAATTCTGGACGGGAACCTAGAAAAGGCGTTGAAGACGTATTTAGATAAAAATTTTAACAATTCCAGAACTAGTCCAAAAAGGGTTGGCAGGTATTCTATTGGGTGGTACCTACTCTCGAAGGGTTACATAGCTTACATTCCTCCTTAAATGCTGAATTTTTATTAAACCTATTTCTATAAAAAGATGTAATAATAGGTCTGTAAGGTGCAAAAATAGAACAGCAACATGTCTCAGCAACAGATTTTAGTTTTCAATTATTAAATTCATAAGGAAGGCATTGTCCAGGCAGACATTTGATACAAACTTTCTGTTTTGAAAATCGACCCTGGGAGTGAGAGTTCTCACCCTCGCCACCCTGCTCACAGCAATGGTCCGCTGCGCGGACGCGTGGGCGGCCGGCGGCGTCTCCTTCAGCGAGCAGGTAATGGTCGTGAAGGAGACGGCGGAACGGGAGAAGCGGCGCGAGCGAGAGAGACTCGCGGATCGCGCGCGCGCGCGGGCAACTCGGGCGTCGGAGGGCACTGACTGACCTCCGTCCCCCATGAGCGCGGGCCTGGGGGTGACGGGTGGAGCCGCCTGTCACCACAGCAGAAGCAGGCCACGGCTCCCCATTCCGGGGGCGAGTTGGGGACACCGTTGTCCCCCCTCCTGAGGAGGGCCAGACCGTAAGGGATGGCCCTGGGTCAGCCGGGGTGCGAGGGATATGTCGATGACAACCTCACCTCCGGCCTAGCACCAAGACCCACAGTCGGCGTGCGGTTTTAGTCGGTTCGAGTCCGACATAACCTCCCCTACCGGCTCCGGCAGGGGGGTATCCGAGGGGAATTCGGCACGAAAAAAAAAAAGAGATTAGCGGGTTGTTCATTAGTAACGTTGGATTTCAATAAATGTTACAAAGATCAGCTCAATGAAAAATTTGTATGTATTATGTATGAAACACAACTTCAAGTATGTTTTGTTCAGTTGTGACTAGTATTGGTTGCATAAGTGTATTCTTACCAAAATTGCTTTGAATTCTCGCAGGAGGCGTTCTGAAAATGTTATTTGCTAAACTTTGAAGGAACCGGTTAACTATCTACAAAGAAAATGCAGCGTTATTTAAGTTATAGGTACCTACTACTGTTCTGAATTTTAAAATAACCTGCAAAAGTAATATCTTGAGTTTGAATCCTTTTAATAAACAGAAGCAGAAGATTATTACGTTTTCTATTAAGATTTACTGAGTCTTTATTGTTGGGGTTTGCCCGGAGATGGGGAGATAACCAGCTTATAAAACTGATAAGGGTGGGTAGCGAATGATGGAACGACATTTAATTGTGCTCTGGCAGCATATATTTTTTTATTCAATATCTGTTTGACATCTAGGATGTTTGTATTTTGACGATGGACGGATGCTTTTCATGATGAGGGTTAAACAACATGATAGATTGATATTACGACTCGTTCTAATTCAAAACGAAGTCCACTCACAACTTGTTAGTATAGAAACCAGTGCCCCGAAACTCTGACATATGACCAATGACGTCATACAGGACAAGCACGTGACAAGAGCTCAAAAATTAATGTCAGTAACAGTTAGCCCGAATGGTATTCAAAATCTTGACAGCATTATTGTATCAACCGAGCGATAGCTGTGGGACATTTTCTCTCTTCCTTCCACTTCCATCTTGCTCTTATATTTTATTTTCGTGCTGAAATCCCCACGGATACCCCCCTGCCGGAGCCGGAAGGGGAGGTTATGTCGGACTCGAACCGACTAAAACCGCACGCCGACTATGAGTCGTGGTGCTAGGTCGGAGGTCGAGGTTGCCATCGACATATCCCTCGCACCCCGGCTGACCCAGGGCCATCCCTTACGGCCTAGCCCTCCTTATATTCAGTGGGATCAGCCCTAGTTTTATACTTTGACCCAATTACAAACCTATGCATGTATAAAGTTAAGTCGCGTAACTTATTTCAAATATTTTGATTACCTACATTTCAAATAACAGCTATGAAGACTGCAATATTATGCAACCACCTGGTCATATAGAGGTTACTTCAGAATGAACATCGCGAGATGTGATGTTGAAATTGCTAATCTATGAAGATTTATCTTAATCATCTAACCAACTGGACTAAATGTAAACACCTAAAATACATGTTTCACTTTTAATTCGTTTTACGTAATTTTCTTTTGGATTTCGGCAATGAAAATCGTCAAACCGTAATACAAATACCTGAAAGTTTGACAGTGTTTGTATAACTATTGTGCTATATTATATTTTAAAAAAATCTGCGTCTCGATTACTTTTTTACAAAGACGGTAAGTATGGAACCCTTCCGTGTTTCAATAGTATAAAGAGGCCACACGTTCGGTATTTAAAAAAAATCGCGTGATTATGAAACACCCGGGAACGTGAGCGACGAATTGGAAAATGAATGCAAATTCACAGTCACGAGCTATTTATCCCCTTAATTTTAATGGTGTATCGTGCCGATCGTCTGCCCCCATTTATGATTGGGCCCATTATACGGCAGTAATTGGGTATCGTCATGACGTCGTCTTTTGACTTCAATCGTCTATCATTTTACTGTCGTTTCTTTTTACATAATCAGTTTGTGTAAGGCTAATAACTTTACTGCTTCGTGTATAGATTCGTTTTCCCTATTGGGGTAGGCACAAAAACATCTTTCTACTTGCTATGACATGATCATAGCAAGTAGAATGATGTTTTTGTGCATTTGCGGTTCGAATCGATTGATAGATGTGACACATCGCCTGTACAATCTGTCGTTAGACAAATCGAGATTCAGGCTGAGTGTCATTCTAGAATACTGACCTAAGTTTGTATAACTCAGTTCAAAGTTTTATTCTATATACGGGTGCAATTGCACGACTTACGGACTATAACGGAATTAAATTGCAATCGATGCGTATGTTTGAGTATTTATCCCGTTTGATCGTATAAGCCTCAGATTATCGTACGAAAGAAAAAATAATATCATTCATATGATGAATAGATGCTTTACGTCCTATTTTAGCCGTAAAAGGCTCTTAATCTACATTTAAATTACTATAATTACTAAAGATAAACACGTTTGTACCGCGGTCTGTACTTGTGTGCTTAGGGACAGGCCGACTTTCTCGTGGCCCACGGCCCTTCATCTTTTATAAAGGTCCCCGTACGGCCCGAAATTAGTCGTAATTTAACGAAAGTTATTACTCTAATTTAAATGTCGGTTTATTATATTAATTAGCACATTAAACACTATCTGTTTCCTGCGGTTCTACCTGCATGAAATCTCATAATCGCGGCAAGTTGCTATTTTCGCGATCATGAGAGAGATAATCTCATGAGAGTCTGCCTCGCAGTCTAGGCGTGAAAAGACAATACACTGACCTACAATGAAGGACAAAAAAAATTAGTGCTATCATTTTCATACTGGTTATCAGGATTATTGTATATGACATACTAGCAGTAAAGATAAGCTGTCATACAATCAAACCGTTTTATGAAATTCCATTCACGCAAATGCCGTTTATTAACAAAATTACGCAAATTGTTCAAACCGCCAATATGTGTGTAGTCGAATGAATATGATTGGACATTCCCCTACCGCAACCTATCTAGTTTCCGCTTTCATTAATTACGATGTAACGGTCTTTGTTAAAAGGACGTTGTGATCATTCTGAATTTTCAAATATTATCTACCATGTTTCTTTTTTTGACGATATTGTTTGATTATACTCGTATTGTTATTAAAAATGTGAACAGGGCTGGACGTATGGATAGATATTTGTCACTGTTTCTATTTCGTAAGAAAAACATGGAGCTTGTCGCATAAATTTTCCACACGCGGTCGAGACGCCGAGCAGCTGATATGCCTAAAAAGTTCGATTTGTACTTAGCTGTTGTTATATTACGATTTACATAGTTAAATCTCGGAAAATATTTGAAACAGACTTAATCATAACATATTTAATCTTTTCATGTTATCTGTTTACATTTCTTGAAAATGGTGACAAATTAACTTGTTATAAATCAACTCTTTATCGTAGAAATGAAACACGGACACACTGATTCGAACGGATTTACTATTAAACGGACACTCTTAAATAAATTTCGGTAGAAATGAATTGAAAGATTCTTGATACTAGTGCTAAACCTACAAATTAGTAGGTACGTACTGATTGATGAACGAGACCCTGGCGCAGGGTTTCTTTAAGTTGAAGGTACTCCCTTAATAACCATGTAAACCATATCACGCTAGGTATAAATAAATAAATATTCCACAACATTCTACACAACGCTATCTAGACCCATGGTAAGCATAGCTTAACTAGCTTGTGTTATGGAATCTAGAATGCGAATAAACATACATAGTTACTTTTTTTTTGTAAATACATAGATACTATACATAGAAACACCCAGACCAATGCATATTTGCACTGAGCGGGAATCGAACCCGCGCCTCCTGCGTAGCAGTCGCGTTCTCTGCCACCACGCCACGGAGGCTGTCATTAGAAGGCTCCAAAGTACAAGATTTGGATGCAACCAGGATTGGTGCACAGCTGACGATAATGTTGGGTTGATGGAATCCAAACCTGTAGAAATGTGAGATCCTGGAATTAAAAGAAATGTTGCAAATACTGTTCTCCTAATTCTCCTAATTATACACTCACCTTCATCAGTACCTAGTAGCAACTAATTACAAACTCAACAAAGTAAGTATATTTCCATTATGTCGTCATACATACGGCCCCGACAATAACAAAGCTTGTATTACCCGTTATGAAATGTTACATTTTTCCATAAAAGCCAGTATTATAGTAACGAGGTCGTTCTATTTAAAACCAGCTAAGGGTCATATGTTGAAACGACAAAGAACAAAGAGACTGATTATGACTACTAGATTTTAGACTACAGGGACCATCCAATTTATAGTGGTCTATCAGTGGTTTTTAATACTAGAAGATGTCACTGTTGTGGAAAGGAATGAAGGCGGAAACGAATTTAAAGGAAGCCCAGAACGAAAAGAAACAAAAAAGAATTGGAGAAGGAGAACGGAAATGAAAGAAAATAGCAGAAAAAGAAAAGATGGAATTTCCTATAGATACGGAAATGAGTGTTCAAGAGGTTTAAACTTCAAAAAAAGTTAAAGTTAAAAAAGTAAAAATTCGAATTGTTTGGTGCACTAGTTAACGGTAGCGAGTAGTGGATTGGATTTGCACAAAGTTTCGTGCTCGGATTTTTACAAAATTTTACCGAACCCTGCATTATTAGATGTCTAATGTGCTTTCATTTATATCAAGAAATATTCACTTTCTATGCCTTTCTTATCTGGACTAGGCAGGTGCTGTCCCAAATACTTTATGAGTTAACTCTGCCGTCATAAAACCATTCAGATCCACCTGTCTTTTCTACAGAGATTATTAATAAATATCCGTGGCCATTCCCTCCTTTAGATTACTTGGGTGTGTACTGTGTAGTATGATTGAGTGTATCATAAATATAAACAAGTTTGTTTAGCAGCAAAGTTATTGTCAAATGAGTTTGACCCCAGCGAATTATTATAAACACGCAGAACTTGACGTGTTGTGATACATTGTTATCAATGATGTCAGCGTTTGTGTGAGTAAAATGTTATCGCACTAAGTTGACTCATCGTGTGTTTTTCTTTTATGAAATATAGTACAGTTTGTAACACACATAACCATAATAGTCAGGATCGGCCCAACTAACTACATGCGGCTGTTTGGCGTACGTAAAAAAGGCAGGTACAACTTATTGATCTGTTAGTAATGCTGTTTAGTTGGTTAAACAATGTAGCAGAATGACGGCTACACCACATTGGGTCATCCTTTGAAAAAACCAATTCAATTTGAGGAATTACATACCTACCTACGTTTTTTTCGAAACTTCAAGTTAGTAGCATATTCACTATTCACTTGTCACTTGTCACCGTCATGTCGGCTCCGTTTCAACGCGAACCTAGTTGAAGCGCGCCGAGCCACCGGGGCGCCGCCCTGTGACGTCATCGCCTCGCCCGAACTCTTAATAAAGGGTAAATACGACCCTCGTGTCATGTTTACCTTACGACCTACTCGCCACACTAATATTTGACGCCTACCATGGATTTAATTGCCTCAATTGTCCTTTTTTGGTCGCGTATCACGTAGCAGTTACTGTGCTGGTTGCCGAACAACCTCCTTGATTTTGGCGGGGCCATGATGTCACGCATGATGTGGTGGTATGACGAACATGAAGTCCAGATTTGGACAGACGATGCCGAGGGAGACTAACTATAAGTCTGCTAGCCTTTGCGATGCCTCGCCTACACATTTCCTAATACGACTTACGTCTATTCCTAAATAAGCAAGATGATAAATTCAAACTATTAATCTGGACGTTCAAACTCAGCTGGAAAAGTAACTTTTTTAGAAAGCAGAAAAATTGTAAACTGAACTGAAATGTTCGTACAAATTCCAAACTTCACGATTAGTAGTCCCCTCGTACATTTACGGTTGCCAACTTGATCGGAAACTTTTAATAAGTAGTTGCACAACGTGTACAAAATAAAAGATTACTAACTTCGGGAGTGAAAGACCCGTACCGAAGTATGTTTACTTTTTTGTCCTACAAACATGTGCTAGAGATTCTTTTCACTGAAAACTTATCCTATTACAAGTTGTTCGAGTTTTCAATCATTATTAGAAACCGCGCTATTGATACTCTACTCCGATGAGTTCGAAGAATTTTCTTTGAAGTTTAATAAGCTTTATAATGTAGTTTGATTTTATTGAGAAATAATTGATGTACAAGTTCAAAATCAATTATTGTCTTTTTTTAATATCTTATGAAATAAGTTGTTGCCGAGTACAAAAACAGCAAACTCCTGATGAAAAATAAATCTTGTTTATTTTGCTCTTATGGCACAAATAAATTAAAAACG
This sequence comes from Eilema sororculum, assembly GCA_914829495.1. Taxonomy (NCBI): domain Eukaryota; kingdom Metazoa; phylum Arthropoda; class Insecta; order Lepidoptera; family Erebidae; genus Eilema; species Eilema sororculum. The sequence goes on from OU618533.1 coordinate 7,638,015, forward strand.
AACTCTAAATTACATTAAAAGGACAGTAAAATGAAGACAAAAAATATATTTAAATGAGATCCGAATACACAATGAACTTGTTAATTCTGTCTCTGACATATTTTGTTGAGCAGAAAAGTCCTTTGTCTTCGTAGCAGTAATGCAAACATCATTTGAAGACATAGTTCTAAAAATAATTAACATTTTGCTAAGTCAGTTCGTTAAAGTAATTAGCTTTACTATATTTTTCTGACATTTTTATTTATAAGTGTAATTATTTTTATTTTATAAATTATGCTATAAGTTCATAAAGTCATACAAATATAGTACAAATTTGCATGCCTCTGTAGGCTTCATCTTAAATGAATGCTTTCGCTCAATCAACAGATGTTGGACATAGGCCTGTCCTCCTTTCACTTATTAAGAGCGCGCATAAAGCTAGAAAAAATTCAGATTTCACCCGCACACTTCATACGTCCCGCTCTCGTCTGTCCACACGTCTGTCGCCCCGCAGTATTTTGTGTGGCAGCTAACCGCTGTGTTTAGTACGCAAGCGCACAGTATACCCAAAATAATCAGATAAAATTTGGCAAAGTACGAGCTGGATCATTATCTATATAAGGTATACTTTGAACACAAAATAATTTTATTTTTGGTGATAGATAAAATGAGTGCGATTTGTAAAATAAACATAAGCAGCTTAGCTTTAATAAACAGCTTAAAATATAGTGGTCAAAAAATGAATGCATATTTTTTGAAATCGTCAAATATTTATATTAAGACATTTTTATCACGATATAAATTTTAATAAATGTTCACTTTGTTATTATAATTTGTTGTGTTTTAGATAAAATCTCCCTAAGAACTCTGACGATACGCTGAATAATTTTACAGGTAGTGCATAAATAATACGAAAAAGTAAGTTATAGAAATATTTATTTCAATAATAGTTACAAAATACTTTCAATTTTGTTATAGGTAGATAAGAATAAGGTAAACAAATGTATATTATTTCATACTGAAATTGGTTCAAGACGCCTAAAGATATTACTTTCAGTTCATAAAAGAAGACGATATCGCTGTAGAAATTGAATTTGTAAAATATCTTTTTAATCTATAATTGGAAATACAAGAAGAGTTGAAGCTTTTCTATGGATATGACGTAAATAATGTGGATATTACGAGGCCGTTTACGAAATTTTGTCATTTTGCTCGACATATGTGATTTTAGAAATGTGATTTCATAGTTAAAAACTGTATTAATTCGAGTTTAAATGAATAAATAAGAAAGATCATCTCAAATAGTAATGAGTAAATGAGCTAGGTACGGTATTTACTTATTTTTATTACATGATTTTGATTACGACTTGGGCGACTACGCGCAGGGCACGCCGTAATAGCGGCGGTAAGACCCATCATGGGGGACTGACTAGAGAAGCAACACGGTAGCCTCTTGTACCGGCTGACACAGGTAATCACCGGACACGGGTGTTTCGGGAAGTACCTGCGGCAGATCCAGAAGGAGCCAACGTCTGAGTGCCATCACTGTGATCCGAGCGAGGACACGGAACTGCACACGCTTACCGAGTGACCGGCGTGGGACACGCCGAGGCGGGTCCTAGTGATGGCCTTCGGGGTGGGAGTCCTCACATTCGCCACTTTGCTCACAGCGATGGCACGATGCGCGAACGCTTGGGATCTTTGGGTCTTTGGTTGCCGGAGGTGAGAATGCAGGAAATGCGTGGCGGTAGTGCACGCGACTGCCAAGCAGGAGGCGCGGGTTCGATTCCCGCTCAGTGCAAATATTTATATGCATGAATATGGCTATTTGCATTGGTCTGGGTGTTCCTATGTATAATATGTATGTATTTACAAAAAAAAAATGTATTTAAGTATGTTTATCCGCATTCTAGATTCCATAACACAAGCTAGTTAAGCTATGCTTACCATGGGTCTAGATAGCGTTGTGTAGAATGTTGGGAAATATATATTGGGAAAATATCTCTCGCACCCCGGCAGACCCAAGACTATCTCTTTCGAGATGGCCCCCTTCCCCATCTAACCCCGGGTATGGGGAGGTGCACTTTGCGCCGCCATCGCGGCCTGCTTCTGCGAGGGTGACAGACGGCTCTACCGATCACCCCAGGCCCGCGATCATGGAGGACGGAGGTCGTTTTGCGACCTCCGACGCCCGATTGGCCTTTACTCTTCGCGGGTCCAGCCTTCGCTCTTCGTGGGCTCCGCGGGCCTGGAGTCTAATCCGGACCCAATTGGCCGCCTTCTTCTCGAGCATTACTTGCTCGCAGAAGGAGGCGGTGGCACCCCAAGCATTCGCGCATCGTGCCATCGCTGTGAGCAAAGTGGCGAGTGTGAGGACTCCCACCCCGAAGGCCACCACTAGGACCCACCTCGGCGTGTCCCACGCCAGTCACTCACTGGGTAAGCGTGTGCAGTTCCGTGCCCTCTCTCGCATCACAGTGATGGCACTCGGACTTTGGCTCCTTCTGGATCTAACGCAGGTACTTTCCGAAACACCCGTGTCCGGTGATTACTTGCGTCACTTGTCCAGGTCCCGATGGAGCCGGGACTTCACGGCCCGAATCTCTTCAGGCTCGGGTTCCCATCCCTGTTCCCATGCCTCCTTTCGGTATCGATATACTCTCGCATCCAGGTACCACGGTAGGGTTCCGGCAAAGAGACTCGCCGCCTCAAAAGATATCGTGCGGTACCCCCTAATGGCCCTGCTGGCCATTGCACGCTGCGGAGCACGCAGCATCGGAGCATTGGTGGCCGTCAGGGTCCCACTTCCCCATAGTGGGTTTTACCACCGCTATTACCTCGTACTCTGTGCGTGGTTGCCCAAGTCGTAGCTCCCACTCCGTCAGTTACGAAATAAATATTCGTCATGATCACTGAATTCAACTAAATAACGAGTAAAGTTACAAAAACGGCAAAAGTAAGTATACATTTCCAATATCATTTATATGTATCAGTGACAATGCCTATTACATGTGTACATTTGTTTACATTTTATAGAAATTGTCATTAATAGTTTTATATGATATTCGACGTGTGAATTTATTTATGAATTTGTTTCGGTTATATTAATGTGGAATAAACGTATACTTTGTTTTGACATCGTTTAATGGTTAGTTCGTTTAGAACAAATTGTCGTTCACTTCTTTCTGGATTGGCACAAGTTTACATATTTTAGGAAATGTGACGATGTATATATATTATTGCTCGTGACTGTACATCGCTAATGTGAATGACCATGTGAATCTCAAACCATACCATTCTACTCTTTTATATTACACTCGGCGCTGGCTAGCCAGTTCCTTTGCTTGAACTTAGCTTACACGCTACTGCGTGTCTAGATTACACAACGTTGCATATTTTTTTATTCTATTTAGTGAATAGAATCTTAAATGTTTACTGAACGTGAGAAAATAAATTGCAATAAGCTTACAAGTTACAGTTTTTATTAAGCGATGCGACTGGATCGGAATCATCAGCTTATGTTATGTTACGAGCTGAAGCAACTCTGAAAAGCATTAAAATTGATAATACAATGTATAAGTACTTTCGCAAAAATATAATTTATATTACTGCTATAAAAAATAACATTAGTTACATACTTCAAATAAACACGCGAGGTGGTCTACGACATCTATTTGATTTTCATATACTATACCCGGGCGACCTGGCAACGGTTGATACTTAGTAACCAAGTAAAGAAAATAAAGAAATATTACTTTCGACAAATAACCAAGAGTTGAATTCTTAGTCTTTTTGATTCTCTTTTAGAGTTTATCTTTTGATTTTTTTTATTTCCCATAATTTCGACGAACTTTTTTGACGGAAAACAGAAAAACAGTCCTCTTGTCTCAACGGGGCGACCCCGACTAATTGATGAAACAACAGATGGCCGGCACCTCGGGTCAGGTGCGATAGCAAGAGACCGTTATGCGCGAAATAAGAACGCCGTAAGCGCCGAATTCGTTTTTTCTTAATTACTCGTAAATTTCAGATAATTTTAACAAAGTGAAAAATTGAGTCACTAGGTTTTATAATTTTATACTTTGTACATAAAAATTGACTCAGTTATATGAATAATCTTGGAAATAAATTAATTTTAATCAAAAATTAGGCCCAACTTTGTGATCTTATTGTATCGACAAAATATTATTATTTTATGTTTTCACCAAATTGAGTACCTTTCAGATATAACGTATTTTCTATTTAAAAAAAAACAAGTTCATTTTTGGCACACTTTCGGGTATAAAAATCCAATCAAAGATCGGCAATTTTCCTTTATACCCCCTCTTAAGAATTAATGGTTTGTCAACGGTAATTAGTGTGCAGATTTTTGTCCTTACAAGTAAATTGACACCTAGAATAATTCTTCACTAATTATATACTTCACTTTTTTTTATCTTGTCTTCTCAGTTGACCATGTCTGCGTATGTAACCATTAAGACCTGTAACTCCCTGCCAGCTCACGGCCGTCAAGCTGAGTGCCACCACTGTTAACATGGTACATGTTTACAATGGTGACCCTCTTTCCGAGCCTTTGCTTTTAGCTTTACCATCAGGCGAGGTGAAGTCAAATTGACGTGTCTTTTATAAAAAAAAAACGTACACCTACTAGTATAATTCGTTACTCATTCAGGTGGAACGTCTAGACGAATTTCAGTGAAATTGGTAAGGAGTTGTAAAATATGCATACATTGTAACTTACGCCTTTCTTCCCCTGATTCATCCTCCCTTTTTCTTCTACCGATAAGTCCACCGTAGGTCGTGAATGGAGTGTATGTTACTAGTACTCGAAATTTCTTACTCAATTGGCATTGTCTGGAATTACTCTTCTATAGGTAATCAAAGAGGATGTGGGGTTTTAACGATACTTTGACGTCATGGTTGACGCTTACGCCATCCACGGGTCGTAACCATTAGAAAGTTACTACCTTTTATAGTTTTTGTGATCTATTGTTTCTTACTTTGCGCAACTACACTGAGTCTGTACTTTTTGTGGTTAGAGTGTATCTTATCTATATATATAAAAATCAATGCCACTTTTCGTTATAATGTTATATTATAACTCAACAACGCCTTTACCGATTTGGCTAATTTTGGTCTTGAATTATTCGTGGAAGTCCAGGGAAGGTTTGTACGTAGAGAAAAATTCGAATAATTGCCGGGAACCGACATCCACGGGGGCGGAGCCGCGGGCAAAAGCTAGTTATGTATATATGGATCTATGATGTATTCTATGACTGGACTGTCACGAGCCAAGATGTCCATATCATTAGCAAGTTCTTTGTCAGTATCCAAAGTAGTCACGGTACTTATACTTACTTATATAACAATAGCAGTAGGTAGTGAAAGTACTTCATTTGCGTGAAATACTTTACTGAAAAAGCAGACCAACCTAAGTACTTATTTAACGAAGTTCAATTTTATTTATTGGTTACACAAACGACGAGAGCGTACTGACGAAAGCGGTAAATAAAAAAATGGTCAACGGTTCGACAAAAACTACACTAAACAATTTTCTCATACTAACACCGTTAATTTGTTAATAAAACCCACTTTACTAACTCTCGGTTTTACGAATAAAAAATAACAACAACCTTCAAAGTAGAAAATATAACATAAGAATGGGCTTATAAAAACCCGTTATCTAAAAACTTGGATACTTCAGGCTGTATACTCTATTTGAATACTCGGCGCACCAGACATGATAATCTCGAAGGGTAGCAATATCGGCGGGTATTATCACTGTGTAACTTTACCAAACGACAGCTTATTCGAAGGGGAGCCTATATTACTTCTTCCCGGATTACACCGCGGTGGCACTCACCTGTAAATTTGGTCCTCTCTTTTTCAAAGATCAACTATCGACGCATTTGTTCTGTCCATGTTATGTAATCTTATCCAACCATCTTGTCTATCGGTCGATTAAAAATTAAACCAATTTTCAAAATTCGTGTACTGTATTTCAAGCATATTGTCTGTGCTTTTGAAGAGCTCTTTTATCTCGAGCTAATCCTGAATAGCGATTCAATGCTTTCCATGAAAGAAATTCTCATCGGAACTGAACCAATGCATCAGAAGAATTAATTTAATTAAAGAGAAATTGGTTGTATAATTCAACTAACAAATTTTGATAGAAACAATCAACTAACGGAAAACTTTGCCATTTAAAAAGACATAATATAAACATAACATAAACTCACTCCTGTATTCCCCAAAGGGGTAGGCAGAGGTGCTAGCGCCCACATTTCGCCAGTTTATGTTTTAGGTCACAATGTAATAGGTGGCGAACCTATTGTCATTAACCGGACACTTATAAACCTGCGATAAATACACACATAACTTCGAAAAGCATCGAAAAGTCATTAGTGTGTGCCATGGTAAACCTGAGATCGAACCCGAGACCTCGTCTCAGCAGTCCATTACCTACCTACATACCACTAGGCTACCGCAGATCATTTAAATAGAATTTTATGCAATATCACTACGAATCTTGTGGTAAAGGTTGCAGTGTTAACAGGTATGTCATTTACGTAGTGGTATTAGAACTAAACCTATTTCTTTGAAGACCTAGAATAGTAAAATAAAGGCTGTAAGTAGTAATACTTTTACGACGTGAGTAGTGAGGACAAGCACTATTTTCAGAATTGCGAAGACTATAAAACCCTTTTTATTTGTACCTAGATATTCTAGTGTGATCTAGTTTGTGTAATATGTAAACTGTGTGGTAGGCTTGGCAACGTATTATAAAAAGGCTTAGTAGGAAATCAAATCTACCTGGCCGAAATCAATTAGGACTTCAAATCATATGTTGGGACACGCGGTGGGTAGTTTGGGGACAGGACGTGCAAGGGATTGGGTTGATAAATGTGACCGAAACCAAATTCTGGCTTTAATTATTCTTGTGGTCACGATAACTTACTAGATTGATAATTTTCCAAATTTCTGTAGGATATTAATACAAGTCGGATTTGGCGGTTACGTCGATCATAATTTACGAATAGGTACATAATTAATTGCATCACTGTCGTTTTGGATGTGTCCACCAATTTTGGTTTTGTAAATTCTCTACTTTTGGAAGAAAAAAAGGCGGATCGTTGTATTATCATATTTGTACAGTAGTCGTTTCAAAAAGTGCTGAATAAACTACGAGCATCTTTACATTGAAATAAATCAATAAATAAATGGTTTTTTTTGTAATTTTGAGAGGACAGCTTTAATAATTTTATTATTTTATTAAAAGTTTTAAAGGCGAGGTTTCAGTAAATTGGAATGTATTGACGACGAGGTGACTACACTATCACGTCTTATATTCCTCATATCGATCCTAAAACACTACGCGAATGTACGTCCGCACAAATTCAATTTGTTCCCTTTGTGTATGGTGTTCCTGTTTGGTATTTCTTGTTTTCCTTTTGTGTAAACATGTCTTCACGATTCTGTCGTCTTAGCCCAATAAATCTAATTTCGCAGCTTTATATCTGCTTCTATGTTACCGCATGTTACACGTAAATATTATTTATTTGTGTGATTGTGTGACACCATGGTTTTGGAATTAGTTTTCTCATAGATACATGAAGCCGCATAGATGATGCGAAGACAATAGAGGTAAGTTGTACAAAAATCTAGGTATAGGTACCGTTAGCAGTCGGTATTCATCTTTCACTTTAGCAACTAAGCATGCTACAAATTTCGAAATATCTTTAAAACTAGTGTTGATATTGGTGAATATACCTACCGCGGTCGCTACTTTCAAACCGTCCACCTAGAGAGAAAAAAATACTATTAGCTTTATGAGCGATTTTCATTTACGAGACTATATCGGTTAAGTTCAATGCCCTTACTGTCAAATCGACTAAACCCTCGATCTATTTGAGGCGCTAAGTTGCTATAACTGTTTTACTACACTGACTGAATAGATGTTATTGACATAAGAGTCACTTTTCACTGCCCAGACAGTTGAACAAGCTATCGATAAAACGGATACGTTATAAAATGTCCTTAGACGTATTTTACAAATAAATGAGTATTTTATCGTTCCTGTCTCTAGAAAATATAGGAATATTGGAATCACTAGAAATCTGATAGATATTTTTTGCCGAAGTCACTTTTATTACTCGTCTGACTATCCAATAAACGTGTATATACGAGTATATCTTACCTATATATTTCTTTAGGTCTGCAATTCTCATGAGAGATTGCGAACGCCTCTTAGACTAACTGTATCTTTAAGGTTTATTCTAAGAATTAAACCTGGGAATAGAGAAATGACATTGTGACATTTTATTTGGCTATAAAAGTATTAATCTGGCTCTTGGTACGGAAAACATAATTATTTAAGTGCTAAAATATGTCTAAGTAAATACAAATGATAACCATTGTTACCGTTTGACGTAACAATAGATTAGATTTTACTGGTATGATATCGTACTTACCTCACCCCTTTTTGTCCAGAGCTCCATGACAAAAAGTTGGATATCGATTCTGCATATTAATGTATCCGAGTTTCTATGTCCGTGTTCATTTGCGTATAATTCATAATACGATTATTAACTGTAACAGTGTCAACTGAAGACACTTTTACAGTTAATAATCGTATTTTTTTTAGTTATGATTAATCAGTTTGTAAAGGCAGCCTCCGAACTAACTCGCAGTCTTAAGCAGCAGTTTTGAAAATAAATTAATACAGTTGTAAAATACATAATGATATCTCAATGTAAAGAATATTTTATATTCAAGTGACCATTTTAGTCCTATTTTCACCTTGATACCTATATTTATTGAGGTCTACGGTACTGCAATCATTATACTTGACATCACGTAAAGCTAAGATTTATGCATTTTCCTGTTTCCTACTCGCGTAATTAAATACATCGATATTCGTGTACATATTGTTATAATAATCACGACTGCTGACCTCTGTTCGATAAAAAAAATCAATTTCAATTTACTGCGCTAAATGTTCTCATTCATTAGAAACCTATTATTTTATATAAATTTTTCCATTGCTAATAATTCTGAGAATGCTCGTTTCGTCTTAAATATCGAAGTCAAAGAATATGTTTCTCAGTCTAATTAAATGTTTTACCCTGTCCGAACACGAGAAGCGACTTCTTAATAGAAAAATATTACACGCTTTATGTACCCAAATACATATAGAGTTAATTCTCATGAGGATAACCGCTTTCCACTATTTCCAGGTTATAAAAGAAACTAGATTCTTTTAACAATAGATTGCCTTTCTAATGGTGAAGTTGGCAAGTAAAGGCAAATTATCTGATACTAGCTTTTGCCCGCGCCTCCGCCCGCGTGGATGTCGGTTGTCGCGCCCAAATATAGCCTATGCCCTTTCTTATAGTCTAATCTACCCCTATACCACAATCTCACCTCCGGCAACCAAGGACCCAAGACGGCGTGCGTTTTAGTCGGTTCGAGTCCGACATAATCGCCTCCACCGCCTCCGTGGGGGTGGTATCCGTGGAGATTTTTCGCACGATAAAAAAAAACCCCTATACCAAATTTCAATCAAAATCGGTTCAGTGGTTTAGGCGTGAAAGCGTAACATACAGACAGACAGACAGACAGAGTTACTTTCGCATTTATAATATTAGTATGGATTATATTTGAAACTCGTTTAGCGTGCGTACTCTTCAAATAACCTCTCTTTTTATCTAATCGTATTTGTAACGGTTTCCATCGCTTTGGTAGTGCAGGCATCTCGGTATTCGTATGGCAGTTGTCCGTGATCGTGAACCATTCATATATTACTATCGCAACCGTGCATTAGTCTTTATGGTAACTCAGTACTGAACTAACTAATATGAGGTTTGATTTTGTTGGAATGTTGATTTGAAGCTGTATGTTTGTGTTGAATGAAAGATAAGCAAACATCAACATTCTGGATGCAGCTAAAGAAAATAAAGGAGACTGGATTGTTGAAAATATATCTCTGGATAACGTACCAAGATTGTGTGTCTCTCCACTTTTGAATACGAATTTCAACTTCCATACTAAGTTAGTTCGTGGTTAGTTTGTATGATCAAAGTTCTATAAATGACAAACATCCAGTTTTGCGGTGAATATATTCGAAAGTAGCACCCAATGTTTAAAATTTTTATATCTGTGATTCATATGGAGAACTTTGTAACCCAGCAAACTTCTAGTTACTTCAGAATAGTTTAAAAGAAACTAAGAGTGTGAAACTAGATAGGTACTTATACATTTTAATGAAGTTATCCGAAGAGTCTTGCGTTTCGTGTGTTTTATTTATATTTTAGTATGATATGCAGGTTTACATGTTTATATTTAAACATTCTAGAGGTAATATTGAGTTATTTAAGTTACTGTTAAGTTATTAACTCACAATTTTATACAGCCTGTGTGTTACCTACTGTATATCGTGCTGATAGATCGTCTCTTCCATCTAAAGTTAATGAAGTGTTAACATGTTCAAGTTCGAGTTCATATTCAAGTTATTCATTCTGTTCATTGTAGCATATAAGCATATTGGATGGATTATGTTTGGAATTCGTTATATGGATTGAAGATTGCAGTGGGATTTAATGAATGAATATTTTCCAAGGCGGTACCTACATCGTCAATAAAAAAGATAGACTGTTTTAATCTACAGCAGTAAAAGGTATCACGTTAAAAATCACGTTTTATTACTTTCTTTATCGACTAAGTCTTACTAGCCGTTTCAGCATAAAACTAGCACTATCATAAATAACTTAATGAACCCGCACTTTGTACGGCCATTCAACGGTTCTGTGAGGTCGTTAGGTACTCTTAATGAAGCTATATTTTTGCTGCGATAATGGAGAACTACAGCACATTCATATTGACTTCAGTATACTCAGCATAACGGCCAGTTTTCGCCAATTATGGGTTTGCTCTCACGTAATACGGCTGTCAGTCGTGCATTTTTGATGGGCTGTGGGTTTACTGTTAATTTAAAACCAGCTCTGACACTTAGCTTCAATTTGATTAAGGTAAATAATTGCGATGAACTACAACTAACATGGGTGAAAATGTGATAACGTAGTTTAATTTGATTTGAATCCGATAATTTCGCACTTTGACACGTGCAGGGCTAAGATGCCATTCATTTACGGTGCAGAGTATACCTGCTAGAACCAAGCGTTTCAGTGATTCATTCCTATGCCGCACCACTAAGACCTAGAATTCCCTGCCAGCTCACGTGTTTCCTTTTTCCTACAGTCCCGGGTCCTTTAAGCGGGGCGTGAAAAGGCATCTAATGAGGCCGTCAAGCTGAGTGCCACCACTGTTGACATGGTAAATGTTTACGATGGTGACCCTCTTTCCGAGACTTTGCCTTTATCTTAACATCAGGCGAGGTCAAGTCAAATTGAAGTAAAAAAAAAAACTTAGCCTTCATTCAAAGTTATAAACTCTTGTCAGTAACCTGAAAAGCGAATATTCGTGTGAACCTCCGACATAGCTTCTTGTTAGTTTATTTGAACAATATGTAGTGAAGAAAGGAAAGGTGTCCCTCACCATAAGCTTGTAAACGTTTCATTACGACAGGACACTATTTACGTCTCCAACATAAATTGTCTCCGAATCCCAGGCTTAGCTGACTCAGTCAAACCGGCACCATAAAACCTTCCTGAGATCTGTGTTATAAAGTAAAATTCATCCGAGTTTGTTGAGGGTGGTGGATTTGCGATCCTGGCTTGTTCCATATTATGAGTAAGCATCTGGATTGTTGCCAAGGAATGTTGTTGTAGTAATCGTTGCAGAGCCTTCCGATTCGTACTGTCCACGACCTGCAGACTTCCTTCTTTGTCATACACTACAATTTTAGCCTTAGTTCAATTAAATTGGTGATTTGATTTGGAGCCAATTCATTTCTGGAAGGAAATTTTCTATTTCGAAAATATACTAAAGCGTCCCAAATTACTGTCAATAATAGATTTAAGTTCTTTTATGAGCCGCTTATTATCTTTTGAGCTTTGGGAGTCATCATCATAGAAAGAAAGAAAGTTAGTCAGAACCTCGACACTAATACATTTAGCATATTTCTAAAATTGCTGTTAATTTAATGGAATCGTATTACCATTTCGTGTGTAGTACCTTGTTGAGCGGCACTTTGGGGAATTGGTAGGTACTTAGTGCCGCGTTGTAGGACTGTGACGTTAAAGTGGATTAATAAATGTAATTGGATTATTACAATTTGAACTGGTACCTGGTATAAAGTGTAGTATATCATTAAGTAGTGACAATATCAATTACATTCTATAATAACAAACAGACAAGGACACCAAAGGTCGTGAATATTCAGAAGCTAAATGTTTTTTTTTATTATGCCTAAAATGATCTTTATACAAATGGAACATTCTACGGTGTGTCGATTTCTTCCATTTCTCTCCTATACATTCCAGTCAGACTTCATCTTTTGAGGCACTTCTTTTATTTCATACTATCCATCAGTCTATCCGTGTTTTCTTCGGTCTACTTTTGCTCTACTTCTTTCATAAGTTTCAAATAAAAAGTTTTAATCAATACAAGTAGCAGCAGTATGAAAATGATGGTGAAACATCTGCAAATTGTCTGAGACCTTGTTTTTTTTTATACCACTTAGGTGGCAGACAAGCACATGGCCCTCCTGATAGAAAGTGGTTACCGCGGCCTATGCATGTATATATGTATGCAACACCAGGGGCGTTACACTCGCGCTGCATACCCTTCTTGTAATGGGAATATGTGTTTGGTTGCTATAATTTTGTTGCCATTCTTGGCTGCTGATTTTGGCTGCTACGATTTCGGCTGCCAGTTTCAGCCTCATGTATATTATTGAGGTGGGGGGTTCTTTTAGGTAATAATAAATGGTATACTGACCATTTCCCTGTAGTTTTTTTTTGTCCACGTTTATCTTTTCATAACTTTACTCAAATATTTTTCAAGCTGTAGTTGGAAGTTCAAGACCGTAATCATGAAAACACGAGTTAACATCCAGCTAGTCAACGAGTACCGTCTAACTTGGGAACGAGGTATTGTTGCCAAATTGCGGCTTCGTACGCGAACGAGTTGGGCATGCAGTTATGCTAGGCTGCATGATAAACATTTAAAAATAAATAAGACATTGGGTGTGTATCGCAATAAACATTTATTATAGTAGTAGTAAATTAAATAATCGAGTCATTATAATTATGGAACTCGTAATAAGACTAATGAAAAAACTTTTAAGACGAGTCTAGGAGGTATCATGACCAAAATTGCAACAGAACGATGTTATAGTGACCATTAAATGTTCAATGCACACGTTTGAGGTTCAGGAAAATGTTTACAAATGTACTAACACGATCTCAGGCAGCACTCCCAATTGAAAGTTTTGAAACATTGTTTCAAGTTACGTAGTTTTTGTACAGGAAACAAAGAATGTTGTATCACAAATTCAGTTGCCAATTAATTACGACAAATGTCTTGACGGAAAAGTATTGTTTTCATTCAAGTTTTGCGAGTAAGTTTAGAGTAACTGAGATATTGTGGGTATTATTACTTTTTGATTCATTTGAATGAAATCTGCATTGAGCCTAAACTTTTCTCATTTTCCGTATTCAGTTTGATTCATTAGTAGCCAAATTTACATTTACTGCCATACTTCCAACTCTTAAGTATTTTAATGACTCGATGTAAATCATATTTTACTGTCTTCATGTTAATTTGAACTATAATTCATAATAAAAGTAAATTAAAAACATGAGTTCTTTAAAATAAAATTGATAAAAACAACTTAAGTACGAGTACATGAACTCTAAATTATTTTTAGCGTAGTCGTAATAAAATTATAATAAAAGTACATACCTAACTAAATAAAGAATTACAGATTATAAAGCTACACGATAAAAAACTTATTCAAACAAAAATATAAACAAAATACATACTCGTAAAAAGCCTTGGGAATATTCACTTGCAATTTTTTGACCACGCAATAACTTTTTATTATTGTTTCATCTCTAAAACGTTATTTACATTAACATGAATTGAAACACCATTGCAGATTAGATTTATTCTCCCATACAGTTGAGTAGGGAGCTCACGTATTTATTTATTGTATTACATCCTGTCTATTCCCACACGTGGTGTCTCCGATGATTCACCCGAAGCTCTCGGCTTTTGCATATCCCTTGCGTGTTTCCAATGTCAATGAAATGTAACCCCGGACCGGGACACATCGGCTGAGTGACTGACAATTCGTTTGGCCAACATTAAATTAAATTTTAACCTTTCGCCTTCCATGATGTACAACAATTTTAATGGGATATTGTGAAAACCTTATTTAGAAAGTTGAAATAGACGTCTACACAGTAATAAATGAATGTAAAAGAAGCTACATAAAACTCCCAAAGTGCTGTTGTTCGAAACCTCTTATCCAGGTATTTTCGAGTATTTATTCGAGTATTTGAAAGTATTCATTGACAAATAAATATACTATTCTAGATTCCTTTACGTAGTTCCTGGATGTCTTAATTCTGTTTGGCATAATTAATATTATGCCAAACGAGAACTTAGGACAAGCTGAACATAAATTGTCCGTGCACGGGTTGCACCCTCAGGTTGATTACTTAGTCGTGTATTATTTGTAGGTGTAATGGGGTTGCCGCTCTAGCTAATTGAATTCTACCATAGCTATGTAGTTGCATATGTGAACCTGACTCACACGTGCTACAAGAATATTAAATACAATATCTGGTTGCTGCACTTTAGAACTACGTGAATGAATTATACTCATCTGCATGTAAGTTCGACGGTTCTGCACCTGTAACATAACGATTTGTAATTCTATGGCAATACGTGTTTCCATCTTCCCACAATCGCGAAATAAGCGGAGTGTGGAAGCATAATATCGAGACCCGTCAAAGTGAAGATTGTCATTTTAGCATTGATTTTTTTTTTTGCTATAATGACGATTTTAAAATACATACCGTTTCATTGATAATAATGAAAGATGTTGTTGTGTTGGTGCTTTTCGGAGCGAAGTACCGACCGCATACTCGTCGACCGTGAATTTTGTTGAATTTTGTTCAGACATTAAATTTTGTCTCCCACGCGACAGTTACGCTCTAATAGGTACTGTCTTCTGATATTATGGTTGTGGAAACCATATCAATGACCGTGACTAGTGAGTGCTCATTAGGTGACGAGGTACGTGTGAGAGAACCCAGACTACTTGATAATAACAGTGGACGTGACGTCATTAGAGCGATACTAGGCGGAATAAACTGTATTTGGGTACTTAAAGTATTTTGTGTTGCTAAGTAGAATACTTTTGGTATCTATTACTAATTTTAGGGAATTTGTTGTTCCGAAACCTAACTAAACTACTACTACTGCCAGTGGGGACGCTGTTTGACCGAACGGGTGATCAGTCCTTCTGTGTAGGCCATTTCACCCATTTCCCCTATAACGACTCTCATACATGTTCGAATGGCAACCGGTACCGACGGCTTAACGTGCTCTCCGAGGCACGACCAGACCAATGCAAATACTCATATTCATGCATACAAATATTTGCACTGAGCGGTGATCGAAATCGCACCTCCTGCGTAGCGGTCGCGTTCACTACTGCCACGCCACGGAGACTGTGAACTAAACTAGGTATATTGATAGCACTAAAGTGTATTCTCATCTTTGTTATACCTTTGATATTCCTTTTCGTTTTCCTCATCGTTTCTAAGCAGAAACATGCAAAGTAAGATCAAAATCACTCTAAAGATGAAGACGTCAATGACCTGTATTGTTATTCTTAGTAAGCAGTAACTTGCAACGATAGTAAAAAGTAATAATAAACGTTTAAGAATCTTGCCAAAACTTTTACTTTTCGCCCTCGCGGTAAACTTGAGATTATGACGTCATGGATAAGGTCATTATCCTTTGTTCAGTTCGTACCTAACTTATGAGTACCTCAGTCTGATGTAAACGGTAGCTCGAGTATTTTTTATTATCTTCTAACAAATTCTCGACTCAATGTAACCTTGTTAAATATTTTACTACCGTTCTTACGGTTGAGAATTTCTAAGTTACAGCAACCCAAGAGGTTGTTGTTGCCCTTGGTATTTTTTCACTATTGTGGGAGTACATTCTAAGTAATATAAATGCAAATTGCAAATTGTTATAGTCAAAATATTTGAACGACGAATCAAATTACTTTAAGTTTCATTTTATTGTTAATGATAGCCATTAAGCAGTAAGAATTATAAAAACAGTTGTCTTAGAGATGTTGTCTACGTCTACCTCGATATAGTGCTAGCGACTGCCATGCATGCGGTCTGGATTCGATTGCTCTGATAAGGTTTATTAAGAAAAAAACTGAGGTCGTTGTACTTGTATACAGAACATTTAACCATTCCAAATGTTTTACATGATAGCTACAGAGATAATGAGCCAAAAATACAAAATTTAAGAGAACAAACAGTCACCCTCCGCAGAATGGTCGAGGAACAACAATTAGGTCAATAAACCGAAGTAATAATATTATCTTTTGGCACGCTACCCGTATTGAGGGGATTTCAGTATTGAGGGATTTATTATTTTTCTGTCCTCATCTGCTACTGAAAGAGAGAACGAGATAGAAGAGCGAAATAAGTTTGGCAGTGAGCTTTAGAACTTAAAATTGATGCATCTTTTACTTTGTCGATAGGGATATATAAAGTTATTTAAGTTGAATCATCTGCTTTTCAATTGACATTATTATTTATCATCATCATTTCGTATGCCCACTGCTCGAGTCCTCATATGTCGACGTCCTGTTGGCGAAGCAAGTCTATTGCTGCCGGTGAGAGGTCATGAAGCTCACGCATTCCTCCAGGGAAACGACGGAGTGGACACTCCTCTGCTATATGCATTGACATTATTTATATCTTGGATAATGCTACAAACACATAGGCGATACTGTGATCACGCTGATTGCCGTTTTCTGTATCGTCTTGATTGCTTCATCGTCTTAACCATAACGCTCTTGTAAGCTCCCTATATAAATTATACTTGTTTTTAAGCTTACGGAAATACAATATCCATGACGAAGCACTAATTCCTCGGGGATTATTGTCACGTTAACGAAAGTGCCCCATTTTATTCGGAGCAGTAATGACGCATTTTATAAAATGCTTAAGGGTGGGTCGCGCTTCAGAAAAGCGCTGTGTAGCACTCCAACAACCTTCTTTCACATATTTTGGGTCACGATACTGAAACGAGTCACGTTACGTAGAGAATTATTTTTACTTAAATTGTGACGTTAGGTACTTAAACGCCTACTTGTTGCCTCTATAAGCACTAGAATAGCATTTTCTTCTATAATAGTTTTTATGTAACATTTTTTCGCTGCCAAATAAGTACCAAAAGGTTTTTTTTACATTTGGATCGTTAATTATGACTTGTTGATTTATTAATACTATTTTGTCAATTATATATTAGCGGTGATTACGAATATATAAATTATATATAAATAAATAACAATATATCGTTATGAGCGTTGCGATATAACGACTATTTTCAGGACTGCAGTTCTTTTTCTGCTGGCAATTTTTCTAAGTGTGTTACCACATGACAGAATTGCGAAGTAATCCTGTTATGTAGAGCTATCCCCTGTTATGTAGAGATTTTTTATCTTTAAATAGTAGACTAATTTTAGTTATTCAATTTGGTATGCGTATCTTTATAGATGGATTTGCTCAACCTAAGATAAAATTTTGCTAATTGATAATAGTGAATTGATTCTTTGATGTCTGGCATTTAGCTAGTATCTGGGCAAAATAAGATATTTTGTTGCGACCTTGACTCTGTTTACGTTTTTCTTGATATCCTTAATCTCGTTGAGTTGGATATTTATAGAGGGGATGCCTTCTATAAATATCCAACTACAGTTCACTGGTTTCCATAATAATCAGTGGATAGGAATGATATGGGTTTATTTTATTCCGTAAACATGTGTACACTTACCTCAGTGACGTAGGTACGCTCGTAAAATGGTTTTATGTACAAAATGGAACCATAAAATAATGATGGTTTTGTGTAAAGTGTATACCGGCCGTATCAAATCAGATTAACAATTATATAAACTACATTAATTAACTGCATTCTTATAGCTACTTATAAAAAGGGTAAAACAAAAGTGTGTATTGTCCCTAAAGGTCCGTTGGGGGAGGTTATGTCGGACTCGAACCGACTAAAACGCACGCCGTCTATGGGTCGAAGTGCAAAGCCGAAGGTGGGGTTCTTCAACATATCCCTCGCACTTCGGCGGACCCAGGGCCATGCCTATAGTCTGGCCTTCTGCGGGAAAAGTTTAACACGGACGATCTGTGTTATGTCATAGAAGTATATCAATATTTAAAGTAGATGTTAAGTAAGAGGTGATCCACGATTTGCTTTAGCTCGGTCGTGTCACCTACCTTATTCCTTAATCAAATTACTAACAATGTCCATTTTCTTTTTCAGAAAACAACCAAAGACTTTCGCGTTTGACCACTGCTTCTACTCCCTGGATTCATCCCTGCCGAATTTTGCATCGCAGAAGACAGTATTCGAATGTCTCGGCAGGGATATACTCGACAATGCATTCGACGGATACAACGCGTGTATCTTCGCATATGGACAAACAGGTATGGCATATGTTGACTGTTTCATTTGTATTGAAAAATCTTTTAGAGGTGTTCTACGTATTTAAGTTTTTATTTTTTAAGTTATTTATTTATTATTTCTTGAAAGCTCGTTTTACTTTTTTTTCCTTTCGATCTGATGATTCAGATTTTAGAAAATCCATTTCCACAAAGCCTGTGTTACTGCGAGTAGCTTACAGAATAATAGGAACTGGAAGTGAAACTTCTTACGAATTATTCTATCGCGAATTATTGTCAAGATTTGACTACAAGTCCATAACGTACACTTAGAATTTCTTTTTGTGAGAAATCTTTAACTAAACTAGTTTAACAGGACTGAAATGACCATATCTTCATCTATTTTCTAACAAACAAGACTAAAGCGACAGGTTTTAGTCAAACTAGTTAAGTTTTGTTACCACAGAATCAGCAGATACATATCTTCATATATAATGTAAATTTTGTTTCACCATTCTTTGTGATAACCGTTTGCAAATGAATTAAATTTGAATTTAAATTAACCTCTCAAATAAAATTACAAATACTTATTGACCTCAAAGAACATACAATTTACTGTTAATATTAAAACTGCAATTCTTCACGTAAACATCGTATCCACATCGATAAACCTGAAATAGTTGATTACTTCGCGAATACTTAACTTTCGGAAGTAATTTCATATTTACGATATCGTCTGATCTTACTTTGTCGTAAACATATTTCTATCCAACAAATATTACTCCAGAGCTTATACGATTTAGGGAACCATGACCAATATTCCCGGAAATTTCGCACTGCCTAAAAATATTACCTGTCATATAAGTCAAGTCAGGCTTCTTGTAAACCGTTCTACGTTTTATGAAAAAATACCGACATTTCGGTGGGTAAGCAAATAAATAACCGTGATAGATGTGAGTAAGTAATTATATTTCTAAGGTAGCGATTGTTACCCAGAAAGTAAGTACTCCATACTTGATAGGGAACTTCCACGTGATGTACACCGGGCAAAGGAAAAAGTAGCGCCTCTGTCTCACTCAAGGTACGTCCTACGGCCAACTTTACGGCGCTTAACATCAGGCTGGCTGGCGTATAGATAACTAGCTTTTGCCCGCGGCTCCGCCCGCGTGAACGTCGGTTATCGCGACAAAACATAGCATATGTCCTTTCTCAAGGTCTAATCTACCACTATACCAAATTTCATCAAAATCGGTTCAGTGGTTTTGGCGTGAAAACGTAACATACAGACAGACAGAGTTACTTTCGCATTTATAATGTTAGTATGGATTTCAGAGTTATCTAATTGTGATAGTTATATCACTTAAAAATACTACCTACTTCTACAATTTCTTCATACCTTCCAGAATTTTCCGTTCACGGGGCATTTACT
Organism: Eilema sororculum; assembly: GCA_914829495.1. NCBI lineage: Eukaryota > Metazoa > Arthropoda > Insecta > Lepidoptera > Erebidae > Eilema > Eilema sororculum. The sequence continues at coordinate 7,658,037 of OU618533.1, forward strand.
TCCAACGTGTAAATGTAGAGAAACGCTATTTACACTAAAAACCTTTTAGGGAACGTACGTGCGTGAGGAATCTATTTATCTAATTTAAAACTTTTCAAGGCGTCTAGACATACGTATATAGAACATACCTTCTTGTCAGCTTTTAAGGTAACTTTCTACGCAAAATTTCATATAATACTTATGATGTTTATGTGTGATCTATGGATATTTATGGAAATAATTTATGTGTAAACTTGGGAAGGCGCAAATAGTGGACACATGTTTACCAACGCTCATAAAATCAGTAAGTTGTCACTCGCGTTTTCCAACCGGTGAATGGAGAATGAGAGAAGAGGACAATAAGAACAAGAAAGAAGGAGTTCAAGCCCCAGGCACTCACAAAATTACTATAATTACCGTGTACTTCTTGCTGAGAGCGTTTTTCAGTCAATATTTCAGGGAAAATGCTTTCATAATTTTCATATTGTCTTGAAGAGTTGAAGGATGGGAAGATATTGAATGCTCTCCAATAGCTATAATGTTTGCGACTGTCTAGAAAAGCATTTCCTTTGCGGGCAAATATGAAAGTAATCTTTGCCTATATTTCTCTTGTCACCTGTAATAATACAGCCTGGATTTGCAGCCTTGATCGCCGCTGTCCTTTGTGTCGAAGTTTTATGAATATCCCGTCCTTATCATTCGCCTTTTCATTACGTATTCACAACGAAACCCGCAGTATTGTTGTTTTATTGTTTCTAGTGTTTGTATTTCGTTGTTTGTGCTATAAACTAGCCATTCAACTCCCCAGCTTTCCTTGGAGATTTATGCGCGAGCCTTGCCCATTTCGCTCGTGTAATTTTAATCTGGTTTATCGCTCTCCGCCGACGAAAAATTTCTCGGTAGATAAGTATAAGTGGTATAAGTTTAAATTTTGTGTTTAACTTTTGAAGAATAAAGGCCAAGTAATTTAAAAAAAAAATGTTTTTAGACTAAAACTTGCATCTGCATTTACATTCATAAATGTAGCTCGTGTCATAAACTCTGTTTATTACCTACAGACCTCCCTAAAAAGGAGTATAATTTTTTTAAGATCAGTAGCTTCCACACGTCATTATACTTATATTCATTTCATTAGAAGAAATCTACCGTATTCTATAAAAAAGTTGATTAGCCGTCATTATTTTCAAAGTCACGTATTCACACCATGTAAAACATCAACAAACATACATTAAAAGGTAACTTACATCGGCAACGTACGTGTAGTCCTGTGTAACACGAGGGTGATTCACTTACCGCGGACGCGACTCCCTGTTCCGGTCAAATTAAAAATTCCAACGCGTGGACATAAATGGCTCACGAAGGGCGGTCGCGACGGCACGTGCGCCGGCGCCTACCAGCCCGTGAAGGGATTTGTACACGCACCATTCCGTGACGTCACGTACTAGTAAAACAGTTAGAAAACATTTAGATTGGTGTCATATTAAATTTAACGTTGTTTTTTGGCGTTTCTTTCAACTTGATGTGGGTCGAGTATAGGTGAAATTGAGTAGGTTGTTGTTTATTACTGTGGTACTTCTATAGTGGTAAGATATCAATAAGTTACTAGTAGCAATCGGCAATAAAAACAGCTGCTACGGCGTTGAAGGATCACGTTTAACCATTGGGCGATTCACTAGTCTCGCCAATGGCCAAATAAAAATAAAAGAATTGGGCGATTTAATTGATAGTTATTAGGTATAAAAACCAAAAAGTGAATAAAATATAGATAACTAGGTATAGCAAACTATAATATGTATTTGACTTTAAACTGTTCAAATATAGATGTTAAATTATTGAAGCAAAATCCGGAGCATCTGGCCTTAAAGGCAATATAGCCTTGTGCCAGTAACGAAATATTATTTTTAACGATTACTTTACTGATTAGATACTAGTTACTATCACGAGTTTCTAGTACTGGTAACGAGTATTTCTATCTTAATAAATAATTACGTGTCACATTGTTTGTCCGCGATGGACTCCGAAATTACTTAACCGATTTTAATCAAATTTGCATACCGTGTGCAGTTTGATCCAAAGTGAAAGATAGGATAGCTTACATCTTTATTTAGCGATAAGTGACATCCCCGCGGGCGGAGTCGGGGGCAACAGCTACTACTACTACACATCTATAAATATACAAATAATCTACAAATATACAGTACTATAATATACAGAAAGTTGATTTTTTTTTCAGAAAACTTAACAGCTATTCCTGTATTCGACGCATGTGAAGCATTTAGATTCTAAGTGTGTTTACTCTGTGTCGTGCAGTATACAAATAAACTAGCTTTTTCCCTCTAAAACAAAACTGAATATAATTTGTTAACTGGGTGATATGATATTACATAGGTACTACCTAGGAGTACCAACTTATCTTATTCTCAATGTTACAGCTTTGACATCAAATGAAAGAAGACTACTAAATGAGTTTTCGTAAATGAAATATAAGTGCTCGTAGGTACGTCAAATTAGCACGAAATACAAACATAGACTCAAAGCTTGTCTTGTATAAAGGCTTTAATTATAAACTCTCACGTAATTATTCGCTCCGTTCGCGAGTGTGTGCTTCAGAGAAACGAACTTTTAACCCAAAGGCCAATTCTAGTTCCAAACTGTTTACTAAATAAACTAAACTGGTGTAAAATTTTGCATTAACAAAACAACATGGAGACTGGAGACCCAAAAGTGTTGACGAAAAATGTTTTACATCAACTACGAAATTGTTCCAACAGTATAAATTAACACACGTCCGAATGTCCGTCGGTATTTTAACATTGTAAATAAAAATATAGCAGCGTGTGTCGATTCTCCAATTCAAATTGTTAATTGTAATAGTTTTGTTTTAAGTTAATTACCATTTTACAACAACACAGTGTTTTAATGCTCGTTATCGATTACCACGATCGTTCTGTGTATTTTCGGTGAGAGGGCCGAAACAACACCCTTGAGGGCCAAAGCAACATTACCTGCAAGTCGGCACACCTGCTAAATAACCGACGAGGTACTGGCACGGACTTCCTTCTCATTGTAAGAGACCGTCGGCCTGTAAGAGATCGCTCTTAGCGATAAGGCCGCCATTTGTACATAATGTCATGCATTGTCGGCGAGGTGAAGTCAAATTGACGTGTCCTTTAATAAAAACATTTACTGTATTACTGGTGTACAATAAAGATTTATCTATCTATCTATTGTTAGGAGGTCAGCCAGTAGCCTCTCACGGAAAGTCCAACAAAAACAATGAGAGGACCTCAAGCATGATAGGACGCAACTGAAAAATCACCGTGAGAGTGATTCTGGTCATAGCCACAGGTCGATACGGCACATATTTAAGAGAAGTTGCAAGTAAAAGTAGGTTGTTAATTTCTTATGTACATGTACGACGTAGACTCGTTTAAAGAATAATTACTGCGAAGGTGGAACGAATAACTGGGGCGACACGTTTCTACTCGTAACATGCCTGGTGGCGGTTTTAAATTATGCTTCACATTAAATTTTAATGCAGCGGGTCCTTTGAAATGTTCACATGTATTTCAAAGTACGTATGTTGATGAACTAGAGCTTTAATGTTTATGAAGATTTGCGTAGTGGAGGATCTTGGATTTATTTTGAAGTGAAGGTTTTTATAATATCGGCACGCTCTCGGATATCGGCTAGTGAAATAAGATAAAACGTCACCGTTAAGTTATCCGTCTATACGTATGCAGCTGCGTAGCGTAGCCACACACACATGTAAAGACGATTGCAGGTACAGTCAGCATCAGAAAGATGTTACGAACAAAGTACTCAAAATGATCCTTATTTCGTTTTATTACCCCCTTCCAGTTGACCGATTGTTCTGATATTTGGCACAGACCTTTAGTTCGGACAATAATACCATATACATCAATAAAACAGTTTGATTTGATGTTAATAAGAGAGTATTAAGATCATTTTGAGTCAAGATATTGTTGACGCTGACTGTACATTAACACTTCCATAACCAAAAGTGTCCGTCACGATTTGTGCCGTGGGAACTACCTTCCAACCCAAAGTAAGAGTTCTGAAGTGCATGGGTTTACTGGAGGCTTTACCTACTTTCTTATCATACATACATACATACATACATACGTTTACCCCCTTTTCCTTTCGGGGTAGGCAGAGACAATAGCATCTTCATATATTCATTCATGCATATTCGTATCCTTCACTCGTCGTGATCATGTTTAAATGATGCATAGTTTAGTTCACTATGATTCGAGATGACTCAGACTGGTCAGTGTTAATCTTATCATCCTTGTGTAGGCGTTAGATATATCCGGTTTTTGTAGTTATATTTTGTATTTTTAAACTTTTAATGTATTTTAAACTTTTAATCATCAATAGAACTCGAGTACCAATAAAATTAATGGTGATCAAAAACCGCGGTAGCCTAGTGGTTAGGGTAATGGACTGCTGAGACGAGATCTCGGGTTCGATCCCAGGTTTACCATGGCACACACCAATGACTTTGCGATGCTTTTCGAAGTTATGTGTGTATTTATCGCAGGTTTATAAGTGCCCGGTTAATGGCAATAGGCTCGCCACCTATTACATTGGGACCTAAACATAAACTGGCGAAACGTGGGTGCTAGCACCTCTGCCTACCCCTTCGGGGAATACGGCGTGAGTTTATGTTATGTATGTTATGTTATATGATCATTTATAATAACGCACAATCTTGTTGAAAATGATTGATACCCTGTTAAATTACGAGTTGAAGTTTTCATTCTGTAGTTTAAGAGCAGTAATAAATACCTCACCCAACCCGGCAGAGATCAGATATACGAAGAGGTAAGTACACTAGACTGCTTTGATATCCATTGGGATTTCATTCAGAGAATATAAAACACTAGAATTGATAATGATGTATTCTAATATCTATGAGCCTTTGAATAATGTTTTTTTTTAGTTTTTTTCTCCAAAACTAACTTTTAAACTCTCGCGTTCCATGATATACAATGACAATAACGGGAATTAACGCGATCATGGTACTATATAGGTACATATCCGTCTGTGACAACGGCCAGTATAACCTGGTCGAAACGTCAGACAAATCAAATGTATATCAATCAAAGGTAGATCGCGTTAATTCCCGTTATTATTATTGTGATTTTTTCTAGTCATGCTTTCTGTACAAAATATTGAAGCTTTCAAGTATAAGTAATTTGATATACATACCGTGTAGGACACCCATGAACTGGCAACTTGCTTGTAATAACGGAGTCGTATCTATTTTTAAATATTTCCCCACTAGCATTGTCTATCATTGCACGTCCTACATTCTCTGATCGGGAGACTAAAACAAAGGTACATAAATATTTACAACATCTATTTTCGTATGGTAAGCAGACTTATCGCTTTTATGTAAACAAATAGATGTCGTAAACAACTAACAGGTACGATATTAGGGTAGTTTTGTTTTAATTTTTTGTAGACTATTTGTGTGTCGAGGTTTTCTAGAAATAACTTCCAAAGAGTATGGTATACATTACTTCAGAGGTGCCTGAAGTTTCCCGTATAGTTTTCAGTGTGTTATTTTAAAAAGGGATGTCAGTAAAAAAATACTTACTTCGATCTATACTCAATTTGGTTAGGTGGTTACTTAACTAAACATAAACAATCTTGATGTGTCTTTTTAATAAGTTCAGTTTTAAATTGTATGTTTAGAAACTTATTTTGAAGACTCAAAACAGCTATTGAACCACAAGTTAGTCAGTTAGTAAGCCTAGTTTATTTTTACCCGACTACGGCGAAGCCAAAAGGTGGGTTATGATTTTGACAGGCTATGTATGTATGTATGTATGTTCATTTGTTCCCTCATAGCTCCTCAACTACTAATTAGAACTGGACAAATCAGGTATCGTTACAAGCGGCTTTATCGTCCCATGGTTATAGGCTATATGACGTGTCACTCAATCTTGTGTGGCGCCCTCTAGCTCTCATAAGGTACTGTGTTAAAAAATAAACTTGAGATAAATATGCCGTGTTTGGTATCAAATCAAAGTGCCTAATGAGCACATTTCAAATATGTGTAAATTATTAGTTTTACTTTGTCCCAAAATAATTTAAATAAAAAATAAAGTTTAAAACTAAAACCCGACTACCGAAAAATCACACTCTAAAAAGTGACAAACAAGAAAATATCAAGGATAGCCGTGGTCGTATGCCACTTACTCTAACAAAACAATATATTCTAGGGAAAAGTGGCATACGACCACGGCTATCCTTAATATTTTCTTGTTTGTCACTTTTTAGAGTGATTTTTAAATTTGTTTTTTTTTTTTTCATAGAAAGGCGACACAAGATTTTTTACCTATAGTTAAGTTCATAATCGAATGGAGTATAGTTTAACACACATAATATGCGGAAGGTGCATCCTTCCGCATATTTTGTTTGTTCATAGTGGGGATCCGCGTGCACCCTTAGATGCTTGTAAGAAAAATAATACGTAACTTAAAAAATTATATTTCTTAAAAAGAAAACAAATTGAATGTTAGCTACACTACATTATGCTAACCATACTTAGTGAATTCGGCAGACCGTCGTCAAAGTTCTCATCCATCAATATGTTATTAGGTACAATAAATGGAAATAGTAGCTTCCGATACCCAAAAGTTTACTTTTAAACCTCTGATGTTAGGGTTAATATCGTTCTATGTAAATCGACGCCAATCACTTTTTTTTATGAAATAACTAATGTATTTTATTTCATCATATTTGTATTCCATCTAATTAAACACGTAAAGGATCTTACAGCATATACCTTTCGTTACTTCTACATTCATAAATGTTAAATGATGAGTTCAAAATCATATAACGTTTGTAACCCATATTTAATATTAATAACACACTTTACTTTTTTTTTTTTTTGAATGAATTTTTTATAGCATTTATTATGCTAACTGTTAAGTTCGAAAAACATTGGAAAAAATGAAATGCTCAAGTGAGACTCGAACTCACGACCTTTCGCCCTGTAAGCGAAAGGTCGTGAGTTCGAGTCTCACTTGAGCATTTCATTTTTTCCAATGTTTTTCGAACACTTTACTTTTCCACTGAACTCAGTGGAAAAGTACAAGTGTGCAATACTGCCGTATTACGGAGAAAAGGCTTATCTAACATTTTTTTCAAAATTGAGTTATATACATATTCGGAATCAGGAGAAAAAGGCGCATTTACCCAATTTTTTGGGTAATTTTATCTCTAGAATCTACGGAAATACATTAAGCCCGAAAGGCACATCTAACAGCTAAAATTGTTATTGAATAAATTGAAAAGACTTATTTGACACCGATTAAGAAGAAACAACATAAATACGTACTTATGACTTGAAAGTGTTATAAAGAGAAGTCACAAGTGACCAGTTGTGCCTTTTCTTTAAGACGCCAGTAAGGTAGGTAAGGAATGTGGGGGTGTCCTTGCGCTCATCATTGCGCCAATGTTTTCAATTCAAGGTAAACGCAAGCTGATTTATTGGTAAGCAATGTTGTTTCTATCATTGTAAAATCTTAAATTAAGTTATGATTATGTAATCAGATGTTTTTGCTTAGATAATCATAAATTTTCTAATTCATTCTGATAACTCAAATAGGTAAATAGGTAAACATATCACAGTAGTATGAACAGAGGGTAGACTAAAAATATTAACTTGACAAAAAAATATAATATTTTAAATCATGTCATTCAATTTTTGGAAAATTTAATAATAATATTTTCAACCTACCCTCTACGCACGCCTAGTTTTTGTGCCGGATATCTGAAGTTGTTTTTATAAATCTATTTGAACGCAATGGACAAAAAGTCATATTATATTAAAAATTTATAACTCAAAGAAATAAACAATTGTTGACAATGGAGTTGTTTAGCATTTTAATTAGTTAAATTTATAAATTTTGTTTGTTTTGAATTTATTAAGGTGCCGTACCTAATGGGTAAAAATGGGACTAGGTATTATTACTAAGATTCGCTATCTGTCTTTCACCAGGTTTTGCTATTATTTCATAAACCGTTTTATCTAGATCATTGAACTGAAACACTTCGTGCGTGAGTCCGGCCCCGTAGAATTAGATTTTGTTCCAAAATCAGAGATAATACGGTGGTTTAAAAAGTGTGACGTCAAATTTATCATTTTATTTGAAATAAAGAGTTTTGATTACCAATTTTTTGTTATTTGTTCAATGTTCATAATTAAAAAGTAAGTGAAAAAGTCAATCATTTTAAAAGTAACAATTTTATGTAAAATTTATACTCTTTTAAACTCGTAATGAACCTTTATGATTACGTTACAAAGACATAATTACATAAATTATGTGTCCTTTCATTTTAATACTGAATTGGTTTCAAAAAGAAAAGACTTATCTGGTTAGTTGTGCCTTTAAAACGATAAAAATATATTTTATTTGTAATTATTTTGTTAAGATGAAAGGGATAATTGGGATTATCTGTATAAAAAATGAATAAATAAATATATTCCTATACATGGTTGGATAGGTATTTCGATTGTGTACCTTAATTAATAACTTGTTTCTCCCAATAATACACAAAGGATTATTTTTGCTAAAAAAACCTTGAAAAATTTCAAACTCGATTATCTTACATTTTTGTTTTTGTTAGTTATGCCTTTTTACATTAAGACGCCAGAATATGTGTAGCAGATTCCACCAAGCGCCATCAATCTCCAGTATAAACAGTTTGTAACCCACTTTTCCATTATTCACGTGAATTAATCGGAGTCACAAACACTACAACAAAGAAAGCAGCTGCTACCAAACACCACTCAATAAAGCGATACAGCGCGTTTAGTCAATCCCACTTGAACTCTTTACAGATCGTAAAACCGACGCTGGTTTTTATAACGGGTCTACAACAGCCATTCATTCTTTCATTGAGGCTCGCTCGTACAGAATAACGACTTGGCCACTTATTAGCTTTTCCCTGTAGTGCGAACGAGCTCGCTGCTATAAAGGCATTGAAACTAAACTTAATAACATTTTTTTTTTTTTTTTTTTTTTATATAGGACACGTCAATTTGACTTCACCTCGCCTGATGTTAAGCTAAAGGCAAAGTCTCGGAAAGAGGGTCACCATCGTAAACATTTACCATGTTAACAGTGGTGGCACTCAGCTTGACGGCCTCATTAGATGCCTTTTCACGCCCCGCTTAAAGGACCCGGGACTGTAGGAAGAAGGAAACACGTGAGCTGGCAGGGAATTCCAGGTCTTAGTGGTGCGGCATAGGAATGAATCACTGAAACGCTTGGTTCTAGCAGGTATACTCTGCACCGTAAATGGATGACATCTTAGCCCTGCACGTGTCGTCCTGTGAAGGAAAGGGGAGGGTGGGACTAATTGGAAGAGCTCGTCAGAACATTCACCATGGTAGAGACGGTAGAAAACTGCCAAAGACGCAACATCTCTACGCATCTGCAAAGGCTCGAGGGTGTTCGTGACCTCAGGATCCCCAATAATGCGGACCGCACGTCGCTGCAACCTGTCGAGAGCATCTAATAAGTACTTTGCGGAGCCGTCCCAGAGATGTGAGCAGTATTCCACGCAGGAACGAATTTGGGTCTTGTATAGAAGACACCGCTGCTCCGGCGTGAAAAAACGTCTCACTCTGTTCAGGACTCCGAGTTTACGCGAGGCTGATTTGATGATACTCTCGATATAGTTTTTGTTATTCAGTTTGCAGCGAACATCCATACCGAGGATAGTGAGGTGATCCTGCAGTGGCAGTGGTGTGCTCTGAAGAGTGGGAAGGGGAAGGAAAGGAGATACCTTAGCTGTAAACGCACATGCCTGGGTCTTCTTGGCATTGAACTCGACCAGGTTCCTAGCGCCCCATTGTGAAATGTGGTCCAGGATCCGGTCCAGCTCTGTGACAAGAAGCTGCCTTTTTTCCGCGATATCAGACTGCTTGGCCGCAGGATGTGCGTGATAACTCCCATGTAAGGTGCTGTCGTCTGCATAGCAGTGAATGTTTCCGTTACAGAGCATGTCATTGATATGCAGAAGAAAGAGAGTGGGAGATAAAACGGAACCCTGCGGCACGCCAGCATTTACCTGCAAGAACTCCGAAGCTCGTCCATCACAAAGGACGCGAATACGGCGCCCCTGCAGGAAGCTTGCAACCCAGTTACACAGTCTAGGAGGCAGGCCGAAGGCTGGTAGCTTGGAAAGAAGCGATTTGTGCCATACCCTATCGAAAGCTTTGGCGATGTCAAGACTAATTGCCAGTGACTCACCGTGCTTCTCCATAGTCTCACCCCAAAGGTGGGTCATGTACGCCAGAAGATCACCCGTTGACCGTTTCGGTCTGAAACCGTATTGCCGGTCACTAAGCAAGGAGTGATCCTCTAGGTGGCGCATGAGCTGTGTGTTAATTATGTGCTCGAACACCTTACACAGCACTGAGGTGACGGCTATGGGTCGATAGTTGGCTGGGTCCGAGCGATCCCCCTTCTTGGGGATCGGCTGGACATTCGCCTCCTTCCAAGCCGAAGGCACTGTACCCGAACTGTAGGACAGTCGGTACAGCCGCGTTAGCATAGGAGATAACTCCGCTGCACATTTTTTAAGTACAACCGCTGGAATACCATCAGGACCACTGGCTTTCCGGACATCGAGTGATTGCAGTACTGCACGGACATCGCGTTGCCTGATACGTATATCAGGCATTGCGTGGTCACCAGTGGGCATTGTCCGTGGTTGCATACCACAATCATCGACTCGGGAGTTGGCCGCGAAGAGATTGACCAGCAAATTTGCTTTCTCTTGCGGCTCATGGGCCAGAGATCCATCGGGATTGCTCAGCGGGGGCAGCGAGGGCTGGCAGAAGTTGGCTTGCACGGCTTTGGCCAGTTGCCAGTAGCCACGGCTACCCGTGGGATGCGCCACTAGCTCTTGGCCCAGCCGCGCTATGCGCTGGGCATCCGCCCTGACGCATGCCCTCTTGCAGACCTTTGTGGCTCTGTTGTACGCCGCCTTGAAGTGACCCACGTTGGGATCGCGTGTGGCGCGCGCCCGCACCCAGGCGCGGTACGCAGACTGTTTATGTTCAACAGCCTCCGCGCACTCGCGCCCGAACCACGGACGCGCTCCGCGGACTCCGGTGACATCGGTGTATGGGATATAGTATTCCATACCTAGACCGATCTCACCGGCGACGGCAGTAGCGCTCTCAGATGGGTTCTTACCCTCAAAGCAGCGTTCAACCCACGGGATGGACGCATAATAGTCGCGCAATCCATCCCAGTCCGCTGACGAGTAGTGCCATAGCCGCCTCTTCCCCTGCACGGGTCGTGGGGGCGCTACAATGGGCACGGTGGAGCGGACCAGACAGTGGTCGGAGTTACCTAAAGCAGCAATCACCGAGACACTGTACTGGTCCGGGTGACTCGTCAACAGAAGGTCAAGCAGAGAGGGCTCTAGGCCGGACTCTCTTGGTATCCTCGTGACCTTGTGCACCAATTGAGTCAAGTCATGCGCCAGGGCAAATGCGTGAGTGGCTCTTCCCCTCTTCTCCCCTCTAGACAGCGCAAACGGCGACAACAAATATCCGCCCTAACAAACACGCACACCCCGGCTTTTGCTCGGAAATTTTCCTCGATAACATAGCCGGGGTAAAGCAGGTAGGTCGTGTCGTCAGGGCGGCGTATTTGTGTCTCCGTTAGAAACAGCATAGCTGGTTTCGCCGTCTCCAGGTGTTGGTGGACGGCGTTGAGGTTCTTATGGAGCCCACAGATGTTCGTGGACTCCACCTCAAATAGAGTTTTTGTGGGAGAGTCCCTAGCCGCTGTTTCAACAATTTTTGTTTTGTGCGCTGCCATGAGGTGAAGGGTAAGGGAAGGCGTGAAAAAGAGGTGATTGTCGCCGCAGCACCGCGTGACAAAACATGGGAGATTGGTTTCATCTATGAATGTGAGGCGTGACGAGAGCCGACGCGCCGAACGGAAGGGCCCCCGTACCCTCCCGAATATGGTCGCCGGGCTCCCGTCCGGTCGCCAACCGGCACGACGAGCCATATCGGGATTATGCGCGACCTGGTGGGGCAGCCTCCCAGGGTGGTTAGTCCCAGTTGGGCCCCTGTACTATGCCGCGGGCGGCCAGCGGCACCACCGTTTCTACGGGTCTCCCTGCCCGGCGCGGCGCCCCGCGTCACACCCCACTAGACTACGCCAAAACCCACCGGTCCCACTAGTGCTGCGACTACCATCACCTCGGCCCGGCTATGCACTTGCTGATCCCTGAACGCAATCCAACCGAGATTGGATTACTATGGAGGGTTTTTCGCACTTGTGCACGGTGGTACCAACCCGGTCGAAATAAGTGTCAAATTTGTGCCATCAAATTTCTACCACCTGTAGACATAGAAAATTATCGTAGTTTATAAAACTGTATCTTAACAGTCTTTATTAAGGTTCCCCTGTATATATGTTATATGCCTAACGCCAGGTTTCCTCGGTGCGAGTTTTCACAGGTGCAGTGATTTTGTATTTTTGGATATTGTAATTTAAAAAGCTAGTCAATTCACCCCATTGCGGCGTCACCTATCGGGTCTAAAACACCTAGAGATATATATGCAAACTCGAAATATCATCAGCTTCAATATTGAATTTCATACTGCTTCCTCTTAAAGTGTCGAACTTCCTTGTCAACTTTCAACCCCTAATTCATTCTGTTAGGGGTAATATTTTGAAAAGCCCCAACATACACGTGTAGGTATGTTTATTTCTAATTGGAAAAGGGTGTATGAAATTTTGCATTTCTTACTTTGAAAGTTAAAAACATACTAAAACAACCCTTCATACATTTCACATGCAGATATTTTTGCCACTATCGTGTTCCACACATTCGAAAACGAAAGTCGAGAGGCAAACTTTTTACCGCTTTAACTTTGTAAATTTCAATTTATCCAGCAAAGTAAGTGGTTGACTGTACGAAAGTCGTAAGCAACGTGTTAATATTGGTACGCGTACGAAATAATATGCATTAACACGTTTGCGTATACACTTGAACGCACTTTGCCATACATTTGTGTGTTAAAGTATGAAATATATACAAACATGAACGCTCGTATCGCGGAGAGGTAATTTTCGTTTAACAAAATGTGCAATTTACGTCTATTGTATCAAGAAAAGGCGCGAAAAAGGTAAACAAATTGTAATATTAACATTTTTGTATCGTGAAATTATGGAAGTGGACGTGAATGTGAGTGTTACTGAATCTAGTATTGGTTACAATAATCCATACTAATATTATAAATGCGAAAGTAACTCTGTCTTTCTGTCTGTCTGTCTGTATGTTACGCTTTCACGCCTAAACCACTGAACCGATTTTGATGAAATTTGGTATAGATGTAGATTAGACTTTGAGACATAGGCTATGTTTGGTCGCGATAACTGACATCCACGCGGGCGGAGCCGCGGGCAAAAGCTAGTATTAAATAAGTAACTTATGTAAGTAGGCTTAAGTACCTACTAAGAAATAACATGTTTTGGGTAGACTATGGAAAAAATAATAAAAGTTATTTTCGTAGGTAGAATGTGGAAGGACCTGTGGCTAAAGTTTGGAAAAAATATTCGTGGGTGGAGTTTTGTGGGTACAGAATCTTTGGAATTATACTAATTCCATTCATCCAATCCATGCGATGGAAGACGCCGGCTGACTAATTAATACATTCGAAATTCAATAAATTTTATTCTAGAAATGAAATTTTCATTCGTATTTATCTATATTCTAATTTAAGTCTGCGATATCAGAAAAGATACAGATATAAAATGGAAATTTACCAAGCAATTTATCTTCATTCCTAGACTAATAATATTGACACATCGTTCGTTCATAACAGGTCTAATAGTTCTAATTATGACAACTACAAGCTGTTTATGTTTTTAAGCGATACAACTCACTTATGTGCATCTACGTACATTACAGTCTTAAATGTCTTCAGAACAACAGAATACAATATTATGAACCTAAATTGCCAACTATACCTACTGTACGTGCCTAGAGCGTCAAAAGTAGACAATTGCACAAAATCCAAATTTAACAATGCATCGTTCATCATATTAAGTATTCTCTTTATTTGGTAAGTAGATAAGAATTATACATTACCATAAAAAATAAACGTTCCATGAAATTTAAGGCAGATGATTCTGAGTTCATGTGCCCACATGAACTCAGAATGATCTCATATTCAAGACCCAGAAATATACCTTATTTTTTAAAGGAAATAGAACTTTTGAAACTAATTTGTATTAAGTTCGATAGCATAGTGAATTACACGTTACATGGCGTAAAAACTTTTAAAAAAGTAATTGAAGAGGGAACCCCACAGGGCACCCTCGCTTTGTCAGTCCCCATGCCGCGATGATAGCAACTGCCAAAGTTAAACCTTAAGGAATTGCAATAAAAAGTAACGCCAAATCGTAGCACTCAAACTAAGTGAAAAGTTTTCCTATCAGATGTGGCAGATACTTCAAAAACATTTAAAAAGCCGTAGGTATTCTGCTGGCGGTTATTCAATTGTCCAAAAGATTTATTATCCCTTGTATTTCCCACAAGTACGTATGTATACATTTAAGTGACAGCTACTGTATAACTCATCATCTTCATATTACATCACTGCTATATATTTATATGAATCAAATATAGCTCACATAAGACTATAACTAGGATAGGACACGTAATATTTGTGTCCGCGTTGCTTCATCTCTTTTATATTAATTGCTAACATTAATAATGATCGTTATCGTAGTTTCTTTATTTATTCCAAACATTTTTATCTTTTTGAAGAAGGCTCAAATTTCCGGGCACAAAATGAAATAATTCTTCCAATAAAATTATCCAAGAAGCGAGGCAATCCCATAACGCAGCTCCAGCTGAGAGCTTTAGATATAAATTATGATAAGCAAAGCAGCTTTCGGTAATCGTCAGCCGATATTAAGTTTTGAATTTGGAATAATGCGGTATAATTTCAACTTCGTAAAACTTTGCGTAGCCATTGTTTGTTTGACAAAATTTAAGAAAATGTAAACAGCTGATATATTATAGCTGGTATATTATTCTAATTTGAAAATAACTTCTAACGGTTTGCAGACGGTGGCGATCAACTCACACGACATTTTTCTTCAGATCAGCAGTTCACAAAACATGGTAGAACTTCGATGCGTTCAAATAAAATTAAATAGTGCATATTAGCCTGGTTTTATTTCTACTTCTTCGATAGTTTACAGCTTGTGGTCACGAACAGATTAAACTCGTAAACATAAATGGCAAGGAATGTATATAAGCGGATTTTGTGTCTTTAATGGGTTTCGTATTTTTATTTCATTTCCACTTAACACATTTTATACGTTGCCTTTAACTGATTTGACTGTAACGGAATGTCTCGATAAAATTTTCGGCTAATTCAGACTACCGAGGAGTAATATTATTAAGAAACAAAAAAAGTTGAGGATTCGTCCTTGCGTCTGCTATCCGTAAATTACATATCGATCAACACAAGCGCTGTCAATATTGCATCGGAAATAGAAAATATGTGTGCCAAAACACGCTATTTTAAAATGTAACTTAACACTATATAACAATAATGTTTTATGTAGTTTATGTTGACTTCTCACTTGTTTTATTAAGCCTACTGGTTTCCAGACCTCCGACAAACGGTACTCAGATGAACGTATAACTGTACCAGGCTGTAATAAGGCGGCTAAATTAATAAAAATTCTGACGTAATTATACTGTACATTTAGTAATTATGTGTAGAGTTTCATGCTACGTGACTTGACACAAATTAGCTTAAAAATAAAAGCGTGGAGGCAGAATTTTCATCTGACAGGAAAGATAAGTTATTGTTGTTTTCTGTTTATTTTATGCTCCTCGGATTATGCAGCGCTGGTTTTGTCTGTTACAAAGTTTGTTTTGCATGAACAATGAGAATGCTTTCTAAGGCGAACGTTTATAACTTACACGAGTTAGTTAAATGGCTTTTCGACAGTGCTTGAAATGATGACGTTTCCGCAACACATAAACACCTTAATTATAACTCATAGCCTAACTAACATTACCTACTTATTAAGTGTACCCTTTGTTACCTTCCAATAGATTTATTGCCTTGGCGTCACACAGTTGTTTCAAGTTTGCCTTTGGAAGCTCTGTTCAGATTAATATGTTTTCGGTTTTCAATGTTAATTCGTTTAGCTGTTCGTTTTTTAAACTGCCTGCAGGTTAGAACAACTTGGTTTTCATTGCGGGTTTTGGTCTTATTTAGAAAGTCATTCCTCTCGATGAACGAAGTTTACAGCGAGATGGGTATTAAAATATTAAAGATCACGTTTTAAGAAAAATAATAAATAATCCTCACTTGTTCCCTTGTAAATACCTACTACTTGAAATTTATTTTATTTTTCAGTTTCATAATAGTAAGATTCCAGGACGCGGGCAAAAAGTAATGACTATTAATAATTTCAGTAACTACAATAACAAGTGATACCTTGCTCTCAAGCTTGTCACAAAATTCCGTGTAATTATTTTGCGATTGCTTTACTTTAGATTCATTAGAAACACCTATCCATTTTCTCTTAGGCAGCATAGTTCAAGTGCAAATGGCTGCTCAGATATATCGTTCCGTAAATAACTTCACAATTTCGGTACAGACTTCCAAACAATTTGGCAACGTTATCTATATATTTAACCCAAGAGTCTGCGAGAAATTTCACGGTCGGCCTCTTTGGACCATTCCAATTAATCTTATTCACACGATTCGGTTACATTTTGGTATCGCGTAAATGTTGGGTGGTGCTGCCCCAGGGGCCATTGCTTACGATCCGAATCAGGATGTGCGGCAAATTCCCGAGGCAATCAATTGGCAGCCGCCGAACACTATTTGTTAGTCTTTCCTTGCATGCCCCGTATTTCTAAAAGAAATACGCGCTTTTCTCTGATCAAATAAATCCTCCTTAGCAATCGAACGTTGCTCTAGTAGTTTTCCAGAATTTACCGGTCAATGTTTTATAGGAAATAGCAGAATTTCTTCAAACCTATCTTCTTGTTCATTTTTTTAAGTAATCTTTAGATTTTTTGTAAACTGAAAATATTTACACCTCCAATTTTAAAACGTTATAATTTCTTTATCAAAATTCATCGTTTTAAGAGGATCAACCTCTTATATATGTGTATCTTAGCGCGTATATCAATAATTCATGACATTTGGGTTGGTTGTAAGCCCCAAGGCATTGTTCGTTCCTTTTTCTAGAAACACACCGTATATCTAAAAACCTGAGGCTCCCGTAGGAAATAGATGGGAAGATTTTCTTTATATCAGAAATGGAATTACGTTTTACTGTGCGAGACTTCACCGCAAATATTCCTCATATAGGTACGTTATTGTATCGTTTATTCATCTACCACGACTATAATTTTTTCTTAAGTACGTTCTTGTACAGTGTTCAAGGAGGCTTTATACACGTCGTCTAGGTAAACGACATTGCATCCATTTTCACGCCCTCTCATTAACTCTCAAAAGCGTGTTTTTCTCTAACAAACCGCTTTGCGCTTCTAATTTATCGTGCAATTAAGCGTTATAAGTGTGTCTAACAGTAATTAACCTGCGATGTACAGTCATTAATACTATTGGAAACATTTTAAAGTAGAAAGTTCAGGATGTACTGTACTCATGAAATACCCAGTCACGACTGCAGTTAAAAGATCACTTACGTCGGATTTAGAGCTGTTAGTTTCAGTGAAGGAGTTTTAGAGTATTAAATTTTCTATTATGATATGAGTAAAATAGAATGTTCAATATTCTAGAGAATTCATACCCCGGTCACGTCGTTATTTTAATGGTAAATGGAAACTGTATAAACTATATAAACTGTATTTTAATTTTGCTTCACGAAGTGCGAAAATTATTTACTTTTTTTTTTTTTGCTATCAACAAAAAGGAACCAAACATAATTGCAGGTTTAAGCTTTTCAAAAATATCGTCATATTCCCAACTCAGTTGGGGTCAGTCAGCTTTCAGTCTGACATAGAAGTTGCCGAATTTCAATTTTTTCGTAAAGTGATTGCAATCTAACTACCACAATCTACTGACGATTTTAGTAAGATAGGATAGATTAAACAATTGATAAATTCACAATTTTCTGGTGGTTGACATGTGTTATTGTATCAGTAAACTAATTTAGAAGCGATAATGCAATCATTGGTTGCTCGCCGTTCGATATCAACTTCAGTCCACTCCAGTATATTGCTGGACATTACCCTTTTGTAGCTCTTCTGTCCATCTGCCATTACTGTCCGTCATTAACAAAACGTTCGAAGGTTAGGTTAAATAAAATTTTAATGTAATTTAATCTGTCACGCAGACAGTTACTTCTTTTGCGTCTATAAATTGGGTCTTTTCAAGGGGACTAAAGTTAATGACATCGTTTTCCGTTTAAATTGCATTTCGTTACGAACTCCCTAATAACGTAACGCGTACTGAATGTACTTATTACCTTATTAAACAACTCGGAATTTATTAGCGCCTTGCCATAATTAGAAGGTTTATTTTTGAGTATGTATGAATATGAAATAGCCTAGTGGTATGGGTAATGGACTGCTGAGACGAGGTCTCGGGTTCGATCCCACGTTTACCATGGCACACACCAATGACTTGTCGATGCTATTCGAAGTTATGTGTGTATTTATCGCAGGTTTATCAGTGCCCGGTTAATGGCAATAGGCTCGCCACCTATTACATTGGGACCTAAACATAAACTGGCGAAATGTGGGTGTTAGCACCTCTGCCTACCCCTTCGGGGAATACAGGCGTGATTTTATGTTATGTTATGTTATTTTTGAATTAAGTTGTATTTACTCTGTACTCTACACTCCAGCACCTCTATCTTTATCAAAGGTTTTGTTTATAGTACCAAAATGATGTATATGTTTTCAAATATCTGTGGAGCCATATACCTATGGTTATCTCAACTATAGGTATATACAAATAGCTTTATTAGCCCCTAATTAGCGTTAGAGTAATTTATGTTTAAATTACTATTAAAATGACCTACTTGTTTTGAACCCAATAAACTTTATTGAAAACTAATACTCTGTACCATAGTATTTAGACAGACATTGTACAGCCCTTATATTAAGCTTTTCAATCTACTTTTAGAATTGATAAATCAGAATTAGGATGCGGGTTTATTCTTGTAAAGACATCCGTGGCCTTATAAAAAGAGCATTCAAACGTTTTCGTTCAGAACCGAACCGGCCAATTACGGACATGTCAAAGATCCTGGGGCTTTACACGACGTCTTTTGATCCCGTAATTAATAAATTTAATAGCAGTCTGTCTCTGTCACTCACAACAACTGTCTTGTCAGATATCAATCATCATTATACAGATTACACTTTCGTAGGTAGGTACTCATTTAGAAATAATGGCGGGTCAAAATCAACTAAAGTAAAAAGTGTATCATTTATTGTGTATAATTAGGATATATGGGATCAGAGAGTTATTTAGCTTGGTGGACACATATGGACACACATTTGCTTTTACGATTCGTACATCAATCAGTGTCTCAAGCACCATTCGTAGACAAGAACAAAGTAAAATTAACGCTATTGATTTAAGTTCAAAATCCGACAATGATAGCAAGCAATAATTAGTTGTCGGAATTATTTATTTAACGATCTATTTGGTATCATTTCTGTGTATGTGCTGCAGCTGCGAGAAATAAATGTATTTTCTTTCTTTTTTCTTTCTCTTTCAAGTTTTCAAATACATTCGCACCACTGCCACTCGAAATATGTGTCTCGACCACCTGCCAGCCGACACGCTCGTGCACGCTCATGTACGTATCTGTGTCGTCACCTGCCTGACAGCAATAGCCACTCGCACGCGACTCGTGACGGCCAATGCGAGTATGGTCATGTGTTGGGGGGCTGAGACCGTATGTACATCTGATTTCTTTTAGATAAGGAATCTTGAACCTCAAGCTTTGCCATGTGAATTAGCGCGACCTTCTTCAGTAAATAGGTCCTAGCAAAAAGCTTCATCATGCACAAGTAGGTAATAGTGAGAAATTGAACCTGAACCATGACCAAAGATATATATAGATATATAGTTAGCTTACGAAATCATTGTCAAAAGTACAAAATGCACAATATGTCCAAACACATGCGAAAATTCAACGGCAGATTCAGTTTCAGTTGTAATATTTTTTATACCTTTTACTTACCCGTGGTATCGTATCGCGAACGAGTAATTTTGTATTTTCAGAGTCATTTTGGATTTATTTCATAGCATTAATCATAATTAAACATACGTCGTAAGTAAACAAATTAGAGGTTTCTGTCATAAACCTCAACGTTGTTAATGTGACGCAGTGGACATGTTGCACAAGTGCAATTTCATGTCCGAGCAATTTCTCGCGTCATAGATTGAAAGCAATTTGTATTGAACTAAGTGCCTAGTGTTACGTTGAAGTTTGAATTGTATAAGAAAATGCATTAAATGTATGCTGTAGTTACATAAGAATTGTATGTGATACTAAGTATACTTACTGTTGACGTAAATAGTGCATTATTGCAATCAACATTCTTGACAGTTTTTCACATTAAGTTAAATTCCTCATCATCTTCAGAAGTACCTACCAAATTAAATAAATACCAAGTAATAGATAAAGAAGGAA
This sequence comes from Eilema sororculum, assembly GCA_914829495.1. Classification (NCBI taxonomy): domain Eukaryota; kingdom Metazoa; phylum Arthropoda; class Insecta; order Lepidoptera; family Erebidae; genus Eilema; species Eilema sororculum. The sequence continues at coordinate 7,678,751 of OU618533.1, forward strand.
TAATAAAAAAATACTCTTATACTACCAACAACACATATTCATATATTTTAACATTATAGTTTATAGTACGCAGTATAAGATCCCTATTCCTTTTCAAACTTCCGCTTGGAAACATATATTATATATCACATATTTGTAACGATTAGTAGGTAATTTGCCCATTGCTTTGAATACAATAGATAAGACGATAGTAATTTTATTGTATTTTTTCTTTATTCAATAAAACTCAAGGATTCCTCAGTTTCCTTACCCAACCGTAACGGCAAATTGTTATTATACTGTTCATTAACCCTGACCTCACTAACAAAATGTTTTCCAACGCCTCTCCTCCGTTCAGACATTATTTTATCTCAAAATTTTATTAGAACAATGCCGTGAATTTGAACCCTCAAGTGAAAACGCGCACCGACCGTTTGCTGAATAATTTTAAACATTCATACTCAATAATAGAGCCGAGGCTGTTAGGGCTGTCACTGAAGTGAATGTTCCACTACACTAGAAGGTTACACACTGTCAGGGTGTAAAATATCATACATCGAGGCCATCAAACCGAGGTTCATCACTTTAACCATCTATAATGGTGACCGTCTCCCGCAATAACCACTCGTATCCATTTTATTCCTGGCTAATAGCTTCTTACTAACTAACGGAGTTAAGTCGTATCGACATGTCTTATCTTAAATTACAGACCCTTACTAATAAAAAATTACACAGCTGTGTATATCCCGTGTAGCAGTGTCTATGTGTCCTTTCTGCACAAATCCATCATTAAGTCTCAATATTCATTGGAGAACTTAACTTCCCGTCAGAACAATATGCTGTATTTGTTGTCTAAGTTGCACTCTTTAACGCTAAAACCTTTGCGGTGTGGACATGCACTAAATCGCGTTCTACGGCGCACAAACCTGGAGAGGTTTGTGCGCCGTAGAACGCGATTTAGTGATACAGGAGGAGTCCTGAGGCTCCCGAGTTAAGCCGTGATTTACTGGGCAAAAGCCCAGCCTTACAATTTTAGTCGAAGGGTTTAGAAATGCTGCCATTTTGATTTATGTATAGCTTGGGAGGTAATGTATAAGCGTCGTATTTCAAAAGGCTGGCAGCCCTATGTACACCGTTACAATATTCGAGTTCTTGTGTAAAAATCGTTCTTTTTTGTACAGCGGTTTTGCGCGTAACCTATAGGCGGCTTTATGAATCGAATATTTGATGTTGACGAAATCTCTAGTGTCAGTAAAAAACTGGACTGTATATTTTTGGCTACTCTATATTTAAAAAAAAACACAAATTCGTTTAGTCTATGAACCGGAACGTACAATGATATAGCATTCTAACAAAAATTGTTTTAAAATATTTTTGCACCGTAATATGAGAATTGAGAGAGAGAGAGTAGTACATTTTTTTTTGACTGACTTTACATTATTTGGTTTATAACTATAATAACATCCCTTGCAAAGATGGCTTAAACTTAGCCAAACTTAGTTGTGTACAAGAATGCGTCTGCTTTATCTGCACTTCACGCTCTTGACAATACAGATGCTACCTACTATCTTAATTTTACCGAGGAATAACTTCACAAACTTGAACTATTTCTCTAGAGATATTTAAATTTGTGCTAGGCAAAATTTTAATATCAATCCGAATAATCCATTCTTTCAAATATTAACTCAACCTAACACTGGATAACCTTATATTTAAGAAATCCAGTTACAATATTCTGCAGAATATTACAAGCTTTCTGTTCCTAAATAAATAAAACATCTTACCCAGAAAAATACTTAATTCTTCAAATTTCCACCTTGTATTTACCTGGTTTTTCGTTTTGCGCAAAAGTGGGCAATAAAACGGCATAGACCACTAACCCAGATACGTCACTCCACCCTTTGTGTTGCGCTCCATTGGCTCAAGCGTCACATTGTGTACCAATCAATGCGGTGAGGTGGTCGTAGTACCGTACACCTTTTTAAACAAGCGGTTTGTTTGAAGAACTTTGTACTGATCTGTGAGGCTTTGTTGCCGAAAAAAAAAAAGACTGAACGTATTTGTTCAGTATATAAGCAATTTAATCTCAACAATATGTTCTAATGTATACCATAGTTCACATTACCATAATCACTGTCTGTCTGCCTGTCTGTATTTTACGCTTTCACGCTTAATTCACTGAATCGATTTTGATGAAATTTGGTACAGGGTTAGATTAGACCTTGAGAAAGGATACGTGGACAAAAGTTAGTTGGTAATATATGTAAAAAAAATTGCAAATATTTTCTAAAGTTTACGCGAATGTCACTCATTGAAATAAACAAATTTTTACGGATTCTATCGCAATATTATTTGTCATTATTTACTTTTAAACCGACGTTTCGTCCACTTTCGCGCACATACACAGCAGCCATGTTCGCGGAGTGACTCATGCTGAAAAGCCCGCAAAAAGAGATTTTATTTCAAAAATTGCCGAGTCAGTATTACCCATATCACCGAACAGTCGGAAACATTGTCAGTCCTCACAGCCATTGTATTGCTATTAACATGTCAAAACAATAATTTCACGATTCTAACTCGTACATGAATACGTTTCGAAATCATATTGTACTCGTAAGTATTGTCATACTCGAATACCAATATGTTTGCATTGTATATTGTCTAGCCGCATTTCCAATAACCATTTGCCGACTCTGCAATACTTTATTTGTTCAGTGCATTCGTATTGTTTACTGAACTGTGTCTCTTATTGTACACTACCGATATCAAATTCAGAGCTATTACAGTTTCCTTCAAAGTTATATTTGACGTTGCATTGCACATGTTTGGTCGAAATATTTGTTTGATTAGTGTACAGATTGCGTTTCCCAGTTATGTGATTTTGATCCTAATATGTTCTCTACTTATGTGCTCATGTGCTTTGTCTAACTGCTGTTTATTTTTTGAGGCTATGATATCGTCGATTACGAGTTTGTAGCTCTAACCATATCGCCAAGAAATGAGAGCTATCAAATTTGGAAATATTTTTTTGAACGTGGATGAAGTTCCTATGGTTAGTTTAGTACGTTCAAACAAACGAACTCTTCAACTCTGTTAATTGTATTAATAATGTAATTTGCACACAACGTCTGTTTTCGAATTAAATCCAGTTGCTAAAGTTTAGACATATCGCATCTATTATATGAATGAGCACAATAAACATAGAATTCTAAACTGCGCTCTTAAGTGTCGGATAACGACTGGTTAAGCTTCAAACGGCAGCTGCAAACTGACCTAAACGCTTAGCTTTGTCCATTTAACATTGTATACTATTTGCAGGTTTCGCTGTAAATTCTATTATAACCGGCCCGGATTATTTCGAAATAGTAGACGCCAACCCCAAAGTCCTAAGTAGATGCGGTTTCTTATAGAGGTAATCCTCCTTCTAGTATCGAAGATACTTCATTTTTTGTGGTCGAATAATATCATAAAATGGAACGAGTTGATATTTCCGCCCGATTAAATCCAAAAACTGAACCTACTCTCAATGCACACTTTCCGACACTTCATCACAGTGTGAGCAGTGAACTAAATGACTGGATACTTGACACTTAGATACTCCTTGTAGGTATTGTATTATTGTTAGGTTTAATAGGCAGACGAAATCCATTCCCCAATTTTATCAACTTCTAAAATACACCATAAAGGATTAAGGACCTTAGTTTATGTACCTAGTCGTTAAAGCCTTAACGGGTAAATAACCAACTAGTTTATACCAATGTTAATTTCTGTTTTTTTATGAGTTTCTCACACATTATTTGCTGCTAAGGACAGACCGTAGCAGCAAATAATGTGTCACAGTTTTACTTTTTATCAGCGATGCAATCGTGATGGTTAACGATTGCAACCCTTTTTCCGTTTCCTTTCTTAATAATCTGTTTTTTTTTCGTGCGGAAATCCTTACGGATACCTCCCCCGCCGGAGCCGAAAGGGGAGGTTATGTCGGATTCAAAGCTAGAATCTAGGCCGGAGGTGAGGTTGTCTTCGACATATCCCTCGCACCCCGGCTGACCCAGAATAATCTGTTAACATTTGGTTGATCCTATAGCGCCAATTTTCAACCGTCATCTGATCACAGGAGAATATTTACCGCTGAATGCTTATAGAACTTTATAAAACACGGACAACTATGGCTATGCCAAATAAATGCATAAATCAATTATCATCTTATGAATTGAGGGTAGTATAACAAATCTCGGTTCCAAGAATTTCTATACTTGAGCCAATGCAGAACGAGATAAAGTACCTACGGTGTGTACAAGAAAACTGGCTAGTATTTCACCACTGGCTATAACAACAGTTGGTATGTTCGCAAATAATGCCTACGCATACAAGTTGGCAGGGAGCCATGCATAATAGTCGAAACTCCTGAATATTACTTCCTGGGACCTCAGTTATATTCTCCGCTGGATTTTTGGAAGCTTCGTCGTCGCTTCGAATCTACTTATATTGGAGATATTCCAACTTTTACTACTATCCACGTGTTTATAAGAAACGGAATTAAGATTGAAGCGGTTCATTGGTTTATTATTGTTTATTAGGTTAAGAGAATAGAATCTAGGTAAATTGTCATCAACGCTCTAAACAAGCAATGTTATCTTATTCCCACGTTTATGCTCAACACCACACTTGCAACACCACTAAGCTTTCATAGACTATGGTAACCGCTTGCCATCTTGGTGGCCGTGCGCTTGTTTGCCATCTTACCAGTATAAAACAAAAATTTACCTTGTTCTTATCTCCTACATACTACATGATGTCAGTGCGGTGTGAACGAGTCTCCAGGGCGAACTTACAGCTCGGTACTTGCGTGATATTGAGGTATAACCTAACGGACGGTTCCCGTGGGATTACCTCAATGTAATCATACTGATGTGTGCACTTTTTGCTCTCCGTTTCGTACGAGGTGTTATGGAACTTTTATCTCCATTGGGATCCAATCAGGTAGACGCTTTTATCTGAAAAGATTTCATTATATTAATAATTCTAATACTGACGAGGGTATTTTGATACTTTTGAATTATTTTAAAATACGGGTTCTATATTTTGGGCATGGCTGCACATAATAACAGTATGTAGGCTAAAATGTATTTTCACACACGTTTTATCAATGTATTTTTTTCTACTATTGTCCTGGTAGTAGGGGGACGAACCTTTTGCCGTCCATCAAGCATTATTATATAGGGTGTTGGTTACTGTCAGATTCCTAGCCCTTAATCGCTTTGTACGACACCCACGGGAGGAAATGGAGTGCCGTGATCCATTATACCTACCTATAAAAAACCCCTTCGACATACCTCATTTCTTTCATATCAAATATTATGTCTTATAATTTTGTCGATTTGTGTTTTCTAAATTTATTATTTAAACTTCTTTGTAAGCACCAAGAGGACAGTGATCCATGAAACCGCCGAGCACCGTGTAAAATTGTCTTTGAAACCGTGGTGTTGTTTAACGCTGTGCTAAAAACGCCGTAAAATGTTAGGCGAGATGAGTTTACAGTCAGTAGTACTCGGCATGAGAAGTAGATGGAAACAGTAACATGACATTCTAAGAACACTTTATGTTCATTTTATTACTGCCATTGCATTTCAAGTAGTTTGAGACTGACACGTTGAGATGAGTATACTGTATAAATTACATATGTGTGCCGCCTCAGTATGTAATAAATACATATAAATATACTGTTTGTGTTTGTGCTCTTATTAAGGTTCTGTAACTGCTAACGATTTGGATTCTATTACTAAAAGTACTGCTTAAATGAAATACCTGCTGTGGTGTTTCCAAGTAACTACAAGTTCCTACAGGTTTGGCAGTACAAGTATGACGTCCCTGGTATGGCACACATCGATAGGACACCGTAACCACTATCCTTTAGAAAAGTCGTGTCTACCACCTAAGAGTGGTGTAAAAACCACCTTTAGAAGCTCATAGCTAGGCAATGATTGGAGATAGATACAAAGTGCAAAAGACAAAGTTTATTATGTCATACGACACAATTTCGTACAAAGCACCGTTTTCGAGAAGTAAGCGAAAAACCATAAAGCGGGACCCTCTTCATGCCCTTCGCCCTCGCCTGGGAGGGGTCAGGACTTTTAGTATGTTTATCTCCTAACTAGTCCAAACAAAGTTCCTAAGTCAAAGTTTCTGCTTTCGACTTTTCCATCCACACCCCCCTTGTGAGCATTCATTTACTAGATTAGTGGTGACATCTTCATTTTTTAAATAAACTAGCGTTTTTTATATACTCTTTTATATTACTTTCTTAATTTTATTTTCACCGTTTCCTTGATCCTCAATAGTAACGTATACTCGCCAAACTTATATAGACGTGTCTATCTTATACACGATCACAATGAACGATCTTGTCGTGACATGGAACACGGTTCATTACATCGTTTGATGATCACAAATTGACCCAAGCGGTACGAATCAAAAATTGAAATAAGAATTTACTTCACTTTCAATTAGCGTCAAGAGCTTCTTGTTTTAAAATGGTTTCTGTTCTCAGTGGCTTGATGTCCTAACGTGGCCGTGGGCTTTTTTTTATTGCTTTAATTTTACCGTCGAAGAAAGTAGAAAAATATCTGGCTGAAATATTGATCACGGTATGTCATAAAACATTTATTCGGTTTTTTGGAATACTTTTCTTTAAAGTTATTTTTAAGTTATTCAAGTTATTTCAATGTGGATCATAGTTAGATTTTTGTGTAGATACTTTTATTTTTCCATTTATTCGTGCGATTAGGTTACCAAAAAACGTAGACTTTCGAGACCGACGTCTCCGGAATTTTATAACAAAAAATCTTTTTACTCTTGAAAATATTTTAGGTCTTTTAAAAATACACTCATGTAAATTACCCAATTTATTATTATACGGGCACAAAGGATTATTGACAGTCTTTTTTTATAAAGTATCATAATCTATCATAACTGAAATACAGGGAGCAGCTAACAAACAATCGCCTATAAAATGGTTTACCTAAAACAAAGGTGTCCTTGCTCGTTATAGCATAGCGCACCACCTTAGCAAATACGAGTACGAACCCCGTTTTTATTTACGCTTCAGCGTCTTTTACCACAATTCAGTTTAAAATTGTTTAACGTTTAATATCTATTCAGACAATTTTCAACGATAAATTTTCGCTAAGAAAGCAATTATTTAGTAATGACGAACTTATATGCGTTGTTCTATATACGATTAATACCATCTTTATTACTCTTTGGTGAGACTGTAGCTCTTAAAAAGAAATTCCTGCCAAAACATTTCAAACTGACATTTCTACTCTCATCTACACGTTAAATACGGTGCCTAAAGTTCCTCCAAAACAGTTTACACAAACATGTAAATTTAAATATTTTAATATTGTTACACAGATCATTTCAGCGAGAAATGTTAGTCAGATATATTATTCGTATACACTTAATTAGCAATGCTAACACAAGAAGTCACTATAGCTTCACAAGGGTCCTAGTAGATATTGACTTGACGTCGAAACTAGGGCGGGGAGCTTTCAACTGAGGCTTATTGCTCGACTCGACACATAAATTTTCTATTGTTAGTCGCTGTAATCAAGAGTATATATGTATACGTAGATAATAATGGGCTTTACCGTTTGTTAATAGAGGTAAATATATTTACGAGATAGCTCTACGCTTTTGCTACGACTGTCGTAGCATACGTTAACTTGTTTAGAAGCTTGAATGTTTTAGAAGACTTTCAGATTACCACTTTACATTGTCCCATTATTTAAAGCCCTTTATCCATATGTATTGCCACTACGGTGACTCTTGTATATACTACGATATTACTCCCGGTGAGTCCCAGGAAAATGTGTCTGGGAACCAGCAACAAATAGCTATATAAACACCGTGAAATGGTTGGATTAAGATCAAATTTTCTTATGACACATTTTAATATAAACTAGCTACTAACTAGGTACAAGTACCGTTTTCGCACGAGAATATTATTTTCGGGAAAAAAACCTGTGAATACATTGTAGCTATAAAGTTCAATGCAAAAAAAACTAGATTGATTTTTCCATTTCGATTCAATCCTGAAGTAATATTACTTCAATCTAGTCGCGCAAATATTGTGTATTGAGTTATGCATATTATCATTTAGCCTAGTAACAATCCTTTTAGTGTATAAACAACACATCCCACTCTTCCACAAAAGAAAAATATTTCTCTTCAGTCTAAAGTATTTTCACATTACCGTTCCACAAATGTACATTTTATTCTTGTTAGCGTAAACCTTTTACCGCGGAATTAAGGTTGACTTTAAAGCACTTACGCCGCCGCGTGGCTGCACCTACGTACGTAACAAATGGGACAGGAGCAAGAACAAAGAGGCTGACGCAGGTGCCGCGTGTCCGGGTGACCTAAAACTGCAGGTGCCAGCTTCGTCTCGCTTTATCCACGATAAGATAGAAACTGACAGCGATTTTGTTCAACTGCCATTTATTTTTAAAAGTATGAGTCCGAAGGTGACCGCATACGATAACTGCAGACGCATGCAGCAGATACGCGTCATTCATTGCGGCATTTCAATGGTTTCAATTATTCGTATCGAAGTTAAACAAGTAATGTATGTTTGTAGTGTAACACTCACCGGGATATTTACCATGTTTTTCATTTGTTTTAATGTAATAATGTATGTGTTGCATGCGTCAGCAGTTGTCGCATGTCGTATTCGGAATCATACCTTAACACGCTCAGCGCCATGTGTATCATTTCTGATACACATTGCTATAACATTGTGTATCATTTTTGATACACACGACTTGTTTCGGTAAAAGCGTTGTGTATCAGAAATGCACACGTTTTTCATACATTTTATACCGGCAATGAATAGCCCTGGCCTGTGCGAACTTCTGTGTGTATTTGGGTTGGGGATCGGGTGAATAAAAATAGAAAAATATTTTTTTTTAATTTATTTTGAAAAGATCAACCAAATAAGCCATTTCTAACTGAACAATCAACGCTATTTCGACAAGTAAAAATCACTAAATGATCATATAAAGTTACAAAAAAATTAAAAATTAAGAAAGTGTCCATTTGGTAATAAGAAATTACCTAATGTGTAGCAATAAAACAATTTTGACATAAGAAAATTTCACATAAGTACGGAACATTTTGTGAAAACTTGAGAGGCTCCATCGATGGTTTTTTTTTATTTTACTCTGTCTCAAACGATACGCGAGTGGCACACTTGTATAATAGTTATCGGTATATAGTGTCCTGCCCTCATCTAGCAAACCCTCCGCTAAGGACATTACTGTTTTTTCTGAAACCTCGATTTCTTTGTCTCTGGATTTTCCGCAGTAAATCATAAGGTTCCACGTATATCCTTTATCAGTCTAGACTTAAAAGTGTGTATCTTTTCTGATACACATGGCCTGGGAAATAGGTGACGTATAAAAATTATTTCACAGGCCATGTGTATCAAAAATGATACACAAGAAAAAAAGGGGTAAGAAAAAGAGGGGGGAAAACATTTTTTATTTTTTTGTGTTAGGATAACTCTATAAAGATAAAAAAAGCTAAAATAGAATTGTCCCAAAATGGAAGAAATTTGTAAAATAGGCTTGGCGCTGAGCGTGTTAAACATCTTTTCTCGTCTTGACATTTATGTCCTTCCTGCGCAATAGTGTATCACTAAGGGCACTCAGTTATAGTGGTAGCGCTAAATATCCAGACTGATATATATGAAAATATTTGCACTGAGCTGGAATAGAATCCGTGACCTCTAGCGTAGAAGCTGAATGCTCTATCGCTACGTCACGCATATGTCGTGAGATCTTTAAGTAAAATAAATATAATAAAAGTGGCAGAGACTTGACATTCTGCTATCGCCTAAATGCCATAAGGATTGTGTTTGATATCCTGGGTGATGATGGATATTTTTTTTTAAGTTGTTCTTGGGTAATTTGCATAGGTACCTGAGTATTTTATTCCTCGAAAAGAACTTTTCATTCTTCTTTCAAGTTTAACTATAAAACTTTAAAGGTAACATTTCTTTTCAAAACTTCATATAAAGTCATATTAAAAGCTTTTCTCTGCTTCAGTAGTTTTACATATTGGGTATATAACTTTAAGAACAATTTCAGTACCTATAAGAAACTTTAAGATGTCTGTGATATTTCATATTCTAGCATACTTTTATAAATATAATTTATGGTTGTATTTTTATATTTTTGACCAACGCAAGGAATACACTTTTTACTCTGAGATATTGTAACTTTATTTCGATGTACTCGTTAGTGGCCACCTAATTGTCGTCCACACGTGAAAATAATTGGTATACATAGTTATTTCATGTCCAATGAGATGATTGCACAATTTCCCAGCGTTCAGTGTGTACGCTTTAAAAGATTGGATCGACGGCCCGTTTCCTTCCTTTGAAAGTCCGACCAGATGGAAAGATTCTGCTTCACAGATGACGAAACTTCCTTTAAACGAATACTTACAGGCATTGGTTAGTCTTGGTAATATCAGACCTGGTTATCTTTTATACCTTTTTTAACTTTATACATACAAAGAGAAGGCATATATAAATTTGGCTCAGTCTTGCAATACTTATCCTCATAAAGTTTCGACAACATAATCCGAAACACAAATTACACATCGTGTTTAGTTTTCCTATCTGCCTTTAATCTGAGCCAAAGTTTCATTTGGTAGTTAAATTATTCGCCTACAGTTTATGCCTTAATGACGGAACGTAGGTGAAGTTTTAACTATTCAATGTTTGCGCTCGTTAATTGTCGAGGTGCGGCCCAACTGCGATCGATAGAAGATAAGCACGTAATATATGCTCGTGCGAGATTATTAGATCGTCTGGAGCAGAGTTGTGAGCGAATATCGAGAAGTACGTCTCAAGGAGCTTGTGCCCGAAGTTTAATTTCCTTGTTGAGGAAACGTAACGTATATTTTGAACTAGCATCTTATAAGATTAAATCTTCAAACGTTCTAAGATTGAATTATAAATTTTACATATTAAAATTATACTTTCGATCGTGAGTGACACATTCCCATAATTATTGTTTTGGTGATACAGTATTTAATAAGGCTATTGTGGTTGCATCTGTATTATGATTGACGTGGGAAAGGTCACGATTACTCGTCTGGTACTCGGTATATTACTTTTACAGTTGAAATGGTTCTGTGACTTTATGAGGAACGTGTGTGACATCTTTTGGTGTTCATTATGAAACAGATGACAGCTACTATTTCCGTGGGAAGTAAGCATACATAGCGGCCTTAGAACTGGGCTTGAACTTATAAACAGTATATCTACTTACTATATTTATCCTACATTTGTATATGATTTTATCGTATTTTTTTCGGACTACAAACATTCAAATCTCCCTCGCACGACTTGGGATTGTTTGCCATAGGTACGGAAAAATAAAATAAAATCGATGTAAGTATGAGAATATATTGCTACCAGCTTTTGCCCGCGACTCCGCACGCGTGGATGTCGGTTATCGCGAACAAACATAGCCTATGTCCTTTCTCATGGTCTATATATCCCTATACCAAATTTCATCAAAATCGGTTCAGTGGTTTAGGCGTGAAAGCGTTACATAGAAACAGAGAGACAGACAGTCTGTCTGTTTCTATGACAGACGGATCAGACGGACAGAGTTCCTTTCGCATTTATAATATTAGTATGGATTGACCGAAAAAAGTTAACATAAAATTGAGTGAGTAACATTAAAATATGAATAAAAATATACAAAACAACATTGTTGAAATGAACGACTTTGTTATTTCCAAGGTTGTTTGCTTGACGAATGACCCTTAATGATGCTGACGAATCGTATCGAGGACTTGGACGGGCGCCATCAGCCCATAAACCTTATATGTATTCTAGCGTATCAGCCACACTGCTTACTTTGCATGTGCAATGTTTTAAACCGGTGCCAAGCTATGTGCCCAGTTTGCTTTCATCCTGAATTTGCCCAAAATGTGAACGAATGTCAATCCATACTAATATTATAATTGCCAAAGTAACTGTCTGTCTGTCTGTCTGTCTATATGTTACGCTTTCACGCCTAAACCACTGAACCGATTTTCATGAAATTTGGTATAGGGGTAGATTAAACCATGAGAAAGGACATAGGCTATGTTTGATCACGATAACCGACGTCCACGCGGGCGGAGCCGCGGGTAAAAGCTAGTAAAATATAAAAAGGTAAAAAAAAATGTAATGAAAAATATGTATTGATTGTTAAATAAATAATAATACTTCCACGATCTGCTGAATAAGCAGCATAAAGAGGTGCAGCCACCAGATCTCCCTCCAAATCTAGGACTAGTGCCACCGATAACGCCTGCTGAAGTTCAGACTGCCATTCGTCGCATGAAGAACCGGAAAGCTGTCGGACCCGACGAAGTCCCCATCGAGGCTTGGAAGGCAATGGGTGCCCGTGGTGTGGGCATCCTCGCAAATCTTTATAACCGTATCCTCCTCACCGGTAAAATCCCAAACCAGTGGAGGCTGAGTGTTATTACGCCAGTCTTCAAGGGCAAGGGATCGGTGCAGGAGTGTGGTAGTTACCGAGGTATAAAGATAATGTCCCACACCATGAAGCTTTACGAGCGGATAATCGATTCCCGGATCCGACAGGAGAGTACCCTCTCGGAGTGTCAGTATGGGTTCCGCCCCGGACACGGGACTATGGATCCGGCGTTCGCCCTAAGGATCGTCGCGGAGAGATACAGGGCGAGGAACACGCCCCTGTACTGTCTATTCCTAGACATGCAGAAGGCCTTCGACTGTGTGCCTCGCGCGATGATCTGGTGGGCACTGCGGTCCAAAGGAGTCCCAGAGGCTTACATCGACACCATCCGAGACATGTACCAAGATTCCGGTTCCGTGGTTCGGACCGCTGTTGGCGACACGAAAACCTTCCCCATCACCGTCGGGGTACACCAAGGATCCGTACTCAGTCCCTACCTGTTCAGCTTAGTGTTAGACGCTTTGTCGGACAGTATCAGAGACTCACATGAGCAGCCTCCATGGTTGCTTATGTATGCTGATGACATTGCGCTGATGGACGCAGACAGGAACAGATTGGTGCGACGTGTGAAAGTGTGGAAGGAGGCGCTTGAGAACGGCGGTCTGAAGCTAAATGTGGCGAAGACAGAGTACTTGGCGTTAAACTCAACAGATCCCACACCCGTTCGCATAGGCGATGACTTGGTCGAGCGCACGGATCAGGTTAAGTACCTGGGATCTGTACTTCACGCTTCTGGTGACATCGACTACGACGTCAGGGCACGTATTGCCGCCGCGTGGGCTAAGTGGCGGGAAATGACTGGCGTCACTTGCGACTCTAAAATGCCAGTCAGGCTGAAGGGGCAGGTCTATAAAACGATCATTAGACCTGTCCTCTTACACGGCTGTGAGGCGTGGCCGCTGTTGGAGCGACACAAGCAGATGCTGCGTGTCACGGAGATGAAAATGCTGCGGTGGATGTGTGGAGTCACGCGTAAAGATCGCGTGAGGAACTCGCGCATCCGAGGCAGCCTTCATGTCCGTGACATCGCAGATAAAATGCAAGAGAGCCGCCTCCGCTGGTGCGGCCACGTCTTGCGGAAACCGCCCAGCTACGTGGGTAACAAATGCCTGGCAATGGCGCCCCCACCCGGTCCAGGTAGAAGGGGTAGGCCCAAGAAGTGCTGGCTTGGCGTCGTGGAGGGTGACATGCGTGAAAACGGTCTCACTACCTTGGACGCCCAAGATCGTGCGAAGTGGAGGAGGAAGAGCCGGAAGGCGGACCCTGAGCTCCGAGGGCACCGTGGCCTCGGATGCAATCAGGACTAACGTCTTTATGTGGATGATGATGATGATGTGTTTAGTTGCATTATTTAAAGCGGTGTTTCTCAAACTTATAGTTGCAATTAGATCAATTTGAACTTAACTGCGTTGCACATTCATAATGCACATCGATGAAATTCACTAAAGGAAATAAAACAAAAAAATAAATTTGGAATGATTCAAGTGGTGCTCAATAGCTCAGTTGGCAGAGCAGTCGCCCTGTAAGCGAAAGGTCGTGAGTTCGAGTCTCACTTGGGCATTTCATTTTTTCCAATGTTTTTCGAACTTAACAGTTAGCATAATAAATGCTATAAAAAAATTCATTCAAAAAAAATAATAATTATAAATGTCTAGAAAACATATCTATGCTCTTTTTATTAATTTATGTGATAGGTAGGTTTTTCATCGGAGTAGATTCAACGTCGCGTGAAAATGTACCCACGAATACTTAGTAGACATGAAGAGCAAAAGCATTATTAAAGTATGTGATATTCTATTCTTATCTTGCTACCCAGAAATGTAGTAAATAGAGACCACCGCCATGGAATGAATTTTGTCTCGCCTTCGATCATAGGCGGCGTAACTTTGAGAAACCCTGGTTTAAAGCGTTATCGGACTACCCATTGAGAGGCATATCAGTATTCCACAATCTAATCGGTTATTTCTAAGATGTGTACTATAATATCGTACATAATACGACAAACAACTTTCAATATAACGGCTGAATGAATATAACAGCAGCTTGACCTATATATTTGTTAAATAAAAATATCAGAACCGCGAAAGGCTCCGAGCACATGTACAAAACGTTTTCAACAACATTCGAGTGTGTTGTGACATAACTTGACATTTCTATAACGAATTGTGGCAGAGTTATGGTGAGCCCGTGTTTCAGAGATTTCAACACGGCAATCTATGGTGGGACATCCTTTTGTAGCTTTTGTTACCTATTTATGTTGGCGATTTTTGGAGGTTACTATGATTCAGATACGACGGAGGAATGCCGAGGATTACTTTTGATAAAATTGTTTTTATTGTAAAATATTTACTTACGTGTTTGTTATAATCCGAACTAAAGGGTTTATTCGGGAATAGTGCACGCTGGCCGGTATCGCTTATTAGACGTTTAGGTTAATTAGACATTTTGCATCTTAGACCTATTGATCGTAAAGCTTACGTTAGGTTAGGTTAGTCAAAGTTGGCGAACTGCAGTTATTCTAAGCTAGCCATGAATGTACACTTGGCTTAATGAACTATTCAGAATCAGCGGTTTATAAATTTGTCTTCAGATAAAAATTGTTTGTTCAAACCCTGATCTACCTAGAACTAGTAAAATAAATGTAGGAAATCTTTTGTACTGATTTGTAGCTACTTCACAATAAAAACCCACCAGTCGACTACCTACACAAAGAATTTCGAACTAGTCTGTAGTTAATGCTCCTTTCAGAATTGCACTGTGTAATAGAATAGCGCAAACTTCGTCACTTGCAACTAGAGAACCACAGACGTTACGAAGTCACAAACATTCCACAAAGTGCGCCTTGAATGCGCTCTTCGGTGCCTCTGTGATGAACCATTCAGTATTCTCTTTGTAGAAAATTAGTATGGACGTACTCAGATCTATTGTTGAACCATCAGTATCCGTATACCACACATATGTAATCACGTGGATATTACATAAATATAGCACCTGATGTGTAAAATAGCGCGCATTACAGTAATAAATGATTTCTTTGTATCTATAGTTAGTGTAACACTATGTATTATACAGCAAAATCTACATGAAAATATATACTGTTTATAGCAAAATCGACTAAGAATTAAAAAAAAATCTTAATCCCGCATAAATTTGAATACAATGTAACCTTGTGAATTTGCGTAGCAGTGAAATGTCGCCTTTTTATTATACGCTACATTTCCATAGGAATTGCCATACATGTTTGTAAATAATTTTCTTCAAAAGTCACTGCAGACATGTCACAATTCCACATGTTCTCGTTTCTCACGAACATAATACAGCGACATATTACCTGAAGTCTGAGTACAGACCTCGTTTTATCAACGAAGAAGACGCAAAGATATAGTTTGCCAAGTTTTTCTCGTATCATATTATGAGTGACAGTGAAAAACACGACGTATCAAGCTACGAGTGCGGAAAATAACAAAGTGAAACTTACATACTTTCTTCAGTGTAGAAGTTTCGTATTACAGTGTCATTGAGTCCCGTGAAATATTGTATGCTTCGTGGCATTACGTGTTGAAATGTCATGTCGCATGACATGTGAGAATTCTTTCGCATCTTTCTGTATATGGAATTTAATAACGTATTTAGGGTTTCCAAATGTTCCTTGTTTCAAAATGTCCTGCTTGCAAAATGAGCAGGTAAAACATCCAAGAATTATCAAGTTACTATACGATTAGGTAGGAGTTATTCTTGCGAAATAAGCACGCTTAAAGAATTACATAAGATATGCAACACATAATCTACAATAGGATGGGTACATTATCTCTCGTCACATGGGGCTAAATGAAAAAGAGGTCAAAGAGAGGCCACTGCAGGTGTGGTGAGGTGATTTAGTTCTGGTATTAAATAAAATGGAGTAGTATGTGTGTATCTGCTTTAGTAGTATGACCCAGCTACCAACGTTAATTAGTTTTGCTCTATCGTACGATGATACGGTGAGTCTTATAAAAACTCGTCCAACTTTCGGTATTTCAGTTCCCCAAGGTTTTCAAATATTTCTGAACAAAGATAAAACTTAAAGTCTATACATATTACAACTAAATATTTATTTACTGTCAGCCAAGATAAATATACTTATTATGCTTTGTATAAGTTTCCTACAGATAGTATCATAACTGAAAGTTTTCTTGCGATATGACAACATTAATTATTTATTTATAAGAAATTGTTATATCTACACGGAAAGTTTTAATCTTGCGCTTCGGGAAGCTGTTTGTTTTTATTATAGCGATTCGATCAAGCAGTAAGTAGCGACAACGTTCAGTAAGTAGGCTTTTTGTACGAGGGAAAAGAAAACTTCGTGTAAATTCTCTGGTGAGATTACGTTATATCTAAGAGGTTTGGAAACTCTGATCATATGATATCCATCGCGATTCGCGAGTGGATATTGATACGATCTCTTTCAAATGCTTTTCCATTAATCCCAGTTAGTTTTCGTAGTAAGGTACTAAAAATTTAAGTGATATTAGTGACGGTGTACCTACTGATAATTTCATTTACATTTTACGTTATTCTTAACCATTATTAATAGTAAGTATGACCCAGATTTAGACTGAACTCGATCTTTGTATCAATAAATAATAATAAACTGATTTTATAATCGTGGGATGTAATGTAATAGTTCTATATTATTGCACCGAGCAGAAAGTGACTTCTTGCTGCATCGAGTGTCAGTCTGAAGCTTTAGCGACTTCTAAAAACACGAGTGCGACAAGAAGTGACTTCATAAACTGCCTTCCTTTCAAGTAAAGCAAGAACTTGACTAGTGATTTTACTTTTAATTTCATTGTTCCAAAAAATTTCGGATTTTTGAATAAATATTCAATCGACGAGAAAGGAAGCTTGAAGCGAGATTTATCAAGTTTATATAGGAAACGACTTCCTGGACAGAGCATGTACACTTCATATGTGACAAGCTCAGAGCTGTGTTGGTCAAGTTCCATCACCTAAGTTACAAAATTCCTCGTGGTACTCTAAAACTCCTATATAGTAGTTTGGTGGAGTCTATCCTGGATTATGCGCTAAACTGCTATGGGCTTACATATAATAAAACACACATAGATAAATTAGAAAACATGCAATTAAGATTTATTAAATCAAAGATAATTACCAAAACGATTACTTTAAATTATTTAAAATATTACCGGTCAGTGTTAAACATAAATACCTACTTGCAACCATCAACCACGGCAGTCGAGAGCATAATCCAACGCAGACTTGTCATGTAGATAACAGGTACAACACACGAGCAATGACGGCGGGCAAATTTGTAGTGCCCAGGGTCAATAATATATAATTATGGCGATAGGACGCTAAATAAAAGAATACCTTACATACTAAATAGCTTACCCGAAGAAATAAGAAAGGAAAACAGGAAAAATATGTTTAAAATTAAATTAAAAAAGCACTTATTGGACTCACTACCATAATTTTACACTATATCTATGTACTGAATTAATTTGATGTAGTATCTAGTTGTAACTCTTCATGATCCTACAGTCAAACCGTTTGTACGGTTTTGTGGGACAATGTATTAGCTCATAAGATAACAATGTACTTAAATAAAAAAAAAATAACTTAATCTCGATCTCCTCCTCGAGTGTCTAGTCGGCACTTCTTGAACTTTTGTAATGTGTCGGTGATGGGTAACGCTCACATTAAATAAATCACTTGCACTATTCTACCCAAAATTTGCCTTGCCATAGTTAACATATCACTTGTTGAATTCAAGAGAATTCAATTTACAAAAGATCATAAAGTAGAAAAGCGTGTCTTTACCTTAAATAGTCCACTGTACTGTGCTTCAGAGCCATCTTCTGATATGCTCTCTTCAAGATTCTTGGCCAATCAGGACAGTATAAACAAGAGCTTACGTAATAAGAGATACTATATCAATTCAACAAGATTATTATATAATAGTGATTTATACTATAGCGCGTTTGATGCTATTAATATGACTTAATAACTTAAAAGTTAACTGTACAGAACATTACATTTCTAATGAAAATTTAATCACTATTTTCATAACGTGCTAAGTACATCTTTCAAATGATAATAAATGGTATTGTGAAGCGCTTATATTATTCGAAATACATTTCTATTATTTGCCGATTTAAACTAAACCTACCTATATTTTAACTTGGCGCTGTTGATGTTCAAATGTTCAATATCTGTACAAACAACAAGTTATTGTAACCTTGTTGAGGTTTGATATTGTTCTAGTAGCTTACACAAACATTTAGATTATTCAGAGTATGCTCGACTTGTGACAACCAACAATTTCAAATTCAATTCAAAACTATTCTGTTTAAGCGAGTCGCACTAATGATTTATTAATTTGTTAGATATTTCTTTCAACTAGTATCTGACCTAGTTTGTGAAATTAATGTCTGATTACGAGGATTAAAATACAGTAATTGTGACGTGAATTACTAATAGTTTTTGTTGTGAAAGTTTCAAAAATTGTCAGACGATTTATTTAATTTCAAAATTAAATCCTTCAAATGTATTTGAGTGGTATAACAGTTACATAACATTTTCAACTTTCACTTTCAGCATTACTTGTTAATTGAAATTCATAAAATTAATTACATTTTCAATCATGTATTCCTCTGAATGTCACAAATTTGACTGGGTATACTCATTGCCATAACCACAGTAACTATCTGGATATGCTATCTGTGAATTTGTATCTTGTGTGGGAATGCTTAACCAGAACCATATTTTCTCCGGCCATACAATGTACAATAACAGACCATGTTAACCGATCAGCTACGGGTTCATTCATAATGCATAATAGAGAACTCCTTACATCCTCACACCAAAGATCTCTATGCTCAGCTTAACGCATGTCGCGAGCAATTAAACTCACCTTACGCTCTTCAGAAGCATTAGGACTTTGATTACTTGTTTACAGCACATTAAACGAATGTTTATTTCTTTTCATAGCTGTTTTTTATGACACAGTACTGTACTACATTCAAATATAACTCTTATGAGTTTTATTTTATGATACAAAATGGCTCTTGATATAGATGGCTGAGTAACTTGCATGTTTGTTTATATTGAGTCACTTTCTGTCTGAACGGAACGTTTAGGATTGATTGAAAAAAGGCGAGTTTATATTTTTTCGAACTGTGTTCACATACCTGTTTCATGTTGTCATTAAACATACCTGAAAGTTTTCTTTAAAAGATGATTGAAGTTATTATACGTTGAAACTATTTATAGGTATATACTAATATGCTAGTTTAGTTACGTCTTGAAGACTTTGCAATTACATCCACGACGTTTTATAAGCATTTTAACTGTTAGGCTGATCGACGTCAAAATCCATTAGTTAGATGTCAAATCGTGAATATTTCACGCGCATTGGTTGAAGATGATCGCTGATCAACAGTTAACCAATCAGCATTCAGTATTTGATATGTTAAGCTAACGAGAGTTTGACAGATAGGGGATAGTAATACACATTGTTTTCCATCGTAATACCTACCTATATTGTTTGTGTTTTTTTTTTCTCTCTAAAAAATGACTCAATCATTATGTATGTATGTATGTGCTCAATATGAGCTTGCAATATCAAACACTATGTTCAGACTTGCCGCTAAGCACAAGATAACGTGGATGCACCCTCGATCCAAACACTGGCATTTGATTGATTATGCTATTGTCAGGCAGAGAGATACTGGTCAAGTCCAAGTCACTCGCGTCATGCGTGGTGCTCACTGTTGGACTGATCACCAACTTGTTGTCACAAAGCTACGGCTCCGCCTCCGTCGACCTCGTAGATCGACATTTACAAAGCCTGCGTCTCTCAACGTGGATAGGCTTAAGAATCTCGAGGTGAGGGAGAAATACGCTGAAGCTGTGACTGAAAAGCTGTTGCCAGCTAATGAGACAGGTGATGTTGGGGTGGTCTGGGGAACTTTCTCTTCTCATCTTATGGAAGCAGCCTCAGCTACTTTAGGTATAAAAAGCCGTCGTAGTGAGGACTGGTTTGATGAGAATGACGGGATTCTTAGGACAGCACTCAACAAACATCGAGACCTCTTGCGACAGCATAGTAGGCAAGGAAGAAGCGTTGCGGTAGTGAAAGCGAGTGACCTTGAATTGCGGAAGCTGTCTCGTCAAGTCAAAGACAAATGGTGGCAAGACAAAGCTCTCCACATGCAGTGGCTCGCTGATACTAACCGGATCGGTGAGTTTTACTCCGAGGTACGTAGGCTGACTGGTATATCCTACCGGGCGAAGGTGCCGTTGAAGTCGTTAGACGGCATGCACCTTTTGACAAACAAGGAGGATGTACTAAATCGTTGGGCCCAACACTTTGACAGCTTGCTCAACGTAGATCGATCAGCTGATTTACAAAGTGTGAGTCTAATACCTCAACTCCCTCTTTCCATTGAGCTGGATGAGCCCCTGTCATGTGATGAGGTTGTCTCTGCCATCAGGCAGCAACAGAACAAGCGAGCGGTTGGTATTCACCTTATACCGGGAGAGCTATTAAAATACGGCGGCAGGGAGTTGTACATGTTGGTTTGGAAACTATTTGCGCGTATGTGGGAGGAAGAGCGAGTCCCGGATGACTTTAAAGTTTCTCGCATTTGTACCCTCTACAAAAACAAGGGTGACCGTTCCGATTGCAACTCTTACCGTGGTATTTCGCTTTTGTCAGCCCCTGGAAAGGCCTTTGCCAGAGTCCTTTTAAACCGCTTAAAGGCTCTGTCTGAAAAGATACTGCCAGAAACTCAGTTTGGCTTCCGACCTGAACGAGGCACCTGTGAAGCAATCTTTTCTGTGCGTCAACTGCAAGAAAAAAGCAGAGAACAGGGACGTCCGCTATATCTCTGCTGTGTTGACCTGGAGAAGGCATTCGACAGTGTGCCTCGTGAAGCCCTGTGGATCGTGCTAGGGAAGCTAGGATGCACGGAGAAGTTTGTGAGACTTCTTAGACTCCTGCATGACGACATGCAATGTTGCGTCGGTGTCGATGGCGAACAGTCAAATTTCTTCCCCGTTACCTGTGGGGTGAAACAAGGGTGTGTTCTAGCGCCCACACTGTTCGCCATGTACTTTGCAGTAGTAGTCAGGGATGTTTTACAAACTCTTTCTGAGGGAGTCCGCATCCGCTTCCGCACAGATGGCAATCTTTTCAATTTGGCCAGACTTAAGGCGCGCACTAAAGTCTCCCATACAATGATCACAGAAATCATGTATGCTGACGACTTATGCTTTGTGGCAGAATCCCCTGATGGCCTGCAACAGCTTATGTCCAATTTTCACCAAGCTTGCTGCAAGTTCGGCCTAAAAATCAGTGTCAAGAAGACGGAGGTGATGTCCCTGGACACACATGGCCACGAGACACTGTCTATACAGCTAGGTCAGGACAAGCTGAAGCAGGTTGACAAGTTTCGCTATCTGGGGAGCACTATAACATCCAAGTGTGACCTTGATGATGAGATCAGCAGCAGAATCTGTGCGGCAGCTGCGGCATTTGGGAAACTGCGTTCCAAGGTCTTCTATTCATATGACCTTAAGCTGGCCACCAAAATATAAGTTTACATGGCAATTGTGCTGCCAAACCTCTTATATTCCTCCGAGACGTGGTGTGTGTATCGGCACCACATACGCACTCTGGATCGTTTCCACCTTAAGTGCCTACGCTCCATCATGTAGATCCGATGGTCCGACCGAGTGCGTAACACCGAAGTTTTACGACGAGCAAATGTCAATGTCAATTTTGATCTTCACTGAATATTATAGATGCGAACTCCAGCTTCTAATAAAATTTAAATTTGCCTCAACAATACTACTAACAATGCTCAATGCTTCTCTTGAGGAGCACCGGGACGTCTTGAAACTGTTTATTTAGTGCCTTCGCCCACTGTCCCGTATTTTACTTTCAAATACAGATTATCAAAGGAATCGCAATCATGATGGCCACTTTGGCTGAGTTTACACTAGACAACGATCATGAAACTTGTTGTTGAAATTGTATGAGATGTGTAATATTATATTATTAATAGTTTCATTTCTTTTTGTCTAGGTTCAGGGAAGTCTTACACGATGATGGGAGCGCCCGGGGCTGATGAAGGCGGCATTATACCTCGGCTATGTAATTCCTTGTTTGAAAGGATTAAAATACAACAATCACCGCCAGCACTCACTTATAAGGTAAGTTAACCTAGAGGAGCTTATATATTTCATATCGTATTGATATCTGAATAGGCAGTTTCATATTGTTTACCTACTGAAAATTTGGTTACTCAGATGTAAGTGGAAAATGGAACAGATAGTAAGGTTTTTTTTGACCTCTCAAACTGCAAAGTCAAATAAAATCCATATAAAGTGAGTAGGTGGTACCAGTCCCGGTCGAGGCAGCATAATCCAAAGCCGATAATATATTATTTATCCTCGCCTGATACAAAACAGTTATTTATTAACCATACATAGTACTAACATCCGTAATCATTAAGCACATTACCGCCTCTCCATTAATTCGAAGTACGACATCACATATTGTGTAACAGTTTCTTAATAGAAACGTGTTACATTGACAGTTTCTGGTTATGGGCCCATCTATCTTTTCCTTTATGTCACTCGTTAATGTAACAGTTGTGTGAGAAAATTGAGCTAGTAATTAGTAGGTATTTGTCTTTTGTCGTAGGTATATGCTCAAGTCTAACTGTGATCGAAGATGGTTGATTCTCAATAGTTCATTTATCGAGTTATACTTATTTCTTTTATTTTTAAAAGGAAAACTGAGGCCCGTATTCTAGAATGACACTTGGCCTGAATCGCGCTTTATCCGTGGACAGATCGTATAGACAGCTTGATAGTTTGACATATTGCCTATACAATCTGTTCTCAGATAAATCGAGATTCAAGCTGAGTGTCATTCTAGAATACGGACCTTAGAATATTATTATGTAAATAGTAATTTGTGTAATTTGAAAAGGTTTTATCCTTTAATGATGATTCCACTTGTCATTGATTTTGAGTATGGACTACATTTTTGTACTAACTGATATGTTTAGTTCGGGCACAAGAAGGGTAGTGTCTTGTTAGATGGAATGGAATTTGCCCTCTACCTACAGTAGTTTCCCCGAAGGCTGATGTGCTTGGACCCTGGGCTATAAACGGAACGCACATCATACTTTGTGAGTTAACTATAAGTAGACCTATAACCTCATCTTGTCTGCTTCCCCACCTCGTGATGAATACGGCTCATGTACAATTTTCATTTTGTCAAACAACAAAAGTGGTGAACTTTTTAGAAGGTTACTTGAAATTAAGACACACATTACAAGAATGACCGTTATTAATGCGTACTTTGTTCAATCAGGTGGAGGTATCATACATGGAGATATACAACGAACGCGTACACGACCTACTCGATCCAGAGACGACGCGCCGGTCGTTGAGAGTGCGAGAACATGCGGTCCTAGGACCCTACGTCGACGGACTCTCACAGCTGGCTGTTTCATCTTTCAAGGTACCTTAGACTATTCTACTTTACAATTATATTAATAGGTCTTTACCTATGAAATTGCCGTTCTGCAGTACTGGCCATTTCAAATCAAAATAATTTTTGTTTGGCTAAGAATTCTAATTTCAAATTTATTTTATTTTACAAAACATAAGATTGTCATTGGTCGATCTCCAGTGACGTCACCTATTCTGACCAATGACAGTCTATCAAGGCTGTCGCAGCGTTGTGCTCGATGCTGTATAGTTAATAAGTGCACAGCTGTTCTAAGTAAATGAACCATGTAGATGAGATAGTTCAGGATCTCGTTTATCCACTTATGTTCAAGTTTTTACAATACCGTGAAAGAATGCGCCTTCAGCGCCAACAACCGTGCCAACTTTCAGTCTGTGTTCAGGATCCAGTCTCGCAAAAATTTTATATTTAGGTGGTTTGGTTCTGCTTATTCAGTTTAATAGGTTATGATTGCCTTTCTAGAAGGTACTGAAATGTTATGTAAATCACTACATCACCTTGGTAATCTTACCAAACGCTTCGTTTTAAACTCCACAAATCACTATTAAACTCCACATTACCTTTATATAATTTGACTCAACCACTATAAATATAAATCTAAAGTACTTTAGCCTTGTTAAAATCTCCGCAATACCGTCTTACGACGTCACTTTTCATTCTGACGGGTTAAATTGGTAGGTTATTTCTGTACGTGAAAGCTCCTATTTCGTATCGTTTGCGTATAGTTTGGTATTTTCAAGGTTAAAAAGGTTGATAAGGTTAATAATAAGCCAGTGAAAAGTTACAAAATCACTGATAACCCTGAATCACGCAAGTAATTAATTAACAGCTATTAAGTATTAACTGTCATCAGGTATAAGTATTATCTCACAATTGACGGTATGGCATTGCCTCAGAAAGTCCCAAAGGGAGGCTCATCGCAAATTAACAGTCTCACTCTCTTTTTGTCTACTGCCTTTGTCCAACCTTTTTCCATAGGAAACATAAATATCTAATTGAAAAAGTCACAATGATCAGTATCATTATTTTGTCTATCCCTTTCTCTCTTTCTTCGTTTGTTATTCGGAATAATCTTGACGTTCATTACTTTATGACCTTCCTTATTTTACATTGTAAATACGATAAACATTTGCTGTGCTATCCGAAGCAGTCTACTCCCAAGTTTGATGGTAGATTTCGGTTTGACCTAGCTTACTTAAAAATGTATCAACGCCAAGAACTGAACGGAAATGGCAGACATGATGGACTTCGTCCCTGATAACGCCGGCATACATATCAAGCCTTGCATTGTACACCTTCGCCCGTCATCTACCTAAGCCGCCTATTTATCGCCCGTCGCATGTGGATCCAGTCTCATAAAGACTGATTTCAGATGTGACGCTCAAGAGTATTGGGATCAAAGATTATTTTTGCTGAATCCTTTAACTTTATCAGGCTTTTGGAAACTTTACTGGTATTTTGCATGTCTGACCTATAAAACTGCTTTAATTCAATGAAATTAAACAAGTAAAATGCGATAACTCTCATCATTTGGGATTATTCCGATTAAATCCCCAAATGTGGTGGTTAAATCAGTAATTTTCACGTCCATTAACGTTACATTAAAGTCTGGATAAAGAAAACGGTCAAAAAAGTTCCCGAACAGTATTCTTTTGGACTACATTTCTAAAAGTCATATTATACTCAGATACTCGATTCCGTTCATAGAACTTTTAAAACTTCGATCAAGTCTCGGGAACGGTTAATGTGTTGGAAACTTTATTTTCTGCAAATATGACGATAGCTTCAAGCCGGTAACAAAATGTACACATTTTAGGTTATTGCGGAAGAATTTGAACTCATTTTCATGAAGTTGTAGAAACAGCTTTCTGTGGTGCCACAGTTAAGTAAAATTGCGCTAGCTAACGTAACAATACATAACTTGACAATTATAAGATTCTGCTCAAGGAGAATATTTACTTTATAGACCAATCGCTTTATAATATCGAACGCAGACGTTAAATAAATGCCATGAAAAAATTATTCTTATCTAGTCGTATAGCACTTTAGCTAATAAAATATTATTATTAGTAAAAGTGCCGTTATGACATTTCTTCTATTTCCATTATTTATACAATTAAGAGCTACTTAAGGATACTCTCTGTGATCTCGGACATTTTATCACGCATAATATGAGCAATAACGACTTTGGTAGCTCTCTCGTTGACGTCATAGGTACTAAAGGACTGTCCCATTTTATAGTGTCCCGAATACAAGTGCGAAAATAATAGCCATTTATGTACGTAACCTTACTACGCCCCTAACCCATTAAAGGTGCCTCGAGGGTGAAAATGAATCACAAATCTTAGTTACGCCCATTAGCTAAAGAATAGCCACTAATGATGGCACTACTTTGTGCAGAAAATAATATAAAGTTATATTTACCCTTTGTGATTGCTGCAGAGGATATTTTATCGTTAAATTGTATACGTCAGAGTCCATTTCTGCCTTTAATTGCGATCCAGTGTCGCTCATTATACCCACGACCCTACTTCTAGTTTAAATTTCATTATCTCTCGCTATTGAAATTCACAACATTGCTTAAATTTTCTGCTGAAGCAATTTATTCAATACTTCTCCTTCAAAACATAGTTTGAAAATTTGAAACGGACGTTATTGAACGAACATAATACGACGTTCCAATCAAAAACCTTGCAAAAGTTTGGGCAGCAAAAATTGGCCATTGGCAGAAAAAATCTCTTTTGCTGAGCGTACTAGCCCTTTCGACAGGTTCATTAAGAAGGCTTAGAGCCGCCAAAGGGGCTTTACTGGGCACTTTTATTCCTACCGATACTCGCTCGACTCTTTACATCGGCAATTTCGTATTGAAAACCCTTCCTAAGTTGATTACATGTATAAAATGGTACACTTGAAAATCAGAATTCATTTGTAATCAAATAGCGCTTTGCTCTTTTATCGATAACATTAATTAGAAAGATTAATCCCATTGAGAGTGAATATTTATGGGCTTTTTAGGTTAGTCATCAATCAATTATATTGTCCACTTCTGGACATCCACCGCCTTCCGCATCCAGACCACCTCAGCAATAGAGAAATCATCCAAGTTTTACATACATAGAAATAACACCATGGCGAGTCCATGTAATTTGAAGCTTCGTAAACCCTAAATGGCTCCCATCGAAGTTAAATTCAATTTTATAGACCAGTGAAGTTTATTGATGGTTCATCAATCGAACGCCATCAATATTCCTGAGAGCGTTTGGCGTGTCATTTGTTAAGTAGAAGAGTTCTTAAATGATTAAATGGTGTAAGATGCTTTCTTCAAAGTGGCATCATTTAAGTTTAGGCAGTTCTGTACTTTTACTCCGGTTAGATGTTACTTCAGTGGAGTTACGGAAACAGTGAGTGCGACTGGTAGAATTTGACAGTATTAGAACTCAGAAGTAACCAATTGATGATACAATATTTATGCTATATGGAATCGAACACAACCGGCAAATGTGTCTGTTTAATACATATCTGTTTACCCTTTATTGACAGATGTGAGTATATAATTAATGGGTATGGAACTGATGCTAATATTCTTTTGGAACTAGAAAGCACGTTTCGCCACATGTCCTGATTGTTGGGATTTGATTGATCACATTGATCGATTACCAAGGATTTGTTGTTGTTGCTGAATTTTATGGGAGGTAAAGGACATGAAATAAAATAATTTCATTTCATTCTACGAATCATTTGAATAATAGAAACTTTGAACATTTTATGACTATCGGACTCCAGGCTCGAATTACCCAGGGCTGGTCTACAACGACTTGGATGATAAACTTTTCAAATTATTCGGAATTGTGTAATCATTTTATAAAACGAATAAAAGTCTATAATGTTAATCAAGATAAAATGTTAACTTGGAATACGTAAATTATCTTTTTAGTTTTATTTTTACTAGCTGCCTCGACAGACTTCATTCTGACAAAGTTATTGACTTGTTTCAGTCCAATAGAAACAGTAATTTAATCAACTTGAAGGCATACCAAAGATATAAACCTAACGCTCTTTTGTTTTGCTTTGATTGACGTCAAATATTTGACACCTGGGAACAGAAGTTTTAATTCACTCGTTTGTATTATTCTAACATTTTTGGAGCTTCCAGTCCTGAAATTCTGAAGTCGTCGACATTCAGCAATGATATTTCGAAGTAGCATTGACACTAGCCTTAGTTGATATTTAAATTTTTAAACTTATACGCTTTCTCATATTCTAAAACCAAAAGAGGGACCTTTTGGTTATTCTGGTATACGAGGTTCTAACTCTCCGACATCTATTACACACGTTTTCCAGAGAGTAGTCGGAATTTCCTTGGACCCTATTCCATTATACAATTCAGAATAACCGTAACTTCAATTTAATTTCTCACTCACCTTTATTGTAACATCGGGCAAAGTTAGGTCTTCAATCATTTCTGCCTCGTTTCAGGACGTTTCAGCTTTCAATTTTGATGCGATCAATATTTCAAATTACACGTGACGGTTTTCAACGGAGAGGTCTGAAATTTTGCCATTCACTGTTTTAATTAATTTCTCATACATTTTTGAACGAAGGGTGCCTTTTTTTTTACTCATGTGAATATTTTACACTTGAATGGGATTCTATTGTCGCTGGATCGTTTTGTTATTCAAAGTAAGTCATTGTATAATTCAGAAGTCTTACTCGTAATAAATAAATTATGACATTATTACTGTCGGCCATTCATTCTAAAATATGTATTTTGTATTTTCTACTTGATGTCGGCAGTAAAAATCTTTTCTTTTATAAAATGAAACCGAAACAAGGCTTGACTTTCTCCTCATAAATCTTTTCTTAAGAAAATATTAAGCCAAGATATTTCAAGATATGGTTTATGATGCTAGCTATCTATGGATATAATTAATATTTATACTTAACAAGTATCGTGTAATAATGGGAATATCTTAAAAGGGGAGATAATATTCAAAAGCCTGGCCGAGTATTTTTCAGGAACTATTAGTTTGACCACAACGAAAAAGTTTTTACTTGACGTGAATATCATTTCACGGGTTTGTGTTTACCATAAGATAGCATTATAACTACGACATTAGTGACCTAGTCATAGTATTTAATCAAACGGATACTTTGAGATTTAGCAAAATCTAGTAAGTAGGTAATTCCTTCTCGAAGCTAGCTCCTTTTTTCCTAAACCATTCTACAATTCTAACGTAACTCACTTGTTTTTCCAGTAATGCATGTATTTTCTACTTCAAGACACTTTTATGTGTAAAATGGCAAATAAACTTTATATGACGGTCATGAATATCTTATCAAAACACATACCATTGTCTCTTTTATGCTGTTTGTGGAGAATGTGGTAGATTCCAACATTCAAAATACAAATAGGTCCACAATCTAAAGCCATATTTATGCTGAGATACGCCTATCTGTGGTCCACTGTCCCTGTTTATAGATTGTACGACTAGTTATTGCTTTTCTTCTCTACTGTACTCGACAAGGAAGTTAATTTATTGTATGCTTAGAACTTGTCGCATTATTCGATTTTAATGCGTTTTCTGTATCGGCATCCCTCAGTTGATCTGTGTTTCAGTAATCAGTGTGATTATTGAAGTCTTGAGTCCTGTTACTTTCGAATTCGTGAATACTTGTGCAAGTGTTATTGAAATAACCAATTATCTTACTAATTATTTACATATTTTTCTCTTGCTGCTTTAAAAAAAGCCTAATACTATACTGGGTGATTTTATCGTTTCGGATAAAAACAATTTGGCATAGTTGCGATAGCAAAATCATCTGGAAGTATTACTTTGCGAAAACAAAAATATTTTTTTTTGATAATGTATGGGAGTAATGATCAGGTGAAAGAAAAAATGTATGGCGGTTGTAAAAAAAATCTCTTTTTCCGAAAAGACTATAAAATTAACTTGTATACACTTATTATTAGGCGTAAGATCAATCATAACACGCCAAACACGTACGGTAGGTACATGTAGATAAATCAAGGAAATATTACACCACGCTAGATTCCCATCGCTATTAAAGCGTTGGTCCTAGAATAAATAAATAAATAAAAAATATTTCACAACATTCTACACAACGCTGTCTAGACCCATGGTAAGCTTAATTAGCTTGTATTATGAAATCTAGAATGCGGATAAACATACTTAGATACTTTTTTTTTGTAATTACATACATATTATACATAGAAACACCCAGACCAATGCAAATAGCCATATTCATGCATACAAATATTTGCACTGAGCGAGGATCGAACCCGCGCCTTCTGCGTGGCAGTCGCGTGCACTACCACCACGCCACAGAGGCTGTCAGAATGTGGTTAAGAATACTCTTTTTTTGTAAATCCTACTTCTTATTAATATTATAAACGCAAAACTTGTAATAAGATTTGGTATGAATTTAGCTGACTCATTGGATTAACACATAGGCTATGTTTGGACGCGATAATCAATTTCCACGTGCGTCGGTCAAAAGCTAGTACATTATATAATATACTTATGCATATATTTGTACACAAGTTGGTACCTACAATAAATTCTAATATAACGGCAGTTTCCAAATTTGAGTATTGCGTTTAGTAAATTAATCAGTAAGTTTCAGACGTTACCACTGTTATTATTTAGTATTTTTGTTAGCTTCATGTTACTGTTGTTGGTCTTGTTTCATTTTCAATTAACTGTTCGCAGCTGAACGCCTACGTTCTCTTGTGAATAATAACAAGAGTATCCAAGATTAGGTTCAAATGTTTCTCGCAATATTTCTCAGTCTGGCTTTCTCTAAATGATTTGAAACAAACAGATTGGTTCTATTGTTTGGAATATTTTGAAGCTGTTTTTGTTATTATATAATCAAAATAAGTTATTCAGCTTGTTAGATTTGATTATTTTTGAGATATCATCGCCCACACAGATGAAGTTAAATGTCTTTGTTTTTGTTTCATCATTATCTCCATAAAATTTTCTATGTACGAGTAGAACAAAGGTTGATTTTTTTATGATTTGTTGCATGCATTTCATTATTTGCCTCACCTCATCTAGACCGTATTTGATATGTAATATTGATAAATAATATTTTATTACGCCTCTAGTATGCTACTGTTATTGATCTCGTCAATGGGAGCCTTTAGACGGTCACGCAATCGCGCGGTTAAACATGCCAGATACAATTCTACCGCGCCATCTTGAACGCTACTAAAACGCGCGACGTCTTTATACGCGCCCTCTGTCACACACATAATATGCGATATTCCTTCGAGAAAGACTGTTAGTATAACGTGCGCTAACCTTTAAAAAGCTTCGCAAAATTCTGCAGTCGAATGCGAAAGTATAAATCAGTTCGTGTACTCCGATGTAACCACACATCTAGCTAGTAAAATGGTCGACCGCAATCAATTCCAGTAATGATTTTACAAAGCGTTTGGGTGGTCTCATTTGGCAATATTCATTCTGCAGTTAACATTCAATCATTTTCACCCATCACCCCTGTTTGCTGCGTCATTGATTATGTATACACTCTATAGGTCACGATATATACAGTGATACAGGCCAGGTCAAGCGTGTGATTGATGGCTGAGGTTCATTATATGGCTTTCACACAATATATGTGCTACAGAAAGGTGTGGTCATATTTAGGGCTATTTACCATATCCAGTACATATTTAGTTCATAAATCATAATTTACCTGCTCCGGCCTAGCACCACGAGTACCACGACCCTCAGTAGGCGTGCGGTTTTAGTCGGTTCAAGTCCGACATAACCTCCCCTTCCGGCTCCGGCGAAGAGGTACCCGAGGAGATTTCCACACGAAGAAAAAAGCGTGACAACAATTTCTCGACGTCATCGTATACATACAGTAGGAACGAGAAAGTTATACCTACGCTAAATGACGAAGTATTGATTAAATTATTATTATCACTTTACCTAGGTTCAGGTTTGCTTCTATTGTAAAAGCTACCAATGATATGAAAGTCTTTGATATGACATTAATCGTAGTATTGTAGCAGGCCTGTCCCATTTTGGTGGATGTAAAATGTAGGGGTTTAATACTTGTATACTGAACCATGTGGGGGTATAAAGGTGTGGGGCTAAATATGCACTCATATTTAGCCCCACTGTTCCAAAACTTTGGTTCAATTTGAGAACTTTGATTTCGTTACTGAGGACTTGGAGCATACTCGTAAATCACCCACGCAATTTCGCAAGTAATCATAATATTGTTCGGTGTTGAGGTATAAAAGACTGAAATCCATTAGTGTAACGTAAAGTAAAGTAAAGTAAAGTATCTCTTTATTGTGTACACCAAGGAATAAGAACATGTGTTGTTTGTAGGTACATTTCAGGTATAGACAATAGGCGGACTTATCGCACAGTGGCAATCTCTTACAGGCAACCTTTGGATGGAGAAAGAGATAGAAACCATGTTTGGGTAGCATGGTGCACAAAGTCCCAATGTTATAATAATATACCTATAGAAATAAATATAGATACATACATACACACATAAATACATACACACATACATACATACACACATATATACATACACACATACATACATACACACATATTATATACATACACACATATACATACACACATATATACATATACATACACATACATACACAAATACATACATACATACCGTTTATGGCGGAGTGACCAATGAGTCTACATGTAGCCGATGTCCCGCAGGTAGTAATCATTCACAGATTTTTTAAAAACTGGTAAGGACTGTGCGCGTCTAATTCTTACCGGTAAAGCATTCCACAGACGAACAGCTTGGACGGAGAAGGATTTGTCAGTGAACTTTGTGGAGTGCCCCGGCATTTTCAGTCTCAAATTCTCTGCCGATCTCAGAGCTCTGGAATTTTTTTCTGGAATCTGGAATTACATTTTAAGCATTAAAGTAATATATCAAAATACCAGGCCTTGTTCCCCTGTAAGTAACCCCCCATAACAATGTGTTTAATATGTCTACGGAACCAATTCAATATTAGGGGAGTACTGGGGTGTGTTAGAATACCAATTTGAAATATTAGTTGTCTATTTTTTTGTGTTGTTTGTTGATTGGTATGTTTAAAAGGTTAGACGTTTTGTTTTACACTTGAACTATAATATATATAAATTATACTTGAAATATCTAGTGGAAGGTATTTGTTTATTTTCTCATAGCAAAGATACCAAAGTTTCAAAAAAAGTCTTTCTTATACCTGATCAAAGTCACACCAACGTTTTAACTGGATATATTTATGAGCTCATGGACATATCCAATGTCCACATACTAGAAAGATAGGACGTTTATGAGTACAAATGTCAGAATATCGAAAAATGCTCTACCGTCACACCACAAAGGTGCATGCACGCCGTATTAAACTTTTTCCTATTCCGATTTTTCTCTGATGGTTGGTCCAAAGTGCTAGCTGAACGGACTGGTTTCCGCAAAAATTGGAAATCTACATATTCGTTCATTCATTCCGATTTACAAAAAATGGTATCCATTTGTTACATATATAAATTGGAAGACATCCATCAGTCCGTACTCAAATATTAAATTTTATTACAATTAATTGTACATTCGCATCATTTTTCGCTCATAACTAACAGAATATAAATCATTCCCGCGAAATAACACCCGCTTGTTAAATTAATTTTCATAAGCCTTATTAAGCGCTCAGGCATTGGTCGGATACATATTCAGTTACGGATGATCGATATACCTGATTGGACCGTGAACTCATCGGTTCCAATTATCCAGTCAGCGCAGTGATGAATTTTATAATATGTAAGGCTCAGGAAAATTTATTGTCTGTTTCATTTGAATATGCGTAAAATAGAAAATTTCGCTAAAGGCGACATAATCGCTAGACTTTCGGCTAACTTTGTGTTCCACCTAGTTCCACCGTTGGTATCCCACCAACGATGATGGGGTTATGTATATAGTAAGTATAGTTTAATGATTTCGTGTTCGCGTTTTTTGTTATAGGTTTATTATATTCAAGAACTTAGCTCTGAGACTAGGAGTTTACTTCCATATCTAATTAGTTTAGCTTAAGGTCAACAACTAGGAAAATAGTTATAAATATTCCACAACATTCTATAATTGCGAGAAGTAAAACTTCTTTGATCATAATCTACATTTACATTATCTGTAGATAATGTCTAAAGAATATTACTCAGAAAAATGTCACATTCATTATTCCTTTGAGCCGTAACCTAATTAATTCGCCCTTTGCCTTTTATGAGTTAATCTTGATATACCTACTCGTAGAACTATGATAGGTTGCAGTGGCGAAGGGTGGATTTTTTTAAAAGGGAAGCCGAACGTAAGAAAAAACCTTACCATGGCCGATTGTAATGTGTAGGTACTCCTTTCAAAAGCTGTGACTGAATGGCTCGAGGCTTAGGTCCAAATGGTTGAGGAAATTTCAACCCACATTTACTATACGTGTAAGCACTGATGATTATTATAACAGTGTCTTTCAAGTGTAATGAAAGTGGCTTTAAAAAAATAAGACTTAAGCAGTTCGACTACCACTAACGTCGTAAAATCCTAGAAATCGTTCTTCAATGCCAGTTTCAGTTAAATATATAAATATTACAGTTAGTTGCTCCCTATGGCTTACGTCAGGTGTTTCGTCAATCATAACCGATACAAATTGAGCTTTATCTATCTCTAATCTAATACGATCTCTTAAAACGGATGCAACGCTATGTATTAAATCGTTTTGAATGTCGCTAGAAAGACCAGAAAATACGGGATTTTGCATTGAAGAACATTGTTCTAATTGTGAGTCCATTACTGAATCGTATTTACTTAAATATAATAAGGTTTCGATATAATTCCCGCGGTTATCAGAACCTGAACTTTCATCGTGACCGCGAAAAGCTAACTCTTGTTTACCTAAAAAAATTACTGTAGATATCTATAAACCGTTTCATTAGATTTCTATTACGATCTACTTTTCGATTATGTACTTCATAGGTATTCGTGAAAAATGTTTCGATTCTAGTTGTCCCGAACTCATGTAAAACTATACAACTACGGATGTTTCTCAGTTTGAACATGTTTTTTTGATGAATTCGATAAATTGTTTATGTCTAATCTGAGAATAAAACAATACATTCTATTTAATTTACAACTGCCTGTGAGCCACTTATATTTATCGTAATGAGATATATGATGAAAATGTTTCGTAAATCCATCGCGCCGTTTATATTCTATATTCATGACCGGGGGCGGGCTCGGCCTAACTGAACTACATGTTTCTTATTTTCATAATTTCATTTCGAGAAAGATGTTTTCTCACACAACAAATAATCAGTCAGACAACAATCTAATGCTATTAACGCAGCCATTATAACAGCAAAATACACTACAAATGCATATAATACAACGACTACTTACCAAAATATTACGTAGATACTACGACAGTATAATGTCAATCAATGCACAACAGTCAATACACTACACAACACAAGCACAAATTATACTTAGTAATAACTACTTTACACAAAAAAGCGAATTCTAACTTATTTATAACATAATAATTATGAAATCAAAAATGAATGTCAAAATTGTGGTGAGCATTTGAATACATCTTCAGTGTATGTAAACAAAACAAACTTCACATTACTGCTCTCTCGCTCTCGCAAATTCTTATCGTATATTCTCTCTCTGTCATAACTCGTTAAGCAGCGGCTTATGTCGATTGTATATTTCTACGAGCACTACTAAGAAAAATTGCGCATGTGTGCGTGCGACTGCGTACTAAAGATGAGTTGAGGATTCCGATTTTGGCGGCGGGCTTACATTCGCGCGCGTTCAGACAGAATCATACAAGAGATTTCCTTCCTTAATTGAGAACTAGATGGCGTTATGAGAAATATGTGTAATATGTAATGTATGTAAATAATTATTATAATTGCGATTTACGTAACAAAATACTTTTTGTTTTATATTTTTGTGTAGTGAATAGTGTGGTTTCATTGATTTATAATTTATTAATAAACAATGCTTAGGGGTTTTTGCAAAGGTAAGCCGGTAGGAATCGGGTTATATGGACACTTCGCCACTGATAGGTTGACATTGTCGAAGGCCTTAGAATTAATCCTATCGGTCGCTCGAAGCAAGAAACTGTTGGTAGGTTTCGTCAATGTCAACGGTGACCCTGAACCCCGCCACTCATGCTGTTAATCCAATCGTAATGGAAAATCGGTTGTATAATGTGATTACTTTGTTTTATATATAGGGCTTTCAGCTGATCCTTAATACTTCTAGATAAGTTTTTTTCTAGTAATCTTTGTTCTTTAGTAAGTACAGTGACAAGTTGTATGATTTGCTACCTTGTCTGATTTTAAGTTCGCTTATTTATTTTTTTCGTTTTATTTAAATTTTTTCATTTTACCTCCTTGCCGGATGAAACGATTCATCACCCAAGTTTTATTTATTTTGTATCCCACGTCCTGAGATACTAAAAAACCCTAATAAAGCAAAATGTGTATATGGATACAACGATTTACCCCTTTGCGCTTCTACAAAATTTATACGTTCAGAAACCGGAAATTCAAAATAAAATCTAACCTTTTGCAAAATTGAAACGCGCGCTTTTGTATTGGAATAGTCGGTCTACGATCCGGCTTGGCTATCCTACCAAGTGTTTCATTTGAATATTGAAATATTAAGCCGGGCTCAGATATTACTTGCAGCCTGTCAGTTGAAACTTGGAAGCGAATTTTCCGAAGTTGTTTCGGTCTTAAACTTTAATGTGTTATTCGAACTTGATCTCATAACCTTGTTAGGATTAACACTGCGTTTGTACAGCCTTCGGTTAGATAATTATGCAAATTATATGTCTTTTTTATTGGTTTATGCATTGGTTATATTATTTAAACTATCTACTAAATTATATTTTAGGACCGCAATGTGATCGGAAGCCAAAGCAGGCATAAAGTAGGTACTTGTTTGAAAAATTATGTTAGTTTATGTTCAGAAGTCTAGGAGGTTAATCTAAAATTATATTATTTTTAACACTAGCCTTTGCTCGCGGCTCCGCACGCGTGGAATTCTGATCCCGTAGCGTGATTATAAATATAGCCTATGTAGGTAACTAATAATGTTTTCTAATGGCGAAAGATTTTTTTAAATAGGTCCAGTAGTTTTTGAGTTTATTCGTTACGTACAAAAATACAAATCCTTGTAATATTAGTATAGATGGGAGCTTTACTACCAGGTATGTCGTACTATTTACGAGATTACCTTTAGTACGACCTCTCTATGCCATTTTCATCTTTACCTGCTCTAAACTCGAGTAGTATAAATGTGACTCGTAAGCCTTCATAGACTTAGTAACCGCAACCGCCAAATTAACACCAAGCGATTATGTTATTAGCGAGAATAATTGTGGATTAGATATAATTAAATAAATTATATCTAATCCACAATTATTAGGGATATCCTGTCCGTTTAACGTTGATCTTTACTTTTATTTTTAGTTTCATATTGGTTATTTAATTAATTAACGAGAAGACGATTAGAAGGGCATTTAAGACATCAGATAAACCTTATAATAAGCTTCTGATGTAAGAGGGTCTGGCTTTCTTATTAAATACTGAAATCAGTGCTAATAACATTAGATATACACATAAAAAATGTCAATAAAATGTTTAATTTATATTAGAACTAGTTTTTGCCCGCGGCTCCGCCAGCGTGGATGTCGGTTGTCGCGACAAAACATAGCCTATGTCCTTTCTCAAGGTCTAATCTACCCCATACCAAATTTCATCAACATCGGTTCAATGGTTTAGGCGTGAAAGTGTAACATATACACAGACAGACAGACAGACAGAGTAACTTTCGCATTTATAATATCAGTATGGAAGTATGGATGAATCAAGGACCAATTTGATAAAACAATTTTGATATTGATTGAATGAAACTTGTATACAGTTTACGGTTGTGAAAAGCAGTCCAATTTTATCCTTACTCTGGTTTTTCATAAAGGAGGCAAATGAGTACAAAGATGGAATAAACATTTCTCGCTAAATTGAATTTCCATACTTCGTAGGGTTACCACGAGGCAGCGACAATATTAATATTTTAAACAGAAGAAGCTTTGTGTAGAATTTTCAATGTCATACAATTTCTTAACTTAATTGAAACTAGAATGGTTTAATTCTAATCATTTCGTTCGATGCAATACTTTTGATACTCCAGACCTTTAGCCTGAATATTAACACTTAGTTTTAGAACCACGCTCTAGATAGAATAGAATTTACATTTTACTAGCTGTCCCGACGAACTTCGTACCGCCAATTTTTTCCTGCCCTCGTGGCGTCAGATCCCGTTCCCGCTGCACCATTTAGGGGGATGAAAAATAGATGTTGGCCGATTCTCAGACCCACTCAATATGCTCACAAAATTTCATGAGAATCGGTCAAGCTGTTTCGGAGGAGTACGGGAACGAACATTGTGACACGAGAATTTTATATATAAGATGAAAATGATTGCTGTGTTAGTTCCCGGTGGAGAAGAATAGAACCACCCCAGCTCTTCCTGTGGGTGTCGTAAAAGGCGACTAAGGGATATGCCTGTTCTCCTTTTGACGATAAACATATAGCCCAAGACAAAATGCCCGCTTGTCGTCAATAGACTCGCATCCTATTACGTGGGACCGAAAATCATACTCGTAGTTTGCGAGACGTGGGTGTTAATACATCTATGCATACGCCTGTACCTATCCCTACGGGGATTTACAGGTGTGAGTATGTATAAATGGATGGAAAATTATTTGTCCCAAACTTTTTTTTAATGAGTAACCGAAATTATCATAAAATTTTACTTATAACTCATAAAACTTTTCCTTTTTGTTCTTCCTTCAAATAAATGTTTATTTTTAATAGCTCAACAATGGCTTGTTTTGAGTACCTGACAGCGTGGCAGCCCTGCTTGGGTTAAGAACGACTTGGTATATTTTGTTTCCCTTTTTTTTAATTTGAATCAACCCTCAAAGCAGCGATTGATTATAAAATAACTTTATATGAGTTTGTTTTTGAAAAATTATCATAAATAAGAAATCTATCCTTTCGGAACGTTTTATCCGTTTCCCAAAACACCCGTTCCCAAAACATCCGTTCCCGTCACCATCTTTGCCCAATTAATCCGTTTCCCGTTATGAGTGTTTCCCAAAATGTGTTTCACCCAAAATATACGTTTTTCTTGATATCCGTTTCCCAAAATATCTAATCCCGAAATAACCGTTATCATCACCACCTTTTTCTAAATAAACCATTTCCCAAAATGTGCTTCTCCCAAACGATACGTTTGTCATGATATGATGCGTTATATTTTAAGCACTGCACTGCATACTATACTGCAAAGTAAATTTCTTGGTTACAATACTTATGGTTCTTTTAGTTACACAATTATCAAACACAAACAAAATTATCCTTCTGTCTTAATATTTTGTGTTAAATATAGCGAATATTTATATGGGTTTCTAGGGTGTTTTGACGTATGATAGAAACCCATCAGTATTGACACAAACATCAGTATTGATGTGATGGGAAACGGGTCTTTTGGGAATACGGGTGTCATGAGAGACTGTTCTTCTGGCATACGGATGCAATGAGAACCGGGTGTTTTGACATACTGATGTGATGGGAAACGGGTATTTGGCCTACGTTCATTCTAAGAAACTGTTATTTTGGAACGGCTGTTTTGGGAACGGGTGTTTTGGGAAACGGACAGAACGTTCCGAAAGGAAATTTATTTGTGTTAATCACCCCTCTTTATTTATTAGTGTTTTCATGAAAACAATAAAATAAATTATTATATCCGATAGATATTGAATATCTTTTACTATTTTTTCCATATTTTGAAATTCAGATTCAGCTAATATAAAGCATCAAAAAGAATGAAGAAATGGATACTTTAGAAAATGTAATTTGTTTAGCTGGTTTATTCTCTGAAACCGTAGGAGGATCATTTTTGAAAACCTATTTATTAAATTAAATATAGATACAGTGTATACTAGGTATAATTAAGTTATGCTATTATAATTAAATATATGAAATTTAACTTTCGCGTAATTAGTTCTCTTTAATAACTTTCCTTTGTTCCTTAGACGAAAATTAATCAGCTTTCCTTAATAGGGATACGTGTAACGTTAACACGTTGACAAAGTATTTAATTACGCGACACAGCAGATTATCCTACCTTCCCGTCGAGTTAAGTGCAGGAGTACTCCACACCAAGGTGAAAGGTAACTTAATCTAGTGAAGGAAATTTAATTTCCATTTAAACTTGACTTTCTAACTGAAGGCTTTCACTAAACAAGTTCGGGACGGTATCAACGTGGGCGGGATTAAAATACATTCGAGCTGAAAATTGTTTTAAATGAACAATTTCGAGCCAATGAAGATCTTTCAATTTATTTTCTTGGGCTTATGTAAATAACTGTAGATATTTCTGTAGAGAAAAATACTGGGTTGAACCTTTTATAGAATTTTCTAGGGTTGGCCGTTATAAGTTTAATTTTAGTAGACTGGTAGGCGACTGTGTTTTCTACAGTTTCTTAGTATCAGAGTCGTAATGCCCATCATACAATGCATTTTCGGTCGGTCTTTCTACAAGAAAAAGGGACATTATTCATTCCCATCGACGTCTTCTGGTTTTCTTTGACTGTAGCCTATAGCATCAAAACGTACCCGATCGCCGGCAATTAAACAACCAAGTTTTCTATTACGTGGGCCGATAAATATAGTTCATGACATGTAAGTGTTATCCCACGTCGCCTGCATAACCTCAAACAAAAGGATAGTAGGCCTTTGGGTATTTGCAGACGAGAGTACGTTTATCTGTATGTCATAGTACCTAATGATCCTTCTACCCATGTGTTAGAAAGATAATCTCATTATTCTACAGGGGCTTAGAGAGTAATCCACGGTTAAAAGGCGGTCCGTACATAGTAAGCTTTGAATACCACAACAGTTTAGAATAATAACCTAGCTTAGTAAAGCGGTCATAACAGAACATTATGACGTAACTGCCCTATTCTCGCTTTGTTTCTCTGTTATTTATTACTGTAAACACCTTAGGAATATCATGTAAAGGATAGTAACTGTTTTTTAACGAAAGAAATTAAGTTTCATCCATATATGTAGCTTATACTTCAGTCTAATAATACACGAGTTGGTACCCGAAAGAGTGTACAGAGGTGTATTAATCCATACTTCCATACTAATATTATAAATGCGAAAGTAACTCTGTCTGTCTGTCTGTCTGTCTATCTGTCTGTCTGTATGTTACGCTTTCACGCCTAAACCACTGAACCGATTTTGATGAAATTTGGAATAGGGGTAGATTAGACCATGAGAAAGGACATAGGCTATGTTTGGTCGCGATAACCGACATCCACGCGGGCGGAGCAGCGGGCAAAAGCTAGTAACTACATATCGCCGAAAATATTTTTCAGTTCCATGTTTTTTTTTGTGTGGGCTGGTGAACTTGTAGGTGTCGAATACAGCCGCTAAAGGATTGTGTTTCCTTACGACACCTGCGGAACGATATGTATGTAATAGCTTTATCCTGTATTATCAGAAACTGAAAATATATTTGTACAATGTACCCCCTTGTCTACCCCAAGAGGAATAAATACTGTGTAAATATATGGATGTATTTATGTTTTTTTTTTACCCTAACCCGTTAGCCTTATGAGTGCTGACAACGTTTACGTTCTCAAGGCGAAGTATTTTAATAAACATAATACTCGATGAAAACTGGAAATAGGTGTACACAGAAATGTACTAAAAACCCTACTTGTTAATTATCGGTTGACAACAAGAGTAATGGGCCAACACACAGACAAAGATTAATGATCATTGTCCGACAGCACAGTTAGTATGTACGAGTTTTGTGCGTGTTTAATAAGATGATAAATAAGATAGGTGTCCACGTGATGGTAATTAGCAGCTGTTATTAAACTATTTTAATATTTGTCCCTATATCAGTGGTGATACGATTCACACCGACTTCCAAAATTGAAAACGGTACCTGATCAATAGGTAATACTAGCTATTGCCCGCGGCTATTGGTTTAGGCGTGAAAGCGTACCATACAGACAGACAGAGTTATTTTCGCATTTATAATATTAGTATGGATTGATAAGATTACAATACCTGGGCCGAAATGGTTTCCTCCTTAGGTTTCATCCATTTTCCTCTGTCCTTAGTAAATCGTTCGAAATAGAATTGTTTTACGAGCCCTTATACCTTTGGTGGACTTCGGAAGGCGGAGGATCGGACGAATGGCACCATTGAGAGAAGCGGGAGGCCTATGTCCAGTAGTGAACTGCGGTGGGCCAATTAATGGATACGTTTGGTGACAAGCTTGTTATTTTTTTTAAATATTTGTTTGTTTTGTTTACAGGACATCGACAACCTAATGACGGAAGGCAATAAGTCACGTACAGTGGCGGCTACAAATATGAACAGTGAATCTTCACGATCGCATGCAGTCTTCAGCGTTGTGCTTACGCAGACACTTTGCGACGCTGCAGTGACTGGTGAAAAAGTCGCGAGGCTATCGCTGGTGGACTTGGCTGGGTCGGAGAGGGCTGTGAAGACTGGTGCCGTCGGTGATAGATTGAAGGAAGGGTCTAATATCAACAAGTAAGTATGAGTTCCTTCTTAAATGTAGATTCTGTGGATCTTGGGCATACGTGCTCCATCGTTGGCGAGATAATCACTAGCCAGAAAAATGGTCAAATGCGGGCCTAACATTAAAAATTCTAGAACAGAAATACACATAATGTGATTTTATTGAGATTACATACAATATATAGAAACAATTCTTACCTACATCTACAAAATAGATAATGTTTTATAAGACTCTTTGTAAAAATCTGATTTTACCAGGTGGTAGAAGCTTTGCACGTTAGGTAAAACTTAAAACAACGGTTCTACAAGTTTTGAGTTAACTTGTAGAACCGTTGTTTGGCATGGCGGTAGCGTCCTTCGCCATATCCTGCTAATCTAATTCAGGGCGCACGCTGTTCAATTAATTATTAAGATGTTTATTAATGTATATTTGATTGTTGCAGATCCTTAACGACCCTTGGTCTAGTAATATCGAAACTAGCTGACCAATCGTCAGGCAGCAAGAATAAAGATAAATTCGTGCCATACAGAGACTCAGTGCTCACGTGGCTACTCAAAGATAATCTTGGCGGTAACAGCAAAACTGTCATGGTAAGTCATTTATTGGGGATTTTTGGAACCGTCTCACTATAAGACGTATGAAAATCAATTATTTTGAATATTTAGAGATCTAATAGCGGGATATCCATAAGAAAAGTTTATCTAGATATAGGACATAGCTCAACGAAAAAAAAGAAACTAAATTAGTTTAGGATAAAATGCGACGAATTCACTGGAAATAATAAGATTTAAGAAAAAATTTAAGAACTGAAAGCCATCAATGTTGTTATGAAATTGAAACTGTTTTCATTATCAACGTCGCCGTAACATGCAAAGGTCACTGCTCA
Source organism: Eilema sororculum (assembly GCA_914829495.1). NCBI lineage: Eukaryota > Metazoa > Arthropoda > Insecta > Lepidoptera > Erebidae > Eilema > Eilema sororculum. The sequence continues at coordinate 7,722,435 of OU618533.1, forward strand.
GATAGTCTTTCATGAAACTCAATTGAATGTTGATTATTGAAATGTCCCTATTATAAATTCGAATTATGCCAGTCTAACAGTCTGTGTATACCATATACACAGACAGCTGCTGTATGCCGACTTATCTAGATCTACTTTTATTTTTCCATCTCACAGGAAATTATTTAATTTCCGCATACCGTACGGCGCGGGAGAGTCGGATATGGAGGCTTTTACCACACTTATCTGTCGTAAATCTCAACTCCATGTGGAAAACAAACTGCCAGACCCAGAACAATTGTGTGGCTCTCGAGATGCTAGCCTTAGGCGGGACACGCTCTAGTGACTTTTTTCACCATGACTGTTGTCAAACTGCCACCGCGTACATCATCCCTAATGGAGGTGTTCGCACTCAGTACGTGACAATTGATGAAGGCATGATACGCGGTGATAGTCACGCAACTATGACGGTGACAAACATCACCACTGCGCGAGCGGCATAAAAGTATATATATAAGCATATAAGTTCTGTGTCCTATAAGAAATTCTTGAAATTCCTAGCAAAGTAATCTCGAGTTCCATGTAAAATATCAGTAGAGAAATCAGAAACCCTAAAAAATACTTTATTCTAAGAATAAACATTTGCGCGTGAAAATGGCTCGTCTAGACACGATCCGTCCCACTGACATTGGCATTTTGAGTTGCCCGATATTTCAAACTCCTCAGACGTTTTATAATTACACATCATCAAGTTATTTTCTCCATTTATAATCTTGAATCTGAAAGCTATCGACGTATGTAAACATTAAATAATCAGTCAGAAGCGTCTACCACTAAGCTACCGAGTTTTGTGGTTAAGGAGTCAGCCACTATCGAAAGGTCCCGGGTTCGAACTCTGGCCATTACACTACCGACGTGAACCCACTCCTAGCACAAGCAATTTAGCTTAGTTGGAGGGTTTAGAGGGAATATAATAATATATAACTGGTTTCGGTTCTAATATTCTTAAAAAATAAAGTATTCAACTGCAGTCTACAAAATTCTGCCGAAAAATACATTTTTCCCTTCTCAAATTTTACTTTACGAAAACTTTTTTAAATCCTTATCTAAATAAGTGACAATATACCGAACTCAAGCAATCACTTGGCACTTAACAACCTCTAAGAACAGAAAGATAATGCAAATAAGGTCTGTTGCAGACGGAATAAATTCAGATTCCGTCCACGGGCCACCGCATCCTTTGAGTCACTGCCACCACCTAACTCAAAACATTCGTGCTTCGTCGTCCGGAATAAAAATGTCCTACAAAGCCTTCTTCATTAAAATAATGACGACTCTTTTGTAACTGGCCGTATTTCTGGAGTATTTCCCTTGTAAACAATTTATTATGCCTTGTTTGAATTTTAGACAGCTTGAATGTTATATTTTTAATAGACCGCAATAGACTAAATGCTTGTTAGAAGTAGGTTCGTGTCGGCAGTGTATATTAGTTTGTTGAGACAATACATCAAGTTAGTTTATTTAATCTTATATTATGTACTATTTACTCGAGACTGCTACTCCTTGGTATGGTACATAGGTGTATTGATACCAAAGATTTTACAGTCATTTTAATACAAACTTTTGATTCTAAGAGAATATGCAATTTATTCTTTATTTTTTTTTTCTTATTTTATTTTATAATCTATATTTTATTTATATTGAATAGACACACGAATGACAAGAATTATTTCTGGTAATTATAACCAAAATAATAATAAATTAAATACCGAAATAGCAAGAGACACATCTAGTTGTCATTAGTTCGGTTAGAGACATGGGGTTGATTTATGTCTGACTTAATCTAGGCAGAACGTACCTATACCTGTCTACATAAGGATAATGGATTACATAGGTACCTTAACTTTAGACTAATTTTAAGGTAGAAAACATTTCATTAGTTTATTATTATTAAAAGTATGAACAAATTAGATCGAGGTCATTATTTAAAGAAAGATCCGGTGGAAAACCAGTGAGCATCTGAGCACGTTCAAAAACAATTATAAACGTAATGTAACTTACGAAAGAAAGGATTGTACTAAGTGAAGATGTCTCTGCCTACCTCATCAGGAAACAGGAGTAACTTTATGTATGAACCGAGGGTTAATGCGACATTCTATTTTATCGAAACTGAACGTAACTAAGCAACCGGTAGTTACCGTTACAGTGTTAGTTTACGCTCACACATTCATTTTAAGGTTATACGGCAAGACACTCGGCTTAACATAAATTTTAACAAATTGCAAAGGATGACAAAACGAGTCACTAAAAATAAGTAAAAAAAAAACCTACTTATCAAAGCGACCAGGTGCCTTCAAATCAAATTCGTGAAATACAGGTTACAGAAACACCTCGATACGAACGATACCTTTACACAAAGCATATTTTAAGACCGCTTGGAATGGTAAAATGGATTTTCTCCATATTATTTGGATTGACATTCAAAATAGAATACTCATTTTACACATATATTTACCTACTTATTTAAATTTGTAGGTGGCGACAATATCACCAGCTGCCGATAACTACGAAGAAACGTTATCAACGCTGAGGTACGCAGATCGAGCGAAACGCATCGTGAACCACGCTGTAGTCAATGAAGATCCCAACGCGCGCATCATTAGGGAGCTTCGGCAAGAAGTCGAGACGCTCAAGGAGATGCTCAAGCATGCCACGGTGAGAATTTATATATATCTAAGGGAATAAAAATAGAATACATATTATATCACTCGAGAGCTATTTTACCTCAGGATTCTACGTGATTCGGATTCTAGAATCCTTCGTAGTTAAATCGTGAAAACAATTAGCGCCCTTGTCGTAAAATACTATTGTGCTCCTTTGTCACACAATCTACTATGTATGTTATAATAATTTATTGGACTTCTAACGGACCATGAACTCAGCTCCTTGTAAAACTAAAAAATTAAACGTTGAAGTCTAGAAGGATCTAGTTTTGCCCTCTGAAGAACAATCATTTTTTTACTTCTAAAATAAGCTTTTATAGCGCCACATGGACAAGTACTTACAAAAGATACTACCTACGCGAGTAACGTAACATACTACACGTAGTTCCTATTTGTACTGTTATATACTCAAAAGGTAATATAAAGGGTAAACTGCGAGGTCAGAATACGATAAGAGGTGGTTTCAAATGTCCATATATCACGCGAACTGTCACACACGATCGATATCCTCATTTCACCGCTCCTAAGGTAGCAGCCGTAGTAGGGCTGACTTCTGTGAATGAGGATCTGGGTTAAAATCTATAAACTGTTATGGACTTTTTGTTACAAAATCGGGTTACTGAGCACTTGTGCAAACGCGGAGTTTGCACAAGTTCTCAGTAAACTGCGATCTTATGTGATTGTAACTTGTTTATTACATAGATTCCGTGGTCTTCCATATTAACTTCCTATCAGAATAGGGGGTGTCAATGTTAGTCGAAATTACAGTTATTGTCTACTATATAAAAATAAGTCGGGTTTTCCTTCCTGACGATATAACTCCAGAACGCCTTTACCGATTTGGATATTTTTGGTCTTGAATTATTCGTGGAAGTCCAGGGAAGGTTTTTACGGCGAGAAAAATTCGAATAATTGCCGGGAACCGACATCCACGCGGGCGGAGCCGCGGGCAAAAGCTAGTAGCTAATAAGAATGACAACTCAAAGACAAGAAGTTTTACGCCATTCCAAAAATACAGGTTTTATTAGCAAATTTTCTTTACTTCATAGTATTCTATCATGATTAATATTATATTAGGTATATCCAGTAGCGAATTAGTTTTCTGGGCGCTGAGTTCTTGATTTAAATAAATAATTATGCTTGGTTTGTTTTATTTCAATTAATAAGTGTTTGACAGATCGATTTCCAGGGGTCTCCGATGGGCGAGGACGTGCATGAAAAGTTAGCGCAGAGTGAACACCTAATGAAGGAGATGTCAAGAACTTGGGAGGAGAAACTTGAAGAAACTGGTATGTACCTAACAAACCTCATAACACCACTTTATTTCAGAGTAGGAAAGCTCGTAATAAAACCCTGTGCCAACCCGTCTGGCCATCTAGCAATAGGGCAAAGCCTGTCAAAGTTTGGAGAGGCATATATTCAGGAGTGCACTATGATAGGCTAATTGATGATGATTAAATGACAGCCTCTGTGGTGTGGCTGTAATGAACGCGATAGGCGCGGGTTCGATCCCCGCTCAGTATAAATATTTGTATGCATGAATATGGCTATTTGCATTGGTCTGGGTGTTTCTATGTACTTATTTACAAAATAAAAAATAAGTAACATAGTATGTTTATCCGCATTCTAGATCCCATAACACAAGCTAGTTAAGCTTACCATGGGTTTAGATAGCATTGTGTAGAATGTTGTGGAATATTTCGAATTTGGAATTAATGAATTGATTTTATTCCAGAATGTTTTGAATGAAATGTATTTGCTTTTCGTATACCTTGTTACCGGCATATATTTGACCCCAAATTGCACTGGCGAACGCGTTTAGGTATGATATAATCTACTATGTTGGATATGAGCACCTTCGCCGCCGTAGCACCCCGTGCTATCCTCAAAAGAAATTTCGTTTGAATATTATTAAGTACGTTACAAATTAAACACGACATATTCTATGTTTTCTCTCAACATTGGGAGAGGCTTATGTCCAGCAATAGACTGCGGGAGACTAATTGATTGATTGAATCCATGTTTTGTGTTTTAGGCCGAGTACAAAGTGAACGCCAGCAAGCTCTAGAGAAGATGGGCATTAGCGTGCAGGCCAGCGGCATCAAAGTAGAGAAGAACAAATATTATCTGGTCAACTTAAATGCCGATCCTTCGCTCAACGAACTGCTTGTGTACTATCTAAAGGTATGTATTACACTTGTCACCCGAGGAGGGCCAGATTGGGAGAGATCGCCGTGGGTCTACCGGGGTGCGAGGGATATGCCCGACAATCTCACCATCGGCTTTGCACTGCGACTCACAGATGACGTGCGTTTTAGTCGGTTCGAGTACGATTTAAGGGGAGGGGGGTGTATCCGTGGGGATTCTGCGCAGGTAAAAAATCACTAAATCAACATCATCACAAGGTCAATCCCAGTTGCATACAAAGCTTATTAACTCCTTCTTGATTAGGTTGAATTTTTGTGGGTGACTGCCGTCTGACCCCGAGAGAAAAGTCTATCGATTAGTAAGAGTACGGTCAGCAGGAACGTAGAAACTATAGTTGAGTTCCCATACTACCAGACTTAACATGTATTGTCATGTCAAATGTTAAAATATTTATCTTTTCCAACTACCCGGTTGAACTTCAATTACCTATGGGCGTGATTACACAATCATTAAATATAGCTATCCAATATAGACTATTGGATAGCTATATTAGGGACGAATTTGTTTGCTTGCTTTTTTTGTGCGGTAATCCCCACGGATACCTCCCCGCTGGAGCCGTAAGGGGAGGCTATGTCGGACTCGAACCGACTAAAAACGCACGGCCGGAGGTGAGGTTGTCATCGACATATCCCTCGCGACCTGGCTGACCCAGGACCCCTTACGGTCTGGCCCTACATCAATAATATCGATGTACAATATCGACAGGATCGCTAAGATCGCGGTAGGTATTTATTACCCGTCTTTCGTACCCTATGTGGGCTTACTCGTGCTATAAAATATGTTATCAGTTCATTTCCTGTCTAACCATTTCACTATTCATTTCTAGGACCGCACTTTAGTCGGTGCAGCTAACTCGGCAGACATCCAGCTATCAGGCCTTGGCATCCAACCACAGCACTGTCTACTACTGGTAGAAGGTGGAGGCCTATACATGGAGCCTTGCGGAGCCGCCCGATGTTTCGTAAACGGCACGCCAGTAGTGTCCCGTGTGAGACTCGGACACGCTGATAGAATACTGTGGGGGAATCATCACTTCTTCAGAGCAAATTGTCCGAAAGGTGCGGGTATGGTAGATAACTAATTATCTAAGTTTTTTTTTATGGAGGACATGTCAATTTGACTTTACCCCGCCTGATAGTAAGCTAAAGGCGAAGTCTCGGAAAGAGGGTCACCATCGTAAATATGTACCATGTTAACAGTGGTGGCACTCAGCTTGACGCCTCATCAGATACTTTTTCACGCCCGCTTAAAGGACCCGGGACTGTAGGAAGAAGGAAACACGTGAGCTGGTATACAATAAAATGGATATTGCTAAGCGCGATACTTGACAACGACTCCATCGATTCGGCAAATTTTTGTTCCCTATGTTCGAATAGTTCCACATATTGCTTAAAAAAAGAATATAAACGTTCTCGTAGCCCACGGGAACGGGAACAGAATTTCACGCGAACGAAACAGCAGGCTTCAGCACTTCTATATTTTTGTGGCTTTGAATTGATAAGTTTACAAATATTATAAATTTTTTGGAATTTGAATATTGTTTCAAATTTAAAATATGGTTTCCTAAAATTAGGTTGCGTCATAGATTTGAAATAGCAAAACAAAAATAAATCTAATAAATAAGACATATTGAATAACACACTTGTACTTTTCCACTAATTTTATTTCTAGACCTGACCGGTTTCGCCTTACGGCATTCTCAAAGGTTCACATTAAAAAAAGACATTCATTAGGTAGCCTTGAACTATTTATGTGTCATACATCAGTCATAAAAAATAAAAGAAATAAATTTATTAACAATTACTATTTTATTTCTATTAATTTATTATATATTATGTATTTTAATTTTACTTTTATTTTGTCTAAAAAAACCACTAATTTTGTATGTTTCTAGAACAAGGCTCCTGTCACTCTACATCAGCGGCATCAGAGCCACAGACTCCTGCGCAACCGATTGACTACAACTTCGCGAGAGACGAGATCATGCTCAACGAACTAAGCAACGACCCTATACAGACCGCTATATCGAGGTTGGAAAAACAACACGAGGAGGATAAACAAGGTGAATTTTAAAACGATAAGCGGTCAAAGAGTATGATAAAGTTTTCGTTCTAAAATTTATTAGTGTCTGTTCACTCGCGAGACGTGGTTCGAAGGACCACTGTTGGGGCTCGAAAGACCACTATTGGGGTTCGAAGGACCACTGTTGAGGCTTCGGGTGATGAAGTAATTAGTTTCAACAGTGTCTGTCAAAGAAAAACAATAAATAATCGTAGAAACTGTGAGATAGAGTAGCGAATTGTAACAGATAGAGTAACGAAATGACGTAGTAGTAAAAACTGTGACACGAAAGAGGACGTAGTGACAAGGTTTCGAAAATATACGCCTAAATCACATAAAAATACTATATACTAGCTGACCCGGCGTACTTAGTACCTCCAATTTTTTCCGCCCGCATGGTGTCAGATCCCGTTCCCGCTGCACCCTCTACTATATAAAGCATGTATTATATATATATAAACCTTCCTCTTCAATTGATCTATCTATTAAAAATTGTTATACGTGTATACCTACGTGTAATTGAAATATGGATAAACAACAATAATGTTATTGATCGGGTTGCCTTTTTTTCGGATTTCTTTTATTTATTTTATTTGTCTTGTTTTGATTTGTATTTTTTTTCTTGTTATATTTTCTTTTGTTCAGTGTGTAGTGTAAGTGTATAATAAACGAATTTTCTTTCTTCTTTCTTTCTTTAAAAAAAACCGCTTCAAAATCCGTTACGTAGTTTTACAGATTTATGTATACACTAGCTGACCCGGCGAACTTCGTACCGCCAATTATTTTCCAACCGCGTGGCGTCCGATCCCGTTCCCGCTGCACCCGGTTATACAATGATATAATTATGTAGTTATCTAAACAGCAACAAAAATAACCACACTGTCACTTCTGAGTATATATATGCCGATGCCGGCCGAATTTGTTGACACTAATGATCACTGCTCCGTTCCCTTGAATAGTAGCGTGATAATATATAGCCTATGTGTTATTCTGATGTATAAGCTATATTATTGTGAAGTTTCATGTAAATCCATTGGGTAGTTTTTACGTGAAAGAGTAACAAACATCCACACATCCACACATCCATTCTCACAAACTTTCACATTTATAATGTTAGTAGGATAGGGATGGACAGACAGTGACAGCGACAGCGACTTTGTCTTGATGCGAATGTAAGGATGTAGGTGGTAGGAACTTATCATGTGACTAGGAAATTGGATTTAACTCCCGCCCTGAATGTAGTATTTACCAAAAATATAATAAGCATGGTGATTGCTTCATAACTAGTTAAATAATCGATATACAGTGCATTTACTAGAATTATGATTTAATTCCAGTTGCGCTAGAGAAACAGAGGCAAGAGTACGAGAGGCAGTTCCAACAGCTGAGAAATATTCTGTCACCATCAACGCCGTATCCGCCATATTCGTACGATCCGCTCAAATTAGGTATGTATTTTCTGTCGCAATTTTTTTATTCAATTAGATTAGCTGGGTTAATGTAAACTTTTCTTTGGCTTTTGAACAACATACCTTAATGATAATGCCATTAACCGGGCACTTATAAACCTGCGATAAATACACACATAACTTCGAAAAGCATCGAAAAGTCATTGGTGTGTGCCATGGTAAACCTGGAATCGAACCCGAGACCTCGTCTCAACAGTCCATTACCCAAACCACTAGGCTACCGCAGATTATACCTATACTATTCTTAATTCTTTATTGCACACAAAATATAGAGGTTTATATAAAAGATAATTGCAAAAACATGTACAAAGGCGAGCTTAACTCATTATGAGTTCTCTGCCAGCAAACCTTTGAGTAGCAGAGAAGAAGTTAGGTAATGAAGGGATGTGAAGTGCACAAAAAAAACAGATTAATAAAACGGTACCTAAAGAGGTACATAAACATGCATACATAGCAGACATACTGTATACATACATACATACATACATATACATACATATATATATACATATATACATACACCTATATACATACAAATACACACCATACACATACATACGCACATATATACATAGACAATATACACACAAATAGATATATATACAGACTACATTATTGTGACAGGAAATGTTCCCTAGTTCTTCTCCTGAAGATGTCCAGAGTATTACTACCGCGAATGGTCTGAGGTAGTGAGTTCCAAAGACGTACAGCTTGTATTGTGAAGGATCCATCATAGCAGCTGGAACTATGCGCCGGTGTGCGAAGCAGAAGAGAGGAAGAAAGACGACAGGGTTTGCCCCTGGGCACAAGATATTCAAAGCGTTCACACAAATAAGTTGGAGCATTTGGATTATGAAGTATAGTATATAGAAGAGTTAGGATATGAAGGTTACGGCGCTGCCGAATAGGGAGCCAGTTCAATCTTTTGCGATATTCCGTGACATGGTCGTATTTACGAAGGCCAAACACAAAGCGGATTCCCAGATTCTGCAGGCGCTCAAGTTTGTTGAGCAGTTCCTCCGATGCATCAAGAAAGCAGACATCAGCATAGTCTAATAGCGAGAGAAGAAGAGATTGTGCAAGAGTAACTTTAGTCTGAAGAGGTAGGAGTTTCTGGAGACGTTTGAGAGATTGGAATGAACAGTATACCCTCCTACTTACCTCCGCAATGTGAACATCCCAGGCAAGCATGGAGTCAATATGCACCCCTAAATTTTTTGCACTTTGTGAGTAGTCAATGGCTATTGAGTCATACATTACTGGAGGCAGAGAATTATGATCCAGTTGGCGGAGCATGTATCTACCACCAACAATAAGCGCCTGAGATTTTTTTGGATTAACCAGCAGTCCAAAAGATACTGCCCAAGCATGGATGCGTTGAAGGTCATTGTTGATGGCAGCCACGGCCCCAGTTAGTTCATCAGGTTTAAAATGTCGATATAACTGCAAGTCGTCTGCATAGAGGTGATAATGCGAGCTTATGACCTTAGTAACGGCGTTTATGAAGACAGAGAAGAGGAGGGGAGAAAGGACGCCACCCTGAGGAACCCCTGCCACTAAGTCACACCAATCGGAGGAAGCGTCATTCACTCTGACCGACTGTGAGCGTCCCTGGAGGTAAGATTTCAACCAAGTAGTTGCAGAGGCAGAAACATTGATGGAGGATAGAATACCCAAGAGGATGTCATAATCAACCGAGTTGAATGCACTGCTGAAGTCCAGTAGAACCAAAACTGTCAGTTGTTTGTTCTCCATGGCCATTCTTATGTCATCAGTTACTTTAACTAGAGTAGTTACAGTACTATGGCCACGGCGAAAGCCAGATTGGAAAGGACTTAGCAGGTCATTAGAGGAGAGGTAATAGGTGAGTTGATCATGAACAACACTCTCGAGTACCTTGGACAAGATGGGAAGTATTGAAATGGGACGGAATTGGGAGTGTGCTGTTGGATTAGATACTTTGGGAAGAGGTATAACTGAGGCTTTCTTCCATGATGAAGGAAAACAGTTGGAATATAAGGAGACGTTTATAATGTGAGTAAGGACGGGAAGAATTATATTTACTATGGGGAGAAGCATTTGGAGTTGAAGGCCATCGTCACCGACCGCCCTAGTTGATATGGATTTTATATGTTTCTTAACATCTACCTCTGATACCGGGTGAAATGAGAAGGCAGTATTTAATGGTAGTGGAAGAGAAGAGAGAAAATTTAGAGTAGAAGATTTAACATCACTAGGAATAGTAGTTGGAGGCGCTGAAAAATGGGCATTCAATGCATTGAGGTCCATATCATTAAGGTTGTCATGGGCGACCTTACCGATTCCCAGAGATTTTAAGAACTGCCATTGTTGAGATGTATTAAGATTTTCAATTGAAGTGTGAATGTGGTCTCGTCTCGCATCCCTACACATACGATTGCAGCGATTGCGCAGCTTCTTATACAAGTCCAGGCCTTCTACAGACGGACATTTAATGTATTTACGTTTCGCCTTATCTCGCTTCGACATAATATTTTTAATAGATGGAGTAAGCCATGGCGCAGGTCGATGTCTAACTCTTACCTTTTTAATGGGGGCATGTATATCATAGATGGCCAATAATGTGCTGGTAAAGATAGATACCTTCCCGTCCAGATCATTGCAGTCATAAACAGACGACCAATCAGTACTATCCACATCAGCCCCCAAACGCTCCAGATCGATGTCTTTAAAATTGCGAAGAAATAGAAATTTACTCTTGCGTTTCGGAGGACGCAGTTTATAGGATAGGTACACGAGATCATGGTAAGAAAAGGGAGCAGATAGCTGTCCGTGAGAGGCCACCTTATGTGGGCTAGAAACTAAAATGAGATCCAGTAGCGAGGGCGTAGTATTAGGAATCTTATGTGTAGCTTTTAGGGGGAGAATGTGCATGTCCACAGAAGAGACAAGGGAGCAGAGTTTCCGGCTGCGTGTATCATTCTTTAGGAGACATGTATTGAAGTCCCCGAGGATAATTCTATGCTCATAAACTGACGAAAAATTTTCAAGTTGCATTTCAAAAGCAGAGAAGTAATCTATATTGCTTACAGGGCTATAATATACACCCAGTAGTGTTTTGGTATGCTTAAAATCAATCTCAATGAAAAGATATTCGGTGAAATTTGAGTAAACACCCGGAGACTGATCAACAATTCTATGAGAAATATCCCCACGAAGATACACCGCAACCCCGCCACCACCCTTACCGGTCCTGTCAACACGCACAAGCTTATACCCGGGTAGAGAGAACTGGGTGGAAGGAAGTGAGGGCTTAAGAAAAGATTCGGAGACAAGTACAGCATGAACACAGTCAGAATTGAAAGAAGCTAGAAGATCGGAATAGTGTCCAGGAATGCTCTGAGCATTTATGTGAACAACATTAAAATAATGAGAGAAGCCAGAAAAAATAGAGGACAGATTATTACAGAGCTGAACAGCATTGTCGTTACCAGATGCACTGGCAAAACTGTCACTGGACTCAACTGAAGAAGAACAAGAAGCAAAACTATCATCTGAGTCTGAGCTGTCTGAAGTCACGTCTGAATCTTCAGGCATATATAAAAAAGAATAAAAATAAATAAATAAATAATTTTAAAAAATAATAATAAATAAAGTAAATAGCAGCGTTTTACCTGAAAATAAAACGCATATTAATTTACTTACCTTATTCGAAGCTTATTTAATTGAGATAGGCACTTCCGTTTCCGCCTGACTATACCTTTCTCTTTTTCCAATATTTCTGTCTCTTTCTGTCACGTCACTTCCGCCTTGCAGTGGTGGGGTAAGTATGCGATCGCCATTTTAACTTCATTGAGTCTTGTTCACCAGGCAGAAATGATTTATAAGCTTCGAATAAGGTAAGTAAATTAATATGCGTTTTATTTTCAGGTAAAACGCTGCTATTAATTTGACTGTACCGTTATTCGAAGCTTATTTAATTGAGACGTGTTTGTTATCGCCTGGTGGAAGTGACGGAGGACGCCAATGTGACTATTAATAATTATATATAGATATATTTGCTGTAAAGTAATGGTAGCAATAAAAAATAGAAATTACCTATGTAAGAGGTAATAAGATAAGCTACAGGTTTAGAAAAAATACATGATATGATGCTGTTTAGAAAAAATATTTATTAAAGTAAACCACTTCATACGTACATAATGTGAGACTAAGTAATGAATCAATAAATCATATGAACATTTAATCAACTGGATTAAATAATGTGGTTACCGAGGATTGATTAACGCTGGGCATAACTTCACGTCTATAAAATTTGCAAAAGGTATTTTGCGATCTCCAATTTCCTCTGGCTAGTATATCTTCAATAGGATAATTATCAACCCAATTTTTTGAGGCCACGGCCGATCTAATACTCCCAGGGGAGGCCTTTATACCAGCCTCCACTAATAAGGATTTGATCCAACCTGCAATTAGGGTTTTTTGAGGCAGGTCTTGGTTCACCTCTAATATTTATAAACAAAATACTGGATTTTGCCGAAATTCTACGATTCTCTAAAAGGGAGATCGTTTGCTTAACCCAATAAACTGGGTTCAAGTTTTTACTTTCTTGATTATCAATTAACCTCCAGCCAGATTGCCTATAATCCACAGAATCCGTTTTAGAACCGAAAATTGGCCAGAACACTAGCGCATTATTTTGAATCAAGTAGTTTTTTGAATCAATGCTTAGCAAAGTTAAATCATGTATCCTTCTCCCAGAGCATAGAAGAAGAAGAATGGCGGTATGCCTCTGTACTTGGAAATAATTAGTTTCATCAATACGATTACTTTTTAAGTAACTAGCCAAATCGTTAATGTTCCAAATGGGAGGCTTTGCGTGAGAGACCGGCTTCTGTAACGCTATAGATTTTAGAACATGTTTTACCAGCACATTAGTACTTAATTGACCGGATAATTCGGGATTGCAAACGGTTGCTACTACTGATTTGTGTAACAAAATAGTATTATAAGATAATTTGTGAATTAAATGTAAATCTGATAAAAATCTTGCCAAATTACTAGCTGTTGGAGTAGAGGGGATAAATTGGTGATTTTGACACCAAACTACCCATCTCTTCCACGCTGCACTATACACCTTACGAGTCGATGGACGCCATGACTTCTCTAGCAGTTGGAGTTGAGTATCATTCCAGTCTGTTAGAGACCCAGTCCACCCCCACATTTCCATACCTCTAGAGTCATGTCTAGGACGTTCGGTGGTGGTAGTCCTGTCATTACGTCGATCAGAACTTTTTCTAGATGGTGAAGTGTGAATGGAGCTGCTAGGGCACGCGATTTGATATCGGGACGCCAGAACACTCGCTCCCATCGTGGAACTACAAGAAGGTACGTTCCCTGAGCTTGATTGAGATAACTCAACACTTTGGGAATTAGGTATGGTGGAGGAAACACCCACGCTAGGTTGTAGTTCCACCTCTGGGAGAAAGCATCGTGAAACAGGGCTTTGTCGTCGAGCTGATCCAGAGTCACGTAATTCGACACAACATGAGCCCGATTGGACGCAAACAGGTCGATTAGTGGAACTCCCCATCTGGAGAAAACTTTGTTTGTAGCCTCTGGAGTCAGATGCCACTCCGGCGCCACACGAAACCTGGACAGGTGATCCGCGTGACTGTTGTATATGCCGGGTATATAGAAGGCATTCATATGTATGTGACAACTCTCTGCTATTTGAAAAACTTTGTTGGTCAGTTCTAGGAGAGGAACTGACTTGGTACCTCCTTCGTGACGAAGGTATGCGACTACAGACTTGTTGTCGCTTGGAATTAATACCGTCTGGTGACTCAGGAGCTGACAGTGATTTTGGAACACTTTTAGGATTGCCAACATCTCCTTTTGATTGCAGTGGAGGTTTTTCTCCCCCTCTGACCACAGACCCGAGAGAGACAGGTTGTCCAGGCGGGCTCCCCAAGCTATGTCCGACGCATCTGTAGTTAGAAAGTGCAAAGGAGGTGGCATATGTAAGGCCGACGGGTTCTGGCAATTCCGATGCCACCACACCAAGTTGTCTAGAGCCAAGAGGGGCAGAGTGTGCACGATCCTGTGGTCTGACCTCAACACTTGGTTTAGGAAGTTCAAAAGCGCTCTGAAATTGAGTCTCCCTTTGGGAACTGCAAACTTTCGTTGCTTCCGCAGCATGCGACTTATTTTGACCAACAGGCCAGGTATTTTCTCGTCGGGAAGGCGCTTGTGGTTCAACCATGGATCCCAATGAACTCCTAAAAACGCTAGGCTCCTCGACGGGGTAGTTATAGACTTTTTGTAATTTATCACCCACCCTAGTGTTTCTAATGTGTTGAGCACAATATTTACCTGACTCCGAAGCTTGCCCTCGTCCTGATTTGCTATCAAAAAATCGTCGAGATAGACTATTATCCTGATGCCTTGTTGCCTGACAGTCTGAGCTATCCAATTTGTTAGCGCTGCAAAGGTCTTGGGCGCTGTGCTTAGACCAAAAGGCAAACAAGTCATCTCGAGTAATTGATTTCGATAGACGAGGCGTAGGAATCGCCTGTGGCTGCGAGCCACGGATAGATGAAAATAGGCCTGTGACAGATCGATTTTGCATAGCCAATCCTGTGATTGCAGAAAATCTGGTATTCGATATGCATTTATTAGTTTGAATCGATCCGTTTTGATGTACTGGTTTAGTGCTTTTAAGTTGAATATCGGACGGGCCGAACCGTCGCCTTTCGGAACAAGAAACATCGATGAAAGGAAGCTTGGTGAAGCTACAGCTCGTTCTAGAACTCCCTGTTCTATCATATTGTCTATGACAGATGTCATTGCAACAGATTCTGGGATATTTAGATTTGAGCTCATAGTACCTGGGTAAACAAGTGGTGGCTTCCGACAAAAGGGTATGCGATACCCGGTTACAATGTTTAAGATATAATCTGGTGCCTTCATTTGTTCCCATCGATCCCGAAACTGAAGGAGACGGCCTGCTCGGAACGAGTCAATACTTACGTCGTTTTCCGTCATTCCGATGGGTAGGTGAAGATGCACGCTTTTGCCTGTACCTAGGCTGATTATTTTGTTTTGCACCCGAGCGGCCTCGAAAATTGCGACTATTCGGTGCGACCGAACTGTACTGGGCTGCTTGACCATGAATGTTATGAACACCCTTCGAGGGTGCTTGACAGCAGCTGTGTCCACTTTGCAAAGGCGGAATCTTTCCAACACAATGCACTTGTGCGTTACTGTGTTGACTAGCCGAAGCTAGATGAGAATAACCCTGCGAGGGCTTGTGGCGAAACCTGGATCCCTGCGAGGGACCACGAGACTTTTTCACTTCAGATTGCGAGGCAGAAGACGTGCCAGCCTTTGGCCAAAAACATTTCCTAATTCCACCAGCTTTCTCAACTGTAGCAGTAAACTTCTCCGCATTAAACAAGTTGGTACATGTTGGTGGAATTCTTTTCAAGCTGGCCTTCAACATAGGGTCCTTTGCCTGTTTGGTGACACAGTCTCTACGCATCTGTATAATTTCAGCACGATGCCCACAAACCATCTGTATTAAATCTGAGGAACAATTGTTAAAATCTCCTGTGGAAAAAAGGTCATTAACTTTTTGCTGCAGGGCATCATAATTAAGTGACTCAAAATGCCTTGCCCATAGCAATAGGTCCGAAAGGATTTCTTGTAACCCCTCACGTTGTTTGAGTACACACATGGTCAGGGCTGCAAACGCTTTATCAGCATATACAAGGTGTCGTGGAGAATCGTATGCTTTAACTTCTTCGTTTATTTCGATATCTGTATAACCCGGCGAATGGTTATACAATTTTTGAGTATCGGAATACCTAATCTGATCCCAGTCGCTCTTATCGAAGTGTTGCAAATCACACAACATCTCCAAATATTTTTCGGAAGTTTTAGGCATTGCCGGCTCCTTTAGTTTAGTTTCTAATGATAAGCTAAATCCTTGATCGATATGAGACCCACTATTATCATTTTCAACGTTTAAAATATTTTGTTCGTAGTTATTTTCACTAGCACCCGACAATAAAGAAATAGAATCGTAATCAAAATTTGTACTCACATGACGATCTTTTTCCTTATAATTTATTTGCTGGCGAAGGTCACGTATTTCTTTCGTTAATTTACGTACCTTACGATTAGAAACAAGCTTACGATTGTCTCTTTTTTTCCCCTTGCGACGACTCCTTTTCGGTTTACCTCCGCTAGACGAGGAGCTACTTTCAGAGCTTGAGTTACTAGAACTAGAACAACTAGAGCTGCTCGACCGAGCTCGCCGCTTACGCGGAGCTGAAGGCCCCGGGAGCACATCACTAACAACCTTATCGGTATTATTACACGATTCTTCCATATTAAATATCGAAAGTTATTAAACTTTGTTCACGCACAGAAAAACCGTTAAATTTAGAGTACTTGTAAAAAATTTAAGAATCAGAATTTTGAATAAAACGATATATTAATATTAAATACTTCTCACGAGTTTTATACTTAGTAGGTATTTATTTAAAAGGTATAGGTTATGGTCTTGTGGCCAAGAGTCACACGACCGTTCACGGCGGGAAACAAGACGCCAATGAAGTTAAAATGGCGATCGCATACTTACCCCACCACTGCAAGGCGGAAGTGACGTGACAGAAAGAGACAGAAATATTGGAAAAAGAGAAAGGTATAGTCAGGCGGAAACGGAAGTGCCTATCTCAATTAAATAAGCTTCGAATAACGGTACAGTCAAATTAATAATATATTAATTGAATATAGATAATATACACTAAATAATAAGACGTGTAAAGTTTTACATAACGAATCCTCTATGCACTCGCTAGTTGCACACACAATTTACACAAAATTTAAAACAAAATAAAAACTACGCAAAACACTAATATTCAAACAAATTATTGTCGTTTCCGAACGAATGTATACACAAAAAAAAAAAAAAAGTTGACAAGTCGATATATCAATTATGTCAAACGTCAAAGTCAAATTATAATAATTTAAGTGTAACTGACCGACAAATCCAAACAAGAAAAAGAAAACACAGTTAAAATAGTCATGGGGTATCATCTACTTGCGCGGTTTCCTCTGCGAAGCGGTGCCAATACCAGCAGATATCGTTTCAGTCACGGGATATCTCTTCAAAAGCTGTTGCAGTTCAGCCGCCGACTCGATTTTATGCCGCGAGTTATCCGAGACTTGGACAATAATCCTTCCATCGGCGGTCCAGCACTGCCTTACACCATAATGCTTCCGAGCGCATACAAATAGGTCGTGTCTGGGCTTTGTGAGGAACTCTGACAATGTTAAACCAGTACCTTTGAGTTTGGGTTTATTACGCCATATTTCATTACGAGTTGCACGATTCTCAAACCTCACTAATAGTGGGCGAGGTCTACTAGTGTCACTCCCCAGACGATGGCAGACGGCTATGTCTTTAGTAGTGACAGCAATAGCGTTCATATTGTCAGAGAACACTTTAATTACGCTGCCCGTAAGATCCGCTGTATCTACCTCAGCAAGACCATGCAGGAGAAGAACTTTACCCCTTGATGCCATCTCGTGCCGGTCCAAGCCCTTCACCAGTAACTCCATCTGAGACTTCAGGGCACCCAAGGTCTTCCATACAAGGCCCTTAAAATCAGTGAAGTCCCGAGAGATGCTTGCTATAGTCTTATGGATCGTTGACTCACCCCCAGCACTCTTCAGGTCCTCTTCGTACTGTGCCATGCGCCTAGTGAAAGTTGTTGACAGCTCCTCCATGCAGTTGAACAAGTTTGTGTATAGGTCCATTTTGTTTTGATGTTAGATGTGTAGTTAAGCGATGAAAAATTAGAATTTAATATGTGAGAGGGTGCAATAGAGGATACAGATGGATTTTAACTATTATGTAGCATTAAATGGTAAGTTGTAATATTATTTAAATTAAAAATATACAAGAGCTCTTTTTAATGGTTTTGACACTTCAAGCTACCCTCAATTGATTCATGTCAGCATACTATCTTGATTTTACCTTATTATTATTAGATTAATCCTATAATAAATTACCTATAATATATAGAAACCTATAATAGATGGATTAAACCTATAATATCTTGGACCTAAATAGCGAGATAGAAAAGGCCCTTACGCGTGCGGATTGTTTTGTTGTAATCTAGGCTTGAATGAAGTTTTATAGCTATAGCTATTTTTATAGCAATACTTAGGCTTCTTCTACGATATTCAGTGTAACGTGTTTTTCCCAGGCAAGTTGTCAGCATGTACACCCACAACGGCCGCGCGTGTAGAACGTTGGGCAGCAGAACGCGACGATACGTTCCGTCGCTCCCTGGGGCGCCTGAAGGCCGACATCTTGCGAGCCAACGCGCTCGTGCAAGAGGCCAACTTCCTCGCCGAGGAGATGCGAAGGAACACGCGGTTTAGTGTCACGCTGCAGATACCACCACAGAACCTTAGCCCTAACAGAAAGGTACGCACATACTCCATACTTAACATAACATAACATAAACTCACGCCTGTATTCCCCGAAGGGGTAGGCAGAGGTGCTGGCACCCACATTTCGCCAGTTTATGTTTAGGTCCCAATGTAATAGGTGGCGAGCCTATTGCCATTAACCGGGCACTTATAAACCTGCGATAAATACACACATAACTTCGAAAAGCATCGAAAAGTCATTGGTGTGTGCCATGGTAAACCTGGGATCGAACCCGAGACCTCGTCTCAGAAGTCCATTACCCATACCACTAGGCTACCGCAGATTTTTTTTACTCCATACTTAATATTATAAACTAGCTGTGCCCGCGACTTCGTCCGCGTGGAATGTACTTAATAAAAAAAAACATTTTTTTTAGCGTAATTACTCCTTATTACAAAAGCTATCTGCCAGTGAAAGTCCCGTCCAAATCGGTCCAGCCATTCCAGAGATTAGCCAAAACAAACACACAGACAGACAGACAGACAGACAAAAAATTTAAAAATATATATTTTGGTATGTGTACCGTATATACATTCATATGCATGTAGTAGAAAGCGGTTATTTTAATATTACAAACAGACACTCCAATTTTATTTATTTGTATAGATGCGAAAGTAACTGTCTGTCTGTCTGTCTGTCTGTCTGTATGTATGTATGTATGTATGTATGTTACGCTTTCACGCCTAAACCACTGAACCGATTTTGATGAAATTTGGTATAGGGGTAGATTAGACCTTGAGAAAGGACATAGGCTATGTTTGGTCGCGATAACCGACATCGACGCGGGCGGAGCCGCGGGCAAAAGCTAGTAAATAATAATAATAAATAAATATTGCACAACGCTATCTAGACTCATGGTAAGCTTAACTAGCTTGTGTTATGGAATCTAGAATGCGGATAAACTACTTATATACTTTTTTTTGTAAATACATATATAATATACATAGAAACACCCAGACCAATACAAATAGCCATATTCATACATACAAATATTGGCACTGAGCGGGGTCGAACCCGCGTCTCCTGCGTGGTAGTCGCGTGCACTACCGCCACGCCATAGAGGCTGTCTTACTTATAGCACGGCCGTTAACATCTGTGATGGCCGGTAAATAGCTTAAAAAATCTACTTCAAACTTTTATAGGGGAAGTTTTCGACTTTGGTTAAGTTTATGGTCAAACAATTTAGATGCTGATGGCCGCATGCTGATTTTATAGTCGTTTCAGAGTGAATGATTTTCGACTTAGTTTTGATAGTAAAATCGTGTGAAACTATTAATTTGACGAAAAAAAAAATCTACGCACCGCCCCTGATGATTACCACCCATGGTAATCTTAACTAGCTTTTAATTAATTGTCTAACATTCATACAATATTCCGTTCACATTACTCTCATAAAAACAATGTTTTTTTGCTTAATTTATGCTTCCAAATGATTTTGCTTTCGAAACGAAACTTTACCAAAAACCTTTCACTCCGAAACGACTAAAATCACCCAGTATACATGATGATGTATAGAACCATTTATAACAAATTTATAATGCCAAAATCTATACTTTTTTTTTCCGTGCGGAAATCCCCTCGGATACCCCCCCTGCCGGAGCCGGAAGGGGAGGTTATGTCGGACTCGAACCGACTAAAACCGCACGCCGACTGTGGGTCTTGGTGTTAGGCCGGAGGTGAGGTTGTCATCGACATATCCCTCCATCCTCCCTTACGGTCTGGCCCTCCTCAGGAGGGGGGACAGCGGTGTCCCCAACTCGCCCCCGGAATGGGGAGTTCAGCGCGCCGCCGCCGTGGCCTGCTTCTGCTGGGGTGACAGGCGGCTCTACCCGTCACCCTAAGGCCCGCTCTCATGGGGGACGGAGGTCAGTCAGTGCCTTCCGACGCCCGAGTTGCCTGCGCGCGCGGGCGGCGCGATTCGCGAGACTTTCTCGCTCGCGCCGCCTCTCCCGTTCCGCCGTCTCCTTCACGACCATTACCTGCTCGCTGATGGAGACGCCGGCCGCCCACGCGTCCGCGCAGCGGACCATTGCTGTGAGCAGGGAGGCGAGGGTGAGAACTCTCACTCCCAGGGCCGCCACTAGCTCCCGCCTCGGGCTAAA
This sequence comes from Eilema sororculum, assembly GCA_914829495.1. NCBI lineage: Eukaryota > Metazoa > Arthropoda > Insecta > Lepidoptera > Erebidae > Eilema > Eilema sororculum. The sequence continues at coordinate 7,743,466 of OU618533.1, forward strand.
ATCTATACTAATATTTACAATTAATTATAAAGTTACATAGCAACTATCACCATTTACATTATGTAGTCGAGTTCAATAGTTACATGTCCATTTATTCCAGCGCGGCGCGTTCGTATCAGAGCCCGCTATAATGGTGAGGCGTCCAGGCCGCAGCGGCCAAGTGTGGTCGATGGAGAAGTTGGACAACAAGTTGGTCGACATGCGCGACATGTACGACGAGTGGCGGCGACGTCAGCAGCGGCAGGGCGATGATGGGATCGATGAAGTTAATGTAAGTATTGACGAATCATACGTTCGAAATACATCGGGAAAAAGAAGCGCTCTAGTGGGACTTGAACCCACGACCTTTCCCTTACAAGGGAATGCTCTTCCAAATGAACTATTGAGCCACACCCTAATCACTTCAAATTTCCCTTCTCTTTATTCCGTCTTTAAGGGCGACGCGCGAAGAACGAGAAAATAACAAAGAATCATGTTACTATAATGGCAGCAGTGGACTGCTATAGGGTAATTGATTGATTTATGTTACATATTACTTCATAGAACTCTTTAGATAGTTGTAACAGTAATATATTGTGAACCGTGGCGCCTTTGGTCCACAAAAAAGTAACAAATCATTTTAAAGAAAGGGTTTTTTTGAAGGATATACAGTCCGATAACCAATGTTATGATAGCCTGTTAGTTGAATAGTATGGTATCGAAAAGCAACTATTTTTTTATAGTTGTTATTAGGTACAGCAAACGAATATACAGGAAGGTTTTTTCTTGAAATGTAATTTCTGATTCCACTGTCCGGTTACGATACGTCCGGTAGCAACAATGTCACGGCAGCTCCCCATTCCGGGCGCGAGTCGGGAACATCGTTGTACCCCCTCCCGAGGAGGGCCAGACCGTAAGGGATGGCCCTGGGTCAGCCGGGGAGCGAGGGATATGTCGAAGACAACCTCGCCTCCGGCCTAGCATCACGACCCACAGTCGGCGTGCGGTTTTAGTCGGTTCGAGTACGACATAACCTCCCCTTCCGGCTACGGCGGGGGAGGTATCCGAGGAGATTTCTGCACGAAAAAAAAAGGTAGCAACAATGTAGTATTTTTTTACAAGAAATGCAAGCGGTATAGTCAATACATAGTATCCTAATGTTATTGTAATAATATCTTCAGCCGGAGGAACAGAAAGAGACCGCATTGGATCCGTTCTACGAATCCCAAGAAAATCACAACTTGATTGGCGTCGCTAATGTGTTCCTAGAGGCGTTGTTCCACGACGTCACGCTGGACTATCACACGCCTATCATCAGTCAGCAGGGAGAAGTTGCTGGCAGGTTACAGGTCAGTAAACTACTATAAAGTAACTTTTAAACTTTTGCGTTCTATGATACGACTCATTTTAAAACAAATCAAATTAATTGTTTATTTTCGGGGTTAACGAGAATGAATCCAAACACCACTTCGCACACACTCTCCTAACGAACTATTTAGCTATGCTGGAAGGCTTAACAAGAAAAAATAGTTACATAACCACCCAGAAACAAGACAGAAAGTTAGATATAGGTTCATTGAGAGAAGCAACGCAATTAGACTTGAATAAAGAGATCCAGTTCTAAGCATTCCATGGATTCACCGTGCGGTCGCCGGGTCCATGGCGTGGTACAGAGAGGAACACTGTGACGGCGCCTGGGACTTGCGACCCAGATGTAGGTTTAGGGTGGCCACCTTGTGATGCATCAGCGCTCACCTCCACCGTCAGTCGTGTTCCCTATCCAAATTTGGTAAGATCCTATCAACGCCGTTTTAGATATTCGTTTGAGTAAAGAGCTTACTGAAGCTCTTGGCAATCCGAGGTCTTTAAATAAGTTATACAGGGATTTAGCTGGAATTCGGCTTGCTCCTACTTCCACGGCGTAGAGTTTAACCACATAGCCATTTTTGGTTAACTCGTTGGTCAGGTCAAAGTATTTGTTTATTTTTATAGCGTGGTCTTTAGGTATGTTAGTTTCCCACGGTACTGTGAGTTCTACTAGTACTGCACGCTTTTGCTGTTTTGAAAATAGGAATATATCGGGTCTGGATGACGAGGCACAAACATCCTCCGGTATTTTATAGTGTTTCTCATACGAATCTGCGAGTAATGTCCAATCAGCGGCTGCTATCAAAATTGAGTACGGCTTTTGATTTGTCTTTTTTGAGCAGCCTTCCTTTACAAACGCGACGTCATTTCTTTGGTTTGTGGTTAAACCCTTTTTCGTTCTAGCTACCGCCAAACTTACCGCCTCACGTACGATTTCTAATACCTTATCATATCGGCGCGAGTAATGACCCCGGTCTAATAGCGTCCTACAACCCACCAGTAGGTGCCTAGCAGTACCAATTGCTTCACCACATGAGTTACATGTTTTATCTGTGGCTTTTCCCCATCTGACAAGATTGCTTTGGTCGGGGAGGGTCAACTGGAATGCATTGAGATAGAATTTAAGGAGAGCCGGTGACCTTAGACCGGTGACGGTATATTAAGGTACGCCATTTTAAGGCTATGGGAATACAAAATTCACCTAGTGTTAACCATTCGTTTTGTATTTCTAGGTTCATTGCGTGCACTTTTTAGGTATTATTTTCATCTACTTGAAGAAAAGATTTTGTTATGTCTTTGTCTGACTGCCTCCTAGTATTACCCAAACCTACCCTACCAGTCTGCGAGCCTATCATGATTTTTTTATGGAATTGGAGACGTGACTCGAGCTCTTTAGTACTTTGGTCTTTTGTAAGAGCTTGCACGATTTCGTCTTTTGATTTCGCTAGGACGTGCATTTTGGTTACTCTTAGATGTTTATAGAGTTCCGATGGTTTCTTGAACGTCATTCCAAAGTTATTTGAGGCTCTATATAATGTCGATGGGTCTGCCGACTGAGCTAGCCCCAGCCACGACTTCAATGTCTTCGTAACATTCGCATCTGGTTTTTTGAGGAGGCTCTGGCTTATATCATAAACAAGAAACGGCCAGTTAAGACGCGAGGTTAAATAGTTGTCGTAAATCCACGCTTTTTTAACATTACTTAGTGGCTGTTGTTGCTAATGTAGGAGTGGACTAGACTAGGTAAGTAATGAAACTTCATTGTACCAAGTCATTTGGCTAGCTGTTTGATCAAATGACTGAAAATCATTCAGGCCATTAGTTGAATGGCGTTGGTAACCAATCAACCGCACACCCATTGTTCCGTACAGGTGAACCACATTTTATAAGTCGCATCGGCAAAGTTCGCCTGCTCAGAAGAGTAAGCCAACGCTGATTAATTACGATTGCCAACGCTATTGAAACACCAACTTTAATGCGTTGCGTTAAGATTGAAAATGCAATAAATCCAGAGGGTAGTGCTTTCTCGCTCATTGTTCATTGTGTCGAACATGGCGCGCGGGCGGCAACCAATAATAAAGGGCCATGTTTGGCGGAGCGTTGTGATTGGTTAAGATTTTTTGGCGCGTTTCAAATATGGGACTTCTGCGCAGGTACATCGGCGTAACTTATAAACGTGGTACTACTGTAACGTTTGGTGATTTCATGATTCAATTGGCTGTTAAATGAAACAACACCAATTTGTATTATTCACCCATTTAAAATGAATAGTATCTCCCGAGTTATAGGTTTGTAAAGACTGAATGTTTTTATGAAATAGGTTCATTAATTTTGGGACCACCCTCGATGGGAGGCAGTGGGAGGAGGCTATAGGGTTAAATAAAGAGGCTAGGCTGTTGACTGAACGGCTGATAAAGCTATTTAGCTGCACTGCGACAGATGTTTGGTTACTCAAACTGTTATCAGATTAGAATTATTACAATATCAGAATTGTATTAAAACTACTTTTCCATATAATTAGATGTTGCAGATAAAATTTACTGACTTACGTATTTCTTGTACAGGTGGAGATCAGTCGAGTAGGCGGTCAATTCCCTCAGGACAGAATCTGTGAAGCGGCTTCGGACAGTTCCGGCGATATGCGGGACGATGATGATCTCGCTGACTCGTCGCCACAACAAGTGCGTATCACTTACGGCCGTTCCCAATACCATACTAACAGTCAAAGATAGATCGCATCTACGGATAAAGTGCTCGGCTGTTTAAATTCAAAACATAGTAACTCCTATTTCGCACCAATTTCGGAAAATAAAATTATACCGCGATGCGCTGTCCCGCAAAAAATCAGTAACCATGTTTTCAATTTAAACAGCCGATACGTCAAATTTGACTGCTGTGATCTATCTTCAACTGTAAGTATGTTATTGGGACCGGCCGTTAGACACTTTTAAGGTTATATTGAAAGGAAAGAAAAGTAAAGAATTGTACATTGTGGTTATGCTTATGTTTGTACAATGCTCTAATCTACATGAGCCTCTTACAATCTTATTTACATACTTAAAAGTTTACACCACTCCAGGCTATTTCTACTTTAAATTTAACTACTATATTTTCGATCACAACTCGGATACAGTGTGCTTATTCTAAAGATGAACTTTTTTCATTGTACAAATCATCTTTTTGATACATGTATGCGTGTTTTCATGATGCTAGTGTGTGTATATATAATGATATCAGTACACAGACAATACAATACAATACAATATAATTAAATTTATTGTACACCATGTGAAAAAAAATACAGAGAATAACAATGTAAAAGTGACAGTACAAATGGCGGTCTTATCGCTAGGTGCGATTACTTTCAGACAACCTCAATGGACATGTGTGCAATGGATTGGTGTATGGGCAGTTCAGGGTACACAGTTAAAATATATAATATATATATAATACGCCTAAATAAATCAATGAATACATAAGTTAAATAAATACAGAAGTAGATAAATAAATGCATCATAAATAATAATAATGAGCTTAAATAGATAAAACATTAGGAAACTACTCTATATCATATCTCTAATAACTACTATTCGTTCCCAGGTAACAATCCGCGTAGCAATAAAGCAAGCGACAGGCCTACCTCCGTCTCTCTCTCACTTCGTGTTCTGCCAGTACTCCGTGTGGGGCGGCGGGGGCGGGGGCGTGTCCTCCGAGCCGGTTGTAGTGCCCCCCGTGGTGAGCGCCGACACGCCCCCGCCCGCCCCCGCCCCCACGCCGCCCCCCGCCACCCCCGCGCCCCCTACCTCACCCCGACATCAGCCACAAGTCACCTTCAAGTTCGATCATAGGAAGGATTTTACGATACCACTCACTGAAGAGTTTATTGAGCATTGTGCTGGTAAGTTTTGCTATTGTTAGTAAGAATTTGAATTTGAAAAATTAAGAAAGGTTACATAGAACTTTTGTTTGATCATGGTCAAATAACATTACTCTTGTATTCATGTTATCTAAAAATTCAATAGTCAGATACTATGACGAGGGTCGTATGCTCGTGGCAATCCGCTTCCTCCCCTATCAAGATGGGGATATGGTGGTCCAACACCCGAGGAAGGCCCAGGAACAGCCGCGGTGCGAGGCATATGTCAGTGGCAACAAATGACCCAAGACGGTGTTCGGTTTTAGTCGGTTCAAGTTTACAGCAGGGGAGTATCCGTTGGAATTTCCGCACTTTATAAAAAAAAGATTGTATGCTTGAACAAATACGTTATCTTACAATCTTATTCTAGACTCAAATTACAGATCAAGCAAGATGATACTTTTCTTTCGATAATATTTATACAAACACTGTCTGTTTATATTGGAGATTAATGGCACTTGGTGGAATCTGCTACACATATCATATTAAAAAACCATCAACCTTTGAGAATGCCGTAAGGCGAAACCGGTCAGGTTCAGAATTAAAATAAACTCAGAGGAAAAGTACAAGTGTGTTATTCAATACTGTCTGTTTATACTTACCTACTTTGGACAACATAGTTGTGTGTCATAGTTGTATGTACAGTACTCTAATCAAATTCTTACCATATTTAATATTTCCCAGAGGGTGCCCTATCTATCGAAGTGTGGGGCCACCGTTCAGCCGGGTTTAGTCGCGCCCGCGGGAACTGGGAAGTGGAACAACAACAGTTGGCCAAGGCGCGTTCGTTGGCCGACCGGTGGACAGAACTCACGCGCAAGATTGAACTCTGGGTCGAGATACACGAGCTCAATGATCAAGGAGAATACGCACCGGTTGAGGTAAACTATACATTCTCGTTAATTAATCTCACTAAGAGCCGGTTCCCCGGTTGAACCAAACGCGAGTTAAGTTTATTCTCAGAATAAACAGCCAAGTCTGCCTCCGTGGCTCAGTGGGCGTAGTATGCGCCGGCTGTGCACGAGGTTATGGGTTCGATCCCCACAGGACAAAAATTTGTGTAATCCACAAATAGTTGTTCTGAGTCTGGGTGTACTTTGTGTCCGTTAGTTGTATGTTTGTAAAGTCCCCCGCGATACAGGGCTTATTCCCTAGTGCGGGAGTTGTCTTTTTAAAGAAAAAAAAAATGTGGGTGATATAGCCTTTTTATTCTAGGAATACACTTTACTCGTGTTTGGTCGAATGTACCATAAATAAGATACATGTTGGAATAGCACTAAAGTTATATTTTTCGTGAACATGAATCAAGTTATTCGGTGTAGAATTTCTTTTACGGCTACTAATATAAGACCATAATAGTAGAAAAATGAAACTAAATAATTCATAGTAGTCATTTGTATTGTAGAATTCTTATTTCTGTTATGACTGCCTGTCATGCCATTCACATGCCTGCTAAATAAAAAATCATTACCCTCCTCTCTTCGGCAGTCGGGTTACGTTACACTTTACTCTATCGCTTTACCCCCAATACAGCATATTTATCGAGTTTGTTTACGTTCTTTATAAGGTCCCTTTGGTTTTAATACTACGGAAAAGAAAGTTACAATGTACTCTAACTGCGCAGTACGGATTCTATATGTCTATATGCTATCTATATACTCGGGCGCACCGTACAACCAATCAAGATTACATTCAACCAATGACGGGCTGGCTATTTTTTTTATGTGCGGGAAATCCCGAAATGAAAAGCGAGGACTCCGTGTTCGTTCGTTCGGTCGCTCGTTCGCTCTCGCCCGCCACTCCTGCTCCGCCGTCTCCTTCTCGAGCATTACTTTCGGCTACTCTAGCCACTCCCCCATGATGGATTTTTGGTTGGCCAATTATTGCATATGCGCGAATTTCTACCGTTTTTTTTAATAAAAGTTTTATAGCATTTATCGCACTTCAATATTTGGGCGGAGTTATCAAACTTCCGTTATTAATATTTTTTTACTAAAAAAAAAATGTTGAAAAAGCATTCATTGGTTCCAACAGTTCGTAAGAATGTTGGTAGATGACTCCACCGTCGCCTTAAATACGGATATATAGAAAAGGGAAATTTGAATTGATTCAGGTCTTGATGTTTAGTAAGTGCCGATTTAATGGTATATGCAGAATAAATGATTTTTGACTTTGATTTTGACTTTTGTGGCTCAGTAGTTCAGTTGGAAGAACATTCCCCCTGTAAGGGAAAGGTCGTGCGTTCAAGCCCCACTTGTACTGTTTGTTGCCATTGTGGTGAGAGGATTAGTCACCTAGACTCTGCGTTACAGAGTGCTAGGTGTCCAGGGTGCGCCCGACGTTGGGAATCAAGTTCGCTTTATTGACGTCGCTCGTGGAGACTCCTCTCGTGCACCCCAAAGATGCGGTCAAAGTCGCCAAGTTTTGGGCTGGGCGTATCTAATTATTTCAATTGTTGACACTGACCACTGACACGAAGAAGAAGAAGACTGTTTGTGCACGAAGTTTGTCGCTAAGTATAGTAACTTATTGCGTATGGCAGGTGGCGCAACGTGCGGACGTGTGGACGGGAGGCGTGTATCAAGTGCGGCAGGGCCAGCAGCGCCGCCTGGCGGTGCGCGTGCGCCCCGCACATAACTCGGGCACGCTGCCGCTCGTGTGCCAGCAGATCCTCAGCGTCGAAGTGGGCTCCGTCTCCGTCAGGTAACACCCCCCCGCCCTTCCCGCCTCTCCCTTCTAGTGTCACGTGACCGGCCGTACGGATACGCCGCATAATGCCCACTGTCCACGGAGGCGTAGCTTCATAGATGCTTCGAAATACGATGTGTTGCTTGTGCAGCCCAGCGTACTGAACACTATCCACGAGGCGTATTGCACGCGTACGCCCAGGCGTACAACAAGTGAACGCAGGTGTTTCTTTTCTTAAAAATGGCGACAAATAAATGAAAAGTATGAAAACGTACGCGTGCAATACGCCTCGTGGATAGTGTTCAAAACGCTGGGCTGCACAAGCAACACATCGTATTTTGAAGCATCTATGAACGGTGGACCTTATGCGGACGGGTAAGAAGTATGGACGGAGAGCTCTGCAGTCGTCCACTTGGCGCGTCCGTGCCTCTGCTTGCGTTTCTATTAAGGTAATCTGTGGTTTTAGTGTCGCCCGGAGCGTACGCATCGGCACGGTACAGTCATGACGAGTCGTGTGAATATCGCCATGTTTAATTGTACCGCGGGTCAGGACGACAGATGAGGAGGACGGAGCTCGGAGTTATCCGTACGGACGGTCCGCGTGACACTAAAACCAGCATTATAGCTGATACTATGAAGAATAGTGGAGACTTGAGTCTTGATCACGATTTTGATTAAAAACTTTGTCGTATGTGGGAGGTATGATTTCCCAGAATTTGTGTTTATCAAGAATTTTAAAGTCGGCCAATATTTGATAAATTGTGATGATTATGATACGTGATACTTCTTTGAAGTGAAAACCTTTTTAGACTCATTGTGAAGTAAAGACTATTAGCTTTTTGCATATAGTCTGTTTTCACTTTTTACACACCTTTTTTTCAAAATTCTAAATCAATGGATTCGATTCCTGACTAAGAATATTGCACTGTAATGGCTGAAACTCATACACGCGGTCTCTTGATGGCAAATTGATTTACCTTAGCTGGGGACATTATTGGGAACAGTAGTAATTTTGGTTAAAAATGTTCACATTAAACAGCAGCGTGATTGTAAAATAGAAAAGGGTCTTTGTTATCACGTCGATCTCGTTTAGATCAAGTTATCATTGCTATACAGGTCGCGACTTCAAATGCCACTGGACTCGTATCAAGACGAAGATTTGGCAGTATTACGCGAAAGGTGGAGCGATGCACTGTTCCGCAGGCGACAACACTTACACGCACAACTACAGGTATAATCAAATATTTGCTTCCTTTTGTGTCAGATTCTCAACGTAATATTAAAAAAATGCTAGAGCAGAATCGTTAAATAAAATCTCGTGGCAACGTTTTTTATAACGAAATTTTGTTAACACATATCCATAACTAATGCGCCACAAGCCAAACATACTAAATTAAAGCCAACGAGACGAGAGAAAAAGGTAAACAAAGCGACCATTACTGAGTTACGTTGTGATAACTAGCGATTATTTTCTCTGTCCTTGTCGCACATATCACACGTACGCGACAATGGCCAACCGACAGCTGTCGTTGCGTGTTTCGTAGTACAGGAAAGCTGTCAGCACAGAGAGGTTCTAAACTGTCAGATCCACCATCTTATGAGCAATTTCATTTCTGTTTAGAACGCGCATGAAGTGATGCGTAATCTAATCATTTTCAAATAAAAACATTTGGAACCGCAGAAACATTGTTTACCTTTTTTCTCTCGCTTCGTTGGCTTTACTTTATTAATATGTTTATGAAGAGTGGGTCATCTTTAGTGAGTAGGTCTTTGTATCTTAAATAAATGATGAGATCATCATGCATGTTACAGACTTGGCACTTAAAATGAGAATAGTTTGATAGATGAGCAGTTGAAAATGATCTCTGAACTGAAAATAATTGCTTCTTTTTTCAGAAATTGGTGAATATGTCCCCGTCAATGAAAAGCGAACGTGATATAGAGCGCGAACAATCACTCGTCGAACAGTGGGTCTCGCTCACGGAAGAACGAAACGCTGTGAGTATTCTAGTATTCAAATTATGAACTTTTGTCGACAACACGAGTGTAACGCCGCTGGTATCATCCATCGGCCACAGCACTTTCCATCAGATGGGCAATGTGCTGGTCTACCAATGGTATAAAAAATTAAACTCGAAACTTTTTAAACTCATCTCTCATATTCTAACACTGGTTTTGTTTCTAGCTACCAATCTTTGAGTATATAATTGTAATGTGTATTTATATATTTTCTAGGTGCTGGTTCCGAGTCCTGGTAGTCCCATACCCGGAGCCCCGGCGGCGTGGGTACCTCCCCTCGGAATGGAACATCACATACCTGTGTTATTCCTTGATCTCAATGGTAAATATCTCAATTCAGTTATGTAGGCTTGATGACATAATAGAAATATTACCCAATTTATTTTCAAAACTACCGTTTAAATCGGTATATTATATGATTAACGCAATTTATATCATAGAGATTTTATCTTATTTTCAAAGTTCATCTAACAAACATGGTTATGATTTTACTTAGTGTCAATTCGTGGTAACGCAGAATCAAAGCGCATCGAAGCCTCAATTTTTTTATAAATAAAACTAACTAATAAATCAGCATCGCTCTCTGACTTGGATATTCCGTAAAATGAGAGTTTTTTTACTCGATATCATGGTCATATGGTTTTTGAGACAAGTCAGAGAGAACTTGTCACATTCCTAGATAATCGGTTCGTTGTGCTTCGACTTAAACAAACAATTTTTTATCCCAGCGGACGACCTAACAACGCACCCGAGCGGCGAAGAAGTGACAGTGGCAGGCTTGCACTCAATCTTGCCAAAGGAACACGGCAACAAGTTCTACGAACTACAAATATTACACCATCACGACAGGGATGTGTCTGCCGTCGCCTCTTGGGACTCCTCCATACACGACTCCCAGTATCTCAACCGCATCACTGAAGGTACGTTTTGTTTTGTCCACTGTTCACAAAAACACAATAAAACCGCTCAGGTACATATCGTCTAAAATATTAACTATTTCGTCTATAGTTCCAAAATGACTAGTATTATTTTGTCTAATTCTACAAATAGTCCACAATATCAAACTCAATAATATTATTTTTGTATACCAAAACTTAACCTTCTCAACGTAAGCGTGACTACTATGGACATATACAGCGTACAATATTTGTAAATCTATAATATAAAAATAAATCGCTAAACGTGTTGGTAAGCGCATAACTCAACACAATTCTTTTTTTAAAATGTTTGTTGAAGTTCAAGGATGGTTTTTACGGCGAGAAAAATTCGAATAATTGCCGGGAACCGACATCCAGCGGGCGGAGCCACGGGCAACAGCTAGTAATGAATAGTTTTAACAAAATGGTTTTTTTGCGAGCCTATCTCGACGCATATCTAGCGATCCCGATTTAGGCCCCGGTTCAGAGGAAAAGGGATAGCGCTAAACCCTATATAACTCCATCCCTCTCCCTCTGGACCGCTACCTAAAACTGATTCGCTTAAAAGTGTCTAGGTAGACTTGCTGATTTGTTTGGGTAACGTTCCGCGCGCTTCGTCTATTTTACGGTCGCTAAAATCATTTTACTTAGAGTGAGGTGAATAAATTTGAGGCGACTGACCCAGTAAACAAATAAATTGACTAAAATCATATTATATTAGATACTAATAGTTTTACAGTCTTTGGCATAGCGGTAGTGAACGCGGCCGCAGGAGGCACGGGTTCTATTCCCGCTCATTCCCGATGTGTATTTGCATTGATCTGGTCGCGCCTCGGAGAGCACATTAAGCCATCGGTTTCGGTTGCCATACGAAGATCTATGATAGTCGTTACGGGTAATTGGAGCCTTCAAAAGTCCAACAACTGGTACTACATACTATCAATGCTTCGATATTGCCTTTGGATTGTGGAGGTTATAACGCAGTTGCTTCACAGAAAATATTAAAGTTCAGCCAAATCCGCAGTTAGACTGATAAAAGCGGACCCCAGACTCCAAGCTGAAAGCTTCGGATGCGACTGGGATCAACGCTAAGAAGAAAAATAATAGTTTTATAAATGTTTCTTAAATTGTTTGCAGCAAACGAACGTGTGTACCTGATACTGAAGACAACAGTGAGATTGTCGCACCCCGCACCCATGGATCTCATACTTAGGAAACGATTAGGGTTAAACATTTACAAGCGGCAGAGCTTCACTGACAGGATACGGAAGAAAATTGTCAGGTTGGTCACTGTATTATGTCAATACCCGCTATGTGATCGTACCATGAATATTATAGAGGTGTATGGATCTTATTGCAAAAATTCGGTGGACTTTGCTTCTGAAATCTTTGTGTCCGAATTGTAATTCGGTGGATTTGCGTGCGGACGAAATAATCGCTAGCTTATTAGGGTGATGGGTTATCGTCGGTACTATCTTATAGCTTTCTGGTGTTGGAATTCTTTATTTGCGCGTCACTTTGCTCTGATTTTTTTGGACCTCTTCGTTTTTTTTGTCAATAAAGTTTTAGAAAAAAAAAACTTTTAAAGTTTTATAAATCTAGTGTTAAACAGTCATTGTAATAAATAAAAAGAAGTGGTAATTGGAAAAGAGGGTTCGCGATATTTTGTTACCAGAACCTCGTCTTGCGAATCTGGCTGTCAATTTTAACGATAATTTTCTCGAATACATAGGGAAAAAGAATCTTCTCGGCCGGGACTCGAGCCCGCGGTCTTTCCCTTACAGGGGGAATGCCTTGATACTTGATACTTGATACCTAATGCTGCAAAATTAATTCAACGATAATCTTGTTTGATATTGTAAGTGTGACTTTATGACCTAAATGAATAGAAGTATAGTACTAAAATCCAGTATCTACATTTTTTTTTAACTATTATTTATTTATCTAATTACACAGTACGGATATAAATAACGATAATAATGACATCATTAAAATTTTATCGCGTTAAAATTAAAACTCTCATGACTATTTGAAATTGACGTCGATGTATTCATTATCTAAATAAACAATATTCAAAACATGCATGGCATGCATGCCTACAATAGAAACGATCCCTAGAAATTCAATACATCATAGTAGCGGGGCCTTCAATAGTATATTGCGCACCACAAACCTCAACATATTTAATATACAAATGGTCAGTTATTACGTGGACAGGACGGACCAGTTGACGCAGACGGGCGTGACGTACGAAGTGGTGTCGAACATTCCCAAGGCGAGTGAAGAACTGGAGGAGAGAGAGAGTCTCGCACAGATCGCCGCTACTGGGGAAGAGACTAGTGCTGCTGATGGGGAGACTTATATCGGTAAGTAGGAACAGAGAGTTTGCAGCAGGAGGTGCGGGTTCGATCCCCGCTCAGTGCAAATATTTGAATGCATGAATATGGCTATTTGCATTGGTCTGGGTGTTTCTATGTATAATATGTATGTATTTACAAAAAAAAAAAGTATGTTTATTCGCATTTAGATTCCATAACACAAGCTAGTTAAGCTTACCATGGTTCTAAATAGCATTGTGTAGATTGTTGTGGAATATTAATTTATTTATTATCTAAAAAGATGATAATTAGAGAGTCTTATTTAAAAGTAACATAAACATAAAAAGTTGGTGGAGACTGCTAGATTTTGTTCCTTGTTGGTCAGTTTTATGCAATTCTTAATAGTATAGAAATTGTCCGGTTGACCATAATGTCCAGTTGATGATGATAGGCTCGCACACCATTGACTACAGAGTTCGTGAACTGTGGGTGTCTCTGCCTACTCTTTTGAGAAATATACAGGTTTGAAATCCATCATTTCATCCACAAAAAAGTATATCTTATTGATTAGAATAAATAATTAAAAAAGTAGATTACGTTTTCCACGGCGGCAATGCTTAAAAACACTAATTAATATTTCTCTTCGTCCATAAATCATGTAACAACCTTATCAAAATAACTTAAAAGTATCAAAAAATTATTAAATTCAATGTTCACCAATATCCAGAAAAATACACCCGTGGCGTAAGCGCCGTGGAAAGTATCCTGACACTAGACCGGCTGCGGCAGAGTGTCGCCGTCAAGGAGCTGGAGCAGGCTCGCGGACAGCCCATCACAATGCGCAAGACCGCCTCGGTACCTAACTTCTCACAGGTAACTGGGCACTACGCTTCTATACTTCTTATACACCACTACTTCCACACTGTTTTATATATTCTCAGAACACGTATCTTGGACCTACATCACGAGACAAACGAGGTCCTGGCTCACGCGGATTATTTTGTAAGAATCTATGCTTGGCAAATTTGAACTTATCCACCGCAGCATCACCCCGTGGTACCCTCAAAAGATGCCCAAGAAACGTGTACTTCGCGTACATTTTGAGCACATGTTTGGTCCAAGATGTATGTCTCGAGCAATACACATGTTTATCTAAAGCTAGACGCACCTGGGTTCACGGTAGTCGGAGTTGATTAGCACATCGAAGCAAATACTAAAGGCTAAAGACGAAACAATCAGTCAGTTTTGGATTTCTAAAGCATCTTACACACTATTAGCTATTAGTTACTTATAGATCTCGATTTTTTGGCACAACTGGAAGGAATTTCGCTGAGTAGTTGAATCCGTTTATGTTTAACTAGCTTTTGCCGCGGCTCCACCCGCGTGGATGTCGGTTATCGCGACTAAACATAGCCTATTTCCTTTCTCGAGGTCTGATCTACCCCTATACCAAATTTCATCAAAATCGATTCAGTGGTTTAGGCGTGAAAGCGTAACATACAGACAGACAGACAGAGTTACTTTCGCTTTTATAATATTAGTATGGATTAATTATTACTACTTACATGTAATGCTACAAACGGTTTCAACTACTCTATAAAGATAAAAAGCTGGGGTATTTAAAAAAATTACCTAGTGCTTATACAATAGGTGTGAAAAGACTAGAATGCAAGATGCGTTGAATATAAAATTGAAAAAAAAAAAATGTTTTATGATAATCGAATTTACAGGCGCGATTTGTTCTAACTGTAAGTCTTAAGTTTGTCGATGTTGTAACGCTTTTTCTGAATAAACGCTATTCTGAAAAAACTAAATACTGCTGAAGTCAATGTTGCTGATAAATCACGACAATGTATGTAACACATTGTAAATAGTTGTACTTACACGATTAACACATTTATAGGAATAGGTAAAGACACATAGTATATCCTCCTATGCAGGTTGCAAATGATTTCAAAATCTTTTTCATTATATTTTATTGTATAGACCGTTCTTAAGTTAAAAAAAAAGCAATAAGTACAAGATTACATCATCTCGATCTGTTAATATGGTTAACGAATATATTTCGCGCTCTTAACCTAAAATAAATTTCATCATAATCATCTATTTCTATCCTTTTCTTTTTCAAATATTATCTACTCTCTTCTTCGCTATTAGAAAGAGACGAAACGTATTTTCTGTCAGAGATGTGTCATATCGAAAAAAAAACTAAATCATTATAGTACCTCAGTAAAATAAATATGTATAGGTACTCTACAAGGTACAGTTAGCATCAGAAAGATGTTAACATACAGAGTAGTCAAAATTATCATAATTTCGTTTTTTTACCCCCTTTCAGTTGACTGTTTATTCTGGTATTTGGTACACACCTTTAGAGTCTTAAGATCATTTTGTACAATACCCTGCATAGGTAGATATATGTGCATCTAGCTGTGTACGCTTGCTAACTTGTGTGTTGTCGCTCCGCACCGGCAGCTGTCGCAGGCGATCGAGATCGCCGCCAAGAACGGGAACAACGTGAGTCCAGCATGGCTGCAACGTTCTCCATCCTATGTTCTGTTTAGTTACCGGCAAACTTCGTGAAAAAACATTAAATACATTCCTACAGTCCCGGGTCCTTTAAGCGGGGCGTGAAAAGGCATCTGATGAGGGTCAAGCTGAGTGCCACCACTGTCAACATGGTATATGTTAATAGTGGTGGTTACGATGGTGAGGTGAATCAGGCGAGGTGAAGTCAAATTGACGTGTCCTTTATGAAAAAAAAAATTAAGTTCACGCACATGCGCTCTATTTTATTCTTCTTATTAATCCCAGTAGCATCCGAATCTTTGATATTTTCCGCATATACGCTATATGGACTAACCAAAATATCAATAAAAGGTCTGATTAATCAATAACGCGAGCCCGCGCGCCCGTGTGTGTAATGTAATGTATGATTGATTGATTGATTGGCCCCACCAAAGAGATCTAATAAGCTCGTACTGCACAACTAGTAAACTCGTACTATGCCGCTAGTAAACTGGTACTGCGCTAGTACGCTGTCACAAAGTTTGCCGGTCACTACACTTTGGTTGCATTTATTCCTGTTTGCAAACAAATATTCCATGTTACAAATACGCAGTAGCTATTCATATAATAAAATGGGTTTTGCGTGAATAGGAATAAATATTTCTCGTCGTTAATTTTATTCAGCAGCTAAAATTGATTTTTGCTTTACAAAATAATTATTTGGGCATCTGTTATTATTATTATTCCAGATTTTCGTTTAAATGTAGCAGCACTTCCATGTATTATTATGGATTATTCCACTTTGTTCACCTGGGTGATATCACCTAGGTGAACAAAGTGGAATTGATTAGTCTACATTGATCACCTCGGAAATAAATCACCTGGGTGATATCACCTAGGTGAACAAAGTGAAATTGATTAGTCTACTTTTATCACCTCGGAAATAAATCACCTGGGTGATATAGGTCCGTTTTTTAGTTTTTATTTTGTACGTTTCTCTCACCCAGGCACACAAAATATTTTTGCTTTTGCACTTGAAATTTTTTATAATTTAAATAATATGTATTATTTTTTACTGTTTCAATGAGATAATATCATATTATTAACTGAGGTAAACATTGGCAACATTAGCGATAAACATGTAATGTCATTGAAGGTAGTTTTAAATATCGTTGAATATAGTTTTAAATGTAATTGTTTGATACCAAACATGGAGAATGAAATTAAAGTGTTTAACCTTCGTGATTTATCTTTGAATGATAACAAGTACAATCGACGATGTGTATCGTTATTAAATGCTTTACCTTTACTCCCAGAAGATTATATCTCTGAGGGCTGGGAGTATATATATTCGGAATACTGTCTTCATCCAACTATGAAACCTTTTCTTGATTATTTTAAATCGCCGTGGATGTCTAAACTTGTGCTAAATATTTAGTGTGTGTGGGGCGAGCGGCATCGAACGATGAATGTTTTAGAAGGGTGGCACCACAAATTAAATTACTCTATACGACTTCGGAAGAACCATGTTATACATTTGCTCGATGCATTACAAAAAGATGCATCTTTTTACGTTATGCGTATGAACAGTATAAATATAGATTATGGTGAGTGCTCATCATCATCAAATCGGAGTATTACAGCAAGAAATCGCGTGAATTTCGTAACAGACTGTCAAATGTCGTTAGTCGATGGCCGTTGGCCATTTTCTAGAAAAACTCCGATAACCTTGTAATCTTTTTTTATACAATTTTATAACAGATTGCTGTAGAATGAGTTATTTTTCTGTTCTTGCTAATTAAACTATCTGATTTTTTTCTCCCAAAACAATACATAATTCATTATCCTATAAACGTATTTTACAGTACCGATTTACCCATAAGATACATGTTTTTGAGGTGAGTTATTTCCGAGGTGATAAAAGTAGACTAATCAAATCCACTTTGTTCACCTGAGTGATATCGCCCAGGTGATTTATTTCCGAGGTGATAAAAGTAGACTAATCAATTTCACTTTGTTCACCTAGGTGATATCACCCAGGTGATTTATTTCCGAGGTGATCAATGTAGACTAATCAATTCCACTTTGTTCACCTAGGTGATATCACCCAGGTGAACAAAGTGGAATAATCCATTATTATCACTATGTTGTAGTTTAGTAGGACTGAGCTATGTTGTAAATTCTGTAATCCGGGTAGGTACACACCAACTGAATGTAGGCGAATGAACGCAAAAGACTGGGCTCGTCAGGTCAAGGTTGACGTAATGGTTACACGAGCTTTCTTTTCACCGCCAAGCGCAAGGCGCTTTCGTTCATTATCCTTTGTTCGTTAACAGATGCCTTCATTAGTTTTTTGTGTACTCAGTGTAAAGCTTTTTATCATATCTAGATGTCAAGGAATGAAAATTGAAAAATGTGTTACCTTTCAAATTATCTATAGATAAAATAATCTTGCTTTAAGTGTAACTTAATGTTTATCGTATAAATATGTGAATCTAAACTAATCCTTTGCAGTTAATTTCTCCATTAGGATTTTTTCAATATTCTTCAAATATAATAAATGATGCAGATTATGCGCCTGGACTCGTCGTTCGAGTCGCTGGCGGGACTGGCTTCGGGTAGATCTGGCAGTGTGGCGGACTTGGCCGACGAGACACCGCGCTCACGAACAGTACACCGGCATTCATACGCTGCACCCGCTCACAACGACCCCGACATTGCCACACCCACAAAACCATTCGGACTCGGTAAGTAACGACAGAAACAGCTCTAAATATATTGCTCTAATTTATCCATGTTGTGAACTAAAATATATTTTTTTACAGTACAACACACTCCTATTTCCGATACATTCATTCTGCCACTCATACATTGTCATGCCTATATTTAAACTAATTTACTGATAAAAACGAATTACTTACAATAATTGCACATGAGCATACGATAGCTACTCATAAGAGCTTAAAATTGTGAATCGTATTATTAGACAAACGATATTTAGTGCATTTCAGTAGAATAGGTAATATAACTTTGATTTAGTATGTACAGATATCAATGCACGATAGACGATTTAGTATAGAATTGTATTTACAAATAACGTACATTACATACATAAGACGTTAAAAAATATCAGGCAATCCATTCTCACGATATTGTCACGACAGTACTTGATACATCCACTCTTCATGATCTCACTGTTACATTATTTTGTTTTCCAATTGCTTTGTGGCGACGCTGGCTATGGCTCAGATATACATCCCCTTCTCTTTTCTAATCTATACTTCTTCTTTCTCTGTCATTTTCTTTGTTGTGAATTACGTTAATATCACAAACTTCTCTCAACTATTCTTTTATTTTGAGATTTTTTATGCAAATGGAGGCAAAATTATTTTAACCAAGAATTTGAAATACATTTAATTTTAGTTTTAACTTTGCTATTCTACTAGACTCCATTACAATAAATCTTAAAGAAAAAGATAGTTAAAACCACAAAAACGACCCCAAATTTTGAAACTAACGTTATATTTTCTGTATCTCAATCCCTTGCTACCTTCAGGCTCGTTCCTATCAGGTAAACAGTGAAAACAATATGGTATTAAATCGGAATGGCAACTGTATTGCGAAATTATTAGACGAATGCAACCGAACGATTAAAAACTAAATAGATGTGTTGTGATCATTGTTACTCATAAGAAATTTTTGTTTTTTGTATGTTACACATTGATTGGCTGTAAAGAATCATCTGATACTATTGGCATATCGAAGTCGAGTGAATACAAAATACGGCGCTGAGATCATTTTGATAAAATTAGACCCTGTATTGGCTACTAGAGGAAGCGAGCTTCGAGCATCAAGCTTCTGTCGTTTGTCTGTTTGTTTGCGTGTCTCTTTCATTTGCATGGACCGAGCATGACCTATTATTCTCTCCTCTCCTTCCCACTTCCTCTACGTTGATCTATTTGCTGTGGATTCGAAAGACGAATAACGCTTTCAGTTTAGACAGAACATAAGTTTGCTTATAAATGTTAGGTTTAAACTATTGCAGCCAAATATCGATAATTGTATATTAAATCAATTGTGAGATGCGTAAAAACTTGAAAAGCAGTCCAATCTATATATCAGTAGAATATAAAGTAGTTTAATGAGATTGAATGTAGGTTTGTGTGTGCTAGGAGACAAATTGCATGTATGTAGACAGATATTGAGAGGAAATATCAAGTGGATAGATGGCGTTACTAAGCATGTATTAGACAATAATGTATTTGAAATAATTCTTGATTAGGAATGTATAGATAATTGTTTTGTATGTGAAAATGTTGATGTCCTTCCTATAGTTAGAATACATAATAAGTAATGTGTCTTTGTAAACTTTTGAACAATTAGGTAGACTTATAGAAAAGTGTTGTAATAAGCGAAACTTTAGAAATGTGTTGTAGTAGTTTTGATGACTAATAAGAAATTTATCTGGGATACATCTTGAATTATAATTACATAATAGTATTTAATTCAGATGATTTTCGTATAAATATCATTATTGAAACCTTAATTCTAAAAACTATCTGTAAATATTTCTTACAATGAAGGTTTATTTATCTATAAAGACGTTTTGTAACTATTCTTAAATAATATCTTGTTATGTAATGCAAGAGGAGGTTACGATGCTGTAGTTATTCTAGATTCGAGTGAAGGTGACAAAACTAATGTGTCTTGAAGCTGTGTGTGTACTGACGAAGATGTTGATTTCATTGCAGCCCGGCCTACGTTCCTAAACTTGAATTTGAACCTGAACTCACTGCGACTACAGACGCCGAACAAGTGTACGTCTAGTTATTAAGTCGTAGAGTCACGTCGTTTGTTCGTAGTTTTGCTTCGTTTTATGGACGATTTTCTTTACATGTTTGTATATTATTTCTAGTGCTCATTGTATTATATACCTTTTATTTATATTAAGTTAGTATGTGGGAACTTGAAAACATTGCATTCGAAGTTCGTTATATTTTGTTTATTTTTATAACTGTCATAAGATAACTAGCCGTTTTAATTTCACACATATTAATTAATACAAAAGAGAGTAAGCATTGTTATAAAAATTGGTTTTAATTTTTATTTGCTATATTCATAGTGTGCTAGAGATGATAGTGGAAACATTGGCATGATAATCAGTGTACAAAGTCAAGCATGTAACAGCGTTCATTTTAAAATTAATTATTTTTTTGTTAAATGTTAAGTTCATGATGATTTTTTTATGTAATTTAGTAATTTGTAGACTAAGCTAGGCACTGCAATGGTTTGAGGATTTTAGCTGGATGCACACCAACCAAATGAGGGTGAATAAACGTTATTTTCTGCTATAAAGCACGAAAATCTTTCCATACTTCTTTATTAGCGCTCGGTCATGGGCAATCATTCGCCTCCGTTCATTTGGTGTGCACCTGTCATTAGAAGAAGTGCACTGCTATTTATTCTTTGATTTAATTTCTGTAAACAACAAGAATTCTGATAAACGCCATAGATTGTTGTAAACTTTAAAATGTTATTTTATAATTTCGCATCCAAGTTGAGGCTGTTTTTTATTACTTCTGTAAAAGTTGTTTACATTTTTTCAATTAATCTAATACTCACTTTTCTAGTTTTGAGTGGTAGCAATTAATTTGTCATTACATTACACGTTTGTTTTAGATAATTTCAATCTTAATATTGGCATAAAAACTGTTATGTTAACTAGTATGTGATGTTTGCAGCGTCTCCAGCGAGTGGCAAGTTAGGTCTTCGCATGACTACTCTTCACGAAGAGCCGGGCCGGCGCAACGATGAGGACTCTCACTCTGAACCGGAGTCAGCCCCGGTCGATGAACTCACAACGCCACGATCACAGGTAACATAACATAATATTGCGTAGTTGAATTTTTTTTTGTTTGACAGTTTTGTAAGGTTTCTATTAAGATATTCCAAATTCAAAGACTGGACATTATATGATTTGAGATTGACACGGTCATTATCATTAATAGTGTAACACCGGGATATTTACCATGGATAGAGTACACCGCGATCATGGCGCTTGAAACAGCGCCGAAATATCGGTTACAGAATAAAAATAATAATAACCACCGGTGACCATCCCCGGGTGTATCATATTGTGCGTTCGTGGGTGATATCCGCCATGTGTGTATATCCCTAGCATATTAAATTCTCTTAAAAGGGCCTCTACGTCTTGGCTTCGGCCCGATGTACGCCTTCCAAAGGCCTGGACTACTTAGCCCCGAGAGTCACGGAACTGAGAAACATAATAATGATAAACATGGTAAATACTCCGGTGAGTGTTACACTATTAACTGGACATTACTGATGTGAACTTACTAGGAGCAAGTATTTCAACGTGAAGGGTTTAGGCGGTATACCAGTAATTTCGGTTACTTCTTCATCCTAGCGTTAATCCCAATCGAATCAGAAGAGGATGTAGGAGTGTAGGGGTGGTTTTTTCAGTCTAACTGCGGGTTTGGCTGAACTCCGATATTTTCCCTGAAGCGACTGCCTTAGACTTTTACAACAATTGGTGGTATCGAAGCATTGCAGTTAGACCAGTTGTTGGACTTCTTTGGGACTCTAACTTAGATGTCGCCACATAAGCTGTCGAGGATTTCGGTTACTGTATGTTCGTATGGCAACCGGGACCGACGGCTTAACGTACTCTCCGAGGCACGACCAGACCAATGCAAATACCCATATTCATGCATACAAATATTTGCATTGAGCGGGGATCGAACCGATAGAGGCGGTAGTGAACGCGGACGCTGCGCAGGCGCCTCCTGCGCAGCGTCCGCGTTCACTACCGCCACGCCACGGAGGTTATCAGAGGCCAGACTACAGTTGCTCTCACATAAGCCGTAGAAGTCTAACCAAAAGGATAAGTAAATAGATCCCAGGCTATGGGGCTAAAGCCTCTGACACAATCCAGATCAATGCTAATATGATGAAATGATAATGAATGTGTATTAGGCACAATATTTTCAAACACCGTATACAAACTATAAACGTTTCATTGCAGCGTACCCGCAGTCGCGCAACGTCTCGAGGTTTCCTCCCCACGTCGAAAACATTGGACTCGTTGCACGAGCTCGCCTGTGAACGCGTTCCCAACAAGAATTCGCCTTCGATATCATCTAGTGGATACGGTAAGCTAGCGATAACAAAAGAAATAAGGAATACAACTTTTGCAAAATCTATGGACTCTCATATCCTTAATACAGAGATGCTTTATACCTATACACCGATATATTGGTAGTTATCCCACATAATAAAGGGGGGATAACTGCATAGTTGCCAACTAGGGTTTAAATACGTCTATTAATCTTGTTGATGATAAAAAGGTAACAGACGGGAATATCAGTTTATCGCGTTTTCACCAAGAACAAAGTTGTAAAGTTGTTTGATATAAAAGTTGTTGAAGACTTGTCAAAACACAATTACTAGGTTTAAACATGTATTAAGACTGTCACCAACACTTTGTAATTCACACTGTATGCAGAGCCAACAAGTTGTATACAAGTTTAACACATTTCTGCGTTGCTGTGTTAACGCAGATATGTTTTAAACTGTGACATACTGCAACTTCTCAAATATATGCTTTAAAAACGAGGGGTAACGTTGTACTTAAAAATATTTAGATGTCACTTGATAATTTTGAATGAAAACACTTTTTTATTTATTTAATTTCAGGATCACAAGCGGTATCATCAACAAATCTAACGAATGACGACACACTATCGATCCGCAGCATGTCCGTCGACGACACTCCCGATTTCGACAGAACCGTCGACTACACCCACATCAACCGAACTAAAAACTCGATGGCCGGCCTCAGAAACGAGATCACAGAACTGCGAAACGACATAAACGACTTGAAGAATGACATTGTCGACTCCAAAAATGAGTTAGACGATTCGTTGTACGACAAGACGAAAACACCGGTACTGACACCTGGATCTCGGAATCGTATAAATCCGTTTTTGAGAGATTGCGAAGATTCTGTGAAAGAGGACGAAGGGAAAGTTCAGATGGTGGATCCTTTAGGGGCTTTGCCGGTGGAGAGTGCGGTGTTGGCTAGTCAGAGTAAAAGCAGTGAGGCGGTTCAGTGCAACGGAGATGCGACTCATGAACAGACGAACGATTCTTCAAATGATGTGTCGCAGCATGAGGCATCTTTTGGTAAGCAATTTCTTTTAGATAGGCACCGTCACTTTGTCAAATAAAAGTAAATATTAATTTGTCAAAGAGAAAAATACTTATCTCTAGCAACTTTTTTGGTTCTACGCTATAGAGGACAAACCAAAGTTTATAGGAGTTGAAAACACCACATAGTTATTGAAAATTTCTGAACATAGGTTTAAAATCTTTATGATTTTGTATGACCCGTATCTGCGTTTTTCATTCTTCTCACTTTCATTGTCTAAAAACTAAAACATTATTGTTTACGGTGTAAACGTTATGATTTTGTATGACCCGTATCTGGATTTTTCATTCTTCTCACTTTCATTGTCTAAAAACTAAAACATTATTGTTTACTGTGTAAACCTTTCGCGAATTAGCAATTGAAATAGTTTCTGCTAGACTATGATTGTTGAAAAGCAAGCAAAACATCGATGACAGTGTAAATATATATATATATATAACACATGAAAACTGCATCAAAATTAGATTGGTAGTTTCGGAGAAAATAGCAACATGGATTTGCACAAACAAACACACAAACATCTCACCCCAAACGCATATAACGTCTCCGTTCCGTCGCCGTCGTGGGTAAAACTGAATCGCAATATAATCCGTTAAAACTAGTATCATTTCACTTTCAATATTGTTATTAATTGCAGGTGAAGTAGAGGTGGAATCAGTGAGCTCGGAGCAATCGAGTCAGTCGGCGGAACGAAGTCGCGAAGCTTCGTCGGTCGGCGAGAGCGACTCCGCGTCCACTGGGCCAGACCAACTCGTTGTGAAGACTCAGTTACCTGCTGGCAAGGTAAACGTGGCTTTCAGGTTCTTCGCTTGTGGGGCTTAAGGGGTTTGGGTTGGAGGGCTGAGGCAGTTGTAGCTTGCGAGAGATATTATGTGTGAGCCAATTTCTAACCTCTGGTAGCCTACGACCCCGTAAAAGGTGTGCGTTTTAGTCGGTTGGAGTTCAACCCCCGCTGGAGCCGGCGGAGTAGTAATGTGGGTATTCGTACGGAACAAGAAAAGAAGTCAACTATCGGCAATGACGTATTATTTTATAGATACGTCCATTCAGGAACATTGCGGCTGTCAAAAATGGCGCAAAAACTAAGGATAAATCAATATTGCTACTTACTAATAATAAATAATATTAATTAATATGCATTATATTATTATTTATATCAATAATAATAATAATAATAATCTATATATATAAAAATGAACCCCTATTTCCCTTGGTCACGACATCACGCCTGAACGGCTGAACCGATTTCGCTAATTCTTTTTTTGTTGTGTTCGTTATTGTTAGGAGAAGGTTCTTATGAAAGAAAAAATGAAGAAAATTGCGCGGAAAATTAGAAAATTTAAGAATACATAACCACCATACAAAAATTCCTAATTCAAAATTTAGACATGGCGTATGTCGGATCAGCTTCCGACATACGCCATATCTAAATTTTGAATTTGGAATACGAATTGGAAAAAAATGTGTTTATTATTCTAATACTGCTGTATGATATTCTTCTATGTTATCTGACATTTGATATAGGATAGAATTGACATAATGCGTGCAAATATCGTCAGAGGGTGATTAGTAGACACTCTTCTGAATTAACAAAATGCCCGTTGCTTGGGCCGCGAAAATATATAAGGTGGCTATTTTTTATTTATGAACGCCCTTAAGCGTAGAGGGTATGTGGTTGTATGGGTAGCATAGGTATATAGGCTCCGTAGGTGTAAGTATGGGCCCCGGTGATTTATTAGTGACGGGACCGGGCCCGAATCGAAATGCTTTCCGTTCTCAAAATAATTAGGAGAATTTGATACAGCTAATTGATTCTTATTTCTAAGGCGAAATGAAGTTTGCCGGGACAGCTAGTATTGTTATATTTATTATTAGAGACGTAATTTGTTTATTTTTTCCTGTCGCGCCTCTGATTGGTGGAAAAAATTATGACCCTTTGGTCATCTTTTTTTTGTTGACATTTTAGAGCGTGAACAACCAATCTATAGTTTATAATATACTAGCTTTTGCCCGCGGCTCCGCCCGCGTGGATGTCGGTTATCGCGACCAAACATAGCCTATGTCCTTTCTCAAGGTCTAATCTACCCCTATACTAAATTTCATCAAAATCGGTTCAGTGGTTTAGGCGTGAAAGCGTAACATGCAGACATACAGACAGACAGAGTTACTTTCGCATTTATAATATTAGTATGGATCATTGACTATCGGGTACTTTTCGAAATTAGGATTTTGCGGACGTTAAAGTTTAAGTTGATATGAGTAGGATTAACATCAGAAGAATGAGAAGCCTCTGTGGCGTGGTGGTAGTGCACGGGACTGCCACGCAGGAGGCGCGGGTTCGATTCCCGCTCAGTGCAAATATTTGTATGCATGAATATGGCTATTTGCATTGGTCTGGGTGTTTCTATGTATAATATGTATGTATTTACAAAAAAAAAGTATATTAGTATGTTTATCCGCATTCTAGATTCCATAACACAAGCTATAAAAGCTTACCATGGGTCTTGATAGCGTTGTGTAGAATGTTGTGGAATATATTTATTTATTTATTTGTATGTGTATTGTTCGGCAGGTGGTACGGCGGCGGGCAGGCGGCGCAAGCGCACGCTCGGCCGCACGAGCATCGTTCCCGAGCGGACGCACGCGTTCGGCGAATGACGCGACGCACACGCTACACGACACACCCGCCAGTTCCACTGAGCGGATTGGAGACGGGGGTTAGAATATTTGTTATATTATTCTTAGAATTGGGTATTATCATACATCATAAACATAAACTCACGCCTATATTCCCCGAAGGGGTAGGCAGAGGTGCTAGCACCCACATTTCGCCAGTTTATGTTTAGGTCCCAATGTAATAGGTGGCGAGCCTATTGCCATTAACCGGGCACTTAACCTGCGATAAATACAAACATAACTTCGAAAAGCATCGAAAAGTCAATGGTGTGTGCCATGGTAAACCTGGGATCGAACCCGAGACCTCGTCTCAGCAGTCCATTACCCATACCACTATGCTACAGTTAAAATAAATTATCTAACTGATCTTATTAAATTGTGAATGGTAAAAGAACAGTAAGAATTGCGTCGGTTTTTATTTTATCTTTTTAATTTATTTTTAGTCATCCACCTAACCTAATAATAGTAACTGATTTGAGTATTAAGTTTTATGACGTCACCAAATCTTTTTTCATACAAGTTACCATAAAACTGATCGTTTTGACGTTTTTTTTGTAACAAATTTGATTTATCAGTAAAATACCCAATTATAAACAGCGGGGTAACACCGCTAGCCTTTTGGGCACGTTACCGGTAGAGGTCGATGGGGAGGAATTCTACGATGTCTGAAGTTACAGTCTCTTCCAACCCTGTTTTTCTTTTTCTTATTTTTGTATATATTGTACATTTAGATATAACTAGCTTTCCATCCAACATCTTCTCATTCTTTCATATCTATAAAAAGAACTGCACCAAATTGAATGATTCTTAATGTGTTCGTTATTGTTTATCTTTTCATACAAACTTTTACATACAAGGTGTAGTGAGAAGGGGATCTGAATTACACGCGGTACGAAGTTCGCTGGGTCGGTTAGTTTATAATATTAGGAATATTTATAGTTCGAAAAACATCGGAAAAAATGAAACGCTCAAGTGAGACTTGAACTCACGACCTTTCCCTTACAGGGGAATGCTCTTCCAACTGAGCTATTGAGCCACACCTGAATCATTTCAAATTTTCCTTCTCATTAAATCCGTCTTTAAGGGCGACGGTTTTTCCGATGTTTTTCGAACTTTAAAGTTAGCATAAAAAATGCTATTAAAAATTCAGTCAAAGATTTATAGTAACATCGTGTGTCGTATCTCGCAGACGAGTCGTGTGGTGAGTGTCCTGGCCTGCAGCCGTGGATGGCCCTGGGTGAGAGCGTACAACTACGCCTGAGCAGTAGCACGGGCGTCATCGCGTACGCCGGGCCTACTCACTTCGCCTCAGGCGCCTGGATCGGCATCGAGCTCGACGCGCCTATCGGTAACATAACACATTTCTTCAACATTAATACAGTACATCTGAGCCCATTTTGCAACTAGGTTGTGGCCAGGCTACAGTTTAACTATGAAACGGTTGAAGTTGTATTTGAAGTGTGAACCCTTTTTTACTCCACCGTCCACTCGGATACGTCACGGCCGTCTAGGACCCCCGCCGCCTCTTTCCGCCATCGTTCCATGCGACAGTAGTCCCGTCCCACACTCACCATCTGGACGGTTGGCAGTCCACAACTGTGCGTTTCTCGAGAAACTTTCTGCCTCGCACAACTAAACTGTGGAATTACCTGTCGCCAGCGGCATTTCCGAACCAATACGACCTTTCGTTTGCCTCCCTATTCCATCAAAAAAGAACCATTAGTTACCGGGGGTGAGGTAGCCTCTGGCATATCCCTCTTGCACCCCAGCTGACGCAGGGTCATAGAAGGCCCTATCGGGTGTGGGACTACGGTATCCCCATCTTTTCCCAGAAAAGGGAGGGAGAGGCACGTATCGCGCCGTCGTCTCGACCTGCTTCTGCTATGGAGAATAGTCAACCGGCTAATATTGTGTTATCACGTACGAACCTGACAAATTGCCGCCTTAGAGCCAATCTCCATTGCAAGAGCAGCAGCCGTCATTTGAAGAAGCGACACCGGCCATATGCCGCGAAACTGAATGAACCAATTCCGGCCGCTGCTCTTTCACTGAGAAAGAAAAAAATTTCGGTTGATTCCTTATCAGTATAATGTGTGTGTCAGGTAAAAACGACGGGTCAGTGGGCGGCACGCGCCACTTCCAGTGCCGTTTCCTTATGAGTATAATGTGTGTGGCAGGTAAAAACGACGGGTCGGTGGGCGGCACCCGCTATTTCCAGTGCCGCGCGCGACACGGCATCTTCGTGCGGCCCGACAAGATCGTGCAGGACCGCCGCGGCCGCAGCGCACGCGCCTACCGCGACTCCGAGCTCAAGCGCGCCTCCAGCAAGGGTACGTGGGACCTCACCTCACCATAATACCAACCACAAACAATGATAGAGGACATGTGTATGAACAGAAGGCAAGAATGCAAGAATAATAAATGATTTTGGAGGCTATTCCTACAGGGTTACGTGGGAGTATCTTAATGAAAGATGGCGTACACTTATAACGTTTATTGCCGGTCACAGAAATGTTTTACAATATATAACTTATATTAGAGTCACTAGAACACTTGATACTCACTTAGAATATCTCTAAGTGGAGCGAGTTTATATGTGGCTGACTATAGCAAGCCTTCAGTATGAACTGGCTTCACAGAACGCGGGCGCTCCGTCGCCGCCCGGCAAGAATTTTGCTCATATCGCGTCTGTGATGCGACGTCGCTACAATGATAATGACACGAATAGTTCTTAAGTTCGTAAAAGTTGGTAGATGGCTCCACCGTCGCCCTTAGACTGATATAAAAAGAAAGGGAAATTTCAAGTGATTCAGGAGTGGCTCAATAGCTCAGTTGGAAAAGCATTCCCCCTGTAAGGGAAAGGTCGTGGGTTCAAGTCCCACTTGGGCGCTACATTTTTCTCGATGTATTTCGAAGAATAGAGTGAATAAAAACGTACTTAATAAAAAAATTGTAAGAAAAGAATAGTAGATCAAATATAAATGTACCTTCATGTAATTAAATATCTCAAGTAAAAAGGATAGTAAATGGAAGCGTGTTTTTAATATATTTTTTCAAAAACGTGGACGTTGTGCAACAATGTTGGATGGCAGACGGGACTAGGTTTGATCTCACTTCGGATTTTTTTTGGTAGGGCTTATGCTAACTGAAATAGCATGTGCCGTTTTAAGGTCATTTCCGGATTTTACGTATTAACCGCAAATAGCCAAAACATGATCGAGAATGTTAAAGAAAATCGACAGACACGATATTACCCTGTCACACTGAAGCCCCTGGTTTTATATGCATAGTCATAATCAATATTTTTCTACTTTTTATAGGAGAAGGCCTTCACAACTTACACAGATCAAGGAGTCGCGGCGAAAGCATAAACACCGTCGGCACTAAAACTAGAGTTAGCAAATAAACCACCGTCACACGTCGAGCGAGTCCATCGACACGACATACACCGCTCGCTCCGCTCCGTCAGCCCATATCCACATTCCCGGGAACGCGGACAAGGCCGCCAATGTATCGGACCGAATTTAAACTAACGTCCCACACTACTTGTATCATAGTATCCGCATTTTTTGTTGCATTCATGTAACGTGTATGGTGCTTATATGTATTGTAGATGTTTATTTACAAGCAATATCGTTCGTCTATGTTTCTTATTTATAGGGTACAGTCTCGATTTTATTGACCTTGGCAATAAAATAGTGTAGACAAGTAAGGACGTTTCTGGTGTGAGACTACAGACGCGTCGTTAGTATCGATAGTATGAACGCCCTATTGGGGTACAGTCACTCACAGTAGTCCAGCGCTGCAAATGTAAAATCGCGTTCAGTATTCACTATATCCAATGTGCATTTACATTTGCAGGTTTTGTGCTATTGTCGTCGGCTGTAAACCCGTATTCGATTATTGTATTATGAGTTAAATTGAATTATTTTCAAATATTTGTAAATATAAATATGAAATTATTAATTATGTGATTTTATAATTTTATCAGTTTTGGAATTCATGTAAATATGTGGATTTGTGTGTAATATTATTTTGAATTCGTCATTGACCATCGTTTATTAAGTTATTTGTATAAATTTTGTATAGTTTGTGGTGATAGTTGTTACGATAATGTATACTTATTTATGTATTTCGCTCATCGACCAGTTTCTACACCTCGTGTGACTCGCACAGTTTTATATTCCGCACCGAGAATATATCTTCTGTGGTTTTAACGTAATACTATTTCTCTTCACTGTTGCATTTTATATAACGTTTTTAAAAAAGGAATACATGTATTTAATTGTTGATGGGATATTCTATTCGAGATTTTTGAATCTAGAAAACATAATCGAGTTTAAAAATCTCAAGAATTTGACTATTGATACCGACTATCTACAATTGAATATCATGCTTCACTATTTATATTATTCTGAATAAAAATTCAAACTGCTCAGGTGCATTTTGTGTCGAACACACGATTGCCAGTTTCTATTGTGATAGATATCTTGCCACCTAACTGTAGAAATATTATTTTTTTAAATCCGACGCCTGCTTTTACCCTTTTATTTTTAAAGGTGTATCTCAAGTAGTTAATGAAATCGTCCAATATTACATCTTCGTCCTAGAAAAAGACTTTTGTATTTAGTACACTAAAACAGGAGCCATTGACGAAAATAATTGATACCCTAACAGTGACGACATTGTGAGGCGCAGGTGATGATGGATTAACTAAATTTAGTGAATACTGCCACTTAGTGAAAACAGCTTCGATTTAAGTATTTAAATAAAATAACGGTTTTTATTCTATGAAATTTTAAATTAGCGTTAATCGTCATTTTTGGCGCGTCTTTCGATAATAGTGATGTGACATTTAGTCGATACTCTCCTCTCACTTGCGCCTTAAAAATTTATTAGGTTGTGTATATTCGAAAATTATGTAAATGTAGTCATTGAATCGGCAATCTGTAAATGTAAAATGTCACTGTAACAAAAATGTCCTCAATTTATAATCTCCATCCACATTCGAACAATAAATCGATGATGTATAATCTTATCTGTAATTACTGAATTAAAAAATACAAATCGATGTTCTCTCCACGATTGTAATATGAAAAGTTATAGTTTAATTTTTTGAATAATGCCTAATATTGATAAATTATCAAGATATATTGTAGCGGCATAGTGCGCGTGTAATCGTATTAGGTAAAGTCCACATTGTTCGCTCCGTGGTAATACGGAGCCGATAGTCTTAGATCACCTAATGTATATTCCATCCTCTTAGTAAAGTAATCGTTCGTAAGTACACTAAATGAGTACACAAAATAGAGTAAACACGCCTGGTTATTTACTAGTGTTTGTAAGTCCCACTTTCAGCGGTCATCAGCCCCTACCACTTGCCTTTATTCCTCGAGGGCCATTGTAATGACGTCACATTTTAGAATAGAAATAAAAGTTCCATATTCTAACTTATCATCGAATGTCTTGTAAGGAGGTTCATGCAACCGCGTTGCATTCCAACACGAGACGTTAAAATACCTAAGTAAACATATGTATATTTACATTTAAATGTAAGTTCTATTATAAAATGTTATTCAAAAATATTAAAACAGCTATTTCAAAAAATACGCACTCGAGAATTTAATGCCAATTTTAGTGAGGCCGTGATTCCATTGCGTGTGTACTGTGACGTCACGTTCGTCCCTGCGAGGAGTTAAAACATCAGTGACGTATTAGTGACGTCATCTCGTACTTCTCGCAGTGGGACAGCGGCCCAAATAATTTGTAAGCGTTGACTGACATCATATTTGTCACACATACATAGAGATATCACGATTTACATTTATCGAATGCTTATTAGACTGTCGTACTTAAACATTCCATTTTTTCTATACATTTATCGTTCTAGCAGACGTTCAGTAGTATTATCGACGATTAGTTAGATTTTGAGTACAGGATGCGACTTAATGGCGTTTATTTTGCATTTTACGATTTGTAACTTTGAATGTTAAAAAATATTTACCATTGTAATAAATAAATCTGGCCCTAACTAGGACAGCTCAATGTGTAGTCGACGTTCTAAAAATCTAAATGAAATATACGTATTTTCAAATATAGTAGGATGTGTCTTTGAAACTCTCGATGTGCTTATGTCCAGTAGTTTGGTAGAACACGGGCAAAGGACTACCTGTTTGAGTGAAGCGACGGAGAACGGACCGTTGAAGATACGTGGGTCGAGTTAGTATATCGGAATCACTAGGGCTCCTAGGTTTAGGCGAATAGTGACCTTAAAAGCAGCGTCTCGTAGGTCCTTATTTAATTTTTAGGAATTAAGCTGACCATGTGCTGTGCTTTTGTTTTAAACAAATAGGTTTTAGGTAATTGAAATAATTTGTTGTTTATTATTGTTTCATTTTAGGAAATTGTGTGTATAATTTGCAGTCAATTCAAGATGTCACACGCTTTTACGAATGTGAATGTATTATTTTATGAAATTGTGACGTGCATGGATTACATATTAGCGTAGAGGTGATATTTAAGTAAATTAATTTGCCAGAATTGGAAAGTGTAAAATAAATAAATGACAAAGCAATGTATGTACTTTTAATTTTGTTTGTGATACATAGGCAGCTACCTTGTAGCGTAGATGGTTGCATCTATATTAGTTTACACATAAAGCATAATAAAGAGATTTTAATATTTAAATACAAAAATAGTTCACTTCTAGTGGAAATATTTTTGCCAAGTAGCAAGTTCCAGTCAACCATCGCTGTCATTATCAATAAATGTATTATAAAATATTATGTTCGTATTTCTTTGTAGATATTAGTAGTTTCCTTCATTAGTTTGGACATACATTAGTTTTTGATTATAGCATATTTTAGAGTGGTTATAGTAAAGTTTTGTAGAATGTAGACACAATAGTGCACACATAAATTGAGTTAAAATTTAGCTAAACTGGTCAAATTCATGATTAAATACTACACTAATTAGAAAATTACTATTGACTGATAACTAGGTACACCTGATAGAAAACCATGTCACGTTCGTTTTGCCCAACTATTAATACCCTCTTTGAAGAAATCCATATTATGGAATATTTATATTAGATCGGGCTACTCTCGAGGCGTACCGTAAACAAGCTAATCTTTGTCCCATTCGGTCCTGGCTAGTAACATTACGGCCTGGCCTAATATAAATCTTCCCTTCCGTTGCTATAGGGAAACAATGACTGAAGATTTTGATCTTCGGAGCAAGATTCGTTTCAAACTGCACAAATGGTTTAATATTATGAGAAAGCATCATCATCCAAATATCAATCCCGGATGCATTAAAAGTTTGTACTTTAGAGGTTGAGTTCCGGCTCTCCCCTTTAGGCGGAGTACGACGAATTCGTAAAAAGTCAGTTTCCCATGTCCTAACCCCTAACTCCTAGGCCAGATCCACTTTGTTCGTAGTCAGTAGGGCCCCGATTCTACCACAAAAAAGAAAACTACTGTCATGGCATTTAGTTTCAGACTTTAAAGTAATAACGTTAAAGTCCAAATTTAAATTACTTATTGCAGAGTGAATGAAAAAGTAGAATAAGCCTTCATATAATTTTGGACTGACGAAAGTGACTGATGAAATGTGGGTGTTAAGTCACCTCTGCCTAACCCTCCGGGAATAAAGGCGTGATCGTATGTTTGTTTTTAATTTTGGACTTTAAGTTTATAGAAATAAAGTCTAAAATTTAATGCCATTCTTTGCAGTGGCTGTGGACAATCGAGGGCCAGGTATATCGGTTTGTAAGTGATATTGGCTTGGGTCCAGAAGGGGACTCCCTACACCCTTTACCAAGTATGAGGAGTAAATCTATCGAAAGCGAGTATTTCAATGGTAAGTATTAAGGTTATAAGTAGAAAGGCAGTGCAGTAGCTTGTGAGGCATCTTCGACGACACTAGCCCTTTGTACCTGGACCGAGTCAAGTGGTTTATATGGGTGGCCAGGTTCCAGGTATCTACTCCTGTCCAGTGCTGTCGGACCTGCGCCTCATAAAGAAGCATTCTTCAGTACCCGAAACCGGCGAGCATGCATCACATGAAACAATTATGAAAGTAGAAGAAGCGGTAGGTAGGTATATCACGATTGTAGTAAGGTGAAATATGTGGTATCTGCTTACCCCACTGGAAAACAGGCGTGACTGTATGTATGTATTAAAACTTGAAGGTGACTACTGTAGTGGCCTTCATTACCTACCTTCTTGTGAAAGTGGTGTCAAGCGGAGAGGGCGTATCGCCCAGGATCTGCCAGGATGCGAGTGTTTTTTAAATCACCTTAAACCCTGTTATTTGAGACTCGAGATATTGGATTTGCCGCAAAGATAATATAAGTACCTAGAGTTCGATCCCCGCTCAGTGCAAATATTTTTTTTTATAAAGGGCACGTCTATTTGACTTCACCTCGCCTGATGGTAAGCTAAAGGCAAAGTCTCGGAAAGAGGTTCACCATCGTAAACATGTACCATGTTAACAGTGGTGGCACTCAGCTTGACGGCCTCATCAGATGTCTTTTCACGCCCCGCTTTAAGATCCCGAGTCTGTAGGAAGAAGGAAATACGTGAGCTGGCAGGGAGTTCCAGGTCTTAATGGTGGCATAGGTAGGAGCTGCATCTGGTCGTGCCTCAGAGAGTACGTTAAGCTGTCGGTCCCAGTTGCCATACGAACATCTATGATAGTCGTTACGGGTAGTTGGAGCCCACTAAAGTACAAATGGTCTAGCTGCAATGCCTCGATATCGGCTTTGAGTTGTGGAGGTCAGAAAGCAGTTACTTCACCAAAAATATCGAAGTTCAGCCAAAGCAACACCCTAGACTCCAAGCAAAAGCGTCAGATGCGACTGGGATTAACGCTAATGATGAAGGAGATAATTTAAGCAGATTGTATGTATGACTTCTATGGCTACGGCGGACGTGTGTGACAGTCAATATACTTAAGTAGGTATATTGATATCTAGTAGGTATTGCGATCTTGCGTAGGAGAACAACGAATTGAGGTAACAAACAAACGCGCCCCTACCCTTCCTCCTTCCGGTCACGATATTGGATCGAAATATTATTACAATTTTGCTTATGGAAAATATTATAATGTTTTCCTGTAATATTTAAGTAAAATTTCATTTTACTGGATAAGAAATAAAAGATTTTCAGTAAAACAAAATAAACAAATTAAATGGCTATCGGCATGTCAACTCATAAATTATCATGCCTAATACTTATACAGTATAGTTTATGTAACTGTTAACCTGGGATTTCAACGACGTAAAAAGTGTGTGCTATCGAAGAGGCGATAGCGGTCGAGATTGTAGGACATGTTTTTTTTTTAATTTTATTTTATTTGGGAAACTTACAGCTAGTTCATATATTAGCCTTAAATAATAAATAGCTTAAGGCCATTAAGTAACAAGTTTCCACGAGTAACAATGGTTTATACTAGAAAAACAAAACAGTAGGTACAGTAGGTAAATTAAAAACTAATATCTATCGTCCTATTAAAACCACTGCAAACAATTAACTTTCGACAAAGAACCTCTTAGCTAGGACGTACCTACCTACTTTTTTTTGGGATTCTGTAGTTGCTATCCCTGTAGGTGGTCTCTGGCCCTGCGGGTGCTGGGCTGGGTGATGATATCACAGGGATACCGTGCTCCTCACGACAATGACAACTGCCGATGCGGGAAGGTTTTGTACAAACTTTGGAACTAAAGCGCGTATGATTCCACCCTTTTTGGGGAGGGTACTGGAAAGGACCAGTAGGTCCACACACATCTGGCCCGCAGGTGACGGTACGAAAGAAGAATAAATCACGCTGGCTCATACGTACTAGGAAAAAACCTTACTGGAATATCTATGATCTAAACTTACATAACAATGATGTCCGCTATCACTTATAACTTAACGGCAGGCATGTGGAAGCGACAGTTGACCTTATTCCTGGGGACGTCGCGCTAGTGTCATCTTGCCGGCGGGCGCAGGGCGGCGCGTGTGGAGCCTGGTACGCGCTCATGCCCACTTATTGCCAGGGTACCGATAGCATACACCTCTGTGTTCCTTGAGCAGACAAAATTTACTATATTTATTTGCTTCAGCTACATATTAAGGTTTATGAATATTAACTTCAATTTCCTTCTCATTTAGAACCAGATTAGTAGCTTGTGAGATTTTTTTTAGGTACAATTACCTGTATGTTTGTTAGTATGGTTCATCTGGAACTATAAGTACTTAGAATTATAGTAGAGGAATGGTAACAAAATATCACCTTTTTTTTTCGTGCGGACATCCTCTCGGATACCTCCCCCGCCGGAGCCGGAAGGCCGGACTCTAAGCGACTAAAACCGCACGCTGACTGAGGGTCGTAGTGTAAGGCCGGAGACGAGGTTATCTTCGACATATCCCTCGCACCCCGGCTGACCCAGGGCCATTCCTTACGGTCTGGCCCTCCTCGCCGCCGTCGTTAATTTGCAACCAAAGACATTTTATGGTCATGCCGCTTCTGCCAGATCCCGGTAGAAGAGGAGACCCAAGAAGTAACGATGTGACGTCATAGGTAAGTGATGACATACTTCACTAGTCTCACTACCATGAATGCCTAAGATCGTGCGAAATAGAGAAAAAGAAATGCCGAATAGCGGGCCCCGGACTCAGGTCTGGTAGTAGATACTATTGTTTATTCTGTGGCCTTGGGTACAATCGGGATACTGCGTTAAAGTGATGACGATGATGATATTTAGGTAGATATTAATAAAAGCAGATTTTGTAGATTGAATTCAAATTGAGACAATGTTATGTAGATTGGTAGTTATCTACCGTTGTAAAGGTATCACACATTAAGGCAATTTCAAAATAATTGTGTAGGTAAGTTTATACGCAGACTTGTTTCAGACTAACTAGGTGACATGAATTCTATTTTTAGGTTTTTATAATGCACAACCAATACCATGTAAGGATGTCGATCAAATCCGAATGCAGGTAGGTATTCGCCGGCCTCATAAAAACGTTTGTGCTTTACTCGATCGTTTAAATCAATTAGTTTATCTGTAGGTATCAAGAACAGAAATCTTTTATCTATTCCGTGGTATCTATCTAACATTGAGAAACAGTGAAGTAAAATCATACGACTTAGTACCTACTACATTTTTTACTTGAATGCAGTTTTGCCAACAGTGTGTCAAATAAGTACCTTTCCATCGCTGTTTGAAAATAGTACGAACCTACTTCCAACATTTTTTTTTGCACACCATACTTTAATCTATTTTAGTGTAGCGATGCCGATAGCTCGTTACAAAGGAGACATCGTTCCATAATGGCATGCCATTGGGACTTGCGTGACTTGCCATTTGCCTGGCTTCGCGTTTAGCAGCCCGCTCTCCCCAAAGACGCTCTAACCGCCGAAGGAGAAGCAACGTTCTGAAACAATGACTTGATAAAAAACCAAGTCTTTAAGATGGACCAAGGTGGTCCATCATCGTCCAATCAGGACCCACGCTACGAATTTATAGGTTCTTATACCGTAAAATCGTTGAAATTAAAACCAGAAAAATGGATGAGGGTTCTAGGATTCGAAGAGCACAGGGCTACGTTGAAAGATTTCGTAGACAAGCCGTTCCCACTCCTACTGGTCGTGGTACTGACGAACACACTGCAGTTAGTACCAGTCATATCATTCCCATGCTATCTGAAGAACAAAGCTGTGTATTTTGTAAAGAAGAAGCCTGATGTTATTCCTAAAGAAAATTGTGCGCAGATGGTCATATTTGGTAAGTTAATCATTATATATCTCCATAACATTCCAGGTTTCTTCTGAAGCCTCGAAGCTCGGGGTCCACTAACTCCTATTTTTTAGTATGGCATAGGTATACGCTTTTATAGGAGCGGCTGCTAACTGCACCAACCTAACCTACCTAGAGGAAAACCTGCACCAGAGCCTTCTCCGTCAATTAGCAGATATACCAACTTGCAGTATATATGTTTCTAAGGGGGCTCCAAAAACACATGAGTTCCAAGAACACACATAAGGTTAATTTCATTTTTATTCCTATACTTATTTGAACAGATCATAGAGAAGATAGGAAGCTTGGTGTCTTGGTTTTTTACTTCAGTGGCTGTTGGTAAATATAATTCTGTTGGGAAAGATAATATGACTAATAATAGTTTGCCTTTAATCAGCTAATGTAGCTTAATCCCTTATGGCTTTTAGCCGTTGATTTTTGATTGGCAAATTTTAATATAGTACATAGTACTCGTATCCTAAGTGGTAAGTTGTTATGTACAGTGATGACATTTCTTGATCACGCAGGCGACCTGGCCCCCCGATTAATAGACGAACTAGCGGCATTAGTAGATGAGGTGTTCGTCCCTCTGCTATCAAACCCTTTGAATCATGAAGGCTGGCCACTGGTCGTCTCTCAAGATATCCTCAAACAGATACACAATCTCAAGAGCACTGTGTATGAGGTAAGCATGATGAGATTTAATGGTTGAAGCAGTTAAACTCTCATGTAATTAGTAAGAAAGATTAGAGTAGGATTAGATAAGGAAAGATATCGAAATGACTGACGAAACGTGGGCGTAATACTTAAGCGTTTCCGTCTACCTCTTTGGCAATAAAGCAATATGATGTGTGTGTAAGTAGATTATCTAGATTATTTAGATCATCTATCCTACGGTAGCCTAGTGGAATGGGTTATGGACTGCTGAGATGAGGTCTCGGGTTCGATCCCAGGTTTACCATGGCACACACCAATGACTTTTCGATGCTTTTCGAAGTTATGGGTATATTTATCGTAGGTTTATAAGTGCCCGGTTAATGGCAATAGGCTTGCCACTTATTACATTGGGACCTAAACATAAATTGGCGAAATGTGGGTGCTAGCACCTCTGCCTACCCCTTCGGGGATTACAGGCGTGAGTTTATGTTATGTTATATTATGTAAGTAGATTAGTAATAAAGCAGTAGGTATGTAAACTAATTAGGTAGAACTATCTGGAATTTCTACTCCTCTTTCTCATGTTTTGGTTTTTATGATAGCGATTACCGTGAGTCTCCCCAACTCAGAGAGGAAAATCTGCACCAGAGCCTCGATAATCAGCCAATACGTGTACTGGCTTACAGATGATGAGGAGACTTGGGCCACAATGATCTTATTGTCTATGACCTATCCATTCACACTTATAATTTTGATGAAAAATATGCCTTGAAATAGGCACTTTTATCATAGTACAAAACATCCATCTTAATAGAATTTATTTCCAAAGAATTCATCGAGCTTTTTTACGGTATCTTCATTAAAATAATTATGAACACAATGCCTATATAATAATTAATTATTGTGAATAAACGAATTGAAACTGACTGATTTTGTACAGGTAAAAGGTAAAGTGAATG
This sequence comes from Eilema sororculum, assembly GCA_914829495.1. Classification (NCBI taxonomy): domain Eukaryota; kingdom Metazoa; phylum Arthropoda; class Insecta; order Lepidoptera; family Erebidae; genus Eilema; species Eilema sororculum. The sequence goes on from OU618533.1 coordinate 7,783,489, forward strand.
GCCAGACTGTGCTTCCGATGCCGGTAGGAGTAGAACTCGTTCATGCAGCTGAAAAAGACCTTATGAAGGGTGAAGAAGTAGACCTTTATCTCAAAAGTGCCATAGAAGGAGTTGTGATAAAGTGGGCCCAGCAGATCAATGATGTTATGATGGAGGATTCCGCTCTGGCGTTTGAAAATGGACAGAATCCATTACCAAGTGTTGGTCAGTTCAAAATGATATTGTTAGTTTCTTTGCCTTTGAAGTTATTGTGATAAAAAATAATAATCTAACTGTAACGCTAAAGTAATAAACTTACATTTAAGCCCAATTTAATAAAATTAAAAATAATTACTATCCCATAAGAGTTTGGTGAAAGTTCACCAATCTCTAGGTATATTCGATCTCAAGTATTCGGGTGTAAGTCTGTTGGCTCTTTGTTAACTCACTCCATAGAGGCTGAATCTGCGTGATGTATTTATGTTTATCTATATCCTTTAGTCTCCTACGAGAATACCCACGGGACGAAAATGTGGATGAACTTTGTATCACCGGAAAAGGCTTTAAGTGCCAGCTCAATTGAGAAACTTTTGATACCAAAAACTAATTTATAGGTACTTCACAAATGAAAAATAATGAACCACTTTAGCATACTACTCAGTATAAACAGAGAACTAAACTGTAATATCATTTAGAATTTACCATAATGTTTTATTAATCATGTGTAACTTTTAGAACTGGCTTTCTGGAAATCAAGATTGAGCAATCTGACATACATATACGAGCAGCTGCGCAGTGATCGAGTGCGCTGTATGGCCGTGATATTGGAAAAGACTACATCAGCCTACTACCCATGCTTCAGTAGACTGTTCAAGAATATTGTCTCAGGTTTGTGGATCAAAAATCATGTAGTGCTCGTGAGAATATACGTGTTACCTCATGGATGTCTTGATATCTAAATACAATGATGATGATGATTAAAGAATTAACGGTCGCAGATATTATAAGCGTTAGTGATCCTGACTTTTACACTTAGATCAAGGTTAAATTCACGAGACTTGCTACATATTCTAGATGTTAATTTAATAATGAAAGTAACCGTACATATTAGATACAATTTCTTGTTATTTTTGATTCCAGCCCTCGCTGAGTCTCGTGAAATAGATCTGTACCTCCGTACTTTAGACAAACATTTCCAGGCTTTAGAAGACACAGATTTCACTGAATGCCTGCCGCTATTCCGACCTCTGTTCCATGTTATCTGCATGATATGGAGAGACTCCAAATATTACTGCAGCTCGTCTAAACTCATCGTGCTGCTGAAGCAAATCGCTAACCTGCTTATTTATCAGGTCAGTATCAAAATGTCGGTGATATCATTGATAGACATATCACATACATATATTCAGGGCTGTAAATCTCTAAAGGGATCGGCTGGGGTGTATTAACCCATTTTTAGTAAACTATAATTGTCGGTCCAACCAGTCTTTAATCGTTGATAATAAAAGATACTTTTTAAGCCCCAAATGTCTTTGCTGTCGTGAATTCAACAATGTTAATGAATCATTTAGTTCATAAATGACACGGTGCTAAATATCATTCTTGTGTTGCGTGCTAAAATCGTTTCAAAAACTAAGTTTTGTATTTAGGCGAATACGCTCAGTCAATTAAACCTTCATTATACATAATTATGGATATTTCGTTTAAATAAAAGTTAAGCATATTTCTATGTTAAGTTATATACCAATAACTAGCTTGATTTATCCTTTGAGCATCATGAAATGAGTTTTAGGTTATTTAAAGTTCACAAGGCTAGGCAAGGCTAGGCTAAGGAATTAATTGCTACAGTTAAATACCTCATAGGTATAGTATATGAGGTATCATAAAGTATCAGATCAGAGGGTCGATATATTACATGTGCTTTTGTATATCAATGAATGTCCTGCCTAGATTTGGTACCAATACACTACACAATATTCTGTCAGGTTCACGTATTAATTCATGAATTATGTATCATGGTACCTAGTAACCAACCTGACATTGCGTGGAATAATTTACAACTTTACAACGAAAGTTAACGTAAAATGAACAAAAGTATAAAAAGATTTGATCTATTCTTGTTAGCTTTGTAGTATTCAAACGACGCGATGTCACGGCACGTACCTAATCGGTCACCAAATTTATTGCTGCATTAAAAATTAGAAATCAAGGACATGTTTTAGGCTAAATTTTCTATTATTTTTGGTGTAATATATTCAAAACTATACAAAACAATTTTATTTTAGGCGAAGAAATGTCTCGACCCTACAACTTTGTTTCACAGTGACATAGACGAAGCGACACAGCGCATTCAAGTCACTATAAACTTACTAAAGAAGTTTAAGAACACCTTCGAGTATTTCAAAGAACATTTACCAAAATACTTTGAAGGAAGACGAGTAATTCCTTGGACATTTCATCCTAACGTTGTGTTTGAAAGATTAAATAAATTCCTAGATAGACTCAACACAATTCAGTGGTTCTTCAAAACTGTACTGGAGTTTCAAAAACTAGAGAAGATTGAAATAGGAGGAATGAAGGGAAGATTACTGGGAGGTCAAATAAGAGAGATATCAGCTGAATTTGACGCTTATTTCCATGGGTTTGCTTCCAAATCTTATGATGTACTGGATCCAGATGACGAAACATTTAACATAGACTTCAAAGATTTTCAGGAGAACATAATTGATTTGGATCTTAAGTTGTCCACGGTTTTAGTAGAATCTTTCGATAATTCCTCAACGTTAGAATCGATCTTCAAGGTAACAATCGCCTTAATCTTATTATTTTCCATAATTGCTGCAAAATCTCTATATTGGTGTTGACAATATTTCAGCTTATTGAAGTGGTTGGTTCGGTATTGGATCGACCTTTAATCAGAAACGAATTCACAGCGAAATACGTCGAGATTATTGTAATGCTTGAAAAAGAAATAGTTGTTTGTGAAGTGAGTATTAGTATTTATAATTTTGGTAATATTTTCCTATATCTTGATAAAAATGATTTCTTAACCTAAGTATCATTATTTCCAGTTTTTATTTTCTAATGAATTTATTGTTGACATGAATATTTTTTGTTGTTGAATAGTTGAGATGAATAATGAAATTATATATATTTTCTAATGAATGTTTCTTCGTTCTCGTATATCGTATGTATATTTGTGTCATTCACCTGATGCTTACATTAAAAGGTCTTAAAATCGGATGTTAGCTAAAATTTTATTAAAAGAAACATGGTCAATTACAATCAAATGTTAGGCAGTAGTTGTGCCTGGACTTCGCACCAGGTCCAATAAATAATTACCTTTCAGGAACTATTCCATGAACAAAGTACCCGTGCAATGAAGTATGGAGTGATGGAAGTCGACGCTTACATGCCTCCGATTGCGGGAGGACTTCTGTACATGACTACGCTAGCTACGAGGATCACCAAGCCTGTAGCTAGCTTTCGCAATTTGCCGCACCCGTAAGTTAAGCTGGGTGGGGCAAATTGCGAAAGCTGATTATGGCTTGTATTCTTCTATAACTGTCTACTGTTTTTCCATTAAGGTTTTATGTTTTTCAATTATATTGAAGTGTTCATGGCACTACTTTAAAATACTGTGCAATTTGAAATGTAGTTAAATAAATTGCTTTCAAAATACTTTTTGTTTATGCAAATACTACATTAAACTATATTTCGTAAATCAGGATAAAGGGTACGGATGAAGCTAAGAAAATTTTCATAAGACACGCGGAACTAATTGAAAAAATTAATGAATTCAAGAAGAAATATTTTCAAGATTGGGCGTCAACTGTCGCTAGAATAATCGATGACAAGTCTAACAACATGATTCTCGCAAGACAAGGCTCAGACTTGGTGCTGAACTTCCATCCAATGGTTCGCTTTCATTGTGTACTTCAATATCTAATGAAAAGAATTAGCTTTCTTTATTATATTTTATATGACAGCTTTTAGATGTTTTGAAAGAAGTTCACCACTTAAGAACAAATAATGATTTTGCAAATGATTTGCCACCTGAAAGTGTGGCCCTTTTTGATAAACAAGAAACCTACAGGCAGTACAGAATCAATTTAGGGATCACAATTGACTGGTACAATCAGATTAGGAAGAACAGTCAAAAAGTTGAATTCGATTTAGTAGAAGAAGAAATAAAAGCAATCGATCAACGAATTGAAATGGCACAGAATGAATTGAATTGGAATTCTAATGGTACTTACTTCATAGTATACAAATATAGTGATATTTAAGTAAAATCAAACGTGCAAGCTTGACTTATACATTTGCGGTTACAGATCTGTGGAACTATTTACAAGAATTGCATAAGCTTGTGGGTAATTTGTTCCAAAGAATGTCAAAGATTCAAGATAATTTAGTGGAAATAAAACTTGTTATGAAAGATTGGTCAGTTCAGCCTTTATTCGAAAGAAAAGAGGAAAAGAAGGTATATTTTTCTTTAATGCAATTTTATTTTGTGAGATACTTTATATTGTTTGTACTTAATACATACTTATATAGGTAGTAAGATAGACCACTTCCACAGTATACAAATTCTATGTAGTTAAAACTTAAAATTATTTTCTGTTTATGTTATTAGGACACATTATTGAATTTAGAAGAGCGACAGGAGAAAAAAGAGAAGCGGTATGGTGAAGTTCAGGACACAGCTACGCGTATTAACGAGTTGTTATCAGAAAATATGCAATTATTTAACATGCAAGACACTCAAAATAGTGAAATATGGGGGAATTATGTTGCTTTCATCGATGAATTAATGGAAGAAGCTCTGTTTAAGTGCGTCGCTTGCAGGTAAAACTTTCTGTCGACCTAAATAAATAAATTTTATATCACAACGCACATAATAATAATCATGTTCATACATTTGGAAATTATTACGGTATTTATTTCAGTTTGGGATATATAACAGAACATATGAATCCTAAAAATAAATTAGCTCCATTGTTTGAAGCTCAACTAGAATTACTGGATCCAGATATGGTGTTTCTTCCAAGCTTAGAACCAACCGATGAGAACGGGTTTACAGCATTGTTAAATAGCATTATAAACGATATTCTAAAAATATCAGCTTTGGTAGAACGCATTGATAAGAAAAAAGAGGAATCGTACGAACAACAAATAGTTAACAATGAAGATGTAATTGATATGAAGGAAGAAATTTTGGCTGGCATCGAAAAGGTCCGTTTATTTAGTTATGAGTTTCGTTAAATGTCTTTAGAGCTTCTTAAATTATTTGAATTACTTGAGGTTTGATGTTAATCATTATTATGATTCAGGTGATTGAAGATGCCAACGAATTTTGCAAGACTTTTGAGAATTACTCTTATTTGTGGTTAGAAGAAAGAGATGCCGTTATGGAAATATTTCTTACTTATGGCAGAATTTTGACCCCGGATGAAGTAGATAAGCTTGTTGTTGAAGAAAAAGATGGTACAGCACCAACGCCGTGTGCTCCCAAGATGGAGGCTTTTCGAGAGCAAATTGACCATTACGAGAATTTGTTTATGGAGATAGAAGATATGGAGTCTTATAAAGTATTCAATAACTGGTTTCAGGTTTGTATTATTTTATATTTGAATTGAGAATAGAAATTAAATTCCTGGCATTCTAACAGTGGGGTAAGCCGTATTTTAGGTTAACTTCGTAGAAATTACAAATCCATACTAATATTATAAATGTGAAAGTAACTCTGTCTGTCTGTCTGTCTGTCTGTCTGTATGTTACGTTTTCACGCCTAAACCACTGGACCAATTTTGATGAAATTTGGCATAGGGGTATATTAGACCATGAGAAAGGACATAGGCTATGTTTGGTCGCGATAACCGACATCCACGCGAGCGGAGCCGCGGGCAAAAGCTAGTATGCTATAAAGCCCGAAGAATTTGGAAGGCCCTTTAATGTTTAAATGTAAAATACCTACTTGACAGATAACAGTAGGTATACGTCCTGCGTTAAGTGTTTAAGTGTTGATAGATAGATGTGGTTCGAACTTTAGCAAAATGTCTGGAATATCCTATTATAATTTTGCAATTTAACATAAGTACCTAAATATATAATACCAGCTGTTGCCCGCGGCTCCGCCCGCGTGGATGTCACTTATCGCTGAATTAAGATGTAAACTATCCTATCTTTCAAGTTGGATCGAACTGCACATGGTGTGCGAATTTTATTATAATCGGTTAAGTGGTTTAGGAGTCCATTGAGGACAAACATTGTGACACGAGATTTATATATATTAAGATATATATAAAACCTAATATACTGAAGATAGATGCATACATTATATATATTGTAAATGTAAGTAAGAACAACAATATGAAATTTAAGGGAAAAGTGTGTTGTTAATTGTAACTAGGGAGCTTCATCTGCCAACAAACTGTTGTACAGTTTGGCAGAGGTATACACTATGTAAATGCATTTTTCTAAATGAATAAATTTATTCTTTATTATGACGAAGTAGTTTGCCTTTTTATATCTGATTTTAGGTTGACATGAGACCCTTTCGTCAAGCACTTTTGAATACTGTTAGAAAATGGGGTAACATGTATAAAGAACATTTGGTCAATAATGTTATTTCGAGACTTAGTGACTTGGGCAACTTTATTCGCCAAGCTGATGAAGGTAAAGTATAATTTTTTTATGCCATTTGGGTAAGAAACAAACTCACGACCCACCTAATGTAAGTAGTTGCTGCGGCCTATGGACGAGTTTAAGAGCAAGGACATCGATTTTAAGACCTTTAATTGTACTTTTTTTAATCTTGATAAGCTCACGTTTAACCGTTATCTGATGGAAAGCCGAAGCTCGATGATGTGACCGAAACGATATGTTCAATAATTTAAAAACAATATGAATTCTAGGTTTACTTCAACCGGTGCCAGAAGGGGACTATGAAGCATTAGTTGCGGTGATGGGATATCTCATGCACGTCAAAGATCGTACGGTCACCACAGATGACATGTTCCAGCCTCTAACTGAAACTATTGAACTATTGAAGTTTTATGATATGGATATACCTGAAGAAGTTAATGTTTTGCTGCAGGTGAGGGTTGTATAATGATTTGATATGTTGATATTTAGGAGAGTGGAGATTTGGATACCACCGATATCTGGCATGATGGGTTAGGTACCCTAAAAGTTGCCCATTGTGTGATGATTCATTGCACTTAATTCATGAAGTTCTGCCTAGAGTTTCTATAAATATATTAAGATACTGTAAATAACTCTTGAGTCATAATGGTTCACGTAAATCACCCAGTGAAAAACGTATAGTTATTTTTTAATTATTTCCCAATCGACCTTTGTGACATTTACTTAATTGAGGCAACTTGATCAATTTGATCTACGGTTATATAATATATTTTCGACTTTATGATTAAGTGGCTTCAGTTTGTGATTATTGGGGCTACTCAGCTTATACTTTTAGCAAAATTAAATAATGTTAAACAAAGGAATTATTATTTTATAGGAACTCCCAGAACAGTGGCAAGCAACAAAAAAATTGGCTTTAACAGTCAAACAACAAGTAGCGCCATTACAAGCAGCTGAAGTATCCGGAATCAGAAAGAAAATTTCTACCTTTGATGGACATGTTGTTTACTACAGAGAAGTTTTCAAACGTTATAAGGTAAGACTTTCAACATTTGTATGCTGTAGGTTGTATGCCTACCACGTAACATAGATCCAAAGTTTCGGACCGAAATTTCGGGTCATCGTTGCCGTGAAACTTATTTATCCCACCATCAGTTTTGGTTGGTTTTTAAATATATTATTTGTTTCCAGTTTTTTAGATATGATTGCGAGGATCCATACGATATGATGTCAAGAGTAGACTTTGAACTATTGCACTTAGAAGAAGATATGAGAGGTATACAGGAATCAGGGTCTTTGTTTGAAGTGAACGTGCCAGAGTTCAAACTTTTGAAACAATGTAGGAAAGAACTAAGGATGTTGAAGGTAAAATAACAAAAAGTAAAATAACGGTCACTTAAATTAATAAACTATTATGATTTATCAAACTCCTTTATTTTTATATCATTGCAGCAACTTTGGGATTACGTCTACATTGTGAGAACCAGCATTGAAGACTGGAAAACTACACCATGGCGAAAGATTGATGTTGAGAACATGGATATCGAATGTAAAAAGTTTGCCAAAGAGATCAGATTACTAGACAAGGAAATGAGAAGGTAATGCAAAAGGGAACAAAAAACTCAACGGAGTATTGATATTAGGCAGGAGGGGTAAACGTAGTTTTGCTTCCTTCTATTCTTGTTAATATACGACTGTGCGGTTCCCGCGTATTTTTCTACGAATACTAGAACAAAAATAATGGGGAGGGAAGACGGCGCGAGATGGTTTGTCTCTGAAATTATTTGATGCGTTGTAGTTGTAGAATTTAAAACTGTGTTGGGTTTCATTTCAAAATTGGTTCACAAAATATGTAATATAGTAATTTGCACAAGGGATTCACGAAAGTTTTGAATTTTGGCATTTTATAGTTGGGATACATACATTAACTTGGAAGCTACAGTAAAGAATATGTTGACATCTCTGCGAGCAGTCGGTGAACTACAAAATCCAGCGATCAGAGAACGTCACTGGGACCAACTCATGAGAACGACTAAGGTGAACTGTTAATAAAATTAGGGAGACTAAATAAATGAAATGTAAATAAATAAACTAACTAAAATGTAAATATAACATGAATGTTGTGCTAGCACCTTCGGGATCGGGAAGAGTGAGGGTTATAAAGTCAATTTATGCATATTGCATGGTCATTAGAAGTTGGTATTGGCATTTGACTGATATTGTTCGAATCTCTAAAGATTCTTAAAAATCGGAAACTCATAGAATGATTGACAAAAGAAAAAGACTAAAAAACAAAACAAAACAAAATCTGATGGAAACATGATCATGTTTTTGTTTGTTTTACTTTTCTCTAAAAGCCACGATTAACAGCTATATCAGATAATCAAGTCAAAATGTTGATACCAACTCTTAATATATTTGATGGTGGCATGCATTTGCTTTGGATGAAATTTCACTCAATTGTACATTTTCATGATTGCCTGAGTTTTGTATATACAACCTTGATGGTTTGAATGTTTGCAATTAATAATAATGTTATGCGAATGTAAATATGTTTGTGATTCACAGAGCTTAGCAGCATTACCACGTGAACTCACTGTAAGTATGACAATATTATGGAGTGTAAGATGTACCTATACTTTATGTTACCTTTTTTATTCATTCACAATATATTATGTTTTTTTTTTCAATACAAAGCTCTTGACTATAATTAATATGAATATGTACACATATTGGTTCACTGCTTCATCTAATGCATATTGTAAATATAATAATAACTAACTATTAAAATTCAAATCACGTCAATTATGTGTAAGAATCACTAACACCACATAAAGCCAGGAATGGCATAAAGAGAAGTTTAAAAAAACGGAGATTAAAAACGTTTAAAATTAAACATTGGAAATGAGTACGGTATGTATGACTTGGTATTATAATATTTTTGCAATGAAACAGGTAAGAATTGTAATGGATGAAGATACGACTTTAGCAGACTTGCTAGCGCTCAATCTGCATGAATGTGAGGAAGAAGTTAAAAATATTGTAGATAAAGCCGTAAAAGAAATGTCCATGGAGAAAACTTTAAAAGATTTGAATACCACCTGGAGTCAAATGGAATTTGAACAGGAAGTTCATACAAGGACAGGCTGTATCTTGTTGAGAGCTAGTGAAGAGCTTATCGAGACTTTAGAAGAAAATCAGGTAGTATTCAAGAATTTATTTTGCCATAAATATATCGTGAGTTATACTAAAAGACCCTCGCTTGTGGTAAATGTCTTGATAAGAATTACCTACTTGATGTAAGATTAAATTAATGCATTTTAAGAGAATGTTGATAGAATTTGCGCACACTTTTCTCTAAAAACAATAATTCCTTTCCTAATAATAATAATTGTATCTACAATAAACAGAGTCTAGATTTATATTACGTAAAGCATTTGTTATCACGTCATCGTATTTTCAGGTTCAACTCCAAAATTTGATAACATCAAAATTCATAGCGTACTTCTTAGAGGAGGTATCAGGTTGGCAGCAAAAATTATCAATAGCTGATCAGGTGATTACAGTATGGTTTGAGGTGCAAAGGACTTGGACGCATTTGGAGAGCATATTTATGAGTTCTGAAGATATTAGGAAACAACTTCCTGAAGATTCTGCGCGTTTCGATAGGATTGATACAGAATTTAAAGTAAGGGATTAAACTGTTTATTTTTATAACGACATTCTTTCTTCATTATACCTATAATGACTGTGGGAATTAGTAAGAAGTTTATCTCAATATCGATATTAATAATGTTAATTTATTACTAAACTTTTGTATCACATATCACTTTTAGATACTCTCGACAGCGATGTCTAAAACACCAAATGTAGTGAAAGGTACTAATAAAGAAGGTTTAGTTGAAAACCTCGATGGTCTGCAAAAGGATTTGGTCATTTGTGAGAAGGCTTTAGCAGAGTACTTGGAAACTAAAAGATTAGCCTTTCCAAGGTTTTATTTCGTATCCTCCGCAGACTTGTTGGATATTTTGTCTAATGGCAATCAGGCGGATTTGGTTATAAGGTAAATTGTTTTCTTTCTTAGGCAAGGTAGTAAGATTTTATAAAAAAATATTGGTATGAATTTTAAAAGCTGCTTACGTTTTCAGACATCTAACAAAGTTGTTTGACTCCATGGCAAGACTGAAGTTTATAGAATCTGATAATCCTAATGAAAAAGTGGCGTCAAGTATGGTAGCTAAGGATGGTGAAGTAGTACCATTTCATGGCACATGTGATTGTACTGGGGCCGTAAGTTATATCAGAACAATTTTTTTTTATCAGACAATTTCCAAAGAAATGGTCAGTGCGCGTTAATCAAATTATTGGCATAGACACCTTCTGAAACATTGTATAATAACTCTATTCGTTGCTATTTGTTGGATTTTTACAATTTCAGGTGGAAATTTGGCTGAACCGTCTCCAAGATATAATGAGGTCAACAATTCGTTATTATTTCGGAGATGCATTTGTTACTTACGAGGAAAAACCTAGAGAACAATGGCTTTTCGATTTTATGGCCCAAGTATCATTATGTGGTACACAAATCTGGTGGACTACGGAAGTAAATATGGCATTTGCAAGACTTGAAGAAGGTTACGATAACGCCTTAAAAGACTATTACAAGAAACAGCTAAGCCAACTGAGTACACTGATCTCTTTGCTAATTGGTGAATTGAGTAAGCAAGATCGACAAAAGATTATGACAATTTGTACTATCGATGTACATTCTCGTGATGTAGTAGGCAAAATGATTCAAGGAAAGGTAGAAGCTGGATCTGCGTTTCAATGGCAGTCGCAACTAAGACACAGGTGTCAGGCGCTATGGTTGAATCATCTGCACTTTGTATCAGGTTCTTTTCATTTACACCTTCATCTTTATAATTTGTTAAATTATTATTTTTGAATGTACTTAATGATATTTATGTTTGTCACCTATCTACATATAAAGATATCATGTTTATCGTTATTTATACATACATACATACAATCATGCCTTTATCCCTTTTTTTTTTGTACGTGGTAAGCACTTCGCTCACCCCCCACGGGGGCAGGGAGCGGGCTTCGTGTGGGACTCCTAGCCTCGAAAGGAGGCCAGACTACCCACTAAACCACCACGGTGTCCGTCGTCACCACATATCGACGATGGCGGGAACAACATCTTCCGCCATCTTCGTGTGGGTCGCCCGCCACTGATCAGCGGCAGGCCCGTCTCTGGTGCGGCAGAAGAGGAGTCCTTCTGCCATCCGCCTAGGCAAGGCACACGCGACACGACGTGCGCCTTCAACCTCGAGGCCTATGTAAGGGCAGCAGACGCCCCCGCGTCTACTGCCCGGCCCGGTTAGGGGGGGAGGAGTTGGTGGTACCGCCTCCTCCGAGCCCCGGTTCTCTTGCGGCGCTGTGGGAGGGAAAGTGGGTCACATTCCCTCTTCCTCTCCGCCGCCTCCTTCTGCGAGATAACCGTCTCGCAGAAGGTCTGAACCGCTGCCCACGCCTCATCGCCGCCGTCGACCATAGACAGAACTACGGCCGGCAGCGAGAGGTCCGTCCCCACTTCGGCGATGAGAGCACAGCGCTCCCCAGCCCACGCGGGGCACTCCTCTAGGGTGTGCTGCGCCGTGTCATCATCGCCGCCACAGTGGTGGCACCCACTGGTCGGCTCTCGTCCCACCCGGCACAGGTAGCATCCATGCCCCGAAAGGACCTGCGCCATGCGGAACGTTACCGACCCCCGCGATCTGTCCATCCAGTCTGTGAGGACAGGACGGATCGCCTCGACGGTCCTTCTGCCAGCCGTGGGATTGGCCAGCCGCCGCTCCCACTCCAGGAGCATGGACCGTCTCACCAGGAGCCCCCGCTCTCCCAACACCGAAGGTGCCGGGAATTCGCCCCGGCTACGGGCCTCCTCGCGCCAATGATACACTAACGCGAGGACCCCGGCCTCCAGCTCCCACGGAGGAGAGCCCGCCATTACGCAAGCCGCCTCGAATGAGATGGTGCGGTATCCTCTTACCGCCCCGACGGCCATCACCCTCTGCGAACGTCGCAAGAGGGCGATGTTGCGTACCGTCAGGGTGTCGACCCACACAGGGGCCCCGTATAGTGCCATCGACCGCACCACTCCCAAGTACAGAAGGCGGCTGCTCGTCTGGGGTCCCCCTAGGTTCGGCATCAGCCGCCGAAGGGCAGCAGCCGTGCCGATCAGACGGGGGGATGCCTTTATCCCTGGAGGGAGGTGACTTAACACACACATTTATATAATCATTATTTATATATTCTTGTTTTCTGCTTTTTAGAAATTTTCGTATATTTTAATTCGAAATTGATAACTAGTATTTCCGTTAAGCCCTTCAGTTGAGCTGAATTCCCAAGTAATTCAGCTCAACTGAAGGGCTTAACGGAAATACTAGTTATCAATTTCGAATTAAAATATACGAAAATTAGGAGTGGGTTCACCTGTAGGAAATGATCAGGATCCAAACGTGGAATGATCGCTAAATCACTAAGCTAGCTACTATTTACATGAAAATTGTACTTTATATCCCTCGGGATCATAGTGGAAATTGAATGATCATAGTATAATAGCTGCACCATTAACATCCCCTGGGGGTGCCAGTTAGGGGTCCTAAATGGAATGTACTCTAATCGCAGTAATGTAATATCTGATTAATATAACAAAAAGGTTTGCTTCACAAATATTTCATTAAACTAAGGTTAATTTTTAATCAAAGACAGTGAACTCAATGAACATGAGGTATTTGATCGTTACGTCGCCTAAGATCATACGCTTCGGTGAATGTTACAACACACATGTGATAATCACTTTATAACAGTAGGCACATATTCTGCGTCTATGTATGATATCAATACGTCTATTGTAGTAGTAGGTATATTAAATCGGTAATTTTCGTTCATTGTAGTGTGTAGTGGACTTCCACTAGATATTTTGACAATATGTAGACATACCATATTCAAACCGACTGCTCTAAGCAAATATTTTTTTAACCCACTCTCTATTACAGAAGTTTTATTCTATCTGTCATCAACATTTATTTCATTAAGCAACTTAAATGCAGTTTTGAAATAATTTATATAATAATTTAATATTTATTTAGATGGGGTGAGGCAGAGGGTCATTGTTTTGCCAACATTTGTGATGCTCAGTTCATATACAGCTATGAATATTTGGGGAATACACCAAGGTTGGTGATCACACCGCTGACTGATCGATGCTACATTACCTTAACACAGGTTAGTATTTTAAAGTCCATTATCAATATTTTCTTAATCATTGACAATATCTATCTGCACTTATTCCAATTAATTGCAGCGGAATCGACGACGTCTTTGTACCCTTTATTATTTTGCAGTTACTTCTTCAAAAGCTTATAGTTGCAACACATACGTTTACGTGTTGGTTCAATTCCATTATATGCATTTCCATGAACCTAGTTAAACTATAAGATTTTTATAAATAAAAAATACCTAAAAAACAACCCTTATTAATCAGAGAAAGACAATGGCAATGTGAGTGTTTCATCAGCCACGTTATCCTACAAACGTATTCTTATCTATTGTTATTTCCAGTCTCTGCATCTGATTATGGGAGGAGGTCCAGCGGGCCCTGCAGGTACAGGAAAGACGGAAACTACTAAGGACTTGGGCCGAGCCCTTGGTATCATGGTCTATGTGTTCAATTGCTCTGAGCAGATGGACTACCAGGTGAGTCTGTAGAGGAGTGTATAGATAATTTTTACCCGACTACGGCGAAGCCAAAAGGAGGGTTATGATTTTGACAGGCTATGTATGTATGTATGTATGTATGTATGTATGTATGTATGTATGTATGTATGTATGTATGTATGTATGTATGTTCATTTGTTCCCTCATAGCTCCTCAACTACTAATTAGAACTAGACAAATGAGGTATCGTTACAAGCGGCTTTATCGTCCAATGGTTATAGGCTATATGACGTGTCACTCAATCTTGTGTAGCGCCCTCTAGCGCTCATAAGGTACTGTGTTAAAAAATAAATTTGAGATAAATATGCCGTGTTTGGTATCAAATGAAAGGGCTTAAGAAGCACATTTCAAATATGTATAAATTATTAGCTTTACCTTGCCCCAAAATAATGTAAATAAAAAATAAAGTTTAAAACTAAAACCCGACTACCGAAAAATCACACCCTAAAATGTAACAAACAAGAAAATATCAAGGATAGCCGTGGTCGTATGCCACTTACTCTAACAAAACAATATATTCTAGGGTAAAGGTAAAGTGGCATACGACCACGGCTATCCTTGATATTTTCTTGTTTGTTACATTTTAGGGTGTGATTTTTCGGTAGTCGGGTTTTAGTTTTAAACTTTATTTTTACAATTTCTAGAAGACTCATTGTTATTTCACGCGGAAAATAACAATGAGTTCTAGAAGACTATTAAAATTTTCATTTGACAGGTTATCTTATAAATTAAAATACAAAGTATTAAATCTCTTTACTTAAGATCATAATATTGTTTACAGTCTTGCGGCAACATTTACAAAGGGTTGGCTCAAACAGGAGCTTGGGGATGTTTTGATGAGTTCAACAGAATTTCTGTTGAAGTATTGTCTGTCGTCGCAGTACAAGTGAAGTCTGTGCAAGACGCTATAAGGTAACCTATAAATTAACCAATATCATTACGTGGCTAATGAGATAACTACTCAAACGTATTTTGATTACAGAGACAAGAAAGAGAAGTTCAATTTCATGGGTGAAATAATAGTCCTCGTTCCATCAGTTGGTATCTTCATTACTATGAATCCAGGATACGCCGGTCGTACAGAGCTACCAGAGAATCTAAAAGCTTTATTCAGGCCATGTGCCATGGTTGTACCTGACTTTGAACTTATTTGCGAAATCATGTTGGTTGCCGAGGGCTTCCAGGAAGCTAAGATTCTCGCAAGGAAGTTCATTACATTGTATACTTTATGTAAAGAATTGTTGTCTAAGCAAGATCATTATGACTGGGGCTTGAGAGCAATTAAATCTGTATTAGTTGTGGCTGGTTCTTTGAAGGTAAAAAAGTAACCTTTATAGTATAATATATTTTGTCTGTAAGATTTAAGTTCAAACAAAAATAATTACACTGTCGTCTTCTTTTAAAATGTTACATTATCTACTTTTAGAGGGGTGATCCTGGTAGGCCCGAAGAGGAAGTACTAATGCGAACCCTTCGTGATTTCAATATACCAAAGATAGTAACAGATGATATGCCAGTATTTATGGGACTCATTGGAGATTTATTCCCAGCTCTTGAAGTGCCAAGAAAACGTGACTTAGAATTTGAAAGGACTGTTAAACAGGCTGCAATGGATCTATCATTACAACCAGAGGATAACTTTATTCTGAAAGTTGTGCAGTTAGAAGAGTTACTTGAAGTTCGACATTCAGTATTTATAGTTGGTAATGCTGGAACAGGCAAGACGCAGGTGTGGAAGTCATTATTCAAAACTTATCAGAATCTAAGAAAGAAACCTGTCTTTAATGACTTGAATCCAAAAGCCGTTACGAATGATGAATTATTCGGAATTATTAATCCGGCTACCAGAGAATGGAAAGACGGCCTATTGTCAGTACTAATGAGAGACCAGGCAAATCTTCCAGGGGAAAATCCAAAATGGATTGTGTTAGATGGAGACATTGATCCAATGTGGATTGAGTCTTTAAATACGGTGATGGATGACAATAAAATCTTGACACTAGCTAGTAACGAAAGAATAGCCTTAACTCCAACAATGAGATTGATGTTTGAGATTTCTAATTTGAGAACTGCTACTCCAGCTACTGTATCCAGAGCGGGTATTTTATACATTAATGCTCAAGATTTGGGATGGAATCCGTAAGTATTTATATTGCATTGACTTTATTACTAGATACGTGTATTTATAATTTCGACATCACATTATTATAGTTTAAAATTTTCGTAGTATCAACCTGATTCTTAATATTTTTTCATATTTTGTAGATACGTCACCAGTTGGGTAGAAACACGAAAAATACCGGCTGAAAAATCGAATTTGGTTATTCTCTTCGATAAATATATTCCACCATGTTTGGAAACAGTACGAACTCGCTTTAAGAAGATCACTCCTATTGTAGATATGGCACACGTTCAGATGCTCTGCCATTTGTTAGACTGCCTTCTGGTACCTGAAAATACACCTGCAGAGTGTCCGAAGGAATGGCATGATATCTTTTTTGTGTTTGCGTGTGTTTGGGCATTTGGGTCCGCAATGTACCAGGAGGGTACCCTTGATTATAGAGTTGGTACGTTTTACATTCAAAGTAATTTCGGTCATAGATCAATTGATACCAGTTATTTTGGATAACTGTTTGGTAATCTTTCAGAATTTACAAAATGGTGGTTAAATGAGTTTAAGAATATAAAGTTTCCAGCAGGTGGAACTGTGTTTGATTATTACATAGATTCAGAAACTAAACAGTTTACTCCATGGACTGAAAAAATGCCAAAGTTTGAACTGGATTCAGATATACCGTTACAGGTAAAAACTTTAATGTGAAGTGTTTAATTTTAATACAAGTAAATGTTAATTTACTTAAACTTCTTTTATTTCAGGCAGTATTAGTTCCAACAGCTGAGACTATAAGGATTAGATACTTTTTAGACCTATTGATGAAGAAAAAACATCCAGTTATGTTAGTGGGTAGTGCTGGTTGTGGAAAAACTGTATTAGTAAACGAAAAATTGCAAGTGTAAGTATTTAATTTGTTTTTAATACTTATTGAATGGAGAGACAAATGAATGTATTTTACACATATTGAGAACACTTGTACCTTCTTCCACAGTAATTATTTTATTGAACCTGACTGGTTTCACCTTACGGCATTCTCAAAAGTTTACATTTATGGTTTTAATATGTGTAACAATAAATTCCACCAAGTGCCATCAATCGTATAAAATTGAATGTATTTTAATTTATATAATTCTTTCACATTAGCTTACCTGAAACATATGCAATCCAATCAGTGCCATTCAACTTCTATACATCATCTGAGATGCTGCAGAAGATTCTCGAAAAACCTTTAGAGAAGAAAGCTGGAAGAAATTATGGTCCTCCTGGAAACAAAACTTTGATTTACTTTATTGACGATATGAATATGCCTGAAGTAGATGCGTATGGAACAGTTCAACCTCATACCATAATTCGTCAGCATATGGATTATAACCATTGGTATGATCGAACCAAGTTGACATTGAAGGATATTCACAATACTCAATATGTTTCCTGTATGAATCCGACCTCGGGCAGCTTTACTATAAATCCTAGGTTACAGAGGCATTTCTGTGTATTTGCCATCAGTTTTCCAAACACTGAAGCTTTGAATAATATTTATCATTCGATCTTAAGTCAGCATTTAACTAATCCTGAGTTAAGGATTAATCCACAAGTTACAAAATTATCAGGTAAGTTAATAAACAATATTTATTATTGTATTTAGTTCAAGTGCTGCGAAACTCCTGTTTACAGAGAGCTGTGAAAGTGATATTTCAGCATCAGATATACTACGGCTGAAGTGATATACCTTTTATAGCAGCTCTAATTATGGGACTTACTAAATGTGTTTCTGAAATAAGAATTCCTCTTTGTTACAGTCAGTGTAGTAGCTGCCACTATAACACTGCATAACAAAGTGTCTCAAGTATTTTTGCCAACAGCAATCAAATTTCACTACATATTCAATTTGCGAGATTTGTCAAACATATTTCAGGTACTTAGATTTTTTAAGACAGATTTTATGCTGTTAGGTATTGGTATTTTAGAATAAAATTTATTATATCTGATTTTTTTCAGGGTTTCTTATTCAGTACAAACGAATGTCTAGTGAACCCATCAGATTTACTCCGTTTATGGCTGCACGAGACTAGTCGTGTCTACGGAGACAAGTTGACTGAAGATAAAGATATAGACGCATTTTTAAAAGTTCAAATTGATATCTGCAAGAAAACTTTTGAGGTTCTTATGATTATAATTGCTTGAGTAATTTGGGTAACTGTAGTGTTAAAAGAAGGCAACGTCTTAAGATTTTGTTTTTTGCAATTCACAAACCGTTTTAAAGAATCGTCTCATTTGTATTAGAATTTGACATAATGCGCATTTGTTAAACATAAGTTAAATTTTGTTTAGGATATAGATGAGGGTGTTGTGTTCGAGCGACCAAATATATACTGCCATTTTGCTGGTGGCATTGGTGAGCCTAAATATATGCCTATAATGTCTTGGGAGCAGTTAAGCAAGCTACTCTCTGAAGCAATGTCGAGTTACAACGACCTCATAGCTGCTATGAACTTAGTACTTTTTGAAGATGCTATGATGCATATTTGCAGGTAAAGAATAATTAAAAGTAATTAAGAATTCTTCACTTCTGACAAAAGCAATTAGTCGCTTAGAATTTTTATAACATATAAATCGTGAATTGTATGTATTCTGCTTTCAGGATATCTCGAATCCTGGAGAGCCCAAGAGGAAGTGCTTTATTGGTAGGTGTGGGAGGTTCTGGCAAACAATCTCTGTCTCGCTTGGCTTCCTTCATTGCGAGTTTAGAAGTCATTCAAATACAATTGAAAAAAGGATATGGTGTTTCTGACCTAAAGGTAATTTTTTTTGCTAACTGATGTAAAAATGAAAATTACAATAATGAAAAGAGGTGTTGTAAACAAACTTCCATTAGAATAATTTTAAATTATTTGGAGAGAATAGGGTTATGTAATTCATTTATGTAATTTTCACGTTTTTAGAAGTAGGTACCTATTTTCCTATTATATTGAGGAAAAAAAACCAATACAAAGTTTTTTATGTTTCATGAATGTATTTTGTTTCTAGAATGAATTAAATCAATTATACATCAAAACCGGTTTAAAGAACGTTGGGATTATGTTCTTAATGACAGATGCTCAAGTGGCAAATGAACAGTTTTTAGTACTTATTAATGACTTACTAGCATCTGGTGAAGTGGCTGATCTATTTCCTGACGATGAGGTCGAGAATATCTTGGCCGGTGTAAGGAACGAGGTAAATTTTATTTTTGATTTTTCGTAATAAGAAGCAAGTAGTATCGTCAATTGGGCACTATAATCTGTGTGGTCTTCAGAAATTTTCTAGCAGAACAATCCAATAGATTTTTTTACCCTATTTTGAACTAAACATCAAGCATAAAAAGATTCAATAGTAATTTATATAAATGACTCGTTTCTTTTGTATATATCCATATTATTACTTCTTCAGGTGAAAGGTGCTGGTTTACCAGACACTCGAGAAGTTTGTTGGAAGTTTTTTATAGATCGCGTTCGGAGGCAGCTAAAAGTCGTACTATGCTTTTCACCAGTAGGATCTACTTTAAGAGTGAGATCCCGAAAGTTTCCGGCACTTATAAATTGTACATCTATTAATTGGTTTCATGAATGGCCTCAGGAAGCTTTAGTTTCCGTGGCTATGCGGTTTTTGGGAGAACTAGAAGTATTGCCGGTAAGTTTTGCTCATGCAGGATGTCATAAGTTTGATTGATTTGTTCTTACGGCCAACCTAACATTTGAACACTTATATATACGGTATTCTTTACTTTGAATGTAATTTTCAGGTTACCTTAAAAGATTCAATATCACGTTTTATGGCTTACGTTCACACCTCGGTCAATACAATGTCTAAAGCTTACCTATCTAATGAAAGAAGGTACAACTATACTACACCTAAAAGTTACTTGGAGCAAATTAGTTTATATGCCAAGCTGATTAACAATAAAACTGATGAACTGCGGGGCAAAATAGTAAGGTAAGAATTATACAAAAATAACTATTTATAGATGGATAGCAGTATCAATTCATTGACCCTATTCTTGTAATGCTTTTGTAGGCTTGAAAACGGTTTAGAAAAACTACGTTGTACAGCATGCCAAGTGGAAGCTTTAAAAGCAAAGCTGGCTATACAAGAAATAGAATTACAACAGAAAAACGAAGCCGCTGATAAACTAATTGAAATGGTGGGTGTTGAAACTGCAAAAGTCCAAAGCGAGAAAGCACTTGGTAAGGTTATATGTTCAAGATAACTTTAACGGCTAGTATTTTTCAAGGATTACATAGAATTAAAATATATACACCATTTTAGCTGACGAGGAGGAAGAGAGAGTTGGAGTTATTGCAGAAGAAGTATCGAAAAAGCAAAAGGACTGCGAGGAAGATCTCATTAAAGCAGAACCTGCCCTAATAGCAGCTCAAGAAGCTTTGAACACTCTAAACAAAGCTAACCTCACAGAATTGAAATCCTTTGGTTCACCACCTGGCGCTGTGACCAACGTCACTGCCGCCGTGATGGTGTTAATGGCACCTAATGGAAAGATTCCAAAAGATAGGAGCTGGAAAGCTGCCAAGGTATGCACAGGTTGATGGAGCTTGAACCGATTTTTCTTGTGTAATAGTCTGGATTTATCATATTACCCATAGACTTTCATTTGGATGCTATAAACTATGTTATATTCATCTCGTATAATTATTATGTTATAGATGGTAATGGCGAAAGTAGATCTATTTCTGGAAGCTCTTATAAATTATGACAAAGAAAATATTCATCCAGATGTTATTAAGGCTATTCAACCTTATTTAAAAGATTCTGAGTTTGAACCAGGTAAACTTACTATTCTATTACGTGATTACAAACACAATGTGTTTTGCTTGAGACGTTAACTTTATGAATTATTTTAGAGTTTATAAGATCAAAATCAGCTGCAGCCGCAGGTCTCTGTGCTTGGGTTATTAACATTATAAAATTTTATGAAGTATTTTGCGATGTAGAACCCAAAAGGAAAGCATTACAAGCAGCAAATGCTGAGTTAGCAGCAGCTTCTGAGAAACTGAAGTGTATCAAAGCTAAAGTTGTGGTAAGTTGCATAATTATGATTAAAGCATAATTGCAGAGCTTCAACTAACGGAATCGACGAATTCTTGATCGAAGCAAATCTTTATGATTAAAGGCACTTGAAGAATTATTAGCATCACTTACAGCAGATTTTGAAAAAGCTACTTCGGAAAAAATGAAATGCCAGCGAGAAGCAGATGCCACAAATGCTGTTATTCAACTTGCCAACAGACTTGTCAATGGTCTTGCTAGTGAAAACGTGAGATGGGCTGAAGCTGTTTCTAGGTAACTTTAACTTTCTACCTTTTCTAGGTATGATTAAAGATTTGTGAGTTCACAAATCTTCCATCACCTTAGCGATGATTTCGGTTACTTTCACCTTAGAGTTTAGGGTTCGCTTACTGCATCTCCTTCAGATTTCGCTCATGTGATTTTCACAAAAGTAACTGTCGTTTGACCTTCCAACCCTTTGAGGAAAGCCTGCGCTAGTGCCTTGCAGTTACACTCCACGGGTGCACGGACTTGCACAATGGTTTGGCCCCTAGGATCCTGGATCTTTCCATGTAACTTGGCAAAATTTAAGTATTTGTAATAGTTTATTTGTTTTGTTCTAGTTTAATGCAACAAAGTACAACCTTGCCCGGTGATATACTTCTGGTATGCGCTTTCATCTCCTACGTTGGGTGTTTCACGAAGCAATACAGATTAGACTTACTTCATAAGAACTGGCTTGTTTTCTTAAAAACATTGGAGGTAAGAACATATTGAGTAGACATTAATTATCCCGCTTTACATTTTCTCATAATGTGCCATCAATGTGATTTGCTGTTTCTCAAAGCCACGCTGCTTATTAATTGACCATTAATAATTATAATACCAATTTTATATTCTGATCTTTTTAGCCACCAATACCTATCACAGAGGGATTAGATCCATTAACAATGCTGACAGATGATACGACTATAGCTATGTGGCAGAACGAAGGCCTGCCATCAGATAGAATGAGCACAGAAAATGCTACTATTCTATCTAATTCGGATAGATGGCCACTTATGATTGATCCACAGGTAAATAGGAGTAGGCAAATAAAATAGATTTGATTATTGAAAAGTTAAAGGATATGATAGCACCGTGTTGTTTGTGGCATACTACACTGCAAGTACTAATACACAAGCATTTGTTCAAGAAAATATATGATGTAACGTAAAATGACTTAAACTAAAGTACTTTTATTAAATTTGCAGTTGCAAGGTGTTAAATGGATAAGA
This sequence comes from Eilema sororculum, assembly GCA_914829495.1. Taxonomy (NCBI): domain Eukaryota; kingdom Metazoa; phylum Arthropoda; class Insecta; order Lepidoptera; family Erebidae; genus Eilema; species Eilema sororculum. The sequence continues at coordinate 7,806,334 of OU618533.1, forward strand.
CAGAAGTATGGAGACAAATTACGAGTAATACGCTTAGGTCAAAAGGGTTATTTAGATACTATAGAAAAGGCGATTATTAAAGGAGAAACAGTGCTTTTTGAAAATATAGGAGAGACAGTGGACCCGGTACTAGATCCCTTACTGGGAAGAAATCTAATTAAGAAAGGAAGGTAAGGATAAGAAGGAAATTATTTTCTTATATTATTCTCTTTTTTATATATAAGTACTAGCTATGTTTTAGACTTTTATGAAACACAATTTTAATATCTGAATTACCTTGTAGAGCAATAAAGATAGGTGACAAAGAAGTGGAATATAGCCCAAACTTCCGACTAATCCTGCATACAAAACTGGCCAATCCACATTACAAGCCAGAAATGCAAGCTCAAACTACACTGGTCAACTTTACCGTGACCAGGGATGGTCTCGAAGACCAACTTCTAGCAGAAGTAGTTAAAGCAGAGAGACCAGATTTGGAAGAATTAAAAGCGGATTTAACAAAACAACAAAACCAGTTCAAAATTCAATTAAAGGGCTTGGAAGACGATCTATTGTCAAGATTGTCATCTGCCGGCGATGATATTCTAGGTGACACGGCATTAGTAGAGAATTTAGAAACGACTAAAAAGACAGCCGCAGATATTGAAAGAAAAGTAAGATCGACATTTGAATATTATTGCGTAACAAAATAATAATACCTTATTTAGAACAATCATATTCGTTCAATATTAGTTGAGTTATAAACTCAGGAAAATATATGCGTTACTGTATATGTGGTATGATAACGAGATCTTATAAATATGTGAAATAAACATCGTAACAGCCACGATTACCTAATAGTTTATTTTTTTTAATATTTCACAATTTAGGTAGCGGAAGCTAAAATTACATCACATGAAATTGATGAGGCCCGAGAATTCTACCGACCAGCGTCAGCAAGAGCTTCTTTACTGTACTTCATTCTAAATGATTTGAATACAATAAATCCGATCTATCAATTTTCTCTGAAGGTAGGCTTTTAAATGAATCTTTATTATTACATTATGATCTCCACTTATTCAAAGAACTACGCTCTTATGGTCTGTAACTTTTTAAGGCATTTAGCGTGGTGTTTCAAAAAGCAATATCACGTGCAGAACCGGCTGACGAAGTAAATCAACGCATCAAAAATCTGATCGATTGTATCAGTTATTCTGTGTTCCAATATACTTCACGTGGACTCTTTGAGTGTGACAAGCTCATATTTGCATCGCAGATGACTTTCCAGGTAAGTACAAATATTCCTCATCACTTCGAAAGTATAACAGTTGGTAAAAATAACAAATGATAAAATCATATTTCTGCAGGTACTTCTAATGAGCGAAGAAATATCACCCGTGGAGTTAGACTTTTTCCTTCGGTTTCCAATAAAACCTCACGTGACTAGTCCAGTAGACTTTCTCTCACACCAAAGCTGGGGTGGTATATGTTCTTTAGCAAGTAAGGATGAGTTCAGGAACTTGGATCGTGATATAGAGACTTCACCGAAAAGATGGAAGAAGATTGTTGAGGTTGAATGTCCGGAGAGAGAAAAATTCCCTCAGGTGATGTATTGTTTTGTACTTAATTTTTTTGAAAACTAAGGAAAATAACTTTGTTTTGTAATTACAGGAATGGAAGAATAAAACGCCTCTTCAAAGATTATGTATGATGAGGGCTTTACGACCAGACAGGATGACGTATGCCGTGGCGTAAGTTTGTCGATCTTTTGAGAACATATTTCACGATTGAAAATAATTTTGAAGTTATTGTTATTATTAAATATGTTTTAGGGCCTACATTGAAGAGAAAATGGGCAGCAAATACGTTGAAAACCGTACGGTGGAATTCAGCAAGTCCTTTGAAGAGACCAGTCCTACGACTCCAATATTCTTTATACTCTCTCCAGGAGTCAATCCTTTGAAGGACGTGGAAGCTTTGGGCAAGATCATGGGTTTTACAGCAGATAACGGCAACTTTCATAACGTATCGTTGGGCCAAGGCCAGGAGGTTGTGGCTGAGCAGGCTATGGATGAGTCTTTACAGAAGGGACACTGGGTTGTTTTACAGGTATATAAGAATGGAAACGCTAAAATTTTAGCCACATGAGTTCAATTCACACTTGCCGATTGTTTAAAAATATAGCCAGGTCAGGTCACACTCAAACTGTTGGCACTTTTCAGAATATCCATTTAGTAAAGAAGTGGTTACCAAGCCTAGAAAAGAAGATGGAGAGCTTTGCAAATGGTTGTCACGAACAGTTTCGCTTGTTTATGTCAGCTGAACCGGCAGCGACTGCAGATGCTCATATTATACCTCAGGGAATATTAGAGTCCAGCATCAAAATCACTAACGAACCGCCGACGGGAATGCAAGTAAGTGTCAAAAAGTTCAACTTCATTAAAATGCAGAAAAAGCTTGCATATCAATAGATAATCATCATCAATATCACATTTTATTTACTCATATTTGTTTTGGGTTCCAAGCGATTATTACCTTCTGAATTGTTAAATTAAGCATAATCTATTAAAAACCAATACCATAAAATGACTTGGGTAATACCAGCAGAAAGAAAGTGTCATGGTTAGATTATCGCATTACCTACAAGGTTGCCTGATGTTTAAGAAATATATATTATCACCTACAACGTAATTTTAAAACTTGATTACTTTTAGGCAAATATCCATAAAGCCCTAGACAATTTCAACCAAGAAACTCTAGAAATGTGTGGTAAAGAGGCAGAGTTTAAAGCGATACTATTCGCACTTTGCTACTTCCATGCGGTAGTAGCAGAGAGAAGAAAGTTCGGACCACAGGGCTGGAACAAAATATATCCTTTCAATGTTGGTAAGTGCGGGATCAGCAGAGTATAACCACACATTAATAACTTACTCTATTATATTAGTATACTATCTTTGGCCCGCGTGGATGTCGTTATCGCGTCCAAACACACCCTATGTCCTTTCTCATAGTATAATCTAGCCCTATACCAGATTTCATCAAAATCGGTGCACTGGTTTAGAAGTGAAAGCGTAACATACAGACAGACAGACAGAGTAACTTTCGCATTTATAATATTAGTATGGATTTTATAATCTATTAATTCCTTTATAGGTGACCTAACAATAAGCGTATTCGTTTTGTATAACTACTTGGAAGCTAACTCTAGAGTTCCATGGGAAGACTTGAGATATCTATTTGGCGAAATAATGTATGGAGGACATATTACTGATGACTGGGATAGGAGACTTTGTAATGCTTACTTGGAGGAGTTGATGCAGCCAGATCTGGTAACATTTTTACTGATTCTTATGTAATTGACGAGACTTGATTCTGAAAAGAATTTTATTTTCATTCAATTGTATTCTAATGAATGTATTTGTAAGGAAGTTGTTTATTACGAGTGCCATATATTGCCAAATCTGCTATTTGTTGTGTAACATGATCTTTCATATTTTTTGTTAAGATGTTTCGCCTTTACGTGTAACATCCTCAAAATTTTTGCTTCTTTATTTTTACATTCATTATTTATGACTTTAGACTTTTAAATTTATGTAACGTGATAGCAGACTGAACCAAGTCTTTTCAATAACTAGATAATGACGGGCCCCTTATTCTTATTGAAATAATAATATAATATTAATAACTTCCGTTCAGGTTGATGGTGAACTTCAACTAGCTCCCGGTTTCCCTGCACCTCCGAATACTGACTACGTTGGCTACCATCAATATATTGAAGATGCAATGCCAGCAGAATCTCCTTACTTGTATGGTTTACACCCTAATGCAGAGATTGGTTTTCTTACGACGACTTCGGAGAATTTGTTTAGGACCATATTTGAAATGCAACCCAGAGATGCGCAGGCGTCTGGAGCTGCTACAGTTACTAGAGAAGACAAGGTTAGTATTATTTAAGATTTTGTATTATCTTCGTGGTATTGTAAAAAAAATGTTATTTGTTAAATTACAAAAATTACATTGCAGTATAACTTAATTCAAATTCATGTGTCACATAAATAAAACTATTATCAGTTCAACATTATAGATACAGACCTTCCTTACATAAAACTTAATAATTAATTAAAACCATATTAACAGGTAAAGCAAATGTTGGACGAGATAATAGAAAAACTTCCAGAGGAGTTCAATATGGCAGAGATAATGGGCAAAGTAGAAGAGAGGACACCTTACGTAATTGTAGCTTTCCAGGAGTGTGAGAGGATGAATTATCTAACGGGAGAGATGAAGAGGTCACTTAGGGAGTTGGACTTAGGATTAAAGGTAATATTTAAGTTTATAGTTCCTGTAATGTTGAAGAAAACGATCACAATTTAGAACTGCAGCAAAATAATTTAAAGATATTGAAAAAAAATAACAATTCATACTACTTGATGTTTATTAAATATTATATCTAATAAATATTTATTCATTAATTTATCTTTACGATACAGGGTGAATTAACTATTACATCTGATATGGAGGACTTGGAGAATTCCCTGTTCCTGGACCAGGTGTGTACAATTTAACGACAATAATGCCTAAAAAGCTTGCTCAATGAAATGTATTCTTCTAATTTGACTTTTTTAATTCAGGTACCGATGATTTGGACGAGTCGTGCGTACCCATCACTGCTTGGGTTGTCTGCATGGTTTGTGGATCTCACGCTAAGATTAAGAGAGCTGGAGACATGGGCTACAGATTTTGTTGTGAGTAAATAGATACTCGTAAACACCCCGTGCTAAGTATTAAAAAAAATACTCTTACTAATTTTTATTTTTATTATAACAGTTACCAGCATCAGTGTGGCTTGGAGGTTTCTTCAATCCCCAGAGTTTGTTGACAGCTATTATGCAAAGTACGGCTCGTAGGTATGAACTGCCACTTGACAAGATGTGTCTTCAGTGTGATGTCACTAAGAAAATGAAAGAAGAATTCACGTAAGTGTAACACAAATGGTAAATGGTTAATCTAGACATTCGAAAAAGTCATTTTCTTTAAATTTTGGACATAAGGCATAATAAGTATGTGTGGAAGAAGAAGAGTAAGTATGGGACGAGTTGATATGAATAGAATAGGCTCCGAAGTCATGGAAATGCTGATTTGAAACGAAGAGAGGTATTATTAGTATGAACTAAAACTGATACCTGAAATAGGGCTGAATTGAAAAAGTACAGAAGTTATTTTAAGAATAATAATTGTGTACCATTTCGTTATTGGAAAACCGGCTACGAGTAATAGTGTGAATAATTTTGTATCCTTGCATGGATTTATCTCTAATTTTAATAATGAAAATTACGGAGTCAATTATTTATTATATTTCTGTCTTATATATTTATGTAAGTATATTTTCTGAATATCTTGTAATTTTCATAGGTACTGGTGAGTAACAACGCTACCAAATGGATTATTAAGTATATTATTAGGTATAAAGCGGTTAACATACCTCCGTAGCATACAAATGATTGGCTGAAATAATAAAACACGCATGAAATTTTGTCCAAAGCACTTGAGGAGTCAAATGAGATTTGAAACGCGGTTTTTTTATTAATGTTTTATTTTATTGCCTTTTGATTATTAACTCGTTGATGCTTCAATTAGAAATACAATTGTAAATATTACCAGATTAGGCAGGAATGAATTTAACACCTTGTCTTATACTTTGAATAAATTGAACCCGAAGCTGTATTTTATTTATATAGTATTTTTTATGTTTCTTATTTTGTATTTTATTTTCAGCAATGCTATTATGGGACTGAAGAACCTTTTTTACATTATGCATTGTACCTAGCTTTATTGTTCTCTTTTGGTTACTACATATATAGAATGAATGCCAAAAAAATTGGCATCATTTCCCTTTAGTATTTGTGGACGTTGCGTACTTTTTTATTATTGAAATAACTTTAAGCATTGTAAATTATGCTTTTAAAGAACTGTACAGGATCATGTCCGTGTTTCAATTTGTAAATATCCATTTCATCTTCATCTAGTCCGGTCTTTAGTTTAAAAAAGTTCACTAACAATCTAGGTGAAGTCATAGCGTAGATTGTTATATTTTGACCCGTTGATTCAACAAAGCATCTTAATTATATCAATGATTCACATCAAAAATATTCTTGATGACTTCAAACTTTTTTACAAGGTCAAATATTGAAGAAACTTGTAAATCTACGTTATTTTGTCAAATATTGTAATGCTTAATTTTTTTGTGAAAATATCTTTTTTAAACTAAAGACCGGATTGTACGATCATCTATGTGCTTTCAATAAATGTATTCAGTCTCACATTACTTTTTTCTATTAGGGTTGCTGACACTAGGGCGGGACCAAGGGACGGTGCCTACGTCCATGGGTTGTTGATGGAAGGTGCCAGGTGGGACCAACAAGCTGGTATCATTATGGACTCCAGGCTCAAAGATCTGTTTCCACCTATGCCTGTTATCAATGTTAGGGTGAGTTATCTTTAATTTTTTACATCCTATGGAACAATGATGTGACACGTACTTATTAAATAGGTATAGGTTTCCTCCTAACCCTTTTTAGAATGAGTTCCAATAATCTCCACTAGATAGCGCTAAATATGTTTAGTATATTTGGTCAAAAGTAAAAAATTGTTTTTAATAACAGGCCATAACCCAAGACAAGCAAGATCTCCGCAATATGTACGAATGTCCAGTTTACAAGACGCGGACTCGAGGACCCACTTACGTGTGGACCTTTAACCTGAAGACCAAAGATAAGCCCGCGAAGTGGACGCTGGCGGGAGTTGCTTTGTTGTTACAAACATAGATGTTTACGTAAATGCTTTAAAATATATGTTGATGAGGAAAAAGCATTCTTTTGTCATTTATCATCATGCTCCAGGTCGCATCTAAGTCACCCCGGAGTCCAGGGGTCAACTTTTGCCAGTTTAACTGAAATGAATCGGACAAAGTATGGATAGATAATGTGAAAGAGGATGTGACAGTGAAGGGAGCGTTCTTACTGGAATGTAACACTGACAGGAATGTGAAGTGGAAATGAAAGTGAATCATAAATAAAGTCATAATCATAATACAGCCTCTGTGGCGTTCTGGTAGTGAACGCGACTGCTACGCAGGAGGCGCGGGTTCGACCCCGCTCAATGCAAATATTTGTATGCATGAATAAGGCTATTAGCATTGGTCTGGGTGTTTCTATGTATCATATGTACCTATGTATTTACAAGAAAAAAGTATCTAAGTATGTTTATCCGCATTCTAAATTCCATAACACAAGCTAGTTAAGCTTAAAATGGGTCTGTTGAAAAAAAAGACTTCATCATAACTGCATATCCAACTACCTAGTAGCTTAGCAAAAAATCTTGTAATGGTATCATAACTCATTCGCACAAATCATTTTGGCAATATTACAATATACCATTAAGTACTGGGATTTGTGCGATTTGCGTCTGAGTCTGTGTTTCTAGAAAACTGTAACTTGGGAGTCTTTAGGTACCTATTTTAGAGTGAATATGTTACTTCTAGGTAAACGTGTTTCATCATCGACTACATCATTATTTACTAACAGGGGAAATAGTAGGTAGTGTCTAGAATCTAGACTTTTCACGACGGCGACTGTCATGTTTTGTGTTTAAAATATATTGTATTTTTTTTTATTTGATGTTAGTTTGTTTCTTATTTTATTTAAACACATGACACATAAGTGGAATTTATCATTATATTGATTACATTAAGACCCGGATGCAACATGAGATCTCTCTCATTTTTATACTTTTTTGTCTACTGAATAATAATGAGAACAATTTATCACCCATTGATCATTCTTATCATTAAATTTAAAACACTAAGCTAAGTTTTTTTTGCGAATCATAGTTCACGAATAGTGATCGAATTAAAATTAATATACTCACATTGCGGCGGCGTCGTTAAAGTTCAACTTCAAATATTCAAATCGCCCGAGGCGAGCGAAGTGGTATAAACTAGAAATTGTAATTAAACGTAACCTTGTGAACTTAGAACACAGAATCGTGCCGATGACCAATATTTAAGCCCGCAGATATACGACACTTTCACTAGTTAAGTAGATAGTCTTGAAAATTTTTCTCATACTTTCACGTTATCGATTCCAAGTATGTGTTTTACGAACTTCAAAACATATTGAGGTTCTGAATTTGCATGTTTACATATAAACATGTAACTTTTTTATTTATCGATCCTATTTTTGGTTTTTTAGTTTTGTGTGGGGTTAGTCAAAACTAGACCTAGCTTAATAAGTTACACTCTTAGCGACATTCTGCATGAATGAGGTGATAGCATTTCTCGTTCTTGTAAAGTCACACTCTTAATGATAAACTCTATAAATGAGCTGATGGCTTCTTTGGTTCTTGTAAGGTATGCCAAGCAACAAGAAAATGATCATAGTTAATCTCGACCAACAGCCATGAACGCAATTCAATTAAAATTCTGTATATTCCAAAGAACGACCATAAAATTTGTTAATTTATTATCTTCACTCATATATGTTAGATTATTCATTCATACTGATATAATTAATGCCAAAGTAGCTTTATCGCCTTCGACCGCGTACAAAACTGTAGGTTAGTAACCAGTTACATTAGAAGAAAAATACATCTTAATTACATTACTAAACAATACACTTACCTTTTCAAGTAGTGACCGCTGAAACAATTTTGATGAATAGTTTGAATTTTGATTTTAGTTTTCATAGATATACCTTTAGTATGATCTAAAAAGAACTTAGAACTTTTAATTTCGTACAATAGTACGAAAAAGATGGAGCTACTAGTCTTGCTGCTAGTCCTACTAATAAAGTTGATGTGAAAGTTTGTCAAAATGTTTTGATGTTCATAACTCAATCATGCTTAAATGGATAAACGGATCTGGCTTGCTGATTTTTGGTAGGTACAGGGTATCAGATAAATCTCATAATTTGCGCCCATGACCACATAATGAGGTCATCATAGCGCATTTCAACTATTATATCTATTAAAGATGTCAATGCTTTGTTCATAGAGTTTAATTTGAATATAATCAAAACGTTTCATTGTATTGAGAATACTTTTATATATTTTATATAATTTATGAGACTCCTATTTTTTATTATTTGAGAGATCATTATCCTCCATAATGATCTCTCTATTTGTGTAATTTTTTTACTTAAATGTTTTTTTAAAGAATATTAGAACCGAAGGTAATAATATTCCTTTTAACAACTCCAATTAAGCTAAATTGCTTGTGCTAGAAGTGGGTTCACGTCGGTAGTGTAATGGCCAGGATTTGAACCCGGGACCTCTCGATCGTAAAGCCGACTCTTAACCACAAAGCTACCAACGCTTTTTCCGTCATTTTCAAGGATATGAGGGCTTTTCTGCTAGTATTTGCTACTAATCCTAGAAAAGGGTGCTGAGATTTCTTGTTACTTTATATAAAGTTTAAATTAAAGCCTTCGTTGCAATTTTAAATTCAATTGTATTCCATATGTTCCTAAAACGTGTGATGTAGAAACATTCCTAAAATGACATGTTGCGTTACACTACAATTGTTTTAATTGAAGACCAATTCGAGTGTTTATAACATAAACAAGTTCCCACAGCACTCACGCGACTTGCCTCGACAGGCATGACTAATTATCGTCTCATCACTATTGCAAACAATAAATAATAATCCAGCCTCCAGCACTTGATGTCGTAAGCTTCAAATATTTTATAAATCAACTTTGTTAGTTTACAAAAACAAACGAAACCTTTAGTTATAATCGATGAGTATACTTCTTTAATCAGCTCAAAAGTAGTTATACTCTTGAGTACATTGGTAGTGTGGTGACTAATATCGATAAATATCGATAGTAAAATCTATACCCGTAGTTCCAGTGACTTAACTCTTATCAAAAATATTTATCACAGCTTAAATTCCTTTACATAATTAAATTTAGTTCAAAGATTGCATTGAAACCTTATATCTAACTAGGATTGCGCGCGCGTGGAGGTCGGTTATCGCGACCAAACATAGCCTATGTCCTTTCTCAAGGTCTACTCTACTCTTATACTAAACTTCATTAAAATCGGTTTAGTGGTTTAGGCGTGAAAGCGTAACATATAGACATTCAGACAGACAAAGTTACTTTCGCATTTATAATATTAGAATATGGATTAGGAGTTCGGGGTCCGCCCTTTTATTTGTTATGTTCATTTGGCTTATTTAGGCTTACCCACTTGCGTCCTAACGTCGGACTTCCAACCCTAAGAGAACAACCAGAACTTCAAGCATCTAACAGCGGGTGTATTGGTTAGCAGGTAAAGTTAGTTTGACCAATGATCTCGGTGAAGTTAATGATTCCTTAATCAGTTAAAAACAAATGTAATGTTAGTGTGGTGACTAATATGTGCGATTATTAAATATATACTTCAGAGATTTATTATCTGCGGTAGCCTAGTGGTATGGGTAATGGACTGCTGAGACGAGGTCTCGGGTTCTATCCCAGGTTTACCATGGCACACAACAATGACTTTTCGATGCTTTTCGAAGTTATGTGTGTATTTATCGCAGGTTTATGTGCCCGGTTAATGGCAATAGGCTCGCCATCTATTACATTGGGACCTAAACATAAACTGGCGATATGTGGGTGCTAGCACCCAGGCGTGAGTTTATGTTATGTTAAAAATGTTCGCTCTTTAAGAGAATTATTATATATTAATTTATTGCTTCTTAGGTGTGGTTGAATTTGTATCAGCTTCTGCTAATAAGTGTATAATGATTTATTCATGCGTGGTGGGCATTTCTATTAGAGAAAACCAAGTCTATCGTTTTTGTTGAAATCCGGTTTACTTTTTAGGTTAACGAGTCGTTAAGTTTAATTAAGAATTAATAGTAGATGTGGGTTTTAGTAATTACGTTTAGATGTTATCCGCTGTGCTGTCCGGGTAAAGTTCGGCTCCCGTTCTTGCAACCTATGAGAACCTATTCCAGGTATAAAGAGCAGCAATGTGTACCATTTCTTTCTAGACTACAATCCACTCCTGCAACTATTTTAGCCAGATTCGTCTAAACGTATCTGGCTAAAATTGTTGCAGGAGTGAATCATGCTCAAAAGACTGATCTTTTGAGGGTGATTGAGCGTACTCAAGTCTGTGAAGATAATCTGAATAATATGACCAAACAAACATTCAGATTCATAACTTTTAAACTCTCGCGTTCCATAATATACTATAATTATAACGGGAATTAACGCGATCTTTGTATAGGTTTCGACCAGGTTACACCGGCCGTGGTCACAGGCTGACTGACCACGGCCGGTGTAACCTGGTAGAAACGTCAGGCAAATCAAGGTATGTACCTATACCAAGATCAAGAAGAAGGTATAGGTACATATACCATGATCGCGTTAATTCCCGTTATAATTATAGTATATTCAGATTCATCTTCACAAACTTGCCTAGTAATAATAATAAAAAAAAAAATAAGAAAACAAAAAAAAAATCCTCATCACATAAATATAAATATTCCACAACATTCTACACAACGCTGTCTAGACCCATGATAAGCTTGACTAGCTTGTGTTACGGAATCTAGATTGCGGATAAACATACTTATATACTTTTTTTGTAAATACATACATAGTATACGTAGAAACAACTAGAAACACCAATGCAAATAGCCATATTCATGCAAACAAATATTTGCACAGAGCGGGATCGAACCCGCGCCTCCTGCGTAGCAGTCGCGTTCACTATCGCCACACCACAGACAATATAGGAGGAATATACATTTAGTTAGAGTTCACTTATTGTAATAATAGTACTTTTAGGTTAAGTAAAATTACGTTTTAATGCAAAAAGATAAGCGCTTACTTGTGCGATGCGCTCCATTACCGGTTGAGTAGGTGATGATGTGAAAGCATAGCAAACAAATTCACTTTCTCAGCTCCGGAATTGAACGCATAAATCTTTTATAATATGTTTTATATCTAGTTTAATCCCAAGCAGGTCCTTCCATTGAACGGTGCATGTTAACATTATTTAGTTAAAATTCAAAGAGCTCACCATTTAATCTGTAATTTCCCTTTCTACATACAATTAGTCTTGCATTTGTTGGTCGTGGGCGTTAGTATTAGCATTCGACACTTCTTAGTACATCGTTAGGGCCTCGTTAGACGCACACGTAGGAGGTACATCCCTGCATTGAGACGTTGTTCTGCGCTAAAACCTAGAAATCGAAAGATAATGAAATTAATTATTTAAATTCTTGATACTTGGTTGGATCTTGTGAATTTAGGTGAGCACTTTAGATGCTTTTGACCTATTTGTTTTTATTTTATTTAGTTCTTAACTGAGTTGAAGAAAGAAGGAGGTTATTAATACGTCGGAAAACCATCACTAGGTCACTATGTTGAGTGATATGTTCTATCTTCTTCCATAATGCGTTGCATTCAGGTTGATTTTATAAAGAACTAGCGACCCATCTTAGTTTCACTCGGTTAAATTTCATATTCCCTCATCATCATCATCATCATATCAGCCTCACATAGTCCTCTGCTGAACATAGGCCTCTCCCATAGACTTCCAGAATGACTGATCTAATGCAGCCCGCATGCAGCGCTTCCCGGCGACCTTGATGAGGTCGTCCTTCCACCGTACGCAGTCGCCATTTCAGAACTTTTTTGCTTCATCGGCCATCTGTTCTGTTCATATTCCCCAGGGAAGAAGTTTCCAAAAAATCCTTGTTTAGTCGATTCTTAAAAAACTTTGAATTTGACTTTGTATCATACATACAAACGCGGTTCTTTTAGCTTTTGGTGCTTACGACATTATGGATAAAGCGTAAGCAGTATATAAGAATGCGTAGTCAAGTTATAATTAATTGAGATAATTATATTATATTCAATTCTTTCTTTCTTTCTTTTTTTAAATAGAATATTAGAACCGAAGTTACTAATATTCCCTCTAACCCCTCCAACTAAGCTAAAATGCTTGTGCTAGGAGTGGGTTCACGCCGGTAGTGTAATGGCCAGGATCGAACCCGGGACCTCTCGATCGTAAGGCCGACTCCTTAACCACTAAGCTACCGACGCTTTTAATTAATCCATATCCATGCTAATGTTATAAAAGCGAAAGTAACTCTGTCTGTCTGTCTGTCTGTCTGTCTTTCTGTCTGTCTGTCTGTATGTTACGCTTTCACGCCTAAACCACTGAACCGATTTTGATGAAATTTGGTATAGGGATAGGTGAGACCTTGAGAAAGGACATAGGCTATGTTTGGTTACGATAACCGACATCCACGCGGGCGGAGCCGCGGGCAAAAGCTAGTGAACTATAGAACTCTATAAATCATTACAAAATAGTTTATAACATTGAAAGTACCTACCTACCGATAAATTCTATGTTAAAGGTGTAAACAAATAGCCGGCAGCTAACAATTTTCTTGTCAGTTATAATTGATGTGGAATTTAAAGTACCTACGTGATATTATCTATAACTAAAAAAAATATCTACTTGAAAAATAAACAGCATACAAAAAGTTTGTGGTCGCTAATCTCAAAAAGTAGGTACCTACTCGATGGACTGACTGCATTTGAGACTGAAAATGAGACTTGTAGAAAACCTTATATATTTTTACCCGACTGCGCCAGCGAGAGTAATGTGTTTCGCGCGTATGTATGTAGTTTTCTTTGTTTTCCTCTACAGGCCTAACGGCTGGACAGATTTTTATTTTTATTTTATTTTTCAAATGAAAGGTATTCATCCCCTGAGTGTTATCGGGTACATAAAACGTCAATACAAAGTACACAAGATCAGAAGGCGATTACAAAAATATATAATATATGTCATATCATACATAACCCAATTTAAAATAAAATAAATTATTAAAAATTAAGAAACCCGACCATTGTATAATCTTGTTATTTGCTACTTATTCTTGTTGTTTGTTTATAGCTTGTTTTGATCTTATAAACAGCAGTCTGTTTTTTTTTAAATAATTCATTACCTAAGGGCCAGCAACAAGCAGAAGCACACATCAAATTGTCCTACATTTACACAACAAATGCTTCTTGACATTTCTTGTGAAGAAGCATTATGCTGCTTGCTCCTTTGGTGACCCAACGGAAAATTTTCCCAACAAAAGCTGTATGTGTGGTGTCAACTACCAATTTTGTTGTATAATAAATCATCATAATATCTTCTCGACATAATCAATTTATTTGAATCGTGTTTAAAAACACGTTCGGTGCATATTTTATATTATTATGATTTATATGATAAAAGTGTGATTGATTTTGTTATTTTAAATAACTAATTATTGGTTTTTTAAACTAAACATGCTATTTATTTCTCGTTTGGTAAACAGCTACCTTGTGTAGGTTACCATCTCTTCAGCTAACGCAGACCTCGGTGACCTTGTTCGTAAGGGTATAAGCAGTCATATTACTAGTTCTCACCTACATAATACGTATAACGGTAAGATTGTAGAGTTCCTGGTTTAATATTTTAATGATGGATATATTATATAAATATTCCACAACATTCTACACAACGCTATCTAGATCCATGGTAAGGTTAACTAGCTTATGTTATGGAATCTAGAATGCAGATAAACATACTTAGATACTTTTTTGTAAATAGCCATATTCATGCATACAAATAATTGCACTGAGCGGGGATCGAACCCGCACTTCCTGTGTAGCAGTCGCATTCACTACCGTCACGCCACACAGGCTGTTATATACAATGACTGGTTGAATATGGCCAGATCACGATCTTGGGAGCTTAATCTATCTTCACATGTTGGTCAGTATACCTGCTGATTAACAGAAGAGGCTCTAAAGCAGGTTTTCCTCACATAAAAAGAGGTGGCTGCCTTAATAGCCAAAGCCAAAGGAGGGGAAATAATAAACGAACTCCATCTTCAACGTGACAGCCTCGAATGCAACTGATACTAACGCTTAGATGATGTCGAATTTGAGGATAGACGAGAAATTTTCTTGAAGAAATATTTTTTTACTGTTGACGTACCTACCTAATTAGCAGTAGGTACGCTTCCAAGACCAAAGGTGGATAAAAAGAGTGACCGAATGGGTAGGCCAGTGGGCAAAAGAAGGAGAGGAAAACCTTGGAACAGATGGGCAGATGAAATTAAACGCACAGCGGGTCCAAACTGATTACAAATAGCACAATCCAGGGAAAACTGGCTCAATTTGGAGGAGGCCTTTACCCGCAAAGGGGTTCTTACAAAGCAATCTCACTAATTAATAACTCATTTTTCAAAACTATTCTATAAAACTATACTGACACACTGGCACTAAATATAACTATTAAAACATAATTAACCTACCTAATCCCGCGTTACTAACATAACCAAGCAACTTTGTAAGCTAGTATCGCTGCAAGAAATAAAAGGCTTTTTTATTTTATTTTATAATTAGTAGGTATCTAGATACAAAGTTAAAGTACATAGTAATACCTAAATTATTTAATTCATTTACGATCATATTACATGAGCAGTTGCCACAATATCGGCAGAGAGACAGAGTAAATAGGCGTGACGAGTCATTTGGCCGTGACACGAGCTTCTCATTTCAAAACCATGGAGCGGCGCGTGGGCAACATAATATGATGGATGCTCTTCACAAATGAATTATTGTATTACCAGCTTTCACTGCGTTCAGGTACAAATTTTGCGAGGGTTTAGTCGGAATATTTGATTTTGTATTATTATGCAACTGAGATGTTGATGACACGCTATATCATTATTATAATTGCGTTAGGCCTGGAACTCCTGGGTGCCTTCACCTCGGAATTCGAGCTGAAATATGATGTGTCTTGGTTTTTTCGATTGTTAATACACCTCTGTCTTCCCCTTTGAGGAATTGTAGGCGTGAATAAATTAATTTATATGAATACTAGCTTTTGCCCGCCCGCGTGGATGTTGGTTCCCGACAATTATTCGATTTTTTCTCGCCGTAAAAACCATCCTTGAACTTCTTTTTTAAATGTTTAAAAAAAGAACTGCCCTAATTGGTCCAGGCGTTGTTGAGTTATGCACTTACCAACACATTTAGCATTTAATTTTTATATTATAGATGTTATCTTATTTTAAAACTTAATATATCCATACTTAATATTATAAATGCGAAAATAACTCTGTCTGTCTGTATGTTACGCTTTCACGCCAAAACCACTGAACCGATTTTGATGAAATTTGGTATAGGGTAGGGATAGGTTAGACCTTGAGAAAGGACATAGGTTATGTTTGGTCGCCATAACCGACATCCACGCGGGCGGAGCCGCGGGCAAAAGCTAGTTTCTTATAATTCAGTAGTATTGAAATCGAATGCAACTAATAAATATATAAGAATAATAAAAGTATAAGTATTAAGTAGCTCATTGAGCATAATATTATGCATGGTATTAGTTCATACAAAAAAAGCCGGCCAAGTGCGAGTCGAACTCGCGCACCGAGGGTTCCGTAACTTAAACTACATAAACCACAATATATTTTGATTGCGTTGCCTTAACAGTTTGATTTTTGCACAGCTTCAAGATGTTATAGACCTGAGTATGTACCTAGTATTAATTTCAACTTGATAGGTACCTCCACGCATACCTGAGAAAAAGGTCTTGACAGACAGACATACAGAGAGGCAGACAGACAGACGGACAGACAGACCGACCGACAGACAGACAGAGAGACAGACAGACAGAGAGACAGAGAGACAGAGAGACAGAGAGACAGAGAGACAGAGAGACAGAGAGACAGATAGACAGAGAGACAGAGAGACAGAGAGACAGAGAGACAGAGAGACAGAGAGACAGAGAGACATAGAGACAGAGAGACAGAGAGACAGAGAGACAGAGAGACAAAGTGACAGAGAGACTGAGAGACAGAGAGACAGACAGACAGTTGGACAGACAGACAGACAGACAGATAGACAGACAGACCTACAGACAGACAGAGAGATAGAGAGACGGAGAGACAGACAGACAGATGGACAGACAGACAGACAGACAGAGAGACAGACAGACAGACAGACAGACAGACAGATGGACGACGAAGTGACCCTACAAGGGTTTCATTACTTTCTCTTAAATTACGGAACCCTAAAAAAGAAGGATATTAGTTTAATCCTACCTTCAAATATATACGTAACCTTTATCAGGCTTAGTACCAACATTGATACTCATAAATTCCCTAATTACAAGAGATGACTTACACAAACATAGAGATTAAGAAACTAATACTTCCTTTTCCATATAGATTTACCCAAAATCTTGGTAAAGGCCATACATTTTGGATTATTATCAGCAGATAATGAAATTTTAAACATGATTGTAATTTAAACCGATTATATGTTTACAGAGGTAGGCAAGAGGTCAGGTATTGATTCAACTAGCTGTTACCCGCGACTCTACCCGTGTGAAATTCTGATCCAGTTACCGCAACAGTTCTGATTTTTAACCCCCGACGCAAAAACGACGGGGTGTTATAAGTTGGACGTGTCGGGGAGCTTGAATTGCTCCAATAATATAAAGGAGTGCTTAAGCAATTAGGGTCCCCCAACATGGCAACCGTTGAATCAAAATGTTACTAGGAATATCAAAAGTTAAAAGGTAAACTTCATTTATTTTCAACTTTTTGGAGGTGTTTTTGTGATCAAAATAAGTTTAAATTTAATTGTGTGTGTACTGTGCTTACATTATTAGATTATGAGATACATTATTATGATGTTATGATGTATAGAATGATGATGATGACGAGCTGAGATGATAATATGATAGTAACATTATCAAATTGAACTTAACTTTTTTGTAAGAATCACAGAAGCAAAGTTTTTGTTCAAAAAATTATATTAGTTGGTTGAATAAATATTAGTATTCTTTTTACATGTATCTGAATAATTGAATGAAAAAGCCCGTGAAATAGCAAAAATGGTTAATTATTATTACCTACTATATTCTGAACAAAAAGAGGTTTATTGATTTGTCTTCATGCGGGCGGAGCCGCGGGCAAAAGCTAGTAATAAATAATACTATATTCTAGGACCTGAAACTCCCTGCCAGCTCACGTGTTTCATCCTTCCTACAGTCCCGGGTCCTTTAAGCGGGGCGTGAAAAGGCATCTGATGAGGCCGTCGACCACTGTTAACATAGTACATGTTTACGATGGTGATCCTCTTTCCGAGACTTTGCCTTTAGCTTACCATCAGGGGAGGTGAAGTCTAATTGGGGGTTCTTTATAAAAAAAAGACAAATAGCTAGTAACAGAGGTTCTAGATTCTAGAAGGTGAATAAATACATAATAAAAGAACCAAATATTTTAAAAGATGTGCATAGAATACGAGTATCTTACATTAATTATATCTGTTTTTTTATTGTTAGGTACGTACGTTTGGTCATTATTCTAGTATAGATTCTAGCGTTCATATTTTTTAAGAACAAATAGATATTATTGACATGTACCGTACAATTTGTATTTTTAAGACTATAATTAACAGTTTCGTAACCTTTTTGTAACCTTTGATCTTTTATTAAATTTGCACTTTTTACATCAACAAGTTCCGATCGCATCTGCAATAAAAAGTTTGGTCTTTTTGCCTAACTTTGAGTCTAGGTCACGACATTGTGAAGGTCAGGACAGTTTAGGTCTAAATTAGATGTAACATTCCTTTGTGTTATTTTAAAATATCCTGTCGGCAGGTAGGAACCTGCTTCGCTTAACCCGGTAAGGCAACAAACAAGGATTTTCAATGGGTAATTTAATGCGTTACCTACTTTCTCATACTGAATAGTCTTTGGGTGTGTTTATCTAAAATCATAGGGACCTTAATTAACCACACGTGTAAGCTGATACATCTACTGATAAATGAATGAGGATCTGGACTTTTTTTGTTTTTTTTCGGTCGGATACCTCCCCCGCCGGAGCCGGAAGGGGAGGTTATGTCGGACTCAAACCGACCCGGAAGGGAAGGTTATGTCGGACTCAAACCGACTAAAACCACATGCCAACTGAGGGTCGTGGTGCTAGGCCGGGGGTGAGGTTGTCTTCGACAGGGACGGAGCGCCTCGCACCCCGGCTGACCCAGGGCCATCCTTACGGTCTGGCCCTCCTCGGGAGGGGGTATAACGATGTCCCCGAGGGTCTTTTTTTTTTTTCCCGTGCGGAAATCCCCTCGGATACCCCCCCTGCCGGAGCCGGAAGGGGAGGTTATGTCGGACTCGAACCGACTAAAACCGCACGCCGACTGTGGGTCTTGGTGCTAGGCCGGAGGTGGCCCTCGCACCCCGGCTGACCCCGGGCCATCCCTTACGGTCTGGCCCTCCTCAGGAGGGGGACAACGGTGTGCCCAACTCGCCCCCGGAATGGGGAGGCGCGCTTTTTCAGCGCGCCGCTGCCGTGGCCTGCTTCTGCTGGGGTGACAGGCGGCTCCACCCGTCACCCCCAGGCCCGCGCTCATGGGGGACGGAGGTCAGTCAGTGCCCTCCGACGCCCGAGTTGCCTGCGCGCGCGGGCCGCGCGATGTCCCCGAGGGTCTAGTGCAAGCTTTCCTTTTGTGGTTGGGAGGTCGGTTGTCCTCTCGTAAAACCCAAAACCAAAGAAAAACCATATCATAACGAAAGGAGGAGCGAACTCCAGACTTCCATGTGTAAGCTTTGGATGCAACTGCGATTACTTATAAATAATGTATAAGAATGTTGAATCAAAGGAACTTGAAATCTATTTCATCTGAATACATCGGGAACAATGAAATGTTTAAGTGGGACTTGAACCCACGATCTTTTCCTGACAGAGGGACCCTATTTCATCATCTGTAATATCCAGTGTTGAATAGATTGCAGCTCCATCCCTCCTTTAAAAACATCCGATACATATTTGCAGTATTGAGATGGGCCTAATGCAATGATACTATGCTAGGAAGGGACTTTTTGGGAGGAACTAGAATACAATCAATGATTTAGCCTATCGTAGTCATTGCTGGACTGCCTCTGCCAATATTGGAAGGCGTCGGCCTACTGTTTCCACGTAGACAGAGGGATTTTATTTCAAGTTGTTCTTCTCACGCAGTGATATCTTCTATGTATATGTATTTTTCAGTTAGTCGCCTCTTACGAAACCCTGCCGATGAGACAGGGTAGTGATACTTGTATTCTTTCTTTGTCACTACCCGGATACCTAGAATATCACGCGAATGTTCTATCAACGGCGCATCCTGAAACAAAAGGTTGAAAGGTCTCGAAAACTATAATAATCCGTCAAGTAATGAGTCATAGTGTAAACAATACAGCGATAGGCAGTTGTAATGGCAGAAGATTTACATAGTAACATGCAAATTTTGACGCACCTCTCCATAAGTCGCTAAATTAACTTTAATTTATTGCCACTGGGAGTGGAAATCTCAAGGTTTTGTTATAATTATGTAAGTCTTGATTCTCGTACTTTAACTACCTACTTGTGTACTTATATCGGGTGTAAGGTAACGCTCCCGAATGGGAAAGCTCCTAGAAGTACTCCAGGTATACTACATATTGATCTAGAAAAATCGATTTGGACAAAAAAAAAATGTTTTTTTAAGTCAATGTGTAGTGTATCTGGAGTACTACTAGGGGCCTTCAGCTTCGGGAGCGTTCCCCTTACACCCGATATATAGCGTCAAGATAACTAATATAGTTGGTGAGTTTTTTTTTATAAATTAGGTACTTCATCATCATAGTGATTTCTCAGTCAGACCTGCCACCTGTTGTATAAAAAAATAAAAGAAAAAGGATTGGAATATCGGACTTCCCGAGAGCGACTACCGGCTAACCCCTACCTGCTCCGGAGCCTTGTCCGTCAACCAACAGGTGAAGTTGACTTGGCCCCGAGGCTCTGAGTGAAAACCAATAGAATAAATTTGACATGGATATTGAAATAGGCGTAAGGTACATACTTACGCCTCAGCATCAGAAAGATGTTGACGAACAAAGTACTCAAAATGATCTTAATTTCATTTTTTGACCCTCTTCCAGTTGACCGATTGTCCTGATTTTTAGTACACACACCTTTATTTCGGACGATAATACCATATAAATCAATAAAACAGTTTGATTTGTTCTTAATACGAAAGACTTCGTCGTCAAGATTTTTATGACGACTGTACATTAGTCATTATTTCTTTCGGAGACATATTAAGCGACTACTAAGTGGTTTAACATGTATTGCTTTTGCAGATCTCACAAGCAACCTATGAACCTATACTTTTTTTTTTATACATGACACGTCAATTTTACTTCACCTCGCCTGACCCTCACCTCACCCTCTTTCCGAGACTTTGCCTTTAGCTTAACGCTAAAGGCAAAGTCTCGAAAAGAGGATCACCATCGTAAACATTTACCATGTTAACAGTGGTGGCACTCAGCTTGACGGCCTCATTAGATGCCTTTTCACGCCCCGCTTAAAGGACCCGGGACTGTAGGAAGAAGGAAACACGTGAGCTGGCAGGGAATTCCAGGTCTTAGTGGTGCGGCATAGGAATGAATCACTGAAACGCTTGGTTCTAGCAGGTATACTCTGCACCGTAAATGGATGGCATCTTAGCCCTGCACGTGTCGTCCTGTGAAGGAAAGGGGAGGGTGGGACTAATTGGAAGAGCTCGTTAGAACATTCACCATGGTAGAGACGTTGTTATCCGGTAGGTAGTAACTGTAAGGTTTCTTGACTTGTTTTAGTAAGTATGGCATATAGGCAAATATTCTCATCCTCAGACCATGATTTTTGGTCCCTATTGCCGTCAAACTGGTAGTTAGTCATGGGTTCTATGTTATGTAAATATTACGTTTTAAGACGGGTTTTCTTTATACCAGATTTGGTTAGCCCTAAACCAGTATTAGTAAAAACATCCAATGACAAATTCTAAGTCAAGCCCATCGACTCATTTAGAGCGCACATC
This sequence comes from Eilema sororculum, assembly GCA_914829495.1. Classification (NCBI taxonomy): domain Eukaryota; kingdom Metazoa; phylum Arthropoda; class Insecta; order Lepidoptera; family Erebidae; genus Eilema; species Eilema sororculum. The sequence goes on from OU618533.1 coordinate 7,828,263, forward strand.
GGGTCATTCAAGTTTCCTAAAAGGTACCTATTTGAAAACTATTCATTAGGTCGATATTCCAGCATGGGGCTTAAAATATTGTTAGACACGTATGCAAAAATTTTCACTTAGCATAATTATTGTTTGCTATGTATTAATGACTAGCTTTTACCCGCGGCTCCACCCGCGTGGATGTCGGTTATCGCGACAAAACATAGCCTATGTCCTTTCTCAAGGTCTAATCTACCCCTATACCAAATTTCATCAAAATCGGTTCAGTGAGAGCGTAACATACAGACAGACAGACAGAGTTACTTTCGCATTTATAATATTAGTATGGATTCTGCACTTATCAAATTGTTTGTCAAATTGGAAAAGATTTTTTATACATATTTTTTTAATAGTTAGTATTTCAGATAAGACAATAAAATTGTAGAATTCCCTTAAAGCTATAATAAATATAAATCTAGAAACATAATGTGTTGGCCTTAATACAAATACTGTAATACACTACACAAATAATTAAGATTCTGGAAGGTTTTAGGAGGAATATTGATTATTTCGGTGCATATCCAATAAAAAGGTAGTTTCGAGTTAGCGAATTTTGACCAATCAAAAACTTACGATTGTAGATAATTTTATCGCTGCGCTTTCTTTATCACACAAGCTTTACCGCTCAAAAATATATACATGTACGAGGTGTCCTTGCATTCTATCTGTATGTGATTGGCGTACTCGTTGGCGACCATAATATATAAAATGTAGTCATCAAGTTGTTTATCCAAATAAATCAAATTTTGATTGAAACAAGGTTACGAAACATTTGATTGATTAATATTTAATTGGTTACCATATCGGGGTTGACAGATCTTGATTTATTAATTATTGAATTAGTTATTTGCTATATAGTGCTGCTGAAAAGTCTAAAAGGCGGGAGAGTCGAATTTTCCAAAAATAATTATATTAATTTAAGTTATAAGTTATAAGTTGCAAGGCAATCGAGTCGCGTGCCATCCAAACGTCAAATGGACTCATTCGGTAGGAACGTTATACCTATGAAGTCCTTCGACTTTTGACACCCCGCGCGTCTCTCTTCCACCCGCATTCGGCGCGCGTTTTTATTAGGAGAAATATCAATGGGGCATCTCCGTTACTTAATCATATTCTGTCCTCCGTGGGCTCTCCTATTGAGATTGGAATATCAAACGGCAGTCGCTCCCGTGAGGGTCAAGAGATTACATTAGGTCCCCTTAGCCCCCTCTCTTAGGAGAAAGACCAAAGGCTGTGCCGACGGCTTCAACGTGCAAGCTTTGGATGACGGGTCAGCTAGTCCTGAAAAATCCTGTTTTTCAGGACTAGCTGACCCGGCGAACATCGTACCGCCAATTTTTTTCCGCCCGCGTGGCGTCCGATCCCGTACCGCGGCACCCTCTACTATATTAAGCATGTATTATACATATAAACCTTCTTCTTGAATTACTCTATCTATTAAAAGAAACCGCATCAAAATCGGTAGCGTAGTTTTGAAGATATAAGCATACATAGGGACATAGGGACGCGGAAAGCGACTTTGCTTTATACTTTACTAGCTGACCCGGCGAACCTCGTACCGCCAATTTTTATCCGCCCGCGTGGCATCAGATCCTGTACCCGCTACACCCTCTACTATATTAAGCATGTATTATACATCTAAACCTTCTCCTTGAATGACTCTATCTATTAAAAGAACCCGCTTCAAAATCCGTTGCGTAGTTTTAAAGATTTAGGCATACATAGGGACGAACAGACAGCGAGCCTATTGCAGACCACTGCTGGATCACTTCATCATAAGTCGCTGTCGCTGTCTGTCTGTCCCTATGTATGCTTAAATCTTTAAAAGTACGCAACGGATTTTGAAGCGGTTTTTTTTAATAGATAGAGTGATTCAAGAGGAAGGTTTATATGTATAATACATGCATAATATTGTAGAGCAACACTGCTAAATTTAGAGGTTTCTAATGTCAATCGGGATTACTGCTTGAATTTATTTTGCCGTGCGTTAATTGTATATTGCGATAGCTTCCAAAGTATGCATTATAATTATATAGTGTGAGTGGCAATTTTGATCTACATTAAATGTACAACGTATCTAAAGTATTTAATTGGATAAGGAATAACAATATATTGTTAAAAATAGCTTCCAAAATGACACATAAAAAAATTATAATTTGTAAAAGATAAAAATGGTTACTGTGGGCTACCCATAATAGATAGACATATGCTATCGCGGACTTTTATGTAGGCCTTTTTGAGGTGTACAATACTATAGTACATCATTTTGATTTATCTCTTGGGGTTCAGCCAGCGTTTGCAATGTAAGCGCAAAAAAATGTGCTTTTTTACGACATGACATTAGAAACCTCTAAATTTAGCAGTGTTGCTCTACAATATTATGCATGTATTATACATATAAACCTTCCTCTTGAATCACTCTATCTATTAAAAAAAACCGCTTCAAAATCCGTTGCGTACTTTTAAAGATTTAAGCATACATAGGGACAGACAGACAGCGACAGTGACTTTGTTTTATAATATGTAGTGATAGTGATATATATATATACAAATATATATATAGTATAAATTTATATATTTGTATATATTTATACTATGTAGTGATTAATGTAAGGATGACGATGATTTTGATGATTATATGAATGGGATCTAAATCGTTGACGGGACAGACAGAGGTATAGTACTCAGGTCAGGTGATCATAGCGAGAAGCAATAAAAAGCGAATCTGTACCAGATTACAGCAACACCTGACATAAGTGTTACAGTAACACAATTTTTAGATCTGAACTAATCACTGACTTCCGAGATACTTTGTTCTTTTTTGATGAACTTCTGAAAGAGTTGCTAATTCATATTCAATTTTAACAAGGCTAAATAAAGTTTAAAATTCCGTGACGATGGTTATTCTGTACAAGATGATTGCGTGTTCAAAGATGTGGATAATGGTTGGTCAGTGAAAGTGAACATTCGTACAACATGTTTGTGTCTTCGAAAGATTTCATTTCTGTGCGAATTATCAGCAATCCAGCAATTCATGGTTGTCAAAATTATAATGCCAAAATAATGATTCTACTAATAAAATTAAAAACTCGTGCCCGAATGATAATCCATACATACATCCATACAAGAAGTTTGGGGAATGGTCTACTAACCCTCCAGGATAAAATTGGCTCAGTAGCAGGTTGACTTGGGCCGCGAAGAGTAGGACCCCGCACTGGATGGAAGTCCCTTCAAAGGAACTGCCAAAGGTACTGAAGGAACTTTATAATCTCAGTAGTCCTTTCAACTACAGGGAATAATCGGATAAGTAGAGCTAACCATTTGCTATCTTGCATTCTAGCGACTAATTTTTTCTCGTAGAATAGCAGTAAGTAATATATTATGTGGACCGTACAGTAACGTCTACACCGGTGTCAAGCGGTCGCAATCCCAATAAGGCATCGAACCCGTTACCAATACACATGATAAACTGCCATTCACCGCCTATTACAGTATCGATTGAATCTATTAACGGTCAGAGCAACCTACACATCAAAATAAACATTATTGTGTAGCGATAGAGTTTATTTTAAATTGAAGGATGATATGTTTGACATACGATTGTGTTATTATATTAGTTTTTTGATATTGTGTTATTATTAAAATGGTTTTTTAGAGTATGGTTTTGTAGTCAAAGACCTTCCCCATTATGTGCGATACCAAAACGGTTCTGTAGCCAAGGAGTGTCTGTTAAAGCTTTTTGTCTTGCGGTACTTGCTAGAAATGAACCAGTTCTGGGACCAGAGATGCTGTTCCTCTTGAGACGTAATGACTTCCGTCCCACCTCTAAAAAAATTTTTCTTTCACGGTTGAAAAGTCAGACAATGTTCGTTGACATAATGAAAGAAAATTCCGCTTGAGGGCGTTCTGTGTTTCTTTGTACACATTTAACTAAGGTTCTCTGTAACTGGATAGGTACTTGGAAGTAACTGCAAGATATGGGACAACCATCGTCATATTTTCGTGTGACTAGAAACAACTGAAACCTCATAATCAGTGGAGCTCAACTACGTATTGTTGATAAAATAACAAAATAAATTGCCATAGAAAATCGTTTTCCATCCATTTCCACAAACTTACACAATTAATCAATAATTATAGTAGTATTTAGTATATAATAATATGATATGAGATTGACATGGTCATTTACATTCATAGTATAACACTCGCCAGGATCTTATATTTTTCGAGGATTCGATATTTCGACGCTGTGATCACGGATGCACTCGGATCGGATCGATGTATAATAATAATTAGATTGCAAGTTCTGTTGTGTCATTTTTAGTTTTTGTGCTATCCGTCTTTAGCTGCAGTAATCATTCCTATAAAAATATTTTTACTTTTTCTTTACTTGTAAGGTGTCTAACAAATCAAATTATTATATGAATGAGTGAAAGACAACACGTATTTATGGTTAAGTGGATCCTGATCAAAATGGTGATGTTAGGAAAAAGTGCAAATCAGTCATGTACGAAACAGGCGGGCTGTATGAAAGTTTCAATGACTCTACAGTAGATATCATCGTCTATACATAGTATAAAACAAAGCCGCTCTCGCTGTCTGTCCATCCCTATGTATGCTTAAGTCTTTATAACTTCGCAACGGATTTTGAAGCGGTTATTTTAATAGATAGAGTAAAAGAGGAAGGGTTATGTGTATAATACACGCTTAATGTAGTAAAAGGTGAAGCGGGAACGGGATCAGACGCCACGCGGGCGTAAAAAAATTGGCGGTACGAAGGTCCCTGGGTTAGCTAGTATAAATGTGAAATTTAATCTATCTGTTACCTTTTTATACCTACACTACTGGTATGATTATGATAATTTTTTTACATAAAAATAGATAATCTAGAGAAGATTAAAAACCTTTATGTATTTTCGGATAATACCTAGCATTTTCCGTGTACATTTAAATCTTCTCTGTTTGGTTTCGACTCTAGTAGCCTTGTCTTTCTTTAACCGACTATCGAAGGACCTACATAAGTTTTTACTTGAATTATTTAAAAAAAAACAGGTTGTAGGTTCAATAGCGAGCCAGTCGCAATTATGTGGTATTTGTGTCTGTATACGATTAGTTACACCTGCCCACGGCTTATAAGTTTTCAAGATATCTTGAAGTACCTATAGGTCCACCAAAGACCCATTTTCATAGTGTGGAAATGACAGGCCTCTCTACCTGTCACCCTCAGGCCCAGGCTCATGAAGGACGGAGGTCATTCTGTGTCCTCCTATGCCCGAGTCGTCTCCACGCCGCAATGCGTGGAGACGACTATGTGGGATGGGAGAGAAATGAGTTTCCTCCAGATCCACTTCCTCGCCTCCTTGCGGCGGCAGCCCCCGGAGGTTCCCGGATTCTTACAATTTTCGGGTTAATTAAGCGGGATGTGACTTATTCTTATGCCGCATCACTAAGACCTGGAACTCCCTGCCAGCTCACGTGTTTCCTTCTTCCTACAGTCCCGGGTCCTTTAAGCGGGGCGTGAAAAGGCATCTGATGAGGCCATCAAGCTGAGTGCCACCACTGTTAACATGGTACATGTTTACGATGGTGACCCTCTTTCCGAGACTTTGCCTTTAGCTGGACAACAGGCGAGGTGAAGTCAATGCGGACGACAGTACTGGAGACGCATGTTACACGGGCTGTGCAAACACCCCCCAGTCCGAGGTGGAAGGGAGTCGCGAACTACTTGTGTCAGAAATCGAGACTACTCTTTCGGGAGTATCCGATTGGGGTCGACTAAACCTGCGGGCTTACTCTTGAAACTAATTCCAATCTATTGACATTGGAATTGAGCGTTTTCGTACTCTTGAACACCACACTAGCGCCATATTGGCTCAATATTGTGTGAATTTTAAATGCACTAAATAATATTGTATTGGAACATCAAATGTTGTAAACGGTACTCTTGACGCATTTTGACAGCACAATATTGAGTTTTGTATTGTTTGATTATTGGCTTTGACTCAATGTCAAAATAGTAACTTTCCTAAACTTTTGAAAAAGCAATTTGTACATTTTTTGGGAGAAAATGGCTCGGTTAGTGTTTATGTACCGCATTTTACGCCAATCACGGCAAAATAAATTAAAGCATCGCCTAGCGCGGTATATGGACAGTGCCTTGCCTATGGCTCGCCTTGATATTGGTGATGTGGGAAGTAGTTCACTGGGTGATGAAATGGTTGATAATGACTCAAGGGACGTCGGAATCACAAACCAAGAAGGTCAAGTATTTCTGGTTTTTCTGCAACTGCTGAAATTAAGAAGGGGAGTTGCACTGCGGGTTAACTTGGTTCAACAGCTGTGGCAAAATCGTAGATAGTTTGATTTATTACAAATTTATTATATGTTACATAAACTAAAGTTCGTGTTAATGGTTGTTCTAGGTCCTTAATTAAATGAAAAGCAGTTGAACATGTAGATAGAAAAAATATATTATAATATAATTTCATATTGCCATAGGTATATTATCTATGGCCTTCTGGCTATTTCTAGCAGGGCGTTTGCAATTAAGGTTGCACCCTCCCTCGTTGCCTCAGCTAAATTTTCAAGCGCAGTCGCACACCTATCCAAGGTCTGTGTTGCGGCGGCGAAAGCTTGAGCTGTAGTCGCTTCGGCAGCTATACGTCGCTCTTCTAACTGCGCCATCCGATCCATTTCTATAGATATAGATGATGGGCGAGTTCGACGATACCTGCGACGTGGGCTACGACGCTGAGTGCGTCTTGGGGCTGGTGCTAAATGAAATAGATACGTCATATTATATGTTTTAAGTATAACAAAACTTTAAATAAAGTGCATTGTAAAATGTTTTACTAAATAGAATTTTACCTGATGGCTGAGGTTGAGCTTCTGGACTTGAGCTGGCGTGTATTATGGCGGGTATAGTAACCAGTGATGGTGGTTCGGGAGTCACAGGTCTGTGAATATAAATCTTTTTATTTCCACCCTTATAATGTATTGAACTATTTAAATACAATTTGAAAGTCAATAAATGGTTACATACTGGCTGTAAGAATGGTTCCAAAACGAGCTCACTGTCTCTCGTCTTGAAACCGTGACCACCTAAGACTTCCACCAGCCGCAAGTCTAGGGCAGATAACCCCGGTATACTTTCAGCTCCACCTCCTGTTCATCTTATGGAGGTGGTTTGCTGTGATATTGTTTTCTTCAGGGCACATTTTTTTTCCGCCCAATACTATAAAATTAATACAAATTATAAAACTTAAAAAAATGTACTAAGGTACCAAATACAAATCGAAACGTAGGTACACATTATTAAAGTTCACCTTCGCCCATCCAACACCATCTTTTGTTGCTCCACCCAAAGCATTCAGGGTGATAGCCAGCTCAGCCCACTTTCTTTTATTTTGTTGCTTGGCTTGAGCCGTCCGCAGCAGCCCCCTTGCTAATCCCTCGTTTTGCTCTAAAAATTCAATTAGAGCCTCTAATTGAGCAGTAGTGGGTCTACTAGCCATTTTATCTGCATAGGAAATATAAATGTAATTGATTTTAGGCTTATTTGATACACAAAAAAAAGTAGGCAATCAATATTTAACTTACCAAATATTTTATTCAAATAGTGCAAAACTTGGCGCCACGGCACTGTCAGGGATCCGACACTACGTCATTTTTACTTTTTAATTTTTTGACAAAGGTCGCAGTAACAAGTCTACACTTTGAAGTAAATTTAGTGTAATTTATGATTATTTCATTAAAAATATATATAACTAATATATATAACTAATTTCGCCTTTGTTACAATAACTTCCAGTAAGAACAATAATGTTTTATATCAAAATCTTAAAAATATCGGACTCCGATTCGAAATCGATAATATGGTTCATCACTATTGCTAACGCATTAGTTGCCAACTTCATTACACTGGAATCTAATTCTTGGACAATTCTAATTTCAATACAATGTTGACGAAATTGATTTCGAGAGTAGGACTTTGACAGTGACACATATTGAGATTGGAATCGGATTGGAATTGTATTAATATTGACATTGGTTTCAAGAGTAAGCCCGCTGGTCCAGTTCAACCCCAAGGGGGTTCACCCCTTGGGGTTTTCTTAGCGGTGAATACAAGTATGTGTATTCACCGCTAAGAAAACCCCATTTATTGTAGCGCCGCAATTCCTGGGCACACGGCTTACCATTGCCCCGAGTATCGGGATCCTAGGCGTCGACATTTCAAGTGACGTCCAGTACCGCAGTCATTTGGAGGACAAGGTCAAGCTGGCATCAAAGAAGCTTGGAGTTCTTAACAGGGCGAAGCAGTACTTCACTGCGGGGCAGCGACTCCTTCTTTATAAGGCACATGGTTCGGCCCCACATGGAGTACTGCTGTCATCTTTTTGCCGGAGCGCCCGCACGCCAGCTTGACCCTTTCGACTCGGTGCAAAGACGTGCGTTGAGGCTCGTCGACAGTCCCATACTCGCAGGCGATGTGGAACCTCTCAGCCTCAGGAGGGATTTTGCCTCACTGTGTGTTTTCTACCGCCTATATAATGGTTTGTGCTCAGATGAATTATTTGACATGATGCCTACAGCTACATTCTATCATCGCACCGCTCGCCACAGACAGGGAATTCATCCCCACACATTGCATCCGAATACGGTGCGCACCGTGCGGTATGAAAGGAACTTCATCCCACGTACGCTCAAGCTGTGGAATGAACTCCCTGCCATGGTTTTCCCAAGCGACTACAATATGGGGTTCTTCAAGAGGGGCATTAGAAGGTTTCTTCAGGGTAGGCAGCGCGAGTGTAACGCCCTTGGTGTTGCATACGTCCATAGGCCGCGGTAACCACTTTCCATCAGGTGGGCCGTGTGCTTGTCTGCCACCTAAGTGGTATAAAAAAAACTTGACGTGTCCTTTATTAAAAAAAAATGTGAAAAAGAATTTTTCGAAGCCGAAAAGTTAGGGACCACCATTTTAAGTTCGACATCTGGGAATGGCGGCCCGTTACTTCTCACTGCACTCTGGGTGCTTACCATCTAGCGGGGTAGTCAATTGCTGGACTGAGTATAAAAAAGCTTACAGATTAACGTATGAGATTCTGGTAGAGGGTTAATAAAATTGCAATGAATTGTTATTCGACAGTCTGAATCTTTTTGTATGTTGTATACAACATTTCTTGATAGAGATTGTGAAAGCAGCTGTTAATCTATGAATCTGTGCAGTAAACATCAATTAGGAATAGAAAAGGAAGATTCATTCTGAAGGAATCCAATTAACCACCTGAATCATATTATCATTTAACGACAGGAAGAAGCTGTTTAATAAATTTATTTTATTAGCTTTCTAGAAAGTTATATTCTAGCCTATTCTGACGATTGTAACATAATTAAGTGCTTTTTAATGATTGAATTAGTTCTTTAATATCAATTTAATGGAATATATAAATAGATGAAGAGAAAAATGGTAATTTTAATACCTATTACAACATTTATAACTAGCTGCACAACCTGACTTCACAAACAACCGACTTTACAAAAAGAACATTCATATAAACCTTGTTCTGCCAATTATAATACAGTAGAAAAACTATCCTATTTGTAGTAGTCGTTTGGTATGCACGTACAAATATTTTAGAGATTTTTTTTACATATTTGAGAAGAAGAAATAAATAATAATAATTGTTTAATGTGAACGGGAATTAACGTGAACCTATACCATGGTACATTTACAAACATGAGTGATTATACATAGAAACACCCAGACCAATGCAAATAGCCATATTCATGCATACAAATATTTGCACTGACCGGGGATCGAACCCGCGCCTACTGCGTGGCAGTCGCGTACCGCCACGCCACAGAGGCTAGGACACAGCTGCCGCTTTGGGGCGGCTGCTGCCCAACATGAGGGGGCCGGATGACTCCTGCAGGAGACTCTATGCGGGAGTCGTGCGGTCCATGGCCCTATATGGGTGCCCAATATGGGCGGACACCCTGACGGTTCACAATGCGCGTCTGCTGCGTGGACCGCAGCGTGCAATGGCCAGCAGGGCCATTAGGGGGTACCGCACGATATCCTTCGAGGCGGCGAGTCTCCTTGCCGGATCCCTACCGTGGAACCTGGATGCGAGAGCCCTTTCGATGCTATATCGGTATCGTAAGGAGGCGCGGGAGCAGGGACGGGAACCCGAGCCCGAAGAAATTCGGGCCGTGAGGTCTCAGCTCCACAGGGACATGGTAGCGGAATGGGAGCTACGACTTGGGCGACCAAGCGCAGGGCACGCCGTAATAGCGGCGGTAAGACCCATCATGGAGGAATGGCTAGAGAGGCCACACGGCAGCCTCTCGTACCGGCTGACGCAGGTGATTACCGGACACGGGTGTTTCGGGAGTTACCTGTGTCGGATCCGGAAGGAGCCAACGTCCGAGTGCCATCACTGTGATGCGAGCGAGGACACAGAGCTGCACACGCTGACCGAGTGCCCGGCGTGGGACACGCCGAGGCGGGTCTTAGTGGCGGCTCTAGGGGTGGGAGTCCTCACACTCGTCACATTGCTCACAGCGATGGTACGATGCGCAAACGCTTGGGGTGCGGCCGCCTCCTTCTGCGAGCAAGTAATGCTCGAGAAGGAGGCGGCCGGTCGGGTCCGGACCAGACTCCGGGCCCGGGAAGCCCGTGCAGAGCGAAGGCGAACCGGACGTCGGAGGTCGCAGAACGACCTCCGTCCTCCATGAGCGCTGGCCTGGGGGTGACTGGTGGAGCCGCCTGTCACCCTAGCAGAAGCAGGCCGCGGCGGCGGCGCAAAGTGCGCCTCCCCGTAACCGGGGCTAGATGGGGACATTTTGGTCCCCACAACCCGAAGGGGGCCATCTCGAAAGAGATGGTCCTGGGTCTGTCGGGGTGCGAGAGATATGCTTTTGGCAATCTCACCTCCGGCAACCAAGGACCCAAGATGGCGTGCGTTTTAGTCGGTTCGAGTCCGACATAATCACCTCCACCGGCTCTGTGGAGGTGGTATCCGTGGGGATTTATCGCACGATAAAAAAAAAAAAAAAAAAAAAAATAATAAAAAAACGCCACAGAGGCTGTCTTTCATTCGTACACGAAAATCCTTAATAATCTCATATTTTATTTCTCCTTCGCTTCGAAATCTATTTCAATCACTTTGCACATTAATGTTTACGGATCCCTAAACAGTAAAGTCTATCAAGTGTGTACAGTGCCTAATTGCTTATAAAGCAATTATATCGAAAGTATACTTCGCTAATAGAGCTATGGTCACTGGGCGCCGACAGTACCAGTTCGAGTCCCGGTGGGTTTTCTTTTCTTTTTAATTAGTGGGTATCTACTTGACAGCTTCGTTGGTTCGATGATGTCATAAATGTGCATACCTACTAATTTTTCTACGATGAAACTATTCTTCTGGTGGGTTTTTTTTTTAGTTGGTCCTACCCGGGGCACCGATTTCTATCTAATTTTCATGACTATTTACAAGAATGTTCAAAAAAAGAAATAGTAATTTCTACTGGTGTTCTGATAATTGTATTGTGATATAAGTGACTTTGTTCATTTCACCAGAACTTATGAGATACTAGCTTTTGCCCGTGGCTCCGCCCGCGTGGATGTCGGTTTCGCGACCTAACATAGCCTATGTCCTTTTTCGTGGTCTAATCTACCCCTATACCAAATTTCATCAAAATCGGTTCAGTGGTTTAGGCGTGAAAGCGTAACATACAGACAGACAGACAGACAGAGTTACTTTCGCATTTATAATATTAGTATGGATATTAGTATGAATAAAGTATTTTTTGAATTCTTAAATCATCCCAAGTGACACGGCTTCGTCCATTTTCGTAACTGGTTTTTCATAACCAGCTACGAACGTGGAATTTTTCTGGCTAAAATTTTCTAACGAGATATTTGTGTTTAATTATACGATAATTTTCGAAGTGTTAACATTGGTGCTCACAATTTATATTTAAGTTATCTAAGATTAAGAAATTCCAAAAACAAAATCATTGATACTAAACCTACGCTTAACTATGAACAAACCGATTCATTAACTCTTGTACCTCGGTTTCTAACGAACAATTAAAACAGTATAAGAACTTGCAATCCCTTTACAACGTAAGTCGACATTGACTTTGTAAAAGCGCAACTCAGAAGACAGTTGTAGGCGTAAGGTCGTATCTCTGAGGCCACGAGACAAAATTATACAACTAATGGCGGGTGTTATTTGTTATGCGACTAGTTGTACAGGGGCTATAGGTACTTGAGTATGCAAAATATTAGAACCGGCAACTATGACTGAATTACAGAGGCCCCAAATGCTTATAAAACACATCTTGCCGTCTAGTCTGGTGGTCCCTTCCTATACTGGGTGATTAAATGGTCATTTCGTAATCTGGGCACAGTTTCGGAAGCAAAATCATCTTGAAGTATTAATTTGGCGAAAGATTTTTTTTTAAAGCCTCGATACAGTTTTCGTTTCACCTGAACATTATTCCCATCTAATATATAAAATTCTCGTGTCACAGTTTTTGTTGCCATACTCCTCCGAAACGGCTTGACCGATTTTGATGAAATTTTGTGAGCATATTGAGTATGTCTGAGAATCGGCCAACATCTATTTTTCATCCCCCTAAATGTTAGGGCTAGTCCACCCCTAAATTTTTTTTTATTTTTTAGACAAAATTTTTAATTTCTATTTTTTTATGATGCAACATACAAAAATACATACAATCCTCAATTTTCACTCTTCTGCGATCAACCCTTATTTTTTAATAGCCATTTTAGTAATTTAATCATTTTTTCTTTCCGGTACAAAAATGATCAATCGTCATTCAATTATTATCTATTTTTCATCCCCCTAAATGGTGCAGCGGGAACGGGATCTGACGCCACGAGGGTAGGAAAAATTGGCGGTACGAAGTTCGCCGGGACAGCTAGTACACTATAAAAAAAACTTTCGCCAAATTAATACTTCCTGATGATTTTGCTATCGAAACTGTAAAATCTTTTTATTGGAAACGACTATAAAATCGCCAAGTATACAATGAGCATCAGATCGGTGTACGGTCAACAAAGGAGATATGGTTCCACCTTGACATACAACTTTATATGAAAAAGTGGAACGTTATCTCCTTTGTCGACTGTACGTAAACAAAGTGCTTGGTTTTCCTCCCTTCCTGTTGACGAATAGTTCTGATATTTGGTACACATCTTTAGTTTGGGCAATAATACAATTTAATTAAATAAAACAGTTTGATTGATTTGCTTTTAGGTACCTTAGTTTTAATATAGTTATTTATACTATCATGGTCACCGAAATTACTATTAGAGACTAGCTTTTGCCCGCGGCTCCGCCCGCGTGGATGTCGGTTATCGCGACCAAACATAGCCTATGTCCTTTCTCATGGTCTAATCTACCCCTATACCAAATTTCATCAAAATCGGTGCAGTGGTTTAGACGTGAAAGCGTAACATACAGACAGACAGACAGACAGAAAGACAGACGGACAGACAGAGTTACTTTCGCATTTATAATATTAGTATGGATAATACATGGCAGATATCCCGATATCTCTAATAGTAACCACAGAGAGATCCAGTTCCCAGCATTCCATGGATTCACCGTGCGGTCGTAGGGTCCATGGAGTACTACAGAGTGGAACACTGTGATGGCGGCTGGGACTTGTCTTGACTGGCGACCCAGATGTAGGTTTAGGGTGGCCACCTTGTGATGCATCAGCGCTCACCTCCACCGTCAGTCGTGTTCCCCCCTCTACTTATAATTTTGAACATTAAGATCATTTTGAGACTTCGTAGTCAATATATTTTTGCCGCTGCACTGTAAATTTCCAATTATTTTAGACTTGCCTTTGGTTTCCGACAGTGTATTTTTATTTAAAGGCTGTTTGCTCAAATATTTGTTATTGTATCATCATCAATTGTCGTATGGATTACTGCTTATGTGTTATTTCTGTTGCCCTGATACTAGTGGTTATGCATTATGCATTGCATTATATACTTGTGTTCTTTGATATGTTTCAAAATCAAGTTAATTGTTATCGCGTATTGAATTTGCTATTCGTGCTTTTGCATGCGGATAAAGTTCGTTGTATGCGGTCGGTTGTACATGACATCATCATCATCCACATAGAGACGTTAGTCCTGATTGCATCCGGCTCTTCCTCCTCCACTTCACACGATCTTGGGCGTCCAAGGTAGTGAGACCGTTTTCACGCATGTCACCTTCCACGACGCCAAGCCAGCACTTCTTGGGCCTACCCCTTCTACCTGGACCCGGTGGGGGCGCCATTGCCAGGCATTTGTTACCCATGTAGCTGGGCGGTTTCCGCAAGACGTGGCTGCGTTGTACTCTCTTGCATTGTACTCATGACATAATAATACATACTCGAAATACATCGGGAAAAGTCCCACTTGAGCGCTTCATTTTCCTCATTGTATTTCGAATTTAAAAGTTAGAATTATAAATGTTATAAAATAAAATCATTCAAATAATAATACATAGTATATAGCGACGTGTGGTACTGCCATAAAACAAATGTTAACTAGACATGATTGGTGAAAGGGATATATGCCATTATTAGACGCACAATTTCTTATTTTACTGCGAAAAGTAACTATAGAAACTATGGCCATTAAAATTTCTAAAGTTGTTTAATTAAGCATTTGGCTGTAACGTTCGAATAGGTTTTTATTTTATTACTCAATGGTTGATAGTAATAACAGGGTATTTTATTTTGCTAGTTTTAAACTTACTTTGAGGTTTAGATATTCTGATAAAATAAACTAAGGAATAAATAGCGGTGTAGTTGTAGCATGTGGAGTTCTTACTGTAATTTACTGGAAGAATAAGGAGTCGGCCTGGCAATCGAAAGGTCCCGGGTACGAATTCTGGCAATTACACTATCGACGCGCGACGCGAACATAACCTAACATAAGCAATTTTGCTCAGCTGGAGGGGTTAGAGGGAATATTAGTAATTTCGGGTGTAATATAAAAAAAAATGTAGGTAATGTAAATAATGATTCAAGAACATCATCAGCGTGTTAGTTTCGGCCCCATCCAAGACCTCACCAGAGAGTCTAGAGTTTGGTAAGTAAATAAGACTCAATGAATTTGAAATATAGAAACTTTGCTTTCAGTATGATCTGCCAAAACTAAAATTATATACATTTTCGAGAGGTTATTAAATCTTCACAGTCACGTATAGTTGATTGCGTTATCAATTAGTTTTTAAAATTTGAATGTTAAAAGTTTTGTCATTCTGTTTTTTATATACTTACCCACGTAAAGTTACTGAATCAGGCCCCTACACAGTGATGATCTGACAGGATAACAGAGTGCGTGGACCCACAAGATAGGATCTAATATATTAAAATGTTATTTGAATGTTAAGTGTCAATGGCACCCAGTCGATACCGGTTATTGATAAACCTCGTCAGTATTTAATAAGCTTTCATATTAATTTAAATTAGCAGAAAGTTGCGATTTTACGATGACGCAATGTAGAAATTCATTGTCAAGGTTGGTTATCAATTAAGCGTCAATCCCAGTTGTAATCAAAGCTTCCACTTGGAGTCCAAGATCTGCTATCCTACGTACTACTTCAAAATTTGGTTTATTTGACGTTTACTGAAGTGGAAATTGGCTGGCCATGTCTATACGTGTTAACAAGGGCCCTTAAAGCAAGCTGTTCTTAATGCGGATACAGGGATTCGCTAAATAGATGGTGAGACACGCCCCCCAGTCAGATAGCTGGACAACCAGAAAAAAGTTTCATAAAAAGCTGGGCAGGCGAAGGATGGGTTGCTTCCACTTTCGTAACAGGTTATTGAAAACCGGTTACGAATATGGAGATTTTCCTACTTTGATAACCAGCTGGTTTCGCAGCAAGAAGAGTTAAATTGTTTTTTTCATAATCAGCTACGAAATAACCTATCGGGTGCTATGGAAGATTCTACCTGTTTTGATTTTATGTACCTGACCTCAATAAGAATGCTAGTAGACATTAAGTAATTCATGGTATTGATTGGTATGTTACCAACGAATTGCCTGACATTACTTGACGTAAGTACCTACTATAAATCTAAAGCTATCAGTAGCGAATGGAGAAAATTTTCAAAAGGCGTGCCGATGGAAATCAGTCGGAGTGTAAATGTAAAAATCTCTACTACAGTTTCTGTTTGCAGAGCTGGAAGCTATTGGAAGCTGAAAATATGAAGGTTATTATAGGGAACATGGGTTTTCAGTTCTCTAACACACGATTTTAGTTATATTTTTTTTTAGTTATACTAGAATATTACATAGACTGTGCCCAACGAAAGACGAACAAATCAAATTTATCAAAAATTTTATATGGTAACATTTTTTCCTGTCAGTTGGTATTTTTATACGTACATACACGTCTTGAGACTTAATTTTTGTATTTATATACTATATATATATTGTGTAGTGTTAGCCTACATGGTATTTAGAGTATATATCATATATATATATATATGTTGGTCTATATGTTGTATATGTATAGTACCATGTAAGCTGATTTTATGTACACCTTAGAAAAAATAAAAAAATAATCATAATATCAACTACGTTATTTCGGTGTATAGTCAGTGTTGCAACCCCTTGATTTTTAAAATTTGGCACCGAATTTTTGCACCATCTTTCGCTGACCAGACTCTACAATTCATATTTCACGAGGTTGAAATTGTTGAACTTCTACACTCACCTCACGCCAAAACTTTCGTATTTAGAATATTAATAGGATTTAATTATCCCCTCGGCAGTGAGCTGTCATGGCGGCGCTTCTCATGTAACATCCGCTATAACACGACACACCTCTAAATACTTATAGGTATATTATTTTAAATATAAAATGGAGTTTTTCATAATAAATACTTTTCATACTAATTGGGTGACAGACGAACAGAAAGTGGTCAGCGTAGCCTATGGATCTCACCCGCACAGAACCCAATACCTCACATTCAGTAATTGCTGTCACTACCACTGTCGCTGTGGCCCACCGACGACGTATACCATTTATTATATTTGTATACCTAAAATAAATACAAGTTCTATTTATTTAAATGACTTATTTATTTAAATTAATTATATATTTATACAAATTAATAGACTTTTTTTCTGCCAATTAAGTATATTCAAATAAGTTTACTTAATATAAATTTAAATTGCATTAAATTTATCAAAGTTCACTCGATTCACACATTATTTGTAACTTTCTTCACCTCTCCAAATTAGCTAATGTATTGTAATTTAATTCGTATTTTAGTGTATTTGGTTCGACCCAAAAAGTTCATAAGACTCACAATCATTTGAACTCTAAGCCAGTTGCATACGAAGTCTTACCGTCTGACCCCCTCACGCTTAGAAAGACTACACTGGAGTCAATAGTCAATCAGTGGCTGTACCAAATTGCAGGTGAGTTTAGCTAGAGCCCTTCTTTAAAAATAGAGCTCTGATGGGAAGATCTTGATAGGAAGGGCCTATGCACCGTGTGAATTTATCACGTAATACAAGCGAAAAGCAATCGAATTAGAACCTTTATTAAGTCCATTATACAAAAATCAAATCACATACAAAGTGTACAACAGAGCTCATTTTGTTTATATTTTTCTTAGCGTGATAGTGAATAAATTAATCAAAGTTGAACACTTCAGTAATTAATGTTGTACATCAGATGTCTACTTATCCATCACAATGGTACTCATTGAGAGACTGAGACTACGAATGTTTTTAATTTTATTATTGTTGGTTAATTAATGTTGTTTTCGCGTAAACGTCCGACAATATCATTAGTTTGATTAAAAGTAATCTTCTCTATTTTATGACAAAGTGATTACGATGAAACCCCACTTCGCGGGGCTCCTGTCTTCACACGTTGTTGCGGGAAACGTAACGTGCCTTATCCATCTGGATCAGGGCGTGCGGTGTCCACGAGCTCCATGCATAAGTATAAATATTTGAACAGAGCGAGAATATTATCGACAACCTCTGGTAGCAGATACTATCACTGATCGGAGCAGCGGCCACCACAGAGACCATCTAATTGCAAAAAGCGATACAATTTTTTTTGAATATCTACATGTTATTTTACTCATAATATTAAAACTTTGCAGTGGCTAAAATATATTATTAATTAACCCAATCCCTAAATATGTATGAGTTTGGTAAGTAAACTTGTCAATTTTCTAAACCCGTCGAAAAGTTAACCTGTTGGGTTACCCGAATTCTATGTCACCCACTTACCAGCCTGTGGGCGGTGGCAGGTGCGCACGCGCAAACTAGCGGCACACACGACGCCGCTCACACGCATCAATCGCGATCATCGCTGCACATGCCAAAAGTGCTAACATACTTTAACTTCTGTATTGCTACTTACGTACGTTCAAAGTATTCAGTTTGTTGCAAGTCGAAATTGTTTCGAAGTGTTCCGAGATTTTCTTATCGATTTTCCGGGATTTTCTTATCGATATACCGAGTGTAAAGTGATCGAGTGTGGTGATTTAGTGTTGTATTATTGTTTTTTTTTGTGGACACAATTATATTTATAAAAAGAAATTAGCATATTGGATATATATGTGTAAGTATTTCTTTATTTATTTTAGAAGAATTTATTATTTATCTTAGGAGCGTAGCTTAGTGGATAAGGAGTCGGCCTAACGATCGAAGTGTTTCGGGTTCGAGTTCTGACCATTACACTGCTAACCTGAACTCACTCCTAACACAAGCAATTTAGATTCAAGGTGTAATCTACCATTATATTAAATTTCATTAAAATCGGTTCAGCGACACGAGCGTAGCAGACAGACAGACATAGTTATTTTTCTTTCTTTTGTTACTTTCGCATCTATAATATTACTAGCTTTTGCCCTCGGCTCCGCCCGCGTGGATGTTGGTTATCGCGACCAAACATAGCCTATGTCCTTTCTCAAGGTCTAACCTATCCCTATATAAAATTTCATCAAAATGGATTCAGTGGTTAAGGCGTGAAAGCGTAACATACAGACAGACAGACAGACAGAGTTACTTTCGCATTTATCATATTAGTATGGATTAGTAAATTAGTCATTAGTAATTTTGGCTACTTTTAATTTAAAAAAATAGTTTTATTGTATTACTTTGTACCGTCGGTAAATAATATATTATTTATACATATTTTATCATAATAACTACTCAGTATGACTGGTAACTAGTGTAATAATACCTAAAACGTTTAATTCGTGAATAGCTGTTATGACAACACGGTTGAGGAATTAAAATTAATTAGCTACATACTAAACAAAAACGTAAAGAAGAAATATGACCCTTGTACATTAAATTTATACTCATACATATTTTATGTGTGATACAATCGATATTTTTATATCGAATTTTCTTACATAAGGAAAAATGAATTACTCAGGTGGGTCTTGAACTCACGAGCTTTCCCTTACAGACGGAAGGCTGCGGATATAAAGAGAAGGGAAATTTGAATTGACTCAGGTGTGGCTCAGTAGTCAGTTATATATACTTTTGGTAATCTCATCTCCGGCAACCAAGGACCCAAGACGGCGTGCGTTTTAGTCGGTTCGAGTCCGACATAACCACCTCCACCGGCTCCATGGGGGTGGTATCCGTGGGGATTTATCGCACGATATAAAAAAAAAAAGAAAAAAATAGCTCAGTTAGAAGAGCATTCACCCTGTAAGGGAAAGCCCCACCTGAGTAATTTATTTTTCCTGATGTAATCAAATTGTAAAGTCAGCATAAAAATGCTATAACAATTTCATTCAAATCGATATTTGTGTATGGGGTACCATCAAAATAAGTATTCGGGGTTCAAACCAATTCTACCTTCTAGCCGGTACTGTAAGATAAGATAATATAAGATAAGAAAAATCTTTATTGTACACTTATAAATTTTAGTACATGTACGGACAACATAATGAGAAATGTACAAATGGCGGCCTTATCGCTACAAGCGATCTCTTACAGGCAACCTTTTGATGGACATTTTTTAATCTCAAAACAATAATAACGTTTGGGTAGTTTTTTTTTTACATAGGACACGTCAATTTGACTTCACCTCGCCTGATGTTAAGCTAAAGGCAAAGTCTCGGAAAGAGGGTCATCATCGGAAACATGTACCATGTTAACAGTGGTGGCACTCAGCTTGACGGCCTCGTTAGATGCCTTTTCACGCCCCGCTTAAAGGACCCGGGACTATAGGAAGAAGGAAACACGTGAGCTGGCAGGGAGTTCCAGGTCTTAATGGTGCGGCATAGGAATGAGTCGCTGAAACGCTTGGTTCTTGCTGGTATACTCTGCACCGTATATGGATGGCATCTTAGCCCTGCACGTGTCGTCCTGTGTAGGAAAGGAGAGGGTGGGACTAATTGGAAGAGCTCGTCAGAACATTCACCATGGTAGAGACGTTAGAAAAAAAAAGTTATTAATGTAGTCATAAACCTAAACTACATACACACATATATACATATATATATATCCCTACATAAAAAAATAAATATACTATTTACATACATAAAGCTTATGTAAACTTTCGATGTAATCCCTACTGTACACCTATTGATAGACGGTCAAGACTGGCGTAGGTTTCCGGGGTTATAAAAGCGTACAGCAGTCGCTCCCATCAAAACCATCATAAACCAATCTTAGCAACTCTATTAGTTTTTGAGTTATACTAAAGATATTTTCTGTGTTCGTACCCCATGGTAAAACTTAGTTTTATCATTATTACTAGCTTTTGCCCGCGGCTCCGCCTACGTGGATGTCGGTTATCGCGACCAAACATAGCCCATTTCATCAAAATCGGTTCAGTGCTTTAGGCGTGAAAGCGTAACATACAGACAGACAGACAGACAGAGTTACTGTGTAATCCTAAGGCAGAACTCATTTTATAATAGGGGTGATGGGTGAGCAGATATTTCAATAATATAAGTCGTGAATTAGACTTACATAACATAACATATAACATAAACTCACGCCTGTATTCCCCGAAGGGGTAGGCAGAGGTGCTAGCACCCACATTTCACCAGTTTATGTTTAGGTCCCAATGTAATAGGTGGCGAGCCTATTGCCATTAACCGGGCACTTATAAACCTGCGATAAATACACACATAACTTCGAAATGCATCGAAAAGTCATTGGTGTGTGCCATGGTAAACCTGGGATCGAACCCGAGACCTCGTCTCAGCAGTCCATTACCCATACCACTAGGCTACCGCAGATTTTTCAATACCTTAGATCTTTTCAATACCAACGTTTGCCGTTTAAAGCATGTACTAGCTAAGAGGTTATTAGTCGAAAGTTAATTGTTTGCAATGGTTTTAATAGGACGATAGATATAAGTTTCATTTCTGTACCTACTGTGCTGTAATAATGATATCATCACCGAAACGTCATTTAAGTTAGAAAATAATCTAACCGTTATGTCCTTAACCTAATGGCATTATAATAATAACACGACTACTACATTTTAAAGGTAAATATTGATTTTCTTGTTCAAGTGTTCAGACGAGTATTCTCACGGCTAGCCACAATTACCAAACCCTAGCGATGACACATTGAACAAACTTCGACCTCCAATAAAAATCCGGATTGTCCACACAAGCGATTATGGAAATTCAAATCAGTTGTTTTATATTAATAATATTTTTATTATTAATAGTTATTATCATTATTTATGGAAAAGAACAGATTATATATAATCAATCGAAACCAGTGGGCTTCCAGTACCACTATCTGCTTCGTATGTTTTGTTTTTGTGTCTTTACCTTTTTATTCTTGACCTGATCTTTCTCTAGAATATCCTCAACCTAATTGACGTAGGTATCCCAAATCTATTTCTTCTATCTTCTTTCACCCACTCCCTGTACGTGTTCCAATACCTAATCCATACATTTCTTTCTCTATTTTGGTCCATACACCTTCTGCCATTTCGTACGTCCCATTTTATTAATTATTATAACACAAAATATATACTACTAGCTTTGCTCGCGACTCCGCCCTCATGTATGTCGATTATCGCTACCAAACATAGCCTATATCCTTTCTCAAGGTCTAATCTACCCTAGGCGTAAAAGCGTAACAGACAGACAAACAGACAGACAGAGTTACTTTTGCATTTATAATATTAGTATGGATGCACAACACTAACTAACAAAGTTTTAAATCGATACGACAATTATTATTATTAGAATTATGAATCGAATTGAGCGGAATTAATATTTGCACTTTAATCACAAGTTATAAAATTATAAAAAAAGTCACGTATCGTGATTTGTGATCGTGATTACCGTCATTGATCAGCAATTTGATATTTTTTTCAATCACCTGTTTTGTGCATCTACGGAAATACTCAAACCACACATATATATTGAATTTTGTTCATAATTATATAAATTAAATCATTACCTAGTCACTCTATCATAGTCCACTGCTGAACAAATTAATTATCATATTAGATTGGAAGCCAAATCACATCTATATAGATAAAAATCAATTGCTGTTCGTTAGTCTCGGTAAAACTCGAGAACGGCTGAACGAATTTATCTTTTCTTGGTCTTGAAATGTTCATGGAGGTCAAGGGAAAGTTTAAAAGGTGAGAAAAATTGCCAGGAAAACCCTAAAACAGACCTTTTCTTTTTCCCATATAAACGTTTCTAAGGCAAAACGAAGTTTGCCGGGTCAGCTAGTAAATACATAATTATCTGATTCTTGGGAAGCCAGATACAACTGCTTGCCTTGCCTTACTTCTATCCTTACACGCTTCGTGAGATTCCTCTAATGTCTTAATATTTACATACACTCATTCAATACAAAAACATACATACATACATTTACGCCTGCAAATTCCGGTTGGAGAGGGCAGAGGTGTATTAATGCCTACATTTCGCAGATTATAAGTTTCAGTCCCATGTAATGCAAGCCTATTGCCATCAGGCTGGCATCGATGGGGAACACCACTAACACCTGGAACACAGTCCCGGGTCCTTTAAGCGGGGCGTGAAAAGGCATCTAATGAGGCCGTAAAGCTGAGTGCCACTACTGTTAACATGGTACATGTTTACGATGGTGACCCTCTTTCCGAGACTTTGCCTTTAGCTTAACATCAGGTGAGGTGAAGTCAAATTGACGTGTCTGGTGTAAAATAAAAGCCTATCAGTCGCCTTCTACGGCAATAATAAAGATGTATAAATAAAACTAAAATAATCTAGTCTATCGGTATCCATAAGTCATACACACATTATGATTTTATGACATTCATGTCACGTAACATACTGCATATAGGAAGACATTACAGTTCCATTGAACCAATCGACTTATATAAAGGCAGGCATGTATTTTCATGAGCTGCTAGCACCGATTGATTCTTTTAATTGACTTCATAAAATGGTGTTGTTAATACACTTTTTCGTCCTATTTTATAATTTATGTTTAAAAAAAATTAGCAGTTCAATTCAATAACTTCTATATCATTGGAAGTTATTAAATTTAACGGCCAATTCTATTTTCATGGGCTATAATGCTGGCACTGCGAGGCGTCACGTGCTCCCACGATACTTCTCGCAATCTTTTCTGGTAAACTCTTGCCGCCGTCGGGGATTGACCCTAAGTCACCTTCCACGACAACGAAGGGATACGTTGTGGAGCTATCTTCTATAACATAAACTCACGCCTGTATTCCCCGAAAGGGTAGGCAGAGGTGCTAGCACCCACATTTCGCCAGTTTATGTTTAGGTCCCAATGTAATAGGTGGCGAGCCTATTGCCATTAACCGGGCACTTAAAAACCTGCGATAAATACACACATAACTTCGAAAAACATCGAAAAGTCATTGGTGTGTGCTATGGTAAACCTGGGATCGAACCCGAGACCTCGTCTCAGCAGTCCATTACCCATACCACTAGGCTACCGCAGACATCTCTATACTATTATATAATTGTAAATTGGAAATATTTCTTCGTGATGGACGCATTTGATGAGGTTTTTTTATCAGAAAGGTCTTGATCAGACTTAAAATCTTACGTTTGTTTGATTACAATCGGTTGAGTAGAACCGTAAATCGTATAGGTTCCTGTGGGTCGTGGTCCATGTACTCAATGAAGTAGCGGAAGGGATGGACCTTTTTATCTGTTCTCTGAGTGAGTTCACAAGAAGGACACTTTAAGTAATATGTTATCTTTAATTATTAATTATTATTATTTCTTTATTAATATATCAATGTTTAAATATAATATGTTTAGTCCGCACTATTGTATTAGGTTAGCCTGTAAGGATAGTGATGTGGAGAAATAAATAAATAAATAAATAAAAAACTTAAGGCGGACGAACTAATCATCATCATAAAGACGTTGTGTCCCGACGACAACAGAGGCTGTCACCTCGGAGTTCGCCTTCTGGTTTTTCCATCTCCACTTCCAATGGGCATCTCTAGACAGTTTTAGCATTATAGTTTTTTTTTATTACAGTGAATTCGTCTTAGCCGCATTGAGCACTTTTTGGCTGAACAAAAATTATGGAACTCGCGTCATCATCACCGATCGCTTGGTACTTAGATTTCACTTCTATCGCAGTCCCCAAAGACTGTTTTTTTTTTATATTTGGCCTTAATTATATTCGTGGTAGCGTCTTCACAGTTAGGTAATGAGTATTCGATCAGTAAATCAAGTATTAGATAACTAATTTTCATGCGCAATTAGCATTCGATTATCTAATTTTGAACGTAATGTATGACGTTTATAAACTGTTGTGAATATCACTTTCTGTTATGGACATGCTAAAGTGTTGGGCATATAACGTCTCTTTCTTAACATAATATTATTTTTCTTTCTTAAATAATATTGTTTTCCTGATCATACATAAATGTCAGATATAACTCGATACACCCAGATAAATGAAAATATATACTCATGCATACGAGTATTTGTACTGGACGGGAATCGAACCCTTCACCTCTCATTTACCTGTCGAAGGTTCTACTAGCGGCTACACCACACTACGCACGGGCTACACCACAGAGGTCATCAATATAATATTTACATAATCTTATCCCATTTTGAAACCTCGGTCGAATGCCTGATCGATGCGCGGGTTGTGAAGGTGATCAGATCAGACTGAACTGACAAGACTTAATTTGTACTTCCCTTTGTACTCAATAATTCTATTGTTCAAACCTCTGACTTATATGAAAGATGGACAAAACAGACAAAAAATAGAATGAAATGCGGATTTTAAGTGTTTGCATGTTACAAGAACTAAAAAGTATCCTTCAGTTTTTATTTCATGAAGAAACAGTGTTTTGTTTGGTTATTTCAATAAAACATTTCATAAGAAATTATTTAAATATACCTTTTTAGTGCATTATGCACCAGTATGATAGCATCTGGTTTCCTGGTCACTATTGAAGACGTAACTACACTATTTCGCGATCATATTATAAATATGAATATGGATGCAATCATTTTACATGATCAGCTCTTGATGAAGATTTCTCTTTACAAGGGCCTTGCAACAAGATTTATATGTGTGGGAAGTGATAAGTATCCAAATTTTATATTATTATATACCTCCATACACTCATACCGTTGTATTTTTTTGCCGTATTGGGTTATCTTCCCGTGATAGTCGTAGAAGGCGACCAAGGGATAGAGTTGTTCTCCATCTGACTGTAATTATAAAGCCCGTGAAAGAAAGGTATAGTTGCTGAAATCATTTTTTTTTAAATCTAGGACACGTCAATTTGACTTCACCTCGTTTATCTCTGGTATATCTGGATGTTAATAGATCTTTACCTACTCCTTCAGGGATATAGTGGCGTGAATTTATGTATACCAGACTTACCAGTGTATTAATTATTGGTGTATATCACCTAAAATTTGTGTAGTTCAGATGGTTAATGTTTCACGAAAAATATAGAAGATTTTCCGCTTCGTAGTAAACTGAAAAACCGACCGTAACTGAATCGGAGAAAGACTCAGCGAATTATGATAAATAGACCATGGTTTATAGAAAAGCCATACACACATTATTTTCGTTAATAAGGTTGAACGCTTTTTTTTTTTTTATCGTGCGATAAATCCCCACGGATACCACTCCCACGGAGCCGGTGGCGGTGGTTATGTCGGACTCGAACCGACAAAAACGCACGCCGTCTTGGGTCCTTGGTTGCCGGAGGTGAGATTGCCAAAAGCATATCTCTCGCACCCCGGCAGACCCAGGACCATCTCTTTCGAGATGGCCCCCTTCGGGTTGTGGGGACCACAGGGTCCCCATCTAGCCCCGGTTACGGGGAAGCGCACTTGGCGCCGCCGCCGCGGCCTGCTTCTGTTAGGGTGACAGGCGGCTCCACCGGTCACCCCCAGGCCAGCGCTCATGGAGGACGGAGGTCGTTCTGCGACCTGCGACGTCCGGTTCGCCTTCGCTCTGCGTGGGCTTCCCGGGCCCGAAGTCTAGTCCGGACCCGACCGGCCGCCTCCTTCTCGAGCATTACTTGCTCGCAGAAGGAGGCGGCCGCACCTCAAGCGTTCGCGCATCGTACCATCGCTGTGAGCAATGTGGCGAGTGTGAGGACTCCCACCCCCAGAGCCGCCACTAGGACCCGCCTCGGCGTGTCCCACGCCGGGCACTCGGTCAGCGTGTGCAGCTCTGTGTCCTCGCTCGCATCACAGTGATGGCACTCGGACGTTGGCTCCTTCCGGATCCGACACAGGTAACTCCCGAAACACCCGTGTCCGGTAATCACCTGCGTCAGCCGGTACGAGAGGCTACCGTGTGGCCTCTCTAGCCACTCCTCCATGATGGGTCTTACCGCCGCTATTACGGCGTGCCCTAAGGTTGAAGCCTAATATCCACTAGGCAGCATTGTCAGCAGCAGCATATGCAGTGCAACTTTGCTGTTGCACAACAATGCGGTACAATGTTGTCTGTCCACACATGATCAATCGTCGAATAAGCAACAAGGTGCGCATCTTGTTGCGCGTCAGCTGGCAACATCGCACGTATAGTCAGCGTCAGAAATATCTTGACAACAAAGTTTCAAAATAATTAGAATGATTTTTTTATAGCTTTTATTATTTAGTCAAGTCCCACTTTAGCATTTCATTTTCCCGATGTTTTTCGAATCTCAAATTGATCTTGAAACCAAGTTATTAAAAGTAAGTGAAACACTGTTTTATTGATTTAAATTGTATTATTTTCCGAACTAAAGGTGTTTTTCCAAATATCACAACAATCCGTCAGGGAGGAAAACCAAGGCCATTAAGACCATTTTGAGTACTTTGTTCATCAACATCTTTCTGATGCAGTACAGTTGAGGAATATAATGCTGCACATCAAATATCGCCTAGTGGATGAGAAGCTTGAAGTATCCAAGAGATTTTTAAGTCTTGAGTTACAGATAGTCGTTAATAAATATTACAAGTGCGGTTTTAGAAGGCAGTATAGCTTTCATTAATATGATCGCGTTCATTACGTGTAATGTTAAAAAAAGTTTCATTTTCATCGATATTGCGGTACATTATGTAGTTTTATGGAGTACTACCATTATGCTGCTCTAGAAAGTGTTCGTGAATGATTTACATTACAAAATAAACGAGTGATATGAGTTTTGCTTCTTTTAAACGATATAACATCGTTGATTATGTAATGTCAGTTATGTTTACAAAATTGGGGCGATCGTTATAAATGATCTTCTGTTAAAATGAGTTAGATTATATTATCATACTTTGTTCCACAAACGCCAAAAAGTCAATGTACTTTTCCTTGTTCACACTCATTACATATTGCATTATTATCCTGTTGCACTTGTGCTTAGGTTGAGGCAGACGAATTAGTCTCATTTTGAATGGATACTGTACCATGTCAGGTTTCGTAAGACATTTTAAAGAATCCCTTTCCTGCCAAATGTGTTAAAAGTAAGGGTCGTCAGGCTCACGATGAGACTGGGATCGAGGAATCGAGTGTTCCTTTAGAAAATTGTTAAAATGTATCTCAAAAATGAGCACAACATCAGGGTATCCAGTCTATTACCACGGTTATTGGATAACCAAGTCAACGTATAGCTTAGTTCCAGGTGTAAGCCTACGTATATCATGATCATGGAACGCGCGTGGTTAGAAGTTTATTTGTAAACTTGCTACATAGATATTGATTGTCAATTTGACAATAAATGTCTATAAACAACAGTTGTATGTAGTGATGAATCAGAACATGACACGGAGCGAACCTTGGAATGTGGTGGATGCGCGATACAGAATCAGATGCGTCGTTGCGCAAACAATCGAAAGTGACCGCTATGAGTTGTTTACACGCAAGTACAGACAGCACGCACAGCTTTACATAAATGTTACTTTTTCATGAGTTTATCCATAAATGTAAAAGAAAAATAACAATAAAATCGATCTTAGTGGGGCGTGAAAAAGCAAGTAATGCGACTCTCAAACTGAGTGCCACCATTGTTAACATAGTACATTTGTATTGGTGACCCTTTTTCCTGAGACTTTGCCTTCAGCTTACCTTCAGATGAGTCTAAGCCAATTTGATGTACCCTATTAAAAAAAAAACAAATTACGTGTCAATCGATTCTATCAATCAATTAGCCTATTACAGTCCACAGCTGGACGTAGGAGTCTCCCAATATGCGCGGAAGGTGAAGAATCGCGAGCAATAGCACACATTGAGAGAGGCCTAAATATATGCCTCTCCCAATGGTTGCTAATTTTGTTCCCGATTTCGGTTGATATACAGTTTAGTTACTTATTGCAGGTCCTGATTTCGCCTGCTGTACATTTCAGTTGTATATTTCGGCTCCCAATTTTAGGTGCTACACAATTTGGTTGCCAATTTTTCGCCCGATTTTGGCTATTACAATTTTGGCTGCCAGTTTCAGCATCATGGCAGATAAACATATTTAGATACCTTATATACCGACCTAGTTATTCATAGATATCTCAGATCCTTGCGATCGTTAAAATTGGTTTTCTTCGAGGAGTTTTCAAACATCTACCGTCCTACCACCCAGTGTCAGTGTTGCCTCAAATATAGGAATTACTCAAGCTTGTTTTTAATCTAAGTTTTATTTCGATCAGAAAAAGCAGATGACTATCAAATGATTTAAATTTTTAGCCAAGCTATCAAATTTAACCTTGTAAAATACTCTTCTAAATGCGACGTACGAAACCTTTTAAAGGGCATTTCGCATAAAAATTACGCAAATCGGCTCAGGGATCTTGGTGAAATCGATGTATCTACCGACATGCCAACTGGTGACTCGGCGGCATCACGGGCGGCATAATGACATAATTGCATGAAATTTTAAATAGGTACATTGAGGTTATCTATTTATCTATATGTTTCGATTGGAGATTGTCAGAATAATTATTGTTTCAGTAATCAGTAGCTTTCTAACGAAAGAGTAGTATATTTTACACAGGCAGGGCTACAGGGCCAACTTACCTCGACTCTAAATAATACAGCTAGGCAGGTAATGAAAACCTAGGTTTATTTTACCATAAACAGTTATGATGTAAAGAGTTTTGAGAAATTGGTATATAATATGGTATATATAGGTAAAGAATACAGTTGGATTCGTATTGTTCGATAACATAGTAAATCAAAATTTCGCGGCGTCCGATAGACAAGTGGCAGGTCGCTGGCCTGCGTATCATGAAATAAAATGACAAATGTATAATATTTGACGTATATGACAGTTCTACACTCGCCATCTGGACAGCTGGCGGCCCACAACTGCGCGTTTCTCGAGAAACTTTCTGCTTTGCACAACTAAACTGTGGAATGAACTGACTCCAGCGGTATTTCCGAACCAATACGACCTTCAAACCTTTAAGAATAGAGCGTACTCTCTTTTAAAAGGAAGGCAACGCACTTGACTCCTCTGGTGTTGTGGTTGTCCATGGGCGGCGTTGATCGCTTACCATCAGGCGATCAGTCTGCTCGTTTGCCTCTTTATTCCATAAAAAAAAATATGACAGTTGTTAACGAATGTCAAATATATTAAATCTCACACATTCGTCATTCTATTCTACATTATACATTAATTTGATTGGGGGGGGCTGATCCAGCCAATTGCATTTGTATTGCTAACTGATTGAGTTTAATATGATTACGACTGCTGTGCTTATGGTCCATAGTTCAAGGCCGTTTTTCAACTCATTCACATAATATTTCCGAAGGTAAATAATTCTTAATTTTACGAGGTGCTATAGCTGTTTAGAAAGCTAGCAACATAGATATGTCCACCAGAGAAATGTACGACATTTCAACCAAGCATTTTAATGTGTTTATTCAATTCTATTGAGAAAAGTTTTGTGTTTGATTAGAAGATTGCTGTTTACTTAGACAAGGTGCTAATATTTGGCAAAGGTAGCTGACGTATTTTAGCTAACATATATGAAGGTGCTTTGTCACGCTTCGCTTAAAGGACTCGGGACTGTAGGAAAACTGTGCTAAAGACTTACAAGACTTTATGTTACAGTAAAGAAAAAAGAAACCAAAACTGTTTTTTGGTAGAATTATTTGGTAGAAAATTTTGGTAGCATTTGGTAGAATGCGGGTGACACCTAAACCCTACACACACTGTCCAATATAGAAAGGGAGAGGGTGGAGGTGGATTTATAGTAATATTCACCATGGTAGAGATGGTAAAAGACGGAAGAAATAAACAAAAATATTGTCAGACCCAAATATTATGTCTTCTAAAACTATTACTTCATATTTCGCGTGTGTAGTAGCTATTATTTTATCTATGGCAGTACACATTTTATATTTGTGCTATATAAAGAGGACACACGCAATGAATATGCAATCTGTACAAGACGTTAGTAACGAAATCGTACGCAGATCGCTGCGATTTATTTGCCATATGCACATATTACCTTATTACCCTGAAGGCGAAGTGATGAAAGCGTAAATTTGCTTTAGGTCGTAAAGGTGCTTGACATATAACTTGACTATTGTGCTCTGACTGTCTCACCTAAAAAAATATCGAATAAACTAGATTTCACACGTGAAAATCCGTTTAAGTGACTGCGTTTTCGCGGTAACTTCAATGTAATAATTGACATGATATTATGGACAGTCGAAAATACAACTAACACTGTGAACTCATTCTAACACCAACTATTCGATGGAGTTATAGCAAATAATAATAAATATAATAATATACTAAAAAATAATATAGTAAATAAAAAAAAGTAAATAATAATAGTAAAAAATAAAAATAAATTTGAGATTATTTACACTTCGAACTGTTTAATTAGGTACCGCCTGCCATACAGTAGACCACGTACTTGTTTACTACTATGGTAGCATAATTAATTATACCTTAGTTTATACTCCACGTTAAAAATTATGCTTGACAAACCGTAACGTAAGTACGCACGTTTGTATAAGCCAATTACTACATTTACGTTCTTAGGTTGCTTTAGTTCTACGTCAGTTCTATGTTGTATCTATAGTAATTGAAATCCGTCTTTTACTCAAGTTATGAATGCGTTTGAAACTGATTGTCAAGTAGAATAATGCGCATGATTACAAAGGGCTACGAATCGTTACGCAAACATCCTTTTACAAATCAACCTTCAGAGCTATGCAATAGACTGCCCATTTTACAAAGAACTGTCTAAAAGGGCATAACGTCTGCCAAGATAGGTCTTCACTTGTTGGACTTTTAATTAAATTCCTGTCATGGATTAAGGATATGACGGTGTCCGCTGAATGTTAAAAGCGACACACATTAACGACCTTTAGGGCATTCTTACGTGTAAATATTTGATGCTCCCTAGGAATAAGTTGCTTGACTATTCAAGCAAATTGCCCTATGGCTCACGCTTATTTCCCTCCGGGGTAGGCAGTGAATAGTTCGCCATTTCACTCTATCCTTACATACTTCACGACCTTTCTCTACTGTCATTAATCCTTTCATACAATTTTATATATTTTACAATACAATTTTATATAATTTTATTTTCATACAAAGTTTCCAATACTTCAGCCTGTTCTTTTTTCAAAATTTTACTATTTTGGTCAATGTGTGTACTACGAGGTCGACCCGGCTAGTCTGCCCATTCACCTCTGCCTTATATTATATAAAAATTAAATAAAAAATTAAAAACCCCCGTCACAAAAACACCTCCAAAGTAGAAAATAAATTGTGTTTTTAATTTAATTATTATTTTATATTTTTTAAATTGATCTCTTAGTCAAGCTCTTTCATTTGATACCCATACCACACGTCGGAAGCTCTCCACAAAATGTATGAAAAATTCGAATTGTAATTACAACATTTATAGATCGTGCACATGCACGGTAGTGTTGATGTGTGAGAGACTTCAAAATGTTAGGGTTGGCATTATTTGAAATTGTAACCAATATTTGAGCGAGCTAGTATGATTTTTCTCGCTCTATCCCTTAATGTCATGACTTGCGTCACATCCGACAACGGGGCCAATCCTGTTGTTACAAAAGTATTCCATCCTTGTCTTCAATTCGGAAAAAAATTGATGGCGATACATTTTAGTCCCCTCAAACCACAGAATCAGCACCAATAACAAAACACTACTACAACGATATCTTTATAGAGTAGTTAAAACCGATTGTGTCTATGAAAGACTAACTATTGCTCGCGACTTCAGCTGCATAAAATTATGATCGGACTGACTTCTGATCTTGTGACCCACAATCCTATTTCTGGGATAACACATAGCCTATGCTATGTTATATCAGGGGCACTATTCACTATACACTAAAAAATATATTATGTCATAATTCGATGGCAGAAAACGTAATTGCTGTTAGTAGCCAAAATGGCGAATGTGGGTTTAAAATACCATGAGAATCAGAAAAAATATACTGCGTCAAATGATGTGGGTCTCATTTCGATATGTTAAAAAAAATACTTACGTCGTGACAGTTAAGACTACTACCTCTGTTCATTTGCTGTAAGCATGCAAAAAACTCGTCTTGGACTTCTTTTTCTACCTCTTTTACTTATAGTAAATGCTATAAGTAAAAGAGGTAGAAAAAGAAGTCTAAGACGAGTTCAACAAACAATTCTGTTTCTTATTTTTAATACCGTAAAACTATCGATGTTAGCCCTCGCCATACACCTATCCACAGATTATGACATTTAACGTTCCGAAAATAAAAACTGATTTGCTATATGTGACCAATATCCTGTTAATAACAACTTTTGCTATTATTTGATAATTCGATTTGAAGGATAAGGATAATTCCATCTACCTGCGATTTATAGTTAATGAGTTATGTTTTTTTTAGATTTTTCAAAAGATTTTCGGCTCTTCTGAAAAGTTTGACATCTGGTATTTAAAACAATTACGTTTTCTGCTATAGAGTCATAATTCAAAAGTTTTAAATAAATTTAATTATTAAAAAATAAAAGCACAACTGCAATTGAAACAAGTTTGATAGCAGGCGGTAGTCATTTTTTTTTCATTCAGTTAATTATGGGGCTAATAGGTACCATTATTTTCAACCACAGTCAGGATTTTATTTTTTTTCATAATTTTATTTTCACATTTTATGTCCGTTCTTAGGTACATAAATGTTGTTTTTTATTATTGCATGGATGAAAATAACTTATGCGATGAATACCTTTAATTTGAAACATCAATAACTGAAATCCGTAAAATGGTTCTGAAGATAATTATGGTAATAAAGAATATTACAAACATACCTATATTCATGCATACACACAAGTTACGCGCAGAACCCTTCTTGACTGTGGGATAATGTGCTACATTCTAAAACCGTATTTTTATTTAATTATTTTTTTTATTGATACAAACGGTTTTAACTACTCTATACCTTGCAAAACTCACGTCTATGAAGTTTCGTATTTAATTTGGCACAAATGTATTACACATAATGTAGTACTTTATTGACGGGTAATGTAACCCTTCAATGCATACTCATTTACTGATGTGGAATTGCAGTAGGTATTTATTTGTAAATGTTAACGAAACGAAACTATAATATTATTATCATTTTTAAATGAATTTTTATTGTTTGCGCACTATTTGAATTTATTTTCTTCCAATGTGGGTTTAATGCTTAATGAAATTTAAAAAAAAATACCGAAAAAAATACCTACAGAAAGTAAAAAAAACGTCTTGTTGGTTAGCTGTGCACCTTTGATATAAGTACGTCGTAATATTTTGAGCCAAGCGTCACCGTGTCGGGGGACCTTTGACTCCTTGTTTCCACCATCCAATGTCAAATAAACGTATGTATGTTGCAACTTTTCAACGTTTTGTAAGTTCTGTTTTAATGGTAGGTATATACATAATAAATTAATTTTTGACGTTGACTTTGAATACAGTCTTAAAGCGGGCGAAGTCGCTGGCAGAAGCTATTCTTATATATTCAGAATATATTGATTGAGTATGACTAGATTGTGATACCTTATATATTAAAGTTCTCGTGTTGTCTTTTGATTTTGTTATTGTAGTTTTTGGTGTAAACGAAGGGTAATTGGTAATGCACTCCGACTTGATCATTTCTTAATTCAGTATTGTACGACTCACACTGC
Organism: Eilema sororculum; assembly: GCA_914829495.1. NCBI lineage: Eukaryota > Metazoa > Arthropoda > Insecta > Lepidoptera > Erebidae > Eilema > Eilema sororculum. The sequence goes on from OU618533.1 coordinate 7,862,912, forward strand.
AATCAGTTTTGTAGGTTTTTTAACGAATTTAATCCCGGTCGATACACGAGCCGGTACACGAGCTGCGGTTAATTATTTAAATAAAAATCATACATTTCAGGGTTAAATCAAACTGTGGGTTGTGCGATAGAGAGGAAGCTATACAAAATCGAAGTAAGCCGATCTTCTCGCTCTTCTACTCGACGTATCGTACTAGGCACCTTTGAAACGGGGTGCGGGTTGGGTAACCTCCACGTTGGTCTTTCCGTTTCTTCCCCCTTTGGACTGCGATCCTGGGGAGCGGAAGCGGAGGGGCTGGTGCATCCTGGACAACGGCTAACAGACTCCCACCTTAGGAGTTCTGTTGGCCGTTGACGAATAACCCAACGGCCGACCTCATTGCACGAGGAGGTCGTGGGATGGCGGGCCTGCAAGGCCCGCGGGAAGGGATCCGTAGGATTCCTTCCATTAAAACAGCCCTTTTGAGGGCTAGCTGACCCAGAGGGGGTCGTGGTATGGCGGGCCTGCAAGGCCCGCGGGAAGGGATCCGTAGGATTCCTTCCGTTCAAACAGCCCTTTTGAGGGCTAGCTGACCCAGAGGGGGTCGTGGTATGGCGGGCCTGCAAAGCCCGCGGGAAGGGATCCGTAGGATTCCTTCCATTCAAACAGCCCTTTTGAGGGCTAGCCGACCCAGACGGGGTCGTGGTGTGGCGGGGCTTCAAGGCCCGCGGAGAGAGATCCGGTTCCCGCTAGTCGCTCCCAGTATCCCTCTGCTCTCAGAGGGGACAGGGGAGAGGCAAGGGTTCCGTGAGATCCAGGGACGGGTCGGTCCACTGCTCGCGCAGGGGCCGACAGGCACTCGTGCCACCGTCGGTGTTGGGAGAGTTGGCTGCTCCCCCGCGTCGCGTAACCTCCTAGATATCGACAACGATCTGAGTGCTAGCCACGCTCGGTACGCCGGTATCCTGGAGGCCGCGGGGCTTGCCTTAATTGGCCGGCCCGCGACAAGGAAAAGTCTCTAAAACCCGACAGCGAAGTCGTTTAAAACCTGTGGACACCAGGGGACCTCCACAGTATGTACCCCGCTTCTCGGAAAGAGCGTCACCCGGGAAGTGTAACCTTTCGTCTCATGCTCGTGGGAACATTTATGAACTCTATTATCCATAAAAACCCCCCCTTACCAAGCGAAATAGTCTGCGCGGAGGTCGCGCAGCGCCACGACGCGGAGGTCGCGTCACCAACTGCGGCGGTGTCGGAAAACTTCGACACCGCCACCGAGAAGAGCAGGGCGAATAGCCCGGTGGGTCTGCAGACCCGGAAATCTGCACGGAGGAGGAACGGCGATAGGATAGTTCCTCCTCCACGGAGGGCTGAGACTGACACGGCGGTCACAGTGACCGACTCGTCCTCCACTGACAGCAGCGGGAGCGAAAATTCCCCCCCTCCCAAGGCTGCGATGATCGGCAGGGGGAAAACGCGGGGTGGCAAGAGAGCTACCCCTCAAACGTCCTCCTCACGGGTACCGGCCCGCTCTGGCCGCCATGGAAAGGCGGCTGGAGGCAGCGCAGGCGGCGCAGGAGGCGCGGCAGGCGGCGCACGAGGAGCGGACAATTCGGGCCGAGAGGTCCCGGCTCCACGGGATCATGGTGGCGGAGTGGGAGCGACGACTTGAGCAACGACGCGCAGGGCATGCCGTCATAGAGGCGGTAAGGCCCATCATGGGGGAATGGCTCGAGAGGCCTCATGGCAGCCTCTCGTATCGACTGACGCAGATTATCACCGGGCACGGGTGCTTCGGGAGGTATCTGTGTCGGATCGAAAAGGAGCCAACGTCCGAGTGCCATCACTGCGACGCGAGCGAGGACACGGGGCTGCACACACTCACCGAGTGCCCGGCATGGGCCGGACCGAGGCGGGAGCTAGTGGCGGCCCTGGGAGTGAGAGTTCTCACCCTCGCCACCCTGCTCACAGCAATGGTCCGCTGCGCGGACGCGTGGGCGGCCGGCGTCTCCTTCAGCGAGCAGGTAATGGTCGTGAAGGAGACGGCGGAGCGGGAGAGGCGGCGCGAGCGAGAAAGACTCGCGGATCGCGCCGCCCGCGCGCGCAGGCAACTCGGGCGTCGGAGGGCACTGACTGACCTCCGTCCCCCATGAGCGCGGGCCTGGGGGTGACGGGTGGAGCCGTCTGCCACCCCAGCAGAAGCAGGCCACGGCGGCGGCGCGCTGAATAGTGCGCCTCCCCATTCCGGGGGCGAGTTGGGGACACCGTTGTCCCCCCTCCTGAGGAGGGCCAGACCGTAAGGGATGGCCCTGGGTCAGCCGGGGTGCGAGGGATATGTCTTTGACAACCTCACCTACGGCCTAGCACCAAGACCCACAGTCGGCGTGCGGTTTTAGTCGGTTCGAGTCCGACATAACCTCCCCTTCCGGCTCCGGCAGGGGGGGTATCCGTGGGGATTTCCGCACGAAAAAAAAAGGCACCTTTGAAACATCCCTTGTTTTATGTGCCTTTAATCGTACCTCTGATTCGAACGTGCGGGGTGAGGATATGAAATCTGCGCGGGGGTGATAGCTTCCGTTCTGTACGCTAGTATTATTATCTATTCTGTGCCCATACTGAGGAAGTTAGGAAGAAATATGTATACCGACATGTTGTGGCGGCGGCCATCTTGGATCGATTTTTTTTCAAACATAGCTAAGAATACTCCCGACTAATATACCTTTCAAACAAAAAAACTACATCCAAATCGGTTCATCCGTTAGGTGCTTCGATGCCACAGACAGACACACACACTCACACACACACACTCACACACACACACTCACACACACACAGACAGGTCAAACTTATAACCCCCTGTAGTTTTTGCGTCGGGGGTTAAAAATTTTGTTCGGTAATTTTACCATATTGTCCAGGTTCAGATTGTTGATTTAATCTCGGGTTTTCCAGCTTAGGAAATAACCCATAAATAATTAAAAACCCAATAATAATAGAACTCAATAAACTAAATCAAACATATTGAACTAATAAAAACTTTGCCTAACAACAATGTTTATAATTCAATCGCGGTCGTATAAAGTTATACTTCGGTAGGTACTGTTTGTCTCTCCATATTTGAGGTCATTGCCACTAGGTATGTGAGCCGTTTGATCAACAATATAAGGGCTTAGTCACACAAAACTTGATTTTATGATTTTGTGACACCTACACACACCGATTTTTTTATTTTATTGCTGATTTGGGATGTGTGGTTACCGGCAATCTTTATGATGCCTTTCATACAGTGCCTAATCAATGTATGCTATTTTATAGAATGCCTGCTGGCTGGCACCGGCGATGTGTGAAATAAATAGATATTGGTCTATATTTCCAGATGGTTTTTTGAAAATTCTAAAAAAAGAGAAAATAAATAACATTTAAATACCTATATTGGTGATTATTTTTTTTATATATCCACCATTTATTGAAATAAAAGGCTTCGTTAATTTAATTCACCTGAGCTTCTTGCGAATAATATCACGATATCATTATATTTGTTATTAAGTATTTACTTATAAACCACCACAGGTGCGCTTCGTCTGGGTGCGCTTTATGGAATACCTCCCATCCACCATTTATGTTTTTGATAACATGTCATGCGCACTCGGTATTGTATACTTGTATAGCATACCGGATTATGGACATTGCCGGTAACATATATCTACCTTATCATATATAAATTAGTGTTAAAGTTTTGAATTTTTTTACAAAAACAATCCAATTCCTTTATCCTTACAACAGATTTTTTCTAATGGTTGAATTGCATTGATACATTTGACAAAGTTAGCTTTTGTTTCCTATCTTTAAATACGAATGTGAAGCGGTGAAGCAATTTCTTGGAAGAATAGTAAAGTGCCAAAGTACCAGAGCGTCAGATATTTTAAATTCTGGTCGCATAGAAACACTTACGACAAAATATTTACATTTCAAATTCATGACTAAATGTCACTGCCAAACTTTATGCAATAAGTAGGTAAAACAAAGTATCTAATTATTTTGTAATGAGTATCTGTAAAATTATTATACATATGTATAATACAGTCTGCGGTAGTCTAGTGGTATGGATAATGGACTGCTGAGACGAGGTCTCGGGTTCGATCCCAGGTTTACCATGGCACACACCAATGACTTTTCGATGCTTTTCGAAGTTATGTGTGTATTTATCGCAGGTTTATAAGTGCCCGGTTAATGGCAATAGGCTCGCCACCTATTACATTGGGACCTAAACATAAACTGGCGAAATGTGGGTGTTAGCACCTCTGCCTACCCCTTCGGGGAATACAGGCGTGAGTTTATGTTCTGTTATGTTATGTATATACAAGGTGATTTTATAGTCGTTTCGGAAAAAACGAATTTGGGTACAGTTTGGATAGCAAAATCATCTGGAAGTATTAATTTGGTGAAAGAAAAAAAATTTTACAACCCCCATACATTTTTCCTTTCACCTGAACATTATTCCCATACATTATCAAAAAAATTTTTTTTTTTTGAAACTGTTTTTTCAAAACTGTGCCGAAATTCTTTTTTTTCCGAAACGACTATAAAATCACCTTGAATATGTACAAATAATTTAAAAACCTGTAAACCTAACTTTAATAACTTTTCTATAGGCAATTAGAAACAAATTACTTACTAGAATCCCCCTCTAACATCTCTAGCTAAGCTTAAAATTGCTTGCTTTGCCTTGAGTTCATACATTTTTTTTTTCGTGTGGAAATCCCCTCGGATACCCTCCCCTTCCGGAGCCGGAAGGGAGGTTATGTCGGACTCGAACCGACTAAAACCGCACGCCGACTGTGGGTCGTGGTGCTAGGCCGGAGGTGAGGTTGTCATCGACATATCCCTCGCACCCCGGCTGCTCAGGGCCATCCCTTACGGTCTGGCCCTCCTCAGAAGGGGGGACAACTGTGTCCCCAACTCGCCCCCGGAATGGGGAGGCGCGCTTTTCAGCGCGCCGCCGGCCTTGAGTTCATACCAACATGGCCAGGATTTGAGCCCTTACTCCTTATTACTCCTTAAGCTGTTGATGTACTAAGCCATGTCATTTGTGTCAGTCATCAAAGTCGGTCCCACCGTTTAAAAGCTACGCGAAACATAAACGGGCTGGACACGTTGAAAATCCGATACATTTTACTTTAACTAATCGTAAGACTCAGAAAAATAAGAACAGAAAATAAACGCCCCATAGCCATGCTGTCAGCAGTAGGCTGACTGCTGACACAATCATGTCTTTTGCCAAATAGCTCTAAAGAGTAGGGGACATTTTGCAATGAAGGAACATATCTATATAAATACTAGGCTATTTTCGTATCAAGTATTTAATACTATGTAGTATTACGTAACAGGAAGTATTTTGCTCATAATAGGAAATAATTAACATATACATTAACCTTTAACCTGCGATGGCTCTGTTCAATTAATGATTAAACGTCTTGAATTGACAAATGTATGCTCTAAGACCACACCTTTGTGGGAAGCTCTCACTTCTAAGTATTTCTAAGTACTTACTTCTAAGTAAGCGTTGATTGTAAAAGTTACTTCACTAACGAATGGATTATTTAAATGCTTTACTACATATTTTATTATTTAATCTATACTAATACTAGGTAACCTGGCAAACGTTGTTTTGCCGTACTAAATTTTTTAGGGGTGGCGGCCTACCCTTAACATTTTGGGGGATGAAAAATAGATGTTCAAGAGAATCAGTCAACTCGTTTCGGGGGAGTTTAACTACAAACACCGCGACACGAGAATTTTATATATTAGATTATTAAGCCGAAGACTTTGTTCGTTTGTTTTGTTGACCGCGCTAATCTCAGGAACTACTGGTTCGAATTTGTGAATAATCTTTTTGTGCTGAATAGACCGTTTCTCGAGGCAGGTTATAGGTGAAATATAATCACGCTACTACTCAAGGGAGCGGAGCAGTAACTATAAGTAGATGTCAACAAATTCGACAAATTCCCATACATTATTTGAAAATTAATGGTATAAAGGGGTGATGATGGAGTTTCGAAGTAAGCTACGGGCGAAGCCGGGGCAGGTCAGCTTGTAGTATTATAAAATGCATCATCACCAATATAAACTTTAAACATGATTTCCCTATAGGGGCACTTATGAGCAGTAAACATAGTATGTATGGAAATGTCAATTACCTACACCAGATTTTAAAGTCGGTTTCATAATAATAACAGCTATGTTTAAATCGTATAATAATAAAAACTCATACGCTTCCTAGCTGTCGATAAAGACGTTTTTGATGATGACCAGTCATTATCAATTATCAACTGAGTCTTCCGCATAATTATACATTATTAGGTATTTCGTAAGCTGATACGAATGATTGGTCACTTGACACAACATGATTAATTTAAAAAAATAGCATAGGATGGAAAATTTATTCTACGATACGGGTAATTTTAAACTCTCGCGTTCCATAATATACAATAATAATAACGGGAATTAACGCGATCATGGTATAGGTACATACCTTTGATTTGCCTGACGTTTCGACCAGGTTACACCGGTCGTGGTCACAGGCTGACTGAGTCAGCCTATAATTATTGTATGTATAGCCATATTGAATATACCATTACATACATAAATATACTCACGCCTGTAAATCTACAGAAAGGGTAGGCAGAGGTGTATTAACAATCCATACTTAATATTATAAATGCGAAAGTAACTCTGTTTGTCTGTCTGTCTGTCTGTCTGTATGTTACGCTTTCACGCCTCAACCACTGCATCGATTTTGATAAAATTTGGTATAGGGGTAGATTAGACCTTGGGAAAGGACATAGGCTATGTTTTGTCGCGATAACCGACATCCACGCGGGCGGAGCCGCGTAAAAATAAAAATGATAATTTGATGAAATGTAGGTATTTCATGAATCTATAATTTTCGGTCCAACGTAATAGGAGGTAAGCCTATTGCCGTCAAGCAAGCACTTAGTTATGGGTATGGCACATGGTTATGGTACTTGTATGTTTACTGTCGGATGGAGAACAGCCCTATCCCTTAGTCACCTTTTACGCCACCCACAGGAATACAGGACAATATTATCAAATCCTTTTTTTCCGAGGGGAACCTCGGATACCTTCCCCGCCGGAGCCGGTGGGGGAGGTTATGTCGGACTCGAACCGACTAAAACTGCAGGCCGTCTGTGGGTCATCGTGCGAGACCGAAGGTGAGGTTGCCTTCGACATATCCTTCGAACCCCGGCTGACTCAGGGCCATCCCTTAGGGTCCGGGCCTCCTCGGGACAACGGTGACTCCAACTCGCCCCCGGAATAGGGAGATGCGCCTACGTGCGCCACCGTCATGGTTGCTTCTGCTGGGGTGACACGCGGCTCCTTCTGTCGCCCCCAGGCCCGCGCTCATGAGCAAATAAAAATGTTTTATTATTTAAATTGTATTATTGTCCGAATTAAATTTGTGTACCAAATATTAGAACAATCTGTTAACAGGAAGGGGAGAAAACCAAGTAATAAAGATAATTTTGAGCACTTTGTTCATCAAGACCGATATGATTGTACATTGGCCTGTGATTCGATCCTATAAATAAAATCATAATAAATTTCGCAAAACCGGTGGAACCACTAATATTTTGCGCATAACTGAGTAATAACTGGTAATAACAATATTTTGTCACTGGTGTCAGCAACGATCGGGTATGTTCGGATAAGTTCGTGAGTCATGGTACCACTTTCTTGCAAAACGGTGGTTACTCAGGCGGTTGCGAAAGGGTTAAGTATGTTTGTAATTTTGGTAATTGTGGTGTAAATTCGTTATATTAAGACATGGTGGAGATGATAATGTGATTGCCATGACTTTTTATAATGGTACCTAAGTATTTTGAAATAACTGCAATTTCAACTTTTTCGACAATTTTCATTAGAAGTTTTATCAGCGAAACTGCAGTCGTATGACCATGTAGTTGAATTAGCATTTGATAGCAGGGCCTATCAAATGCTCTCACCTCTACCTCATGCGTAATAACTGATAACCTATGTAAAATTATTCATACATGCTTAGAGAGGATTTAGCGAAATCTCCAAGCCCCAAAACCAACCCAAAATAAGAGAAAGAGTTTCAAAGCGAACTCTAGGCACAGAAGTTCAAGCCATCAAAATAGGCCCCCGGGTCCCTGTATAAAGACTTCGACTGTTCCACTGAATTTCGAAGTTCAAAATCGCGATGAACATTAATAAGAAAGTTCTAATAATATGCGATTCATGTTAGTGCGAATTCAAATTCAAAGTATTTATTCAAAATTGTGTAGCACCACTAGAAATTTTGAAGAATTTTTTTTTTATCGTGCGATGAATCCCCACGGATACCACCCCCACGAAGCCGGTGGAGGCGGTTCTGTCGGACTCGAACCGACCAAAACGCACGCCGTCTTAGGTCCTTGGTTGCCGGAGGTGAGATTGCCAAAAGCATATCTCTCGCACCCCGGCAGACCCAGGGCCATCTCTTTCGAGATGGCCCCCTTCGGGTTGTGGTGACCACAGGGTCCCCATCTAGCCCCGGTTACGGGGAGGGGCACTTTGCGCCGCCGCCGCGGCCTGCTTCTGCTAGGGTGACAGGTGGCTCCACCGGTCACCCTCAGGCCAGCGCTCATGGAGGACGGAGGTCGTTCTGCGACCTCCGACGTCCGGTTCGCCTTCGCTCTGCGCGGGCTTCCCGTGCCCGGAGTCTAGTCCGGACCCGACCGGCCGCCTCCTTCTCGCACACGCAAAACTTTGAGATAATGCTGAGTAAGACTGCAATTAGGAGACCATACAAAAATGTATAATTGAAACATATACGTATGCTGTTGGTCTGAAAACTAATATGAAATATTAATGTTACGATGCTGATGTTATGGTAATGTTCACCTAAAGGCAAAGTGTCGGCAAAAAGAAAGCCACGTATAAACACGTACCAATATTATTGTTTGTCGATCTATCTCTATAAAGTTTACATAATTTAATTACTAGGCCTGACAGATTGACTTATCAACACAGAGCTATCTTTATGTTGCAAGTAACAACTAAACAATATATTTTGGATATTTCACCTCTAATGGGGAAAAATAAGCGATGAATGGTTGTAGGGATGTTCATTAATTTCAAATGAAAAAGACCGCAGTTTAAGCATATACATACTCTAGTAGCAAAACGACTACTATAACTAATCGATGTAATTGCTGAATCCATGAATCGAAGGCTAGACGTCATCATCAAGTACCGGTTCATCTGGGGGGCTACTATGAACTCGCACTCAGACTCGCACAAAACACGAATGAAATACTTGGCTTTTGAAAAAAGGCAAGCATGAATAAACTTGCATTACTTTAAATTAAGTTTTAATTGTGACAGCCTCTGTGGCTTGGTGGTAGTGCACGCGACTGCCACGCAGGAGGCGCGGGTTCGATTCCCGCTCAGTGCAAATATTTGTATGCATGAATATGGCTATTTGCATTGGTCTGGGGGTTTCTATGTATAATATGAATGTATTTAATAAAAAAAATAAAAAAAAATAAGTATGTTTATCCGCATTCTAGATACCATAACACAAGCTATAAAAGCTTACCATGGGTCTAGATAGCGTTGTGTAGAATGTTGTAGAATATTTATATTTTAAATTAAGTCAAACTACTCTCTAATGAAATGACTAGCTAAGTACTTAAAATAATTTTAATACCTACTAATGATGTTAATCAGATTGTTTCATTGGCTTAAATTGTTTGATCATCCGAAATAAAGGTGTGTAGCAAATATCAGAACAATCAGTCTTCGATAAGGGGCAAATAGTATATTCTAAGGGGGAATACCTTTAATTTTTAGTACTTTTCTAGTCAAGATCGATTTGATGCTGACTGTACCATCTTCGGGTCCGAGATTCTTTTTTTAAATTTCTTTTCTTTTTTTTAAATATTCGGGAAAAATTCGGGAAAAATATGATCCACGGAAGTTGTGGAATCGTTTATCCGAAAGTTCAGTCCGATGGTTCGTGGTAGGCCTACTGTTCCGTGTAGACGTCTCGTCAGTTTCAACACAAGTTTAGGGTGAATTTCCCGGGACCAAGAATTGCGTGGCATCGATGAAATCGGTACTAAAAATCATAGTTATAATGCTCTAACATTTTTTGCTGGTTAGGTGAAATAGTGATCTATGTGGGGCACTAAATATTCTATTAAATAGGATTATAGGTACTCAAAAAAAAAACAAAATACACCGAAATCTTTCATTGCCGTGTTTGTCCACACGTCACCTACTGTGTCGTGATACCTCATTGATAAAAATCTATTGGTTATTTTTATTAATACCTATTTTTAGTTGATACGTGAATAGTTAAAGTATTGTTAGGAAATACATTTATTCAAATATTTAAACAATACAATGAATGGTTAAAAAAAATACATTTGTCCCAGAACTGCCTGTCATCGCCGTGTTCTAAACATATTTTAGAATATTGTCTTATCTAACGACTTGCGTCCTCCCTTATATGCGCTAAACGTTGCATATTGGTGCCGCCTAAGTGCTCGACGCGGAAGAACGTACACACGTACCTGCGTTTTGGCACCATAGATGTAAGTATACCATTTTTATGTTACTGGACATTTTTTCTTTCATCGCCGTGGATAGGTATAACTTTCTATTTTAATAAGTTATCCTCTTGATTAAACATTCAATAGAACGCCATTTCTCTTGTTTATTTTTGTGAAGTGATTAATACTTCGAATAATGATTAGATTTTTTGTTATTTTATATTTTTGTCTTGTTTTTCATTGCCGTGCTTTCATTGCCGTAGTTTCCGTGGTCAAAATTTGCTATGGAAATGAAAAAAAAAACACGGCAATGAAAAAAAAATCATTGCCATGCATTGTAAAACGATTTAGTTTCATTGCCGTGGCCTGATGTTTCATTTCCGTGACTTATGTTTTCATCGCCATAGTATGATTATTGATTAAGCATTACATTATAGGTAGCACCAAATACTGACATTAGAGGATTCGAAAACTTTCTGCAATACGATGAAAGATTTGATGAGTTTTTTACTGTACAATCAATTATAAATAGTTTGATTTTAATAATGGTATATTTATATGGATAATTGTCAAGACTATGAAGAAGACCCATAACCGATGTGGGCTGTGACTATTTTATCTTTAGATTTTATAAAAATGTTTTGGTTTCGCTTCACATTAAATATTGATGCGTAAATTAAAAACTTGTGGTGTACTATGTATGTTGTTTGCATTTACTTTTGCATAATTAACAAAAGTATACCATATTATTTGTTTTATTCATATTAGTGTATTGTTAATTTCTTTTTTGTGCGAAAGAATTTAAATAAATGATTGGACAATTCTTTGATTCTATTATATTTGTTTAATTGTACCTACTCCTTTTGCAGATTTTTAACCTAGTATTTATTGTATGTAAGTAGGTATATAAAGTATTATGTTTTATATGGATTTTCATTTCTGTGATTGATTCTTTCATTCCCTTGGCATAATTCTTTCATTGCCATGGACGCTTGTTTCATTGCCGTACACACATGTTTCATCGCCGTGGTATGTAATTTTTAATCTTGTATATCTCGTTAGTCTTTTTAGTTATCTGCTAGATATTAAGCGAGAATACATATAATATCAAAACCTTTAATGAACGCGATTTTTTTTTATTATAACACTTAAGGTAAAAAAATCCACGGAAATGAAGATTTTAACGGACCTGTTGAAATTCACCCTTTAGCGTTCTAGCAATTATGGAAGAAATTTATGGAATGCTTGTTTTTAGGTTTTGTAACTGTATGGCTGACGGTGTTGCAATTGATTTACCTAGACTATTGCTGGCTCGTAAAAAGTTCTGGTAAAAAAATTCTACACTATAAAAATAAGCGCTCAAGTGGGACTTGAACCCACGACCATTCCCTTAAGACAGATATAAAGAGAAGGGAAATTTGAAGTGTGGCTAGCTCAGTTGGAAGAGCATTCCCCCTGTAACGGAAAGGTCGTGGGTTCAAGTTCCACTTGAGCGCTTCTTTTTCCCAATGTATTTCTATATTATTTCTTTAAAATTGACGTGTTTTTTTTTGGATTATAGAGCTTTTGAATGCTTCGCTGTAGGCCACGGGATGGGAATTCGGATTGGATTCCTTCTCTATGCAAAGACTTACATTCGTTTGGGTGTTGTAAATGTACCTCTGTTTGAATTTTAGAACCTACAACATTTTATTTGGATCTATATATTGCAACGTAGTATGTTAATTATGGTAGATCGCCTGTGGTATTTACCTTACATTCGTGAATATTAACAATGCAATCCGTTGATATTAATTTTATTTTAATATTTACTTTCAACAACATCAAAACCATATATAAATCAAAACTGAGCCACTTCAGAGTATTAGATTGAGCTGACTTTTTGCATACATATTATGTATGTTAGATGACAATGCAATATTATGCTGACGTGGGGCGGATTGTAAAGTCGGAAGATGACCTTAGACACTCTACAATAGAACAAACTATGTCGAGTTGAGTTCGCATTAATTTGACTTGGGTTTGCTGCTACAATAGTAAAAACATAAATTATATGTTTAGGTACTTGATTAGAAAGAAAAAATAGAATAAAAACTATGCGGTGTTCAATTATTTTCGTTTTAAACATAAATCATGCTAAATATTTTAGAAGAGGACTAAAAAACGGCTAAGCACAAGTCCGATTCATATACGCAGGGTTTCATTCAGCACTCATTTGCTTTAGGCTATTTCCCTCCGTAGGCAGGAACAGGTATACGTAGGATTTTGTACCATCGTAATATTTTAGACATTTTTTTAATAAAAGAAACGTGAGAGGTCATGTAATAACACATTTTTTTTATTTGTCGATTGATCGCAATCTGCTGCATGATAATGTACTAGGGAAAAATATATCGAACTGGTAATCTCTAACTTGGCAGCCCCGATTGATGCTTTTTCACATCCTGTTTGAAAATCCTGGGATTGTAAGAAGAAAAACCACGTGTGCGGGTAGAGCATATCGTAAGCTAAAGTTTATTAAGTTAACTATGTGGTACTTAGCAATGAATGAATATTTCATAGGTGAAATGCGAACGAATGTGCATTATTCAATTACTTGTGAAAAATGATGCGTAGCTTCTTTCAAGGCGGAAATATGGATTTTGCTAACGATCGCGATATGGAACTTATGTAATGATTTATTGTTCCTGGCAGCCCAATCAGATTATACTAATATGTTCACATATTTGTATGAATTAGGCTTGGCGTCGTAGAAGTCTACTGCCATCGATCACCGAGGTCGTTCAAAGTCAGAAAATGGACCCCGGATTTCAAAGCGAATGAAGGTTTCAGATCCGTTCGGAAATAATGATTCTATATAAATTAGGGTCTGTAATAGATTGCTGAAATTGAAACCTACCTATATAGTTATCGTACTATAAATTTGGAAATTTGTGAAGATACCTATTGATGTTCGGAAAAAATAAAGAATTTGAATGATTTTTTTTTGCATTTATCATGCTAATTTTTTAAATTCTCTTTATATCGCCGCGTGGTTCGCCTTTAAAGACGGATATAAAGAGAAGGGAAATTTGAAGTGATTCAGGTTTGGCTTAATAGCTCAGTTGGAAGGGCATTCCTCCTGTAAGAGAAAGGTCGTGGGTTCAAGTCCCACTTTAGTGCTTCTTTTTCCAAAAGTATTTCGAAAAAGAAAAAATGTTTGGATACTTGCTATTCAATCACGCTGACAGATGAACGTAACTTTAACTGAAAATTTAATAACCACTTCCCATCAGGTGGGCCGCCGGGCATCCGGGAGCCTATTTTAATCATATGGTACGAATATCATACACAACTGACGTGTAAAAATACATGATAATACCTATACAATTTGCATGTCAGACGGACGCCCGCATGCGTGACACGCACGAGGCAGCAGACGACCTATAATCACTGAAAGTGAAAATCTTGTAAACAAATTAATGGAATGTATACAGATGATAGCCGTTCGGTTACTGGGTCAAGCAACCGGTTGGCAAGCGGCAGCGGTCTAGTGGTGCGTTCATAGTAATCATTTCCTTGATATCTTTGCGGTTAATTTATTGCATGTCATCACTTCACGCCTTAATACCGCTGTTAAGTGTGACAGCTATTGGTAACTCCATCGATGATACGGTACGATCTTAAGAGGTAGATTAGAAATAAATACTCTATAAGTCTTAAACGACCATATTGTTTCCCAGATTCTTGCGTAAAAATGATATAGAGCAGTCGCTCACAATCACAGGCCCAAAATGTGGATGCTTGGATGCAACCAAGATTATGCAGAGTGACCTCTAAACACATACACATAAAATTGCTACCGGCTTAGCAAAGTTAGTGATACTTTTAAGAAGGAAGGTTTTAAAAATAAATTGCCTGAATTGATCCTTGTTATGCCTGCCTAAAACCTTTGTGAAGACCCCCTTGTAAAAAAGTATAGGTACTTTACCTTGAAGACAAAAATGTCTGGCTTGAGCATGGTGCAGAACCCCTCCTGAATTGCTGTATTATGGCATAATATTGTAACTTCTTTAATTTAGGGTAAACTTTGTTTAATAATTTAATTATAAGATTTTTTACATACTTTAATTTCCTTGACTCGAGACAAATGTACATTCGTCCATATTTAGTGTTAAGAACCGACTTTTTGTAAATTGACGTCTGTAAAATGCTACAGTGGAGTTTGTTGCGCCGTTTCTTCTTCTCTGGTGCCTGGAAGCGGTGGTAAACTTAGTTTTAAGCAGAATTTGAGGTCAAAAAGCTGTAGTAGTGCTACACAATTTTGAATAAATAGTTTGAGTTTGAATTGATGAAATTCTGAAGAAAGGGTGAAGTATATTAAAGGCAAACTTTATTTATAAAGTTTTCATTCGTTCGATCCCATTCCCGTAATCCATTGGAACTTATTCCCGGTATTAAAGTAGCCTTTCGCTATAGCAAAGTTCAGCTGATTTAGCTGAGCTGAGTTCAGTTGATTATAATATTAATAGGATAGTAGGTCGCCGAAGACCATCGGCCTCCATGACCGGGGGCCTGAGGACGGTGAGTTGGCTGCTCACCGTCTTTACAGAAGCAGGCCCATGACGGCAGCGTGACGTGAGGGATTCACGCACGCCCCCCCCTCCCCCCCCCCCAAGAAGCGGGATAACACCCGAAAACCCCCCCATAGACGCGGGATAGCACCCGAACCACCCCCGAGACGAGGCCGCAATTGTAGCCGTGGGTCTGATGGGAGTCCTGGGACATCCTTCCGAGGGCTTACCCGGGGCTCCCATCCATAGGCTTCTGGGCGTTACCGTGGGGGTTTTTAGTCGGTAGGAGTCCGGCATAACATCCATGTAGGATTTTCCCCCACGGTTAAAAAAAAAAAAAAAAAAAAAAAATAGGATAGTAGGAGGTAGGATTAAACTTATTAACACCGATCACGAGGTACTATCGTGCTCATTGCTCATGAACGGTTTTCACAAATTTACTTGAAATAATTTACTTACCAATATCCTCTCACGAAATATTAGCGGTTGCGATAGCAATTATATTACGACCTGGGTATCAATTATTATACTTCAATTATGGTACTAATAGGCATAGAAACATGGTCATAATGCTAAAAAAACAAATAAAAATATAATTATATAGTGGGTTTTGTTCTAATACGTTCTTTGCACATCATTTTATCTCGCTTATATACAAAATATCACACAATTGAGTAAAATTGGGCCAAGGTTTTACTTAATATCCTTATGTTTACTAAGAAGTAAACAAATTGTAGTCCACTGCTGACCATAAACCTCTATCAATAAGAACGATATCATTAGAGCGTTCACCTTCTACATCCAGTCTATCCTTACTAAGAATTAATTAACTGCTTTTAATTTCCTAATCTTTTAATTTTCCCTGGCTCATATTGTCCATAGTATTTTGATTAGGTAGGTACATAAAAACAAATTAAACACACCAATCAGGCTCTGGTGCTGGCTTTTCTTTTGAGGCTGGAGGAAAGATGTCAGTCGCATCCCATCATCTCCGATTTCGAGATGATCCCCGGAGTGTGAAAATCACGGTATCCTCATCGTTCACGCGCCCCTATCCTGCTTCTGTGCGGGCGATAGGCGGCTCCACCTGTTACGCCTGCACTCATGCAGGACGGACGCCGTATAACATACGGTAAAAGTTTACGTCACTGAATAAGCGTGCGTCTGCCATTTTTCGCACCTAAAGCGGTTGGAACACCACCCACTCCGAACAGCTCCTAACTGGACTATGTCTATATACGTAAATACAACATTTCACACAATTTCGTAGAAGGCTCAGCTGAGGTTTGAGTGTAAACCATCACATCTAACCCATAACTATATCCAAATGTAATTAATCTGATGGAATGTGTGATTTAAATTCGTAACATAACATAACATATAACATAAACTCACGCCTGTATTCTCCGAAGGGGTAGGCAGAGGTGCTAGCACCCACATTTCGCCAGTTTATGTTTAGGTCCCAATGTAATAGGCGGCGAGCCTATTGCCATTAACCGGGCACTTATAAACCTGCGATAAATACACACATAACTTCGAAGAGCATCGAAAAGTCATTGGTGTGTGCCATGGTAAACCTGGGATCGAACCCGAGACCTCGTCTCAGCAGTCCATTACCCATACCACTAGGCTACCGCAGATTATTCGATTTCGAATTCGATTAGAAAGAAAGCTTAGAATAATCTTAGATCTTACGTTTATCAAAACAAAACGTTTTCGTGAGAACCTTCAAAATCACGTATAGTTTGATTAATTTTCAATTAGGTTTTGAAATACCTATGAATTGTACAAATATTTGTTAGTTTTGAAATTCCTGAATCGGACCCCAGGTTTAAAAAAGTATCACTATACGAACGATTAAGAGATGATACCACAAGACGTAACTTGCAAAACCTTATGTTCTGCATCACGTTGCGCGTCGTCAAAATTGCGCCTGTTGCGCAACGTGTGCTTCTTGATCAATACGAGTTGCACGTCAAATGTTGCCTGTGAATACAAAGCTTTTAGCTAACTTCGAAGGTCTACAGGTATCAGGAACTCTTTACATAATATAGAAAATAAGTAGGTACTTTAAACTTACAAATACTTGAAGTAAATAGTTACCAGGACGTTATGAAATACTAGTAGCACGGGCTATTACTTCGTTAAGCAATATTTATGACCCGAAACCCAATTAACCTAGTAAAACTCTAAATTTTATATGTTTTGATTACTACGTCGAGCGGCTTGATGGTGTAGGATATAGAGTACAAAATTTAATTAAAGACTTGAGTATAGCTTGTGGTGTCATTTGGCAAGTGTAGTGGAAAAAGTTTAACGCCCGTATTCTAGCCTAATGACACCCAGACCTGAATCTTGATTTAACTGAAGACATGTTGTAATAGATTTGACAGATTTTCTTGGTTGAGAATAGGAAGTAAATATTGTTGCTTTTTTGATGAGCGCAAAATTCCAAAGGAATCTGGTTAATTTATACATACATACATAATAATATACTCACGTCTGCAGCCTCCGTGGCGTATGGTGAACGGTGAACCTGGTCGTGCCTCGGAGAGCACTTTCCCTTTGGGTTGTGGGGGTCAGATGGCAATCGCTTCACAGAAAATATCAAGGTTTAGCCAAATCCGCAGTTAGACTCGTAAAGCGGACCCCAGACTCCAAGCTGAAAGATTTGGATGAGACTGGAATTAACGCTAAGATGAAGAACAAGACATATACTCACGTCTGTAAATCCCTGAAGGGGTAGGCAGAGGTGTATTAGCACCCATGTTTCGCCAATTAAAATTTCGGTCCCACGACGTTATTACGTCTATAGGGGGGGGGGGGGGGGCTGTTGCCATCCGTCCGTGCAGTACTGCAATCACTCGATGTCCGGAAAGCCAGTGGTCCTGATGGTATTCCAGCGGTTGTACTTAAAAAATGTGCAGCGGAGTTATCTCCTATGCTAACGCGGCTGTACCGACTGTCCTACAGTTCGGGTACAGTACCTTCGGCTTGGAAGGAGGCGAATGTCCAGCCGATCCCCAAGAAGGGGGATCGCTCGGACCCAGCCAACTATCGACCCATAGCCGTCACCTCAGTGCTGTGCAAGGTGTTCGAGCACATAATTAACACACAGCTCATGCGCCACCTAGAGGATCACTCCTTGCTTAGTGACCGGCAATACGGTTTCAGACCGAAACGGTCAACGGGTGATCTTCTGGCGTACATGACCCACCTTTGGGGTGAGGCTATGGAGAAGCACGGTGAGTCACTGGCAATTAGTCTTGACATCGCCAAAGCTTTCGATAGGGTATGGCACAAATCGCTTCTTTCCAAGCTACCTGCCTTCGGCCTGCCTCCTAGACTGTGTAACTGGGTTGCAAGCTTCCTGCAGGGGCGCCGTATTCGCGTCCTTTGTGATGGACGAGCTTCGGAGTTCTTGCAGGTAAATGCTGGCGTGCCGCAGGGTTCCGTTTTATCTCCCACTCTCTTTCTTCTGCATATCAATGACATGCTCTGTAACGGAAACATTCACTGCTATGCAGACGACAGCACCTTACACGGGAGTTATTACGCACATCCTGCGGCCAAGCAGTCTGATATCGCGGAAAAAAGGCAGCATCTTGTCACAGAGTTGGACCGGATCCTGGACCACATTTCTCAATGGGGCGCTAGGAACCTGGTCGAGTTCAATGCCAAGAAGACCCAGGCATGTGCGTTTACAGCAAAGGTATCTCCTTTCCTGCCCCTTCCCACTCTTCAGAGCACACCACTGCCACTGCAGGATCACCTCACTATCCTCGGTATGGATGTTCGCTGCAAACTGAATAACAAAAACTATATCGAGAGTATCATCAAATCAGCCTCGCGTAAACTCGGAGTCCTGAACAGAGTGAGACGTTTTTTCACGCCGGAGCAGCGGTGTCTTCTATACAAGACCCAAATTCGTTCCTGCGTGGAATACTGCTCACATCTCTGGGACGGCTCCGCAAAGTACTTATTAGATGCTCTCGACAGGTTGCAGCGACGTGCGGTCCGCATTATTGGGGATCCTGAGGTCACGAACACCCTCGAGCCTTTGCAGATGCGTAGAGATGTTGCGTCTTTGGCAGTTTTCTACCGTCTCTACCATGGTGAATGTTCTGACGAGCTCTTCCAATTAGTCCCACCCTCCCCTTTCCTTCACAGGACGACACGTGCAGGGCTAAGATGTCATCCATTTACGGTGCGGAGTATACCTGCTAGAACCAAGCGTTTCAGTGATTCATTCCTATGCCGCACCACTAAGACCTGGAATTCCCTGCCAGCTCACGTGTTTCCTTCTTCCTACAGTCCCGGGTCCTTTAAGCGGGGCGTGAAAAGGCATCTAATGAGGCCGTCAAGCTGAGTGCCACCACTGTTAACATGGTAAATGTTTACGATGGTGACCCTCTTTCCGAGACTTTGCCTTTAGCTTAACATCAGGCGAGGTGAAGTCAAATTGACGTGTCCTGTATAAAAAAAAAAATCCAACGGTTTTAATTTATCTGAGGACTATTATCTGTTCTGTGTCTGAGAACAGATACATTTCTTGACGACTGTCATCTACGTCAAATTCCATACATTAGTCATTTTTTCCATGATACGTAGCCAGCGAATTGCCACTTGTCTACCGGGGCAGATTAAGCGACCAATTGAAATTACTAACTGCAAAAGACTTAATAAACTAACAGTATCTTTTCTTTCTTTTCAGATTGTATGCTGTGAAGTGAATACTAGTAATAATATAATGATAGTAGTATTAATGCTTAGTGAATAAGTTTTGATATTAAATAATCGAGAGTATTAGTTCAGTGATCAGTGTTTATCAGTGAAAATGGCAGCTAAAATGATGACCTTGTATCGGACGATTAAAGGGACCAGTACAACTAAGAGGAAGAAACGTGAAAGAAGGTAAGTTTTTCTAACTTTCTTATTTAATACTTAAGTTTCTAGTTCAATAGAGTTTTTGAACTCACCTGTTATAACTACTCGGTCATCATCATCATAAAGACGTTAATCCTGATTGCATTCGAGGCCACAGTGCCCTTGGAGCTCAGGGTCCGCCTTCCAGCTCTTCTTCCTTCACTTCGCACGATGTTGGGCGCCCAAGGCAGTGAGACCGTTTGCACGCATGCCACCCTCCACGACGCTAAGCCATCACTTCTTGGGCCTACCCCTTACAGTCATACCAGTCTTAGTTCTTAAGGGTGAAAGTGTGAGACGAGCTCTTTTTTTACCCGACTACGGCGAAGCCAAAAGGAGGGTTATGATTTTGACAGGCTATGTATTGTATGTATGTATGTATGTATGTTCATTTGTTCCCTCATAGCTACTCATGTACTTATTAGAACTTGACAAATGAGGTACCGTTACAAGCGGCTTGATCGTCCGATGGTTATAGGCTATATGACGTGTCACCCAATTTTGTGTGGCGCCCTCTAGCGCTCATAAGGTACTGTATTAAAAAATCAATTTGAGATAAATATGCCATGTTTGGTATCAAATGAAAGTGCTTAATGAGCACATTTCAAATATGTATAAATTATTAGCTTTACCTTGCCTCAAAATAATATAAATAAAAATTAAAGTTTAAACTAAAACCCGACTACCGAAAAATCACGCTTTAAAAAGTGACAAAGAAGAAAATATCAAGGATAGCCGTGGTCGTATGCCACTTACTCTAACAAAACAATATATTCTAGGGAAAAGTGGCATACGACCACGGCTATCCTTGATATTTTCTTGTTTGTCACTTTTTAAAGCGTGATTTTTCGGTAGTCGGGTTTTAGTTAAAACTTTAATTTTTATGTATGATAAATTTTAGCATGACCTATTTTCCGGTCCAGCATGTGTGCCTTTTTAGGTTCCCCCCGACAAGTGGTGCAACGTTAGTCGACTAGAATAACAAATGTATGCGATTGAAACATGTTATAAACCTAACAATATCGATTAAATCAGGAAAAATGAATTACTCAGGTTGGGCTTGACCCACGTCCTTTCCCTTACAGGGGGAATGATCTTTCAACTGAGCTACTGAGCTACTGAGCTACATCAATTCATTTAGTGGTTAAGGAGTCGGCCTTACGATCGAGAGGTCCCGGGTTCGATCCTGGCCATTACACTACCGACGTGAACCCATCCTAGCACAAGCAATTTAGCTTAGTTGGAGGGGTTAGAGGGAATATTAGTAACTTCGGTTCTAATATTCCTTTCAAAAAATAAAAAAAAAACCCTTCTCTGTATATCCGTCTCTAAAGCGACGGTGGAGTCATCTGCCAACACTCTTACGAACTGTTGGAACCAATAATAGTTTTTTAAACGATTTTTAATTAAACATAGGGTTTGATTATTATGCTAACTATACAATTCGATACAATAATGTAAACTTTGATTATTCTTTTCTATTGATGTTGTATCACTTGTCTAGAGGAGCTGTTCTTTTAAGGACTACTTCTAGCAATAGTTCCTTCTGTAATTCATAAATTCATTCATAGAATATCTATAACGGTAGACATAGTGAATGCAGCACAGTCACGCCACCAGTACTTAACGGTACCGCATGGAAGCACTCGTAAAAGATTTCACTTTTACTTTGGTCAGTTGATTGAGAGTTCGGCCACTCGCCGCTAGATGGCGAAACTATTAACTTAAATTGTTGATGTAGGTCATGTCTTGTTACGTTTATATTTATTATTTTTACCCGACTACGGCGAAGCCAAAAGGGGGGTTATGATTTTGACAGGCTATGTATGTATGTATGTATGTATGTATGTATGTATGTATGTTCATTTGTTCCCTCATAGCTCCTCAAATACTTATTAGAACTGGACAAAATGAGGTATCGTTACAAGCGGCTTGATCGTCCGATGGTTATAGGCTATATGACGTGTCACCTAAACTCATAAGGTATTGTATAAAAAAATTAATTTGAGATAAATATGCCGTGTTTGGTATCAAATGAAAGTGCTTCATGAGCCCATTTCAAATATGTATAAATTATTAACTTTACCTTACCTCAAAATAATTTAAATAAAAAATAAAGTTTAAACTAACACCCGACTACCGAAAAATCCCGCTTTAAAAAGTGACAAACAAGAAAATATAGGGATTTTTCGGTAGTCGGGTGTTAGTTTAAACTTTATTTTTTATATTTCGTTTAAGTTACGATAAATTAAGAAAAAAAACGGGAAATGAAAGTCGTAAAAGTTAAAATAGTTTATTCAAGACAATTTACAATTTACAAAGCAGCAATATTTTTTCGATAGGGGCTTTTTTCACTTCACAAAGTTTTCTTCTTGTCCTAACAAGGTACGAATTCGCAGCCGATCGCATACAGCAGCAGCTGATGAGGTTTTGTTGTGACACTACTGGTTTTTATGTAACATCTATGAAATCTATGAAGTAGCTTCAGTAGTTAGCGACGGGCCGAACGCCCGCATTTTATAGAAATACATCCATAGAAATCAGTGTTTCGGCGAGACTTCGTCTTGTGCTGTTTGCGGTCAGCTACGAGCCTGCACAAATCACTATTTTATGTCTCCATGTTCCAAAAATCTTCGTTGCATTAAATGGTATTATCATCATCATCAAATCAAAGTTGTTCTTTCACCGATGCTTTCACTGACGGTGTGACAAAATATATTAGTACCTTTGACTTCTAAGTCTATTAGAACTCGAAATTCAACAGGAAAACGTGCACCAGAGTCTCATCTGTCAATTAGCAGATGGGGTTAATTGGACCACCAAAACTTACGGGGCTAAGTTTTGGTGATACACCCGAATTGTTTTAAAAATTCCTTCACATTATTCTGTATGATAGAGGTCAACAACACGAAAACAAAACAAAACCATATTGTATCAATATTTTTGACAGACAGGCAGTCAGAATCTTAATTATAGAACACATAGACGATATTACTCAATTACTTTTTGCCGATAATTATAATTGGTTCAGTTCATCTGATAATGTTGAACAAATTGGTATGTGGATGATGAAACCCCAAAGCGAAACAAGCGGTTAATATGGTTACGTACCATAATCCCGAAGTAAGAATACAGAGTTTCATAAGACCGATGGACGAAAAACTGCATATTAAAATCCCGATAATTTATTTGACCGAAAGTTTAAAGCACCGGAATTCAAAATTCAAAATTCACAAAAATATAATTTAAGTTTAAAATTATATTTTTTTCAATGAATTTATGGTTTGATGTCATTTACGGTTTATTAATATAATGTAATAATAATAATATGGGTAGATATAAAAATATAACCACGAAAACTCAGGCGGGAGCGGAACTTAACTAAGTCAAATTGTGCGGTGTGTACGAGTACACTGCACGCTTCGACTATTGTTGGCAGGTACCACAGAACGTAGGTACCCTTTTGTGAAAATAATAAAAGTTCCAGAATTTATAACTTCGGGCTTTTGAAAACATAGGCATTCCATTTCGATATTTTAACTGTAGGTATTTTGACCATTGGTAGGTATTATTAACTTCGGGATTATAATACGTAACCGTTAATATCGGTATGATTTAATAGTTTCCTTGTTAGCTTTATAATGAAATTAACACAAAAAAACCGTTTATCTGATGGCGTTTTTACTGGCGGCTGCTTGAGAGGCATCATTTGTGTATGAGATGAGACTGATGGACATAGTCTGGTAATGATGCACTGGTCACGATTTTAAGTGGATATATTTGTAAAATTTAATGACGACTGATGACTTTATTAATTTCAAATTTATTTCAAGCACCATTCGCACAAATTAGATGTACATACATACATATACTCACGCCTGTAAGTCCTCGGAGGGGTGGGCAGAGGTGTCTTAACACCCACATTTCACCAATTATTATTTTCGGTCCCATGTAATAGGGGCCGAGTCTCTTGTTGTCAAGCGGGCACTTGGTCATTGACTGTATGTTTACCGTTCGATGGAGAACAGCCCCTTAGTCGCCTTATACGGCACCAACATGAAGAAATGGGATGGTCCTATACTCCACTGGGAACCAATACGGCATTATGTGATGAATTCAACCTCAACTTCAATATAATAACTGTGAGTCGCTGCACTCTACTCTTGTTATTGGGGAGGGTCTGCCCCTCCTCTAACACCAAGGATGAGATTAGGGTTTTAAAGGAAGATCCAGCGACTTCAATTTTCCCCCAAAATGAACTATAACGATATGTAACCTGAGGATTGATAGTTATTAGAGACCAGTATTTATGCGCCTACTTCGTACTCGCTCGGGCCCCACCCTTTTGTGGACTGGTAGAGAATGTCCACGGCATTAAGTCCGCAAAATGTCCTTATGCTTCAATTCATTAGACCATGAGAAAGGACATAGGCTATGTTTGGTTGCGATAACCGACATCCACGCAGGCGGAGCCGCGGGCAAAAGCTACTAAAAAATAAAATAAATATTTTAGTTTTAGATAATATGTTTCAAAACCATTATGTATTTAGGTTGTGAAATGATGCACTAATTTGTAAAAATTGTTAAAGGATGATTTCTTAACTACATAGACGTCAAATAAGACATCTCAATGACTTTAATGTATGTAAATAAAAGCCACAGGACTACATGCTACATAATAATGTTATCTCATTATTATGTGGGAATATTATCAAGTGACATCATACGTGGCATATAGAATGCCAAAATGGTTAATGTACGTGATTAGAACCGAAATCAAAATTAGATTCTGGTTATTTATACATCATAGCTAACGAGCATATTGCCCACTTAATGATAAATCGGATAGCTGATCTAATAGAGAAAAGAAGACGATAAAAGAAAACAAAAGTGGCCTATGTAGTACCTAATAGGTTTTGAGTTTATTCATTACAAAAAAATAAAATAATGTTTCTTTTAGATAAGATTAATATTTAGTTTTAAGTTACCTAACTATATTAAATTTGTTACAAAGTTTTTGTAACTGACTGTACACAAATACGTCAATTTTGACAATCGCGCGAGTTGACGAAAAGAAAATAATAAAAAATTTAAAGGTGCCAACTCGCTGACGTCCGCGAGTTTGATGGACGCGAGTTGATGAATGACCCAGTAGAAATATAGATTGGAAGATTGCAATGACAATTGGCTAATGTAAGACTGAAAATGCCTGAGATTTCGAGTCTCTTCAAACACGTGTGAGTGTAGAAATATAATAAAATCACACAAAGTACACTTGTAGTCACAGAAAATGAGTCTATATTTAGCCTACAATTGCATTTCTCCGCACAAACACATGGCGGTAGGCCTAATTCTGCCCTTACAAGCCATATTTAGCTCCACGTAGGCTTGTTTTCAATACAAAGCCATGTAGAATTCGACACTATCGTACTAAATAGCCAATTTATATTGCGATATTAAGTTGCAGGTTCGCGACGCCTACGGTTCGACAATGGCTCTTCTTATGACCCGAAAACATGGCTATGTCGTCATTCAAACAGTTACTCCCACGGAATAGATAAGAAAGGTTGGAAAGGCACTCGCTTTATACCTGTATGGAGCTCAGTGTCTCTGCTTGACTCCATCTTTTTGTGCAAAAACATATACGCAAAACCTATTTTTACGTCTAATTTATCAACAGCTATACCAGGCTATTCATTCTCACTCACCGCTAAATTATTTACTAAATTTTACATAAAAAAAGTATTCCTATTTTCAATTATGGTGTTATCTTTCTAGGGAAGTACATACCTACACTATGGAGTCGGGAGCCCGAAGTCTGCTAATTTTTCAATTCTTGTTGTGTGTTGATTATTGCAAAAGTGGTAGCCGTTTGAACAACAATCGCGTGAGGAAAGCCCGCACCAAAGTCTTCGTTTGTTTAGTAAGTGCACCTACAATGGAGTCACGATAAATTTCAATATTTTTTTAGTTGACTGTACTTTTTTAAGACATAACTTTGTTTATATTTCTTGCGGTCATGAAACATTCCTCAAAATAATAATTAATTTTAAAAGCGGAACCGAGGTCTTGGTCCCTAAAACCCCCTGACCCCAACTAGCAATTGAAGTTGACAAGTATTACATTATTTGTGACTTGAACCCCGGATTCTAAAGGTAAAATCGTACCGTAAAAGACAAAAAAACACAAATTATTGATAGGTCGCATAGGAAACCAATCCGGGGCTGTAGATTACAAGCTTTAGATGCAAGTCGGTAGCTTAGTGGTTAAGGAGTCGGCCTTACGATCGAGAGGTCCCGAGTTCGATCCTGGCCATTACACTACCGACGTGAACCCACTCCTAGCACAACCAATTTAGCTTAGTTGGAGGGGTTAGAGGGAATATTAGTAACTTCGGTTCTAATATTCTTTTTAAAGAAAAAAAAAAGTAAAACCGGGATTGGTGGTCATAAGATGAAGACTAAATCAAACTGACCATATTGTCCACGCCAACATGACCCTTCCAACTTTTATTCATTCCGTGGTCACATCGTGGTCACACCTATGTTTAGCGGTATGACAGCATGCCGGTCCACGTTACGTAGGCTCAATAGGACGGTTATAGGTCTTCGTAACCAAACTAGGAACTTGAAGGAATCTTGTCCGCTATGTACGACTATATAAGATAACCAGTTTACTATCGGCCTTATTATCATTCAGGAAGATATTGCCAGGGTAAGTAAAGAGTACGATGCAAAAGTTTCGATTGCAAAATTCGACTACAGAGTCGAACTAAAAATTATGTGAACTGATGGTACCACAGTCCCTTCTATGTTGTCAAATCGTGCTCAATTGATTTTGATTTGCTATAAAAAGTACGGTTAGTATCTAAAGCTTTTACCTTGGAGTCTGGGGTACGCTTTATCATTCTAACTGCGTGTTTGGCTGAACTTCTATATTTTACTTGAAGCAGCTGCCATCTGATGTCCACAACCCAATGGTATAATGGCGATATCGAAGCATTGTAGCTAGAATGCGTTAGTCCATATATACGTGCCTTAATCATGTCAGTCACCCTTTTTAGGATTCCGTGCGTGCTAAGATGCCATCCCTATACGGTGTAAAATATACCTCCTAGAACCAAGCATTTCAGTGACTCATTCCTATACCGCACCATTAAGACCTGCAACTCTCTGCCAGCTCTAGTGTTTCCTTCTTCCTACAGTCCCGGGTCCTTTAAGCGAGGCGTGAAACGGCATGTGATGAGGCCGTCAAGCTGAGTGCCACCACTGTTAACATGGTACATGTTGGATGGTAACCCTCTTTCCGAAACTTTGACTTCGTCATCAGGCGAGGTGAAGTCAAATTGACGTGTCCTTTATAAAAAAAGAGGAAAAAACGAAACCCTTAAAGGATCACGTCGTTGGCTGTCTTGAATTCAGAACACACAAGAAATTACGATTGTAACGATGAACTCATCTATTCCAAGATCAAAGTAAGAGAACTGCAATCGGCTGCGCTTGCACAAACATGAAGCGCCCGTGGGAGGGTGCCTACATGCACACCTATTTGATACACGAATTATAAACTAATGACATCACTTAGGCATGTAATGTGTTTTATGTAGAAATCCAAGCAAGTTGTACAGGTTGAATTTTACTTAAAGTATTCGTTGTGTGTTCGTTTCAACATCATATCGATCTTGACTAGCTTATATGTATGTCCCAAAGTCTTAAGAGCAAATCAAACTATTTTATTGATTTACATGATATAAATGTCCGAAATTAAGGTATTAATTACTCAACAGGACGGGGGGAAACCTAGTTATTAAAATAATTTTGGGTACTTTGCTGTCGATCTGATGCCGATTGTATAGGTTGTTTTTTCGAAATACATCGGGAAAAATGAAGTGCTCAAGTGGGACTGGAACCCAAGACCTTTCCCTTACAGGGAGAATGCTCTTCCAATAGAGCTACTGAGCCACATCTGAATTACTTCAAATTTCCCTTCTCTTTATATCCGTCTTTAAGGGCGACGGTTGCTTTTACTTGAATACTTTTGCACGATATATTCGAACTTCAAGTTGTAGTCATACTTCGCTATACTTATCTAATTTAGAAGAGGTAAGCCGTGAGCCAAACAGAAATGTATAGTAACTTCATTGCTTGCAGTATAAGGATGATTATAACATCTAGTCATAATATGGTGAATACCATCGACTAGTAACAGGTACGTAATGTTCTCTGTGAATCCCTTCAACCAGTTGTTTGGTATACCGGTGGCGTTCTATTATTTAGTTTTTTTTTATAACGGTCATGTCAATTTGACTTCACGTCGCCTGATGGTAAAGGCAAAGTCTCGGAAAGAGGGTCACCATCGTAAACATGTACCATGTTAACAGTGGTGGCACTCAGCTTGACGGCCTTATCAGATGCCTTTTCACGCCCCGCTTAAAGGACCCGGGACTGTAGGAA
This sequence comes from Eilema sororculum, assembly GCA_914829495.1. Taxonomy (NCBI): domain Eukaryota; kingdom Metazoa; phylum Arthropoda; class Insecta; order Lepidoptera; family Erebidae; genus Eilema; species Eilema sororculum. The sequence goes on from OU618533.1 coordinate 7,891,400, forward strand.
GAAGGAAACACGTGAGCTGGCAGGGAGTTCCAGGTTCCAGGTCTTAATGGTACAGGAATGAGTCACTGAAACTCTTGGTTCTAGCAGGTATATTCTGCACCGTATACGGATGGCATATATATTTTTCAATATACTCGTATTTATATTTTTTATAATAATTGCAAGTATGTATTTCTGGTATTCCGTAGATTATTCCAACCATGTTATTCAAAAGCATTTGAAATATTAAGTGAAAAAGGTCTGTAAATATTTCTCTTTTAAGCACACTTATCTAATCTAAATGTCACCTTGATCTGCCTAGAAAATAAAACTGCTAACACCTAAAACCCATTTGTAAAACCATTCGATTATTTTTATCTATAAAGAATCGGGACTGGCAAAGCCATACCGTAATTCCATATAAATACCAAAGTTAAGGTAGGCAGTAGAATAAAAACGTACATACAATGGTGCCTAATGAAAGAACACGGGCCTTTTAGCGCAAGAGATATATGCTATCAATTTTTAATTGGATTTATCTGCAAATTCAACAATAGTCTTCGATAAGAGAGTTAAGTGAAAATTTATGTTTTAATAGTTAGCTTACTGAGGTTTGTTCTATTTAAAAGTTTAAAAACACCACAGACATTTTCAACACATTTGGAATTTGTGCCATTTGATGTCGAGATAGCCGTTAGGATGGCTAGGGTCCGAGTGCTTGTAATTAAGTAAATTATCTCTTTGGCGTGGCGTTAGTGAACGTGGCCGCTATGCAGGAGGCGCGGGTTCGATCCACGCTCAATGCAAATATTTGTATTCATGAATATGGGTATTTGCATTGGTCTGGGAGTTTTCTATGTATAATATGTATGTATTTACAAAAAAAAAGAAATTTATGTATGTTTATCCGCTTTCTAGGTTCCATAACATAAGCTAGTTACTAAGCTTATCATGGGTCTAGATAGCGTTGTGAAGAATGTTATAAAAAAAATGATTGACGCTGTTTGTGATCAGACTACTTTTACTTTTACTTTTTTAGCGCAGAGAGCATTGTCATACGACACGGTGATAATGTTACGAGTAGGTGTGAAAAAGCATCTGATGAGGCCGCTAAGCTGAGTACCACCATTACAAAATGGTACGTGTTTGTAATTGTGACCTTTACTGAGACTTTGTCTTCAACTTACCATCAGGTGAGGTGAAGTTAAATTGACGTATTGCATAAATCCATTTTTTATGGAATAGGGAGGCAAACGAGCAGACGGATCACCTGATGGTAAACGATCATCGCCGCCCATGGACACCCGCAACACCAGCGGAGTCACAATTGCGTTGCCTTCCTTTTAAAAGCGAGTACCTACGCCCTTTTCTTAAAGGTTTGAAGGTCTTATTGGTCGGGGATCGTTACCACAAGATGCCTGCAAGTAATAAAAAAAACCAGGATATGAATTTTCGAAGGCTTTAACGGTGTATGAGAATTATGAAATGGGTGTAAAACGTCTCGTTCACTCTACTAATTTTGTACTTCGATACTTTAACAATAATAAATTACGCGTTGTTTATTAAAAGAAAACTAAAACACACAGTTCTGAAGCGAAACCAGGGCCTATCACTAGTATAATATAATCTCATTCTACAGAAAGCTTGATACTAATGACAATCAACAGAAAAAGTAAAGAAAATTCACAAGAAGGTTTTGCACACCGAAAATATTCTTACAAATCGTACAATTACATTCAAAAGACGTATTCCGTGACTAATTTTAAATTTCACCAACAAAACACCGAGTGAAGTCAATTTAGTGAATGACACAAAACTTTTGATATTCAACCAAAGTTAGCACTCTAAGTGCAAGGTCAAGGAACCTGAGGAGTCTTTGACACGCCATATAACACAGCCTTAGTAAGGACGTGTACCTGTGCGTATGGAAACGGTGTTTACGAAAAAAGGCGCTAGTGAAACTGTTCAAATCCTATCTAATGTAAAAGTTTTCGAGGAGTAAAATAGAGAAATGGATCTGTATTCAATAAATTCAGAGATAGAACATAAGCCTGGAAGACAGAAGGAGCACATCATACGATTTCCAGGAAATATTTTTTTTTATAATTATAAAAAGAAAAGGATATTAGTAAGCAAAATTACTATTCTTTATTTACTAATACAATTAAATGAAATTGCGTCACAAGCACATTGTTCACGTCGATAGTGAAATAGTCAGAAACCTCGATGCTGTGGGTTGCCGCAAGTGTAAGCCACGGAAAACAGAAAAGTATTACCCAGCAATTAAATAGTAGATTAGTAGGTGTGGTATGATTATTTTAGAAAATATATACAGGATGCCTACCATTAGTGAGTATGCTACACCATTATTGTTCTGCAGTACGTTGAATTTTTATTCGTTGTTTTGTCTCTGTTTTTGGACAGTCACGCATAAAGATTTTGTGATAAATTTCGTATTTAACATTGTGTGGGCGTACGTACTGTACTGTACTGTACTGTATACTGAGGAGATCGTGACTAAACAGCTTCTGTGCAGATGGGTCTGCGCATGTGATTAAATTACCTAATATGTGTTCAATATTTGCAAGTAACTGACTTTAAGCTTTCCTTTTTTCGATAGCTCATGGCAATTTTCAGCTGTACTAGACGAGTTTAGTTCAATGGTCGGCGACTTTGACAGCGACCTCAGTCGCCTTGTTAAGGTCTTCAGTTTCGCAGGTATTGGGACACAGTTAGCCCGATAGTCTATTATTTTAAGAGGCAATCACAATTACAGCAATCATCTGCTGCATTCAAATAACCTTATTTCACCCAGTTAGCTTTACAGAAGCCGACCTGGGACCATAATCTATTAAGGGTCCTCCCAAGTAGTTCACGTCCGGAATCTGTGACTGTGTATTGTGTGTGAAGAACTTCAAGTCTATTATCGCTATATTTGAATGTTTTTTATAGTATTCATTATGCTAACTATAAAAATGGAATACATTAGGAAAAGTGAATCACTTGGATGGGACTCAAACTTGCGATCTTTCCCTTACAGGGGAAATGCCTAACCACTAGGTCACCGAGCCACACCCGAAGCGATTAAAATTTCCCTTGTGTATTTTTATCCGTCTTTAAGGCGACGGTGGAGTCATCTACCGATGTTCTTACGAACTATCGGAACCAATGAATGTAGATGTTACAATCAATTGCTAAATATTGATTTTTGATTACTGTGCCCAATCATTTGAATGATTTTTTTAACATTAAGTATGCTAACTATACAAATAGAATACCTACATCAGGAAAAATGAATCGCTTAGGTCGGACTTGAACCCGCGTTCTTTCACTTACAGGGGGAAACCTGCCTTAACCACAAGGCCATTATATAAGGACGTTATAACATAAAAACATAACATAACATAAACTCACGCCTGTATTCCCCGAAGGGGTAGGCAGAGGTGCTAGCTAGGACGTTAAATTTTATTTATATCTAGTAATTATAAAAATACAACTGCTGAGTATCTTGTGATGATGAACTTTTATGTATAATTTATTTTAATGCAACCTAACAGTGTTTTAGGATATATCACCGTGTCCAGAGTCACCGTTAAGTAGGTACTTGGACATTCTTCAAAAATGTGTCACCTTAAGGAAAACTTTTATATCTGCATTTTGCTGTATTTTCGGCTCCAAACAAATGATTGCCGTTAAGAATGCGTTTCTCCATATCTAAATGAGATATTCCTGATGCACTTAAGGAAATTGATAACCCAATCTAAATTAATTTGAATGAAATTGCAACGGTAACTCTTGTCTTCATCTTTATTATCGTACTTATTTTCGTTTTACAAGTTTTTCGATGTATTATGTATATTATGTATTTTGCATGTATACAAAGTAATATTATAAATATGAACGTGTGTTTGTTACTGACCGACGTGCAATTGGCCGAGTGGATTAGTATTATGCATACAAGTGGAGTACCTACGAGTATAGCCTGGCAAGAGAGATAGAGAATGTAGCTATTATTTAGTACTAGTGGAGTTCAGGGTCATAATATGAAATGGGCTTTACGAGCAGATGTTGACTGGAGAAAATATTAATGGATCTTATGAAAGAGTAAATGGCAAGAAATGAAGGAGAGACTATAGAAAATAATGATACCGGCCCCAAATAATTGAAAACTGTCTACGCAGTTGGCAATGGATTAACGTTATTCATATTACAAAATCTAAATATTATATAACTCAAAGGAGACAGACTGACATAGTGATCTATCAACGCACAGCCCAAACCACTGGACGGATCGGACTGAAATTTCGCATGCACGTAGATGTTATGACGTAGACATCCGCTAAGAAAGCGTTTTTGAAAATTCTGCTATTAAAGGGGTAAAATAAGGGATGAAAGTTTGTTTGAAAGTCCGTCATTTTCAGAGCTAGATGCACTAAATTTCATAAATCTGTGTCTTTTAAGAAATAAATGAACACGTTTATCAGCGTTTTCCAAAATATTACTACTAAGCGGGTAAAATAGGTGATAAACTATTGTGTGGAAAGTTTGTCATTTTCAAAGTTAGAAGCATGAAACTTCGTAGGTACACTTACGTCTTTTGAGAAATGTTTTGTCACGATAACCGACATCCACGCGGGCGAAGCCGCGAGCAAAAGCTAGTCTAGTATAACGTGTAAAGGCGGATTACAATACAGATAAAGATAAGCCTTCGATCAAGTTTAACATTTAATCCTTTGTACAAACTGGTTTAAAAAACGTCAATCACTCCTGTGACAGATACGTCTTAAAACATATTGATAAGGCGTCGCTCATATTAATCGCTTTATTTTTAATCAGAAGTTTAAGACAGCATAAATACTATAGATTTATATGCATTACTAGCTGTTACATACACAAAAATAGTTTTCATTCATATTCAAATCATTTATTTGCGAAAATGGGTACATAAGGTGATTACATGACATATTATTTTTTGAACAGCCAAATTCCGCCTCAAGGCATGCAAATATGGGTGGGTTCTTAATGGAATAGTTTAGTATACCATATCTGCCTCTTTTTTGTATGTAATATCATTGGCAACAAACAACACTATTATGTCACAGCGAGTAATATCAAAATTTTGATATTCGTTTTACCAGGCATTACACACACTTGTCATCTAAATATTCTTGCACACTATATTATGCCTTTTGTATCAAAATATTTTTTAGTTTGTTTTTGAATTCGTACATGTTATCGGTGCAACACGTAGTATATATTTTATTCGAATATAATTTTTTATATTTATGGTAGTTCTTGTTGAGGTGGATGATGAAATTTAGCTCGAAGCAAGTTCTGAAGGCCATTGTAAAACGCCGAAAATGGAAAATATACTCAATACTCAATACATTTATTGCGTTCCATAATGTGATACAGATGTCATGTTAATATTAAGTTACAATTATGGACCCTGTCGGGCACAGCACAATGTTTGGAGCGAGGAAGAATCTGTCATTGTACAGTTTAGTTTCAATATTTTAGTTTTGGATGTTATTATCATGTACCTACATATTTATTTTTCATTAATTTATTGTAATACAAATGCAATTTTTATTTTATATTATTTTTAGCTGCTAGATGAGTGTTGATGTGAGTAGTGGATGTAATTTATGTTTGAGGTATATTATATATAACTATCAGTTCTTACTATCAATCTATCAGTTTACAAATTCACGTTCTCCACTCTACGACTCAATTGCGGTGATTGGCCAGATGTGTTAAACCCATTGTCACTTTGCTGCGAATAATATTGGTAACTCCCCATAGTTCAGTTCAATTCCGTACCCTAAGTGGGCGATTCCAAATTAGACCAGACGTGTTCTTTTTTTAAAATATGTATTGATTCCAAATTTTTTTCAACAAATTAATGTAGTATACGAGACATAGCTCAGCTAATTATCCGCGATCCACAGTAGATGTCTCAAGGATTATAACCAGTATAGATGAGTCACCCAACATATATAACCGTTCAGGTTATAGCACTTAAAACAAAGTTTAAAATAACCAAACGCCTTAAAATACTGTCCAGTCCGTCCACTCCATCTTCCAAGATAAATGAACAAGATTATCACGTAACAGCTGACAATGTTTAGATGTACCTTCAAAAAAATACCAACTGTATTTTTCGACCTCTAGAACTGTATGAAGTCAAATTAGACTTTATTTTATGGATAGTAGAGTCTACAGTGGTTTACAGAGTGTCAAGTTGTGTTTGCGCTAATGTACAACGCCCTGAGATAAGGTCTGCAAAAATTAAAATGTAACAAAAAATATTTAAACAATGAACTTTGCTTTACTTGAGAATAAGTGGCGCCACTAATCTGTCATACAGTAGTCACTTTGATTCGCTAATGAGTCTGTTGATTTTGGACCACCCACATTACCAATTTTCAATTGTTCTAAAACGTGACAAGCAGACTTTTTTTATAAATTGGCCCACCCTGAACAATTATACGGTTTGCTTGATACATACAATAAAAGGTGGCATAGCGGCCGCGAGAAGGTAAACAGAAGGGAAGCACCCCTCAACCATGGACTGGAGACCTGAAAAATGTGGCTGGGATGGGTGGATAGATGTAGCAATGGCGCATATCGGGAGAGGCCTAGTAATAGACAACAAATGGCTAATTAATTGTTAATTGATCGTACAACTTGATATCTAATCAAAAACAAATATCCTAAGGAATTTTAAATCTCGAACGCCTTTGACGTTTTTATTACTTTGGCGACAATAGGTTTCAATCAATTATATGATTCAGCAAAATTAAATTTATGTGGTTTGATAGTATCTTTGCGTTTGGAATTGAGAACTTGAGCAATTTTATCATCTGGATACTTTGACAATTGAAGCCACGCCACATTAATCGAACATTTAAAACTATAAATACATGTAAAAGCAAATGATATCAATAAATATCAGGGGTATTCTCACTTACAATATCACATTATCACAAGCAAAGTAATTTCAGATGACTACTAAATTAAAATGGCGTTATTACACTTTATGGGCCATAAAAATCATAAACCTCTAAAGTAATGTGCAAAATAAACATTACGTTCCTCTGACAAAAAGACCTTCTTGCCTGGAAGATACAGTTTATTATCTATTGATTTCGGGCCATCCTGTGACCCTTTTTTACTGACAGAATGGTATTAAGGTGTTGAAGTGTTAAAAAATTGATTCCCATTCTTTTCAGCCTGTAAAGATTTGCAACATGGGAGAAATTATCTGAAGTGTTTTAGACGTCGACCTTCTAAAAGTTTATTATACTTTTACCTGATCCTTTACTTTAGTCTAGTAACTCGAGTGATATGTTCATGGTACTCTATAATTGGAGCCGGCTTCGTATTTTACTCGTAGATGTAAATTGGATTTGGTTTCATTGGAAATCTTGGAATCAAAGCTGATTGCAGCGTCCTGCAGTGTAATCGGTTACTACATCAATCGCCACTATATCGGTCATTATGGAGACAGATTCTGAATCTAAACCATTTAATTTATGTTAAATAAAAGATTCAGATTCTGGCTGCCATTTATGTCCGTCTTTTTTCGTGCAGAAAGCCACTTGGATACCTCGCCCACCGTAGCCGGAGGGGGAGATTATATCGGACTCATATACTGGCTGAAACTGCACGCCGCCGTCTGTGTGTAGTCGTGCTAGGCCCAAAGTAAGGTTGTCTTCGACATATTCCTCGCACCTCGGCTAACCCAGGGTCATCCCTATCGGCTCTGCTGGGGTGACAGGCCCCTTAATTCTAGGTATATTTTGTTGGAAAAGTACTTGAACGCTCAATAGCTACTTAAATACAACCGTATAATTTTTTTTAACAAGGTCTTCTTCAAATTTAACGTCAACGTCAACTTCTTCCTTTAAGAGGGGCCTGAAAAGGCATCTAATGAGGCCGTCAAGCTGAATGCCACTATTGTTAACATAGAACGTGATTGTAATGGTGACCCTCTTTCCTGAGACTTTGACTTCAGCTTACCATCAGGTGAGGTGGTGAAAAAATCGATTAAATATCGAATATAAAACCATGTTCTTCTGAATGTAGTCTAAAAATCGTAAAGCTAAGGACCGTCATTTTAGGTTCGTTTGGCGTTGCCTTCACCCTAGCTGCTGACAACTGGGGAAGGGCAATTAAATGACTGCCTTGGTGTTAAAATTTAGACAATTTGCAGTTTATTGCTCAGGCAAAAACGATTTGGTCAATGTTAGTTTGACTCTTATGATTTTTTCTTAGTTTGACTCCAAAATCTAGGAATTTTTTTATACCTGTACTGGCTTGAGCCCCGTAAATTTTGTTGGGGCTCGGTTTGTTTTGACAGAAGATAACTATACTACATTCGCTTAGGTATTTAACCAAAGCTAAACTATTTTCTGGCGATTTTTGATAAAAAACACCTATTGAAATAAACTAAACTAGACTAACTACTTACTAGTGGTTCAATTTAGGTTAAATGAGTTTCTAAATAGAAAGATATTATTAAACTAAGTTTTTAAATGAACATATTACAAAGACACATCAAGATTGATTACGTTAAGTACTTAATCGAATGGAGTATAGGTACACATAATGTTTGAGTCATTTCTATTGAAATAGTCGTTTAAATAATTAAAAAAACTAGTAAGTATCACATACCAAACAACGAAATATTCACATGTCTCTGAAATGCATTATCTCCGACACAGACTATGTCTAATTTTTATACAAGAAGTTATCAATGGATATAAAAGCAACATTGGAGACGGCAATTCACTTAATTTTTTTTAAATTTCGACACAGATGTTCTTCGGTAACAGTGCCGTGAAAATATCACATTATGTCAACAAAGTCAATTAAACTTCCTCATCTGCGTATACTGGTCATATTTCTTATTTGTTTTGTAATTAGCAACCTAATGATCTCAGTCATAGCACAATATTCTGAACAGGCTCAAGACACAGAAATCCGTGGTGTTCTTAGTGATTTGCCATCGAAATTTGATCTAAATGAATACTTACAACACTTAGAGCGAATAATAGAATTTGTTGAAGAGGTTAAATCTTATATAGATGCAGCATTTGCTTTCAATTTATTTTTAGTTAATGTAAATTTAAGAGAAATATTCATATTAAAACGTAATAAAATTGATGAAGGAGTAAGATATTCTTTAGGAAAAATTCTACAGAAGAATGATAACCTTATTGCGTTTTTCTTGTACTCGGAAAGAGACTCTGGAAACCACAATTATATAGGTGTTCCAGAAACTTTCTATAATGAGACTCTATGCACAAGACATTTGCGAATATTTACAAGTCGACTATTGAAGAAAACGACTTTTTACTCGCCGAAGGAGTTGAATAGTAAATTTTCTGCCTTTAAGGATTACTTGGAAAAAGTATCTAAAATAAAAAACTTTTTATTTGATCCAAAACTTTTAAATAAATGTATGTGGGAACTATTACGTATGTCTGCTAATGGTCCTGATATATTGGTCCACTGTGATATAGATAGATCTTGCGAAGCATCAGTACTTCAGGGTGCTGAATATGGATACGAAATTTTACATAAATATTATATAATATTTTATAATCGCTCGGCATGCACGCGGATGCTTTGTCATCACTGCGAAGTTGGATAAGGAATTAATGGACACAATATGCACAAAAATATACAATGAAGTCGAATTCCTCGCATATAACAATTTTCAAATACCTAATTTATCTATGGCACAGATTGGTCTCTGTGCACTAGAACTCTGTGTTCTTCGCCGATCATGGATAAGGGATCTTTTACAAATTACAACTGGGGGTGGGTGCATTTTAAAAAAAATAGCACAAGGTTTAGGACTGGCCATAATCAGCTCGATTGTAGATCAATTTCGGGATATTGCAAGAGGCGTCTGCAGTGCCCAAACCACAGGCAGTGAAATGGTGATGTTAGCGTCAGGCATAAGATACATTTTAGAGAGATTCTATTGAGTATTTGGTTAGGTATTTGTATGTGTTTAGATAGTTAAAGTTACAAATAAAAGCGGTGTTTGGATAGGAAGTGTGTTTATTATGTAAGCCTTATAAGCCGGCGATATTCGGGATCGACAGTATTGTTTAAATAAAAACCTTGATTTCAATAGGCTTCCCAGTGTGAAAATGAAATAATAATAATCTGAACAAATTGAATTGGAGGATTATAATAAAAATGATTGTATGAATTTATATATTAATATATCTATTCAGGGTGTTTTTGAAATTGGGTGGAACGGGCATGTAACTTAACATTTGGCAGTTCTTATGAGATCTTTCCTAACCTTCTGAGATATTTTGAACTGCATTCACAGATATGAAGAAAAATGTTAAAAATCCAAAAGATTTTTTTCTGTCAATCGATCCTATTTCATGTGAGGATCAAAAGACTGTAACTAAGGGACCATTTTAACTTTAAGTATTAGGAAAAACAGAAATCGTTAAGAACGTTTCCATATGCACTTCAACAAGAGAATCAAAGTCAAAAATGAAATAAAATATTGCCTAAATAATTCTCAGTACGTAATCGATATTTTATTTTATTAGTGGAATAAACTTAGTTTTAAGATTTCTTGTCGTCCAGATTATTATTTGAGTGGTTTTTTTAGATATTTTGACATAGAAACTATACTGCTTTTTTAATCATATCTCAAGTCGCAATAAGCCCGCTCCTTGAGCCCGGCTACATGGGACCGATCACCTCTGCCTACCCCTTCCGGGACTTACAGGCGTGAATATATGTATGTAGATATGTTGCAGTCATGTACATGTAAGCTTGTTCCTCCCCCTCCCCCCTACCCCTTCCCCCCGCCTCAACCCTGGCCCCAATTAACACAATTTTTTGACGATATTGAAGTTCAGCGTTTCACTATTTTTTCAACAAAAACTGAGCCGATTGATATATTTTTGACACCATTTTATTAAGAAATAGCTTATCTTGTTATTTTTATCAATGCTACATCCTATTCAGCGTGGTAGTCGTCCAAACACGACGGGTGTGACATGCTGGGGTCACAGTACCGTCATATGCCAATAATTATGGCCATAACTTCAACAACGCCTATTTATAACAACGATTTATGACCATAATTTTACAATGCCAATCACAAAAGCGACTTGAGGTTGCTCAAGTGGCACGCTGTCGTAGCGGCGCGGCAATAAGACCCATCATGGGGGAATGGCTAGAGAGACCACATGGCAGCCTCTCGTATCGACTGACGCAGATTATCACCGTGCACGAGTACGAGGTATCTCCGTAAAAAAAGCCATTCATAAAGGCAAAACTGATTCATCTCAAAAATTATGGCACTTTGGGAACGGTGGCAGAAAAACAGTTTGTCTAAAAAGTAAGTATATCAATCATCACACCACTCGCCATAGGCAGAGAGTTTATCCTCATAAATTGCGAGCGGGAACAATGCGCACTGTACAAATAAGTCCAAATATTGTAGATCAAGTTGGTGTACATAATTTGAAAAACTGATTATTTACTGAAGAAACGATTATTCGTTTACATATTCAGAAGTTTACTCATTATCTACGACATATACTGTGTATAATTGATTCAACACGTTTTCGATGCATATAAAAGCAAAAGCAGTGACGTAAGTTCAGTTTTCATTTGAACCTCTACACTAAAATGTTCTTCTGTTAAGTGCCTTGAAAAAATTGAAATGTCGATAAAATCAACCAAACTTCATCATTTATGTATAATTGTCACATTTCTTACTTATTTTATAATTAGCAATCTAGTAAATTCTACTACAGCACAAAGTCGTCCACAGACTCGTCGCGAAAAAGTCCAAGAATTAATCAGTGATTTACCATCGAGAGATGATTTACCGAACTACGTAACATACCTAGAGAGAATAATAATGGATCTTGATAAATCAAATGTAGACAAAACATTGGCTGTTAATTTATTTTTAGTTAAGATAAATTTGAAAGGAATACTTGACGCAAAAGAAAATGAAATTGGAAATACAATAGCTGGTCCTTTAAGAGAAACTCTGCAGAGGATTGAGAACTATATTCAATATTTTATACACAAAGGTCGAAACGAAGACGAAAATTATATAGGTGTTCCGCAACTATTTTATAATGAGACAATATGGATAAAACATTTGCGAATGTTTTCATTCCGGTTATTGAAGCAAACCGCTTTTAACTCACCGGAAAAGTTGAAATACATGTTTCCTGCCTATAATGATTACATAAAAACTATCTTGAATTACAACCACTATTTTTTAAGAGGCGATCCTTTAGACAAATGTATGTGGCAACTGGCAAATGTCTCTACTAACGGTAAGAATAGGTTGATTCAATGTGACGTAGATACATTTTGCCAAGCAACTGTACTCAAGGGTTCTAACACTGGTTACGATATTTTATACAGATTATTCTATTTTATATTTGCTAGACATGCACGTGGATGTATGGTTGTCACTGGGAAATTGGACAAACATTTAATGGACGCATTTTGCACGAAAATATACAATGAAGCCGAGTTCCTCGCATATAACACATTTCGAGTACCTCATTTATCTATGGCACAGATTGGTCTTTGTACACTAGAAGGTCATGCGCAATTTCTTCGCCGAACGTGGATATTGGATCTTTTACAACATACAGTTGGAGGCAGATGCAGGTTAAAAAAAGTACAGCATGACGTAAATGAGCTAGATATGGTGCTGATTCAGGACGAATCAGGGAATTGGAAAATGGTAGGCGGCGAGTGCAGTAGTTATACCACAGGTGCTGCATCATTAATGTTAGCGTCAGCCATAAGATACATTTTAGAGAAACAATAAAATATTATCATTATGGAAAATTAAAATACATACACAAAGAGAATTCTGGATAATAAGTGTTTTTATTTTATAAACCTTATAGGCCGGGTATATTAGGGAGGGGCAGTATTGTTTTATTATTGGTCTCAATAAAAAACCAAAAGAAAAACAGATGGGAATTCAATATCGTTTATAAACCCAAAAATGAAGTCGGTTAAAAAAAACTTAAATTATTCTATACTCAAATGTCACCTTGGTCTTGAAGAACCTTTTGATTACTGTAAGAAGTAACATCAATTGGCGATAGTTATTTTTATGTTTTTCCATACAAAATGTATTTGGAAAACGTTTGAAACGTTTTTGACCATTTCTGTCGTTTCTACTGATCGTACCTTAAATGGTCTCGTAGAGCCTTTTTAATCCCCACATGAAATAGATATATAATAGATAAATAGACTTTAAGAATTTTACCAAGATGTGTGGATGTAGTTCAGAAAATCTTAAAAAGTTAGGAATATTCTCCTAAGAATGTTTTGCTGTAACAATAACAATTGAGATATCTACCCTTGCTGCACCGTTTCAAAAATGCATCCTGTATGTAGTATAGAGTAAGCAGGATAGAATTATAATATTAGTAAGATAGTAGGAAGTAGAATTCGTTCACAGAAATATTAGATGTTAAAAACTGGTTATTCACGGAAGAAACGACGAATAACTTATATGTTCAGAAGTTTGCACATAATCTACGACGTATATACTGTGTCTAATTGATTCTACACATCATCGAAGTATATAAAGGTAGAAGCAGTGACGTCAATATAGTTAGTTTTCATTAAAAGCCTCGACACTAAGGTGTATTTCAGTAAGTGCCTCGATAAAATTCTAATTATGTCGAAAAAATCAAGCAAACTTCGTCATCTCTGTATAATGGTCACATGCCTTATTTATTTTGTATTTAGCCATCTAATCAATTCTGCTATAGCACAAAGTCGTCCACAGACTCGTGAGGAAAAAGTTCAAATCTTACTCAGTGATTTACCACTGCAAAATGATTTACCGAAATATGTAACATATTTAGAGAGAATAATAACGGATATTGATAAATCAAATATAGACAAAGCATTGGCTTTTATCTTATTTTTAGTTAAAATAAATATAAAAGGAATATTTGATGCAAAAGAAAATCAAATTGGATATGCAATAGCTGGTCCTTTGAGAGTTACTCTAGAGAGGATTGAGGATTTAATTCAATATTTCTTGCACAAGGATCGAAACGATTTAGACAAAAATTATATAGGTGTTTCGCAACTGTTTTATAATGAAACAGTATGGATAAAACATTTGCGAATGTTTTCATTTCGGCTTCTTAAGAAAACCGCCTTTAACTCGCCGGAAAGGTTAAACTCCATGTTTCCTGCCTTTTATGATTACCTAAAAACTATTTTACATTTCGGACACAAATTTTTAAATGGACACCTTTTAGATAATTGTATGTGGCAACTAATAAATATATCTGCTAATGGTGAAAATAGATTGATTAAATGTGAGATAGATATATCTTGCCAAGTAATGGTACTCCAAGGTTCTAATTCTGGATACGAAGTTTTACACCGATTATTCTACTTTATATTCGCTAGGCATGCACGCGGATGCAAGGTTGTCACTGGGCAATTCGACAAACAATTAATGGACACATTTTGCGCAGAAATATACAATGAAGCCGAGTTCCTCGCATATAACACATTTCGAGTTCCCCATCTATCTATGGCACAGATTGGTCTTTGTACGCTAGAAGGCCATGCTCAGTTTATTCGTCGAACCTGGATAGAGGATCTTTTACATCATACAGTTGGAGGCGGATGCAAGTTAAGCAAAGTGCAAGACGAAGTAAATGAGCTAGATATTGTACTGATTGTGGACGAATCCGGGAATTGGGAGATGGAAGGCGCGTGCAGTAGTTATACCAAAGGTGGTGCAGCATTAATGTTAGCGTCAGCCATAAGATACATTTTAGAGAAACTATATTAGATTCAATAAAATACACTCGAGAGCAATGAAAACGGGTCACTTAATAATCTTGAATATATATATATATATATATATATATATATATATATATATATATATATATATATTCATAAAACTAAATAAAAATAACTACTGATCTTGCCTTATAGCAAAAATAGGAAACATTACTTTTGTAAGCCTCATTACTCATTACTCCTTGTGCGCTTAGCATGCTTTACACCAAGTTCTTTATACGATTTTGGGGAAGTTTGTCCCATTCCCCTGTGAGAGCAATTTGTGGTCATGCTTGCTTGAATCATTCCTCTGATCTTTTATACACTCAGTGTCGTCCTTGCTTGTAAAACATTAATTTTGACCATTGAACTCAATTAAATTCATTAGGCTTATCATTCTTAGTTTGCGATATTTTACGTGATGAAAATGATCCGTATTTGTTGCTTTCGAATATAATATCATTTTGGAAAGTGAAAATTACAAACACAAAGCGATGACTGTATATAAGGTACCTTATAAGTCGGGGATGTCTTGTTATTAGCTCCCTTTTCCATATGGAATAAATAAATGCTATATTTTATACCACAGGCATTGCAGCATTAATGTTAGCGTCAGTCATAAGATACATTTTAGAGAAACACTTTATTGAAATATCATTATGGAAAGTTAAAATTTCATTATGGAAACACAAAACGATGTCTAGATATTAAGTGTTTTTATTTTGTAAGCCTTTTATGTGGGGGATATTTTGTTATTAGCTAACTTTTCCTTTGTGGAATAATAAATAAATGCTATGTATATAAATAAATGGTATAAACCAGTATTAATTTTAGTCTATCGTATATATCGTATCGTAGTATTACCCGTTAGCCTTAAGATACATTTTAGAGATCAAAAATTTGTTTCGTCAGTTTAGGTTCTGCGTATAGTTTTTGTGAATTTTTGTTGAATTAGGTGGCTATTACGGTAGCAACTGCAGTCTGGGCCAAAATTTTGCAAAATCAAATGCCAGCTCACATGTTTCCTTCTTCCAACAGTCTCGGGTTCTTTAAACGGGACGTGAAAAAGCATCTGATCAGGCCGTCAAGCTAAGTGCCACCATTGTTAATACGATATGTGTTCATATTAGTGACGCTTTTGCCGGAGACTTTGCCTTTAGCTTACCATCAGGCGAAGTAAAGTCAAACTGGCGTGTCATATATAAAAAAGAACCTTGTTCGTTTAAGTATGCCTATACCACCGACTAGCAAGCAAGGTTGTCTGAGGCCCCGAAGATCTCGCTAGTGTCCTACACACCTCGCTTTTTACAAGAAATAATATATAGATACATAATGCTTGAGTAATATTTATTGAAATACGAGTGACCAACTAGTAGTAATGCTTAGACCACTTCGAGTTTTGATCCCGTTCCCGCAAGCCATGGGAATCTGTACCAGATTTCAGGCAAATCCGTCAAGCCGTTAGAGTGTGATTGAATGATTAACCAACAAACGAAAGATTTGAAGTCTGAGCAAGATCTTTAAAAATACCGCATCAATTTGTTCAGTACTTTTTGCGTCCATCGCGGAAAAACAGACAAACTAACAAACATTAGAATTAAAATATAAATATTTTCGCGTTCAGTATCGTTAGTGTATATTTTTTAAAATATAAATGATTCTATATTCAAGTATTATCACTTGATCTTAAAGAGTCTTTTCAATAGTAGAAGAAGTAGTTAAAGAAGTAACATAATTGGGCAATAGTTAAATTTTAGTTGATTTTTGTTTTTTCCATACAAAATGTATAGGAAACGTTTATGGCAATTTTTATCGTTTCTACTACTCATATCTTAAATGCTCTCATAGTCTTTTGATCCCCACATGAAATAGGATCTATTGGTAACTAAAAGATTTTTTGGACGTTATGCATTTTTCTTGCCGACTAGACTGTACGATTTTGCTAAAAGTAAGATTCGTTCACAGAAAGATTCTATGGGATTGAGTGTAGGTAAACATAATTTGAAAGGCTAGTTATTCAAGGGAGAAACGAATCATTTACATAATTAAGAAGTTTGCTCATTATCTGCGACATTTACTGTGTCTAATTGATTCAACACATTATCGATGCATATAAAAGCAAAAGCAGTTACGTATATTCAGTTAGTTTTCATTTAATACTCGACACTAAAATGTTCTCCAGTTCAAAAGTTCAAAAATCAATCAAACTTCGTCATCTGTGTATAATGGTCATATTTCTTATTTATTTTGTATTTAGCCATCTAGTATATTCTGCTATAGCACAAAGTTCTGACCAGACTCGTGCGGAAATGGTCCAAGACATACTCAATGATTTACCATTGCGCAATGATTTACCGAAATACGTATCATACTTAGAGAACATATTAAGGGATATTGATAAATCAAATATAGACAAACCATTAGCTCTTAACTTTTTTTTAGTTCATATAAATCTAAAAGGAATATTTGTACAAAAAGAAAATGATATTGAACATGCAATAGCTGGTCCATTTAGAGAAACCCTGCAGAAGATTGAGGATTTAGTTCAATATTTCTTGCACAACGATGGAAACAAAAAAGATGAAAATGTTTTGCCAATGTTTTATAATGAAACAGTATGGATAAAACATATGCGAATGTTTTCATTTCAGCTATTGAAGAAAACCGCTCTTAATTCGACGGAAAAGTTGAAATACATGTTTCCTGCCTATAATGATTACCTAAAAAATATATTAAGTTACAGATACGATTTCTTAAAAGCAAATCTTTTTGGCAATTGTTTGTCAAAACTGCTAAATATCCCTGCCAACGATGCGAATAGATTGATTCAATGTGACATAGATACACCTTGCCAAGCAACGGTACTCCAGGGTTCTGATTCTGGATACGAAGTTTTATACCGATTATTCTATTTTATATTCGCTAGGCATGCACGCGGATGCAAGATTGTCTCTGGGCAACTCGACAAACAATTAATAGACGGATTTTGCGCAAAAATATACAATGAAGCCGAATACCTCGCCTATAACAAATTTCGAGTACCTCATTTATCTATGTCACAGATTGGTCTTTGTGCACAAGAAGGCCATGCTCAGTTTCTTCGCCGAACATGGATAGAGGCTCTTTTACAATATACAGTTTTAGGAGGGTGCCAGTTAAGAAAAGTAGAGCACGAAGTAAATGAGCTAGATATTTTGGTGGTTGTGGACGTATCGGGGAATTGGAAGGCGGAAGGCGGCTCGTGCAGTAGTCAAACCACAGGTACTGCAGCATTAATGTTAGCGTCAGCCATAAGATACATTTTAGAGAAACACTATTAAATTCATTAAAATACACTCTGGAGCAATGAAAACGGGTCACCTAAGAATCTTCATAATCCCGCAAACTGAAAATAGTTTAATGAAACAAATTGTGTTTAATAAGCAATTAAATATTCGAATACTTATATATGAAAGTAATAAAAATTTATGATTTACTACATTTTCTTTATAAAAAAATTACATAAAGAAAAAAAACTGCTGATCTTGCTTTAAAAAAAATAGAAAACATTACTTTTTAAGCCTGATTAGGTAGGTATTTTTTGTGCTTTCATTACTGCGTTTGGTATGCTATACACTGGGGTGCGGGTTGGGTAACCTCCACGTTGGCCTTTCCGTTTCTTCCCCCTTTGGACTGCGGTCCTGGGGAGCGGAAGCGGAGGGGCTGGTGCATCCTGGACAACGGCCAACAGACTCCCACCTTAGGAGCTCTGTTGGCCGTTGACGAATAATCCAACGGCCGACCTCATTGCACGAGGAGGTCGTGGGATGGCGGGCCTGCAAGCAAACAGCCCTTTTGAGGGCTAGCCGACCCAGACGGGGTCGTGGTGTGGCGGGGCTTCAAGGCCCGCGGAGAGAGATCCGGTTCCCGCTAGTCGCTCCCAGTATCCCTCTGCTCTCAGAGGGGACAGGGGCGAGGCAAGGGTTCCGTGAGATCTAGGGACGGGTTGGCCCACTGCTCGCGCAGGGGCTGACAGGCACTCGTGCCACCGTCGGTGTTGGGAGAGTTGGCTGCTCCCCCGCGTCGCGTAACCTCCTAAATATCGACAACGACCTGAGTGCTAGCCACACTCGGTACGCCGGTATCCTGGAGGCCGCGGGGCTTGCCTTAACTGGCCGGCCCGCGACAAGGAAAAGTCTTAAAAACCCGACAGCGAAGTCGTTTAAAACCTGTGGACACCAGGGGACCTCCACAGTATGTACCCCGCTTCTCGGAAAGAGCGTCACCCGGGAAGTGTAACCTTTCGTCTCATGCTCGTGGGAACCTTATGAACTCTTCTGATAACCATAAAAACCCCCCCCTACCTAGTGAAACAGACTGCGCGGAGGTCGCGCAGCGCCACGACGCGGAGGTCGCGTCACCAACTGCGGCGGTGTCGGAAAATTTCGACACCGCCACCGAGAAGAGCAGGGCGAACAGCCCGGTGGGTCTGCAGACCCGAAAATCTGCACGGAGGAGGAACGGTGGTAGGAAGGTTCCTCCTCCACCGAGGACTGAGTCGGACGCAGTCACCTTGACCGACTCGTCCTCCAACGAGGAGAACAACCAGGGCAGTGAAGATTCCCCCCCGCCCAAGGTCGCGATGGTCGGCCGGGGGAAGACGCGGGGTGGCAAGAGGCCCATCCCCCAAACGCCCTCCTCTCGGGCCCCGGCCCTGAGAGATGCTGTGGCGCTGCCGAGTCCCTCCACCTCGGCGGCGCCCACGCCCATGCCGCGTACCGACCCTACGTCTAGGGAGGTACTGCAGGCCCTGGAGGACGTGATAGGGACCCGTGCTGGGTCTATGGGGCCGGAGGAAGTCCGGCTGAGACGGGCGACGACGCGCCTTGTCGAGGAGTTTGGCCTGCTCAGAGCGGAGCTGGCTGACTCGAGGAACGAGCGGGCTCAGCTAGGCAGACGGCAGGTCGAGCTCATCGAGGCCTCGGAGCGGCAGGCGGCCGAATACAGAAAGGAGGTGGGCAAAATGGCAGCCGACTTTGCCGATCTCCAGAAGGTCGTTGCCGGGCTGCCGGAGGGGCGCGTCACGCGGTCGGCGCGGCGGAAGCCGGTTGCGCAGCCGGCAGCGCCGAAGCCATCGGCTCGGCCGGCTTCGCCGGAGCGTTCACCGGTGCGGTCGAGGTCGCCGCTGCGAATGGAGGCACCGGTGCAGCCGGAGTCGCCACCGCCGGCGCCTGTCCGGCCACAGTCACCGGTGCTGATGCCGGCCCAGCCCGCGGACCCAGCCCCAACCTCAGCCCCGGCACCGGCCTCGACTTCGGCTTCGGCTCCGGCTTCGGTTGTCTCCACGAGCTCCGCCCCTGCAGGGGGTTGGGAGGTGGCCGGCGAAACGCGCAGAAGGCGGAACGCCAAGCGGAAAGCAGCCAAAAAGGCCATGAAGGCAGAGGCTGCAGCGAAGGGAGCGCCGGGAAGGCTGCGCGTCCCCCGCACCACGGCTGTCGTCTTGACGATGACGCCGGAGGCTGCGGTGAGGGGCGTGCAATACCCTGACCTGGTGAGGCGGGCCAGAGGCCTCATAGATATGAGGTCTCTTAAGCTGGCGAAGCCCCTCCGAGTCACGGAGACTCGGACGGGGGCCCGCCTCATCCAGGTCCCTGGCGCTTCCAGCGGTCCCCAGGCTGATGCCATAGCGGCTCAGCTAAGGGAGACGCTGGACGCAGCCGACGTCCGGGTGTCCAGGCCCACCAAGTGCGCAGAGCTGCGCATTTCGGGCTTGGACGACTCCGTCACGGCCGAAGAAATTCGGGCCACCGTGGCGGTCGTGGTCGGAGCAATACGCTACGGCCGTTGCGGACAGGGGGCGGCAGTTGTCGGCTGCCCCATCGCGGCAGCTTAAAAGGCTGCCGATCGGCGGGTCCTCGTGGTGGACGGCGTTGTTGGGGTGCGGGCACAGCTCCTGCAGGCTCGACCGGCCAGGTGTTTTAGGTGCCTGTCGGTCGGGCACGTGGGGGTGCAGTGCACGGCGGAGGTGACGGTCGGTGACCGCTGCTTCCGCTGTGGCCAGCCCGGTCATAGGGCCGGTGGGTAAGGTTTAGGCAACTCGGGCGTCGGAGGGCACTGACTGACCTCCGTCCCCCATGAGCGCGGGCCTGGGGGTGACGGGTGGAGCCGCCTGTCACCCCAGCAGAAGCAGGCCACGGCGGCGGCGCGCTGAATAGTGCGCCTCCCCATTCCGGGGGCGAGTTGGGGACACCGTTGTCCCCCTCCTGAGGAGGGCCAGACCGTAAGGGATGGCCCTGGGTCAGCCGGGGTGCGAGGGACATGTCTTTAACAACCTCACCTCCGGCCTAGCACCAAGACCCACAGTCGGCGTGCGGTTTTAGTCGGTTCGAGTCCGACATAACCCCCCTTCCGGCTCCGGCAGGGGGGTATCCGAGGGGATTTCCGCACGAAAGAAAAAAAAAAAAAAAGGTATGCTATACACTAAGTTTTTATACGTATTTGAGGAATATTCTCCCATTCCTCCGTGACATCAATGTTGATCTCAATATCTCATGCTTGGGTGATTCATTCATCTGGTTTTTTATACACGCTGCGTCTTCCACCGTGCTTGTAAAGCATAAATGATCCCTATTCATTGTTGTCGAGTGTATTATCATTTTGGAAAGTTTAAGTTACAAACACAAATCGATGTCTGGATTGGGGTTTTTTTTTAATCTTAAGCCGGCGGCGACGTTTTGTTATTAGCTCCCTTTTCCGCGTGGAATCCATACTTCCATACTAATATTATAGATGCGAAAGTAACTCTGTCTGTCTCTCTGTCTGTCTCTCTGTCTGTCTGTCTGTCTGTCTGTATGTTACGCTTTCACGCCTAAACCACTGAACCGATTTTGATGAAATTTGGTATAGGGGTAGATTAGACCTTGAGAAAGGACATAGGCTATGTTTGGTCGCGATAACCGACATCCACGCGGGCGGAGCCGGGGGCAAAAGCTAGTAATAAATAAATACTATGTGAATGTATTTTTGGAATTTTATTTTCATACAGCTATTTTTGGACGGATAACATATTTATGTTAAAATCTAAATACTTAAATATAGGTAATTCATCATCATGATCATCATTTCAGCCATAGGAAGTTCACTGCTGGACATAGGGCTCCCCTATAGATCTCCAATATGACCAGTCGGAAGCGGCTCGCATCCAACGCGTTCCCGCGGCCGTAATGAGGTCGTCTGTCTACTCTGTGGGTGGACTTCCATAGATAATTACTTTAAAAAATTCCAGCAGAGAATTGTGATAGGCTAATCGATAATGATGATACTTGAAAAATACATCATATAAGAACGTATATTGTTCATATGTACATAAGACTATAACCGCCACTAACTCCTACAGTAGGATCCCCACCAGTACATTGTGTCCAAAATAGCTATAAATTAAGTGGGCTGCACGTGAATAAATTCCCTTTATTTATAGCGCGACATCACGAGGCCCAACTGACAGATTGCAGAACGATGAACACATCTTGTAATTGTATACTATGCATGGAGGTCCTGAATTGACAATATAATAGAGCGGACTATGAATACGGCCTGAAAGCCAAGTAAACTTGAGTTTTTAAAGCACATTTAGCTTACGTCTAGTGAGGACACTACGTCATTAACATAAAGAATAATGATCTCAAAATAATTTTATCCTAAAAATAGATTTTTGAATTTCTTAGTTCATACGACAGAATTGAGATGTAATTATCAGGAAATGCACTTATTTATTTGGTGTTTGGACATTATTTTGACGTCATATATGTTACAGAATGTAACGTGAATATGCGTTTTATTCACTTATTTATGTCTTTTCTGGAAGCATTTTCGCAGAGACAGTTAATATTTGTAGCGTAAAGAATATCTGGGGACGTGGACAGTACATTGAGTTTGTTTTCTGTGTCTTGGGTGGGATGAGCACTTCAATTTATTTCAGAAGTCAGAGATAAAAAGTATTTTAAGTAGGTAACGTGGAATATATTAGGTTTTTTGACTTTTTACCTCGCCTTTTGAAGGTAAGAGTTTTGTTGATCCAAATGCATTGGATTCAATAGTAATGTTATTTTTACCATTTTTAGTTTCTTTGTTCGTTCGTTCATTTGAGTGATATAAATGTTACAAAAGTTGATAAATCCTACTAATATTGTATTATTTGAAAGTTTTTGAAGGTTTTTGGATGTTTGTGCTATTCGATTATGCTCTAACGCCTGAACGGATCTGGTTGAAATTTTGTACAAGGAAATATTACAGTCTGGTATAACAAATATGCTATTGTTGGAAGGGAGGATTAATAATTTTTGAATCACCATTCGCTAGGCAATCGATCAATGAGAAAAGCAGAGATTTACGGTTAAGGTCCTTACTAGAGACGATACCTTAGAGCAAATAGGTGGAGTCTACGAACGTAATAATCGCAGCCCCGCACCACCCCGCACTCATGTCACTAAGGTGATTAGAATATAAAAATATGGGAAAAGATGTCGGTAAAAAGGGTGCAGAGTGGACACATCAAATTCTGCCTAACTTCACGTACCTAACTGATTTGGTATTTTTTTGACATCAATGTTGATTGATTTCTTGATTCTTTATTATAGCTAAGGTCGGCGGCTCCGCCCGTATGGATGTCTATTATCGCAACTTTGGTTTTATCTCTGGCAGCATTCTACCAAAACCTTTTAAATAAAAATAATTTTGTGGGTTTGATGCCCACTCAGTACTTATATTCATAATAACACGAATCTTAGATTATTAATAATCTAAGACATGCAAGCATAGATGCATTGAGGTAGGTGAATATGAAAGCTATTAGTATGCTATAGGCATAACAATTGACACACATTACACATTCTCACTGTGCCATGGTTTGCAACGTAAGCCCTAAAAATGTGTTTATCTAAATGACATCACATTCAAACCTCTTATATTATGCACTAACTGACCCGGCAAACTTCATTTCACCTTAAAAATTAGAATTTACCTCAATTGGCTGTATTAAGTTGTCCTAATTATTTTGAGAACAGAAAGCATAACGACAGGGACTCCATACGCCCACGGAGATCCTGACACCAATAGGACATAACAGGGTGAATTTCCTGGGACCAAGAATTGCGTGGCATCGTTGAAATCGGTACTAAAAATCATAGTTATAATGCTCTAACATTTTTTGCTAGTTAGGTGAAATAGTGATCTATGTGGGGCACTAAATATTTTATTAGATAGGATTATAGGTACTCCAAAAAAAAACAAAATACACCGAAATCTTTCATTGCCGTGTTTGTCCACACGTCACCTATTGTGTCGTGATACGTCATTGATAAAAATCTATTGGATATTTTTATTAATACCTATTTTTATTTGATACGTGAATAGTTAAAGTGTTGTTACGAAATACATTTCTTCAAATATACAACGAATGTTCGAAAAACATTGGAAAAAATGAAATGCTCAAGTGAGCATTTCATTTTTTCCAATGTTTTTCGAACTTAACAGTTAGCATAATAAATGCTATAAAAAATTCATTCAAACATACAACGAATGGTTAAAAAAAAAACATTTGTCCCAGAACTACCTTTCATCGCCGTGTTCTAAACATGTTTTAGAATATTGTTTTATCTAACGACTTGCGTCCTCCCCTATATGCGCTAAACGTTGCATATTGGTGCCGCCTAAGTGCTCGACCCGGAAGAACGTACACACGTACCTGCGTTTTGGCGCCATAGATGTAAGTATACCATTTTTATGTTACTGCACATTTTTTCTTTCATCGCCGTGGATAGGTATAACTCATATTCCAATAAGTTTATCCTCTTGATTAAACATTCAATAGAACGCCATTTCTCTTGTTTATTTTTGTGAAGTGATTAATACTTCGAATAATTATTAGATTTTTTGTTATTTTATATTTTTGTCTTGTTTTTCGTTGCCGTGCTTTCATTGGAGTTTCCGTGGTCAAAATTTGCTATGGCAATGAAAAAAAAAACACGGCAATGAAAAACAAATCATTGCCATGCATTGTAAAACAATTTAGTTTCATTGCTGTGGCCAGATGTTTCATTTCCGTGACTTATGTTTTCATCGCCATAGTATGATTAGGTATTACATTATTATAGGTAGCATCAAATACTGCCATTAGATTCGAAAACTTTCTGCAATAAGATGAAAGATTTGATGAGTTTTTTACTGTACAATCAATTATAAATAGTTTGATTTTAATAATGGATTGTTTATTTTGCCAAGACTATGAAGAAAAACCTTAACCGGTGTGGGCTGTGATTATTTTATAAAAATGTTATTGTTTCGCTTCACATTAAATATTGATGCGTTAATTAAAAACTTGTACTATGTATGGTGTACTATGTATGTTGTTTGCATTTACTTTTGCATAATTAACAAAAGTATACCATATTATTTGTTTTATTCATATTGTAAATTTCTTTTTTGTGTGAAAGAATTTAAATAAATGATTGAACAATTCTTTGATTATATTATATTTGTTTAATTGTACCTACCTACTCCTTTTGCAGATTTTTAACTTATGAAATTTGTATTTATTATATGCAAGTTAAAATGTAAAAGTTAAATGTTAAGTTTTATATGGATTTTCATTTCTGTGGTTGATTCTTTCATTCCCTTGGCATAATTCTTTCATTGCCGTGGACGCTTGTTTCATTGCCGTACACACATGTTTCATCGCAGTGGCATGTAATTTTTAATCTTGTATATCTCGTTAGTTTTTTTAGTTATCTGCTAGATATTAAGCGAGAATACATATAGTATCAAAACCTTTAATTAACGCGATTTTTTATTATTATAACACTTAAGGTAAAAAAATCCACGGAAATGAAGATTTTAACGGACATGTTGAAATTCACCCAACAACGTCTTTCGGGTCAGATATTTTATATAATGGTTAAGTATTCTTAAATGTTTCTATTTTCCGCGCAGATTTTTTACTTTTTCTTTCATTAAAACCTCTAGACAATAACAAACACAACAAAAAAAGAAAAAAGCGAAATTGGTCCAGCCTCAGCCAGTCCAGCCAAAAATGAATCCCTATTGGGAAATAGGGATTCATTTTTATATTATGTAGATTGTATTGTACATATAAACCTACTTCTTGAATGATACTATCATTAAAGAAAACCGCTTCAAAATCCGTCGCGTAACTTTAAAGATCTAAGCATACATAGAGACAGACAGTGGGAAGTGAATTATTTTATACTAGTGATCATATGTAGTGATATTTTTTTTATAATACTATATATTTATATATGTAGCTATAGATATGTATAGTATTCTAATATACATATATTATTATACAAACGTAGTTTGTGACATTATTTAGGTTAATCTCTACAGAACCAATTCTAAGAATTATTTCACCAATAGAAACCCACACTACACAAGTATTTATCAGTGTCATAGGTTTTATATCATTACACTATGAGTGAGGATCACCATCCGGAACGGCATCCAAAATCTACGTGACTGGAGCCGTGGGCAACAGCTGTTAACAAATAAAGTGTGTGAATAAAATAATATAATCAATACAACATTTTCATGTATTTCTTGAGAGTTTAAGCGTTAGCTTTTTTACAGAATTTACTTTCGACGTCTCATAGAAGTGTCTTATCTGTCCACTTATGCATTAGGCTCGAATTGTGTTGCTGTCAAAGCTGCGAAAACGTGAAGCACAACCTCCCCGTCCAACAGCCATCACGGCACTGCCGCCCGGCCCCCGCATAGGCACCCGCTAAGCCAAACTCTCGAGAACGTTACAAAAACGTGGCCTGTGACTTCAAAAGTCAATGTATTGAACGGAAAAATGTACCACTTATATTCCAGATCTTTGTCTTTCTTTTAATTAAAAAATTACGTAAAAATTATTTTCCGTTTAGAAGTAGTTGCCAGTTTTCTTTTGAGTAACCTTTTTGCTATGGGAATGATTTTCATATAGTAATTAAAAAGTGAGAATAATTAAAAATGTACCAAATTTAGACAAGAAACCAACAAATAAAACAGTATAAACAGTTTTCAAATACGTCCACTAATAAAAAAGGAGTTGGTCTTTAAACATACGCCTAATAACCAAATTTATCCTTTTTATTCCTCTTAAGTTTTTCTTTACTTTGCCTTCAGCTGGTAAGGCGAGGTGAAATTACATAGACCTATCCTATATATAAAAGAAGAAACACTGAAATCAAAGCATAATTTTTTTTGCACTGAGCGGGAATCGTACCCAGGATCTTCGTTAAAGAAACAGTGAACCGTGATCAATACCTATATGTAAAGTGTTAAAGTGACAACGCAGTGCGGTTCATTGTATGCAATCGTATTGAACTGCCCGGCCCTTTGAAGTCTCGTGTTAACACCGCGTGTGTGCGCCGGCGCAGCTCTGACTTATTTGTGCTCTTTTGAATTTCGAACGATATAGACGTAGCTTAAAGTTTTATCAGCTAAGCTACAAATTTGAGCTCAATAGATTTTGTGGGACCCGTATATCCACTTGATGAATGATGAAGAAATTTTTGCAGCATACACCAACATATTTTTTTTTAGAGAGACATATATATATCGACAGCCTCTGTGGCGTGATGGTAGTGCACGCGACTGCCACGCAGGAGGCGCGGGTTCGATTCCCGCTCAGTGCAAATATTTGTATGCATGAATATGGCTATTTGCATTGGTCTGGGTGTTTCTATGTATAATGTGTATATATTTACAAAAAGAAATAGTATATAAGTATGTTTATCCGCATTCTAGATTCCATAACACAAGCTATAAAAGCTTACCATGGGTCTAGATAGCGTTGTGTAGAATGTTGTGGAATATTTATTTATTTATTATTATTTATTTTTATATTTATATTATATTATTATATTATATATATTATTTTATTATATTATATATCATATTATTTATATTTATATATTTATATTAAAAAAACCGCGGTAGCCTAGTGGTATGGGTAATGGACTGCTGAGACGAGGTCTCGGGTTCGATTCCAGGTTTATCATGGCACACACCAATGACTTTTCGAAGTTATGTGTGTATTTACCGCAGGTTTGTAAGTGCCCGGTTAATGGCAATAGGCTCGCCACCTATTACATTGGGACCTAAACATAAACTGGCGAAATGTGGGTGCTATCACCTCTGCCTACCCCTTCGGGGAATACGGGCGTGAGTTTATGTATGTAATGTATTTATATAATATAAAAGATCAATCAATTAGCCTATTACAGTCCACTGTTGGACAGGATATTGAAAGGCTTCAGTCTTCTGGGTCCACGCAGGTAAGACGGGTTGGAATATCAAATCAAATCAAAAATGTTTTAATTTTTCAACTCATTTTATCTCGACAAACCCCAGTAAGTTAAGAAATTCTTGTGACGAGGTTGTCTCGCTGCTTCCCCTAAGTTTGAGTATACAATGCTGACCATAGGAATAGGGTTTTATTTCAGGTTTTCCTTCTATCGCAGTGATATCGTCTACGTATTTTTCCGTCAGTCGCCTTGTAGGAGACCCCTCGGATGAGATGGGGTGGTACTTATACTTGTATTCTTTCTCCGTCACCACAATAATAATATAATAAGTAGTTAGGTGGGGGAAAATCGAAAGATGCAGACAAGGACGGTCAACCAATTGAGGCGAGTGGAACTGCTGGGCGCTGCTAATCCATACTAATATTATAAATGCGAAAGTAACTCTGTCTGTCTGTCTGTCTGTCTGTCTGTATGTTACGCTTTCACACCTTAACCGCTGAACTGATTTTGATGAAATTTGGTAGAGGGGTAGATAAGACCATGAGAAAGGACATAGGCTATGTTTGGTCGCGATACCGACATCCACGCGGGCGTAGCCGCGGGCAAAAGCTAGTATGAAATAAGTACAAAAATTCAAAACCAATGAAGTTTCAAGTAGGTTTAATTGCTAATTACAGCTCCGTAACTTAGAACAAAATATCCAATAAATGCCGTACGTTGAACGAATCATGTAAACGCCATGAAAATTCTAGGCACTTTCGACGTTTTGGTCGTGACATAACTAGTTACTCGTGCTAGAATTAATCTAGCGCTACATGTTTTGAATAATAGGGTCAGACGATTTATTACTTTCAGCGCTGCAGTGAACATGAGTTTTAACTCCAAAATCAGAACGAATTTTGTTAATTGCGTCTCTAGCACTTAAAGCTCTATGGATAAATACAGGGTGCTGTATATTGAACTACTTTTATAAGTACAGTCAGTATCAGAAAGATGTTGACGAACAGAGTACTCAAAATGAACTTAATTTCATTTTTTGACCCCCTTCCAGTTGACCGATTGTCCTGATTTTTGGTGCACACCTCTAGTTCGGACAAAAATACTATTTAAATCAATAAAACAGTTTGTATTACTCTTAATACGAGAGTTTCAAGATCATTTTGAGATTTCGTCGTCAAGATGATTATGACGATGACTGTACTTAGGGTACATAGGACTCTACCAAGATTCTTGAGACACTCTAGTCAATCCATGTAAAGGTGATGTACAGTCGACAAAGGATACAAGTACCTATAAACCTTTTCACATATTGTTTTGACCACTGGGGTGGTTGACAAGCACGCGATGAAAAGTGGTTACCCTAACCTATTTTTTTTATCGTGCGAAAAATTCCCACGGATACCACCCGCAACCGGAGCCTGGGGAGGTGGTTATGTTAGACTCGAACCAACTAAAACGCACGCCGTCTTTGGGTCTATGGTTGCCGGAGGTGAGAATGCAGGGAACATATCTCTCGCACCCCAGCACATCCAGGACCATCTCTTTCGAGATGGCCACCTTCGGGTTGTGGGAAACATGAAGGTATGTAACACCAGGGGCCTCTTATCTTACTCATGCTGTTAGTCCTGCAGGAAACTTCTAACGCCTATCTTGAAGAACCACATTTTGTAGTCGTCGGTGGAAAAAATATGCTTGGTATTGTATTAACTTCCTTTGTTGACTGTACTCAAGAAAGCAAGTACTACAAATATATCGTGAAACAATTGAATTTTATGTGATACAATAACACAACAATGTTTCCGCATACTTCTAAATGTCAATGAAGGTTATAGGATCCCTGCAGTGTATTCCTACAATTGGTGCAGTGCCTCTACAAATATATACTTCCATTGCTGGATGCCACATGGTAGGTAACAACCATAACGTTTATTCTTATACTTATAGGACAATTTTTCTATAGTTCCACTAATAGAAAAACATAGCTAACATTGTCGGTAGCTTAGTGGTTAAGGAGTCGGCCTTACGGTCGAGAGGTCCCGGGTTCGAATCCTGGCCGACACTGGCCTGGACACTACCGACGTGATGGATTCACGTTTGGAAAAACGCACAAGCAATTTAGCTTAGTTGGAGGGGTTAGAGGAAATATTAGTAACTTCGGTTCTAATATTCTTTAAAAAAATAGTTCGGGCCGAGAAATATATAGATAGACAGTCCCGCAAACCTCTCAAACACATAGGTACCATTCATTTGTCTCTGACACAGTCGGCTAAAAATATAGAGAGTGACGGGCGGTTAAAACTATTTTAAGTTACGTAACAAAAAGTAAGTAGGCGCATTAATTTTATGTGCGTAAAATCCTATTTAATTAAATAAAAGGCCTATAAAGTCAAACTTATTTATGATAATTAAGTAATTGTAGTTAATTAAAATAAATGTATAATAGATACACGTTATACATTGTTATTGTTTAATTTAATTATGCTGTAAATGTAATTTTAAAAGTAATGTTCATGAATAGTACCTACCTTTTACTGTAACAGTAAAATTTTATATAACCATCATTATTTTAGACTAGATTTTAGTCATTTTTCATCTTTTTCATCAACATTTTTTTCATGTACCCCTGTTAGGTTCCTCGAATATCAACCAACTTGCTGGGGTACGTAATTTTTGAGCAGTAGCGTCAAACTGACCGTAGCG
Source organism: Eilema sororculum (assembly GCA_914829495.1). Taxonomy (NCBI): domain Eukaryota; kingdom Metazoa; phylum Arthropoda; class Insecta; order Lepidoptera; family Erebidae; genus Eilema; species Eilema sororculum. Next base: position 7,922,215 of record OU618533.1, read on the forward strand.
GAAGGGCGTTGGCAGTTAATCGCACTCTGTCTACCGCATGGTAAGTAAAGCCCAGATATTGCAAACCGCGGTTCCGTTCAGCCAACAAAGATTTTCGGTCCCACGTGATTGACCACGGAACCAATTAAATAAATTATCATTACAATTCAAAAAACATTGGCAAAAATTAAAAGCTCAAGTGAGACTTGAACTCACGACCTTTCCCTTACAGGGGGAATGCTCTTCCAACTGAGCTACTGAACCACAGCCGATTCACTTAAATTTTTCCTTCTCTTTATATCGGGTGTGGCTCAATAGCTCAGTTAGAAGAGCATTCCCCAGACTTTGGTAGTTTAAAATAGCAAAATCATCTGGAAGTATTAATTTGGTGAAAGAAAAAAAAATGTTACAACCCCCATACATTTTTCCTTTGAACATTATTCTCATGCATTATCACGAAAAAAAAATTTTTTTCTTTCGCCAAATTAAATCTTCCAGATGATTTTGCTATCGAAACTGTGCCCAAATTCTTTTTTTCCGAAACGACTATAAAATCACCTTTTATAGGTATTTAAACTGCCAAAGTCAATCACATTACGATGGTGACCCTCTTTCCGAGACTTTGCCTTTAGCTTAAAATCAAGCAAGGTGAAATCAAATCGACGTCTCCTTTATAAAAAAAAGTACCTATATGACCATATTGACCTATATTTACCAAACAATACCTATGGCAAATATCCCGATATTACAAATAGTAATATCGATTACTAATCGATCATTCTCGTGCTCACACATCATACTCTCTTTTCTACACTTTTTATGCTATATACGTCCTGTTGTCGGTCCGTCGGCCATACATCTCGTCCTACACGCAACGACACTACTTGCATGGTTCATAAATTCGAGATACGTCATCACACAGTTGGGGCGCATCCAAAACGCGCGCGATCCCTGATATCGTTTATAATGTAATAAATAATGCGATTGTAGAATCGCGTTCTTGACACCTACTTACTTACGTACGCCCTATGGTTGCGAGTTGTCCGTATGTGGTTCAGTTAGTGTATTGTGGGTTGACTATTTATGTTCATCTATTTTTGTCCTGTCAATTATGACTGGTTTTGATATTAATACCAGAATAGTATAGTTCTGTTACTGATTTGTAATATTTTGTGTTTCAGTTTGTTCGTCTTTATTTGCCATCGCAACTGCTGAACCCATGTTTGGCACAGTCAGAATTTAACTACACCCTATAATGAACCAGCCTGCGTTTGTGGCTTCGTTGCCTTACTGTCCCACTATAACGCTAGTAAAGAGATATAGAATACTGTAAACTGAAGTTACTTTGGACAGCGGGACGACTTTGGGACAATTTAAAATGTGTTTTTTTTTAATCAACAGGCTAAATTCGAAATAGGTACATCGGGAAAAATGAAGCGCTCAAGTGGGACTTGAACCTACGACCTTTCCCTTACAGGCGGCATGCTCTTCCAACTGAGCTATTAATTTTCCTTCTCTTTATATCCGTCCCAAAGTTAAGAACAGATGAATTACATGTAGGAATGAAATTTCCATTTCTGAAGGAAGTATTGATGTTTTATATTATTGTTAATTAAAAAATCTATTCTTAAATTTAATGTAACTAAATATATCTCAGATGACACCCCTAACCGATAGAAGCTATTGACATGGTAACCTCTTCATTCATCAAGCCCTCGTGTATAGGAGACATAAAGATCTAAAAGAACGATTTCATGTAACCTAAATATTTTTTTAAAATATGCACCTGTCAAATTAATCAATATTTTTGACAGTGAGCTGGAACCCGGAGTCGCGAACTAAAGACTGCTTTATTTATTATTGTACAAAATTAAATTGGTGATAAATACTTACGGTACCGTAATCTTGTTACTGCATCGATGCATCAATGGAGTGAGTCTTGGCAGTGAAGTGGTGTTCGTGATGTTTAAATTCCAATGTTCCAGCTCATTATTGAGATTGCGGGTCACTGAATATATTTTATTTACTTATTTGGCACACAAGATCGAATATCCCCATTCTCTGTGACACAAATAATTACGTATCGTCCGTTTACCTATGCAGATTATTCAGCTCGACAGGATTTTTTTTTGTAGGAAGTCACTAGAAGGAATGAAAAAAAGAAAAAAAAAAGAAAAAAAAAATTGGCAAATTAGCAATTTTTAGTATCCTTATTTTTGGAGTGTCCATTATGACTTATGGAATCTATCTAAACATCGATACTAGAAAAAAAATTAAATCGCTCCTTGCACCAGCTTATTGACATCATGAGCTAGTACAATAGATTTAGGGAGTGATTTATATTAGGAGTTTATTTGGAGAATAAATCTCAGATTGAGTTCATTTGACAAAGAACTAATACATGAAACATCGCTCACAGACTAAGGGGGTTGCACCCACGTTGACTGCACACACATCAAATTACAAAAAAATATTCCTGAAAACAAAAGAAGCTGCGTAAATGTAATGCACTTAAGCGGTATTTGCTGTATGCACAAATGCTACTTTGATTAGTGGCCCATAGTCATAGTAATTTATTTTCAATGTTGAACAATAAAATTGATTCTTATTGACGTCAATTTTAATTCTACTTAATCTAAATTTACCACCGCTTCTAAGGCGCTGGTGAAGAAGAAACGGCGCAACAAACTCCACTGCGACATTTTTTAGACGTCCGTCAATGCCCCCTTTAGAAAACTGCGATATATCAAGTAAGTATTAAATAAGTGGTGTCCTTAAAACAAAAACGTCCTTGAAAATCATGGCAACGATTTTTCAACAACAGAAAAAATTCAAGGAACATTTAAAGCCATCTCATTTAATCAGGTGCGACACACTCCGGCCCTCAAAAATCAGCGAACCGAAAATAGCCGCTGTATTTCGACTCCATTCGGATACTGTTACCTTCCCGGGAATGTCTGGATATTTACGACAAGGACGGGTGGTGATCGTACATCGTACGCGACCCGGGCGGTATGGCACAGTTACACTTTGACCGAGTTCGGTGTTACGGTACTCCAGACAATAATACATATAAATCAATGATCGATTCGGAATCATGGAGTTGTGAATGGAGTTTTAACAACAGTGAAGAAGGTTATCTGAACAGATGTAAGATGTGAGAGGTTACTTTAAAATGATATCAAAAATGGAAGTCTTTGCTTTTTATACCGGTATAGTAGGTAGAGTAGTTAGTTGTAGATAGTATTTTGAATTGATGTGATATCATTTTACAGGTTTTTGTCAATTATAAAGTGTTTATGGTATGTTTATATTGAAGGATTAAATTGAATTTTAAAATGATGAAAGTCAGTTAAAAGTCAAAAGAAAACTCATCGAATTTTTATCATGTGGGTATTTGCATCTTTTAGTAACCTACATTGCCGATATCTATGTAAAATATAGGACGTATACAGATTTGTATTATATAAGTGTCACTATATCATACATAATTCAATCTAAGTACAACTCGTTTTTTCACGATGTTTAAAACTATTAGTCATTTAAGTATAAACACCGTCAAATAATATAACCACTTATTTCACCAGATTATATAAGTTCTATAAATAACCGAGGAGTTCCGTAACCGAAGCTCCAATAACGGTAACCATGCGAAATAATAACACAACGCAAGGACTCACGAAATACCGACCCTGTAACCGAATACTACGTTTCCTTATAAATAAACAAATGAACTTACAATCTCATCTCCAGATTTATTCGTACTGAAAGTGAACCTTGTTTTGAAAACGTTAAAGCAGATATTGCCAAAACTTATAACTGTAAAGGTTCATCCAAAAATTCAGCGTCATCTTACGTTTTGCGAAAAGAATTTTGTATTTGTCTTGTACATTAACTTTTCCAGTACCGACCGTTAAGCATACAATGAAATTCTCTTTGCTAGCCTAAATATATGGTGTGACGGTAATATTCCTATATCTTTTATAAACATTACTTAATGCTCCCTCAAAACGCCATTTTCAGAGAAATTTGTTACGTCATTTAAAAAAATGAGATTTGGTAGGTAAACCCTTTAAACTAATGGTTTATGAGAAATTCTTGACTCAGAGGTTTGATGTCGAGGGCTGTTAAAAAATATTTTCTTTCGAGCGCACGTATACCTACAAACGAGCAACAAGTCTCCATAAACAAGCAATTCTGTTAAAATGTAGTATGTAGTTGTAGATCGTAGACCAATCTTGAAGTCAACTGCTTAGATACCTTCTTCATTCCAGCTTCAATTACGATTGCATTCAAAACTTGCACTTTACTTTATACTATCTGGTTCAGTTTAATTTTTACCGGCGTGTCATCTGAATCTCCAATCCCGAAGGTACTACATCCTGCATCAAAATGCTGTTCGTCGATAAACATTTGTACCAGCTTGTAGATGAAGTTAGCTTGGGAAACAAAGGTCTTGAAGTTGTCTTGCGTTATCTCACGGATCTACTTTGTAGTACGCCTTGGAGTGGTAACCCTTATATCTACTATTATTATATCATATTATATTATATTATTATAATTATCTACAAACAAATTGGGTACAGCCAAATCGCCAGAATTTTCGTAACAAAGTCATAATCATGATATAACGTCTTGACCTATGTCAACGGCTTCAGCAATGGCTATGTTGCCAGTACATTAAGCTTCAACATGTCTTTTAATCATTCGTCATTTTAATGAGAAGGAAGCACCTAATATCTTCATGAAATTGAAACAAAATGATTAATGTTATAATAATGCCCAGCAACGCAGGAGGCCATGTTCAATAACAGGACGCAGTATGAAAACATTTGATTTATGACCCATTATAAATATCTTCATTATACAAAACACTAGCTATTGCTTTATTAAGAGCCAATAAATTCGGTACGCGTCACCAATAAATATTCATTTACGGTAAATATGATTATAATTAATTACTATATGTACTTCAATTTTGGCAGAGTCCGCGGTTCTAAGAACTTGTATCCAATTTGTTTGGCGGTTAAAAGGTTGGTAGGGTTGAGAAATGATTTTAAAAACTTAGCTTCCAATATCTTCAGTAAGAATTGTTTAATCGTGAAAGAAAGACTATATTTTTAACTAATATGTTATTAAAGAAACTAAACAGGACAATTATAACATCTTGACAACTTGCCTGTCTTTTTACCTAACTGTCAAGAAGGGTAATATTTTTCGTGCATATCTTGTATGTTCGTTATATTCTTTATTACCTCATATCTTCTGAACTACTTCACGGAATTCAATGATTAATATCTCAAATTAAAGATATTCGTCGCCCAAGTATTTTTGGATACATGAAATGTGAAAAAGATCTATATGATGACTATTTGGCACCAAAATGTATGTTGTCACAAAAAACACTTCCAAAAGGTTGAAAATAAATGGAGTTTGCCTTTTAACCTTAACGGTTGCCATGTCGGGGGACCTTGAATTGTTCCGATAATATTACGGAATGCTTAACCAATTAGGGTCCCCCGACATGGCAACCGTTAAAGTTAAAAGGCAAACTCCATTTATTTTCAACTTTTTGGAAGTGTTTTTTGTGACGGGGGTTTTTTAAATTTTTAATTTAATTTTTATTAAATGGATAGCGTGACAGAGGATATTATGATAAGAAAGTAACTTTTTGCGTCAGGTGTTTAAAATACCTACGGATACCTCTGCCGGAGATGGCAGGGGAGGTTATGTCTGACTTTAACCGACTAAAATGCATACCGTCTGTTCGTCGTTGGTTGCTGGAAGTGACGTTATCACGCATATTCCTCACACCCCGGCTGACTCAGGGTCATAACTTTCAAAGAAATGGCTTATGTTATGACTAAGTTATAACCAGGTCTATGAGCACTAGCATAAAGGTTTGCCCAAGTTAATATGAATACTAGTGCCCAAAACTACTAATTTTCGGGTTGATCTCTCTAGCTAAACTAAATTCCTTGAATTAGGAAGTTCACGTCAGTACTACATTGACCAGGACTTGAACCAGGGTCTCGATCATGGCGATCGGCTGACTCGTTTATTTATCAGACCCCATTGTTTCAATCATTCGTAAAAGATATCCAACCAGATAGCAATATATCTGGTTATTGGATATCTTTTACGATTTTCTGTCGTACGAATCAGAAAGTGGTTCTTTACAACCCTATACAATGGTTCTCAAGTTTAAGACAAATTGTTTGCGGAAGCATCGACGAGCCCTTACGGAATATTTGTTCGCGAACTGATTTAAATCTTCGAATGTCAGTCCGTCGCTCCAAGCAACGTGTAATTTTACCAATAATACAATTCCGAGTACACAGCAAACTTGACTTCTTTAAACATAAGGCTGAGAATGTTGGCGCTGATGATACATCGATAGTAATCAGAATACAATTTCCGGATTAATATATAAGACTAGCTGAGACCGGTGACTTCGACTACATGGAACTTATTTTGTTAAAAATTCCATGGGATTTATTGCTTTAGCATGGAACTTAATTATTTGTCTAAAATAAACATTCCTTATAAATTCTGCCATTCAGGCCTTTTGGAGCTGTGTTGTGTCCTCTGCTAGGTAGGTTTCAGAGGTGCAAATGGAGAACAAGTAAGGGGTGGGCTGATTCTCTGAGCGTAGGCCTGGGGGCAACAAATATGACCGTATTTTTAGTCCAGCAGAAGCAGGTCAGCACAAGGGCACGTAAAGTGCACTTTCCTCTGCGGTATAAGGCATTCGTAGATGCTAAGCTATGACCTCCGTCCGTATTTCATCCTAATGGGGCCATCTTATAATTCTTTATTGTTTAATATACCAGTAATTGAGACGAGTAGCGGTTTTCATTTTGACATAACCACCTCCCCAAAATTTTCGTACGTAAGAGATAATCTGCACTGCAGTTTCCGTCGGTAAGCGGACTGTATTATAAATTCGAGTCTCCATAATATATTTTCACAGTTCATGAACTCACAAATTTAATAAGCAGGCAAATATTCATCATATAAATGAGAGAAGCCAATCGTAACAAAATTAAACGCTGCAATTTGTTATATCATCGATACAAATAAGAATAAAATCTTAATAACAAAATATCGCTTAATCGCAGGCGGTGCAGTGAGATTTTTATTTGCGATTACACGTTTCCGCAATATATTTACGTTTCGTTACATTAAGGTATGTATTGTGTATGGTTCAACATCGGTGCTTAAGGTTTGAGGTAAGCCACACATTAATAGATAAAACCAAAATGAAATCAAAATCAAAAATAGTTTCTTCTGTATAGACCATTCAAATGGAACTTACAAAACGTCAACATAAAGTAAATATTAAATACTAACTAATCGAAACGAGGCCCAGACCTGAGAAGACTCCGGCAAGAAACTCAACGGGCATTTTTTTTGGTCTATTTACAAAACATTTACTTAGCCTAAAACTTATGGTCTCGATACAATGTTTTGCTTGAGTAGCATAGCTGAGCGAACAGCTCATTTCCAAGCTTATTTATCATTTAAATATTCTTGGATTTTATAATAGCCTTTCTGGCACAGTTTGCTCTTTACTGTATTTTTAAATTTATTAACAGGTAAATCTCTGATTTCATTAGGAAGCTTGTTAAAAAAGCGTATACAGTTGCCCTGGAAAGAATTACTTATTTGTACTTATGTGTGGAGTCTGCTATGACAGTTGGAAATTTTGCAATATTTTTCCTTACATACATTAAATTTTCGAAAATGTATTGTGCCATTACGGTTAGAATATTTATCTCTTTAAACTTATCTCGGAGGGAGACTCTTGGGCCCAAATTATAAATAGCTCACACAGCCCGCTTTTGCAAGACAAACATTGTGTTTAAATCTGCGGAATTACCCCAAAGGAGAATCCGTAGATCATAATACTATGAAAATAGCTGAAATAAAACTATTCTAACCGTATCCTCATCTGTTAAAGTAACAATCTTTTTTACAGCATAGGAAGCTGAGCTTAATCTACTAGCTATTTTTTTCGATATGTGATCCCCACTGCAGTATAGCATCAATACTTAAAACACTGTTGATTCCGCAATAAGTATGTGCACCAGGGATACTCGCGAACGTAGATTTTAATAGTGGCAGTCCACTGCTGGATATAGCTCTCTCCTAATGTTGGGAGGCATTGACTTACTGTTTCCATAGTAAATTAATGTTATCTTCCAAATGTTAACTTATATTTTTGTAGTACTATAAAATAACAAAATGATTGTTTTTGTTGATTACAGTAACGTACGCTAAATATGTTAAAAACTCAAATTATTGAATCGATTTTTTTTTTTTTTTACAAATTGAGAATTTATTTCGGACTCGTGTTGAGAGTAATAGCAATTTAAGTGCGCTCCTGTTGCGACAATGTATCAACCAAATATCGGCACATTTGCATATTAAATAATTGAATAATTCTCGAGAACATAATGAAAACGGTACTTAATAATTTTTATACAATAGAACGAAACCGACAACCACGGTACAGTAAAAAAGAAATATTTTCCATTCAAACAAATATAGGGTTTTCTAGCTCTAGGCTATAGCAGTTCACTTCTGGATATACTTAGGTGTCTACAAAATATCATAGCACCTGATACTCCACCTTCTGGAAACATTCCGTTTCAGCTACTTTTTTCAGGTCTTCAGTCAGTCTGGTGGGACGCCCCACCTCCAGTTTGCCGATCCGCTGTCTCCACTTTAAGTAACTGAAAATTCTCTACGATATTCTGTCGTTTTTCATTTTGGTGTTTCGAGTTTTATCCGAAATTAAATGTTGCCATTATTAATCAATTTAATTAAGTCTACATATTTTTATATCCATACTAATTTGAATGAATTTTTTATAGCATTTATTATGCTAACTGTTAAGTTCGAAAAACATTGGAAAAAATGAAATGCTCAAGTGAGACTCGAACTCACGACCTTTCGCTTACAGGGCGACTGCTCTGCCAACTGAGCCATTGAGCACCACCTGAATCATTCCAAATTTTCCTTCTCTTTATATCCGTCTATAAGGGCGACGGTGCAGCCATCTACCAACATTCTTACGAACTGTTGGAAACAATGAATGATTTTTCAACCATTTTTAAACATTGAATTTTGATGACTGCGCCCAAATATTTGAATGAATTTTTTATAGCATTTATTATGCTAACTGTTAAGTTCGAAAAACATTGGAAAAAATGAAATGCTCAAGTGAGACTCGAACTCACGACCTTTCGCTTACAGGGCGACTGCTCTGCCAACTGAGAATTTGGAATGATTCAGGTGGTGCTCAATGGCTCAGTTGGCAGAGCAGTCGCCCTGTAAGCGAAAGGTCGTGAGTTCGAGTCTCACTTGAGCATTTCATTTTTTCCAATGTTTTTCGAACTTAACAGTTAGCATAATAAATGCTATAAAAAATTCATTCAAATATTTGGGCGCAGTCATCAAAATTCAATGTTTAAAAATGGTTGAAAAATCATTCATTGTTTCCAACAGTTCGTAAGAATGTTGGTAGATGGCTGCACCGTCGCCCTTATAGACGGATATAAAGAGAAGGAAAATTTGGAATGATTCAGGTGGTGCTCAATGGCTCAGTTGGCAGAGCAGTCGCCCTGTAAGCGAAAGGTCGTGAGTTCGAGTCTCACTTGAGCATTTCATTTTTTCCAATGTTTTTCGAACTTAACAGTTAGCATAATAAATGCTATAAAAAATTCATTCAAATTAGTATGGATATAAAAATATGTAGACTTAATTAAATTGATTAATAATGGCAACATTTAATTTCGGATAAAACTCGAAACACCAAAATGAAAAACGACAGAATATCGTAGAGAATTTTCAGTTACTTAAAGTGGAGACAGCGGATCGGCAAACTGGAGGTGGGGCGTCCCACCAGACTGACTGAAGACCTGAAAAAAGTAGCTGAAACGGAATGTTTCCAGAAGGTGGAGTATCAGGTGCTATGATATTTTGTAGACACCTAAGTATATCCAGAAGTGAACTGCTATAGCCTAGAGCTAGAAAACCCTATATTTGTTTGAATGGAAAATATTTCTTTTTTACTGTACCGTGGTTGTCGGTTTCGTTCTATTGTATAAAAATTATTAAGTACCGTTTTCATTATGTTCTCGAGAATTATTCAATTATTTAATATGCAAATGTGCCGATATTTGGTTGATACATTGTCGCAACAGGAGCGCACTTAAATTGCTATTACTCTCAACACGAGTCCGAAATAAATTCTCAATTTGTAAAAAAAAAAAAAAATCGATTCAATAATTTGAGTTTTTAACATATTTAGCGTACGCTACTGTAATCAACAAAAACAATCATTTTGTTATTTTATAGTACTACAAAAATATAAGTTAACATTTGGAAGATAACATTAATTTACTATGGAAACAGTAAGTCAATGCCTCCCAACATTAGGAGAGAGCTATATCCAGCAGTGGACTGCCACTATTAAAATCTACGTTCGCGAGTATCCCTGGTGCACATACTTATTGCGGAATCAACAGTGTTTTAAGTATTGATGCTATACTGCAGTGGGGATCACATATCGAAAAAAATAGCTAGTAGATTAAGCTCAGCTTCCTATGCTGTAAAAAAGATTGTTACTTTAACAGATGAGGATACGGTTAGAATAGTTTTATTTCAGCTATTTTCATAGTATTATGATCTACGGATTCTCCTTTGGGGTAATTCCGCAGATTTAAACACAATGTTTGTCTTGCAAAAGCGGGCTGTGTGAGCTATTTATAATTTGGGCCCAAGAGTCTCCCTCCGAGATAAGTTTAAAGAGATAAATATTCTAACCGTAATGGCACAATACATTTTCGAAAATTTAATGTATGTAAGGAAAAATATTGCAAAATTTCCAACTGTCATAGCAGACTCCACACATAAGTACAAATAAGTAATTCTTTCCAGGGCAACTGTATACGCTTTTTTAACAAGCTTCCTAATGAAATCAGAGATTTACCTGTTAATAAATTTAAAAATACAGTAAAGAGCAAACTGTGCCAGAAAGGCTATTATAAAATCCAAGAATATTTAAATGATAAATAAGCTTGGAAATGAGCTGTTCGCTCAGCTATGCTACTCAAGCAAAACATTGTATCGAGACCATAAGTTTTAGGCTAAGTAAATGTTTTGTAAATAGACCAAAAAAAATGCCCGTTGAGTTTCTTGCCGGAGTCTTCTCAGGTCTGGGCCTCGTTTCGATTAGTTAGTATTTAATATTTACTTTATGTTGACGTTTTGTAAGTTCCATTTGAATGGTCTATACAGAAGAAACTATTTTTGATTTTGATTTCATTTTGGTTTTATCTATTAATGTGTGGCTTACCTCAAACCTTAAGCACCGATGTTGAACCATACACAATACATACCTTAATGTAACGAAACGTAAATATATTGCGGAAACGTGTAATCGCAAATAAAAATCTCACTGCACCGCCTGCGATTAAGCGATATTTTGTTATTAAGATTTTATTCTTATTTGTATCGATGATATAACAAATTGCAGCGTTTAATTTTGTTACGATTGGCTTCTCTCATTTATATGATGAATATTTGCCTGCTTATATAAATTTGTGAGTTCATGAACTGTGAAAATATATTATGGAGACTCGAATTTATAATACAGTCCGCTTACCGACGGAAACTGCAGTGCAGATTATCTCTTACGTACGAAAATTTTGGGGAGGTGGTTATGTCAAAATGAAAACCGCTACTCGTCTCAATTACTGGTATATTAAACAATAAAGAATTATAAGATGGCCCCATTAGGATGAAATACGGACGGAGGTCATAGCTTAGCATCTACGAATGCCTTATACCGCAGAGGAAAGTGCACTTGACGTGCCCTTGTGCTGACCTGCTTCTGCTGGACTAAAAATACGGTCATATTTGTTGCCCCCAGGCCTACGCTCAGAGAATCAGCCCACCCCTTACTTGTTCTCCATTTGCACCTCTGAAACCTACCTAGCAGAGGACACAACACAGCTCCAAAAGGCCTGAATGGCAGAATTTATAAGGAATGTTTATTTTAGACAAATAATTAAGTTCCATGCTAAAGCAATAAATCCCATGGAATTTTTAACAAAATAAGTTCCATGTAGTCGAAGTCACCGGTCTCAGCTAGTCTTATATATTAATCCGGAAATTGTATTCTGATTACTATCGATGTATCATCAGCGCCAACATTCTCAGCCTTATGTTTAAAGAAGTCAAGTTTGCTGTGTACTCGGAATTGTATTATTGGTAAAATTACACGTTGCTTGGAGCGACGGACTGACATTCGAAGATTTAAATCAGTTCGCGAACAAATATTCCGTAAGGGCTCGTCGATGCTTCCGCAAACAATTTGTCTTAAACTTGAGAACCATTGTATAGGGTTGTAAAGAACCACTTTCTGATTCGTACGACAGAAAATCGTAAAAGATATCCAATAACCAGATATATTGCTATCTGGTTGGATATCTTTTACGAATGATTGAAACAATGGGGTCTGATAAATAAACGAGTCAGCCGATCGCCATGATCGAGACCCTGGTTCAAGTCCTGGTCAATGTAGTACTGACGTGAACTTCCTAATTCAAGGAATTTAGTTTAGCTAGAGAGATCAACCCGAAAATTAGTAGTTTTGGGCACTAGTATTCATATTAACTTGGGCAAACCTTTATGCTAGTGCTCATAGACCTGGTTATAACTTAGTCATAACATAAGCCATTTCTTTGAAAGTTATGACCCTGAGTCAGCCGGGGTGTGAGGAATATGCGTGATAACGTCACTTCCAGCAACCAACGACGAACAGAAAAAATGAAATGCTCAAGTGAGACTCGAACTCACGACCTTTCGCTTACAGGGCGACTGCTCTGCCAACTGAGCCATTGAGCACCACCTGAATCATTCCAAATTTTCCTTCTCTTTATATCCGTCTATAAGGGCGACGGTGCAGCCATCTACCAACATTCTTACGAACTGTTGGAAACAATGAATGATTTTTCAACCATTTTTAAACATTGAATTTTGATGACTGCGCCCAAATATTTGAATGAATTTTTTATAGCATTTATTATGCTAACTGTTAAGTTCGAAAAACATTGGAAAAAATGAAATGCTCAAGTGAGACTCGAACTCACGACCTTTCGCTTACAGGGCGACTGCTCTGCCAACTGAGCCATTGAGCACCACCTGAATCATTCCAAATTCTCAGTTGGCAGAGCAGTCGCCCTGTAAGCGAAAGGTCGTGAGTTCGAGTCTCACTTGAGCATTTCATTTTTTCCAATGTTTTTCGATCCATACTAATATTATAAATTTGACAGCCTCCGTGGCGTGGTGGTAGTGAACGCGACTGCCACGCAGGAGGCGCGGGTTCGATTCCCGCTCAGTGCAAATATTTGTATGCATGAATATGGCTATTTGCATTGGTCTGAGTGTTTCTATGTATAATATGTATGTATTTACAAAAAAAAAGTATATAAGTATGTTTATCCGCATTCTAGATTCCATAACACAAGCTATAAAAGCTTACCATGGGTCTAGATAGCGTTGTGTAGAATGTTGTGGAATATTTGTGGAATATTTATATAAAAGCGAAAGTAACTCAATCTGTCTGTCTTTATGTAAACCACTAAACCGATTTTAATGAAATTTGGTATAGGGGTAGATTGGACTTTGAGAAAGGACATAGGCTATGTTTAGTCGCGATAACCGACATCCACGCGGGTGGAGTCGCGGGCAAAAGCTGGTATTTTTATAAACCTCGGTGAAAAAAAAAACGGTTAAAAAGTGAATTGATCAAAAAGAGTGATTACAATCTAAATAAATTTTCTAATTAAAGTCATACTTTATGCGCGTGCGCAAGCTGAATAAAAACCGCCTTCTTTATGATTTGATCGGCGTGCAACATCCAACACCTAATATTAAACCCTGTAATCGAACCTCATAAACTTTATTTGATAATATTTTAGCCTCTTTGAAGACTATAGGGTATTATTAATGATAAAACATCCAAAAATATTCTCAGATCAGACACATACAATTTATTTTGGGTGTTACATTTTTGCCGATGCTACATGAATAAATCTTTGAGGTATATCAAAAACAGAGCTTTGCAGATTTGTAACTTATAAGTCTGCAAGGAATAACTCTTCTTCATGGATACCTACGGTATAACATTATCCTACGGAAAGTTTGTGAGTATAGATGTTTGTTACGCTTTCAAGTAAAAACTACTGAATGGATTTTCATGAAACTTTACAATAATATAGCTCATAAATCAGAATAACACATAGGCTATATATCATCACGCTACTACTCAAAGGAACGCAGCAGTACTAATCCTGTGCAGACGAAGTCGTGGGCACCAGCTAGTTTTATATAAGTCATCAAAAAATATTTGAAATTCAATTCTGCAAAGTAAAAATCAGCTTCATGCAATTCTGCACGATGCATTTCTAACAGTATAATGTTTGCATCCCTAAACCATAAAGTGTATTAAAATTTATCTGTAACTTATGATATAGTCTATTAAAAAAGTCTGACATTAACATGGTCGTTCACAATAATAGTGTAACAATCACCGGGATATTTGCCATGCACTGACTGACCTCCGTCCCCCATGAGCGCGGGCCTGGGGGTGACGGGTGGAGCCGCCTGTCACCCCAGCAGAAGCAGGCCACGGCGGCGGTGTGCTGAGAAGCGCGCCTCCCCATTCCGGGGGCGAGTTGGGGGACACCCTTGTCCCCCCTCCTGAGGAGGGCCAGACCGTAAGGGATGGCCCTGGGTCAGCCGGGGTGCGAGGGATATGTCGATGACTACCTCTCCTCCGGCCTAGCACCAAGACCCACAGTCGGCGTGCGGTTTTAGTCGGTTCGAGTCCGACATAACCTCCCCTTCCGGCTCCGGCAGGGGGGGTATCCGAGGGGATTTCCGCACGAAAAAAAAAGAAAGGGATATTTGCCATGTTGTTTATTTGTTATAAGTAACCGAGATTTTGACGCCTGTTTGAAGCACCATGATCATGGTATACAATTAAACAACATGGTGAGTGATACACTATTAATAAAAACAAGAAGAATTTGGGCCACCCCATCTCTTCTCATGCAGTGTCGTACAAGGCGACTAAGGGATAGATATAGGTTCAGCCTCAGATATAGGCTCGAGTCAACAATAGTGCTCGGAATATTATGTCAATAGGCTCACCTGCTAGGGCACGCCGTAATAGCGGCGGTAAGACCCATCATGGAGGAGTGGCTAGAGAGGCCACACGGCAGCCTCTCGTACCGGCTGACGCAGGTGATCACCGGACACGGGTGTTTCGGGAGTTACCTGTGTCGGATCCGGAAGGAGCCAACGTCCGAGTGCCATCACTGTGATGCGAGCGAGGACACAGAGCTGCACACGCTGACCGAGTGCCCGGCGTGGGACACGCCGAGGCGGGTCCTAGTGGCGGCTCTGGGGGTGGGAGTCCTCACACTCGCCACGTTGCTCACAGCGATGGTAAGATGCGCGAACGCTTGGGGTGCGGCTGTCTCCTTCTGCGAGCAAGTAATGCTCGAGAAGGAGGCGGCCGGTCGGGTCCGGACCAGACACCGGGCCCGGGAAGCCCGCGCAGAGCGAAGACGAACCGGACGTCGGAGGTCGCAGAACGACCTCCGTCCTCCATGAGCGCTGGCCTGGGGGTGACCGGTGGAGCCGCCTGTCACCCTAGCAGAGGCAGGCCGTGGCGGCGGCGCAAAATGCGCCTCCCCGTAACCGGGGCTAGATGGGGACACTGTGGTCCCCACAACCCGAAGGGGGCCATCTCGATACAGATGGTCCTGGGTCTGCCGGGGTGCGAGAGATATGCTTTTGGCAATCTCACCTCCGACAACCAAGGACCCAAGACGGTGTGCGTTTTAGTCGGTTCGAGTCCGACATAACCGCCTCCGCCGGCTCCGTGGGGGTGGTATCCGTGGGGATTTTTCGCACGATAAAAAAAAAAAAATAGGCTCACCTGCTACTACAAGGGACAGACTACAATTATTGGTGAAATGTGGGCGTTAACTCACCTCTGCCTAAGCCTCCGAGGATAAAGGCGTGATTATAAGTATGTAATTCCGATTATGAAAACGTTAAAATTTAAATAATATATGTAGTATTTAACAATAATATGTTAATATCCTGGGACACAGTTATATGGCACATGGTTAAGTACCCATAGCTTGTAATATGGGTCCTAGAATGCGGATAAATATACTTAAATTTTTTATTATAAATACATACATACATAATAACATAGTAGCACCCAGAGCAATGCAAATAAGTAATATTCGTGCATACAAATATTTGATTAATCTAATTAATAATAATAGGAGCGTATAGACTTCCTTATATGCATTAAATAATATAATCAATGTATATATTATCCATTTACATAGATGAATAAAATGACGCAAGTAAATTGTAATAGACAGTAGCTGTTTCCTGCTACACCACCCGCATGATATAATAAAGCCATTGCCGCGACTTGCATGTACCTACCTATTCTTGGGATAGGTACATCAATCAAAGGTTTAGACAGTTTTGCTTAAAACTTCCCTGCAACTTGACATTTGCAGACACTTTTAGTAATTTATCGTTATTATCTTATATATAACATTCTCGTGTCACAATGTTCGTTCCTGTACTCCTCCGAAACGGCTTGACCGATTCTCATGAAATTTTGTGAGCATATTGAGTAGGTCTGAGAATCGGCCAATTCATACCCCTAAATGGTGCAGCGGGAACGGGATTTGACGCCACGAGGGCAGGAAAAAATTGGCGGTACGAAGTTCGCCGGGACAGCTGCTAGTGTTTCAATAAATTTACATAGAACCTTGACAATTTTTTTTTTAAACCATGATTCAGACTATTGATGAAAGCAACTTTTCAATTAGTTCAATAGTTTTAGAGGTTATCGCGCTCAGACAGTCGAGGTTGGGGACTTTGTTTTATAATATTACTAGCTTTGCCCGCGGCTCCGCTCGCGTGGATGTCGATTCCCGGCAATTATTCGAATTTTTCTCGCCGTAAAAACCATCCTTGAACTTCAACGAACATTTAAAAAAAATAATTGCCCAAATTGGTCCAGACGTTTGAGTTATGCGCTTATCAACACATTTAGCGATTCATTTTTATATTATAGATAAGTATTTTTAAGAACAAGTATTTCAACTCATGCACACTTCCTGTTTGGGTTGATCGGAATTGATAGTACTAATCATGAGAATATTTATAGGAGTATGTCTAATAAAAGTAATTTGGAGTTTTTTCTTTGTGCTATTTTTATGTACCTAGATATCACATAAAAATATATCTCGTCTCCTCAATACCGGCCTCGTCAGGATCATCGCACTCTCATACATGAATTAAGTATTACAACTTTTTTTTATACCAAGTCACTAGATAAGGTCTATGGATTTCCTAGTGTCAGTTGGTGAAAGTGTAGTTTTAAACCAACACTGAAACTAGGCTGATTTATAAGAGTAGCATTATTTTGTAGTAAATTGCATAATCCGCCCAAAAATAAATCACCAACACTATATAATCCAAGATTTTTTTTGGTATTACGTAAAATTTTCAATTTTAAAAATAAGTTTTAGTACTTTACGCAATATGTCAGTATTTTTTTTTGCCGCCATCACGATCACGATCAAACAGATATTCGTTTCCAACGCCTCCTTGTTCGTTCCCGGTGGAGTAAATAACACCATCCTATCTCTTCTTGTGGCTATCGTAGGTGGCAACTTTTTTTTTTATCGTGCGATGAATCTCCTTGGAACCGGTGGAGATGGTTATGTCGGACTCGTACCGATTAAACGCACGTCGTCTTGGATCCTTGGTTGCCGGAGGTGAGATTGCCAAAAGCATATCTCTCGCACCTCGGCAGACCCAGGACCATCTCTTTCGAGATGGCCCCCTTCGGGTTGTGGGGGCCATAGTGTCCCCATCTAGCCCCGGTTACGGGGAGGCGCACTTTGCGCCACCGCCGCGACCTGCTTCTGCTAGGGTGACAGGCGGCTCCATCGTAGGTGGTGACTAAGATATAGGACTAGTCTTATTTCGACAGTAAACGTATCCCATAGTTAAAGAAAACTACTTCGGAGCCGGCGGTTGGTCTCTCACTATTCCTTCTTAGTTCCAATTGAGAGATCAAACGGTAAGTAGTTGCTTCTTTAACAACCAGAACAAACCAATAGAAGGAGGGGTAGGAGGGCAGACTATGGGTATCAAAGCCAGCTTTGAATGCGATTGGGATCTTCATCAGCCCGCTGATGCAGATGAAGAAATTTGGTCCCACAAACGTCAAGAGTAAAGTCTACGCAAGAGCTATGAGCTGAGTAACCTCATAACTACAAAAAATAGAGACAGACATTTTGCCGCATGTCAAACACTAGCTGGTAGGTATGTGCAAAAATTTCAACACTTCAGATTCAATTTTGTATGTAACAAATGACCTTTAAAAATCTATCAAGCCAAAATTCAGCCAATATTTCACACAAATTATGAAATTCATCAAAGCCTAGAAATGCATTAACGTATACAAAGAAATAATAAACCTAAACAGCAGCCATTGACTGTTTTGTAATTCGCAATTAACTACACAATGCTGTAGAGCATTTTAACCGTATACGTCTGTACAAAGTATTCTGAACGTAGTGATAGTAAACTTAAAGTTCCTTTTTACTTGTTTCAGGTAATGCTTTCAGAGTGAGAACGTGACTTATGATTTCATTATAGATCGGCGCGTGCGCAAAGCATCTTGCGACATGGACACCCCCTGTTGAAGTATGTGCTGAATGTTCTCTAAGAGAGAATTTATGAAGTTAAGGATTTTTTGATATGATTATTATGATGGCTATTAATACATTTTTACTAGATAATTCATTTATTTTAAAAAATGATCGGTTTAGCTGGATGACTTTCACAGGCCCGGTTGTAGTAATTTTAAACACATTTATCATCAAGTTATATAGCAAATTGCGCAAAATAAAAATAACATAACATAAACTCACGCCTGTATTCCCCGAAGGGATAGGCAGAGGTGCTAGCACCCACATTTCGCCAGTTTATGTTTAGGTCCCAATGTAATAGGTGGCGAGCCTATTGCCATTAACCGGGCACTTATAAACCTGCGATAAATACACACATAACTTCGAAAAGCATCGAAAAGTCATTGGTGTGTGCCATAGTAAACCTGGGGTCGAACCCGAGATCTCGTCTCAGCAGTCCATTACCCATACCACTAGGCTCATATGCATAAAGAGTGCTAAACCGCCTATGGATGTGTAAAGACAGAAACACGATTCATAATATTTGCATCGATAGAAATTAGTATCAAATATAGCTTTAAAATGTTCAAAATTGCTATTTCAAACATAAACTAAGATGCCAGTATCAAATAACGTCGAAGTTTGTATTAAAAAATATATAGTTTACTAATAGGTATCTAGGGACTGGTAAAGTTCACCACGCTGATTTTTTTTCAAAAAGCAGAAAAGTTGAAGTTGATATTATTTTTTTTTTAATTAAATCACTGAGCAAAATGTTGATGGTATTGGCCTCTCCCATTATTGGTAATTATCTGCCCTCCACCTTGCTGAAACATTTTCTGTAAATATTTAATTCAAAAGTTTGCAAATATTTTAAAATGAAATATTGTAAAAACGTAAGGGTATAATTACATCCATGTCAATTATGATTATAGTCAGAGAAATCATGTTCAGGAATGGTTATTGTAGACAATTTAAAAATTTCACGAGCAAGCACAAGTATATCGCTTATCGCTGCAATGAAAATGCGATGAAACATTAGTGTTGCTAATTCAGTAGTGAGTTTATTTTACCGATTTTGAAGCGTCTTTACTGTAAATTCTGCAGAAAAAACCGTTTAGTTTATAACCATGATATCAAAATCAACAATTTCAATACGTTATTTTATAAGTGTAATGATCATAATTACGTACACACTTACTATGTCTAGTAAACATGTTCTTGCATTATCTGCAAAGTTCAGAAAAATGGCAATCGTGGACGATTTACCGGTAAAAACCAATATGGAGGAATACTTGGCAAAGTTGGAAAAAATAATGCACTTTGTTGAAACACACGAACGTTATGTGGATATGAATCTTGCCTTTGGATTATTTTTAGTCAATGTTAATTTAAAAACTATTTTTAAAATACGGAGACCACGAATGATTAAAAGTATACAAACGCGATTGGACCAGATCCTGAATACAAATGATATGATGATGGAGTATTTTCGACAAATGGTAGAAGAGCACAAAGGAATAACAGAATCAGAGGGCGCAGCACGTTTCATATCTGAACTATTTTTTGAAGGAGACATAAACTGGTCACCACATTTGCAAACATATAATATGAATTTGCAGAACAAAACTAAATATTTTACGAAGAAAGAGTTGACTGCAAAGTTCTCTAAATGGTCTAAATATGTGGATAATGTTTACAATTTTGATCACTATTCTCCGAGTCCGCAACTTTCAGATAAGTGTATAGGTTCTTTAGCAGAATTTACTAAGAACCCTACCATAGGATGGCAGCGATGTGATGTTTCTAGTTCTTGCATTGGGTTATTGTACAACGGCACTGATTATGGATACGCGATAACACATAGGTTGTTATATCTATTGATGGCTCGGTTTTCACGCGGATGTACAATCTTGTCTGCAAAAGAAGACAAAGAGATAATTGACAATTTTTGTGCAAAGATTTATAACGAGGCAGAATACCACTCGTATAACAATTTTGAATTACCAGATTTAACTACAGAGCAGGTTATTTTGTGTTCTCTTGAAGGTCACGTTCAGTTTCTGCGACGGTCATGGATGGATGAAATTTTTGAATTTCAAAAGGAACTTGGATGTTTCGCCAGTAGCCCCGAGGGTAAAGAAAAGGAAGTGAATGCAGATTTGTACGATACGGAACGTCCACTTTGGCTTTTAGTAGCTGCAGAACAAGATATCTTGGGAGGGGCATGCAATAGTCATACGACTGGTGTCGCAGCTGCAATGCTGTCGGCAGCCTTGAGATACATTTTAGAAAAATTACATTGAATGATTTTTGTGCTAGGCCGTGTATGTTCACTAAGTTAATCTACTTTCTATATCTATTTTTTGTGCTGAAATCCTTTCGGATACTTTCCACGCCGGAGCTGGAGGTTACGTCGGATTCGAACTGACTAAAACCGCACGCCGACTGTGGGTCTAGGCCAGAGGTGAGGTTGTTTTCGATATATTTCTCGCACTCCGGCTGACCCAGGGCCATCCCTTACGGTCTGGTCCTCCTCAGGAGGGGGGATAGCGGTGTCCCCAACAACTACTTTCTATATTTAAGCAAAATTTGATACTGTTTTTTTCTTGCACTATATTTTTATTTTATTTTTTCCTTCTTCAAAATTAATTAAACTACCGGTCACGGTAATGGATGCCCTTCAGTTTGTAAATGTTGCTATTATAGTTAAAATTAAACTAGTACAACCTATTATTTAAATATTTCATATTAGCGACCTCATAGTGACACCTAATATTTAAACGATTATATTATATTGTAGAGGTACGGTCATGGGTTATTTCATTTGTTAATCTATTTTAATTAGCAATTAACTTGGTTATAATAATCGCAGTCGTGGTAATTGCGCCTTGAAAGTATGTGAGTACCTATAATTTACTTTGTGCCTATTGCTAAATTCGTATGTATTTTTGTTTAGTGTTGTAGAACCACAGAGAAAAAATCCTGTGGTCCCACCAGTGCATCGTACGGAGTTCCCAGGCCTAAATTTCAAATCGATTTTTATCAGCCTACGGCATATAACCAAAAAGGTTATGTGCGTACTATTTTGTTCAATCTGTGGTAGTATAATAATTTGTTTAGCAGTCTGTGTGTATTTATGTAAGTTCCAATGTAGCCACTAAAATACTTATCTGATTGTAACGAATTAGGTGGCAATCGATAAATTATCATAATTCATGTTTTGGTAGCTCTAAGATACTACTAGTGCCATCTCTCGGTGGAAAGCGTGACAATGATGCCAATTCTGATGTGACATCTCATCTCAACTAAAAATAGCTAAAAATCTTTAAAATTTAGTTTACGCCTGTCAAATGCCGTTTTGTATTCTGTGAATACACGACTAACCTAAAATTTGCTTGACACGACCAAACTTAGCGAAGTTACTAAATTTAGTTCATTTTTAGAGAATTTGTATTCTGTTGTACGTTTTAAGTGTCAAAAATTCACTATAATTAGAAATGTCACACTAAAATTAGACGGCACCTAAATAACTGCCGACTAAGTTAGAGATAGGTGTAGTTCTACGAGATACTTGGTCCAGAACCTCTATACGGGCATGCTAGGCAATGGAGATGGCGGGCGCCTCTCTTCCAGAGGGCAAACACTGCCACCTACAGCAAATTCGACCGAGGCGCTGTAGAGGGTGGCTCGTAGATTTTCCTCGTGTCCCTCTCGGCCTTGGTCACTAACATTGGCGACTTCGACATGATATTGGAGATAAAAGGTTACCCTTCACCTGGAGAGTCACACCACCGCCACCCTGGGCTTGCTTCTGCTGGAGTAACTGCTAGCCCTAACCGTTACCTCTAGGCTCTTCTAGCAAAACTGCCGACCATATGGCAGCATTAATAGTAAAAATATGTTAGGTATCACTGCACTCTGATGCCCAGCGGCCTCTGGGCTGGCAGTAGTTCATTCGACTGCTACATCAGGGGGCACGGGTTCGATTCCCGCCCAGTGCAAATATTTGTATGCATGAATATAAGGTCGAACTTGTCACACCTACGTCTATTTAAATTGTTCTGGGTGTTTCCGTGAGCATATTAAGCTATTGGTCCTGGTTGTCATACAAACATCTAAGGCAATCCTTACAGGTAGTTGTAGTTCTGAAACGTCCAACCACTGGCAACTGCAATACTTTGATATCAATATGCTACTATTTGTTCATGAAACTAATTAGTTGTGGTCACATGGCAGTCGCTTCACTTATCGAAGTTCAGTGGCATTGGTAGACTGGAAACAGTGGACCCCGGACACCCAGGTGAAGACTTCAGATGCGACCGGGATTACCACAAGGATAATGATGACTAGCTGATCCCTGTGACTCCGCCCACATATACATCGGTTATAGATTGTTCACCTCTAGTTTTTATCAAACATGATGCAGGTTTTATCATGATCAGACTTAAAACCTGCTGCATCAAATTGACTACATTTGTGTGAATTTCTAACAAACAGGGTGGTACCCATAGACCAACTCGATTGCACAACTGGTTGTGAGGACAGACATGGATTAAAACATGGGTTCAGAATAGTTTAATTAACATAAAACAGGGATTTTTATAATTATTAGGAATCTTCTTTTATCTTCAGCACCGTTCTTTCTCAAAACAACAGCAATCACTGATTGCTGTTGCTTGAGCAACAGCAATCACTTGAGCACTGTGTCGAATCTTCGGTACTTCTCAGCAAGTTATCATAGGAAAGATGATGTAAGGGCCTAGGCAAGCCGTGTTAATTCCTGTAATGAAAATATAAGTATTACATTGGGTTATAGAGCGTTAGGTAGTAGATACTTAGTACAGTTTAAATTGACACTTTTTTATTGCTTCAAGACTGGCAGACCATTAAATAATTGAGGCGGTCCCAAGTATAACTGAAATCTTCTACTTGATATAAAAAAGATTTAATAGCGGGTCTCCTCTTGTTGCCCTCTTTGAATCACAAACATTTTGTGCCTTTCTTTTCACTGTATAAAGGCATTAAGCATGCAATACCCACTTCTTTCTTTCAATTATGGTATAGGTTTCTATGCTATGCTCTACATTTCCCATCACAAAACTTGTAAGACACAATAGGCATATAGGCAATCAAATATACTTACATTAGGTACATGCTCCCACCGTTGCATGATCTGCAGTCTATGTTGTTTAGGCTGTTTGAAAGTCCAGCCTTAAGTCCTTACAATTTGAACCAGCAACTGTTGTGGCCTCTTGTGGGCAGTCTTGTTTCTCTCGTCCGTGTTTACTTTACTTTATTTCTTCTTCTTATTGGCTTCTGCAGCGAATCACCGCAATTTGCCAATGAAGCTAGTGAAGTACAATGTAATGGCGAAATGTTAAGTTTTTCCAGAAATTCTACCAGTACCACGTTAGCCCGGCAGGAAAAGAGTCTACTTTATTTCTTTTGTAAATTTTGGATATCAAGAACATATTTAAGATCAACAAAATGTTGATTGACAAATTGACTTGCACAGATTCAATCAAAGATAATTAGTTTATTTACAGGGTTGCCAGGAACGTTAACCGAGTAAAACTGTATTTACTTAGGTTTGGCTAAGAAAAATCACAGTTTCTTTACTATTTGATCAATATTACGCATTTATTAACATTTGTCGGCATTCTAAACACCTATAAATATGGTTTTTAAAGATTTTGTGAAAATCCCCTTTATCATTCATTCTTATTTTTTTAACACCGGCAACACTTTCATATTCAACTTTTAGCGATATCATATTCAAATTTAGAGCTGTCTTGGAGAACACTAAATTTAGTTCGACTAAACAACAGAATACCCATATGTCAATCACTGAGCTAAAATGAGAAAATTTTAGAGAAATTTAAATTTAGAGAGGTGCACATCAGAATTAGCACCAATATTTTAACCTTCCTAATTTGGATACAGTTTTTAAACTTTATAATATACCTTGTTCAATTATAACTTAAAAATAATTATATCTTTACTGGTATACGAAATGAAACTGTCGTTCCTACATCAAATTTAACGAAACGCATTCGTATAAATTACTGTATCAAAACTGAACAATCGCATAGTTATCGCTATCAGAAATCTCTTCCCGAAAACCTTGGGTGGACCAGAAACAAATTAAAGAGCCAGAACGGTAAAGACTCGATAAATTTAATAATACGTTCTCTTATTTTATTATCACGCACTTTGAAGATTTGAACTTCAAGGGGTGGGGTGAATTGACGTATGTATCATGGGATTACGGAGTTCGTTCAATTAATTTTGTTCATTATAAGTTTGTGCGAAGTAGATATTTTTAAATAGTTGGGTCTCATACTAAAAGAATTACTCTTTTAGTCTGAGATTTGGGTCATAAAATTAACTATACCCCGCCTGATGCTAAGTTAAATTGATATGCAGAAGATGATAATTCCAATAAAATGAAAACTAGCTTTTATATTTATATTTTTGCAGGCCAGTGTTTGCGTTGAGCAGGAATCGAATTCGCGCCCCCTGCGTGAATGCATTCCCACCACGCCATAGAGGTCATCGATTAATACATATACACAATTAGTTTATGTAAATACATATTTTTATACAAAGATAATAATATGTAGTTAAAAAACTAAGCGAGAATCGAACCCGCACCTTCTAACATCGGGTATTATCCTAAAAATACTGCACTATTTCGAAACCTCGGCACGTTCTTATCGATTATGTCACTAACTAGTAAGTAATCGAACCATAACAGACGAATCGATTTAATTAATTCGATTTCAATTGCCGCTCGATGCATAACGATATCTCGAGTACCAATTAATCATGGTTGATGTGTTCCATAATTAGGTATAGTTATTGGCATATATCTTGATACCAGTGACGTCACAAAATGTACTATTTACTCGCTATACCGTTTTAGGTACCTATTGAGGATAGCGTGAGGAGCTATTATGGCGGAGGAGTTTTTTTATGGAATAGGGAGGCAAACCAGCAGACGGATCGCCTGATGGTAAGCGATCACCGCCATCCATGGACACCCGCAACACCAGAGGAGTCACAAGTGTGTTTGCCTTCCTTCCTAAAGAGAGTATGTTTTTTCCTTGACAGTTTGAAGGTCGTATTCGTTCAGAAATACCGCTGACAACAGTTCATTACACAGTTTAGTTGTGCGAGGCAGAAAATAATATTATAGAGAAACGCATAGTTTTAGTTCAAGTTCGCTTATCATTGATTATATCAAACCAATGTACGCGCCATGGTCTCGGTTCCTCTCGTGACTTGAGGTCGAGGTATAGCTGGTGGCGGCCTTGGGAGCTGGTGGCGGTCTTGGGCGTGAGGGTTCTCACGCTCACCACCCTGCCCGCGGCGATGGTCCGCTGTGCGGTTTTAGCCGGTTCGAGTCCGACATAACGGTTTTAGTCCGGTATCTGAGGGGATTCCCGAACCAAAAAAAGAGGTCACGGTGTATGCCGAAAACTATTTATTATTTAATCGAGAATGGAATATGTTGAATTAATGAATAAGGATCTTTTGGGGCCTCGCGGAGATCTTCATGACTCAAGCCAGTGTTACCAGCAAAACCAAGCTCTGGCACAAGCTTTTATTTCAGGGTTGGAAGGTAAGGTTAGCAGTCGTTCTAATAAAAGCCCTAAATTTCTCCTGCCTGGATTACATCTGAAATACATTAAAGTAAAGAATCACGTTTAAAGAGCACAGACAGTTATTGAGAAAATTACGTCAAATTCAGCCTAAGATCAATGATACTACTGAATGCGTCATAATAAATTATCCATATGGTTTACAATCGAACAAAAAGAGACATTTTTTACTAGTTTTTTACTATTCTGGTTCTTGCTTAGTCATCTTCCTGTGAATATAGTCAGAATGATAAATTGTATTATCGTTTAACACAGTACTTCCCCCACAATATTACTACAGACACTTGGAAAGAACTTAAATATGGGATTGCCCTTTTTTGTTCTCTTTATATAGAACTAGCTTTTGCCTGCGGCTCCGCCCACGTGGATGTTATCGGTTATCGCGACCAAACATAGCCTATGTCCTTTTTCATGGTCTAATCTACCCTATACCAAATTTCATTAGAATCGGTTCAGTGGTTTAGGCGTGGAAGCGTAACATACAGACTACACACACAGACAGACAGGCAGACAGAGTTACTTTCGCATTTATAATATTAGTAGTACCGTGGGAAACTAACATACCTAAAGACCACGCTATAAAAATAAACAAATACTTTGACCTGACCAACGAGTTACCCAAAAATGGCTATGTGCTTAAACTCTACGCCGTGGAAGTAGGAGCAAGGGGAATTCCAGCTAAATCCCTGTATAACTTATTTAAAGACCTCGGATTGCCAAGAGCTTCAGTAAGCTCTTTAATCAAACGAATATCTAAAACGGCGTTGATAGGATCTTACCAAATTTGGATAGGTAGAGGGGGGAACACGACTGACGGTGGAGGTGAGCGCTGATGCATCACAAGGTGGCCACCCTAAACCTACTCCTGGGTCGCAAGTCCCAGGCGCCGCCACAGTGTTCCTCTCTGTACCACGCCAAGGACCCGGCGACCGCACGGTGAATCCATGGAATGCTAAGAACCGGATCTCTTTCGTCTTACACACTGAAACATGATCTGAATTTTACTTTAGGACTAGTTTCCGGATACAGCTTCAACTCAACAAAGGAAGGATTATGAAAAAAAAAAAACATTGTGTGAGCATGTGTATTTTTCCATCTAGGATGGGCAGAGAACTATCTACGAACTTGAATATACCTACCTATGAACATACTACGACTACCACATTCTCAGGAAAATACAAAAATAGATAAAGTTTCTTTTAAAGATAATTTTAGACATCCGTACCTACAGAGAAAAATCTAAATCGGTACTAGGCTATGTATGGCAGTAAACCAATCACGGGTGATTTTTAATTATCATAAATATACTATGAATGTAAGCATCGTTTTACAAAGGATTACTCAAGGTCACGCCAATTTCATGCCAAAGCAATGAATTTACAGCCTTATCCGGTGGAGTTAAGGTTAGCATTTCAATAATCATAAAGATGTCCACTCTCCTTATTCACGTCACCGTTTGCTCCGAATGGGTATTTCCGAGTTTGAAATTATGGCGCCACCATATAGAGAAATAATCAGAAGGATAATAAATAGAAAATTGGTTATTTCGAACTATACCTTGGAGGACATTCAGTTGTGAGTTTTGATACAAATGGGCGTTCGGCAATATATTTTATAGTAAAATATTTTTTTAAAAATAATGCATCCACTGTTTACGAAATCTACACACATTATTAACACTTCAGATAGTAAATAATTAAAATATTTGAATAATAAATTATTGTAAACAACAACAAAACCCTAACTTAAAATTTACATAAATAATATTTAAGTTTATCACATATATTCATTTTCATTAACCAAGTAAAACTTCTCAACTTCTATAAAAAAATATAAGAACAAGTCTGTGATAAACTTAAACAAATATAACATTATAATTAATTTTCTAAATACGCAGATAAACTGGAAAAAGAGTACCCGGACCCCCGAAGGATCAAGACGAAGTAGAAAATAATATAACTTACAAAATAAATTTAGCAGCAGAATTAAAATAAAAGACAGGAACACGTTACGTTACAGGTACAAATTGAACAGTAGTTGAAGTGGTTGAACTTGTAAGAAAGTTATAAAAATGCAACTACTGCTCAATTTCTATCGTGTGGCTTGCAAGTTTCGGTCATAACGATGACGTATCATTAATTGTGTTTTCCCGTTGTCGAACAAGTGTGTTTGAGTTTGAATGATGTCATAATTCTTGAATCATAATCTTAGGTGTTTTTTTCACAATACAGTGTCATAAACGCGTGTTCATAATATCTGGAATTCAATCAATAACCCAAGGTTATTTCATAGACTCCTATACATTTCAAGTTTTACGGTTTCTATAAAGTACAGTTACAGTTAATATTACAGTTGATTCCTGACCTACCTCTACTTTACCAGAGCTCAAGTTTGTATTTTGACATCAAGTTGTCAAGGAGCTTTTTTTATAAAGAATATTAGAACCGACAGTTACTAATATTCCCTCTAACCCCTCCAACTAAGCTAAAATGCTTGTGCTAGGAGTGGGTTCACGTCGGTAGCGTATCCTAAATAAATGTTTTTTCTTTCTTCTTTCTTTCTTTCTAATGGCCAGGACTCGAACCCAGGACCTCTCGATCATAAGGCCGACTCCTTAACAACTAAGCTACCGACGCTTCATTTAATATATGGAATATTTATTTATTCGAACCCAGGACCTCTCGACTGTAAGGCAGATAACTGTTAACTATCTTGTGACTTAATAGCACAAGTTAAAAAGCAAAATATTTGAGCTCTATACGTCATAGGCACAAAACCTGATTAAAATTGTCCCCTAAATCTCAATCGCCTTTGGGATGCGGATATTAGGCATGAGTCACACTGAGAAACCTTCAACTGAGTGGAATTAAATTAGAAATATACTTCAACTTGGGGTATTCAAACTTGTTTATAATGTGAAACGCATCTATTGACGCACCATGATAGAAAAATTTACTCGCCTGTCGTGACAGCAAGTGACGTGATCATCATTTTTTTACCTACTCCTTATTTTTTATTGATTGTCTTCATTTTTGTTGGGTAGGTTTCGACTATTGGTATTTTTAGGACTACCGGTGTGAGCCGGTGTCAGTGTGTGATTTGACATACCTATGAGAAAATTATTTCAACCCAACCACAAAAATAACTATAATTCTGGCCAAAAATTAGAATCTATAATATAAAAATGAATCGCTAAATGTGTTGGTAAGCGCATAACTCAACAACGCCTGGACCAATTTGGCCAATTTTTTCTTAAATGTTCGTTGAAGTTTAAGGATGGTTTGGCGAGAAAAATTCGAATAATTGCCGGGAACCGACATCCACGCGGGCGGAGCCGCGGGCAAAAGCTAGTAGTTAACATTTTTTTTGCAAGGATTGATGCTATTTTTACGGTACCTACATCCCCAATTTCCCCTTTTACAGTTTCCCCCTGAAAATTATTTGTTCTCTATTTCCCTCGAAATGCGATATCAATGTCCAACAAAAATTATGTTTAATTATCTAGGTACATATTTATTTCAACCTTATTGCTCATCTTTTTGTAAAATTTCACATACACACTGCCTTCATCGTACAGATATGACATAAGGAATCAAAACAAACGACACATTAATTACAGAGACGTATTCGTCACCTAATGTTGTAACCGAATATCGATACTACTACAAGTAGGCCAATGTCGCGCACAAGTCTTAAGCACTCTTCATACGAACCGCGTAGAATCGCACGATAAACGCATGTTACGTTCGAGATGTCTCGTAGGAAAATATAAAGTCTGTTTTGCGATTATAGACTTTAAGAGCTTTGATATAATGTTTATTTTTGCTCATTGAAAAATTCTAAAGATACACTTAGGCATTTCTGATCCTATAGAAGGGTTCTGGTGAGGAAATGGGTATTAGAGCAGTTAAACTCTCGTGGGTTATCCTTAATGATCGTAATATAACGGGTTAGTTACGTGACAATTTGGATTATGGGTGCATTCATGTAGTCACGCAATTTGGCAGCGGCGATGCACTCAGTTTTCACAATACACAATTATGAACTTGGTATTTGATGTTTCGGTTATTTCGGTATAAATAAAATTAATTTATGAAAGCAGTGGTAGTCTAGTGATTGCAGCGTAGCACTTGGAATCAAAAGATTACAGTTTTGAACCTCGGCCATTAAACGCGCTGGTTTTTTAATGAAAATAAAGGGTCATCATAATCATCTTATCATTGTTTCCATTTGTATCTTCAGTGCCCAGTATCGTTCACTATTTCTTCTCCTTTAAAATTGACTGTCATATTAATAATTTCGACTATTTATTGAATTTGAAAAAAATAAAGGTTTTACATATTAGGGAAAGGGTCCCTAATATGTAAAACCTTTTTTTGTACTATTAGCAGGACTGCCCTATTCGTATAACGCGAGATCTACAAAAGTTGCTTCTGAAACACCTTAATCAACGTAGAGTTTGACGTATAGCATCACATTAGTGTAGTATCTAATTGCCGTACTGACTCGCGTGGGACTAGGCAGAAGCCTCGTGTCAGGGACTCAGCGACATCAGGCTCATCATAATTTCTTGCTCGTGTTAGTGGTTGAAAGTTTTTGTTTAAGTTAATCACTAGGTATTATGAATAAAATCCCACCAAAACCTTTTGTTGCTAAGAAAGAGGCTCTGTCATAGGCTTTCACCTTTAGGTTGAAAGGTAAAACTGTAGTTGCTCCCATAAAGGCCGTAGATATAAGCCAGATCAAAAAATGCAGTTTAGTCTCATTTGGTCCGATAAGCATTTGGTCCAAATGTCAAAAACTATTTGGATAGCTTAGGTTAGAAGGCTAGGCCTTCGTGGTTATTTTTTTATAACCAGCCTACCCTTTTTTTATAACCACACAAAGTCCGCGATTATTTCCTGTTTTTGACAATTGGACCAAACGCGACTAAACGCATCCAAGGTTTTGCACTTCATACCCTAGGGTATGCTCTCCTACTGCTACTAAAAATTTGGTTTTGTTAGCTTCTGGAGTGACTGTATGAAAATATTTCATACAAAAGTCAAACTTCTGTATGATATACTGTCCTGATTCGTTTTCAAGTCAGTAGCTTGGTTAAATGTATAGCTATTAAAACATTAAATAACTGTTTAATTATGTTTTAATTAAGCACTATTACCTTACTCTCAATTCATAAATAGCCTATTTATATAGCAACGGAGATATTTTAATTAATACGGCTATTATGAATGATAAAACTCGGTCATTTGCTTATTACTTTTTTGTGAGCTAAAGAATCGTGTCTTATAAAAGTGGCGATTTATAATAGCATTTAGGGACATCATGAGTACGGTAGCGTGAATGGGTTCGAGTTCCGCTTAGTGCAAAATATTTGTATTAGTCAAATTCTAGGTATATTTGCATTCCCGAGGAGGGCCAGACCGTAAGGGATGGCACTGAGTCAGCTGGGGTGCGAGGGATATGTCGAAGACAACCTCACCTAGGCCTAGCACCACGACCCACAGGCGGCGTGCGGTTTTAGTCGGTTCGAGTCCGACATAACCGGGGCCGGAAGTGGAGGTATTCGAGGGGATTGCCGCACGAAAAAAAAAAGAAAGGTATATTTGCATTAACCAAATGGGTGTATAAATAATACCCACATTTACGTAAAAATGTACTATATTATTAAATATTGCAACCTTTTTAGAATATTACACATTTAGGTATATATTAGACATTTAATTAAAGGCCAGTTCGACCAAACGCGAGTAAAGTTTATTCCTAGAATAAACAGCCAATATGTGGCTGATATTGCCTGTTTTTTCTAGGAATAAACTGTACTCGCATTTGGTCGAATGTACCATTAGAAAACTAAAAATTCTAATGTCAAAATCCTTTAGACAAGTAAAATTCTGAATAAAAGACTGTCCCAAATTTTATGAAAGCAGTAACCACCAACTTCCTAGTTTTTTTAAAAGAAAGTTACAAATACTTATTATAAAGATAGCTAAGATTACACAGGTTTTCCTCTAAATGTAGGTTAGGTCATTAGGTTTCTTCTGAGGTGGTTATTCAAGCATTACCTTTTCACAACTGTCTGCTTGTTTTATTGCAGTAAGTGTCGCGTATTACTTTGCTCGAAGTCAATTGCAATTTAAATCGAATGGGTGCTAATTTATGCCTCCCGAGGAGGGCTAGACCTCCCGAGAAGGGCTAGACCGCAAGGGATGGCCCTGGGTCAACCGGGGTGCGAGGGATATGTCGATGACAACCTCACCTCCGGCTTAGCACTACGACCCACAGTGCGGTTTTAGTCGAAAAAAAAAGGATGATAATTTATGAGAGAGAGAGAGAGAGAGAGAGGGAAATAGAGAGAGAGAGATAGAAAGAGCGAACTTTGTATGTCATCTATTTGATAAATTATAGTTTTCTGTATTTTTGTTGGTTCCCGGTGGGCTAGAATAGGACCACCCCAGTTCTTCCTAAGGGTGTCGTAAAAGGAGACTAAGGGATAGGGCTATTCTACATCCGACAGTAAACATACAGCCCAAGACAAAAGGCCCACTAGACAGCAATAGACTCGCCCCTCATTAATAATTGCTGAAACGTGGGTGCTAATACACCTCTGACTACCCCTTCGAGGATGTACAGGCGTGAGAATATATATATTCCAATCTGAGCCAACAAAGTGGTTGTGTTCTCAAATCAACTAAAATGTATGCCTTCTTTGGGTCTTCGGTTGCCGGAGGTGAGATTGCCGGAGACATATTTATCGCATACATCGTATTTGAGGTTTTTGTAGAAAAAAAAATTAAACGGCTAATACGGAGTCTAAAAAAATACCCTGTTGAAGGCAATAAACCCCTAAAACTTGGGACCGACAGCAATCGGTTGCAAAATGTGGGTCCAAATAATAAAATACATCTCCGTCTACGTGCGAAAAGAAATACTTCTTATGTATGATATAATGCAATGACACAGTAATAAGTGAATCAGGGGCTATTAAATAATTTCATAACAAACCTCCTTTGAGAGGAGGAGAAAGATATCAAATGATGAAGCTGGGTAAATGACTGGGTTAGTGTGTCAAGGTCTTTACAAAACTAGGTCGCTGTGATACATTCTCATCGAAAGATTTTGAACTTTTTCGCAGTTTTGTTTACTATTGAATCATATTCTAGGAACGATGTTTCAAAATCAGAGTGAATGCATTTCTGAGTAGCTTTACGTCTTTGCAAGATCAAGGGTGAAATGATGACCATAGAGTGTTTTTTTTTAATAGTAAGGTGATGCAATTGATTGGAAATTTACCATTACATCAGCGAGTGTATGACACATGAAGATTTTTGGGGGTCAACCTGAGAGGAGCCCCTAGAGAGGAGGCTCCTCTCTAGGAATCGGGTGTCAGACGGTGGTCTCTCTATACATAAAACTACATAAGCTAAACCAAAGATCACCTTGAAGTCCTTACGCGCATGCCACCGGGAAGAATGACAATTGGAGGGATTATTTGTATTTGGAAAAAAGATCAATTCTCCGGGTTCAAACCCGGGTTCTCTAAGCGGGGCGTGAAAAGACATCTTTCGAGACTCCCAAAATAGGGACATTCTAGGCACAGCATCTAAAATAGCGACTACTATTCTTCGGAAAACACTCCAGCTTACCATCAGGCGGGGTGCAGTAAATTGAAAGTTGTAAATGTAAAATCACGAATGCAAATACAAGGGTTTGTTCGGAATGTATAGCACTCCGAACAAACCCTTCGTGGTTTTTGATCTGTTAAATTTAGTAGGTATTGCTTGTGTATTAAATAAATAAATTAATATTCCACAACATTCTACACAACGCTATCTAGACCCATGGTAAGCTTTTATAGCTTATGTTATGGAATCTAGAATTCGGATAAACATACTTATACACTTTTCTTTTTTTTTTGTAAATACATATTACATATTATACATAGAAACACCCAGACCAAGGCAAATAGCCATATTCATGCATACAAATATTTGCAGCTGAGCGGGGATCGAACCCACTACCGCCACGCCACAGAGGCTATCAAATGCTGTGTATTGTATGATAATAAATCAAAAATAACTGGCTTTGATATCGCGTAACAAACATACAATTCGAACTGTCAACTTGAATTGAGAACCTCCTCCTTTTTGAAGTTTGAAGTCAGTTACAAAATACTAATTACAAATAAAATAAAATAAACTATTTGAAAACTAAAACTAAGACTAAAATTAAAACGCGTCGTAGAAAAAGAAAATTAAAAAAAAAGGCAAAACGTCGTTACAAAATTGAATTTGGTGTTTCCAAGATCAAGGATGTAAAAGAGGATTTTGGTTAGTAATACTGTGTATCATTTGTATTCATGTAGTTGCCCGACTATGCCCGATGCGGGCCTGACTATGATGGCAGTAATTTGATGCTTGTACAAACATAATGCTGCAATAGACCTTCATAATTCTAGAAAATAGTTTGGTACAATAAGCTTTTTTTTTTTTTTTTTTTTTTTTTTTTTATACAGGACACGTCAATTGTTCTTTTTGTAACTTACTTAGAACCTGTAGATGAGAGGATTTATTATATTGTAATTCTTATTTCTCTTGGCATAACGAAAAAAAAAACCCATTAAAAAAGAGAAACACATCCATACTATGATATTATAAATGCAAAAGTAACTCTGTCTGTCTGTCTGTATGTTACGCTTTCACGCCTAAATCACTGAACCGATTTTGACGAATTTTGGTATAGGGGTACATTAGATCATGAGAACGGACATAGGCTATGTTTGGTCGCGATAACCGACATCCACGCGGGCGGAGCCGCGGGCAAAAGCTAGTTTTGAAATAAAATATGTTTATCGAAAACATAGGAAAAATTAATCTTCCCTACATCATACTTTGGTTCCGATAGTTCGTAAGAACATCGGTGGGTGACTCCACCGTCACCTTAAAGACAGATAAAAATAGAAGGGAAATTTTAATCACATCGGGCGTGTCTCGGTAGCCGAGTTGGTCAATGCATTCCCCCTGTAATGGAAAGATCGCATGTTCGAGTCCCGCTAAGAAGATTAATTTTTCCCTATGTATTCGATTTGTATAGTTAGCATACTTAATGCTGTAAAATTCATACAATATTTTTAAGCTATAAGTTAGTATAAGGATCTGCTTACTGCTTCCCCTGCTTTTACTTTACCTGAGTTACTGCCCCGGTTTGCAGGTGAAATTATTTTGGATCACATAGATCTTGGTAGATCTGAAAAGGAACCATTCTAAACAATGATAACCACTTAACATCTGCTAACCGGTACTCACATCTGTGAGAACATCCTACGGTACATGTTACAGTTAAAAAAAAAGTTTAATGTTTATGACATGACAATCGAAAACCATTGTCTTTAATACTTCCAAGAACTAGTTTAACTAAAGTTTTGCATAACATAGTCACGGAATTCGATTAGGATTTCCTGTACGGCGCATGCGTGAACTTACACGTTCTGTCAAAGAAAATTGATTGACAAATTGAACTTTGCAGGGCAACTTAATTAAAATTCTTCTATCAGATACACGAAATTGCCACACCTAAAAGTCTTGTTTCCGTGTTTTCTTATACCTACAGTCCTGGGTCCTTTAAGCGGGATGTGAAAAAGCATCTGATGAGGCCCACCACTACAATTGTTGGGGAAGGTTAACACTTGGGATAATTTAAATCATCATCCTCTGAGTCTTTTGCTAATTATGTTGGGCTCGGCGTTCAGTCTACAAAACGGCCAAACTTAAGGGAAATTAAGGGAGATGCCGTATTTGACAATCACAAGAGGATGTTTTTTTTTTTAATAATAATATTGGCAACAGAAATTACTAATATTCCCTCTAACACCTCCAACTAAGCTAAATTGCTTGTGCTAGCAATGGTTCACGTCGATAGTGTAATGGCCAGAATTCCAACCCGGGACCGCTCGATCGTAAGGCCAACTCCTTGATCACTAAGCTACCGATGATCGTTATCTGCAGTTGTTCTAAATTTACTCTAATGGTCTCACTGCCATGGAGACCCACATTGTGAGAAGTGAATCAGGAAAAGCCGGAAAACCGAACCCAGGATCCGAAGTGAAGGTCTCTGCTACAACGCTAAAATGACGATGAATTTTTTCCAAGTTTCATCGGAATTCGAAACACATTTTTAAGAAAAAATATTTATTTAACCAGATCATCTCACCTTAACTTTATTCTCGTCCAAGCCTCTGCAGTAGCAAGGTCACATAAGGCCTGAATACCAAATGATTGCCACTTCAAATCGTAGAGTAATTGATGACGAATTCGGCATTGGATTTTGTTTTGTGACGTCACAAATTCTTACCTATCCCCGACCTCTGATGGGTCATTTGTGGCCTTAAGAGTTAATGTTGTGGATGAAATGACACGTCGTATCTAGATCCGTCTCACCTTGTGTGTTGTTTGGTACAAGTTATGAACTTTATGGAGCTTTAGTAGCTATAAATTATATCATATACAATAATAATAACGGGAATTAACGCGATCGTGGTATAGGCTGACCTGTGACCACGGCCGGTGTAACCTGGTCGAAACGTAAGGCAAATCAAAGGTACGTATGTACCTATACCATGATCGCGTTAATTCCTATTATTATTTAATTCCTTTTATTGTATATCATGGAGTTTAAAAGAGAGTTCTAAAGTTAACTATATCATAGTTAAGTACGATAGAACAGCAGTGGCGAATGGTGAAAATTTTCAAAAGGCAAGCCGGTGGAAATGTTGGCCCTGGTCTGGTGGGGTGCGAGGGATATGTCGATGACAACCTCACCTCCGGCCTAGCACCACGACCCACAGTCGGCGTGCGGTTTTAGTCGGTTCAAGTCCGACATAGCCTCCCCTTACGGCTCCGGCAGAGGAGGTATCCGAGGGGATTTCCGCACGAAAAAAAAAGATGTAGTGATTCGATTCGATACCCGCTCAGTGCAAATATTTGTCTACATGTATATAATTATATCTTTGCACTCGCCTGCACACCCTGACTGCACTTGTGGCGTACTTTGATCTACGTAATATCTAAACTTTCAAATAATGCAGGTATAGGAATTTGCCGGATTTGTTGATATGTATTACTCCGCCCGCGTGGATGTCGGTTATCGCAACCAAACATAGCCTATGTCATTTCTCAAGCTCTCATCTACCCTTATATCAAATTTGATCAAAATCGGTTGAGTGGTTTAGGCGTGAAAGCCTAACATACAGACAGACAGAGTAACTTACGCATTTATAATATTATATGCATTACTGCTCTACTTCCATGAGTAGTAGCGTGATAATATATAATCTCGATAAACTAACCAATTAATACAAAAATATTTTTCAATTCGAATTAGTAGTTCTTCAGATAGGGGTGATCAACCAAATAAATTCTTCAGCTCAGTAATAGGCTGTATAGTATTATGTATTTGCAACTTAAAATGCATAAAACAATCGGTTAATTAATGTATGTTTGAACATCTCCATCGCGCATTCTACACAGCTGGGCCCCAATTACGTGGGAGTTGGGACCCCAAGTGCGCGATCCACTTTCCTACCGAACAAAGTAGGACAGTGGATCGGTACATTTATATATGTTGTTCTTTAGCAGTATACTGTAGAAAATCTAACTCAAAGGGAGGGGGGACAACGGTGTCCCCGACTCGTCTCTGGAATGGGGAGGCTGAATCACTTCAGCAGGTAGGTCGTTAGATGTTATTTACCATAATATAATTGTTTCAAGAAACTTAAAGACTAGTACAGTGACAAATTATTTCGATAATTACCATATTACACTATATTCGAGCAAGTTTTTATCATAGACAGGTCTATTAAGACTAATTAGACTTAATAGACTTGATATCTATTTAACAAACTGGTCGATGAGTCGACTCATGCTTGGGTATACGTGTAAAATATGGATAGTAAAAGTTTTCAGAGCAAAAGATATTGTTAGCATGTTGAGTATGGTTTCAAATGTATGGTGTGGGTGAACTCAGCATGTTGGGTATGAAGTCTGCAGGAATTTTGTAGGTTTCAGTATTAGCGGTTATAATCAGTTATGAAGGTACTGTCAGCACAGCATTATAAAGATCTTGATCTTGATGAACAAAGTGGTCAAAATGATCTTAAGTCCTTGCCCCCCCCCCCCCTCTCCCCCTCTCCTGTTGACAGATTGTTGTGCCATTCGGTACACATCTTTAATTTGGACAATAATACAATTTAAATCAATAAAAAAGATTTGTTCTTAAGATCATTTAAGATCATTTTGGCACTTAGTAGGTCAATAATTTCTGACGCTCACTGTACATACATATTATTGAATTTAGTCTTTACCGATACATTGTATAACTACCATTTACTCCTATGGTTATAATTTTTCTCCTAAGAATGATACAAAAATAAATAAAATATTTTATATAAAATTACCTCTATCACTTGCAAATATTATGACCAATTATTATAAAATATCACTGTCGAATACATCAGGAGAATACAACAGGAGTTAGCATACTTAATGCTTAAAAAAAACATTCCAATATCACTTTAATCAAAACATATTTTACGTCTCCGCCATCTCATTTCATCTCAACCCATCCGCTAAATCTTACAAAACAGACCAAAATCTGAGTCTCGATAGCAAGGTGATTAGTATTTCGGGCGGATGGTGGGAGCGGCGCGCGCGCAGTCTCTTGCCGCTAGCCGTCACGTGCGCCAGTCGCCGCCGCGCACCGACGCGCCAAATTCAAATTTTCAAAAATAGAACATAAATATAATAATCCAGAAAAATATATCACGTGTTTCATATGCCTTCAAATGTGTGTATAAGTGTTTGTGTGCTTCTAAAGTGATCAAAAGCGACCGCTCGTCCCGTTCCGGGGATCGACTTTCACTTACAACCAAACAGTTTTTGCAAGCGGTGAGTGTGTTTTTTTTTTTCGCTTATTTTAATCAGACGTCGCGTAATTGTCTACTGTTAAGTGTTACACAATGTCTTCTCGTTTCGCTAATGCGCGGAAACTATTTCGAAATTGTTGGTCTTCAAAAAAAATGTTGAAGTGACGTTATGTAGACCATAAAAGCGGAAGTAGGAAGTGGATTTTAATGGGTGATAATAAAAAAAATTGTATGTGATAATTTTAGGCTGAGCTCGTTGATGTCTTTTGTATGCGTAGATTATGGTAGAGAACGTTTATCGGTGTAGTAGAGCTGAAAAACGCTACGATCGTTGAAGCTACGATGTTGCGTTTTCTCAAATACACACGCAACCGTTGCGTGTTAAGTAGATTAATTTTCTTGAATTAAGTATTTTATTGCTGTTACCGCGTATGCCAAGATTGTAGCAAGTAAAACATGTAGTCTCTACCTACCCCATTAAGAAAGACGCGTGACTGTATTGCTATACTAATACGACAGAAAAAAAATTGTGCAATAAATTTTGTAATTTTTTTTGCGACAAATGCATGCAATATGTCTAGACTTCTTTACTTTTTTCTAGACAAACAAGATTTTTGAGGTAGAGGTAGATAATATGAACTTTACCTGGTTTTATTGCTGGCAATTTCAATTTTTGCCAGTTAGTCACTAGACATAAAATCACGAATGCATTTAAAACTTAAGCGACTGCATTTTTTTAGACCGCCATCATTATAACAAGCAATTTATGTACAGTCACCAACTCTATCATAAATTTGCATTTAATTTTTATTTAATTATTCAATATGCTATTAAAATACAATAAACTAATAAATAGGAAATCATTATTTTTAGAAATATGACTCTATATAATAATAATTTTAATGTATGCAAATTAATAATAATTTTATATATGCGTTTACACGCATAGGCTCAAGGCTGTCAAATTGTAGAGTTGGTAGAGTCACTTCAGTTGACTTAAACGTAGCTCTGTGATTATGTCATCGATATTCATTTACATGTGAATTGGTTTCTTAAGGTCTCTTGCACTCCGTTGGCCAACTCTACATAAAAGTTGAATATATATTTAAACATAAATGACTGCAAGAACTTTAAACTTTAAGTTTTTACATCAGTGTTGTGTTGTTTGATAGTTCAAGTGTCAAGTCAAAGGTTGTAGGTTCGATTCTCACTTAGTGCAAATATTTATTCATATGTTCTCCTATAAATTGTATTCAACTTATAGAGTGGACGCATTAAATATTATTCGCATTAAATGTTTCTAAATGAGCTATAAATGAACCAATCCAAATAGAAAAATCTGAAGACATATTTTACCCAATCCGGGAATCTAACCTGTATTTCTTGCACAACAGCCACACTTGTTAATACTGATCCATCGAGGCATAGTACGGTACATACTAATAACGTACCCTAAGTATTATATCAGTTTAATATAATTACGTGATCTATTGATACCTTTTAGTACAACATCATTAGGATATATTTAGCCAGTGCTGCGCAATGCTTCGATATCGCCTTTGGGTTTTAGAGGTCAGATGGCAGTCGCTTTACAGAAAATATAGAAGTTCTGCCAAATCTACTGCATTGGATGCAATTAAGATTATCGCAAGGATGTAGAAAAAGTACTGTGAATAAAAATTGTACTTGAAATTATTTTTTCATGTATCTATTAAACTTAAATGTAGTAAATCTTTTATATTTATACACTGACGGACTCATAAACTGCATCAAAGTTCAGGTTTACTCTAAAAGGATTTTTTATAATAAGTATGCAAACTTTTTAGATTAAATTATATAAATATGGAAGGACTGGCTCTTAATCTTAAAAAAAAAATTTAATTTAAAAATAGAACTGCAGTAAAACAAATGAATATAGCCGGGAAAAGAAAATTTACTTGTAGTATCAGATTTGCGTGTTATTTATAGCAAAGTTTTAAATTGATTCTCATTGATTTTTTTTGTTTTGTCAATTGAATTATTGTTACCAGCATAATTGTTGGGTTAGTTTTTTAACACATCGAGAGTTTTTGAACCATAATATGGATACTTCGTCCGAACAAGCGGCACAAATTGTAGCATTGGTGCGGGAGGGCTTGGATCAACGAACGATTGGTAGAAATTTAAATTTAAACCAGTCTACGGTTTCTTGAATATACAGAAGGTTTGTAGAGACAGGTTCTTACAGGAGGAGACGTGGTAGAGGCAGAACTCGAGCAACCACAGGTCGTGATGACCGATTTATTGTTATAACTTCCCTGCGAAATCGTTTCCTCACGTCAGTTAACATCAAAACCGAGCTTAATGAAGTGCGTGGAGTAAACGTGTGTGCACGAACAATAAGAAGAAGGTTAAAGGAAGCGGATATCACCCCTTTTAGACCAGCAAATGGTCCAAAGTTGTCTACAGCTCACAGACAAGCTCGCTTAAGAATTGCGCGTCATCACCTGAATTGGACAGAAGAGCAGTGGGCCTCTGTATTGTTCACGGACGAGTGTAGGACATGTTTATATGGTGCAGATGGTCGCAGAAGAGTCTATCGTCGACGTGGGGAGCGATATGCTCAAAGTTGCATTGAGGAGCGTGTTCCTTTTGGAGGCGGTTCATGTATGGTCTGGGGTGGCATATCGATGAACGGGCGAACAGAACTTGTGTTCATAGACATGGTCCGTCAAAACGGTAATAGAGGGGGTTTGACAGCACATCGCTACATAACAGAGATATTAGAAGATCACGTGGTGCCTTACATGGGATTCATAGGCGAAAATTTTACTTTAATGCAGGATAATGCCCGGCCGCATGCAGCTGCACAAGTTCAACATTATTGCGAAGAGGTTGGGATACGTACAATGAATTGGCCAGCACGCAGCCCGGATCTTAATCCCATCGAGCATGTTTGGGACAATTTAAAAAGAGCTGTATATGCGAGAAACCCTTCGCCCACGACAGTGGCAGCACTAAGAACAGCACTTTCAGAAGAATGGGACAATATTCCGCAAGATCTTTTAAAAACCCTTATAAAATCTATGCGGAACCGATTAGAATCCGTAATAAGGGCACGTGGGGTAATACACCTTATTAAAACACAAATAAACCCTTGCATAAAGTTTGTGTCTATTGTTAAAACCAATTTTTTAATTAAACCAATTTTTCTTAAATTTCTGTTTTTTCTTCAAAAAAAGTCTTAAGGTCCTTTCCAGTACATAAAATTAAACTTAAAGATATGACCCTACGCTGTTTTAAAGTTCACGAACCAATCTAGAGGTTTCAATTTAAATCTGTATAGAAAGTATGCATACTTGGTTAAAATATTTATTTCAAAGTCGTCTATTACTTTGATGCAGTTTATGAGTCCGTCAGT
The DNA here is from genome assembly GCA_914829495.1 of Eilema sororculum. Classification (NCBI taxonomy): domain Eukaryota; kingdom Metazoa; phylum Arthropoda; class Insecta; order Lepidoptera; family Erebidae; genus Eilema; species Eilema sororculum. The sequence continues at coordinate 7,964,998 of OU618533.1, forward strand.
GTATATATTTTTCCGCAACATTCTACACAACGCTATCTAAACCCATGATAAGCTTAACTAGCTTGTGTTATGGAATCTAGAATGCGGATAAACATACTTAGATACTTTTTTTTGATAATACTTAGGTAAATAGAAACACCCAGACCCATGCAACTAGCCATATTCATGCATACAAATATTTGCACTGACAGGAGATTGAACCCGCGCCTCCTGCGTGGCAGTCGCGTTCACTACCGCCATGCCACAGAGGATGTCATCATTAAACACTAATATTTCAATAATGTATTGATTGATTGATTTAAATAATGAAGAGTATAGTATTTGAAGGGTTAAACACAGATGTTGTAATTCATACATTTAGTCAACCTGTTATTAGATTAACCGGTTACTTAAATAAACATATTATAGTTTCATTTATAAAATGTACATAAATAAGAGAAGAAAGCGTAAGATTCTTTAAATTAATTCTTAAAATTTCTGAATTCAGATAGTAGTTTGAAAAGATAACATTTTTTAAAATAATAAGTTATTGTATAAAATTATATATTTTTGTATAAAATTATATAGCAACGCACGAGTATTAAATAACTGAATCTTAGTGAGATAACTAGATATTTCTTAATTTGGTTACATTTTTTCATATTTAACATATATTCATATTTATATACCTACTCTCGCTTGTACCCGAAGTATATAGTATGCTATTCACATTTCTCTATTTTGTAATGTTATTTGTATTTACGTGGATTGCATATTATTATTTCATCTGATAATGATTTTATAAATAAATAATATAAAACATTGTAAACAACGCCATCTAGGTATAATATAGCTTTTATTATGGTTTCAAATTAATTTTAACATTTTTTGGTTTTCGTGTTTAAAAACTTTATGTAATTACTATACTATACACCCATACTATAAGTTAATAACTAATTTATAGTAAATCCATACTATATTTATTAATTTGATAATCTCATAAAATAAACATGTCTACAAGAAAATATACGATGGTATAAAAATATACGATAAATGGTATTAGTTATACGATATTCGATTGAAATAGATCAAATTAACACACACTAGTGTTGTGCCAACACTTACACTAAACACACACACTGATTGTATACAATCACAACACACCCTTCAACACCGTTGATGCAAAATGTCCTCAAATAAATAACAGTGAAAGCTTGTCAAGTTTGTGCATGATCCCACGAACCGCCCAACTGTTTCGACATACGGCTTTTTATGTTAAAAATATTAACACAATAAAGGCACATAAAGTTCAAGCTTCAATTTTATAGCTTACAAAAGAACTAATGGGCCGGTTAACCGCTTTGTTATGGATTAACAAATAACGTTATTGCCTAGGGTTGTCGATCGTTGAAAAGTAGTTTGCGTTCTGTAACTAGTTATTTTATTTATGTGTGCGACTGTACTTAAATTAGATATATTTTACAATGATTTTAACAGTATTATTACGTTGTAATTATTGAATATTAGTTTATAAATAGGCTTATAATGACTGTTAAAACATTTTTCAGATAATTTATATTTTTATGAAGTTGGTCGTTAATGTCACTGTTAAAAAACTTGCATTCATAACATAATTTAATGTACCTATTTAAATAAAATAAATTTATGTCATAAACTAGCTTTTGCTCTCGGCTACACCAGCGTGGGTGTCGATTATCGCGAATAAACATAGCCTATATCCATTCTCAAGGCCTCTGCGGCGTGGCGGTAGTGCACGCGACTGCCACGCAGGAGGCGCGGGTTCGATTTCCGCTCAGTGCAAGTATTTGTATGCATGAATATGGCTATTTGCATTGGTCTGGGTATTTCTATGTATATTATGTATGTATTTATAAAAAAAAACGTATATAAGTATGTTTATCCGCATTCTAGATTCCATAACACAAGCTATAAAAGCTTACCATGGGTCTAGATAGCGTTGTGTAGAATGTTGTGGAATATTTATTTATTTATTATTAATGTACTCCTCTATACCTAATTTCATCAAAATCGATTCAGTGGCTTAGGCGTGAAATCGGAACAGACAGACAAACAGAGTAACTTTCGCATTTATGATATTAGTATTAATACCAGTTTTGTGTACCGGGGACTTTATTATTAAGTTTGTTTATATATAGATAGAATTAATAAAAGAACTAGAATATGTTATACACAAGACCACTTAAAACAAAATAATTAGAAATATTATACGGGACGGAACAGGAATAAAGGTAATCTTTAATGGTAAGGTAGGAGACCGACATGAGAACTGGCCGGAATGTATGGGTTACCACGGTATCGGCAACTGTAATGATAATGGGCAACGCCTACTGGAACTTTGAATATGTCTTATGTAGGTGAAAAATGATTAAATATTAAAAAGTGACGACAATTCTCAGCCCTGCTTACTAGTATTATATTGTCGACTGTACAATGACACGTCATCAACCTGTGTGAGTCTATTTGAGCGTATGTGTGTGTGCATTGTCTCTCTATGTGTACAGTAGCGATGTGGAACACCGGTCATAGATCACTAGTTGTGTTTTGTGTCAATGTATTATGTTATTGATTATGTGTGTGTGTTTGTTAATGTGCTATTGATTTGTGTGTGTGTGAACGTTTTGTTAGAAAATTTTTGGGGTCACAAGCTGTGTGTTACGTAGCTGTAAATGCCATGTACATCCTTGTCTAATTAAGTGCTTATTTTATAGTTACTTAGAAGCTTGTTGTGTGGGATTGTATGATTTTTGGTTAATGCCACTGCCTATCCTAATGAAAAAGAGGCGTGAATAATGTATATAATTAAGTCCATAGTACTTTTCTTTTCGAAAGAAAATATATAATTTTACTTAATTCATCCAAGTTTCCAAGATAATGGTAATATTCATGAAATAAAAATAATATTGATTTCATTAACGAAATAAAAACGAATAAGTGTTGTAAAATAGAAAATGAACGTACTCGAAATACTGGAGATAAAAACTTTCACTCAAAGCAAACATTCCTTCATTTTTAAAAAGAAACAAAACTGCATTAAAAATTTTTCGTAAACTCGCTTGACACACCCAGTAATCAAACTGACTTAAACCCGATAAAAATACATCCTGTATTACTATGGTTTCAGTCTATAGTGGCAATCATAAAGATCAAATCTCTCTAATAAACATGATAACTTATGTAAAAGGGAATCCCTGAAAACCAAATGAAAAAAAAAATACATGAAAGTCTTCCATTCTGTATAATTAGGTTATTTATTTTGAAAGAACTTATCTACTCACTGGTGACTTATATCTGGTCTGTGTTACCTCTTTCTCAAAATACGTAATATCCTCACGCCTATATTATTGAAGTGGTACTAAGAGGTATATTAATCGTCATTTACCAATCGTTTTCACTCAAAGCCATCTCAACATTCATCCACCTTCACTCAGGCCGGTAATTATATTCAAAATAATGCGTAACATATTATATAAGTGACGTATACTTATTTTAAAAACTATTCGAGGTATGTATAAAACAGAATAACTACGCTAAGTACACAAACACGCATTGTTTCGCTCACACATTTCCGAATATTAAGGCCGACGGAAGAACGCAATTTTTTTTATATCTTTTCCGATTCGCTGGAAACGCTCATTCCGGTAGGATATCATCAATATATCTGCCAAACAAACATCAACCTTATTGCATTTTCATCGTGTACTAAAAATAAATCATTCTTAATTTGAATTCTCAATAATCGATTATGAAAATTAGGGACATACTTAATTAATATCGACTATAATAATACTTAAATATGAATTAGTTCTTAACTTAATTTATACAGATTAATTGACCTTTTGTTCAGCATATTGCATTAGAGTGTATAATCTTACTCATTCTAATTAACCAATCTAATAGCAGGTACATCTGTCACGTGGCCAAAAAGGAAAACTGAAGAGAGGAAAAGGGAGTCAAATCATTTGACTCCCTTTTCCAAAAATCAAATCATTTGACTCTTCAGTTTTCCCTTTTGGTCACGTGACAGATGTACCTGCTATTAGTTTGGTTAATTAGACTCGAGAAACCCGAATCTTACCCCTCATGATACAAAAGTTACCTCCAGTATTTATCAAAAAGTAGGCCCTATGCTTATTTCTGCCTTGATAGATATAAAAAGGTCGATAAGGTTGAATTTGGAACGCTACACATATGTTTTCTAGTGATTGATGGAGTTGCGTGTTATGATTTTCTTGTTACAACGTTATTATATAGTGTTTATTGGCTTATCATCAGTTGACCTTAGTCTAGCTTCAGTAGATACATATTTATCATTGAGTAATCTTGCCGCATCTTGTACATATTAAATAAGTACATGAATCATATGTGAAGTGGTTATAGTGGCCTATAAGCGCTTACAAGCTGTGCCTTGCCATCTACGGGGTAGTACAAAGGGATAACAATAGCGGGATAAAATTTTGAAGAAATATAGTGATAAGTGACTTACTAATTGCAATAATTTCGACCCCAATATTATGGTAGTGACCATTTGTGTTAACTTGTTCAGGCATTTTTTCTTCCTTTTCATTTATGCACCTTTCTCAGTTGCATTCAGTTTTTCCACTTTTGAGCATAATTAATTTGTTTTATACTTAACTAAGTTAATAATACAGTACATAGGGAAAAAGAATCTTCTCGGGCGGGACTCGAATCTGCGATCTTTCCCTTATAAGTCGAATGCCTTGACCATCTCAAGTTAATAATATTAAATTAGCTTCTCATAAACGAACATAATAAAACCAATCATATTTTTTTAATTCGTCTTTGGTCATATCATCTACATAAATTAAAGCATAATAAGTCAAGGAGATTTGGACACAGTTTATACAACACAGTTGCTACTAAAGAGCTTTGAAGAGACAATCAGGGCCGTTGGTAACCTTTTGGAGGCCCTGTGCACTGTGAGTATGATAGTAAACATTTTTATGAAAGAAGCTATGCTGGCTTGTCAGTGTACACTAGGCTAACATACACACATACATACATATACTAACACTTTTATCTCCGGAGGGTTAGGTAGAGATGAATTAACACCCGCATTTCACCAGCAATTGTATTTGGTCCCACGTAATAGGGGGTAAGCCTATTGCCGCATTCCAGGCATATCCGCATCCGAGGCTGAACCTGGGCTATATATATGTCTGATGTTAAACAAATCTATAGGGAAAAATGAATCTTCTCGGACGGGACTGGAACCCTCGATCTTTCTCTTACAGGGGTATCTAATGCTCTGACCAACTATTTAGCTAGAGTTTGAGGTGAAACCGCGGATGCAATTTAATGCCTGTCAATAAATTAATAGCAGTTAGTGCATTCCCAATGCATTACTTATTTATAAGTTAGTATGACCTAAACAGCTCGCAAAGATTAGCCTCTGAGAAAAGTCCCTACTAATATTATAAATGTAAAGTTCGTGAGTGAATGAGTGTACAGGTCGCCTTTGCAAATGGCAACTCGAGTGACACTTCTAATGTTGCAAGCGCCAAAGGTCACAGTAACCGCATACCATCATTAGGTAAAATAAAGTATTGAATTAATTTTCGAAGTATGTGGTCATTATTATCCTCATCTTAGCGAGTGTCTCGGTTGCTTCCGAAGCTGCCACTTCTGAGCCCTTCCTATTTTTTCTTCTCCCTCCTCTTCTCGCGATAGGGATAGGTACTATTGGTATGTATGACATCACTTGTGACGTCATTCTATCATTTCTTTGGGAGTTCATTCTATTCGGGCCCGCAGGACGCACTATGGCCATTGAAACATCTCTATTTGACACGGTCAGAGCTGCAGGCAACTGCTACTTTAAAACAAAAATACTTTTCAATAACAAATTCTTACATAATAATTATGTTACCTAACAAAAATGCTATTTTATTACACCTAGTCCTTGAACGCTACCGTTTATTGTCTTTGGGAAGGCAAACGTTCTATAGCAAACGGCTTTAAAAACACAATCACAGTAGGTACAGTCAGGATCATAAAGATATTGATCTTAACTTCATGGTTTCCTCCTTTCTGTTCACGGATTGTTGTGATATATACATTTAGTTCGGACATTAATACAATTTGAATCAATAAAACAGTTCAATTTTCTCTTAATACCGCACTTTTATGATCATTTTGAGACTTTGTAGTCTCAAAATGATTTGGTGTCTGAGATATTTCTGGCGCTGACTGTACCTATACGTTTTTAGTTTCTACAAGAGCCTTGTCATTCGACACTACGTGCTAACACGAAGACAAACTTAAGCGTTCTCAATGAAGCCTTCTACCGTCAAAAGAGCGTCTCAAGATACATGAATAAAACACACAAAGCACCTGTTTGCTTTCGCCATTACTATTAGCTGCGCACGCGCCGATTGCGAAACCGAGTACTGACGACATCTGCCGACGATGGCCGAGCGTCGAAAGCGCAATCAACGTTATATTAAAATATTCATCATGTGTTGTGTAAACATTGACGGCGTCTAGGTGGTAATAGAATATCTAGCAAATGTCAGATGTTGCGTTCGAATGCCGAAAAGGGGATAATAGTATTGAAGCTGCTGGAAGTGTTGCCGACTTTAGGGGTTTTTCCCAAAATTTAGCGAAAAATAAACAATATGGGGAGTTTCCGGTAAATCTTTTAGGATATATTTTCAAACACAGAATTTAACTAACATACACACTACTCGTGTATATTAAAGAAATGCAAAAAATGAGGATAATAAATTATTCTACTTTCACTAGGTAGTGCTGTACCTATATGCTAAATTAAATAATATTAAAACATAAATATTTATTCATGAATACTTTATGAGATTCGAAAGCCACGCCTCTGTCACATAGGGAGGGAGGCAGACTCATCTTTCATTATTATTATTGTTATTCATCACACTCGCAAGTTGAGCTGCAGGTCAAAAATGGACCACTTTATTGGAATCGTCTTAGGATCTGAATCTTTCTCTTAGAGAATGATTTTTGTGATTTTACGATTTTTCTAGGAATCTATTGACATTTCTGGAAATTCAAAAGTTACTCCGTTACGTCCTACTCGTTTTTATCGGAATAGTTCAAAAGGGCGTTTTTAACCGCGCTGGTATTTCCTTAAACCGAAATATAGGTACAGTCAGCGTCATAAGCATCTTGACGACGAAGTCTCAAAATGATCTTAAAACTCTCGTATTAACAGCAAATCAAACTGTTTTATTGATTTATATGGTATTATTGTACAAACTATAGGTGTGTACCAAATATGAGAACAATCGGTCAACTGGAAGGGGGTCAAAAACGTAATTAAGATCATTTTGAACACTCTGTTCGACAACATCTTTCTGATACTGACTGTAAGTCAGTGTAAGCTTCTAACTACAATTTGTTACATCATAAACTTAATAGATCATTAAAACTTAATAGATTTGTTTAAATTACCTATTCTTGTTAAAAATCCAATGATTAAAAATTAATTAAAACTATTTTCTGTGCATTATACCCGGAGGCAACAGTCATGCGTTCATTTTATTATAAATTAGAGATGTATTATAACACAGATATGAGGCGTATATACTTTTGATTATGGTTTCAATATCTATGAATGTGCTCGTAAATCTAGTAACCAATTGTGTTCATATTTCAATATATTGACCTCAATATATTTCTGAATGAACCACGTTTGCTAAATAAAATGGTTTTCTTTAACAAATGGAGAAGTCAAGGTTGGTAGTTAAAACATGTTAGAAATCAATAGTTATATTTTGTAACAGTTATGTTTGTTACAACTTAGAATTCTGGAGCTGAATAAATTATTTATGAGTTTGAGTGTACGTTATAATATGATTAAGTTGGTTATAATTATTATTTTGGAAACGTATCAATCACATTGTTTGGGTAAAGTACAAATAAAGTATTGCATTTTGTATAACCAGAATCCACAAACTATTTGGGAGTCTGAGTCTAGTACCTATATTCTGTTACTTTAAAGTATATTTTACCTTTTTTTCGTGCGGGAATCCCCTCGGATACCACCCTGGACGGAAGGGGAGGTTATGTCGAACTCGAACAGACTAAAGCCGCACGCCGACTGAGGGTCGTGGTGCTAGGCCGGAGGTGAGATTGTCTTTGACATATCCCTCGCACCCCGGCTGACCCAGGGCCATCCCTTACGGTATGGCCCTCCTCGGGAGTATATTCTGCCAAGACCTGGGCCTCGATTCTACTAAAGCAAAACTATTGTCAAACCACAGAGATTGCAAAAAGCGACAATACATTATAGACTTTAAAGCGTTGCATTTAAAGTTCAATATTAAATAACTGTTAGCAGAGTGAATAAAAGAGTGTAATGAAACATTTGTCATTTAATTGTGGACCTTAATGTATAGAAATGAAGTCTAAACTTTAATGCCGCTTTTTGCAATCTCTGTGGTTTGACAATAGTTTTGCGTTAGTAGAATCGAGGCCCTGTATATATCCGGATATATACAGGTCCGGAGTCCGGACTCAGAACAATTATATGACAGGCTGAGTGATAAATACTGCAGAGTAAAGTACATTGGTCATAATATCTAGTCATAATATCGTTCTTAATACCATGATTTGAAATTTTAGCGTCTAATGCTCCGTGTGTGTGACACAAAACTGTAAAAATAAAATACATGAGTGTGAATCACGATCTCAATATAACATTAAAATTCGATTAAACTATAGTAAATGACTTACAAAATGTTAACGAACGAGGGAAATAAATCTTGGTACGGAAGTGATCTTGAACGTAACCTATAACTTTTAATTTATCGGAGGAAATAAAAAATGGACGTCCTTGTGTAATAGTTTCAGCTAAAATAATGTCAATCTTACATTAGGGTGATATTTTCGTTAGCAGAAGCCATTAATTTCAAAGATGAAAATGTCGTAATAACAATTTGACCTATATTAAAAATGATAAGATCACAAACTGATATTTCTTAAGACATCAACAATTTTAATGACTCCAGTTTCTGTTATTTTCGGCTACTAGGGAGTGGAAAGGTTAAAAAATTGTAATTTATGTTAATATGCACATATGTGTCTCAAAATCTAATCAAGACAGCTCTTGTTGATTGATGATCTGCACAAATTATTTCAAGTTCAATCGGAAATTGCTATGGAAGTGTTAGTCGCTTAATATAATGTACTATTGAATTTCGACTAAAACGATTGACTTGTTATGTCTCTTATTAAGACAATCATTAAACGCTAACTGTACATACACTTATTATTTTACTTACTTATTATTTTCGGTGGTTTTCAGGAGTTTATGTTGTGCTCCTTGCGATTTATGATGTTATTTTTGTACCTACGATGTTGATGCCTGGCATTTCGGTTGTTTTTAGCTGTTGCTATTTGTTTTGCTTTTTTACAAGACTTCAATACATTGCATATTCTACGTAAATATGTAACGTGTTTTTATCAAAAGTATAAGAAAATTTGTTGGAAACAACAAAGAAAAAGGTGAAAAGGGGCTATCTTTTACTCTTTCTTTCACTATTTAGGTATCCCTGTTCCTTTTTTAATAATAATTCTCTATCATTTTTTTTTTACAATTCTTTTAAAAATAAACTTGAAAACAATACAAATAAGATGGCATAATATTGCATTCTTCTATAGAAACAATAAAAAAAACAGATCGCAAAAAATAAAACAAAATATTTTTATTACTCTACACGCTACATTTTATAAATACATTAATGTTTTTAAGATTATAATTAAGTAGTTAGGTAGGTACTTCACAAGTGACATAAGACTATAAATCGGTGGATTCTAAAAGATGATATTATATATAAATTAGCAACCGGATCTTGGAACCAGTCCGTGTTCGGATGACCGCACAGCCTTCGATTGCGACATTTTTGAATATTTAAAAAGTATGGCCTAAACTTGTAACATTGTAATTTTCTAATATACTAAAACATATATGACTAGCTTCTATTGTAGCTGCAATTAACAGCTTTTCTTCTTAATATTCTAGCAGATAATTTCTTATAAGTCATGACCTCTTCTTGATCAGCAAAGTGGTACAATTAAAGGTATTGGTTGTGAGTAAGTTTACCCCCACATGAAATGGCAGAAGAACATCCAACTGATACGGGTCTCTGATCTCTATCGACCATCTCGGTCTGCCGGGGTGCGAGAGATATGCTTTCGGCAATCTCACCTCCGGCAACCAAGGACCCAAGACGGCGTGCGTTATAGTCGGTTCGAGTCCGACATAACCGCCTCCACCGGCTCCGTGGGGGCGGTATCCGTGGGGATTTTGCGCACAATAAAAAAAATGAGATCACGGGTTCGATTCTCGCTCAGATATGTGCACTGATTTTTTACTGACTTTTAGATACATATATATGAATACATTGTCTATTTGCAAGGGTGTGTGACGCCCTCTTTTATATTTGTTCCCTCATTGACTGCACCACGCTAGCTGGTAAAAGCTGAGCTTCAGATAGATAGATAGATAGATAATTCTTTATTGCACACCAATATCATTACGGATAATATTGTACATAGTTACAGTTATAGTTAAATGCACAATGGGCGGCCTTATCACTTAAAGTGATTGAGCTTCAGTACCTGGTATTCACACCCACGTCCATAGGTCACGGCATATCCAGTGATTATTTACGACCTAAGTGGTATGGAAAAAAGTACATGTGTGAAGGAATAATTTGCACCGTGCTTGTATCGAACCTGCTCTGTATGGCGTAGTAGTCGAATACTCTACCGCCATTTCAAAAATTGGAGGTTGTCAAAAATTGGTAGTACTTAACTTCAGATTACAGATCAATCATAATCGAATTACTAAAAGTAATCACCAATGGAATAAGAATGTCGAATAAATATCTAGTATTATTATTCGTTCGTGGAATAATTTGCATACATAGTGTTACATTATTCGATCACGCGAATAGTGAATGACACAAATTCTTGTTGAACATTTTTATGATAAGAAAATTAACATAAATCTACATCGGTTAACGAGATCGTCCTCTTTGTGTTGCCAAGATTATATTATGTAATGATAATATTCTAGGTTTTTCTTCTATTGTCTTATTTTTTTTATATAATCACACCTCATATATTGGGTGCTTTTAGAGGCCTACTAAGATCTTCAGGACCATTCTGAAGCGTCGGTAGCTTAGTGGTTAAGGAGTCGGCCTTACGATCGAGAGGTCCCGGGTTCAAATCCGGGCCATTACACTACCGACGTGAACCCACTCTTAGCACAAGCAATTTAGCTTAGTTGGAGGGGTTAGAGGGAATATTAGTTACTTCGGTTCTAATATTCTTAAAAAAAACTGTCGTCTCAGGGATGAGAGGTTGAAGGCAGTTACTCTCGGTAAAGTCAAGAACCAAAATCAAGAGAAAAAAATACCTTAGTTGCATATATAAAGTTTGTACCTTGGATTAGAGCCATCTAAACCAAAGTGCAAGTTTCAGATGCAACTGGAAACATCAAAACTTAGTTTTAACGTATATTCACTGGTGCAATTCGGTCTAAGCATAATAAATACTCATAATAAATAATATGCATGGTATTGAACGCACGGATGCACAAGTTCTAATAAGCTATTTTATGCAACGATGCCTACTCACGCATTCCTAGACGAAAAAAAACATTATTAGACACATTCTCGATCAAATTTAATTAGAAATGGACACCGAAACGTCGATATATAATATTATCAGATTGTAATTATTCAAATGTGTAATTAAAGCTTATATTGAAACCGGTTGTAACCTTATTACTAGGAAAGAGATTGGGTTATTGGGTTCGGGAGTCTGAGTATTTCGTTTAGAAATGAAACGCCTTCGGGCACATAAAGACTAGTATTTCCTGTTAATTTTCGACGTGTGAATCCTGATCTCGGGCGAATATCTATATTAAAAGTAACATATTATGTCGGTGTTAATAATTAAGCTTTACACTGACAGGGAGACAGACAGCCCACGGCGGCGGCGGCGCGCTGAACAGCGCCTCCCCATTCCGGGGGCGAGTTGGGGATACCGATGTCCCCCCTCCTGAGGAGGGCCAGACCGTAAGGGATGGATAAGCCGGGGTGCACCTAGCCTAGGCCTGGCCTAGCACCACGACCCACAGTCGGCGTGCGGTTTTAGTCGGTTCGAGTCTGACATAACCTCCCCTTCCGGCTCCGGAGGGGGGGTATCCGAGGGGATTTCCGAACGAAATAAAAAAAAAAGGGAGACAGACAGCGGAGTCTTAGGAATAGGTTTACGGGACCCTAAAAAGTGGCATCAGTTCTAGTACCTATACCTCAAACCAAACTTAGCCCCCCCCCCCCCCCCGCACATGACCACACTCGCACTAGTTCATGACACTCCGCCAATTGTCACGTTGACACCATACCATCATATACGTGTCTGCGTCGACATGTGAGAGCAAATGGGTATTTCAGTACTGTTCTATAGGTTTTAAAACCTGCCACTCGCACGCGGATCGTGACGGCCAGTGCGAGTGTGGTCATGTGCGGCGGGTCAAGTGCCGATTCAGGCCAATCAGCATTTCACTCGCTCTTTTTTCTCAAACGCCATCAGCCTAAACCCGCACTCGTAGGAACTTCGGAGCCGCCATTAAGTTTGGTTCGAGGTAAGTGTATTCTACACATAGGTTGATATTCTGAGATAATACAATTATTATTTGACAAATATGAATATGGTAAGCCCCAACATACTTCTTATCATAGCTGTGCTATACAAACACATTATCACTACATAATCGCAAGGTCGCTTTTCGCGTCTGTCCGTCCCTATGTATGCATAAATCTTCAAAACTTCGCTACATATATTGATGTAGTTTCTTTTAATAGATAGAGTAATTCATGAAGAAGGTTTTTATGTATAATACATGCTTAATATAGTAGAGGGTGCAGCGGGAACGGAAAACAATTGGCTGTACGAAGTTCGCCGGGTCAGCCGGTTCTTTTTTTTTTATCGTGCGAAACATCCCCAAGGATACCACCCCCACGGAGCCGGTGGAGGCGGTTATGTTGGACTCGAACCGACTAAAACGCACGCCGTCTTGGGTCCTTGGTTGCCGGAGGTGAGATTACCAAAAGCATATCTCTCGCACCCCGGCAGACCCAGGACCATCAAATCAAATCAAATCAATCAAATCAAAATCTTTATTTGCTTCGAATATGGTTACATTTGTAGGTCTTAAAAACTAGCGGGTACAGCATATTCTGCTCCGTAGAGCGTGCAAACTTTAATGTCAATAAATCAATAAATATTGTCAGAACTAATACTCTCTTTCGAGATGGTCCCCTTCGGGTTCTGGGGACCACAGTGTCCCCATCTAGCCCCGGTTACGGGGAGGCACCGGTTACGGGGAGCCGCCTGTCACCCCCAGGCCAGCGCTCATGGAGGACGGAGGTCGTTCTGCGACCTCCAACGTCCGGTTCGCCTTCGTTCTGCGCGGGCTTCCCGGGCCCGGAGTCTAGTCCGGACCCGACCGGCATTACTTGCTCGCAAAAGGAGGCAGCCGCACCCCAAGCCGGGTCAGCCGGTTAGGTATATAATATGCATTATGGGATTAATTTTTGCTAAGCTACCCAGCTCTGTCATACGGTGACATTGAATGTAAGTATCATAAATACTTAATATACGCACTAACAGGGCGAGGTGATATTTAAATATGGAAATATATCAAAGGTCGCATATCCTTACGACAGGTTTGCCTACCTACTAATCAAAGATTGTAATATTGAAAAGAGATATCTACGGTAGGCTAAATGAAATTAGCCTACTTCATTGCAGTTTAGTATAAAGATTTACCAACGAATCCGTGAAATGGCCAAAATGGGAACTACGATTGTCACTGTCAAATATATTGTTTCATGATTGTTTCTTTGCACATCAAAGACTATTTGGCAGAAGTTGAGAAAAGGGATGGTGGCGCTGTAATTCAACAATATAGACAACTGTCATAAAATGTAGTAGGTATATTTTTGAAATCGCAACTTTATTGAGAATGGTACTAATCATCGAGCTCGACTTAAATATAATAAGAAAAAGAAATACAACGCTAAAAGCCAATTTCTATTAAATATCAATACCAAAAAGTATCAAAAACAAAAGATTCCCAATAGACGAGTTTCATTAGGTGACATAAAAATGTAAAAAAAAAGAAAACTAATGTCAACGTCACAAAATGAGCGTTCTTAATTTAAAATTTGTTACTAAGTGATACCAGCCAGTAGGTACAAATAATAGACCTCGTATTTAATATTCTTTTATCGTACGGTTCCACTTGTGTGACATTTCACAGACTCGTTTATTCTTATTTTGGCAACACCTGCCGACCTTTGCCGCATTCGATATTTTAATTATAAATTCGAATGTTGGAAGCTTGTAGGTTGACTTGCTTCCGATATTCACTGTCGTAATTAAATAATTATTTTTATTCTCTTTGCTCTTTTGACTATGGATACATAGATGTCATATGTTACAGAATCCACACTTCCTCAATATTAATTAAGTCTCAATAAATATTTAAATAATATTAATATTTACTATATACTAACATTTCCCGATGAACAGATAGATTACATGCATAAATGTGATTTTGACGGACAGTTAATCTGCGGTCAAATGAAAATAAATATTTTGAGAATTATCTGGACTAGAAAAGCATACCATGCATGATAAAAATAAAAACAATATTTAATTTTCATGAAAATAAATTCAGTGTAAAATCTCCTTTTAAAAAATATCAGGTTTTCGTAGGTCTACATCCGGTGTCATTTATGCTTCCGTTAAAAAAAGTTGTCAGATAATGAGTATTATTGAATATTAATATAGACTTATTATGTTTCCAAAATGAAGTGGTCGTACTTGGACTGTAATATAATAATAAAAGTACATAACAAGTTCAGGCAAGTTTTTATTATAAGAACGCCATCTGTTGACATTTCAATAAATTAATGAAAATTTAAAATCTTTTTTTATTAGTAAAATCTTATTTATGGTTAAAACATCTGTTTTATTGGAAACCGCCATAGTCTCGATGTAACTAATGTAACCTAATTTCTACTATACACCGTAGCATACAGCTTCAGTTATTCTCAGAGAAAGCTAAACCGGCTTGATAATATCTAAATCAAATATTATTGAACCCTTCTTCGTAGATCCTTATATTAAAATACAAAAAAGTGGAATAACTTTTTAGAAAGATATTATGACGTCACACAATCTAGATAATCATAATGCACATTACTCTAATTTAAAAATCGAAGAACGTATTGTTATCGAACGAATTTTTATCTACAAATAAAACAAATGTATTTTCACTTCTCACGTATGCTTATTACTAAGCAACAAAAAAGTAAAACGTTCTCTTTTTGAATCTTATTTCTCTCCGAAGGTGCCGAACGTAAAAAAAAATATTTTGATGATGGAATGCTTTGTATAACATCTTATTTCTGTCTGCATGAAAAGTGATTGTGTGATGCTTGTGTGAGGCTATATTTAGCCGCTCTAGATCTTAAGGTTATATTGTGGTTAGATATATGATGGAATCTTGGCGCCTTGGCCTAGTCAATGTAGAATCTCTTTAGTTCAAAATATGAATTATTAGGATTTTTTAAACTTTTTATTTTAGTGAGGGTACGGACAAATTTATCCATTGCATAGTTTCGAATTTTTGAGTGAGCCCAATACCAGCTAGCCCCTAGTTTAAGGGTGAATCTTGTAGGTCAAGTATTCAGTTGATTTTCTTGGTCCACAATTTTTTGTATTAACCTTTTAAATAACTAGTACCTACGAAAGTTATGCCTATTTGTAAAACAAGTTTAAGTAAAGTTTTTTTCGTGAAAAATCTTCAATGTGCCAAGGGAATCAACTGAAAACGTCTACCTTATTCGACCTTCAAGATTCTCCCTTTTTTGAACAATCTCACCAAGGTTTTCACTGTCCAAGCCAACCCACCAGCTAGTAGTATACCTACTGATTAAACTGATGAGACTCTGGTCTAGGACATTTCTCCCGTAATTGAGGGGTTATATGGCAGTCAATCTCGTAAAAGGCAAGATAAGTCAAATCTAACGAAACAGTACGATGCTATGCTCCAAAGTGCAAGATTTGAATGCAACCGGTCTAACACTGCGATGACGAAAATAACGTCACTGACATTACCGTCCAAAATAACCCATTAAAACATAATAACATGATATCAACATGCCTAAGCTTGTATGTCAGTGAAATCTGACATAATTCTGACATTATATGCACCTATAAATATCTTGATACATATTCATATCTACATAATTATAAGATGCGCTAACATTCGGTTATTCAACTTGGAAAGTGGGAGAAAAGAGTAGAAATTCGTTCTAAAACACTACAGTCGTGTAGTATGGATGCAGAAACCGTGACGGCACGAGTTTCTTGAATATAAACATTATCTAAGTGATTATAAAGTACACAATCGAAGAAAACCTAGAGTATAGAGATAATTACTTTTTTTTTTTCAATTTACGTGTGCGTAGATATTTTGGTAATTTGTTGCGTGGGCGGATCCATAAACTATTTTAAACGTCCTTAGGCCGTAGCCGTAGCACCGTAGTGTTTCTTATCAGATTGGTCACAGATATATTGCGGCTAAAATGGTATATACTGTAATATATGTTCCTTAGGGATAGTATTGAGGACCTCATAATAAAACTCGGCGCAGTACATAGCAAGACTAAACTTTATTGAGTACTCATTACACAGGTTTAGTTGTCTTAGGAAAGAGGGTCTATTTGTTACGCACCTTTCGTCGTCGTGATATATATTATTTATAATAAAACTTCTTTTTATATTCAGAGTCTGTGCGGTGACGGAGAAAAAATACAAGTATTGCCACCCCATTTCCTCCAAAGTGTGTCGTAAGAGGCACCTGGCGGAAAAATACGCAGAAAAGATCGCTGTGAGAGAAGGAAAACTAGGAAATAAAACCCTGTACCAATCCGTCTGGCCAGCGTTTAGGCCAATGCTTCTCAACATTGGGAGAGGCCTATGTCCAGGAGTGAACAGTGATAGGCTAATTGACTGATTGATTGATATATTCAAACAGTATACAATACCGGGATTGACTTTTCTATTTATTTTAATTGAAGTTTTCTTTTCTTACATAAAAAATCAAATTCATTGTACAGTCCCCATCGATATTTAGCTTATTGATGGGGGACCATGTCAATAAGTAAACAATAAGAGTAATCAAATCACGCCTCTCCGGTCATCTTTGATCTAAAAAAAAATCAAATGTGCTGAAGTAGGACCTACCTTGATTATAATATTTAGAATGAACTACACCACTGAACTTCGGGTTTAATCCCCACATAGAACAACACTTCTTGCTACATGGTACGGTAGTTTTTTCTGAACCTGAGTGTCTATATATTGGACCCACTATTCAAATGTTTATCCCGGAAGTAACCTTACTAAAAAAAGTAAAATTGTTCCAGGGCAATTGAGACGAGTTTGAATAAGTAAATAACGTCAAATATCATAAAACGAAAGGTCACGACGCAATTTCCTTTTTTTCCAAGATGTTCATAAACGTGCCCACTGTGTCACGATCGTGTCTAATTTTATTGTTGAGGTATTGTATTGTTATATTTTGTAACTTACCCACGACATTTTAAAATCTACAGTAGGTACCTAGAAGGTACTACGAACGTGTGGCCAAGACTGGCTATACGATTATCCCGCTTGTTAAAATTCTAAGGTATTTTAGTGGTCGGATATATTATCTTCGTTTACTAGACTTATCTAATTCACAACACATATTACCTATATGTATAGTTATTAGTATTTGATTAATCACATTGCTTGGTTTTTGGAATTAGTCCCCCAACATAACTTATATATTTTTAAAAAGTTGTCGCAAGTTCGCAACTCTTAACAAAACTTCCATATCATACATTTCATACAGTATTTACATAATAAGATACACTAAATAAGTATTGGTACGAAGTGCATAACCTAACCTAACCTAACGAGACACCATAGTCTCAGGAAAGCTAAATTTCCATAGTATCGATCTCGATAATACCGATACCTATTTATTGTATCTAAATAGATACACTAAATAGGTACTTATCGGTACCAAGTGCATCACTACCTGATCACACATCACTCATCTCAAACCATTAACGGAACTAACAGCACATACTGACAGCGGCACAAGAAAGGTGAAAGGTATAAGACATTACGCAACGGAGAGTGTATCTAATTGTATCCGAGAATCACTTGTGACATAACTGACTTATGACATTATGTTCCATAATTATACGTTTTTGGTCAGATGTCTGACCTAGCTGCACAGTGGGCCTATTGTGACGTTCTGTAAGTGTTATTTTTTGGTGAAAAAGAAGGAGCTATACACCCTGTATAATATATATCTTTTCCTTACCCAAAAAACGAACACTTATAGCATATCATGCTAGGACCAACAAACTAAAAATTTGTTATTTAAAAAAATTAACATGTACACATTAACCATTCCATGGAAGCGTATAATATTATCTAATATTCAATAAATAATAAATATGCCAGGACGTATAACACAGTGCCATCGGGACCAAAACTAAGAGAAGCTTGTTATGCAGGTTCTAGAAATTGAATAAATATGTACTTACACACATATTTTTAAGGACATAGAAACACACATAGGTCCCTATAGATTGATATAATATTTACATCAATGGACTAAATCTCCATTGAGGCAAATATTATATTTGCACATAGCGGAAATTGAATTGCGGCTCCCTGTAGCTCTTACCAAGTTGAAGCATGAATTTTTTGAAGTGTTAACATCATTTATCGACAAAAACATAACCTTTCTAAAACAAAACATCATCGTATTTTACTCCTCCTTGCATCGAAACAAAATAGAGTACTCTTTTATTTCTAGTGCCTACTCAAAACATCCGAAATGATTTATTAATCGGCTTTGGACTCGGCGGCTGATTTGTCAGTGAGGGATTAGTGCTGTCTGACTGTCTGTACGCTCTTGCGTCAGTGACATCCAATGATGTTTTATTAATACCATCGAAAGTAAATACAAGTGACTTGACCGTGAAATATGCTTTACATATTTTTGTTTCTTTGGAGTTATATTGGGTTTTGATATTATGAAAAAGCCTTCAGTAATTGAAAAATTATCTCCACCAAGTAGTATCCTGTGTTGATTGCACTTAGCGATCCTACGAAGTATTACTATGTTTCATAGGCCACATATACCTACGGTGTAGGTAGAGGGTCGTGTTAATTCTCGGTGAAGTAGACTAGGGCCACATCTCTATGTAGAAAGCGACTAAAGGATAGGGCTGTTCCCAATTCAACAGTAAACATACAGCCCATGATATTCAGCCATGAGCTAGGTTCGCCCCCTATTACGTACGATACGATCGAAAATATATGTACCTATTACAGGATAGGTAAATGAACATCAGATGTTATCATATTTATACGTCACTCTTACATCAGATAGGTAATATAAGGGTGACGTATGTACGCAAATGCATAAGATTGCCTCATAATTTACTCAACATGGTTTCGCCCTTACCTCAAATCATGCTTTGTCACGTTTGAAATAACAACACCTGGTTGCGTTTCACCTATTTGATTACTCAATAAATCAATCGTCTATTAAGTAATGTCAGTCAATCCTTAAAAGGAAGTCGACACCGGAACAACCTGAGGCGAACCCGTCTTATGATTTGGCGTGACTTCGATACAAATGTTGGGCCCAATGATGGCTTTGTGTGGCACAGGAGCAGTGCATTCTTGGTGTGATGAATATTGTTATTATTTTATTAAATTCATTATAACCTCTATTAATTCTCAGTAGTTTTGTCTCTAGTTTCAGTACACAGTATGTGAGAATAAAATATTTTTTTTCTTTTCAAAAGAATATTAGAACCGACATTACTAATATTCCCTCTAACCGCTCCATCTAACCTAAAATGCTTGTGCTGAGAGTGGGTTCACGTCGGTAGTGTAATGGCCAGGATTCGAACTAAGCTACCGACGCTTGTGCATGGTTGTAGTCTTGTTGTAATTCGCCAATATTTATTTTTTAAGCGTCGTAAGTAAATAAAAATAAGCACACAGTTCACATGAAAGAAAGTAGGTAGTGGCAAGACCTGTGAAGTATTATAAAAAAAAGAAAAAGGTGGGTGATTTGATAAACTGTTTGGCTCCTAATAACAAACTGAAAAGATAGGGACACCACTTATTACGAAAACGAGTTTAGCAGTTGTAAGTAGTCTATATTTAGTTTGCTGACATAAAAGAATATGAACGCGCTTTATCCGACAAAAAAGCATATTCCACTATTCGACCTTCTACAATATTTTTATCAATTCTGATGCCCAAACGCAAACCATAAACGAAATCGAATAAGTGTTCACGGCACTATTGATCTCATACATCAAACTTATCAACCTACTTCACTAAAACATCTAATCGTAAAACTGCAATTGAAATCTTGCCCTGTTATAACCGGAACAAAGTGCATTATAGATTGATAATGTTAAATAAATCATTCGATATCCAGCCGTGACGTCTTTGATGGACATCATTATAAAAAAATTAACAAGCGGATAGTTCGAGATGATTACTGTTTTCGGGTACGATAAGGTATTTATCTCAAATTGGCCGGTTTATAGCCGAAGCGTCAATTTTGATGCACTTACAGGGACGGATCTAGAACAATGAAAAAACATATTTAAGTAAGTTTTACTTCACTGGACAATTTTCTAAATTTCGATGGCAGTTAAGAACATTGTTATTTTCGGTGACACTCGGTTAATGGGGGAATTGTGAAAAAGCCGAAATGTATCATTGAATGTTATGAATTTAAATTCTAGTTTTCATTTTGCCATTGCCCTTTTTATAGGACTCTTTGCCAACCGTATCCACATCAAAACTATTTTGCCTAAACACTGAGAGAATAAGAATGCAACAGCTACAGAACTGACAAGTAGCCAGGTATGTACGATGCACTTATAACTAGGAATTCGATAAGAAGTAAATTAGTGGAGTCACTTTCTAATTTACAAAATCACGTTAGCTCTGGAACCTTTAATTAAATACAAACAAAGCATGGTATATAGCTCTGAAAATTGCACACACACACACACATTTACAAATTGGTGGATATTTATTTTTAGTATCCACCAATTTATAAATGTGTTGCAATTTTTTCATTGCAAAATATTGTTACAAAATTCTTCAATGAAATCCAGCTGCGATGTCAAATTGAAATCTATACCTGATCTAATAAGATACTGAATACATCCCTGTGCTGCGGTGAAAGTATACAGCGATCGATATATATGAGCATACAAATTTGGTTCCGATGCCTCGTTGCATAATTTGTAATGATTTATGAACAATTTTACATACAGACGTGTTCCATTATTACAAAGTGTTTCTATTTTTACAAGTCAACAGGTGTAGTGAGGTTAAAGGACAATTACATTTTATTTATATAGATTTAAATCGGCAAAACTGAATATGGACTTGGATCCGCGACTAGTCCCTTAAAGGGGGAATGCTGTATTGTAAAACTTTCTATACAATCATCTTAGATGATCACTTTATCCGAACTAAATCTATAGAAAAAGTTAGTATTTGAATGAAATTTTATAGTATTTATCATGCTAACTATACAATTCGATAACATCAGGTTAAGTGAATTACTCAGGTGGGGCTTGGACTCACGACTTTTCCCTTACAAGGGCAAGAGCATTAAGCAGCATTCACCAACTTCTTAATGTAATAGAAAAATTTAGCATATTAATTGCTTGAAAAGTTCATAAAATTAAAATTGCCACTAAAAACCTGTATGTTGTAGGAAGGGTTAGCAGTAATATAGTGGTATTTAAATGCTTGCAATACCAGAGATTTAACCTACACTTTAACCTTCAGCAGCAAGAGGGAAAGGAAAAAGTAGAATGGGAAAAATGGCAGATAACTATTCCCAGCTTGAGTGGACAGGTGGAAAATACAATCTAGAGAAGAAAGTCTTTTGAAAAGCCTCGTCCATTAATCAGCAGGCACTAGTTTGTGAATGAGGTCATATGCCTCTATACTATACAATAGGTTGTATAATGTATAGGAATCTATCTAAATCGGTCTAGATCTATGGGATAGGTACACATAATAGAGGACAATTCTATTTCCTAATCTGGGGACATTTTGACACTTCAGCAATAAAAACTAAAATCTAATGTTTTTTTTTATTTTTGTTACAGGTACATATCAAACCATTTCTTGGAATACGGGTAACTAAGGAAGTGTGCGCACTAAAATCAATGACCGACAAATGCAGCCCTTTGATATCGATGCATGCATGCACCGTGCATATTAACACGCTTAAATGTTGTTTTTTCTAGGAACGGCTGCGTTTGCCTGTGTGCGTGTATAGAGTTTGTAATATGCGGGATTGTTTTATTTCGGGATAGAAGGGAAACAAAAACCATCCAGGTTATTGACGTGTTACTGCTAAGTCTTCCTACAGTCCCGGGTCCTTTAAGCGGGGCGTGAAAAGGCATCTAATGAGGCCGTCAAGCTGAGTGCCGCCACTGTTAACATGGTATATGTTTACGATGGCGACCCTCTTTCCGACACTTGCTTGATATCAGGCGAGGTGAAGTCAAATTGACGTGTTCTGTGTATAAAAAATAAAAAAGTTGGACATCGCTAGTTCAATTCCCGTTCAGTACAAATATTTGTCTTCTTCTGGACCCACTGTGGTCTAACTTCCCAAACTCAAAAAGAAAGCTTACGTTAAAGACTTGAACATTTTTCCGCAGATCCATTGGCAGGTGAGTTTGACTTGGACACCGAACATTTGTATATCTTTATATGAAAAACGGCTCTTCAATATTACCTTAAGAAGTATACGTAATATTATTTGATAATGATGAGTATGTATCAATACGTATACTCAATTAAATACTCGTACCTAATATTTGTTGTAACTGTTATCTAATTCTCATCGCGCGTCGGTGTACCGGTGACGTATGCTCGATGCCACATTACGTGTCACACATACAATTATGAAGCGTCATGGTGACTCCTGCATACAGATCGAGTGAAATTTTCTATGTATATAAAAATGAGGTGATAGTGAACAGGATATAAGTGTCTAGAAGGTTCGATGGTGATCTAGATTACGGCTTGGCTGGGTGGAAGACAGATAAAGAATTAAGAGATGCTTAACCCGTCAACTACTTTGCTCTCTATTTAATCTTCCACTCTACCAATATTAGTCCCTTTTCGTAAACCAATAATAATTTTAAATCCTTTTTTTGGGATCATGCTAACCGATTGTCCGGTGGCGTTCCACTGTGGATGCCATCATGCGCGTGAGGACTCTGGCGGAGGATGCGGTTGCCCGGGGCGAGGTGATGTTGGCGGTGTCCTTGGACATCTCCAACGCGTTCAACACCTTGCCCTGGAGTTGCATTAGGGAGGCGCTCGTGTACCACGAGCTGTGAGCTCGCGTTCGGTGCCACCGTCACGTGCTACGCGGACGACACGCTAGTGACGGTGAGTGGCGCTACACACCGCGAGGCGACCCAGAGGGCCACGACCGCTGTTGCTCAAGTCGTGGATCGGATCCGGCGGCTGGGTCTCGAGGTGGCCCTGCACAAATCCGAGGCCTTGTTCTTTCATGGTCCTCGGCGCGGGCCACCCCCGGGATCCAGCTTGACAGTAGGAGGTACTCCCATCGACATCAAGCCCCGGTTGAGATACCTGGGGCTCGTACTCGACGGTCGGTGGGACTTCGGAGAGCACTTCCGAAGTCTGCGCCCCAAACTGTTGGTGTCAGCTAACGCGCTGATGCGGCTGCTGCCCAACTTGAGGGGCCCAGAGGACTCCTGCAGGAGACTCTACGCGGGTGTCGTGCGGTCCATGGCCCTGTACGGGTGCCCCGTGTGGGCGGACGCCCTACAGGCCAGGTTCGTGCAACTGCTGCATGCGCCGCAGCAGACGATGGCCTGCAGGGCCATTAGGGGGTACCGCACGATATCCTTTGAAGCGGCGAGTCTCCTAGCCGGATCGCCACCGTGGATCCTGGAAGCGAGATCCCTTGCGGCACTGTATCGGTTCCGTAAGGAGGCGCGGGAGCGGGGATACGATCCCGAGCCCGAAGACATTCGGGCCGAGAGGTCCCGGCTCCACGGGATCATGGTGGCGGAGTGGGAGCGACGACTTGAGCAACGACGCGCAGGGCATGCCGTCATAGAGGCGGTAAGGCCCATCATGGGGGAATGGCTCGAGAGGCCACATGGCAGCCTCTCGTATCGACTGACGCAGATCATCACCGGGCACGGGTGCTTCGGGAGATATCTGTGTCGGATCGAAAAGGAGCCAACGTCCGAGTGCCATCACTGCGACGCGAGCGAGGACACGGGGCTGCACACGCTCACCGAGTGCCCGGCGTGGGCCGAACCGAGGCGGGAGCTAGTGGCGGCCCTGGGAGTGAGAGTTCTCACCCTCGCCACCCTGCTCACAGCAATGGTCCGCTGCGCGGACGCGTGGGCGGCCGGCGTCTCCTTCAGCGAGCAGGTAATGGTCGTGAAGGAGACGGCGGAGCGGGAGAGGCGGCGCGAGCGAGAAAGACTCGCGGATCGCGCCGCCCGCGCGCGCAGGCAACTCGGGCGTCGGAGGGCACTGACTGACCTCCGTCCCCCATGAGCGCGGGCCTGGGGGTGACGGGTGGAGCCGCCTGTCACCCCAGCAGAAGCAGGCCACGGCGGCGGCGCGCTAAATAGCGCGCCTCCCCATTCCGGGGGCGAGTTGGGGACATCGTTGTCCCCCCTCCGGAGGAGGGCCAGACCGTAAGGGATGGCCCTGGGTCAGCCGGGGTGCGAGGGATATGTCTTTGACAACCTCACCTCCGGCCTAGCACCAAGACCCACAGTCGGCGTGCGGTTTTAGTCGGTTCGAGTCCGACATAACCTCCCCTTCCGGCTCCGGCAGGGGGGGTATCCGAGGGGATTTCCGCACGAAAAAAAAAAAAAAAAAAAAAAAAGCTAACCGATTGTATTATTCGCTGCAATTAATTAAACATAGTAAATTTATGCAGAGGTTTTAACCCTACTAATATTAAAATTTGTGGTGTACCTACATGTTTAAACTTTTGTTATTCAATCCCGCACAAACGGCTGCCTGGATTTGGCTGAAATTTGGTAAAGAGATAGATTATATTGTAGAATAACACATAGGCCTTTTTTATTCCTGGAATAAGTTCCCATGGAATGCGGGAATAACGACAGAATACCTCGTCGGTGGAGTCAATGCTACAATTAGATATGTAATTTCTTTATTTTTTATACATACGCTCTGCCGCAGGAGTTGTCCTCCATTTTTCTTGTACATACTTTAAAAGCCCTACAAGATGAATTACTTGCGTGTTAAACAATTGATACTATCATTTATCTGGCGACAGATACAAGACGTTTCGTCTCCACAAAGTACAATGTATATTTTTATCTTTTAAGACTGCCACGCGATTCTAAATGTAGATTTAAAAATCTGGAGGCGATACTAGTAGGAGGTGATTAATGGAACTTTAATTAAAAATAAAAATAAATGGGCATTGTTTGAGATTGTCTTGATGGTCCTGTGACATAAGTTTAAGTTTATCTTGACGTGCAACAGTAGGTTTAGTGGGTTGAGTTCTACATAACCATTGCCGGTAGGCGGTATCAGTTTTTTCCAGCAAAACTCCCCGTTTTGCTACGGAGTTAATCGATTCCTTAGGTGAAGTTTTATCGGGGTTTTCTGTTGGAGAGTTCTCAGTATGAAGTGCTCGATACGTGGTAAAACTCACCCCTATTTTGTTAAACTGAGGTATTTATATGGAGTACTCCTTTACTAATTCCTTGATAAATAAATATATAGTTGTGAATTATTCTTCCTTTTTCCACTAACTTCTTCAATGAAGGTGCAATGTGCAAGTAATTATCTACGAGTTCTTGGAATTATGAGTGTTGTGTTCAAGTCTGTGTGGCAGTAGAGCGTCAGAATGTTAAATCAGGTTGCATTCTTACTCATTGCAAATGTTTTTAAGCTTGAATTTGTATATTTGCATTAGTCTTAAATGTTTTTATGTGTTAATTTGTATCACATTTTTTGCTGCTCTTCATTGTCCTCGTGAAATTGATATCGTCCTAAGGATTTATGGGAACCTGTTTAAGGATAAAAATAAGACTATGTGTTATTAGTATTACATACTATAATCTATCCCTTTGCCAAATGTCAGCCGCTTCGATTAAGCTGTCTAAGTGTGCTTAATGAACATATATAATATTAGCTTTTGCCCGCGGCTCCACCCGCGTGGATGTCGGTTATCGCGACCTAACATAGCCTATGTCCTTTCTCATGGTCTAATCTACCCCTATACCAAATTTCATTAAAATCGGTTCAGTGATTTAGGCGTGAAAGCGTAACATACAGACAGACAGACAGACAGACAAAGTTACTTTTGCATTTATAATATTAGTATGGATTAGCAGGATAAAATATGTTTATCTGTATTCTAGAACTCATATTACAAACTATGCCTAGTTTGGGTTTAGATAGCGCCATGTAGTATTATCCAAATTTATTACCAAAAATATAATTTTGACTCACTTCTGCTAACCCACCTAACAAGTTCCGGGATGATTTTACACTAACGCTACCTACAAAGCTCCACTTCTAGTTTCCCAAGACATCACTACTTGATAATTTCTGTCATGAGCTCACCTGCATCGGCCACATTCCGTGATACAGTTCCCATTGTAAATAGTTGTGTGCAATGTCATCGTAGTTCATATTTAATACACCTGTTATGTACTCATTTATACTTTATATGGCGAGTGATTATAAGACACTAGCTTATTGCTGTAAAGATAAAATTAACGCAGCCATGGAATTGATACCTGTGAATTGCCTGACATTTCGATTGGATCTGATTAGCTCAGAAATACTAACTATCCATTCTAAAGTTCGTGAGTCTAGTCTATCTATGATTTTGACAAAAGAGTTTGTTCATCTACCCGCACATTCTCGTTAGTTTTATTTCATCTGCCATCACAACCATACTCACACACACAGCGTGACCTAAACGAGGCGCCAGATAAACAATAGCGAAAACGGGAATTAATATGTTTAGGTATTACAGGTGAGCTCCGAACTGTTTACCGAATTACCCTTGTACGATATAACCGTACACAGAAATCACTGTTCACCGTACATCGGTACACATAGAAATTCTTTAGACGCTACCTTTATTTGCCGACAGCTCGGTTCGCCGAAAGATTGATTTATAGAATAAATGAATCACCGAAATTACGTTTAAAGATAATTCGATTTGTCGAAATCTTCACTGATTGAATTAGTCTTTTATCGAAAGATATAATTGCAGAAACCACTTTAATTATAGACGTACAGATACATTTTCGTAAACATTTTATTGAATATTTGCTTTTATTTTCTAGTCAGGCGTTTATTAAAACGCGTTGCATTGATAATTATTCAATACTATGTAGGTACCTATAAATTTATCAATGTTAGTATCGGAAATGACTAGGATGCGTAGGTAGGTTACAAGATACAAGAATTATTCTGAAGAAAATCCCGCCTTAATTCCCCCCGACGATGTGGTCAGTGGCTGATCGTAATTACTCCATACCAAAAACACAAAACGCGTTAGAGTCATGGCACGAACGTTGGGCCACTCTTCTAAACCGCAAAAACGGGAACATTTATAAAACTATTATAGATTGAAGGAATTTTTATAGCATTAAGTATGCTAACTATACAAATCGAATACATAGGGAAAAAGAATCTTCTCGGGCGGGAAGATTCTTTTTCCCTATGTATTCGAACTATTATAGAGTTTCATAAAGAACAGAAATATATTGACTGCGAAATTGAGCGTATCAATGCATCTGAGCCGATGCAAAAGCGACGTCGCTCTGCCCAGATTGCATACGAAGAAAGATTACAAAGGCATTTGGCTCAAAAAACTGAAATGGAATTGCAAGAATTCATCGGTGGCTTAGCTCATATTTTATACATAAATAAAAACTGAAAATGTTAATAATTTATATGAAAATATTTAATATTATATCGGTATCTTATTTTGAGAAATAGTACTTCGGTACAGTTTTTTTTTGGATTTAAGTAAAAGAAGAACTTTTTTGTTTAGTAATTTATTGCTAATGATATATATATATTAATATTAATGATGTTTAAAATTTACAATAAAACACAATTATAGCAAATTGTGTTAGTTTTGTTTATTTTCCCTAGTATTAGACTTTTATAATTTAGTAGCAGTCAGATGTTGGTTATAGCTACAAATGCAGCCTAGGTATGTGTTAATCTTTGATTATTTATATGTTTAGATGGAGTGTCAAATGCGTACAAACGTCTCAAAAAATATCAGCTTGTTCAATCTCATAATACTTACGCGCAGCTCAGTGACGTTCGCGTCGGCTCGGTGTCATAACGTAAAACCCGCGAAAAACATTAAATAAAAACTGTCGAAATATGGCGACTAGCACTATCAAAGTTTGCCGGAATTAAAAAGGACGCCTAAATACTTCTACACACATTACCTTTTATGAATAAAGTAACCAAAATACAAGTTAAATTAATAATGTTTTTCATCACAACAATATGTCATTTATCACGCGCCATATTTGTAAGTGTTGCCAGTTTTTTAAATTCATGGTTTGGTTCGATTGGGGGAGCCTTGTACCGATTGGGGGAGCCAACGTCCGTCCTTTTTATTGATTTGGATTAGAACATTATTTCCGAAATCCGAAATCCGAAATCCGAAATCCGAAATCCGAAATCCGAAATCCGAAATCCGAAATCCGAAATCCGAAATCCGAAATCCGAAATCCGAAATCCGAAATCCGAAATCCGAAATCCGAAATCCGAAATCCGAAATCCGAAATCCGAAATCCGAAATCCGAAATCCGAAATCCGAAATCCGAAATCCGAAATCCGAAATCCGAAATCCGAAATCCGAAATCCGAAATCCGAAATCCGAAATCCGAAATCCGAAATCCGAAATCCGAAATCCGAAATCCGAAATCCGAAATCCGAAATCCGAAATCCGAAATCCGAAATAAATTAACCTTTTATTAAAGAAAGTAATTGCAAAGATCACTATTGCAGCAATTATATCTTTCGATAAAAGACTAATTCAATCAGTGAAGATTTCGACAAATCGACTTAACTATAAACGTAATTTCGGTGATACATTTATTCTATAAATCAATCTTTCGGCGAACCGAGCTGTCGGCAAATAAAGGTAGCGTCTAAAGAATTTCTATGTGTACCGATGTACGGTGAACAGTGATTTCTGAGTACGGTTATATCGTTCAACGGTAATTCGGTAAACAGTTCGGAGCTCATTATAGGTACATTGTATACCTTTGACTTGCTTGACGTTTCGACCAGGTTATACCGGCCGTAGTGATACCCTGTAACATGATAACGTTAATTCCCGATTTCACTATTGTACATCATGGAACACAAGAGCTTCAATGTTAGAAACGTCAGTTATTTTAAAGGTATGTACCTATACTATAATCATATAAATATCCTATACGTGATTAAGAAAATTTATTCACAAATAGCTGTTGCCCGCGGCTCCGCCCGCGTGGTTGTTGGTTATCGCTTAGTGTTGAGTTAACGCTATTGACCATAAAAAAATTCTAAAATAAAAGCTTATATAGCCTGCATCTCAAAATCTTTCTTAGCTGATGTCTACGTCATAACATCTACCTGCATGCCAAATTTCAGCCCGATTCGTCCATTGATTTGAGCTGTGCAGTGAGTTATATACATTTAGATTGTAGAAAATGTTGAAATCTTTTGTACCTACTTACTTACCCATTTAACATAGATTCTATCGCTGTTTAACTTCTATCACGTTGTCACTCCTACCATTAAAACTATGCATAAAGGTACAGTTACACTATCAATATCCACATCAGTATGCAGGACACGCGTCCAATAACGGTGTGGTTCTGAACTGTCACGTTACCGTGCGTGTGCGCCGTCCCAAAACTGTGCGGTCAGTTACAGATGAATTTATTGCTACATACTGACAGGTTGTCATGATATGTGTATTTATTATTGGCTTATAGGTGGTAGAGTATGCTTTCTCCAGCACGTAAGGAGTTGGAAAACATAAGGGTGCAAGTGACTGAGACTTTTAAAGAGAAAACTGCCCAAACTACATTACAATCAGTTTATATAACAGTGAGTTTTCGATCAACTACAGTTGTTACTTACACTCTTTTATCGTACATTTATAATTTGTTTTCATACATGTTGATCGCTGCAGCATTATTGACCTTTCCTTAGCTTCTCTTGTTTGACATATTATTATGTTCCCTTAGGTTGACCTTTATTCAGCCAATTGTACACTCCAAACACCTGTAAGCATCCTTCTCTCTATCTCAGTTTTGTTACTATACGAAAACGTTCGCTTATCACGTTATTTCTCGCTGAGACATTCCTTGTCACTCCAGCCGAAGACCTAGCCTATCCTGCCCACTGTTTCAAATTTTGTGCTTCTGCCAAACTTATCATTCACTTCTTTTTATTGCACTATTAAATATATCGACATTTGCATATGCAAAAATAGCTCACGAGTAACACTTGGTAAGCCAGATACTTGTTTATTACTTAAGTATGTTTACAAGTATAAAAATTACCCCTCATAAAATATTATTGGGTTTTTATTAGTCTAGTAACTAAACAGGTTGTATATTTAGAAATATCAGATAGTTGCTAAATAGATTCGAATTTTTTTGACAACGATCGGCAAGGTCATCTTAGCTAAGGCCGTCTGGTGTGATGAGCAGAAAGAAACAGGCGGGGGGTGCTTAGCGAACACCCGTGGCCGGTTACCTTTTCCAGTTGACCTCACGTTTCTGAGTCCCAACTACCTGTAACGAATGGCATATGATTGTGTTCGTATAGCAACCAAGAATGACGGCATAACGAGCACGGGGAGGTGTCTAGCTATATAATGTCTAATATATAGAACTTATGTTTGCTTACTCGTAACCTTATGATGTGCTAACCTATTCGGCCACCACTAAGCTTAGCCAATAGCCCCTTTACGGAAGTACCACTATACTTAATATACCATTCCTTCCTTTTCTTATAAACCTTCGTCCATTGCGTCCACCATTCGTCTCTATTGCGCTGCTTGTTACCTGTAAAATAAAAAAAGGTGTTATATCATTGCACTAACTCCGTCTTATTTCCAGTTACATCAAAAATTACTCAATTTAATCTGCCAAATAAAAATAAGAATAATAAACTGCACTTGCGTAGTTGAACTGCATTGGGGTTTTATTTTGATTGGCGACAACTCAGGCTGAACTATTAAAATTGTGCAATCGATAATTGAAAAATTTATTGAACTTGCAACACTGAGATTGGTAGTTTATTAAGCCTATTATTGCCAATGGTCAATAAACCAATCTTTTATTACCCTATTAAGGTGAAATAAAACTAATTTTGACGGCAATTTATCGTAAATATAAAACATTTAAAACTGCTCGAATATTTTTCTGCGTGATTCTGAATAGACTAGAAGAATACTGGAAACCTTCACTCCCTTTATTCTATAGTCTTAATTCTGCCTATTTACCCTATAAACATCCATATAATTTGGTGTCTGTCACACAGTTCACACTAGCACAGACACCGTCGTTTACTCTATCTTGTTTTCATTTAAATTTTAATGGAACAATAATGTTCCAATAATAAATACAATTACCTACAAATGATTGTAAATCTAACACAGTGTAATGTAATCCATACTAATATTATAAATGCGAAAGTAACTCTGTCTGTCTGTCTGTCTTTCTGTCTGTATGTTACGCTTTCACGCCTAAACTACTGAACCGATTTTGATGAAATTTGGCATAGGGGTAGATTAGACCTTGATGATGATTAGCCTATGTCCATAGGCTATATTTGGTCGCGATAACCGACATCCACGCGGGCGAAGCCGCGGGCAAAAGCTAGTTTTACTATAAGATTACTATAAGATAAGATAACTGTGTGAAATGCTTTTATGTAACCAAACTGTTTGAGTAAAAATCGTATGTTCCTGGGGAAGGCATAGAAAAGGGTGCCTTCTTTGTAATGTTATCTGTATGACAGCTACAATTACATTTTAATTGGTGTAGCAGTCTTTCGTGGTACCTAGCAAAGTTTTTGTTCCATACCAACACTCTAGTTAGTCGTCAAACATTCATAAACGACTGTGTAAGTAAGTATGCATGAAATAACTTGAGTAAGTAAATTTAAATGCTAGTATCGTTAGAATTCCTATGCGTAGTAGTCTTGCGGTGTGTACGCAGAAAGTTGTTTACAGTGGTTGGTTATAAACAGAGCTACTAAAGTAGCAAAGGAGTATGACTAACTTGATGGTAAGCGGTTACCGATGCTAGTAAACGCTTGGAAGGTCAGAGGTATCTAGGGGAACTAGGATGCTGGGTGTTGGCTTTTCTGATTTTAATTTACAAATTATTGTATTGAGTTTTTATGCTAGATAAAATAATAATAAATAAATATTCTACAACATTTTTCACAACGCTATCTAGACCCATGGTAAGCTTAATTAGCTTGTGTTATGGAATCTAGAATACGGATAAACATACTTAGATACTTTTTTTGTAAATACATGCATATTATACATAGAAACACCCAGACCAATGCAAATAGCCATATTCATGCATACAAATATTTGCACTGAGCACGAATCGAAGCCGTGCCTCCTGCGTGGCAGTCGCGTTCACTATCGCTACGCCACTACCTAAAGAAGATTTAGAGATTATTCGGGCAAACGGGTACCTAACGTTTTCTAAGGAAAGGTTGCTTTTCGCACATATCTTGTTGTAAAAAAGGTATAAAATCGGAACTGTAATAATTAAAATACACAATAAGATACGTGTTATATTATACATATAACAAGAGGAGGCTTCAAAACCTTACAACTTGCTAAAGCTAAATTTTATCTTATATCAAAACATTTCACATAAAAACACTCTTCCACGTAAGGACATTATAATTTGCGACTGTGCATAAACTATAACAGTACCGGCTCATAGAGCATGCAAATCTCATAATATCACTTAACATGGTCGCGTCACAAGAGCCGACACGGAGGTATCTCTGACGTGGATCGCAAATGTAACTCCTAATTTACCTGCAGTAATAATTTTAACCAGAAAAGATGAATGTATTATGACTATATAATTAACACTGATGAATTTCTTCATGATTCTCTGTTGGTGTCTCTTTTCTTAATCAAATTGAAGTCAAAGTCATAGTTCAAAATTATAAGTTCTGTATGGAACATATTGAAGGCACTTAAAATACTGAGCGCGGGGCCTGGGGGTGACGGGTGGAGCCGCCTGTCACCCCAGCAGAAGCAGGCCACGGCGGTGGCGCGCTGAGAAGCGCGCCTCCCCATTCCGGGGGCGAGTTGGGGACACCGTTATCCCCCCTCCTGAGGAGGGCCAGACCGTAAGGGATGGCCCTGGGTCAGCCGGGGTGCGAGGGCTATGTCGATGACAACCTCACCTCCGGCCTAGCACCAAGACCCACAGTCGGCGTGCGGTTTTAGTCGGTTCGAGTCCGACATAACCTTCCCTTCCGGCTCCGGCAGGGGGGGTATCCGAGAGGATTTCCGCACGAATAAAAAAAGGCACTTAAATTACAACAAAAAATATGACAAAAAAAATTAGACTACATCATTATGTATATTGACTACCGATTCGCAACGCGGCACCATCAATCATAATAACTTTTTTATTATAAATACGTCACTTGAGAGGCGCCATCAGATTATCAGCATTGCCTGCTAGTAGTTATTTATCTATGTATATCATTCAGTCAATCAATTAGCCTATTGCAGTCCTCTCCCAATGTCCGTCATTGCTCCCAATTTCCACTTTCCGCATCCAGTCTGTCCCAGCCACCGTTTTCAGGTCATCAGTCCATCTGGCGACTATCTATATGGCTTAACTTTTTTCATATGCCAAGTTTCAGGCCTGACCATAAATTGTGAAAATGTTTACTTCTTTCTTTTTGATAGCCACAAGTCGCATTCTTGCAGACCATTGAAAAAATCGGTAGAGTTTTTATATCACCAAAATCTTGCAATTTCTACATTTTAGTCGATTTTAAGATCAGGTATTATGAGCCCAAATATATAGAACTTGTCGATTTCAACTCCAAAATTTCTCTATAGTGAGCAATGCCGGTGATGAGATAATTCAGCCAGGGACAATATACGATAAAGGTTCTTGATTAGGAAAATAGCCGGGTGTAGATTTAGAATTTTGACACCACTGACAAATGCCATTTAGTTGGGTTAGTATATTTTTGCTGCGGTATTTTGTTAGTTACTCTGTTATTGTATTAAATAATACTGTCTTATTGTCAGCCACGTCATAAAATACAGACACAGATTTGACGCAGTCTCTTTGAAATTTGAATCCACAAAGTCGGTGTCACTTTACAAAAAAAGTCACACCGAGTAATAAATTCTTAAAGAAATGTTTATTAGAATTGTTATTTGCAATGTTGTATTGCATAATCATGACCACGTTTGTTTTATTATAGTTGAGTTTGCATTTCAATCTAAAGTGTTTGATATATTTTAATAACCTGATGATTACAATAAAATATTAAACGATTTACAATTATCGTCTTTGTAACCAAAACTTACACTTTCTTCTCCAATATTAGTTTGGTTACCCTAGTCCTGAAAGGAACATCCTTGATAAACATGAAAATAGGTTCTCATATACAAATACAACAGTCTAAAGTAATCGTATATTATGATTTAACCTATGTGTACGGTCCGCACACCTTGGGTTCTATAAATATGTCAGTAAAACACATAAGTAAATTTTAACTGACTAGATACATTGTTATATAGGATGTGATACACGACAACTGTTGCTGTACGCGGGGTTCGTCGATAGTCGTCGAACGCGAACTGAAATTAAAGTAAATGGCATGAATAATCAAATGTAAATAATGCTATGTTAACAAAATATAAAAGTAGAGCAATGTACTAGGCTCGTACACTGTGATCATTATGCATATAAATAGACGAAAAAAAAGTACCTGTAAAATGCAAGTCATTAAGTACCATTATTCTCTTAGCAAGCAGGTATTCAATGAATACGGTCTTCAATTTTTTTTTATAAAATATTACTTACTGTCCTAAATGAAACATCTTCCGCAAAAGCAACGTAACTCACACTAAATTAATTTAATCCATGTCAATTACAAATCTGAAAAAATTAGTTACAACTAAAACCCATATTTTAATTAACAGAAGCATGCGCTTACGCCACTAGAGTTACGACAATATGTCGGTCTCTTTCGATCCTACAGCGATGGTACGCCCATCTCGCTCACTCGTATGAATAGTCGCTAGTTAGATTTGCCAACGTTACAATGCAATTCGTTTCTAACGACTTCGTAGAGGCTAAAACCTGAAATTTTATGATAATTAGATTGCAATAGTATGTTCTAATTAATATGCTAGTAGCCAGTGTCAGAGTTTCGCGAGTGGTCGTGCTTGATGTGGTGGTAATTGAGTTATTATATATCTATATATATTTTGTGAACCAAAATGGATTTAAAGAACCATAGGCTGTTTAAGCCAAAAAGGCCAATCCTGTCGAAGGCTTCGTCCATGTCCACACCAAGGTTTGTGAAGTGTTATATCTAGTTAACAGTGCTACTTTTTGTGTTTTCTCTTATTGTTTCATCTATAATACACCCTAAGCACTTGCTCAAAAGATATCATTCTTGTAAAATGTATTTATTGAGTGACGTGCAAATTTCATCACTTTTGGTAACTTTGAAGTATCAACAGCTCGTTTAATCACAGCTGTGAAAGTTACAATCCAAGGATTAATTAAATAATTGAACGCACATACCTAAAAAGCATGTTTTAAAATAGTTACTCTATGTAGTAAACAGTAGGTAATTAAGAATAAAGTATTAAAATAATGTGATACAGAGCGAACAAAAAAGCGAAAGTGATAGGTCAGTTTTATTAGATTCCGGTATACACAAGACTGTTATTACGTAGATATTCTTTATCTCGAATACAGACGAAATTGTGGGTGAAAATGAGAATATTATGTCTTTTCCGGGTCTCATTCTACCAAGAACGAAAATTTAGTTACTATTAGTAAATTTATTCGAAGAATGTAACAATAAAATGACTCTGTATCAACCCAGATGGGTTGGTACAGGGTTTCATTTCCAGTTTTCCTTCTCTCACTTCCCATTTATCTATCATTTATATAACACTTCCAGCACATGGAAACAGGTTTTTCAATAGTTAAAACAATTTATCCCTTGATAGTATTAGGATACGAAACAGCATAACATGATACAAATCACAAAGTAAAATGTACTTTAATCATACTTGTTTACATCCAATATTATTAGTCACTCGTCACAAGGCGCATACCAGATCCTTGTAGTATTTTTTACAAGCCGTTCTGCTTTAGAGGACGCATGTACTGTTGGTTTCACTTCCACTAGGTTGCATGTAATGTTTTAGTGTATCAGCTATTATAATGTTATTTGGCAAAACATGTTGAAAATAAAAAGCATCATTATTTTCACTGAGATTATTATCGGCTGGACCCTCAATCTACTCAAATACACTTGCATTAAGCCTACTGCTTACCAGTCTTTTTAAGAATCCAGTTGTTGTGGCTCATGTAACCCTACTGCCAAATAATGACACTACAGCTTTATTTATAAGTTTTATTTGTAGGCTTCATCATCATTAGTTCTGGCTGCATCCAAAGCTTCTAGTATACTTAGAGCAAGTTTAGTTTTTCTACTTTTTCTCTTTCACTTTCCACGGTGGCTGTTACTGTGAGACCATTAACATGTGGCATATTATCTTGGATGACATGATACCAGCATTTTTTAGGTTTATCTTTCCTTGGTATACCTTCTACAACTATTAATAATATACTTGTATCGACATTATTTTACGTTTCACGAAAATAATAATTATTAGTTGTGTCATCTTTTATGGCGAATACATATGGATACAGGTTATTAGCTATGTTTATATTAAGGTTAGAAACAAGATGATTCGTCCTTGATTACTAATCAGCTATCAGTACTCAAGTACTGTGTTAAATAACAATTTTATAGTCATCTTCAGATGTTCCTGTCGAAAGTAATTTATCAAGTATTTAAAATAAGCAGAAACTTGTCGAGTTCTCGTATGTTATTAGACAACATTACTGGTCGATTGAACTTGTGTTATTTCGACCTGTTAACCTTCTGTGTCACGATCACACTACGTGATTCGATGATATAAAATTAATTTGATATTCTAAAATCAGAGACAAATATACAACTCTATAATTACAAGCTGTTTTGACATGAACATAGTTTTGAAATAAAATACAGGTTATAGAAGAAAAGCCACGAAATAGCTGTGAATTAAGATGGACAAAACATGTATTGCGTAATAGGTATGGCTTGATTCATATATCTTGAATCTAAAATGTGCTCAAAAGGTGATCTACACGCGCAGTACACGTTTCTTGGATGTATTTTGAATATAGCACAGGGTGGTTGCGGTGGACGAGCAAATCGAAATTCACCAAGCATAGATTATTACAAATCAATCTGCGTGCGCCAGAGCTTTAAAAAAAGGGCCTTTTATATCTTGCGATTTGCGTTTATTCTGCGGTAGCCTAGTGGTATGGGTAATGGACTGCTGAGACGAGGTCTCGGGTTCGATCCCAGGTTTACCATGCCACACACCAA
Organism: Eilema sororculum; assembly: GCA_914829495.1. Classification (NCBI taxonomy): domain Eukaryota; kingdom Metazoa; phylum Arthropoda; class Insecta; order Lepidoptera; family Erebidae; genus Eilema; species Eilema sororculum. Next base: position 8,002,948 of record OU618533.1, read on the forward strand.
TGACTTTTCGATGCTTTCCGAAGTTATGTGTGTATTTATCGCAGGTTTATAAGTGCCCGGTTAAGGTTAATGGCAATAGGCTCGCCACCTATTACATTGGGACCTACATAAACATAAACTGGCGAAATGTGGGTGCTAGCACCTCTGCCCACCCCTTCGGGGAATACAGGCGTGAGTTTATGAGAGAGAGTTTATGATTTAGGTTCAAGATATCAATCAATTAACTTGATTGATAATATTGATAAGCTTAGAAACTTATAATTAACAGCTTACGAGTTCAAATCTTATGCAGTAACATATGAATTCTATCGACGTAAACCCATTCCTAAGACAAGAATTGGCTTGTAGATAGGTTACAAGAAGTACTATAAGTTATCTTATCTAGGACTCAAGGTAGGTATAGAGTAACGGTGGCGTGAAATAATTTTTCATTTATGAAATTCTCAACAGCAGAACTGTAAAATATATCTACCTAGTTAACAGTAATCTGCAATAAAACACATTAGGAGTTTATTGAAGATGTGTGCTTACTGGTTACCTGCCCTTAAATATTACAGGGGCAATATCCAAATAAAATAATAATAAATTCAAACTCACAAAGTAGAAACTGTAGAAAGTGACTTATTTACAATTTAGTAGGTATATAAACTAAAATACTAAAACGCAAGGCATTTTTTGTTTTTACTTCGCGGAAGCATAGCGAACAAAGTTTATTAGTGGCAGCGATTAATTATAGAGTTAGTTTGATTATAAAAACATAACCACTTGGGTTTTTAACAACATTCTTGTGTCTCACAGAACCACTTTGTTATTGAAATTCAATATTTAGCGCTAATTTACGAGTATAAGTAAATAATACACAATAGCTCTACGGCAGATCTTTCGCCCTTCAAGCAGCAAGGAGTTGGCTTACAGGTGAGGTTGCCTGGGGTCGAATTGGCACCTAATTGGTAACATTTGTAGACATTATAAATTAGACTACGTATTACAGAATGGTACTCGATTCTGAATGTCAAGTCATCTGAGAAAAGATTGTATAGACGATCTGTATACATTTTCTCACATAAATTGCGATCCAGGACTGTGCGTTGCTTTAGAATATACGCCTAAGATAAGCAGCTGTAAACAATACTTTCATAAAGTAATGAAATATAAACTATATAAAAATAATGGTCCATGTTTATGCAGAAAAAAGAGCCATGGAAACAAAAAAGTAAGCACACTATTCCATTCTACATAAATACGGCAAATTTTCATCTTCAAGAAATATTCAATATTTAATTTCTACCGCCTCTACCACGACGAGTGTTCTGAGGAGTTATTTCAAATGATCCCGCCCTCTCCCTTCCTATCCAGAACAACACGTGCTGGTCTGCGGTGCCATCCACACACGTTGGAATCCATACCATCTCGCACTAAACGGTTTGAGCGCTCTTCCCTCTGCCGCACGATAAAGAGCTGGAATGCTCTGCCCGCATACGTGTTTCCCTCCTCTTACAGTCTCGGGTTCTTCAAGCGGGGCGTGAAAAGGCATCTATCAAGGCCGTCAAGTTAAGGACCACCATTTTACGTCCAACAGCACCGAGAATGGTGGTCTGTATCTTCTGGACTGCACGTCAGTTTTATTGCCATCTAGCTGGGTGCAGTCAATTGACGAACCAAATATTAAAATATATATATATAAAAGACGTTTAATTTCTATATTTCTACAGACGGTTACAGACATCGGTCAACAATTGACTATAATTAATAGGATATGTTATAAGTCCAAAACTGACAATCAATATCACTCAGATGTGAGAAATATAGTTTACGGAGTTCCACAAGGAAGTACATTAGGCCCATTATTATTTATCATTTATATTAATGACTTCCCATCGGCTACAACATCTTCGATGGTAATGTTTGCAGATGACACTACGGTTGTATATGATAAACCCAGTCTAGATTTAATTCAATCTGATATTAATTGCAGTATCAATTCTTTGAGTACTTGGCTTACAGGGCAAAACTTGAAATTGAATATTGAAAAAACAACCGTAATGAATTTCGGAAGAAACATAAATGCGCATTCACATCTTAGTATAAAACATAACGATATTGCAATACAGGAAACTACAGTTACAAAATTTCTTGGGCTTCAGATAGAAAGCACGTTGGAGTGGAAGGAACAAATCGCAAAAATATGCGGCAAATTAAATCAGCATGCATATGCTTTATACATGCTAAATAAATCAGCAAACCAAGATACCGTTCTTACAGCATATCATGGCCTAGTTGTATCCACCTTGAGATACGGGATTATATTCTGGGGGAATGCAGTGGGCAAAGAGTTAGTATTTAAGGCACAGAAACGATGCATCAGGGCGATTTGTAACTTGCACACTACCGACACTTGTAAACCACATTTCTTAAGATTGAAATTGTTGACAATGCCATCTATGTACATTCTTGAGATGTGCATGTTTGTAAAACGTAATTGGTCGAAATTCTCACAAGTCACTAGTAGCCGCAGATTAGGTACATTGCATATGGTTGCGTGTAAAACAACTATGTATCAGAAAAGTGTGTTCTGTATGGCACCTACAATATATAACAAGTTGCCCAAGTCTATTAGCTCGGTTACAGATGTACAGGAATTTAAAAACAAACTACTCACATTACTGTTAGAAAAAGCATATTATTCTATTAATGAGTACATGAATGAGAAATTTTAATGTTTTACAGATGTTATTGAGAGTTATTCAATTTTTAGATTGACATTGTTTTACATTGACATTAAAACATACCTACTAATGAATTAATATTATTATAGATGACATTATGGAAATATTGATATTTTACTGTTATTGTTGAAATGCATTATGTTAAATTTGACATTATTTTACATTGACATTCTAATCACCTATTATATTTTTATTTTATTGATGACATTGTGGAAATATTAATGTTTTTACTTTATTGTTGAAGTGAATTAGACAATGGTTTAGTTTGACATGCAAATAATTTTATTATATTATAAAAAATATCTCATGACATTAGATCACACAAGTTAAAATATGTATAAAGATTATTAATAATTATGAATAGCGGTATAAATGATAATTGAATTGATAAGTGACTTCATGAAATATGTCTACTAACAATATTCCTTAAGTGAAGAACTAACCATAATTAAAAATGTTATACCTATTTAATTTTGTACACCATGTTATATGGTAGGACATAGTGCACTGATATTTAATGAAAGATCTTTTGAAATACCTATGTTCCACAAAATAATACATAAATAAATAAATAAATAAATAAACATCGTTGTCTCTGTCACTACAAGGAAAACGGGTTACGTAACTAATTGAAATTTCACCAAATACAATTGGATGACTTTTTATGATCATCGTAATAATAGTCGGAATGATCTGAATCGCGTGACTATTCTGAGGGTAAAGACCTTTTGGTACATTACATTACATTGACTATGGTCAGGGACAGATGACCGATGAAGTTCAGGTTACTTTAGATTCAAAGTAGTACGGGGTATGATTATAGTATTGTGTTTTGACGACTTCAGGCCCTCAATTTTACTAGGCAATGGTGCTATAGTCAGCTCAAAAAATGTCAATTTTGGTCTTTATTTCCGTACCTCTAAAGTCCAATATGAAATGAATAAAGTTTCATTACACTTTTTCATTCACTCTACAAAAGTTGTTTAATTTTGAACTTTAAAGACATCGTTTTAAAGTCTATTATCGTTTTTTTACAATCGCTGCAGCACGACTATGGTTTGGCTTTAGTAGAATCGAGGCCCAGAAATCATAGTAGCGAAAATGTGGGTGAAATTATATCCAACAGTGCAAATATTTGTATGCATGAATATGGCTATTTGCATTGGTCTGGGTGTTTCTATGTAGGTATAATATCTAGTTATGTATTATTCTGCGGTAGCCTAGTGGTACGGGTAATGGACTGCTGAGACGAGGTCTCGGGTTCGATCCCAGGTTTACCATGGCACACACCAATGACTTATCGATGCTTTTCGAGGTTATGTGTGTATTTATCGCAGGTTATAAGTGCCCGGTTAATGGCAATAGGCTCGCCACCTATTACATTGGGACCTTAACATAAACTGGCGAAATGTGGGTGCTAGCACCTCTGCCTACCCCTTCGGGGAATACAGGCGTGAGTTTATGTTATGTTATGTATTTACGAAAAAAAGAATCTAAGTATGTTTATCCGCATTCTAGATTCCACAACACAAGCTGTTAAACTATGCTTACCATGGGTCTAGATAGTATTGTGTAGAATGTTGTGGAATATTTACTATTTACTATTGAGAGGACTTGGACGGACATGAAGGCCTAAGATACTCGTATGACGACTAATAACGCAAGGATGAAAATAACTCTACAGATGTACGAAGATCTTATTGTGGCTCTGTAAGTCCATAGAATGACATAACCGCCTAGACTAGTTTGTTCTCAAATACCAAATAAAGAGATTAGGTCACGACAGTTGAAGGACAATCACAGATATTAAAATGATAAACGATGAGTTTTGAATGTTAGAACATAATAAAATTTGCATAAAATAGAAACATTTAGATTTTTTAGGTCATAAACACATTAATTAATCAATGGAGGAAGTGGTGTCTTTATATCTTAACTAGTTTGATTGTACGTCTTGATATACAGTGTAAAATTAATAAATATATAAGGTCATAGCCCGATATGTTGGTTGAGTAGACATCCGTCTGTTAATGGTACCAGTGAGTCTCCCACGTATTTTATTTTTGGGCATTCCCACCATATTTAGCTTACAACATACAGGCCTATAACTTCTAGTTCCGTTATGCATTACATTACATACATTACCTAAACTCACGCCTGTATTCCCCGAAGGGGTGGGCAGAGGTGCTAGCACCCACATTTCGCCAGTTTATGTTTAGGTCCCAATGTAATAGGTGGCGAGCCTATTGCCATTAACCGGGTACTTATAAACCTGCGATAAATACACACACAACTTCGAAAAGCATCGAATAGTAAACCTGGGATCGAACCCGAGACCTCGTCTCAGCAGTCCATTACCCATACCACTAGTTCCGGGGGCGAGTTGATCCAGGGGCGAGTTGATCCGGGGGCGAGTTGGGGACACCGTTGTCCCCCCTCCTGAGGAGGGCCAGATCGTAAGGGATGGCCCTGGGTCAGCCGGGGTGCGAGGGATATATCTATGACAACCTCACCTCCGGCCTAGCACCAAGACCCACAGTCGGCGTGCGGTTTTAGTCGGTTCGAGTCCGACATAACCTCCCCTTCCGGCTCCGGCAGGGGGCACGAAAAAAAAAAGGCAACCGCAGATATTCCGTTCCATATGTTAAAAATACGCAAAATAGAACGCGAACCTTATAGTTTAGTATCACCTGATATTGTACATTAGTCTGACTAATATCAGATTGATTAGGTTCTGTAGAGTATTTACTCTATCATGTTTTTGACTATTACTTTCATGCCGTTAACTAAAACTTTAATTTATTTAACTATGCTAGAACCTATGACTAGAACTCTATAGAAAATAATCTCACTAATTCACTAAAATTTATATAAGCATAGTTAGTTAGTTTGTCTGGGCTATTCCGCACTTAGCCTATTGCTTGGGCCATTGTTCGTACCTCTTACCTCTCATTCCAACCAACCCAGATCTTTCCAAAAAGCAAGCAGCAGCCTTTTCAGGTTTCCACATGCTTCCCGGAGCGACGCCGGTGACTGGAGGAATTTCGCTCGTTCGGCCACGCTCATGCACTCTGTAAGCACATGATGTTGCGTTTCTTCTGCCCCATGCAGCATCTGCACAGGGGATTGATATAACCATTTAAGCACAAAGAAGTGTTTCAATCAACATAGATTAACCTCATTCCTTGTAATGGTATAAACGGTTCACCTAGTTGCCAAGATTATAGAATGTTTTAATTGTCGGAATTCAATGGCTTTTAAAAGCCTATACATTCTACCGTGATGACTTATCATAATAGTCGATGTGGGCGTCATTTTGCAGCAAAGTTATCGCATATCTTTATATGTTTAGTCTATTATACTATAATAGCACTCACAATACAGGGTTTATATTCATTCGACCTCATTCAGTGCTTAAACATATCCACTTATGAACAGATGTCGTGTGTTCTATGATAGGTTTTCGTTATTAGCATTCGGGTATTGAGACAGTTATGTTCTGTAGAAAACGTATAAGGATTTTGTGACGTTAGTAATATTGAAATCGAACCGACTAAATCACTAAAAGGAGATCACAAATTTTGCCCCAGAAGGTAATGAACGGGACTGGTTCAAAGACCTTTGTATAAGTTGCTATAGCTTAAAAAACCGTATGAGACCCATTAAAGTGTCCAAATAAACTCCAATTTGAGGAATTTATTTGTACTTAAATAAGAAGTTGACTATCTGACTACTGAGATAGCAGTCAGGATGTTGATCATCCTGACTCTATAGAAACTATTTCTATAGAAACTTCTATGAACTGCTCAATAAAAATTTAAGATCAAAAATTTAAGAGTAAAGTTCAAAATGAGGTCATAACAATAAACGTATAACTTCAAACTTTCAATGTCCTTTATTCGATGAGCACTGTTAAATAATTTATTTTTGCTAAAGTAATTTACCCAATTAGTTGATTAAACTCAACTATCAAGATTGGTTCACACACTGAGTTACATGCAAGGCTGTTAAATGTGTCAATCAATCAAATAAATCAATCTTATCTCAACAGAAGATCAATAAATTTATACACTTTCAGATTTATTGCAATAAAAAATATCAATAAATTTATACACTTTCCAAATTTATTGCAATAAAAAATATCAATTTTGTGCACTTTTCAGATTTGTTGCAATAAAAAACGCCAGTGTGGTGGCGCCATTATTTCGTTATACGTACGTGCATTATTAAATAAATTGTGCTTGGATATCTTAATGCTTACACAGTGGATAATTGTGCAATTGACGGTGCAATTACGTACTTACTTGCAGTTGTGATTAATGATTAGTATAGTCAGTTGTTTAGTTAAACGCTAAACCTTTGGCATAATAGATTTTCTTTATTGTATACCTTTGTATATAGATGAATTGATACTAGATTGTTGAGTCAATTAATACTGGAACCGAAATGTCTGCAGTAATGCGGACCTCAGTCGGCGTGCGGTTTTAGTCGGTTCGAGTCCGACATAACCTCCCCTTCCGGCTCCGGCGGGGGAGGCATCCGAGGGGATTTCCTTACGAAAAAAAAAGCAGTAATGCGGAACATACCTTTTGTTTTTATTTTCAGATACAGTATTTTTATAGACCTTTTTATATTTCCAAATCTTTTCCTTACGAAGTAAGCAGACATAACAAGTCTAGGTCCCCACAAGCCGTACTAACTTATACTTATTTTTATAGTAAGCTAATGAATTGTTCCGTTAGTAAACAAATTTCATCATACCAGGCCTGATTGTAATTAACAAAAACTACATGCCAACAATTACACAACTTTAAACCCATCCTGTACAAGCGTGGATTAAAATTATTAGGTACTGGCTACCGCTAATGACTAACACATTGATTTAAAGCTAAAATAAATCTTATCAAATGGTTCTCACGACCATGTAGTAGCCGTCGTTGTGTTGAAAAAATACGAACCTTTGATTGTCCATTTTAGGTTGAAAAAACGTTTTGCTGTCAATAGTGCATGCTGCGTTTAGTTGCACCTTATAGCTAAAGCCTTTTATAGTAAAAACGTAACATACGTTTCGTCTAAAACAAAATGTTTGCCATTCCTGCTCAATTGGACACATTACTATAGTCGAAATTATTTATTTAATTGAGCTTATTAAATGAATTAATAGTAAATTAGGTATGTCCGTTCTAATTTTATAGTTTTTATTTATCAAGTCGCATTCAAAGTTTCGTACTTCAGAGCTTGCGTTTATCTCTCCTGCTCTTTTATTAGTAAACCTTTTTTTACTTGTATGAGAGCAACTATCGTTTGTCCTCCCACCCTAAGAGGAAAGCCTACTCTAAAGCCTGGTTTGCAAGGGAGATCCCAAAAATATTAGCCCCCATATACAACTCTAATTTCTATTTTCACGTTTTCGTTTCCATTTCTCTTTTTTATTACCACTAGCTTTTGCCCGCGGCTCCACCCGCGTAGATGTCGGTTATCGCGACCAAACATAGCCTGTGTCCTTTCTCATGGTCTAATCTACCCCTATACCAAATTTCGCCAAAATGGGTTCAATGGTTTAGGCTTGAAAGCATAACATACAGATAGACAGAGTTACTTTCGCATTTATAATATTAGTATGGATACTAACGAGTTCTAAGGGCACTTCTTGATTTTATATTCCGTGCTTGCGGCAGATGTGTCACGGCTTACGCGGCAATATCAAACACTTTGTAAACGCATTCGGTCCCTTCAAACGTTATTATATTACTGATGGTCTTAAGCCGCACGCGAGTGTGTTTCAACTTTAACAGTAATATGGTTTGTGAGTAAGATTGATGACGAACAGTGTGACAAAGAAGCCGAATGTGATAGCAGAGAGGGCCAGTAGGTGAGTGACACATCCAGTGATGTAGTAAGCAGCTTGGCAACCACTTATCACCAGGTATAGGTCTCCTTTCCTACATAGGACGACACGTGCAGGTCTAAGATGCCATCCATATACGGTGCAGAGTATACCTGCTAGAACCAAGCGTCTCAGTGACTGACTTAAGACCTGGAACTCCCTATCAGCTCACGTGTTTCCTTCTTCCTACCGTCCCGGGTCCTTTAAGCGGGGCGTGAAAAGGCATCTAATGAGGCCGTCAAGCTGAGTGCCAGCACTGTTAACATGGTACATGTTTCCGATGGTGACCCTCTTTCCGAGACTTTGCCTTTGCTTAACATCAGGCGAGGTGAAGTCAAATTGACGTGTCCTATATATAAAAAAAGAACCAGACATCTTGGATCTAAATCGTGAAAATATAAAAGGCTTTGGCGCGCGCGGATTGTTTGTAATCACTAAAATAAAGTCGCTTTCCGCGTCTGTCTGTCCCTTTTTTGTGGATAGAGTGAATCAAGTGGAAGGTTTATCTATATTATATAAAATCACTTGTCCCGACTGACTGACTGACTGATTCATCAACGCAGAGCCTAAACCGCTGGACCTACAAACTTGAAATTTTGACAGTAGTTGCATTTTATGATGTAAACATCCACTAAGAAAGGATTTTTGGAAATTCTGCTACTAAAGGGGTAAAATAAGGGATGGAACTTTGTATGAAAGTCCGTCATTTTCCGAGCTAGATGCACTAAATTTCATAAACCTGTGTCTTTTAAGAAATAAATGAACACCTGTATCAGCGTTTTTCAAAATTTAACTACTAAGACGGTAAAATAGGTGATCGAATAATTGCCGGGAAATGCCTAAAAACAGCAAATCTTTTTAACAGAACGAAGTCTGTCGGGTCCGCTAGTTTGTATAATAATTGCTTAATATAGTAGAAGGTGCAGCAGGAACGGGGTCTGACGTCACGCGAGCGGAAAAAATTGACGGTACGATGTTCGCCGGGTCAGCTAGTAATCTATCGTTTTATTGAAGTATTTGAGCTCGTCCACGCAGTAGCACACCGAACTATCTTAAAAATACATCCAAGAAACGTAAACTGTGTAGGTATATAGAGCACATTTTGAGCGCAAGATCCAAGATATATAGTATCGAGCTGAAGGACGTGTACACTGTACAGTCAGCATCAAATCGATATAGACTACCATTTTTTTTCTTTTTGAATACTTTACTAGTCTAAATCGATCTAATGCTGAATGTACTTATGTTCGACGAAATAGTGCACATTGAAATTTATTGAAACGATTAGCTAATTGTCCTATACATTGATCAATATATTCTACAAATGTATTGCCACTTGCCTAAAGTCATTATTATAATATCGACATCAAGTTATACAGATTAAGTTAATAAAATATTCCTGTAACTAGCTGGACCGCGAAAGTTTAACATTTATCATTAACTCAGAAATCTGAATAATGTCTAGAAACTGTAGTGCTAGGTTACCAGGCTATCGCCTAAGTGGATCCACTCGTCTAGCGAGCCAGTGGAGATTAGATAGACAGACATGACACACTTTATGTTGGTACTGTAGTATTTACAGCGAAAGTAGGAAAATACCTTTGAATTACAAACTGCCAGTGATATAGTTTCAAAGTTTATGCAATGTGTCATTGTCCTCACAATGTGCCGGTAGCTTAGTGATGCGATCGAGAAGTTCCGAATTCGATATCTTAGCATTACACGACTGACAAGAATCCACTCCTTGCACAAGCAGTTCATTTATATAATTCGCGTAAACTTCCGACAGTATCATCCTAATCCATAGTTTAGAACACCTGGATACACTAATCCACTAATCGCTTGTCCGCGTCAGCGTGGACACCCAACTGGACCTGCACCCGCTGCCGCCTTTAGTCTGGCCAAAAACTACTTTAAAGTATTCCAGAACAACACTCACTTGGAAATCACCTCTCACAAAGTCATTAAAAGTGTTATCTAATATACGATCTGTCCTCAGATCTAGTTATAAATTGAGATTAAGAATGAGTATCGTTGTAGAATACTACCTAGGGATTATTATTCGGAATTATTACTATAATATGTAGCGAGTTAGTAGCATTGAAAGATAACCAAGCTGATTGATTGATGATTGATATGATCGATACACAAAGGCCAAATATTAGCACACATTGTAATACAATTTAAATCATAAATTGAACAATATTGAAATCAAAACACTAACAAGGTTCTCAAATTTATTGCACAAAAGGCATTAAGAGTTCAAATATAACTTGTTATGTCTTGTAAATAATGATAGGTAAATAATACCATACGTAATAACATATTACATCAATCATAACTGTATTACTAAACCACCCTTGACATTTGATTATAACAACTGTAGTTATAGAAATTTCGTACTTAATTGGCCCCAAAATAAAAATATACCAAACAAATCATCATCATCATCACAGCATTAGTACCAGTTGCGCCCAAAGCTTGCACTTTGAACTCGAGGTTCACTTCAAAGTTACCTTTACTATTCCGAGACCTCTGAATCCCGAGACTGGTCCGGGACCTGTGAATCCTGAATCCTCTGAAAAGTTTCGTCAGTTAATCAACAGATGTAAAGGCAGGAGGATAGATCTTGGTTTTTTAAATGTCAATGTGACTTTACCTGGCCTGATGATAGGCTGAACGCAAAGTCTCAGGAAAGATGGTCACGATTACAGACACGTACAGTCAGCATCAGAAAAATGTTGACGAGTAGAGTACTCAAAATAATCTTAAAACCAAAATTTTCTATCCTTTTCTAACTTATACACCTATCTCTCATCATCCCACCATCATGTGAAAAGGATGGCTTAGTAAGTAAAAAAGGGATGCAAAATGCGATTAAATGACATTGTCTATATTTATTTTGAAACTTTGTTTGATTAGATACCATTGACTAGCGTGATTGTGTATATGAATATAAACACTTTGCTTACTTACATGTTTCTGGAAGACCGATTGCTAAGATAGTTTGACCACTCTGGATGCTTACAACTTTTTGAGTACTCTAATTATCAATATAATATTGAAATTTTGGTTTTAAGATTATTTTGAGTACTCTACCCGTCAACATTTTTTGATGCTGACTGTACCATGTTATAATGGTATTTTTTATCGTGCGAAAAATCCCCACGGAGCCGGTGGAGGTTGTTATGTCGGACTCGAACCGACTAAAACGCACGCCGTCTTAGGTCTTTGGTTGCCGGAGGTGAGATTGCCGCAAGCATATCTCTCGCACCCCGGCAGACACCATGTTATAATGGTGGCACTCATTTGACGGCCCCGTCAGATGCCTTTTCACGCCCCGCTATAGACCTATAAATAAGGAAAATCGTGAGCTAGTAAGGAATTCTAGTACTGAATGGTTCGGCAAAGGAAAGAGTTATCTAAGCCCTGCACGTGCTAACTAGTGTAGGAAAAGAGAGGGTGAAACTATTTGGAAGATCTCATTAAAACATTCATACACAAATATCAATCAGTCCGTGGTGAATCGAATCTGTTACTTTATACACTATAGTCACACTTGCTGTCACTATTACCTAAGTTGAACATAACAACATGTCTTTAAACATAGCCGTTCAAAGTTTGTGACCTCCATAGTATAGTCTTCTTAGCATTCTGTACCGAGTGCATTAGTCATGCGTAAGTAAGGTGATATGGTTTACGTTTACCGTTATGAGACGTGCCCGCGGTCTTTATTTACGACTCTGTTATTGCGATTTAATAAGCGATGAGTGCGATGGAGAGAAATATTTTTATTAAGACTTTTGACAATTTTTTTCGTGTCTTCTTTTGTTTTAACTTTGACGCCTATAGCTCTATTTAGGTAGTGTTCTTTTGAGAATTGTAATGGTATGTAATTGTTGAAAAGGCGAGCGACCCAGTGCTGCGAACAGATAAGCCAGTAAATGCTCCTGGAAATTCCAATTTCCCCGTATTGGTACTTACCGGGAGGGGCAAAGAACGTATTTTGTTTGGCTCTTGTTTCATAGAGTGCGATAAGTAATTCCTGAATTTATTTAATGTTCAAATATCTAGATAAAACGGTGCCTAGACCACATTTCGGCGTCGCTTTTAAGATAATATCTCCTGTGCATACACAACATATTGTGTGCTTTACTTTACATTAATAGAGCTCAAAATCGCATGACCAGTATAAGAAAGTAAGTTTTAGTTATGTCGTTAAAAATGTGATTATATTTGGGGTTTGTACAGTTTCTTCTAACAAAGACTGCCTTATCAGTGTTAGCGTAGGTGTCATGTTTCCGCCATTCACCAAACGATATGTAACGATTCCTACATATAAAATAGCAATAGAAGCTATCATTCATAATAGTTCATCTTTTGTTTACTATTTAAGAAGAAAAAACGCCTTATTGGAAAACTGATTTAACACAGCTCAAGAACAATTATTGGTCGTGTAGAACAGATGACAGCCACACCGTTATTTGTTTATATTGTGTCGAAGTCGTGTGCCACTAGTGAATAGCACTCGACTTCGGAATTGAGTGCAATTGCATGTTTTTTTTTTTTTTTTTTATCGTGCGATAAATCCCCACGGATACCACCTCCACAGAGCCGGTGGAGGTGATTATGTCGGACTCGAACCGACTAAAACGCACGCCATCTTGGGTCCTTGGTTGCCGGAGGTGAGATTGCCAAAAGCATATCTCTCGCACCCCGACAGACCCAGGACCATCTCTTTCGAGATGGCCCCCTTCGGGTTGTGGGGACCAAAATGTCCCCATCTAGCCCCGGTTACGGGGAGGCGCACTTTGCGCCGCCGCCGCGGCCTGCTTCTGCTAGGGTGACAGGCGGCTCCACCAGTCACCCCCAGGCCAGCGCTCATGGAGGACGGAGGTCGTTCTGCGACCTCGGACGTCCGGTTCGCCTTCGCTCTGCACGGGCTTCCCGGGCCCGGAGTCTGGTCCGGACCCGACCGGCCGCAGTGCAATTGCATGATGCAGAAAAGATTCTAGTCCATGAGTGCCTTGAACGAATGTAAATCATAAGTATAACAAAGTTCTCTAGCTCTCAAATATTTCAAATGATTGAAATATAATTGCAAAAAAAAACTATTTAAAACTTATAACCTTTTCAATATATTCCCCACGTTACTTAGTACACTAATAGCTTGATATATATCAATAATAATCTATTCAATCAACTATATTGTGTAGAAACAAAATCAACACATCTGATTCCGCAAATACCGCGAGGTATAGAGAGCGTAAAGATGCCGTCACATGTTATTATCTATAGGAACATGCAATAAGTAATGAACAGGTATTATATCTATTACCAACTTCACTATTATAGTGTGGGAGTACTTCAGTACTTATTTATAATGACCTTTGCTTACGTAAGAGTGTGGGCTCCCGTAAAGGCAGTTATCTAATATACCGATTGATTATACAACAATTATACAGTCGGATATATTTTATTGATGGTGTTTGTGTAAATATTTACGTTTATTAATAGCTGTTGCCCGCGTGAAATAGTGACACCGTTTTCTCGACTCGTAAGAACTAATTTTCGACATAAAAGTTCCGCTTTAAATCTGTAACTGCGACTAATTTCGTCCGCATCCGTACAGACTTTTTTACATGTAACAGTGCCAAAAATCTGTTCATATGTTGATCCTTACAAACTTTTACATCTTGCACTTATCAGTGTAATAGAATAAAAGGAGAAAAACTACAGACCAACACGAAGGAAAATATGTTTTGATCTGTGTGTCTGTCTGTCTATCTATCTATCTGTCACAGTGAATGCAACCACCATTAACTAAAGATACCAATGCTATCAAGTCTGGCTTCAATAGCGATCTTCCTTTAAACCAGTTTAGTTTGATAATATCACAATAACTTTCATTAATGATATCTGCTCGACTTACTTTCATTAATGAAATCTGCTCTTTATATGCACGTGCAGTGAAATTCGATTAACACATGCTTTATCAAGTTGTTTATCAACTTTTTACTGTTACGATTGATGTAGACGTCTGTCAGTGATTGGATAATACGATACGTAATTATTTCAGACTGTTGTTTATATTAACTGGCTATGCACAGAAACTTTGTGCTTTACTTATCAGTACGTATACTACTGTTAACCTTGGATTGTGGACTGGGGTCCGTACACCCAAGGTTAAGTATTTGTACAGATTGTACTACTACTGGAGAACGAGGCTCGTCGACGTTGGGGGCTATACAATAGCTTCCTTAAAGTCAAGAAAATCCAAATATGTAATGAAGGAGTATAATTTCCGACCCTAGGTTCAAAAGTTCAGCTTCAGACGCAAATGGGCTTGGCTTTCGAATGATTACAATTAATTTGAAATTCATTGAATTAACATGATTTTTTTGCGGTCGAGACGTTCCGATTAAAATGTTAGGTACTGAATTGATGCTAATATGTGCGACTTTCACAGAGTTTGTTGCACTATAGTACGGTTTTTGACATATAAAACTTACTTTTTATGTCGAACCCTTTACTTTTACTTTCATTTTATAATTTTTTAACACTTTCTTGAAAAGAAGTTATACCCAACTTTCAAGAGAGTGTTGCATCAATAAATTACTTACATTCTCTCATAAATTCTTTTCAACTTATTACAATATCTTACAGACTTACTGCAAGTATTTTGGCCGTTTTACAAATACAATTTAGATTTTTTTTAATTCAGAAATATTTATCATTTTTACTGAGGAAAATCTGTTGTTTAGAAAAGAAAAGAAGTGTTTTTTGTGTGGATATCCTCACGGTAACCACCCCCCTCAGCCATGGGGTTTAGATACGTCGAACTCAAGTCTACTAAAATCACACTGAATCGAGCCTCAATTACTAGTATGTAAGATTACTTAATAAGGTATTTACCTCGCACCCCGGATAACCATCTATGGTTTTAAGATGTCCCCTCGAGTATGGAGAAAAGTAGTACTTATCTACTGAACTGTTTTATCTTCACTTATAGATCTATATGAGCATTACTTATGACAGCCTCTGTGGCGTGGCGGTAGTGCACGCGACTGCCACGCAGGAGGCGCCGCGCGGGTTCGATCCCCGCTCAGTACAAATATTTGTATGCATGAATATGGCAATTTGCATTGGTCTGGGTGTTTCTATGTATAATATGTAAGTATTTACAAAAAAAAAGTATTTAAGTATGTTTATCCACATTCTAGATTCCATAACATAAGCCATTAAGCTTACCATGTGTCTAGATAGCGTTGCCGTTGTATACAATGTTGTGAAATATTTACTAACATATATAAAGCGAAACCCGATAAAATAATCGACAACGCGTTACTACTAAGTATCTAATGAAATATTTATCTAACTTCCACGAGTTGGATGATTTATCTTATCATAGAAAAAAGTTGTGACGAGGTGCCCCTATAGCACGTTTCCTGTCAACTTACAGGGTTGCATGATCCATGCTGAACTGAATCGAACGAAGTTCTTTTTCGCCAGTTTCCCTTTTGAAAATTTTCACCCTTCTCCACTGAAAAGTAATCAAATAACTATAAGCAGAATATCAGCAAACAGGAATTATCATCAATAACTATTAACTATGTTAATAATACCCATTCGTCTAATGCTGTGGGTGTAGTATTCATTGTGCTGCAGGTAGGAAGGTGCTCCTACGCATCGAAACAAACGACTATTCTATAGACAAATAGTGACATTGAAAACTAGTGAAGGTGCGTTTGTTTCTTAACTCAATACGATAGTCAGATGCAGTTGGTAATCCTGCGTGCTTATTTATACTTATCTATTTATAATGTATATAATTCATTTTACACTCAATACAGAGTGAAATCACTCGAAAGTGTATTTTACATTAATGACAGTCAATTATTTATTTACTTCATTACTTGATAAAAATTAAATAATTTCAAATATGGGTTTTGTGTCATGCCTATGTCAATATCAACGATAAATCATCATTTTTGAGGCATTTTCCCAACTCACTTTTCAGCTTTCCACTGAAATACCATTCTTTCCGTGAAGCTAATATCAAAGATAATATTGTTTAAAAAGAACACTATGAATTTCACAGACTAACAGTGAGACAAAAACCTCATATTTTATCATTTATGTTGTAATTTGCAATATAAATTATTGTTTCTACTATTACATACAACATATAATTTGTAGAGACAACTGCACTTTCTTTATGTATATCAGTATTTTAAACTTGCAATATACAGTTATTATAAACTCTATGCGACTTTCTCGACAACAATTTCAACTAATTATATTAACTAGAGTTAATCTTATTTCAAATGCCGACAACTGTATCATACAAGTTGCCATACTAAATGACCAGCGGCCCATCCCGACTCTGTAACCGAATTTGTACAAAAAATCATATGCCTCTTGCCTTATCTGTACCTACAATTTATGTCTAATGGTCTTCGTGTCTTCGGAGACATCGTGATTCCTGGAATCAATGGAGCTATCTCAAAACTGGAGATGGCTTCCACTCAAACTGTGACCGGCATTTAAAGACCTAAGACCGCGACGGTGCCTGCTAATTTAGCCGGTTCGAACCCGGTATAACCGCCACCACCGGATGAAGGAGGGTTACCTATCCGAGGGAATCTTTGCTATAAAAAGAAGGAAAGAATGGACGAGGGAGTCGTCAAGAAAAACGGTAACGTACATATAGCGTTATTTGGTCGCTGTCTCTAACTAGAACCACAGCTAGAACTATAATACACGCATCTGTCAGAAAATATTTTGTTTACTACCGTCAAATTTGCGTGAAAAAATGCGTTCCGTAAAAGATTAGGTGACATACATCACACATTTCAAGAGCACATTCTCAAAGCTATGATTGCGAAAATATTGTTTTGTCAAACAAAAACGTGTTTTTAAAAATGGAACGCATCCAATCGTCAATAGGAGCCTTTAGAACCTACGGTGACGAAAGTGCCAAGTACAAAAATCAACTAACATTCAACTCAAGTAACTTAGAAATAAGAATTAATTTTGAAAAAATAAATTCTCACTGAGATGTTCGTTTTTGTCTCGAAACGTATGTATAATAGTCATATGCAATTAGAATCGCAACCACGTTGTCATTTGACTTGGAAAGCAGGCTAGAAGAATGCTCACATACAATTTCAACTGAATTTTTAACAGTTTATTTCGTAATGGCTTCTTAGTAACTGTAATAAATGTGTGAATATACATCAACACATAGATATAACATACACTACTTGAATTAAATTGCCCTCATTTTAGGCCTTTAAACTAGTTACGTATTTACTAGATTTTTGGAATGGATATTAGCATGAGATTTATTTTAATATATTACTTAATCAGTGCCGTTCGCATTTTAAAAAAATACGTAAAAAAAACAAAAAAAAAAAACAAATTAAAATGGCGGATATGTCAGGTGAAAATTACTTTACGGCCTATTTTGATATCTACCAAATTAATTAACGAATAAAAAACCAAAAAAATCGTTCGGTCGGTTTGAAACGGTCAAACAAATAATAGATGATATTAAATTATGTGTAGTGTAAATAAACAAAGTGATTTGATGACTAATGCTATTATGTATTTGGAGAAATAAATTAATAAAACACTTTTTATTCAACATCAAAGATCAAACTTCAAATCATGCGCATGTATCTTTTACGATACACACACCAATACATACAATCCCGGAGCATTTGTCTCATAAACAACAATTACCGGACAGTTGCGAGTCAACAAACTATCAGACGATTACATCACGGCGCGTGCAGCCCAGGTGCAGTGTTACCAGGGTTGGCAGTCGACATGTGCTTTTATAGGGTGAATTGTGCAAGGTCTTTTAGTCACATTATCTATTGTTGAATCAGAACGCTTTAGAATAGGATATCGATGACGCAAGTAAACGCAACATTGTGCGGGTGGAATTACGGGTCTAGATTTATCGTAACGTAAATTGATTTACGAAAAGTTTATAGGTTTTGAAGAAGAAACCTAGTTTTAGGCTTCACCTATTAGGGATTGATTAAAAAATTTACTATGCATAGGTACCTACTACGTCTTGATGATTTTTAGTTCTGACAACCCGGTTTCTCTTTATTCAGAATAGTGACAATGACTAATGTCATTTGAAATACATTATGATAAATAAGTACTTATATGAAAAAATAATTCGAATGACTAACGAAATTGCAAATCAAATTATAGGACTTAACAAACTAAAGTAAAGCCAACGAAGCGAGAGAAAAAATGTAAACAATGTTTCAGCGGTTCCAAATTTTTTTTATTTGAAAATGATTATGTATGCTCGTTCCAGACAGGAATGAAATTGCTCATAAAATGGCGGATCTGACAGTTTAAAACCGCTGTGCTGTCAGCTTTCCTGTACTACGAAACACGCAACGACAGCTGTCACGTACGTGTGAGATGTGCGACAAGGACAGATAATATAATCGCTAGTTATCCCAACGTTACTCAGTAATGGTGCTTTGTTTACCTTTTTTCTCTCGTCTCGTTGGCTTTACTTTACATATATTTAAACAACCAATACAAAAAATCTTGAATTAAATTCAGTGCTAAATATTTATGGAATGCGTAAAACAACATCCTTTAATAAATACTTTGAGTTGAAAAAAGAACAGAATATAGTTATGTGACTCAACGTGAGGTAGATTCGTCTATCTTACCTATCTTCCCACTTGACCACATCATATAAAACTGCCTCAGAATGTAAAGAACTCATCGTAGATAAGAAACCACAAGACAAAACTTTACCTTGTTAACTATTTTCCTGGTGCTGATTAGGACGATTTAAAATATTCCGTACTTATATAAATAGGTTTATAAATGTACTGTATACGATCAAAGAGATAAATATAATATACCTTTATATACACTTTCATATGCATAGGTGTATACTTATTTCTTTGGTCATGTGAACACACATAATTAGACATGAAGATACTATAGTACAGTCAGCATCAAAAAGATGTTGACAAGCAAAGTACTCAAAATTATTTTAATTTCATTTTTTACTCCCTTTCAGTTAACCGAATGTTCTGATATTTGGTACACACCTTTAGTTGGGATAATGATACCCCTTAAATAAATAAAACAGTTTAATTTGCTCTTAATTCGTGAATTTTAAGATCATTTTGAGAGTTCGTCCTCAAGATATTTATGATGACACTGACTTTACAGTGGGTACGTACAGTGAACATAAATGTACTTTTAAAGCAACTCAACACATTCCTATAGGTATACTGAGCTCTGCAGCTCTAAAATCTTCAATTAAGTATGTAAGTAATGAATAACACATTAAATTATTGATGTAAATATTGATAACATTGTCCTCTGATGATTCTGCAACTTTTGTTACTGATTGTACCTCCTTACACAAAACGTTACGTGGGTATATACCTGGTGTCTTCATGTACGCTTAGATATCAGAATATATTATGGTTTCGGGTTTAAATATGGAGACCTGTAAATAAATTAGTTTCTGAAACACTCAGGCAAAGCACAACCCTATAAGTACCGTAGTAATTGCGCGCTCGGGGATGCCTTCACGTATGTAAAAAGAAAATAAAAGTGTAAACCTGTTCCGCTAAGACTCCCGTAATGACTAGCACTAGAGGAAGTGTGTGGATATATCGATAGTCGATAGCAAACTTTATCTTGTTCGATTGTTCCAATAAAATAAAATAGTGTCGGATCCTAAAAAACAATTAAAATAATTTGTTAATGTATTGTAACAATAATATACTTAACTGCTGAACAATAAATAATAATTAATAAATATTCCACAAGCGTCGTGTAGAATGTTCTAGACCCATGGTAAGCTTAACTAGATTATGTTCTGGAATCTAGAATGCGGATAAACATACTTAGATACCTTTTTTTGTAAATACATACATGTTATACATAGCCAAACCCAGACCAATACAAACAGCTATATTCATGCATACAAATATTTGCACTGAACGGGGATCGAACCCGCGCCTCCTGCGTGGCAATCGCGTTCACTACCGCCACGCCACAGAGGCTGTCAATCAATATGTTCATAATATTATATCAGTAAAATATACTATGTTCTGGTATTTTATTTTTGTAGTAATCTGAAAATGTTTTGTATTAATTATGTTCGCAACTTATAGTTTTTGAATTGATATCAGATGTTATGTTATATGTAGAAGATTCACCGCAATGACAATTCTTGACCACTGCGATTACAAGTTTATTATATATGTTGAAAATAATGGCATTGTAAAATATTTGTAAAGTGAAAACTATTTTATAGTGGTTGTTATATATTATAGTGATGGTTAGTATAGTACACAAATCACTAAATGTTATAGGGTAAAAATGAGTGAGTAAATACCGCTGATTTTAGTTGGATCTATACAAAAACGGCTTCGTTATTAATATTATTAATAATAAAATTTCACTGGGTAACGTAACAAAAGAATGCCTACTGTAATGTAGTCCTTATTTATTAGAACATTCTTTTTTTCAAATTTGACAGTTGCTGTCAAAAGCAAAAAGTGTATATTAAATAAAAATCATTTTTTCAAATATCGATTTCCGATTGCTCGTCCTCTAGCGCTCATTGTCTTTGAATCATTCACCTCACTATATGGGTCAGCCTGTATAAACGGGTCCTGTGACGTCGATGCGATCGTAACTGGGTTTTATGATCGTCCTTTGAAGGTTCGTACTTTCTTACGTCATGTAGACATCTTGTTGTAATATCTTTGTGAATGTAAATATAATGTGTGTGAAAATATTTGCTTTCAAAGGAAACTTATGACATCGCTTTGATAAGAAGGTTGTCTACCGGCAATACAAGATAATTATTACACATTTGAATTAGGTACATCAACGTTTAAATTACATCTTTAAAATATGTTTGTAGGTATAGTTTTCTGCTATCATATAAAAAAAGAAAAAGAAAACATTATGTGAAACTAGGAAAGGAATATAGAGCATTATGATATTTATATTTTTCTATAACATACGAAATTAATGAGAAGTCAGCTCAAGTAAAACTGACATCGACAGTCTAATGTTGCGATTTTTTTTGATTAATTTGATTTGGCGGGAAAGTGGCCAAAATTATACAGTGAACAGTAGGTACAACTACAACACTAGACAACTTCAACATAGAGGAATGAAATATATTGTATGGAATTTTAATTTGTAATATCTTCGAAAAACATCGGAAAAAATTAAATGCTCAAGTGAGACTTGAACTCACGACCTTTCCCTTATAATATACATATATGCTTCATAGAAATGAACTACTATCTAATTAGAAGGCTTAGTAATAATATCTGTATAAATGCAATTTTCATGCTAATACCTTCTTTGGGCGCGTTGGGCCTTTTCCATGAAGTATTCTTTGAGTTGAAAAAAAAAACATTGATCTCGCGACACCTCTTGTGGCAGTTTCTAACAATTGAACATGTGATAAGTACCTTTTATGTAAGTACCTAATATTGACCTAGTTTTCAGTTCTGTCGAGTAACTTCAGGGTTGCCACTGATTTTTTATTTTTTAATCCTCACCCGAGTGCATACTATAGATAAATATCTAGTACTAATGGCTGTTAACCAACGGCTTTACACTTACTATGTACACATCGGCGAGTAAAACAAAACTATCTCGATCTTATGCCGTAACAGGCAGTATTTAGAGCAAAGTAAATCAGCTGTGAAAGTACTGACCTACTGAGCACTTACAATTTGCTCTTACTGTTCCGCGGGGCTTTGTATCTTTGCTAACATCTAAAAGGGTGTCCTAATTTTATTGTATTCTAAAGATAAGTTACTTATTTCATCGAAGAATCAAATGATTTACATCAAGGAATTAGGCGACTAATTGTAACCTGGAATCAAATGATCTTTTTTTCTTTTTCTAGTCTGCTTCTTGGCAATCTGTTTCAATAACAATAATCCAATCCGATGTCTGATACAATCCGAATATGGTTTTAATTGGAGAGATGTGTCCAGTGACCTATCTCTCAGTTTTAAGGGTTGGCGAATCTTATCGCAAGGTTCGGGATGCCATGTCTCTTCAGTCTGGAGAAGCTGTGGCTACCAGTGCCATGTAATTGGGAGGCAAGGGCGTTTTTATGGTGTCTAATCTTGTCTAATATTTCCTGCTTCACTGTATTCGACTTGATATCCAGGTACATGAATTTATTGCTTACATGAGGTGATACATTTAACATTTTGGGGATAGTTTTGTTCTGGAATCTCTCCAGTATTTCTATGTTACTGTGGCTGGCAGAACCCCATAGCTGAATTCCGTAGGTCCATATCGGTTTGATGATACTAACCTCACATTTTGGAATTTAACATGTTTTGTGTGATTCATTGCAACATTCAGTTAATTTTACCTATTAAAGAATTTAACGAAACTTGTTTAACTGAACTAGCAAGTATTATTTACTAATCTCTTTTTCAACCAAAAGTAAAACGAAGACATTTGAGAACTGAAAAAAATTAACGAAATACAAAGTCCAAAAATATGAAATCAAACAAAAAAAACAATAAAAGAAGTTCAATAAAAAAAAAATACAACATCCATTGATAAATGAATCCTTTTTATCAATAGAAGGAGCGACTAATACGACGTCTTTCTTTCAAATTAGTCCACTGGTCTTCAGATCTTCTGCTAACAATAAGCTATAAGATTACAGCTTTAATTGTAGATGCAATCACATCTGTCATAATGAAAGCATAAACAAGCAAAAGATATATAGTAGATATGAAAAGATAATCGTTCTCTAACCAAGAAAACGACTCAATAAATTTGCTTTCGAGAAAATTGCGCGAAGAAAATTACTTATAACTTTCCAGCACTTGATGTTAATGAGCTTTGGATACGCTGCGGCATGTTCGGTTTATGCTTTGAACCGTAAATAGAATACTATTTTTTGCACTCACATCATATCACATTGGTTAGACACTTTCTCTCTGGCTATAAAACATGGATCAACTAAAGAAAAACTATGTTCTAATAATCTCAAAAAATGAAAACGTATAATATAAAACATAATTTCTACATTTTAAATAGATTCCTAAAAGATCTAGTTAGTTAATCGGACTCAAACCGACTAAAACTTCATGCTATCTCGGGTCTCAATTACCGAGATGTTAGGTTCCCCAACATGGCATTTTTCCCTTTACCACTCATCCGGTCACAATAAACAACTTATGACTCGCACTTACGCGAAATTGGAAGCTGTAGTATAAATATTGGACTCACTAGGTGACGCTTAGTGGAGTTAGTTTTAACAAATGAAAGCCTTATGAGCCAAAATCTTAAGTGTGGAAATGAGTAACAGAACCTGTGACTTCAAGACGTAAGCCTCGGACGCAACCAGAAATCATGCTAAGAAATTGAAGGATCAGTTAATTTAGTATAAATGTTAGATTATGAAAAGGCATTCATGAGATATATTTAATGTTTTGCATACCTTTTTACTAACCTACCTAATCACTATATAGCGTTTTCGTGTAACATAAGCTACATTGGTTTAATGAACATTGTATGCTTGAAAAATGTACGCACCCAAATAAATATATTATTTGCTCAAAGAAAATAGAAGCCATAGGCGGATAAAGTACAGAGGTACTTTATCCGCCTATAGCTTCTATTTTCTTTGAGCTTTTTTCCGAGGCAGGGAAACTTCAGTATGAGAAGTAAAAAAGAAGTTGAGAAAAATGGCAGTAGCCCTCTTTTTAATCAGAATAATTTGCTGTAAAGAATTCTAGTGGGTATCTCATTTGCGTAACTTTAAAAAGTTCTTATGATAAAGACGTTCCAAAATTAAAAACTCACAAGTAAACAGAGGTGGGTATCAAATGAATGGGAGGAACAGACGGAGGCGATCGTTAGACACGCAACGCGAGCCCCAATGTCGAATCCAATGCCACACATTGTTAGATGTCGGAAGGAAGCGAACCGAACCGTACTTTGTTGGTGCTGCTACAAGTATACATGGTGTAGGAGTGGAGAAATGAGGCTTATTAACATATGATTTAAGAAAAACTGTATAGGTACCTACTCAGAAGTGGAAGCAAAGATGAATTTTAAAAATACGTTAAAGTTGAATGTAACAAGTGTCCAGCTTTTGATTATGCATGTCGAGAAGGAAAGTGCTGTAATTCAGATCGCTTTGCTTCAGTTTTCTTTATCGTACAACAGATTAACAAATAACATGAAACTATTGGTTCAGAAATAACTACTTTAAAGAGATATCAACACATTGACCTGCACTGTGCAATAGGGAGAATGCTTTACCAAACCGAAGAAAGACAATCTCAACCGGAATCTCGTTCCCAATGAGCGAAATTCAAAAGCCAGGAACTGTACTTCAGTCACGAAAACAAATATAAAAGGCCCAATTACTTCAAACATACAAAGACATCGCGTTCTATTTCATTTCAACGGCAACAATACACACAGTTACATAAGCACCAATCTGAATACATCCGTATATCTTTAGCAGACATTAAAACATGCATCAATTCATTAATAGGACGTCATCAACGATGAATACAAACCTACGAAGATCAAAACACATATAAACGAGGGCGATACAAAAGCAGTAACAGCTGCACCATTTGCCACATCTATTGTTTCATAACACTGTTATGTATAACTTTGATCTAAAGTTGAAAGTTTGACAATTGTATCATTAGTTATTGATATGATCGTAAATTAAGTTCCGATGTAATAAATGGCTTGTTGTTATATCACGTCGTCTATTTTGGTCATACAAATATCAAATGAAATGAATACAAACTTGCAAACAAGGTCTATTTGACAGCCATTTTAATCATAATAAAAATAACTACAATACACGTCATGCTTTAGAAGAAAACAATTAATATGAGAATTAATGTGAAATTAGTACTATTTGAGTCACATTTCATAATAGTAATATTCTAAAGAAGACCAACCTAATTAAGTTTGAGCAAGTAACCCTATCACAAACAAAAAAGAAAATATAATCTAACTGCTGCTAGAATCACAAAAATATTACTACAATGTGACTCTATTTTCTAGGTTTTATATTTGTTGATTCATTAATAGATATTACATCTTTATAATGTACACAAAACGTTTTGTATTTATTTTGATATTTATTTTAAATCTACTTGTCTCTGAACTTTATTGTACCTATTTTGAATAAGATTGGAAAAATCAGTTCTTTAAAATCGATCTTTCCTATTTTAATAGTTAGCACACTATACATACTTTAAATTTTCATTAAAAAAAATGTATTTTCTTCTCAATTTGTCCGCTCTTGCTGTCTCCATGTTTGAAGTGAATCTAATGAATTCTTTTTTCATTGTTGCAGCCTAGGCCCGTTCGAGGCGGCAACGGGCAGTGAAATGGTGTCACGACGCCGAATACTCTCGCGTTCTCGCGATGATCTGACACAGGCGTTTGCAGCTTCCGTAGAGGAAGAAGAAGATGTATGGTACCAAAAAGATAAACTTTATAAGGTAAGCCATGTACTTAGTCATTTACTAATTAAGTGTTTTTAATAAAATTTGTGACTCAACCAAAGAACTGATTCAAGATAATAATTATCTCCAACATTTCCGCTTATAATTTTCTTCGAAAATTTTATAGTAGTATTATTGATTCTAGGAATCATATCGTTTATAAAAAAAGCTATTTATTTTCTGGTTCTCGGTCTATAATTTAGGCATATCTATAATATATTCTTATGTAAAAAGTTATAATTGCGTCGATTTATAAATTCATATATTTTTAATTCAGCTAGACTAACTCGATTTCATCGTAACTGTACACTTTTGAAATATATTGCCCATTTCTACACAATTGCTGTGTGAAATTTGAATGCTAAATAGATAAAGTTATGATGATTGCAAAAACTGTAGACCATCACAAATCGAATAAAGTTTAATTAAAACTCATGCAGGGCAAGATGAATATTCAATCGCTGAATATATTTTACATAACTCTTAAATATTAAGATATTATAATTAGGTTATTAAACTTAAATTTGAATTCATTAAGTTTAACATAAACATCTAACGTGGTCTATATTTTGATAACTGAACCAGTATCTGCCATTGCCTCAACTACTAATGAATGGGCAATCATATGATAATGGTGAACGATACTCAAATTGGTATTTAAACTTTCTATACATCAATCACGAGGTCGTCGAGCCGATGTAAGTAATGTTCATGGCTCAGTTCACACCGTCACTACTATGATATCAGAAGTAAATGACAGACTAGAAACTAATAGGACAAATTTTCCACGTGAAATCCGAAACTTTCTACATATTAAGACTGAAGTAGTTCCTTTCCTGGTGTATAATTGTATTTAGTTCCTCAATGTATTCAAAAAGGATTCTGTTAGGAATAAAACTGTGAACACAAACTTGTAAAGAGACTTCAATTGCTTGAATGCCATTAAATTATATCAGTAAGTAGTGTAAATTTGGTAAAAATTGTAATTTTAATCTCATGTATCATTATGGTCACTGTACGTTTTTAATTTGTTTAGAGTAGCAAGATAGCTTTGTCTTACACAACCAGTACAAATTGAAATTAATTAAGCTAATTTGCAATCTAAACACTACTGTCTCCCATAGTTGTTCCGAGTGCATATTACGTTTTCCTTTCCTTTGTCTTTGGTTACGTTTTTGTAACCGTTTCCGACTGCTTACAGTTATTAAGGACGTGAGAATACGCCGCATAGTACAGCTAGACTAGCGATTACTATGTTTCTTTTGGCTTCAACAGTATTATCGATAGCATCGTTATTCTGATTTTCATTTACAGCTCTGCGTATACCACACCTCATATATGTACTAGTAAAGAAGCAGTGGATTGAAATACCGTTGAATATTATGTTATTTAACTAAATCACATAGTATGTCGATTGAATCTCACTCAGCGTTTACTAGACGACTCCGTTTAACGTTTTTACAAAATGCTTTCACGTATATAATATCTGCGGTGGTGAGTGAAAGCATATAATAGAAATGCTACATTATATCAAAATACTTATTGGTTGACTTTTTCATTGATGCTTGTGGTTGTGGTTAGAAAACTATTGCCATGTTTTTTTCAATAAGTGTTATGTTGCTAATTTCTCACCACAACACACACAACTGTTTATAGTTAGAATCACTAGAACAACTACAGCTGTTTCTATTTGTAATTTTCATACTGAGATGGAAACTACGAAGATTGACACAACATTGTTCTGTTGCTTCTTGTGTAACTACACGGAAAATTAATTATGAAATGTTTAATTAAAATAAACCGCAGGAAGCTTACATTTGAGAAGTTTATAAATTCCTTCTAGCTGTTTGCTGATCTGACAAAATTTTGTTTCCTAGAGGTTCTGTGCAATATATTCATAATAATAAATCACGTCACAGAAATTTGGTTCACACACTTTACAAATTCTGACCAAATTTCGTAATAACTTGTAGGTATCATAACAAACTGCTTTATATTATTTTTCCATTACTGTTCTTCATAAGTCTCTTTTCGTATTGTTTACTTGCCATTGAAGTATGGGTGAACTATTTCCCGTAGAAGTGATCGCGACCGATGCGAATAAGTGTATTACAGCATCGCAGATTGTCCGGAAAACATCTGGTTACGGGCCTTATTGACCTTATAATTGTACAATGTCAAATTGATAAATTTATTTATGGTAACAATGACATAGATGGTCCAACGTCTATTACGTTTTGTTAGATATATCAACTTAAATTATGTTATATTTATTCAAAATTCTACAACCGTTTTCTTCAATGGCCATCGGAAGAACTTTTAATTTAGAAAATCTTTGATAAATACAGAATCTATAACACATATAAAATATTCTAGCTAAGAGTGATTTAATCGTTTCATGTATCGCATCAACTTATTTTCTTTTACAACTTCATTCCATTCCATTACGAAATTTTATTAACACTTTATAATACCTATAACCAAACCAAAGTATAAATTTCAGTATTACGGGATAAATCTTTGAGGGCATTGACATGACAACTGAAGGGCTTGACCTTATAAGGTTCACTTCGGTAAATTCCATTTGATTGTTATTATGCGATATTTTGGCCATACAGTAACGCTTTTAAAATTTTAAAAAGTTGTCATGATGATGCACAATGTCAAACAACCCTTATAGCGGTTTGCCTTTTTGTTAATACTGATTTTCATTATGAGCTTTTATGTAATAATTATTTTCTTTCAAAATAACTGTTCAATTTTTTATTGCACTGTCATCATTTGTTGCATTTATGTATAGTACCGTTACCAAGCTGTTATATTTTAGCCATCTCTGGCCACCGTGACGTATGACTTGCATTATTCTAACATTTGAGAGGGCATTACAATAAAATCACGAATTCCACAGACTCGCAACTTTGCTTTTAATATCAAGGCTTCCAAAATTCGTACCGAAATTAAGAAATGAATGCAATACAAAGTAGACCAAGGTCATCGTTATTCTGCTTTGAGCGTTTCTTTCACAGATATTTAAAATATAGTCTTTATAATTTGTATATGCTTGATGGAAGGCGTTTCATTCATGTTGCAAACACATTATGGTATAAATCTTTCCATGACACGCTTAATGATGTTTCTTAAAGTTCAAATCTCTATCGGTTTGGGATACTTTAAATGTCGCTCTTTTAAGTAAAAATATTTATGTTAATGAATTGTGAGGTATTTTTAGAGTTTTTGCTATCCCCTTTTCTCTGCTGATGGTACCGTGCTATTGATAGCTCTGGTGTTATAGTAATCTCTGGTGATGACCGAATGAGCTTTAGAAGTAAAACTTTAATTATCGGGCATTTTTACATTTTTATTCAGCTTTGCATCAAAGTATTCAATTTCAATCAATTTTAGTAGTACCTATCCAGTATTCTTAAATTTAACCTATCACTGCGAAGTGCTAGGTGCTAATTAGTAACCGATTGTGCGTATACTTATACTTATACAACTATGTCCTTATTGCGGGCCGCAGCGGTCGTGTCAGTGTCGCAAGAGTAGTACCTGACACCAGTTATTGGTCAACACCTGTCCGTCTGACAATTCTGAAATTAAATGTGTTTTCACTTAAGCATATAGTATTATTTATGAGAATAGTTTTTTGTTCTAGTAGTATTTAATGTTCATTTTTTTTATTCCGCCGGATAGTAGAAATGTTAGTAACGATTCCCGATAGATTGAAATAGGGTTACCCTCTTTTGGTGGGCGCCGTAGAAGGTGACTAAGGGATAGAGCTGTTCTACATCAGACAGTAAACATACAGGCCATCGCAAAGTGCCCGCTAGGTGGTAATAATCTCAACCACTGATAGGTGGGACCAATAAATCATAGTTAGCGAAATGTGTTATTACACCTCTGGTGATAAATAGGTATAAATATATATATAATATTAATTAAACCTATACAAAAAGGCCAATAATATTTTAAACGTTAATAAATTGATTACCATATTTTGGCAATCTGTGCACGATGTTTCCAGCGTCGGTTATCGGTTAACGTCAGAGTTGCCGTATGCTTACTTACCTTGTACTGTTGGCATAAAAATTTACACAATCATATACTACACGATAACGATACATACGATTTGCAATGAAGTTGTAACATTTGAGATGGATGTTTTAACATTAAGTTTTATTTTTAGCGTATCTGATGGGTCTTCGACATTGGCTTACAGTTCATCGGCTTGTATTTCAAATTCAATGTGTCATACCATTGTCCTTTTTTTATTGATGTTATTTTTTGTTTCCAATTCAAACAGATGTTCATCTCGTATAAATTATTTTTCTTGGTATATCTTAACCTTTTTATACAATGTCTCTTTATCCATATCTTGCCTAACACAGCGATCGTTTTAATCTAAATAGTTATTAGTTTAGACACTTTAATTGTACTAAGATTGCCGGTTCGTATAATGTTACGCTAGCCCCGTAGAACATGACGTATATGTTGAAAGTGAAAACCTGACATTATGTCTAAGTAATTAGAAGCGAAGATGTTTTGACATGTAATAATGGTATTCTGTCGTTGCGTGCTGATGGTTATCATATATGCGGGAATCGAACAAAACTAGAAGAGATGTTATATTAGGTTCAAGGTGCCTTGATTTTTGCTTCATTCATCGTGTAGTGGTTTACTCTCCGACTCTTAAGGGTCGTAGCATGATGTTAAGTAAAAAAAGAATATAAACCTTTCCTAAGAACTGGGTTATAGAATTCAAAAAGAATCACATAGGTAGTTCCAAATATAAATGCGTTCAATCAAACAAACTCTTCAGGTTTGCTATACTTTTGGTAATGAAAAATGTATGGCAAGTACCTCTAGTGAAAGAGGATGGTAAATGTTATGCAAACAAACATGGTAATTTTGCATATTATAAGACACTGGTGTATAACTTCCTCATCAATCTAGGTCGTCAATTTCATACAACAGCCATCGCTACTTAATCACATTAATTATACGAAATACAATAAATAAAATTATTTCCGGCATTCAGTATTCATTTCTAAAATATTCAACAGAGATGAACAAGCGACACCTCCGGAAATCTGTCGAATTATACAAGTAGCGGTGATCATGTCATGGGTCAATATTTGGCATTTAAAGAAGACGGGTCATAATGATGTAATGACCTGCAACGTCTTACGAAAGCTTAGAGTTGTCACTCGTCCGCAGTAGATGTTTAGATGTATGTGATATAACGGCTAGAGTAAAGGTTGCTTGCTGTATTGAAGGTTAATAAACTTAAAGTAGTCAAAGATTAAATCAAAGATCATTAATGTAAGTAAGTACTCAAACATTTTCATCGAACTATGATGAAATTGAACGGAGACGAAAGAAAAACGGAATGAAAATGAAAATAAAACACTAGACAGCATAATTATTCTAAAATTTTGCTTTCAGACAGGTGAAATATTTCGGTATTTTTGTTTTTATTATTCTACCATATGATGCGTTATCTCAAATATTTGAAAAGATCGATAAAAAAATATCGATGTTTTCAAATATTTGAATTTCAAATATTTGAAAAGATCGATAAAAAATTATCGATGTTTTCAAATATTTGAGATAACGCATCATATGGTAGAATAATCACAAACATAAACCTAAATATCAAAGCGTAAATAAAATACTGGGGACCCTGATCACCCTGATGTCCTACAAACGTGGGAACAGTTGGTATTCGGGTTGCCCTTGAAAATAAAGACTTGGACGCACCCCACATCCGGTGAGCCGACAGTATTGTTGAATTTTGAATTTATACTATCAAAATGAAGGTAATGCAATAATAAAAAGAGAGTATTATAACCAAATTATGCTAGTTTTGTATAGATGGATACAATACTTAACCTACCTATAGCAAACTAGTCTTTTTATTGAGAACAATTTTAAAAAAAGTTCTTTGTATGCTTATAATCAACTGGTTTTGGAGCTCGTTTTTGCATCAATTTTGTACCACAATCGTTGACCTCGAATGATATGCACTTTTATGATCAAATCCTTTACTCGTCAATGTTCTTTTATCCTTTTTATTGTTCGCTTATTTGCTATAAAGTCATCTTAATGCCGAAATGCATTGTATCAAATAAGCTGAGTAAGTCCACATGGTCAGATGGAGTACCTGAGAAAGTAATTCTTTTTAAAGTACTATAACTGCATTTGCTACTACAGAAATATCATTAATTTTTATAAAGCAAAGAAGTAACATTTTAAACCTTACAACAGCGGAAATATTTGCCCTACAACCACGCCTACTTTCATTTGCACAACAATCGTGACTCGGATTTCTGTAGCACAATTGACAAATTATGATGTTAGGGATACTCAACACAATTAGGTACTATTTGATAAACATCAATCTCACGAAAATCTTGCATAACTAGTGCAAACAACTCCATTGTAATGAATCGGCATTTCGTTAAGTTCACCCTCTCTGTAAAGTTCAGTGTTCAAAGTCATTTTCGTATCGAAATATCAGTAATTATGTTCATTTCAATATCGAATTCGTGGAATAACTCGCTAACGGTTTTGATTTCTTGAATAGCTAAATCGTATATAATACCATTTACGAATAGTTTAGCTTTAGTGGTTTGTTAAGTTTAACATCGAGGTTCACCACTAGCATGATGATCTACAATTATATCCTTACGTCCTTTCCTTTCCCTCATTACGTCAACTGAACGACCTTCAAACTTATATACGTTAGCAGCTGTTATATTTAAGAATTTTGTAACTTCACTGAATCCGTTGACGTTTTTATTAAAATAAAATATGTTTAATTAAAGAGATTAAATATGCTTTTTGACATACTCGATAAACATAATAAGTTATACATGTCATTAAATGCCTAACAAACCAGTCAATTACGCCAATTAATTCGTTTTTCTAATTAACAAGTGGCAATAGACTCATTTATTTTATACCTTCTACGGGTATAGTGATTTTTCTCGGCTCTGCTATTGTTTTCATATGGAATCACATCATTTACGCTCGTTTCTACTATACACACTCAGTTCCTACAAAACTTTCCATCACACATATTAACTATTCTTTATAAATCTTTACGTCATCATTATCACGGTTAGCCGGCATTCCGTTGACTACGTCGATTCCAGTTTCACTTTTTAGCGTCTGCGCAGTGAAAGTACAGTTGATTTAAGCTCCCAACTCTTCCTTTCGTATGGCTCGTGCCGTATAATAAAATTGTAAAATTAATATGCCATTTATTGTTTAGGTTTATTGATATTGAATGACTATTTGTTCACAATCTATTATTAGTTTCACTCAATAGTCTTCCTATTTGCCATAAACTCGGTGAAATTATGATCTATGTTCACAACTTTAGTATAGACCGGTTTTGACTAATTTTGTACAAATTTCATTCACAATATCACAAACATTATGATCAATGTATGGTTTTATACTGGATTCATCTTTATATTGCTCTTGTATATCAAAAACTAAATAGTCGTACCTGGTTTTAACTCGAGGCAAACGGGTGAGCAGGAAGAGAACAACTTTCGTTTTCACGCACCTGTCTTGTCCTGCAGCTTTTATAAGCAGTTCTTATTTCAAAACATAATCAACTCTATCTGAACAAGATAAAGCTGCTTTTACATCCACCAAACAGCAGTCAGATGATGGCCAATGATCTCGGGTAATGTTTATTTTTTCCATATATGTTTTTATCATAGTTTTATGACTTTTAATGGCTTGGACATTAACAACTTGTTCTTTACTAAATGACTTGTCGACAAATATAACCCTAAGAGCATCCACTAATTGTTTGAAGAACACTCATGTTTATATTCTTTTAAGTTTTAGCAAGCAAACTTAAATGTGTACTTAACCTGTCTGCTATTTTTATTGAAAGATAATAATCTAAAATATATTTAAACGACACCTTAAAATTTACGTAAGTCCCATCCAGTGGCTTTCGCTCACGACTATGCGTGCCTGTAATGTGTGCAGAGATTTTCACACGAGACTGTTATGTCGGCAAACATTTTAGATAATAATATCGTAGTTAGAGCAGTGACTGTCTGAGAGTGCTCAGCTGTTTTCCTATTACATTGGGTTGTTAACGATGTTCAGTACAATACATTAATTGTATTAAAGTGCTATGGAACCTCTATAAGATCTTCGAGGCTAAGCCAATCTCATGTAGCTACAAACTGCTTAAATTGCTTTTTTTTTGCCAATTTTCACTTTGCTTTTTTGTTTAGAAATGTTATAGAATTCAATTTTATACAAATTTATTGCTATGACATTTATTCATTTCAGTTTTTTTTCATTTACATACTTTTTTTCACTTAGACTTGTGTCTAACTTATACAAAACAGTAAAATCTCGTCTTTCGTAAAGTTTTGTGTGGCCTTTGCGCACATTCCGTAACATTCACTTCTAAACACGCGTCAGTCATTATCATCTGTCACACATTTGTCAAGTTAGACCAAGTCTGTTAAAACTATTAATCAGTTATTGTTATACACATGACAGAAACACTTGTTGGTAAGTCTGTTGAATTTTGTGGAACAGTTCTTAGACCACACACAAAAAATTATGCCGGAGAAAAATTAAGTGGCCAGACAGAAAAAGCGAATGCTTCACATGTATGCCACTACGGTATAAAAATAAGCACATGTAATAATAAGTATGTACTCATATTTCCTATACCTTTTTTTCCCGTGCGGAAATCCCCTCGGATACCCCCTGCCGGAGCCGGAAGGGGAGCTTATGTCGGACTCGAACCGACTAAAACCGCACGCCGACTGAGGGTCGTGGTGCTAGGCCGGAGGTGAGGTTGTCATCGACATATCCCTCGCACCCCGGCTGACCCAGGGCCATCCCTTACGGTCTGGCCGTCCTCAGGAGGGGGACAACGGTGTCCCCGACTCGCCCCCGGAATGGGGAGGTGCGCTTCTTTCAGCACGCCGCCGCCGTGGCCTGCTTCTGCCGGGGTGACAGGCGGCTTCACCCGTGACCCCCAGACCCGCGCTCATGGGGGACGGGTCATATTTCCTATACCGAACGTGTCACTTGCGCACTGGCACCTGCAGAGTTAGGGTTAACAATAAAAATCTTCAATTGTAACTTATTAATAGTAACTATGACAATAACAAATACTTGTTGTATTTGCATTGGTCTGGTCAACCGGGACTGGCGGCTTGACCAGACCAATGCAAATACCCATATTCATGCATACAAATATTTGCACTGAGCGGGGATCGAACCCTCGCAACCTGCTTAGCAGCCGTGTTTACTACCGCTGCGCCACGTCGCTACGGAATCGTGGGTTTTGTGAACATGACATAGTTACAGGTAATAGGAATTAAATATTTACTCTATTACATTTGTTTGTTATTCATCATAAATTAAATATGTTATTGACATTCTTGATACTTTTAGTTACGCATCTAGTGTTGGCTTGGTACTTACTTTGTATTCTGCTTACCCCCACAAAGCAATACAGAGTGTAAGTTTATTACCACAATAATTTACATCTGTAACATAGGATTTATCGTTTTTCTTATTTTTGCTATAAATCTTTATTAGTACAGCAGAAAAATACTAAAGGTGTTAAGTTTAATGTCTATGAAAAAAAAAATGTTCATTCAAGTCATTCAACTCCGATAGAGCTCGTTATACATAATCATATCGAAGACCGGACGGATTTTTAATTTCCTTGAATTCGCTGGATTTTTACAAGATACGATTTTTCTACCAGATCCAATCTTAACCGAACACACCTTACAGTAGGTAAACAGTCAAAAACAATGAACACGTAATTCCTTTTTACTTTTTTTCGGTTTGTTACGCAGTAATAAACATTATTTCAATATACATATCATGCCTACTGCAAAAGCAGTTAATTATTACTTTTATTGCAAAAAAAATGTATATTTAAACACTATAATCATACGACATTCATACATGGAAAGTATGTGCATATTGAAGTAATGAATATAATTGCGTAAAACTGCGGAAATAATAAAAAAAACAGCCACTTTTGCACGCATTTATTCGCCGCGCACTTATGGATATTATGGATATTATAACTTCTACGTATGACGTTTGTTTGCTCGGAAGTTTGTTTAGCGAAATAGTACTCACCTAGTATAAGATGCATTATATTATATTTATTTAGTTAGCATAAAAAGTACTTACAATCACGCAATTACTTCGAATATTAGAACTTTCCTACAGGCCAGTCCTTGGATTGATACTCTAGAAACTCAAGGTCACTGGTATCCACTGAATGACCCACAAACCAATCACTGTCACTAACAACTTTAAAATAAAGTGTCCCCTGTTAGTTCCGTTACAAAAAAAGGCAATTTAAAAAATACATCAAATGGATCTTTCTAAATAGGCTCTTAGAACACATGCATGAAAATACCTTTCTTAGTACCAGTATTTTATCAGAGTTTTCCTATTATCCTACTAATATTATAAACGCGAAAGTTTATGAGTACGGTAAATAGATGGATGTTTGTTACTCTTTCACGTAAAAACTAATGAATGGATTTCAATGAAACTTCACAATAATATAGCTTTTACATCAGAATAACATATAGGCTATGTTCTGTTGCGATAACCGACTTCCACGCGGGCAGAGCCGCGGGCAATAGCTAGTGTGTAATAATTGTATTATAGTCTTCTACTATCTAAGTATTCGCATTCTAGAACCTATCATAAAACGGTTACATTACACTTGAGTCTAGATAGTTGCTGTATTTAGGCAATAATGTTAAACTATTAATCTGTCTGAACAATCTGTACTCAGATAAATCGCGATTTAGACTGAGTGTCGTCCTAGAATACGGGCCTTAGAAACTTAAAGCACTTTTTTATAGGAACACCCAAACTATAAATAGACATTCATGCATAGAAATATTTTATTACTTTGTGTATTTGCACTAATGCATGCAAAAATAATTCGTTTCTAAAAAAAACAATAGAAGAAATTCTCTCCATCTCTTTCACAACCATTTGAAATGATAGTGAAAGCAATACTCAAGGTCACAGTCGGAAGTCAACATAATTAGTAGCTGATGTCAAGGTGGTCAAGTTCATTAAAGGCTTAATAAAAATACAAGTAATTCTCTTGAATAATTATGTTTATATTCTCATTTTGTACACTCTTGTGGTGCAGTCATAGTTATTAGGTACTGTGCAAGGTACGATTTCTTTTCGAATAAAAATAGGGTAAAATGGAAGCTGGGATTTTTTGGTACCTATACACTGTAGGATAGGCAGTTTTTTTGTTAAATCATTTTTTTTTTTACTGAATTTAACTCAATAAATGCATGGAAAACGTGAAGCATAACATTAGAAAGCCCCAATCTTTTCACCAGTAGATAATCTGCGTTTAAAATTCTACATATACTTACAATTCTACGTATACCTAATAATATATAGAATTCTACGTATTCAAGATCATTGTTGCAGGTGACTGCAACAATGATCTTGAATACACCACCAGCTGCTTCAGAATTCGGTTCGAATTAATTCAATAAATATCTGATGGTCGGTTTGATTTCAACTGGCTAACATAAATCTAAACGTTCTGGTTGGTCAAGCCGAATAAGGGGGCTGTTGATGCCGGCGTATAGACGAAGTAAGGTTGCACCAGCCTAAATAATCTACTAAATCGTACTGGTAATACCTCCTGAAAAGTTTTGAAAGCATCTATTTTATCAGTCAAAGAATCTACGTAGGTAATAGGATTAAAAACATTTGTTCTCGTGAATTGAACTTACTCAACAGCAATGAGTGCTCTTCTTACGTCCAATTGCTTACATAAGTATGAAATTGTACCATTTGTTATTAGCCAATGTAATATGTATAGCAATTTAGTCCCAAACAATTGAATGAATCATCGTTATCTTAGCGTGGTTCACGCTTGCTTTCGAAGCTTTCAATGCGGTACCCAAGGTCAGCTTACTCTTTCTTCTTTCTTAGATTTAGTTTAAGAACAACTGCCGTGTGACGGGCCCAAAATCCTGCGCTAGCTTCCTCCTTCAATCAACACGTGCATCGGCTAGAGCAGTACTAACCAAATCAGTCATAGAATTTTGAGTATGATCCCTCCATTTCTCGGAGCATGTTAGACTGTCGGCTCCGTTTGCTGTATGAACATATGTTGTATTCGTTACGGGTGTATCTAGTACGAAAAGTCACTCGTGTGTATAAAAGTCTCACTACATAAGGCGATTGGCACACTGCAACACATGACACTGCGCGGCGCGTTCATGAGTGGTGTCGCGTCGCCTCTACGGAACTCTTTTTGTATAGAAAAAACGCGGGGTCACTCACACTGAAAACGCAATCAATCGCGTTGTGGCAGTATACGGCGTACACGTTTTACGCATGACGCAGCGTCGTGCGTTGCAGTGTGCCAATCGCCTTACTTCGATATTGCCAATGGGTTATGAAGGTCAAAATGGGAATCGCTTCACGGAAAAAAACGACGTAGTTAGACTGAAAGCTAGCCCCAACAGAGTTGGAAAAAGGCTTGGTGGATGTCAAATATACCATTTTCAGTAATGCGTAACTGACGTAGGCCATTGAACGAAGTTTTTGTTACCATTTTAAGTTAATTTAACACTTTTATCCATTCGACACATTCCACGTCTTATTATCTTTTTACAAATGGCCGTGAACTAATAAAAAATATTGAGATAAGTGACTAACCAAAACTTTTTATAGACGCTATGTGCTGTCATTGGGAGCATTGTTTTTATCCCTTACGCTATTGAACTGGATTTCACAAACGATTAAGGCGGATTAATAGGCGTGACTGCATTATACACAGTGGATTCTGTAACTCAGGGAGAACTCAGTTTAGTTAAACGGAATTGCTTTTGATATTCAGATTAAGTAACGAGATTATTTTTACCTAAAATAAGTTTCGGCAGAATAGATAATAAGTAGTACTTGTTTTGGTTCAAACGTAAGTGTTACAAAAAATAACAATACGGTAATTACACCTGTAGTTTTCCTGCTTCCTTCCAGTGCTGCAAGCATTCATAAATCAAAGTAATCATATTGTGACTAACTGAGATTTCTGGAATTTATCTAGATATCCGAAATTTTCATCCAATTACGCTTCATTCATGATATATGAATATGGGATTACTTTTAAATTCTCGCGTTCCATGATATATTAATAACGGGAATCAATCATGGTATAGGTACACCGGCCGTGGTCACAGGCTGACTCAATATGTGACCACGGCCGGTGTAACCTGGTCGAAACGTCAGGCAAATCAAAGGTACGTATGTACCTATACCATGATCGGGTTAATTCCCGTTATTATTATTGTATATGCATATGGGCTACCAAACTTGCACAAATATCACATGCAAATTACATGTTGCTAACACGAAAGCTATTAATACGATACAAAATAAGTATATCTGAAAAGCGTGACTGATAAGGTCTATTTCTGACACAAACTTACTCAACATCCAAACGGTAATATACTCCGTTCATAACTGAATCGTACCACGTTCACTTTCAATGGAATAAAGACTCAATCTGTTTATTGCAGTCGCGAATTCGTGACTCGACTCCGTTAGAGGTCAGAACTTGCCATTAAATCGGTCTGAGTATGGTCTATTAAATTATAACCAGATTAGAATGAGACTGTATATTTTGTATCTAATGCCCGTGCAAGATTTCTGTATATTTTTATCATAGTGAGTCAGAAACATCTGTAATGTCTTACATGAATAACATATACCAATTCATATGGAACGTCACGTACAATGGCCCAAGAAGACAGGCTAAGTGCGGAAAAAAGATTCCCCTATCCTTCATATGGAACAGAGGGTAGGAGAGAGGAGCTCCAAAGTGGAAGCTTTGCATGCAAACGGAATTGGCCTTTGAATGATGACTGCCGTCTTGCATGGGTCCTAGCGAAATGCAATTCAAGAAAGCCACAACTATTTCGCGACTTCTGATATACAACTCGTTCGTCTAGGTTATTAATTACCACTTTCTTAAAATGACCACTATCCGGAAATGCCCAACTTTCCGTATCCCTTTAATTGGACCTGGCGTCATTGTAATATCATCGACGTCATGTCCAAACTTAAAGTAAACTGGTTGTAATTGTTGAAGCCTTTATCCCCACTCAAATAACTCAGTCATATTTAAAATCGTATAGAAAATTCTCTACTCTGAATATCTTATGCAATCACTATGACAGCCTCTGTGGCTTGGCGGTAGTGAACGCGACTGCCACGCAGGAGGCGCGGATTCGATCCCAGCTCAGTGCAAATATTTGTATGCATGAATATGACTAGGTATTTGCATTGCCAGACCAATGTTTCCATGTATACCTAATATGTATGTAAAAAAATATCTAAGTATGTTTATTAGCATTCTAGATTCCATAACAGTTCAGCTTAGCATGGGTCTAGATAGCGTTGTGTGGATTGTTGTAGAATATTTATTTATTTATTATTACTAAATTCGAACAAAGACTTATCACATAACCAACTACTAATACAAAATTTAATAGATTTAACTCTGAACAAAATGATACTGAGTACTCTGCCTACATCGAACAACAAAGAATAAAGATATCATTTACGTACAAGCTTTATGAAACCATTCACTGGCTCGCTGCATTCAATCAAAGGTCATCAAGAGATGACCAAGGCTGCTTCCACGTAACAGGTAGTATTGATTAAATCAGACTGGATCAATTAAGTGAACGACATTCTGTTTGTTTTATTTAAAACTGCTTTCTTAGTGCGGAACTTGTTTAGTAGGAAATTATCGATACTGATATCGATTGTGTATAGCATTTCTTTATACATAACTCTCTAAAAAAAATATGTATTTGAATTTCGAAGCTTCTTTTTCTGGAATCGCATCAAAAGATTTTAAATTATTTAAAAGAGATGGAATTATGAATTCAAATTTTAACGCTGATGATTTATACTTCATAAATGAAGTCGTTTTGAAAGAACGAATCAAGTTTTAAGGAATCGGTACCTACTATTGCTGCAAATATAATAAGATATTTTATATAGAATTTCACTAGAAACACTAGAAAAGCATAGGCATCATATTAGAACCTTAGCCTATTCTTTCAATGAAAATAATGAAATACAGGCGTAAGTAAAAGTTATGTATATTCGTTCCCAAACCAGTCATATTCAAAATCAACCTGCCGTTAATTTTAGAACGCAAAAAATCACTAAAAATAAACCTCATAAACACATAAATGCTTTTATAAAAAATCCTGCTTGAAACCCAAAACGAAAGAGATAAG
The DNA here is from genome assembly GCA_914829495.1 of Eilema sororculum. NCBI lineage: Eukaryota > Metazoa > Arthropoda > Insecta > Lepidoptera > Erebidae > Eilema > Eilema sororculum. The sequence continues at coordinate 8,044,442 of OU618533.1, forward strand.
ACCAGACCGAGGGCCATTTGACTTCAAAAAAGGTGTATTAATTAACATGCCGGACAGCCACTCCCTAAATATATTAATGGTTCCCCAAACTGAAGTCGTATAAAAAATAATGACTTGAATTTTTACACAAAAGAACATTATTTAGAAGACACGCACGATTTATTCTCATTACTTAGATTTATTAATGAAATAAAATTGGTTGTGTGAAGATCTTTGAGGCCCAAGTAACTTTATCTGCAAGCCTACTGGCTAAGTCAGAGCTTAGCCAGTAGGCTTTCTTCTTGGGGAGTCGGACAGCAGTTGCTTCGAAGCCAAAATAAACCAAATTATGGAAGGGAGAAGTGAGAGGAACCGGAACCCTGGGCTTTAAACTGCAAGTTTTAGATGTAAGCTCGGATCAAAAAGATTTATTAAAATTATTCAAAATCTTTATAAACATATCAGTGTGAATTGTACAATTATTAATAAATTATAAGACTCCCCGCTTCTAAAAGAATAATAACAATATATTACGTGAATAATTTTAGTAATAAATCAATGAAATGTGCAGATATAATAAGCCAAATTTAATAAATGTCAATTTAGAAAATTTAATTTGGCTTCGGGTTATTTCATATGCTGTCGGGACGTTATGCCATGCCAATTATACCAAAAACGGGTCAAATGCGAGACATTCGAGGATTCCGTACAACACTGAATTGAGAGACGAACATACGTATTATAAATGGCAAATATTTTTTTATGGTATTGACCCCTAAAGTTTGATTTTTGCAGACTTGATTACTTGGCATAAATTTCAACGTAATCTGTCCACACGTTCCCGAAAAATCGATCTTGAGAGATAGACAAACAACGAAGTGTTCTTATAAGGGCCCCGTTTCTTTCTTTAGAGGTACAGAACCCTGAAAATTATATAGGTATATAAATTACTTAGTCATGTGCATATATTTACACCCGCACCCAACCCACAGTACGAGATAATCAATTTGAAAGACTCGAGACACCTGTGATTTGTATTTTACAACAAGCTGTTCCCGTGGGTCCACCCACGTGACGTACTGGTCCCGTTTCCTTGATACAGGTATACATGTAACTAGCTGATTCCCGTGGCTACGCCCAATTTTGATTCCGTTCCTGCTACCCATTGGAACCTATTCGTGGATTTAAACATTACAATTTGGTATTCCAGACTATACCTAATCCATCCCTGTACCAAATTTCAGCTAAATCCGTAGGTAACAACTAGTTTTAATAGATAATCTTATAGTTGTCTGTATATTAGGTACTATGATGAAATTATCAAAGAATAATCGAAATGAAAATCAAATAAATGTTACTGAAAAATTAATCATTTTGATTTTTGTCAATATTAATCGATTAATTTAACTATTGCCAAAATTAATCGATTAATTTCACTATTGCCAAAATTAATCGATTAATTTAACTATTGCCAAAATTAATCGTTTATTTTTTCTATTGTCAAAAATAAATCAATTATTTTGACTATTTTTAAAATTAGTCGATTATTTTGACTAATGTCAACATACCTAATCGATTAATTTGCCTGCGCGCTGGTCAATTTTAATGAATAAATCTAGATCAAGTGTGTTTGTCATTATGACCAGTCTATCAAAGAATGCAGAAAACTTGACCCTGCAAGGCCACGGAACTGTTACTTTTGCATTAAAATTAATTCACAACCGATATCAATATGAACTTAATTATTACGATACTTAGGTCTAAATTTGAATGAAGTTTTAAAATATTTGAAACATACAGTATGCGAAATGTATTTCAGATATGATATGAATGTTGATAGTAGATTGTTTTGTTATTTGTTCTTTTTGTTTGACCATACTTTCTAGGTCATCTGCGAATGAATATAGTAAACTATAAAATTGTTCGTAGACAAAATTGGTATATATAAGCTGATAACGCGTGTAGATCTAGATTTTACAGTAGGTTTAGTAGGTAGGTATGCAATCTCACATTATAACCGTAGACTATAGGTTTCAGGTCGGCTGCTGTAGGACGAAAGGGGTTAAATGGGGTTATCTGGATGTAAGGTGTGGTGGCTGCGACAGTGGTGCACCTCTACAGTCGATGGACCACCTCTTGTCGTGCCCACTGTGCCCCTACACCTGCACGATTGCCGACCTGAATGAAGCTACGGAAGGTGCGGTCAAACTTACCGAGTTTTTGGGCTGGGCGTATCTAGATATTTAAATTGTTGCCACTGACACGAAGAAGAAGACCGTAGATGCTTCAAGGTCTGCCTAGGTGGGAAGGAAATGCCATATTGGTTAACTTTGAGCACCAGTAATTGAGACCCGAGACTAGCATACAGTATTAGTTAATTCTTGACACTCCACTGATACGTCACACATGTGAAAAATTATGACGATAAGTCATCCAGCATTAAATTTAAAAAAAAAATGCGGTTGATCTAATTAGAAGCAAGAGTGTGTCGGTTTGCCATCAATGTAGTGATGACCTTCACATGTCGTTGATATACTTCGGGAGACATGTCTTGGACCTAACTCGGGACACAAAACCGTAGCACCCCATGCTGTCACCGAATAAGAAAGAAACGAACACCGAATAAATATTAAAAGACACCAAAGAAACGTATATTGCGCATAGAGCATAATTTGAGCAGCTTTTAGGTCCAAGATACGAGTATATCACAAGTGCAATCGTAGCTCGCTTAAGGCTCGACGAGCAATGTTTATGCAACTTAGTGCTACAGTTATGCGCTATGTTGCTCAATGAATCGTGATAAAAGTCTCGATAATTAGTTTAATGTAACCACGCCTTTCTAATTATGATTATACCTTTTATTTCAGGTAGTATTATGAATATAGATTAACATTATGAATACTTACGTACAAATGAATTAAAAATTCAAATAAAAAGAAAAACTTACTTATTCTAATTTCAAGACTTCACAGTTTACTGTCACTAACTACATGATTTCAAAAAAGGTTCTATACAAAGTTATAAAATTCATTACTTCTTTATTTAAATAATTATTTCACCAACCAGCCAGCATTGCCTATAAAGATTGTTTTTTTTCTAATATTCCTTTTCAAATGAACTTTTGAATAGTGAATATAATATTTAAAGTGAATTTTATTCTTTATAATTTTTGCATTCTAATTTTAAACCACGTTTTAGTGCACTTTTTTTGGAAACCCAACACTAATATCAGCATTCCCAGCAGGTTGTCGTTTCCAATTTAGCTGATGATCTAACCCTTGCCAAATTTAGAACATTTAGGGCACCGACTAATCTTTTTTTAAGTTATTCTTTTATCTTGGTATGAAATCGTAGCAGATAACTTTGCTTATTACTTTTTATTTGCCTTGACTTTTTTCGAATGATCTCTTTTGGTGACCGGTGAGATAAGCACTGTTACAAAACAAAAAATCGCTCACACTGTAATAAATACAATATTTACATAAACTCTTTTAAGTCGATTAAAAGGTGTAATCTAATGAAAAGTGAAATCTGCACTTAATTTCGGGCCCTTAAATTTATTACCATTGAAAGTGTCCTGGCGAGAAAAAGACATTTAGGGGTCAATGTCCTACAATTTTGAGGAAAAAGTAACACAAGCCAGGTACACTTCGATCCCTTTATAGAAGCATGAAACGTCGGATTTGTTTTCGAACTTCGCCAAATCAGATTTTCTATATATTTCTAAGGTGTTCATTAATTTCATCCATCGATGTCAATAGAAAACTGACCCCAATAGATCGAGTAAACAATGAATATTCAATACTGCTACATTGAGCAATTAAGTTTGCCAAATAGGGTCATCTTGAAACAAAACCGAATAATAATTTTCACAAAGCTCGAAATATTCGACTTCATTAGCTTAGTTGAATAAAAAACTCTAATTTATATTTGTTAATTGATTATTTAAACAATTAAATTTATGAACTATACCAAATTTTAGCATATGGTCTCGCAACTATAACACAAATCGATTAAGTTCGACTTGAGCGATTCATTTGTTTCTATCTTCATCAATAATAGGAGTTACCATCGCACTTGCTTTAAAAAAAAAACAATTTCAGAGCTCAAGAAAATCTCACTGGCAAGTTGATCTTCACCAGCTGATTGGCGGACGAGGTTCTTGTACAGGCTTTTCTCTCGGGGTTGTGTTCTCAGATGGTGGGTGCTTCCATACACCAGGAGGAACAAATGAAGCGTATCCTGGAGTCCAAAGTACCAGTGACTTGGCACTCGGAAGATGACGATATTCATAACAACTGTCTCACTGAATTAGCGATATTGAACTTCGAGATTCAGTGGGACAGTAATTCATACCAAATTGTGAAGTTTTTGTACTAATTGAACCAAACCAATTACATCACCATATTTAAGTCACGTTACTTACAACAGAGAACGCCTCCTTAAGTGGTTTAGTGTATGCAACCTTTTGTTCAAGGTAATAATGGTGGTCTTTCGAATTTATTATTCTAACGATGCATCTTTCTTGGAAAAGTGTTTTTTTTTTAATTATATCAATTTTCTTTAATCTTCAATTCCACGTGTAAAATTAAGGCCAATAGGTTTAAAAAATAAATTGATCACAGAATAATATTATGTACCTACATCAACGTTAAAACATAAAATTAGCGAAATGGATAGTTTACTAGGTATATAAGCTTATGTAGATGATGGAAACTATATACCAATATTCACTACATTATCGAAAATACAAAATTATGTATTGAATTGTATATAAAGGAGAAGACAAAAATAATACTAATCTTGACATTCATACTCATAATTTTGCTGATCATTATTTAAAAACTTAATTTAATACTTTAAATGATTTAAATAATTAAACAAGTAAAATAAACGATGCAAGTGTAGCTAATATAGTTCACCGTTCATAAAATAAAATAGCTTGAGGTGATCGAGGTGCGGCCAACCTTGCATAGCCGACACCGGTTCGCACCTTAGGCGCTATCTAAAATGTTAAATCTGATGGCGAAAAAAGCGAGTCTTAATTTATCTGATATGAATTGATGCGAAAACGGAAGGTCTTAAATTACGACAGCTCAGAAACCACATAGGTAACGTATTTTAGGCAAATGGATGTTAACAGTGAACAATAAGTAAATACATAATGAACAATACAAAGAACATTTTCATCTATGATGAGTAAGACTTTGAGGTATCGTTTTACTTCATATTTCAATACAATTTTAGATTAGTACATATACTAGGTACTACTATTATTTATGTTATTCGAAATAAATATGAAATACTAGCTTTTGCCCGCGGCTCCACCCGCGTGGATGTCGGTTATTGCGACCAAACATAGCCTATGTCCTTTCTCATGGTCTATATACCAAATACCAAACCAACCCTATACCAAATTTCATCAAAATCGGTTCAGTGGTTTAGTCGTGAAAACGGAACATACAGACAGACAGAGTTACTTTCGCATTTATAATATTAGTATGAATTTATTGCCCCGGAATTCATATAATTTCATATCGATTGCATCAGTTAAATTGTAAAACGTTCCTTGTTTACTTAATTTTTATTTTCATTTGACTGTTTATAGCAGACTCTCTGATTATAATTTAAAATACCTACACAAGAAAAAGTAAACTCCTAAAGATTGTTATCATTATTATCGATATTTTATTAAAGTAGTCATACCGCTTTCAACTTTTCATTTTCGTTTATACTTCAAGTAACCCTCGTCTCGGCATCTTTATACCTTTAAAATATCACGACATCCTTATCTCAGCTTACAACAATAATGCTATCTTTACTTGCAACTATAAATCTGACGAATGATTTAGCATGACTGACTGTCCAATCGCGAATAAATACAAAACTACACTAACGAACGCTATTCAGTGCAAATAACAAACTGCATTCGACAATATGAAGCTAGATTATGAGAAAGATGACGTTGTGACTCCTACATATTGTGGTACACATTCTTAAGGTATTTATGGTGAGGTTCGCCATAGATATTGTCCAGTGATTGATTTTGATTACGATTAGATGAAAAGATACAGTAATGAAGAGAAAGGTTGCGATTTGATTTAGTGCAATGAATAAGTCGTTACGTCGTTTCTTAGAATGAAGAGGTTCAAGTATAATTAGGTCCATTTGCTCTAATGAGAATGCCATGCTCGTGTTTATGATTCTGAATAGAACTTTGAATAATGATTGAGTAATAAGTATGAATGTGAAAAATATTGCATGCTGCATTTATTGCAAGGCTTTCAATGTAAGGTAATTGCGTTTTGACCTCTTCACTTGTTTAAATTTTGACGCTTACATGCGAAAGTATTCTGATATCAATAATCACTATTACTAAGATTATGACTATTGATAATATATTATGACTCACATAAATATACTCATACATATACATATAATCACGCCTTTATCCCTGGAGGGTTAGGCAGAGGTGAATTAACACCCACATTTCACCAGTCATTGTATTCGGTCCCACGCGTATTGCCGTATCCCGGGCACTATTATTGACTAGAGCCATGCATCTGCGGCTGAGTCCAGACTGTATATAATCTGTCTGATGTTAAACAGCCTTAGTCGACTTGTACGACACCGCATAGGAAGAGAAGGGGTGGCCCAAATTCTGCTCTGCCAGGAACCACGTGGCGACATTAAGACTCATTAAGACATTAAGACTCACGACTCTTCTTATATTGTAAGTGTTGTCGAAATATTTATACTCGCAAGAGCATGACATACGTTAATTAATTAAAAAAAATAATGAAATTAGGTTTCTGCCACTGTTACTGTTTTTTCAACTATTATGCACCTTCACGTGCATGAGTAAATAGATATAATATTTCTATTATTTTTTTTAAAGTTCACCAACAATAAAATTGTTTACATTATAAAAACTCACACTAAATTCATGCAGAGATATAGAGTATAATGCAACAATTACTTATCAACAAAAATATCTCCTTAATGAAATAAATGAAATGAGTATAAACAAATTAACACTCATTTTTGAAGACACAGAAGACACAGAAGAAATAGTTAAGTACTAAACGTGGAAGCATTGCTATAACAAGTTCTTCTTTGATTCTAGAATAGTTAATATTTTATGTTTCAAAAATCTTAATGTTCTTTTCTCTTATTCAAGTAATTACAAATTTATAACGCTCTCACAGTTATTAATTTAAAAGTAAAAGCAAAAAATACGGAATTTCAACTATGCCTTTGTAGTACTTATTATCTACTCTGGTAAATTACAGAGCACTCATAAATTGATATTTGATTGCTTATTAATTGTACCATAAAATATACTATATATTAAATTAGTACTAGTTGTCTCTTTCTCTCTTCGGTTGTTTACAGTAACTATATTACCGTATGCATTTATTTATGTAACACACTTGTGAATAAAGTGTCTTCATTCCCACATTTTATTTAACAGCTAATTGGTTCTATACAATAGCAGCATATTAGTTCCTACATAGTTTAAAAATCTTCTATTACAATATTTTCGAAAATTATAATAATTCGTATGCTAATACTTTACATGCAGTATCATCATCACTACTTAGTATAGAGCAAAGTCATACGTATATGCTTATATCTTCAAAACTACGCTAAACATTTTGATGAGGTTTCTTTTAGTAGATAGAGTAATTCAAGAAGAAGGTTTTTATGTATAATACATGCTTAATATAGTAGAGGGTGCAGTGGGAACGGGTTCGGACGCCGCACGGGCGAAAAGAAATTGGCGGTACGAAGTTCGCCGGGTCAACTAGTTGGTTTATTTTTATTATATATTATTATTATTATATAATATATAGTAAATAATATATATTATATAATATATATTAGTAACTTTGGTTCTAATATTCTTTTTAAAAGAAAAAGAAAGAAAGAAAAGAAAAGATAGTCACTTTTACGCGAACAATTTTTATGAAACGATAAAATATTTCAGACAAATATGAACCTTAATATTACCAAATATAAAGTAGAAAATCAATGTCTATAAGAGATATTTATACTGTGCTTTTGTAGCTATTTCCTTGTTTCAACACTCCCAATGATACGTCAACTTCACAATAAATCATCGGTTAAATATAATTGATTTATTTTATTGCGTCACCGTTGCCTTTGTGTTAGTTTTTTACGGGGCATATTAATTGCACATATTTACACACATCCGTCATTAATGATATATTTTATTGGTTTTGATTTTTTGCGTACATATTTTATGACTGGTCAAAACAATCACCGAAAGGCACCGGGTTCTAATCCTGACTATTACACTACCGACGTGAACCCAGTTGTAACAAAAGCAATTATTTAGCTTAGCTACAGGAGTAAGAGGAATCATTAGTAACTAGCTTTTTCCAGCGGCTCCGCCCGCTTGGATGTCGTTTATCGCGACCAAACAGCCTATGTCCTTTCTCACAGTCTAATCTACCTGTATACCAAATTTCATCAAAATCGGTTCAGTGATTAAAGCGTGAAAGCGTAACATACAGACAGACTTACTTTCGCATTTATAATACTAGTATGGAAGTATGGATTTAGGTTGCGAATAATCTTTAAAAAATAAAAAGCTGGCAATATGGCCGTAATACACGTAACAATTGAGTGACAATTTTCAATTCTCCATACAGTTAATGTCGTTTAAATATGACATTGATAAAAATAAGTTATTTATAATAGCACGAGACACCAGTCACCTTATACGAACACATGTAAACCACACTGGAAGGAAAACCGAGTCAGTTAGTAGAGCGGAACTGTTGCGCGGGCGCCGATGTCATCTAGTTGCGACAACGTTGCAACATTAGGATTAATATCTAAACTTCAGTAATAACAACTTACAAAAGTAACGTAGGCAAGGTCGTTCCTAAACAGCCGCGTTTTGAAAGAATACTGAATGAAAACGCTTTTGCCAAATGTTTTAATAAAACTGTTGACTAGTGTGTAATAATAATGACACTGTGTTTATAAAATCATTTAATGAAACCAAACTGAGTTATGGTATATTTAATTGAAGGTTGTTGAACTTACAAATACTTACACATTTTAAGAACACTAGTAGTTTTTTAACTGTATTTATTGTATTACCTTAGGTTGGATGATCTGACATCCAAAACCTTTGGTAAATGTAAACCTTTGAGAATGCCGTAAGGCGAAACCGGTCAGGTGTAATACAATAAATACAGTGGAAAAAGTACAAGTGTTCTCAATATGTGTAACAGTGAATTCCACCAAGTGCCATCAATCAATAGTATAAATAATATTACAAATAATTGCTTACAATGTAGTGTCTTTAGCTAAGTTATCTTGGTGATCCCGTGTCTCTTATGTCCCACTTCATGCAATAAAGTCGACCTAAATAAAGCCACTGACAGCGCGATTAAGATGGCAGAATTTTATTCCCGAATAGTGTAGGCATTTATAAGTGAATCGTTGACACGAAAAGAAGAAGATCTTGGTGATTATAGATTGTGGGATATGGCATATAGAGAAATATTTTTTTACTCCCCTCTGTTTTATTTGTAATCTTCTTCGTGATCGCATTAGTGGCAACAATTTGAAATACCTAGATACGTCCAGCTCAAAACATAGCGACATTAACCGCTCCGTCAGACACTTCACTCCGGTCCTTAATTGTCCAGGTGTAGGGAGTATAAAGGAAAACCGATAGTTTTAATCATTAGTTAGTCTTTAAAAATTTATTATCCTTCGGCATAATCATCACTAAAACTTTAAAATTGAACACCACCACTTCTTGGCCGTCTTCGCCGTTCTTGGCATTGCTCGGGCCATATATCTTGAACATGAAAAGTGCTCAAAAAGTGCTGTACACGTTTCTTAGGTGTCTTTTGAGGATAGGAAATTAATTCGCGCACTTCAGGGTCTTGTTTATCTCATGAATTAGGTACAAAAGGTTGCCTGTAAGAGATTGCTCTTAGCGATCAGGCCGCCATTTGTACAAATTTCATGCATTGTCCACACATTTACTGTATTACTGGTGTACAATAAAGATTTATCTATCTATCTACAAGATACGTATCCCGAGGTATAGTTGCATTTAACTAAGTCTCTTCTTTTTTTTAACAGGAACACATACAGGAAGTGTTGGACAAATGGACACAGATCGACGACGAGATCTGGGCGAAGGTGATAGTCTTCGAGAGGAATCGACGAGTCGCCAAAGCCTACGCGCGAGCGCCCGTACTCACTATCAACGGCTCAGATGATGGATTTGATGGCATGAGGTAAGTCAGTTATTATTATGATTTAAATAAACATAACCCGGTCACTTGCGAGTCGGGCTCGCGCAACGGTTAGGAGAGGTTGCGAGAGATATGCTTTCGGCAATCTCACCTCCGGCAATCAGAGACCCAAGACGGCGTGCGTTTTAGTCGGTTCGAGTCCGACATAACCACCTCCATTGGCTCCGTGGGGTGGAATCTGTAGGGATTTTTTGCACGATAAAAAAAAAGGGTCAGGAGAGATGAACGTAAACGGTTTTATCTTTCAGTAGTCTAAATTTTTCGCAGCATAAAGACGTTACGTACTTCAGTATTTGATAGCAATTTCGACTTGATGCTTTTAAGCATCTCACGCACAGACTGGCAGCTAAATACAATAAGGATTTCGTATCCCTTTTGATTTACTGAACCTTAAAAAGTACGAGAAAGCTAGTAATTTATTGAATTGCGGTAACCCTTTTAGTTAAGCGAATTTATTGTATCAGAAGCTGGTTCACGTCATTAGTATAATAGCCAGGATTCGAAAGAATCCGAGACCTCTGGATCGCAAGTCCGACTTCTTAACCACTAAGCTACCGACGCTTCAAAATTGATTTATTCGTTTTATTACATACAAATTGACATTGCATGTGAACAACTACTTAATCTACAATTTTGGTGTATAACCGAAAATTGCTCAAACCTTGAGATATGGTGCAATTGACCACCAAAATTATTTTCTTGAGGCTTCCGGCGACTGGGACCGCCATCAACTTGGACCGCGGTTCTAGTTGCCGGATTCATTTAAATTTAATATTTTTCTTCCGTCGACTCGGACCACCTTTAAATATATAAAGAATCTATTGTTCACGCCAAAACAGTACAGTTAAACGAAAAAACTTGAGAATAGAAATGCCAGTTTTTTAAAGGACCGCGAACTAGTTTGCTATACAAACCATTGTACGACAGTAAACAAATTTGACAGATGTTCAGCTTACTTTTATTTGCATATATTTGGAAAAAGTGAAAGTTGGGTGGATTCCACTTAGAGTACCCAGCTGAATAGCACCTGTGAGAATAGCACCTATCAAGATTTTCGGCAGGTGCTACCTATTCGTGGATACTAATTTATATATACAACATTGTACACAAAGAGCACCTAGGCTAGTGTTGGGATGTATAGGGTGCATGCTGGCTCATAACACGTGTGTCGTGGCCCCAATTTGGTCGCAGGATCAGTATTTCTGTGAGCCTGAATACTAGGCTCGCAGAAGCGTCCGTCGCGGGATCAGTATTTCTGTGAGCCTAGTACTTTTTGCATGGAGGACTAGGCTCACAGAAGTGTCCGTCGCGGGATCGGTATTTCTGTGAGCCTGGTACTTTTTGCATGGAGGACTAGGCTCACAGAACCATCCGTCGCGGGATCAGTATTTATGTGAGCCACGAGGAACATATAAGTAAATAAAATTTATACATTTTTGACTCGATTACTTTTGATATGATATTTTTGAATTAAACACATTTTTCTTTAATTATGACTTGAAAACTTGTCTGTTTCACTGTACTGTTTTTGAATTTAACAATTGATCTTTTTGTTCTTTTTATGGGTGGTACCAGTCGCCGGAAGAAAAATATTAAATTTAAATGAGTCCGGCAACTAGCACCGCGGTCCAAGTTGACGGCGGTCCCAGTCGCCGGAAGCCTCATTTTCTTATTTTACTCATTCATGATAATTTGTTTTTATGTACACTCTACACGTTTGCGAACACGTTGGTAAACATACACACATCAAGAATTGCACAAACTTCTACACTGTGTTCACGAATATGTAGTAGTGGTGGCAGTAGACAAAATTATTTCCTCTAAAAATACCTTAAATTGCTTACAATTTATCAATCCTAATATAACCAAATGGTATCAATTATAATAGTTTCCTTTAATGATTCCGTAATTCATATCTAAAGTAAGGCAATATCTATTTCTCAATCTAGAATGTAAACACACCCAGATTTAATTATGAATCAACTTGCAGCTAATCCAAGACTTAAATTGCGAAATAACTGTATTAATGAACACTAACTCTGATAAGCTTGTTGTGGCACGTGCTGTTCTAATTCTAAACACAGAATCAATACGAGTATAATACCTACTGGCGCTACTATTTGTAGCTAATCAATATTCGATGGTTTAGTAGGTATACTCAACAATATACTACCTGTCTGACGTAGAACCACAAAGTGGTAAAGCTAAAGTAAAAAAAAAAAATATCTTGGTTGATATATCAAAAGTCGCGAGTTCCTTTCCCGCTCAGTGCAAGTATATTCATGTATAAATATTTCTATTTGCATTGATTCTTTGAGATAATGTTTATTCAATAAAATACAAATTCGTCAATTTTGTTTGGTTTTTGTATTTTAATTTTTTCGGTAGTAACATGGGTAATTTATTTTTACTGTTCTTCAGTAGTAAGAAGGGTAACTCAATTACCGGTCTTACTAGTAGTAAGATTGGTAGTAACACGGTTAATAAACGATAAGAATGTATGCGTTTAGAAAACTAAAGTTCAGCGCTTAATGGAACCCGTATTACAAAGTATGCCAAGTTTGGGGCTACATAGCCGTCTATAATCTATTGCCATAAAACAGGCACTTTGTCACAAGATGTCAGATATCTACGATAAATAGAAATTAAAACTCGCGCATAGAAAGAACTTTATTTTTAACCTTCCATGATTTATTAAACAATGACAGCCTCTTTAGTTCCGCAAATACTTATTTGCTTTTATGTTTGTGTCAATAGGATAAGCTCATTAATATGTTTAATAGTTAGCCATTATATTACGGCAAATAGTTTCTCAATACTATTGTTCAAATATTTCTGGTTCAGTTAGAATAAAACCTGTTGTAGTCACGTTTTCGTGATAAGTTTAACTTGTCAGTAAGAATGAGACGGTTATCTTATTATTTTACTTGTATACTTGCACCTTAGTTTATGCCAAACGTTTTCATTGCTTGTCTATTAGTGACCTTATTCGTGATATGAAAGACTAATTGCCTGATATTGTATTAATTGAGGTACCTACAGCGTTTGTTTAAAATCTCAATGTCTCACATAAAATAGAAAGAATAGTTGATAAAACAAAAACCCTGAGTAGCAGCCTAATAGGATAAGTAATATACTGCTTTATTTGATGCTCAAAAGTACCAATCAAGTATGACCAATTGTAAACAGATGTAAACGAAATAAAACTACATCAGATAAAATATTGTATCCAATTAATGATGATTTTATTACAATTCTTGGATAACATTTAGCAACAAGCAACAAGCATTAAGACCTAGAACTCCCTGCCAGCTCACGTATTTCCTTCTTCCTACAGTCCCGGGTCCTTTAAGCGGGGCGTGAAAAGGTATCTGATGAGGCCGTCAAGCTGAGTGCCACCATTGTCAACATGGTATATATGTTTACGATGGTGACCCTCTTTCCGAGACTTCGTCTTTAGCTTACCATCTCAGTCAAATTATTATTGTCTTCAGTAATATAATGTATAGACATTCATAAGAGGATTAAAATCTATGTTTGCCAACATCTGTTGTTTCTTTTCACGTATTCGATTTTATTGTTAGATAATAATATAATTAGGTAGATATTGAAGGCGTACTCTACAAAATCTATTCAAGAATCACATCATGTAATCTCAACATCTTGTCACATCTATGTTAGTTACACCTTACATAGTAGAAGTGGTAATATTTGTTAAAAATAACGATATAACATGTTCTCATTTTGCACCAACTACGGTATGCACCAAGAATAATTAAGCGGCCAATAACGTGGATTTTTTGGTGCCAATGAATGGTGTGAATTATATATAGACACCAAAGTAAGCGCTAACAAAAGACACCGAGCCAGCGAAGCGTGGACCAGGCAAGGTTACGGCAACGAACGTAACGGCAGTTTCACCTGTTTTAATAGAGAATATTTTTTTTATCAAGATCATGAATTGTGCCAACACGTGTGATAGTGAAAGTTTGGCATTCTTTTGAGATGTTAAAGTGTTGAATAAGAAGGTTACCCTAATATTTGTTTATGTTGATAAAAGTAATCACTGTCATGTTACGTATGACTTTGATGGTAATAGTTTTTTTTAGCATTCATAAATTTCCCGATGGCTGCGGTGGAGGACCAGACCGTCGGGGATGGTCATGTCGGAATCAAACCGACTAAAACGCATACGGTCTGTGGTTCGCTGGTTGCCGGAGTTGAGACATAGATCTCGCAAGACATATCTCTTGCACGGTGGAGATAGTTGTGATTAATAGTGATAATTAACATTATCAAGCAAGGTACAGATAGGCTGGCAACTACTGTAACATTTGAAATATTGACACGCACTTAGTACTGACCTCCTGACTGACCTGACACTTACCAACATAAGTGATAAAGAGCTATAATGAAACCCGTACTAATTAAATCGAAATGTATCATTATCGATCAGATTATCGTGGTCTATCCCTTACAGCTATTTAAAACATTTGGCAACCTCGAGTGTGTAAACGTCGATAGAGTTACGATTATGGCAATCTATTGCTCAATCGTATGACCAACACATATTGAGGTTACGAGAACGCCAGCAGGCAAGCTTTAACAAAAGCTTATTAGATTTAAAGTTCAGTAGGACTTTGAATTCAATTGTTAACCATCAGCAGCTTCTTATTTCTTTATGAATGAAAAGCGTAATAAATTGCATACATTGATGACTCTTATAAAAAGAGATCACTGTTTTTACTCTCACTGTTATTTTATATTTACAATTCATATCACCAATAGTCACTCCATGATTACCGTGAATCCAAACCTATTTAAGAAAATTGTAACACACCGAAATGACATATTTAACAGACATTACTTTTCCTTAGTATTTCTTTAGACTGACCGCTTACGTATGTTTTACACTTACAAATGTCTATTCATTATGTTACCAAGTTCCACCAAGAGCGACCGATCTTCTTCTTCTTTTCGGGTCACCGATTCACTTTTATATTATTACACTATTCGGGAATTACTATTGCGACCGATTAATAGTAATAAACACCAAAATTACGTCTTCTTGGCACTAAACCTATGTTTTGAAAAGTTCTGTAATCAGGTTTTACTTTTTCTTATTTCTTGTTTATCAGCATCTCCAACTAACTCTTTCGGCAATAACGTGATCCACAACGGTCAGTTGTTAATTCAAGATCTAAACCCCATTCAATAAAAATATACAACTTCGTACAAGATGTACGCAATTACCTTGAAGTCTACGACAGTAACACCCGTTTGGAATCAAGCGATTGCCTTCTTCGGATATGGTTTTTGCAAAATCGATGATGGTAATGTGTTAAACTTGTAATTCGCAACATTTATGCACTGTTGCAAAATGTTATTGGGCTTTGATTATCAACATACAATAACATTTTCTGTGAATACCGTTCGAAATCTTAAAGTCCTTGTTTTAGATCGATGCAGACAGTATTCAAGGATATAGTTATTGGCATCTATTTTGATCAAAGTCCCGAGGGAACGATACCTTAAAGCTTGCGAATAACCCATGATTGGGATTGCTTTCCCACCTAAGCACCTCGTAATATCCTCCAAAGACGCCCAAAAATGCATACCGCGCATTTAGGGTACCTACATTTTGTGTCATGACAAGTGGATGTGAAGATATACTCCGGTAACTATACAATGGAGAGGTGTTTTCAGAAATTATCTTTCTATCTATCTATATACTCACGTTTTTAAAACCCCGAAGGGGTAGTCAGAGGTGTAATTGGCAACCACGTTTAGCCAATTTTGATTTTCGGTCCCACGACGTAATAGGGAGCGAGCCTATTGCCGTCTACAGTAAACATACAGCCCAAGGCAAAGAGCCAAAATCGTCGTCGGATGGTAAACAGCCCTATCACGTAGACGCATTTACGACACCCACAGGAAGAGCTGGGTGGTCCTATTCTACTCCACCAGGAACCAACACACCTACACGGAACAATTCGAATTCAAGTTCAATTTCAGAAATTGAACCCTACATAACCTCTTTCCATTAGTTTATAAAAATAATATAGGTAACTAAATAATAAACAAAATACCATTCGCATTCTTTGGTGCCAGTAGCCAGTCCATTTCCTACAAGATAACTCCAATTAATTCACATAAAATTAGAAGCAGCTCCACTATCTGGTTCCCTAGTCCTAATTATTAGAGGGAATGTTCGATCTTTATTGTTCGCTGTAGCTCCGAGGTACATTCGATCTGAACTAATTAAATGTTAGCTCGGCTCGGTTTCATTAAAACGGTGATTTTCGTGTGTGTGGATCTGATAGTAGCCTCGCCGGCGACACTTCCTTCTTGTACCCCGTGTAAAAACGAGGCGCAAATCTCGGTTTAAATAAATCCTAGAGAAATGTACGGTTTGAGCTAAATGTTTATGCATTTAGTAGGGAGAAAATTTATTGCAGTTAGCAAGGCGATAAACTTAGATCGCAAGTTTAGTTGTGGGTTCACCTACTTTCTGTATTTTTATTATTGTGCTTATTGGTTTTTATGCCTGTTTTCCGTTATAAAACTTAATATTTAGCAATATTATACAGTTTTATAAAGTTTTATAATTGCAAGTTAATTATTTTTAACACAAAATTAAGGGATCGAAGTATATTTTCTCTCGGTCCTCGAATATCATTAATATAGAGAGCAGTTGAATGAAAGTACCTAGGTGCCTATGAATTTATTTGTATGGTTCATTCTCCTTGGTTTCTCCCATTTTCGAGACTAATTGGAATCTAGAAAAAAAAATAGTTCAAAATTTAAATCTGTTAAACGAATTATTAAATAATTTAACAGTACCTACATTCCTCAATTTCCAATAGTGCACGTGCTGCACTAACACAAATGCGATGATCTACGGCGCGAAAGACTTCCGTATCATTACGGCGCTGGCTGCGCGCGCGCCGATCACATCGGCACGCGCCCTTCTCTTATCGTCTTAATGTTATGTATTTATTCAATATACAGTGACAATTACTCGGCATGCAATGCATATCTTATTTAGAAAAACATTATCTCGGAGAAAAATATCTTCGTTTATTTTTAACTTCCTCATATCACTTCTGCTTCTAGAAGTGATGTTTAATTTCCTTGTAAAAAAAATATTTATCTGTACCTGTTAAAGTCACTATTGACTATATGTATGCAAAATTTAATGAAGATCGGTTGAGTAGCTAGGCCGTGAAAGCGTAACGAGCAAATAAACACACTTTCTCATATAAAATAATAATAGTTAAGATTGGTCATGCATTGTTCCGCCAAGTACCACCATACACTAATGGTATCCTAAACTATAGTGGCAACGATACACGGTGTTAAAATTGAAGTTTTGAAAGAGCATAACAAAATTTGCAAAATAATTTTCAAAAGTTCAGAAAATTTACCAGGTGAGTACTAAATGACTGGATAAAGATTTTAAAAGATGTTTTAGACGATATCGAATGCAAAAAAAGAAAATATCAGTGGATTAATCGAACACACTTCTAAATTCAAATGGCATGAAGTTCGACCTCAACTGGCACTTTGCCCCAGTTATTCACGCCTCGTCGATAAAGCAGTCACATAGATCTGCCCACGCGACGATTGCTATCATAATTTGCACTACACTGTCATATTAAATTTCATACGCTACGATTTGTCGTGACAAATTTTTAGTTTTATAGGTTGAAGTATATATGGCTCAATAAATCCTGTCTGATTGGAAAGGGGTCTATAGGTACAGGTACCCTAAAAATGAAAAAACAGTTAAATGATATTTGGAAATATCAGAATTCGAAAAACATTAGAAAAATGAAATGCTCAAGTGAGAATTTTCGTAAACAGTTCGTAAGAATGTTGGTAGATGGCTCCACCGTCGCTCTTAAAGACGGGTAAAAAGAGAAGAAAAAATTGAAAAGATTCAGGTGTGGCTCAATAGCTCAGTTGGAAGAGCATTCCCCCTGTAAGGGAAAGGTCGTGAGTTCAAGTCTCACTTGAGCATTTCATTTTTTCCGATGTTTTTCGAACTTTAAAGTTAGCATAATAAATGCTATGAAACATTCACTTAAATATCAGAATTACTGACAATCTTCCCAAAACCAGAAGATACTATAACACTACACAATGGTACCTATTAATATTTCGGTGAGTCTGTCCAGTGCTTCCCGTGTGGTTCTTAAATAATCAGGCCCTAATACCTGGCACTTAATTTCAGATATTTGATACAATTATCATTAATGTAAACATTATGAATGTTTCATCTGTACCTTGGCAGTCCAAACCGCGCCCGCCAATGCCTCATTTCTCTCGCGACTTCTGGTCCAAATAATACCAGTACCTCAACATATCCTTAACAATGTTTATATCTACGACAACAATATGTTAACATTCTGTTATATTCCCATAAAGGAATGTTCGAGACTAAAAAAAAGTCGCAAGTACGGACTTTAGTCGCAAGTCCACACAACTTACAATCGTCAGCCGCATAACCGTGGCGTAATACCCGAACGTTATTGTTTATTGTGTTCTTATCGATATGTTCTTTGCACGGAACCAGTGTGTCAGTCCACAATAGATCGTTGGAGAACCTTGCTTTTTGTTAAATTACAGTTTCGAGTAGGTCATGTTTAGCCTTAGGTACTTTGTACTTAATAGGTTAACTACTTTGCTTGATTTCGTTCTTTAGGAAATATGAACCAATCAGATCTGTTTTGTATGTGTTGCATCAGTAATTTCAGTGTTTGCTGACAACTATAGTCTTTATACTGAGCTCTTTACGGATTAGATATTTCCGTCGTAGCGATAAATGGCCCTGGGTCAAACAAGGTGCAAGAAATATGCCTTCGAAACTGGAGACTCAAGACGGCGTGTGGTTAACAAAACAAGGCCGCGGAGGGGTATTCTTCGCGAAAAAGTGGTTTGTTCCGACAGTGTCTCCAGTACCTTACAATTACCAGCAAAGTATAACGATATTTTTATTTGATTTTATTTTATTTATATAATACACGTAACAGATTACAAACAATAAGCTAGAAAGCAAGCAGGATTAGAGTCCGTTGCATTCCACAAGAACGCGTGGACAAATGAATTAAGATGAAGGAGTTTCTAAGAATAACACATATAAAGCTATTTGAATGATTTTTTATAGCATTTATTATGCTAACTTTTAAGTTCGAAAAACATTGGAAAAAACGAAATGCTCAAGTGAGACTCGAACTCACGACCTTTCCCTTACAGGGGGACTGCTCTTCCAACTGAGCTATTGAGCCACACTTGAATCATTCCAAATTTTCCTTCTCTTTATAACCGTCTATAAGGGCGACGGTGCAGCCATCTACCAACAGTCTCACTTGAGCATTTCATTTTTTCCAATGTTTTTCGAACATATAAAGCTAGTTTATAATTTTACATTTTTGACACATTACACATGATGGAGTTCCTAACTACGGTTGGTTTGAAAGCTTCGTGAGTGTATGAAAACCGTCTAAAGATAAGCGAAAACCACCTGACAAAAATCGCACTACTTAGAACCAAGAGCTCTGGTTGATTAATTCCCGAAATGTGAAAAATACAGCAACAATTTATAGATACAACAGGCCAATTTCGTTGGAAAACATTTTTAAATAACGGTTTGAACACACAAAAACATTTATATTTTTCGCTAACCTCAACAATATTCATAAAATAAACTGGTTTTTGACAATGATGTAGGTGTAATAGTGTTAGTATACCGTTTCACAATTCTTTTGTTAAATTTTAAGCTATGAGCTTGATTGAGACATGTAACATCGTTTGCAACAATATTTCAACTTTGATCGTCTTCCGAGACCTTTCCCAACTCAATGAGGGTCGGTTTTAGGTAGACTATAAAACTGCCGACTGTTTATATTCTGTGAAACGACTGCCATCTGACTTCCACAACCCAATATTGACGATATTTGATGTTACGTAGGTATAGATATAATTTTATAGTAGTCTAAAACCTGTCATTCTATAAACGAATAATGCAAAAGTGAAGAAGGTCTCGACAACCGGGTGGGTCATTCATGAATTAGTTAACATTTGAAAAATATAATACAGGAACCTACTGTACATCATTAATACAATGAAGAAAATATAATAACTCTAACGCATGTTATTCGGCTCATAACTTTAATCGGGAATGTCTTTTAACATCAAAAATACAAAGCGATAATGATATAACTACCGCGATTGAACAGACGGCTTGGACATTACGGTAATGCAATATCTGTGAGTACTACGTAGAAGCTATTATTACCCATCTCCCTTATACAATATTCGAGTCTCTTCTTAAGCGTGTTCACACGGTAGCCATGATTACAGGTGGTAACAAGTTACCATTAAATAAACAATTTATTTTTTTAGCAGGTGCAATATTAACTTATATCAAATTTGCGAACTTGAATAGTTGACATGCTCATATATATCACAATAATCACAACCTCAAAGACTGTAATCAAATAATTCATTGTAAGTCATTAAAATTAATATGCTCTACAAAATGTTTGTTACGAAACCAAATTAAGTACAGTTTGGTAACAACAGACCAGTAATTTAATAAAGACAGACAAATTTACCACAGTCCACTAACATTTAACTGAATTGTTATTCCCGTAGATCTAGATCTCAGATCCAACGCCCACAAATTTGAATTTCGTAATTGTCCTCATAACACAAACTGCTAAAATTACATTGTGGCGCCGACTGCTCCTATATCCTGATTCTTAATGTTTACGAGCAACCTTATACCTTGTCGAAATAATTATAAGATCCAAATTAGAATGTTTCTTGACCGGGGCATGAGCCATTCCAGAAACATTTTGCGCACACTTTAATGTCCTCGATTCTATTGTCTTCGTCGATAGCAACAACTGTTTCGCTACCTACTAAACATAATGTAGTCTATTTGCAACTTTAATAAGTAGCCTTAAAGAAGCTTTTAGGTTAACTGAAAACGGTGGTAACATGGCTTACTATGTGATATAATTGTTTGTTTGCTATATTGTCCACATAATTGTATCTGTAGATACGTTTGGAAAGTAGGACGGCATTGAGGTAGGCTTTTGTAAGAGATCGCGTTGGTCAGTGTCAATGAATTTGTTTCAGACATTACGCAAACGGCTGCGCGGTTATGATTTTACAAATTGAATATCACTTTTTAATTGTATGATGTTGCAAAGCTATGAAAATGTTACGACGTTAAGATGCACATAAAGGCTGTGGTAAATGCCAGTTGAATAGCATTGCGGTTCTATGGTTATGGTAATAATATCCTATATAAAACACATAGTAGTTAAATTCGTAATTTCAATCAAAAGTAACATTGACGGAGAGAATGTGGTCAGAAGTCCTTACCACCTACTTTTTCAGTTCGAAGTATAAAGAGTCTTCTGACTTTTGACTGTGTTTCTTCTCGCACCCCCCTCCACTCTATATATACCTTGCTTGTGGCAATACCCTCGTGACACCACTCGATTTAGCCTAATAAAAGATATCAGAATCGCACTAACTTAAATGCAAACTAAAACACAAACACTCGCTTTCATTAATCGACCTTTAACAATTTAAATCCACTTCACTTACTTAAATCGCAGTCGCGTGCTAGATCTAATTTACAAAAATGGCCACAAGCAATTCCAATTCTAACAACTCGTAAGAACTCAATTAAGATTTTAAACTTGCGCGTGAAACGCTTTCGTGACGCCTAACGCCGATTAACTAAATATATACTGGACGTTCCGCTTTTAGTTAAAAAGTTAAGATAGTGTAATTGTTCTCGGTATCGGACTGCTCGAGATTGTATGCATTTCTTATTACTTTCAGTGCAGGTTTTACTTACATTGTTGCAGTAACAAATAAATTTGTCTATCTATAGCCATTTTTACTATAATGCTTCAAAAATTCAGCATGATATAAAATAGAAGTCATAAAAGAAGAAAGAAAGCAGAAAAGAAATTCATAACCAGACTGAGAATTCACATAGCTTAGCTTTTATTGTGTACATTAACTGAACTGTACAATTAAATTGACAAAATACATCAAAAGAAGACACGTAACCACGAGGCAATCTTAATGAATATACGGCTTAAAAGTGTTTTGCACCTAGAAAACTAATAATAACTAAAATTTCAAATTTGGGTGTTAATAAACCACCATACTTCCTTTGGGTCTGAATAGTGCTATGTAATTTGTAACAATATATTACTATTTAATTACTTTTGTAATCAGCAAAGATAAAATGATGTTGTATAGTTGCAATACACCTTAACTTAGTAAGCAAAATTTACATTATAAAATAAATAGTTTGATCTTTTTAGCACCTTTACCGTATAAATAGGAATAACAAATCAGTGTGATGTATGTACACGTAGTATGTACACTGACATTTGTGTACTGATCTAAACTGTCAATATATGCAAATATAGTGGCTATCTGATGCTCGGGCGCACGTGGGTTAGTTTAAGTCGCTTCTGTCTTTTAATAAAAGATTACTGGTAGTGATTCGACCCACGGCACCGCGTTCCGTGTTTCTGTTCCTGAATAAAGGTAGTTACACAAGTATACTTAGCCTGAGCAAGCTAGTGTCGTGTTAGAAGCAAAGATACTGTTTCGTTTGTATACTTATATACAACAGACAGTACGCGCCTGCATTGCACCACAAGTAGAGAGGCCAACAGTTTTGGGTACTGTAATATTGTATTAACTTAAAATTTTAATGCACTTGTGGATGAAATTTTGATTGCAACATGTTAAATTGTCTATGCCTCCCCTTGTAGAGCAAATACTTAGGTATTAACTTCGAAACACTTGATTTTATTAATGAAGCATCCTTACTGACATTTCACGAACTCAAAATAGATTCAATTTTTTTTGCTCCTCAATCGCACAAAAACGTCTAAAACATGTAGAGCGCTGAAATTGTACACACATAGAATGTGATCGAGAAAGGACTATAACATGCCAAATGAATTAATCTAAAAAATAGTTTTTTGGTGACGTGAAAATGGGATGAGTTCTCCACGTAGCAGCGGGTAATTCGTCAATTTACTTCCAAATTTGAAAATAATGGAACAGGGAAGGTAAAGGTAACAAAGGTTGAAAAATACATGGTTGAATTGAAATGAAAAACAAAAAACAAATTCAAGTCATAAGCTTAGCCTTCTATTAAATAATATTGCTATATAATTCACACTAATAACGTGAACGCTGCAGAATGCTCAAAGAACGTAAATAATAACTTGATGCCGGTCATCAAACGAAAGTCAAATTCCAAATACAAATGTGAAGTCGTCTCAACATGAACTCGTATTTCTAGTTGTCCACTTCTTGTTTAGATATGAATGTTACATGCTTTGTTAGACAGTATTCTCTTTGAGGTGAATTTCACGCTCACCGACATCAATGAATTTGAAATGAGCTACAAGTTGTGACATTGTTGTATACTAGACACTGTTGTATATTATAAAATGGCAACAACTTTTGGAGAAATTGAAATAGAAAATTAACTTTGTTGACACTAAAGTAATGTGGAATGTAATTTTTTTTTCTATAAAGAATATTAGCACCGAAGTTACTAATATTCCCTCTAAGCCCTCCAACTAAGCTAAATTGCTTGTGTTAGGAGGGTGTTCACGTCGGTAGTGTAATGGCCAGGATTGAACCCGGGACCTCCCGATCGTAAGGCCGACTCCTTAACCACTAAGCTACCACCACTTTAAAATAGAAAGTAAGAACTTAAAAATAGATCAGAGTTTTTGGTGGAATATTTTGTAACAAAACTTCTCATCTTATAATTACATTGTCAACGTGGTGTAACCTGGTAACAATTTTTTGTTACTTTAACTTTATTTTTAAATTAAATCACCAAGAGCTCTAAATACCTTAAAAATTTGAAACAGAAAGTTACGCGACACAGTTATGCATGCTAATTTAAATAATCACATAATAAATTGTAATAATGAAGTTACGAGATAAATCTGCGTAATTGTGAATAAAAAAAAGAAAAAAGTGGCTTCAAACAGACATGTAGGTGAATAAAAATATGTAGAACTAGGTAATCCGTGTTACACAAGCAATAAAGATAGGATCATTGACGCGTCAAAACATGTGTGTGAAAATGACGGAGTGAAAGTGGGCCCTACAGCGACAATGTAATCTGGCGATCTCACATCTTTAAGCGATAAGTGCGCACGCGACGACACGCGGCCGGCCCATTGTGTAATACCTGTAGTGACAAAAAATCTATTGATCTGACGATCTAACGATTTATTGCATTTATCTAGCAATATATTAGTAGTAATTGTTTTTGTGAGATAAAACATTTATTTACAATGAAAACAGACGCAGAGAGGACAGAACAGATGCAGAAATTTACATCACTATGAATGTTCCGTTGTGATAGCTGTGATGAACGTGGAGTCTCCTCGCCACTATTTAGTGGATGCGTATCCTAACCAATGTTAAAAAAATACATACAGTTAATTATAACACGTGTATAAATGATATTAGACGTTGTTAACCATCTCTAATTGGTGAAGTTGATTGAAGCTGAACAGTGAACTTATTAGCAGACTCAATCAATTATCCCCACGTCTTTTTCTGCGGTTTACTGATGACTCTAGAGACTGGTGCATCTTCTGCGCACCTAAAAATACTTCCTCTGTCCCTTTCTATCATACACTTTGCAGATATCGTCATCTAGCAAGACAACTCGCTCCGAAGTACGAATAAAATCTCAATCTCTGGCGAGGCTTCCTGTTCCGATTATGATCAGCGTCTTTATGCATAAGTTTAGTACTCTGAAAATAAATTTACTTAGAGTACAGTATCTCCACGATATTATGTTAAGAAGCCGTTTTTGAAAAGCATATTCGTCAGCTGGTAGAGGCTGCCATGTCAAGTCAATTCTCTATGTCGTGTCTCGTCGCCATGACTTATCATATCTTGGGCTCAATCTCCTAGGTGATGAACATACATATAGGAGTAAATACATGTGTAGGTATTTTGATATTTTGTATTAGTATTTTGAAGAGGAAGTGAACTTTTTTTGTTCTTTTTTATAGGTGTTAAAAATAAGACTTAGGTACTAAAATGGAGCTTCGTAAAGGTACATGAACCCATAAAATTTATTTTCCTGGGAATTTGATGAAATTTCAACCAGTTATTCAACATTTTAAGTACTCAAATTATTTTTTTTTTTTGTGTAAACAACTTTATACACTTAGCATACCATAAATGGTATTCGATATGATTTGTGAATACCTATTTAATATTATTTTTGGTGATATGCTTACGAATATTTATATATATTTTTCACCTAAGTACCTTAGATATATCCTTTTCAGCCACCTATGTAACTGTGTTATCCTTGACGTCGTTGATAATATATTCACCAACAATCTTCTTGGTTCCATACAATAAGAAGCGATGCCATTGTCACCAACTGGACCCTTTTTTTTTATTCTGTGCTGCTACTGAGAATTATCTAATTGAAAGTCTTAAATGGCGCTACCTACAAAATACGTAACACGGAATTTGAATCGGGACTTCGTGTTTAATAAATGTACTCGCTCTGCGTCTACAAAGCAGTTTTTACACATAAGGTTACCATCCATCTTTCAAAGTTATGTTTATCTGAACACAGACCTATTAATAAGACATTTACACATAGGGACCTTTTAAAATGATCACGTTTAAAAGCATTCGATTCTGACCTATATCAATTAAAATCATCAGCCGAGCTATTGTTTCCGAATCGATTAAATCGATATATTCGGTAGTAAGTATCGACTCGAACATGGTCAACATGGGCTACGGCCTCGTTTTTGACGTTGATTATTTCGACCGGCCATTCATCATATTGTTTGAAGTCTAACTTAACTGTCTTCAAAACAAGATAATGAAGATTGTATTAACATTGAAAGAATGTGTAAATATTACATATGAACTTTATTTGAAGTACCTATGTACGTAATTAAAATGTAATTTACAATAGAAAATACCACAGAATTAATCATTAGCGTAGTTATGATCGTATTTAGTTGTTATCAAAGATAGAAGCCATGATCAATGAAATGCAACTGCATGATCGAACTTCATTCATAAATTTGTGAGTACACAGTTTTGATTAACAAATTTTTGAAGTAACTATTTGTTAACTGTTATAAAACTCACTGACATTAACACTACATAAATTGAACTAATAATGAAGGTGAACAATTGAAACAAGCTTATGTACATACCTATTTTAAGAGCCCAAAACTAAAAACAAAACATAACGAAATGGGCAGAACAATTAGTGAAGCATAAATATAATGACGTAGTAATTTATTTTGTAATGAAACTTGTATTAAAATGTTACATTATCACGCTAGATAAGGCCGCGGGCGAACAGCAAACTTTTCTAAATAAATGAAGGCCTTGTCCGACCTTCGGTTTAGCTTATGTTTACATTCGACGAGCGATGCGATTAGCGATTAGACTACAGTTTTTCTACGAGTTTTTCTACAATTTTTTTGCAGTCTAGTGAACCTGAATTTTGAATGATATTAAATAGACCATTGGCATTTTTACTAACCATTTTTTTATTGATACTTTAAAAGTATTTAAAATACTTTACATAATTTTTAAAGTATCTTTGCTGCTGAACTTTATTCTCAAGGACAAGACATTTTCTCTATGAATATTCAAGATTTACTGCATTTTTAAATAGGTTTACATTAATTGAGCCACGTCTAACCTTAAAAGCAGTAGAACCACATAATTATACAAATTTTAATCCAGTCTCAGGAAATTGAAACTTTTTTAGCCGATTCATAAATTATATGACTGATTTTTATATTAGGTATACAGCGTCAAACACGGAAGGTCTTTTTAATTTGACAATACTGATTTCTTTTCAAATTATTTCACTAAAATTACATAACTAATCATATTTTAACTAATCTGAGTTATAGGTTTGATATTAATAAATCAAGATATAGCATGAGGAAAAGTCCGAATATTGCTACATTTTTAAATTAATTATTCTAGTCTCTAGGCATGTAAAGAATATAATCTGCAATTATTCTTGATTATAAGTCATATTTCATCATCCGTCGCGTCAGCTTTGTTCAATTTAAATGTGATGTGACAATTGGTCATAATTTACCGTGTTTTTTACTTTATCAGTCATGATTTAATTTAACTATAGATTACTTTATATCTGCATAGCAAAATTAAGACCAGCAATATACTTGTTGGGGTTTCGTAATGAATATAATAAAACCCCAGTTTCTTCTTCACTTGTGCTTTAATGTGGAAAATTTTAATACTTCGGGGAGCAGAGGGCTCGTACATAGATTGTAAGTTGCCGGTGAAGTGTTAATAAATTCAGTGGCAGTACATAACAAAAAATAAATAATAACGCCTAATAGAATTTTAGGAGCAGCATATTACGCCTCCTCAATGTCCTTGCAGTAGCAGGCGTAAACAATACTTTCGTAATAATAATTTTGAAATGTTCACGGAACCATACCTAAATGTTCAAAATGGTTCCAGCGTTAACACTATTATTTCATTCTCACAATTCTTTTGCTGCGAACATTCACTTTGTAACATCAGTACGTCAGCCCCCGATGCCGTAACGTAATCGTCTCGTATCCTCTAAATTACACTTGCGACCTTTTAGCCGAATGCTTTGAGTTCGTTGGCTTGGCCTATTACAAGTTGCTAGATTTTAAATGAAGAGCTAATTGGAATTTAAATGCTACGTACCTTGTCTTGTTAATATTCGTTACTCAATTGCTAAAAGTAGGTATACACATAGTTAAAGGGTTACTTTGCATAGTTCTTTAAAAGCTCGTTCACCTCATTATAAGTTTGCAGAAGTTGAAAGTATTATCGTACGATAGTACAGATTAGAGTCCAGACCGAACGTTCGAGAAAATTACTATCGGTATTGCTAAGGCGCTATTGTTTTTAGAAATGGAAATGATACAGAGTATTTTCCACTTGCCTGGCAGGACTGTAGGAAGAAGGAAACACGTCATCGTCAGCTGGCAGGAAGTTCCAGGCCTTAATGTTTTATTAACGTGCCCAATTTGCCTTATTATAAATAGGTTTCAGTTTTAACCCTTTGAGTACGGGACCTTAAAACAATATGCAATATGATTAACTAACAACCTTAATAATTTTAGTGTAAATACAGATTTTAAGTAACTATAAAGTCAGTTAAATTATAATAATGTCCATAAGGGTTACATACGCGGGATCAACAGTTCATAAGATCAACAGTCAATATGTCAACGCCACGAGATCAGCAGTTTAAAATGTCAATGGCTTACTACACCAATAAGTTACGAGTTCAATTGTTCATTAGATCAACAGTTCGTTTTGTCAACAGTTTACTACATCAATAGTTCATGAGATCAACATTTATTTGGTAAGCGACCTAAAATTTGTTATAAGGGATAAGGATTTCAAATTCGTCATAGGGAGATAGTTGTTGCTGTATCTGTTGTCCAGATTGCATCGCGTTTAGGTTCTCGGCCAGGCATTCCCGGTGATAGGTGGAGCAGCCTGTCACCCCAGCAGAAGCAGGCCACAGTGGCCAAGAAGCGCGCCTCCCCATTCCGGAGGCGAGTCGGGGACAACTTTGTCCCCCTTCCCGAGGAGGGCCAGACCGTAAGGATGGCCCTGAGTCAGCCGGGGTGCGAGGGATATGTCGAAGATAACCTCACCTCCGGCCTAGCACCACGACCCTAAGTCAGCGTGTGGTTTTAGTCGGTTCGAGTCCGACATAACCTCCCTTTCCGGCTCCGGCAGGGGAGGAATCCGAAGGATTTCAGCACGAAAAAAAAAGGTATAGATGGTGAAACCAGCTTTTGAATACTGGGAAATGGACTTTATATAAATCCATTTCTGAAATTGTTAAGTAGTAAAAAAGTACAGAAAGGACCTCACCTCACAGAGAATAATCAGCTAATGTCCCACGAATACCTCCACGCAAAAAATTGAAAACATTCGAGTGGGTTCTGAATGACCTAAAAAAATTACATGGATTCTATTGAGTTCATAAAAAGATAGCTTGTATTTATAATATTTAGTTATTGCTTATATTAAAATGACTAATATGATTTCATAAATAAATGATGTTTGTAACAATATGAGATTTTATTCTCTCTATAATTTATTAAGTAGGTACTATATCCCGCAGTGGACTGCGGTGGGCTAATTGATCTATTGAGGTACTATTGTACTGGAATGCCTGGCCGAGAACCTAAACGCGATGCAATCTGGACAACAGATACAGTAACAACTATATCCCTATGACGAATTTGAAATCCTTATCCCTTATAACAAATTTTAGGTCGCTTACCAAATAAATGTTGATCTCATGAACTATTGATGTAGTAAACTGTTGACAAAACGAACTGTTGATCTAATGAACAATTGAACTCGTAACTTATTGGTGTAGTAAGCCATTGACATTTTAAACTGCTGATCTCGTGGCGTTGACATATTGACTGTTGATCTTATGAACTGTTGATCCCGCGTATGTAACCCCATATCAGTTGGTTGCTTATAAGTCCTTATTTGATGTTTATTAAAAATGTTTAAATTAATCATCTCTTTTTGCAGGTAAGCAATCAGTAGCGGATGTCATACTAATAAAAAAGGCACGAGTCACGTATGTAGAACTCTAATTAATAAAATTATTTGATTGATCACGACTGCACAAAAGGTAGATACAAAGGCATGATCTGTCTGTGGGTATGATACTGCGTACTTTGAATTATATATCCCTCGAAAAACATCGGAAAAAATTAAACGCTCAAGTGAGACTTGAACTCACGACCTTTCCCTTACAGGGGGAATGCTCTTCCAACTGAGCTATTGAGCCACACCTGATTCATTTCAAATTTTCCTTCTCTTTATATCCGTCTTTAAGGGCGACGGTGGTGCCATCTATCATCATTCTTTACGAACTGTTGAAAACAATGAATGATTTTTCAACCATTTTTAAACATTGAACTTTGATGACTCCACCCGAATATTTGACTGAATTTTTTATAGCATTTTTAATGCTAAACTTTAAAGTTAGCATTTAAAATGCTATGAAAATTCAGTCAAATTATATATCCCTATTGACAGTTAAATATTTTTGCACTGATATTATACAAGTGGGCGTGGGTCCGATCCTGATCCAAGTATTTGTACATACATACATACAATCACGCCTTTAACCCCGGAGGGTTAGGCAGAGGTAACATAACACCCACATTTCACCAATCATTTTATTTGGTCCCACGTAATAGGGGGTGAGCCTATTGCCGTATTCCGGGCACTATTCTTAATTCGAGCCATGCATTTCAGGCTCAGTCTGGGCTGTATATATCTATCTGATGTTAAACAGCCCTATCCCTTAGTCACCTTCTACGATACCGCTTGGGAATAGATGGGGTGACCCAAATTATATTCTGCCAGTAACCACGTTCTTAAATATTTGTATGCATGAATATATCTGTTAGCATTAGTCTTAGTGGTTCCATGCCTCAGAGAGCACGTTAGGCCATCGATCCCGGTTGCCATACCAACACTTTAATTCCTGGGTCTGCCGGGGTGCTAGAGATATGTTTCCTGCATTCTCACCTCCAGTAACCAAAGACCCAAAGACGGCGTGCGGTGTAGTCGGTTCGAGTCCGACATAACCACATCCACCGGCTCCGGGGTGGGTGGTATCAGTGGGGATTTTTCGCGCGATAACAAAAATACTAACATTTAAGGCAATCATTGCAGGTAGTTGGTGCCCTCAAAATTTTCGGATTCAACTAGGCTAAATATATAGAATGTCGATATCGTTAATAAGTTGCGGAGATCAGAATTCAGTCGCTTCACGAAAAATATCGTAATTCAACCGCACAGTTAGACTGTAAAGGTTGCCTGTAAGAGATTGCCACTGTGCGATAAGGCCGCCTATTGTATATACCTGAAATGTACTTACAAACAACACATGTTTTTATCCTTGGTGTACAAAGTAATGAGATACTTTACTTTACTTTACGTTAAAGCTGACCCCAACAGAATTGGGGGCAGTTCAAAGACTGATGATGATAAGTACATGTTCTAATAGTCGAAGGTGCATTCACTTATAATGCTAAAAATATTATGCATTTGTAAGCAACATATACATGTAGACCTAAAAGTACTTCAAGGTTACCCAAGTCAGCCAATCTAAACCAGTGAAGTGAACTAAGTACTGCCTAACCAATAGTTACGCACAGCAATCTAATTTTAAACACTTCATTACACTAACAGACCGTAGCTGTTGACGACTATATTGTCAATAAATTAATGCAAATAGTAATCAAAAATGTCGTGTGGCGACATCCTGCTCGCAATGGTTCAACAAGGCCAACCGGTAAAGGACCGCTACAGTTCAGTATACCACAGTTGACAGAACTACGAGTATTATTTGGAGAAACTGTCACGTTAAAATCCTTTTTCGAAGAGGAATTTGATGTTTAAATTTGAGCAGTAGGTACAAACTAATTTTCTTAATGAAAAATGGATGTTTGGACAGTGTTTTATTTTCGGAAATTTAACAAAAGAAAACAAGAAAGTAACTAAAGATAAATTAATACTTTAGGACATTCTACACAGCGCTATGTAGATCCAAAGTAAGCATAGCATAACTAGCTTGTGTAATGGAATATAGAATAGGGTGTTGAAAATTGAGCAGTGCCTTCTAAAGTTCCCACTATTAGACAATCTAATCTCATAAATAAAAATTGATGTTTGGTAAATGTTTTTTTTTTTCGGAAGTTTAACAAAAAGAACAAGAAAGTAACTAAAGATAAATAAATATTTTACGACATTCTACACAGCGCTATCTAAATAAAACGTAAGCATAGCGTAACTAGCCTGTGTAATGAAATCTAGATGGGGATAGACATGCTTAGATAATTATTTTTTTAAATACATACATAAACACCCAAACCAATGCAAATAATATACATATACAGACTCAGCCTCAGATCGGCTTGCGTCAATCATAGTGCCTGGAATGCGGCAATAGGCTCACACCCAATTACACCCGAATACAATGATTGATGAAATGTGAGTGTTAATTTACCTCTGCCTAACCCTTCGGGGATAAAGGCGTGATTATATGTATGTATGTATTCAGGCATACAAATATTTGCACTGACCAGAAATCCAACCAAGCCCCTTTCGTTGTTTAAAATATTCCTAAAAGAATTTTTGAATGAATTTTTATAGCATTTATTATGCTAACTATTAAGTTCGAAAAACATTGGAAAAAATGAAATGCTCATGCTCATGACAGGGGGACTGCTCTGCCAACTGAGCTATTGAGCACCACTTGAATCATTCCAAATTTTCCTTCTCTTTATATCCGTCTATAAGGGCGACGGTGCCGCCATCTACCAACATTCTTACGAACTTCCTAAAAGAATATAAGAGCAGCTGCACGGAAATTGGGCGCCAATAATTTGCATTTAATTTTGGACAAATTGGCTTTTAATGTGCGTACGTTTATGTTTACGGAAAAGCGTATCGAGTTTGAGTTTTAGAACTATCATTATCTTGTACTACCACATAGTTACATTTGGCTTGTGTACGCACATAGCCAAATGTAAGTATGGGGCAGTACACCTTGAGAATATTTAGTTTTTAATTTAAATGTATAATTACAGATTTGTTTATTAAACCAAGTTAGTGTGACCGGTCGCTATGACGTTTCTTTCCATCCCATGTTAGGTAGGACATAATTCTACTCTCCTTCGTTGTTGTTTTTTTTTTGTTGAAGATGTAGTGACTAAGAGAAAGGGATGCTTAGATGGTTCGGGCACGTGGAGAGGATAGACAACAGAAGACTGACGAAACGGATTTATGAGGCGATGGTGAATGGGCAACCCGGTATGCGATCTGTTTGACATACGCATGTCTAGATAAACCCATCTAGACATGCGTATGTCAAACAGATCGCATACGTTTTAAAGAAAGGATATGTCAAGAGTACCCAAAACCGGCGAGCGTGTAATTATGAAAGTAGAAGAAGCGAAAGATCTATGCCAGGATCGTAGCAAGTGAAAAAATGTAGTGTCTGCCTACCCCGCTGGGAAAAAGCCGTGACTGTATATATGTAGTTACTTCCCGTAAATACTAGTTTTGTGATAACTAGTCAGACCACTCTATACTTAGTTATATCATTTGACGGTGGTTATATCATCATTGACGACGGACGATGTTTGTTAGAGATTTTTACTATAATATGAAAGGGTCAGTTAATCTCATCGAAGAAAAAATATACGAGGAGAACTTCTGACAACTCTTCTTAAAACCTGTAACTGATAAACTCGCGTGATAGGTGTAAAATAAGTCTAACGATTTTTCCAAAAAGATTCCAGTAAACCTACTGTGAAAATATCGCTACAAAACTACAAGAAACCTTTAGTACACAGGTACTTAAGGTATGACAGAACTTTTCATGTTGATATATTTATATCTCAAAGCGAACACTCATAGTGCGACACTTTGTCATATATCTTAAACTGTCAGCACTTTAAATACCACGGATATATCTCTTAAAGAAACCCCAGAAAGCCGGAACCCATAAAGATTTATCAACATTCGTATCTTCAACCTTTACCACAGTAGGAAGCCTGCAAATGCTATTTATTTCATCAAAACACCCAGATACGGTAAATCATGAAATAACTGGGTGCAATACGTGTAATTTATGCCTGTCCTGAACTTTAGTACCGAGCCGTGCCAAATGCTAGATCGCTGACTGTTTGGTAAGAACAATGAGTTATTGTAGCATTACTCACGGAATAATCTCGAGTAATGTCAACTACAAGATTGATGAATAAGATTAAGTTCTAGAAGTGCATACCTACATTCACAATGTAACTGAGGCACTTGGTTTTGGTATTCTATCATTACTTGCAATACATACATATAATCACGACATACATCCCCGGAGGGTTAGGCAGAAGTGAACTAACACCCACATTTCACCCTATTGTATTCGGTCCCACGTAATACGGGGTTAACCTATTGCCATATTGGGCACTATTTTTGATTGGAGCCTATATTTGAGATTTTTTATATCTGTCTGATGTTATACAGCCCTATCCCTTAGTCGCCTTGTACGACACCACATGGGAAGAGATGGGGTGGACCAAATTCTACTCTACTAGGAACCACGTGGCCTATGAACTTACAATATTGATTAAAGCTATTTGTAATAAGTGCAAAAGGAAAACACTATTAGATCATCAAGATAATATAGAAATTAAAATATGTGTATAGGTAGGTAGGCGTAGGCGCAGATATGTAATAAAATATTCATGGAATGTCCTTGTCTTTCTCATAAAAAATATAAGGAAAGCCCATGGATATTTGGCCTACCTCATGGATACCATTGCGCGTGTGGGTATACGCGGGAAACCCATAATTAATCCGAAATTGATGTCCTGTGTCTATTCATGTCAATCACACTACCTACTATTTTGCTTCTAATTCTGGCAAAACCTGTTTTTTTATATTACTCTGGCATGTGTAATATTTTAACATAATTATATCACCTTAGCATTGACTAAAATATAGAATTATAAATGATAAAATAGGCAATCAGTTTTTGTTAATTGTTATTTAAGTATCATTCTTTCGGAGAGTGATAAAAATAGTAAAAACAAAACAGTTTTTTGTTAACAACTGAATTTTAAGTCAACTGTGTTCTCAAAACAAAGAAACTGGTTAATCTGTTAGTAGTTTCTCTAATCTCACTATCATAATACTACAGCTTTCACTGCCTCCGTTTCGTTAATTGTGCTGTACACAACTTTATTGCACCTACGCACAAATATATAAACCTTGGTAGTTGGTTAGAAGTAAAAGTATTTCTCTAGCAAACCTTAAACAGGAAGGTATAGAGACTCCGACCCAAGGTGATTGAGCAATAGCCTATAGCACGCTCGCAACCACTTAGCTATTTGCACTAGATCAGTTTTGTTACAAAACCGCCACTCTAATCGCAATAATGTTCTTATTTAGTAATACGGAAATAAATATAAATAAACATTTAAAATAATATAACACAATGGATTAAACGTCCCAAATTTTAAAGATACAAAAGATTTATAGAGCCAATTTTTGACGTAATACGTATTTTACCTTTCTTAGCTGAAGTAAAATGAGTTATAAGAAATAATGCGTATAAGAATTTTAATAAAAAACGAAACAAAACGGACAATAACTATCAAAATACCGAATTGAAAGAAAAAGAAAGTAGAAATATTGACATTGCTCCCAATTAAATTGTGACAGATAATAAATAGAGCATTCTTAATGCTACAAATAATGTTAAAAAGAAAGTGATTTATACCGTAATCAATCGATTTTACGCATAGCATGTAATCAATTGTCGATACTTCACTGTTAATACGGAAAGCTTTACAACGGAAGCATTTATTCTGAGCAAGTACTTAGTTCACTGATATTTACGATTTTCAATCTTAGACTATTTACATAAAGTGCGTATTAGAAAGTACAAAAATATAATCACATTGAAATTAAAAGACTTTGTTATCGTTGTACAAATATATTTTCGACGAACCAATCAGAAACATCGTTCTCTTATTATAGATCAATCAATTAACCTCAAAGTTAGATAAGAGGCGATTCAATAAATGTTAAGTATCTTTGTATTAAGTTTAAAAATAATACACATGAGAGAAATATAATTATATTTCGTGTTCATCACGATCTCTTCATTTGACCCGATTTCGAACAAGGTGACAGAGCGGTGTTTGCGCATCCGATAGTCTCAGTCCTTGGCACAGAACGAATACACTCCATGGATCACATCACAAGCCCTATTGTTGTTTAATAGACAATGTTGACCTACAACGAACATCTTTATGATGCGTAAGAGTGGATTAGTGGAGGGCAAAGAATGGTATAGAATGCCAATAAACTGTACTTTGTAAAGCGAATACGGTCAATACTATAAACGAATACTAGTATATTATTCTTGAAAGTTGCGATAACACTGACGATAATTTAAATAAAATTTGTTGCAGAATATAAATGTAACATTCATATGTATAAAAAAGATTTTAATAATATATTTTCATAAACGATAGCGATTAAGTTGAAGCTAACTATAGTAAATTGCAACATATTAATTTGTAAAGAGGCGTATCAGTAAGTAACGCTATTGATGAGAGTAATGTTGGACTAATGAACTCAAAATACATCGGGGAAAAAGAAGCGCTCAAGTGGGACTTGAACCCACGACATTTACCTTACAGGGGGAATGCTCTTCCAACTGGGCTATTGAGCCACACCTGAATCACTTCAAATTTCCCCTCTCATTATATCCGTATTTGAGGGTGACGGTGGAGCCATCTACAAACTTTCTTACGAACTGTTGGAACCAATGAATGATTTTTCAACCATTTTTAAACATTGATTTTAGATGACTCCTCCCAAATAATTGCATGAATTTTTTATAGCATTTATTCAGCTAACTTTTTAAATACATCGGGAAAAAGAAGCGCGTTTTCCCTTTACTTAATTCTTGAACTAATGAACTCAGTTATTGAGACTGTGTCTGTCAAATATGCCAATATTCTTAACTGGGTGAGGCATGAATTTATACGCCAGGAACTTGAATCTCCAAGAAGTCTGTGAAGCTGTCCCATACTACCTCATTTGCCTTGGAATATGATATGTTATAGGTTCAAAGTGTTTCATCTCACATGTATACAAAAGCTATTTCATTCTGTTATAAATAAACTATTATAGTGATGTAAAAAGAGAAATGCAATTTGTACTAAGAGTGCGTTTCTCTTTTTATTACTTACTTGTTTCCAATAAATGTGGGTTTAAAAGCTGTTGATCAGGTTTAGCACTAATGTATACTTACAGTAAGTTGTAACGAGCTTTGCGATAGTTTCAAGCTGCATACAAAGACTAGGTATGTACCTACTAATTTATGGATATTTTAGGGATAACTAGAGAGAGAGTTCATAGTTATAGATAGTTCAGAAGACAGAAATACCACACAATTTTATTTAATTACTCAAAATTTTGGGTGTCATTTCCTTAAACTTATAATCTGCATTAAAGTCTCACTTGAGCATTTCATTTTTTCCGATGTTTTTCGAACTTAAAAGTGAACATAATAAATGCTGTAAAAAATTCATTCAAATCTGCATTAAACTTAAACATTTAAAGAAAATCCTACACACTTGAAAGCTGCTTAGTCGATATGTTAATAGATTTAGTGACAACGTAGTACTTACTAGGTTTAATTATGTTGTGGAAACATTTCTCACAATACATGTAACGAGATACAGTATTAGAAATTCATTGTCCTAGTCACCTTTTATTACATCGTAAAAGTACAGTACTGGAGACAATATCGGGTGCGGCGACCACTGGAATTTAATCAATGAAGTAAACCTTACAATTAACCCCATTAGTCCCACCCTCCCCTTTCCTACACAGGACGACACGTGCAGGGCTAAGATGTCATCCATTTACGGTGCAGAGTATACCTGCTAGAACCAAGCGTTTCAGTGATTCATTCCTATGCCGCACCACTAAGACCTGGAATTCCCTGCCAGCTCACGTGTTTCCTTCTTCCTACAGTCCCGGGTCCTTTAAGCGGGGCGTGAAAAGGCATCTAATGAGGCCGTCAAGCTGAGTGCCACCACTGTTAACATGGTAAATGTTTACGATGGTGACCCTCTTTCCGAGACTTTGCCTTTAGCTTAACATCAGGCG
Organism: Eilema sororculum; assembly: GCA_914829495.1. Taxonomy (NCBI): domain Eukaryota; kingdom Metazoa; phylum Arthropoda; class Insecta; order Lepidoptera; family Erebidae; genus Eilema; species Eilema sororculum. Next base: position 8,082,574 of record OU618533.1, read on the forward strand.
AGGTGAAGTCAAATTGACGTGTCCTGGGTAAAAAAAAAAATAAAAAAAGAAAAACTCTGTAACAATTTAAAAGCAAGACTTTTCAACAACAGTAACTAATAAACTAATTAATTGACGCTAAATAATAGTACACTATCTTTGTAAGTTTTTCCTATACTCATTTTAATTTATATTTTATTATCGTGGTTTTATGATTAATTATTTAGTTTTCATATACTCATGCTAGTAAATCCAAAAAGGGGCGTAATTTTTTCACTAGTTTATTTTTTGGCCAGCCAGCGCTGCTACTGTCACCAAAAACCTAAAACTTCGTCTAACTGGGATATAATATCGAGAATAATAGGTACAGCAGCGTGTGCCATTCATTAACAACTAACACTGTGCCATTGAAGTATTTGCAGTTATAACTTAACTAAGTTTCTGACATTAAAATATGTATACAACGTTTAACATAATCGTGGCACCATGCAAAGATATTGAATCTAACTCGAGGAACATATTTTTCACTAGACACCATGAAAGGGTATTGCTAGTACAAACCACCATAGAAACGGTGGCACGTGAATAAGACAAGGCACAAACATGTAGTTTACCTGAGAATGTAGAATAACTATTGATATTACCATTCATGGTGAATCGCCTATGTTCCATACATGAATGTTGTCTTTTTCTTCAAGTTTACTTTACGTATGAACTTACGTAATACTAGAAGGACATGAAGTAATAAAATTGGAGTTTTATGGAATATCTACTAAGGTTAAATAATATTGATGGGTTCAGATATATTATGTTCGTATATAAGGCCACTCGGTGATTCGTAGATTTACCAAAATTTTCTTCGATATAAATAAAACAAAAAAGAATCGCAAAAAATCGTGTCATTCTCAAGTTTAGAAACTTGTCTTCCTAACTTTGAGTGAAGCAATATAAAAAAATATTCAACCTAAAATTAAAACGTCAACACAATTTATATCCCACTAAACCAATTATTTTTATGAAATAATTAACTCAAATAGGTGCTCCTAAATACTCAATAACCTTACATTTTCACATTCCACAGTACAAGGTAAAGTTTTATAATAGATAATTCCCAAATGAATATCATCCCATGTTTGGATGTATAGTGAATGGGTCTGACCTTTTTCATGTGTACAAAGATATTAACAAATATAGCATTGTGTAACCGATATTGTAAGTGCTAATTAGTCGTAACGCTTGAAGACATTGTTTAATTTTTTGTAGCAAAATGATAATATCATCTTTCATTTCCGTGATTCTCAATTTATTGCAAACGGATTTGTTCACTCACTGACTCCGTAGTCCGGAGTAGACTGGTCCGTAGGGTAGGGATGATATGGCGGAAGTGTATGGTAACAACACACAGAGATGAATGCTTACTGAAATGGTTTTGAAAATGCGAACATTAGAATTGTGGAATGAAATTTTTATAGCATTTATCATGCTAACTTTTAAATTCGAAATACATTCCAATTTGAAGTGATTCAGGTGTGACTCAATAGCTCAGTTGGTAGAGCATTCCCACTGTAAGGGAAAGGTCGCGGGTTCAAGTCCCACTTGAGTTCTTCTTTTTCCCAATGTATTTCGAATTAGAATTGTGGACCTCTGGTACTCCTAAATATATTAAAGCAGATATTGATGATGCTAACACCAAACTATCGAGTTTTATCCCATTTTACACATTAATATTTCTTATATGTTTATTAAAAATCCTATCACTTACAACTACTAATGTCACATCTATAAGACTAATTATTAATTGCATAGTTCTTTTTTAATTGCACTCGATCGAGCGATTGGTATTTGCCTATCAACCTCGGTCGAGAGTCTAACCTTAGCGGAAATGAAGCCGATCAATGATATGTGACATGTCCGGACTTCGGTCGTGTAATTGGAGTAAAAACTAATATACTAGATGACAGGTTATGTACGTGATAGGGTAGACTGTACCTACTACGGTACAGTCAGCATGTTAATGAACAAGGTACACTACCGACGTGAATCCACTCCTAGCACAAGCAATTTAGCTTAGTTGGAGGGGTTAGAGGGAATATTAGTAACTTCGGTTCTAATATTCTTTTATAAAAAAAAATGATTTTCATTTCCGTTTTTTACCCCCTTCCAGTTGACTAATTGTTCTGATATTTGGTACATACCTCTAGTTTGGATAATAATACCATTAAAATCAATAAAAAAAAATTTGCTCTTAGTACGACAGTTTTAAGATCATTTTGAGACTTCGCTGACAAGATATTTATGACACCAACAGTACTATAAAATAACTTCCAGTAAAGACAGTAGGTTACCATTGCACTCGATTATTATCCATACTAAATGCGAAAGTAACTATGTCTGTCTGTCTGTCTGTCTGTCTGTATGTTACGCTTTTACGCCTAAACCATTGAACCAATTTTAATGAAATTTGGTACAGGGGTAGATTAGACCATGAGAAAGGACATAGGCTATGTTTGGTCGCGATGACCGATATCTACGCTGGCGGAGCCGCGGCCAAAAAGTGCCCTCATAAATAAAAAAATGAGGGTTACGGGGTCTAGTCAAGCTCATCTGCAAGCCGGTAGATACAGATATTGGTGATCGACGAAACTCTGACGCAGGCTTTCCTATCAGAGGCAAACGAAATGGTGGAAAGGATACGAAGGAGAGCAGCACGTGGCCTACAAAGTGCAAGTAATGGAACCGGTATTGGCGTTCGGAATATGATGTGGTATCTAAATGATATGAAATCACTCTTACCTATGAACATCAAGATCTGGTCTGTGCTCGTGTCAATTCTAAAGTTAGTATCATAATTACACGTAACACATAATAAATATAAAACGAAGCTAATAAAAAGAAAGTAATGATCAAGTCACATCTTAGTCATAAAAGTGGCGAGTAACGCATCGTTTACAAATGAATATCAACTATGTTTAAGTAGGTAAATCCGGTATTTACCAATCAACTTTTACTTTCAATAAAACTGCGCTCGCGCTGCTTCCGTGAATGAAAGTGCTACGGCACTAGCTACATTTCTTCATCGATATCTATGGATTCGTGAAAATGCTTTTTTGTGACATTGTGGATTATTTATGTTACAACGTGGATGCTGCTCACGTGGATATCGGTTATCGCGACCAAACATAGCCTATGTCCTTTCTCAAGGTCTAATCTAACCCTATACCAAATTTCATCAAAATCGGTTCAGTGGTTTAGGCGTGAAAGCGTAACAGACAAACAGACAGAGAATGAATGAGAGGAAATATTAAACACGCAAATATGTTTGCTTGAACACTTCGAGTATCAATCCCGGTCATCTTGATCATTTGGCCCCCAGACATTATAGTGGGGTTATAAAAACACATCTTCGTAAAGAGTACCTTTTTTGTGTTACAGATTATAACCACCACAAAAACTCAATAATCAGGTTCCATGTCATAACACATTAGTTTAATACTAATATTTTATTGTCTGCCAGATAAGATAACCAGAGTTCTTAAATACAAAAATCAATTCCATCTATGTAATCTAAAAACTTTTCTATAAATAATTGATCACGATATTTTTTGTTTGATATCGAATACAGTTCCGCGTTTACACCGTAAAAACTTTGTTACTTCGAATATTTATAAAAAAAACTAGGCATGAACCCTACTAATTTACGATCGTTTATTTTCTTTGTTTAGATATTATCAATTTAATCGTTAATTGTTACTATTTTCTTTCATTTTTTTGGCAGCTAAATATATAATTTATCGATATATTTTGTTGTTATGCCATATAGTTAACAACACTAGAGGGTTTACCATCATATAAACTGATCAACGATACTATAACTTTCTTTTTAAGTCACTTAACAATGTTCGACTTACCATATTAAATTCCAATTAATAAACAACCTTGCTACTAGTGCGACTGTAGTTTCAGTTGAAAGAACTGGTGTGAAAGGAAACAAGTAAGTTATTTAATAATTTCATATGCATTCCTCGCAAATATATGGCGTAAATCCAGCATGCTGTGGTTAGCAAATAAATGTCCATATTTGATAGATGATGTTCGTGATCACAAACTTGGGTGTACGCCAGAGCATCGTCCGTTAATAAGCAAATGTATCGGCTTGGAGGTGAGTTTGGTTCGAGCTCCGAAGAACTTCGTAGAAAACTTAAGCTAAATAATCATTTATACCTGCAATATTTCTCTTCCGCTTAAGTATAAGAAAACGTATTGTGACTAAACAATAGAAATTCTTTAGCTTTCATGGAGTATTGAGGCGTAATTCCGTCGCTTCAGACCCTACACTGTGAACTTGATGACCATGGTTAACTTTCTCAATGCCAATTGTATCGAAGAAAAATCAGGAAATCGCTTACTCGTTTGTCGTATATATAATAGCCCTGGTTCTAGTCAACTTTTACTGTTCTTCTTAAGGAGAGGCTTCGAGGTCATAGAAGACTTAATACCACATTACAATAAAACATATAAAACGCAAAATGAGTAATAATTTATTGTTATCTAACTAGTATAACCTGTATTAGAATCGACTCGATAAAATCTTCTTGCTTGAAAATGCTGGTATCGTTTTTGCATTCAGTTATTTATTACTTAGATTTTTTAAAGATGTGTTAGCATTTAATATCTATGTATAAAGGTCCAAGTCTCGCTTCACCTGGTAATTCACAAACGAGGTTCAGGCAGGTGTTCCTCTCAACGTTGGAGAGTCCAATGGCAATCGCTCCTACTGGCGATTTAAATCAAATTGTGTAAAGGAAATAGAGCGTCGACCGCAGGCAACCAGGTCTTGTGTTTGAATAAAGAAAAAGATCTAAACAATATCTATTCTCTCATTTCTAATCGATCCAACATTGGCAGACACTAGTGACACCTATACTCACCCATATTCAAGCAAAATATTTATCTGCGTATTTATCAAGAACTTGCCCTACTGGAAATGACACAGATTCTAGTTCTCCGCTGTATGTAGTTATACAATTTTATCACTGTAACCATTTCCATATTTAGTTTTTGTTCTGTTTGTAATGTATCTACGCACTAGTTTATCTGGCTTAAAGTATTTCATGCAAAAACTACATTAAACTGAACATATTTTTTTATTTCCAAATTTGTCACACCTACTTAAAATGATACCATCAGCACGACTTTGTCCATCATCATTATCGTACTTGATTGTACGCAAAAAATCGCCATGAATGAAACCTATAGTTGGATAACCGTCTTTTTTGGAGTTGCAATGTTCTTCAATGCTTGAAATTCAACGAATAACTTAGTATAGAAAAGCGTGCCCACTTTCTGCATGTTCATTCCCTAAGTATACCTAAGTTTCGTGCCTAAACATGCTACATCTGTGTACTTTATAGGTTTGGTTTGATTCTTCGACATAGGTTTATCCCAATCCTCTCTACTATTATTGACTCTCTTCATTTCATGGTTATCTATAAGTACATAACTTTGATCTGTATATCATATTTAATCCTCATCATGATCACTCGACATACCAAATTCTACTTCAAATAATTCGTGACTGTTGAAATAATACATAATTGAATTAGATGAAGGAACAATATCAGTGTTGGTAGATAACATTTCATTAAAACAATTGACATGCCCTTGACTTCAGTCACGAATGTCCTTAATACTGTATCTAATATGTGGTCTGTAAGTATAGCTGCGAAGAGATTTAATGATGGGATGAGTTAAGCATAATCTTCGTAATATAAAGATTCAAGTAGATAAGTAATAAGATGAAGTTCTACATATATATTTAGGTACATATTATAATTCATCTCAAATGTTTTATACCTCAACATGATTACCTGCGTTATGCAAAGTTGAAACAATTTCGTCAAATATTCTCAAAAATAGTATGTAACAAAATCAAGTTAATCTAAAATCAAATACTCAAACCTAATATTAAAGCTAACAACATTTAACCACAAGCAAGTGAACAATGGAACATAAGGGAATCATTAGATACTTAGTTTTGTAAGCCTATGAAGTCGCCGTTTAATTTAATGATTACTCAGAATTCACAAGGCTGCAGGATTAAATGTCATAAGTTGCATTGCCTTCACTATCTAAATTTAAGCAGTGAGATGCACAAACTCATAACGCAAGTGGAAAACACCAATCAAAAGTCAGTGCGGCATGCATGTACGAGAAATGACACAGTAGTCGGTGACTGGGCACGCGCTCGCGCTAGGTCGCCGCTCACTGCTCGACAACTGACTGCCCAACTGGTTCGACGACCGATTTGTTATTAGCTGTTAATTGAAAATCTTATTATCGAACATGGGTGTCGATCACAGAAAAACTACAACATTGTGCTCCTTCTCAGAAGTAGTTAGTCGATGAACATTTGACAAAGGTCAGAGGTATATTAAATGCAAGTCGATCGCGATAGGTTAGAATTGAAAGTAATGCATTTACCTTGTACGAGATTCACACTAAATATTAGCTAGGTTCGCCTTCTATGTAAATTATGGATAAGACTGCAAATTTACACACATAACAAGTGCAATGTGCAGTTATGCTACAAGTATTTATTTTCTTTATAGATAGTTCCATAAAGTTACACCAAAAGTCCAAACATTACCTACGAAATTTTATGTAGTTTCTGATGATATGGAAAGTTTTACTTCCAAATTCTGAGACGACACCAGACATAAAATTTGCTGTAGGTAAAAATAATGGGTCAGTAGCCACTAGTCCCCTGGAATTCGACCCCTGTGCCCATTCGTCCCTTCGTAATTTTGAGGTGCTCACTCGTCCCTTGGTCTATTTTATAATACTGCTGGTCTATATAAGAAACCATAAATGTTGAATATTTTACTTACTTTTATTGTTACATATTCTTTAAAACTGACTGCCGAAGATGTCCTTAAATAATATAGGTAGCAAATTTGTCTACGGACTAACCTAAAAAAATAATCTGGACAAAATATGACAATAATAATAGTTTCTTTTTAAAAAGATATAAATACTTAGATAGAGAAATAGTTATTTATATCAACCAACTGCTTCATTCATACCTAATTAATTTTAACTATGTACATAATAATACAAAGGGCATAATCATACTCGTATTTCTAACGCGCCAAGCACCACTTAGCAATATATCACTTAACAAAGCAACTTGACCCACATTGCTTTCCTCAGAGCATGCCATGCCGCAAAGGTCAAATAAAAATATACGGTTATTGAAAAATAATAAGGTATTACAGCACGCACCATGTCTTTGTGTACTATCAAATTATCACCTACAGTCATCGTCAACGTATTCAATATGAATACAAAAGGCAAAAATACACATAAAAAACCACGACAATAAATTTATAAGAAACTGGAATAAATCGTGACTTCATGCACGCAATAAAAATAAAAATTTAATAAAGTAGCCAAATCAAAACTCTAAACCATTATATACTAAGATCTCAACAAAAATACCTCAACACATTCCGAATCTTTCTTTAGCGAAATTTTAGCATAAGCGGTCAAAGACATCGCTATCTTTCACTTTCTACGTCAAATAACTGAATATAAATTCTCGTTGTAAATACTGTCGTCACCATCGTTCAAACAACCATGAAACTTAATAGTTTCTCCCATTGAATAGAAACTATATAAAGAACCATGGATCAAATAGAAATCCCCGATCAGTAAACAAAACCAGACCTTGGTGACAAACTTGAATACCAATAAGCAACCAATGTGGGCATTCTCAGGGCGATGCCAAGGAACGGTTTTGAGAAAACGATATTCCGATAGAACGTTAACAAAATACAAATGAAGAACAAATTCCTATGCTGTCATTATTTAATTCGACACATGAGAACCAAACATTGAATTAGACTACATTATTTATGTACTGTGATAATTTATTGCTTTTTTCTGTTTTTTTTTCGAATAGCCAGTAAGATTTTAAATGAATTTTTTTTAATGCATCTGAATCTGAGTGCAAAGTTTTTGAGGAAGGTTATAAGTTAATTAGTTTACAATAACGAAGTATAACGTCATACCTTGTTATACAAGTTCCCACAGAACTTCCCAATTTGACGTTTGAAAAAAGAATTAGATACTATTGAATATTATCTAGTTCTGGCGTTGTGATGCAATAAAAAATGAGTTAGTTTTACAAATAAATTGCAATTCCTTCGAAAGCTATCTACCGTAAAAATCAATATTATGAATAGCGATATTGAAGCAAATAAATTGCTTGTGGTTGCCAGGGCTGATAAACAATACAATGTTATTTATTAAAATTGTGTTTTTCACATTCTAAGTTATTCTAAATACAGTTGGCAAAGTTCCAGCAATGCAAAAATCATCGCAGCAAAAAATATAGTCTACATCTTCTGAATACAAATTATGTTATTTTGTACCAGCACGTTAAACTGCTGCGTTTTAAATTGTGCATCCATATTTATTGTTAGAAACTATTTTGTTGCTGTGTACTATAATGATCTTTTGTGATAAAGCTGACTCTTTACACACCCAAGCCCTTAAAAGGGAATAAATTATAATTCTAGATTACAGTTTTCACAATGACTCATTTAATGATGTTAATTTTCTTCTTTACAGGATTGGTCTTTGCGGATTTGATAACCCACATAGGGATCAGAAAACAGAAGAAGTCAGAAGGCACATAGGTCAAGTAAGTAGATACATACATCTAACTAATAGTTAAGAAGCAGGTGAAAACATCTTGCAGGTTGAGGAGTGGTGATTGAATATAGAATAAAAAATAATTCTTCTCGTGGTGAATAGGATCATAGCAACATGGTTTTTTTGTTCATATCGCAATTTGAGAATCTCCTATTCTACTTAAGAAGTTTCTTTCCCAGTATGAAGTCCATGACCTAAAATATACGCTCAACTACATAAATCACCTTTCTCAAATTTTCCGTTTTCACCATTACCCTCCGTGAAATGTATTTATTTATCAATTAATCAAAGGCATTCTATTTAGTATCACGTGATAGCAAAGCAATGTGTTAAGCCCGTTGTCCGATAGTTTAATTTCTGGATTTTCGTTTAGGAAAACCAAAAACATTATGACCAGAATCTCCCAATCTCATGATTTGTAAGTGTAAACTACCACTGCATTACGAGAGTACCAAGGCCGATACGCAAATAATAAATCTGTAAAACCCATAAATGTATATTGAAAAACCTTTGCTAAAAATAGACAAAATTGGTAACCGTGAACCAATACTAATAACATAGACCCAGATTACACTGATGTACCCTTCTTTGATGAATACTGACACACATACTAAAAACTTTGATGAGTTCACGACCGAGTGAGCAAATACAGAAACGACTTCGCAATTTATGCTGAACGAATCAGATGTGTTAGCAAATAAATTGAATGACGTAATTGATAAAATTGAGTAAGCGAGACTAAAGTTATTTTTAAATACTAAGAATATAGTCATAATTAATGATCAGATTTATTATATTTGCCTGACAATAAAATTTTATGATAATAAGAATGAGACAAAGCATGCGTTAATGAAAACCTAGTACCTAGTGGAAAACCAAATCTGGTGCTAATTCTACAGCCGCGACATATAAGATACAATCATTATTATCAAGAGGCTTTGATTATTTATATGTCTAGATAGAGCATCGCGCTGAAAAAGAACAAAAAGAAATGGGACGAATTTTCCATAATAGTGTGCGTGACAGCTTCGTCTTACACTCGCGTTATGTCAGTTTGCTTTTTAGTGTGCGAGTGTGAATTGATACCAGTTGCTGAAAACTGCCTCAAAAATAGGGAAAATTTTATGTTTGAATTTTTTTTGTTTTTTGTTTGCATTTACTTCCTCATCCGAGATAGCACTTTCATCAGATTGCAATAATGATAAAAACAAAGCCTGAAAAAGTCAAATCATTACCAACTTTATTTGTAATATTAACTTTTAGAAAATTACATTGCATCATTAGGATATTACGTGTTACGTCGGGCAACATAAAAGTATTCATATTTATCGCAAAATCCCGTTTAATTATTAAAACTCTGTATGTATTAGGAGACTGTAAAAGCGTTAATAATTGTATCCGTTTTTGTGGAATATTTTTTTAATTATTTAATAAACTTGCCTTACGCGGCCCGTTCCCTTCTTTAATCTCAGGCGTCCCTGCTCATTGACAAAATATTTATCTTTTTCATTAAAATGGTCAGAGCAAATAACTGAGTTTTTCATCGGTTGCCACAATTCCTCGTTACGACTTTTTCGTATAATCTGGATCCATCGGTTTCTTAGTATTGGATCGCTTGGTACCTATTCTGAAAAATATAACCAAAAATACATGATACTGAGTCCATTCTGAAATTTCATAACTACGACGTGGTGGCCATATTCTGTCTTGCAAAAAATGACATCAAATTCGTACTCAGCATGCCGAAAGACCCTTCATACGACACTCCTATTGTATTATACATTATATTATTTTTTTGCTAGGCCACGTTTTTTATGGGAGTTTTGACTTGAGTAACTAGCAACATACCAGTTAAGTACAAAATGGTGACGACAATTTTAAATTATTTTAGAAAATAGCTAATGGCTTATATTGCTAAAATTGGTACAATACAATGGTACTTACCGATGAAAGGCAATTTTTTTTATTGATTTAGACCGTCCTTTATAATTTCTGCACACTTTTATCACACAAATCGTCATTTCCAAAATGACAAATTATTGTCCGTGCCCACTGACAGTGCGTCTGACACTGAAAGCAGGAAAGTCGTTTAGAGTCCAACAGTTGGTCTCTATTTTTTTGGCCGCTTTCAACGCTTTGACTGTCTATCTAGACATATCAATAATCAAAGTCAAGAGGTTTGAAAAGTCAAGATATTCAATGCGCATACTGTTTGTTCCTATAGCGAATTTTGACACAAATCCTGTCACAAATATTAATTCAACTGAAATATAGAAGTAAAACATTTGTATCACGAATGCGCAATTAAATTTCAATCCTTAAATTGTATATCCAATTTGACCAAGTAATAAATCCAATTTTATTTGTTTGCATAACTACAGTCCATAAATTACCTTCAAAACAAAATCGAACTCAATATAATAACCATGATTGTCTGTTGTACGATTGATTATACACAGAGCTAACAATTTTGTAATAACATGAGTAAGGCCAGGAGCTAATGAGAAAAATGATCAGTAGCTTTACTTAACTTTATTACCCGTATCTAACATGTTCTTGAAACAAATCATTCGTTTCTGTGAGGTCAGGCTGTGATCTGTCTGTATCCGGCCTAATTGAGCTTCAGATTAAGTAGGGGACTAATTCGATATGGTGTATCTTGATTTCGACATAACTATGAACCACATGGGTGGTATGGATAATAGATAGTAAACACATTTAGTTAAACATACATTTTCACCCGACAGAACACTAAACTATAATGAAGTACATATTAAAGAGGTAATATCTTGTTTATATTTTACAGTCAAAGCAATGAATACGAAAACTGTAGTAATTTCATCATCGTCACATTTAACTGATAAATATATGCCTCATTCAAATTCTTCTAGCACCGCACTCAACGGCAAATAAGCTGACAAGTATATTATCACGGATAGAGTTATATTCTCATCTAAATCATCGTCTACTAAGCTAATATTTTAACAAAACCGTAGTCCTATACTTTTCTTATCTCAATGAATATCGATGTTACATTCCGTAGGGTTCTTAAGTATGCAAAAACTTCTTTATTCTCTACTTCAATGACAATTAATATTATATTACAGATATTTGAAAGTACTCACTACTTCTAGAACATACACGCACCAGACCTTTTCTAAAACGTTTATTTATCCAGTCATACAAGGAAAACATAATATTGATGTATAGAGCTACTGGTAACTGAATGAATTATTACGGGCTATTGATCCAAAGGAATTCAGTTCTACCGCGACAATCATATGCGTTTCGCCCAGCACATGCAACTTCCACTACCGGTTAAATTAATAATGAGGTGGTTATATGCCTTCATTGAACAAGTGGATGAAGGAAACTTGTTACACAATAAGGAAATGAGATTGCATTACTTTATTTATTAGATGAATTCTAAAATTTATATAAAAAGTGAAACGTTCAGAATTTGAACGAAAACATACCAGTAAGCTATTCTCTATTCTATGCAAGCAATAAAGCAAACTTACACAAAATTCTATGACATTTTCTTTATATTTCGGAAACTGTCAGACTAACATCCAAATTAAAAGATTTCAACTACTAAAAATAGAACTAAATAGAGAGTGAGGAGAAACGGATTCCAAGGACTGACACAATGATCAATTCATGATAGAATCCATTAAAATAGTTTTATTAACGCAATATTCGTTATTTTACCAATATACCTATTATGTGAAAACTACATTACAAGCAAATAATATATTGTAGTCAGAATTGTTGTTATAAACGTCATTCACGAATAAATCAAAATCAGTTGTAAATCAAATGTCCGTAAACATGGCTTTTTGTTGTAAAATCAAAATATCGGCAACATCACATAATAGCATAAACACATCTTCAATTTTAATACAATTATCATCAGTCATTGATTGATTGATCGATCAGTTAGAGTGAAGTCATAATTTTTTATACCACTAAGTTGTCAAATAGCTTTACGGTTTGTTAGTTGGTAAATGGATACCGTGGTTTATGTCCTCTTGATAACGAAGCGTAATAATTGTATAAATTTTCATAAATCACATACGATGTGACGATTAATATAAGAGGATACTGCTATCTTAGGTGCCCAAGCGAATCTCCCTTGTATCCTCCAGATTTATAAACGAGGCTGATTTTTCGAGGCTGGTTGGCAGTTGGGATCAGAAAGGGTAGAAGAGCGGACTCCGAACTCCAAAGTGCAAGCTTTTGATGAAGCTGTATCTTTGGGATATGCACTCGGATGGTGATGATTATTCTCATAAAGTATAAACAAGGGAATGCCAATAACATCTTAATAATTTGATATAAGTAAGTTTACAAGACAAGGAAGCATCAAACTCATTAAATATTCCACTAGATTGTATCATTCCAATGGAACATTTGTTCTTGTATAACGTTAGCTTTCAGTATACAAATGACAAGGTTGCTTAAAAGGTTAACTGTCACAAAATAATCTTATATGAAGACATTGAAGACACTCATTTATTTAGTTCTCAAATTATGTCAATCAAATTCTTTACTCATGGTTAGACGCATAATTAAAGATTCGAAACTTTTGTTGTATTAGAAGAGCACTTACTGTTACATTAACTTTTATGTCGACAAATTAATACAATTTTGGCGGTGTTACCTTGAGGGAGTTACCTATTAATGCTATTCTATAGAATTATAATGATATCTATTACTTACAACTTAATAGCTACAAGATATGTACACTTTATGTATTGTACTGTCCATACCAAACGTCCAAACTTCATACTTGTAGATACTAAAATCACGGTCAATTGTTGAATTCTGCAATTGACACTTTGTAATTTTTATCATTGTCATAGTCTTAACTGGGAGTTCATCACAACAATGAGTTGACATTATTAGCGACCTTTTCTTTACTTTCTTCTGTCAATATTTCTACCAACGCTCGAATCTACATATTACTTCACCAATTAATAACTTAAACTCTATTGAAAAAATATTCCCATGCCCAAATATCATAATTACTTATAGTAACATTTAATATACTCGAAGTCAACTCGTCTTCCGCGTATTTGATTAATACGAATTTTTATAACAATAGTATGACATGCGTTAGGGTTAAGGTCATGATGTCATAGGTCAGATTGATGCCAATTGTATTGTTGAGCACCTCTGTCTCGCCATCCATCACGATGGTTTGAATGTTGAAGTAAAAACTATAACGTCTGATGGCATTGGCCTTGTTGATGTAGATAAGGGCGTAAATTGCGATGTCTGTCGAGTAAAAACAGGGACTGCCTTGGAGTGAATGATTCTTTTTTTATAAAATTTCTAAGGTGCAGATCATTATTAAAATTTAAATTGTTTTAATCTTTTATCTATGTATATTGTGGTACAGATGTGCAGTTAAGGGTTTTACTAACCTTGAACTGACTAAGATCGTTGTATTAATCGTAGTAACAGGCTACCACAGACAATTATTGGAATATTTAAGATTGACTCTGAATTATTTTATTATAAAGAATGTTCTTATCATTATTAGTTAATCTTCGTCTACATTAGGTATTACTTCATTTTCAGATGTTATATATTGAATAAACAATCTACCCCATCTTTTTTTTCTCATTTTTGTATATATTGTACATTTAATTATAATACTGTAATAATTAGTCAGATAATTTTCACTACGTTTGGATGTACACGTGACCGCAAATACATAGAAGCGGCGTTTACTGCCACTGTATGAAACATTTTACTATTGTATATCTAAGTATTATGATTTATCATCTTTACCTATGGAACCTTGAGTTATCACCTTTTCATTAATTATATGCTGTATTCAATCATGCTCTACATTCCTTAAGGTCTTCTTCTTCAGCATCCGGCCGATGTTATCTTTCTATGTCACTTGCAGAGATCATCCTTCTGCTAAAGGCCTTCAGATATCTTAATAATGTTATTATAAATTTCCATATTTGTAGTTAATTATGCAAAAAGATTAGATGACAAGATTACTGTAATGGCTCATTTCCACTCCTAAGACCAGATGTAAATGGATTTCATGGTTGATAAATCAAAAGTGGTACGGCAAAATTGTTCATTTTGAATAGTTATTGTCACAAATATACTTAAATTTATATATTTATACTTATATTATATTTCATCAAAGCTATTTTAAAATAGACACCGCGTAACGGAATGCGAGCCTATTATCATAATATCTCCCAATAGAAAACCCCAATGAAATTTTGCCTGATCTTAATACCTTTTAACAGTTACACTGACTACGCCTACCCCACTGAGGCAAAATAATGAATGAAAATCTATCCCCTCAATACAAATGATAAACCGATGCTCAATCTGCACTTTGTATTATAAAATGTCAAAAATGCTAATTTTAATTTTGTTTTTGTCAACAGGGTGTCAAAATTAAAATGGACGATGCCGGTAACATACTCATCAGGCGCTACTCCAAAAGTAGCGTGTTTGTCAAGAGTACAGCGGCTACGAGTAACGAAGAGACGGCTATCGGACAAGACATAGTCAAGTTACCTGGATACTCATTGGAACAAGAAAAAATATTTAAGGTAATAACCATATCTGAGCTAATTCTTTTAAAAAGCGAAGATTCTTGACGTAATACACCTGTCAGATGAATAGCTTGATGAAAACTAGGAGGCAATTTAAAATTGTACAAATTAAATAATTGCTTATAGTAGAACACCAATCATAAAACTTCTCATAAATGCTATGACGGAATTAAAATGAAATAAATAGAAATATATAAATTGCTACTTTTGCATTTAAACAAAGTCGTTATCAAAGAATGCGTAAAAACTTTATGGGTGTAATTAGTTAAACTGCTACAAATAACGCGTTACAACTATTTATATAAATAAACTTCATAATGGAAGCTAAAAACGTAATAGGCATGATTTTTTTTTTAAATACATAAATTTGGTACATTCTGAAGCATATTTCAATGCTTTTAATGTTATTTTCCCGTAGTTAAATTATACCCGGAAGTCAACACTGTTAAACTACTATAAGAAAATGGAAAACAAAGTTTATTATATTATTATTATATATATTATTTAACTTTGAATGGTTCACCAACGGCATAATATTATAATGGAATAAATACTATGACAACATTGCCCAACCAGCTGATTCCCAAATGCTTCCCATAATCTATTTTGATTTAAGGATATTTGCATAAAGTATATCAAATACTTATACAAATATTAACAATCACATTGTACCCTACTAGAGAAACTTAATGAATTTATTCATTAAGTAACAGAACTTCAAATCAACGTAACAATAATAACAACAGGTTTTGCTTTTGATAAGTTTATCCGTACAACTGTAATTTACCTCAATTCAATAGGTGCATCTAATTACACGTTACAAACTTATCCTTCCTCTTGCATCAACTATGTTATTTATAAAATTATCATCTAGCAAAATTGTAACTGAATTCTAGCCTCTATACCTATAGGAATAGGAATATTAAATTCGAAATTATGGTTAAGCAAGGTAAACTGGTTCGATGTAAACACACCGAACGGGCGTCAGTAAATATTTCCGTCAAGATGGATGCGTTTATGAAATATAATGTCGTAACATTTGCCTATTAATTTCATGGTTGCCCACATAATGATCTAAATTGCTTCGTTGATGATCGCTTAATGTTGAGTGGAAATGACCTATTTTGTAATCTAAACGAGAGATTCTTCAAGCTTTATCAGTTTAATACATACAAACAAATCCATAGAAACATTATTCACTTCGTTTCTTTGTTCAGATTTTGCTTAACTTTTTGTTTCATTTTGTACCATAATGTCTTCCGTCATTTTCTTATGCTCATCATGACTAAAAACAATAATCTACGTATAGAAAAAGAAAGGCGTGATCATTACTTTTACTCTAATGCCCGTTGCGTTAGTGCATCAGTCATTTGTGGCGCATCACGACTGCACAAATTGTGTCCGAGCACGACTCTCTCACTTTGACCATGACATTGCCACATAACTACATTTTCCTAACAGCGTTTTATTGTTACCAAACATCTAAATCGTTTCAAGGCGGTCTATTTTAATATAGTTCAAAGTAATGTGAATTGCATTCGGCATAAAATTTGACATTACGCAAACACGGTCACTAATGTTTATTGTCATACTAGGATTTATTGTTAAAGCTTATAACCCTACCGATTTGTACACGAAGTTATGGCTGAGACTTGAATTTGTAACCAGAATACTATTCAATGCGTGTAGACCATGACATTTATGAATACGACTAATGACAAAGCGAACACAAATGTGAATATAATAACGCGAGCTGAGCCCGATCACAAATTTATCGGTAAACCGACATAAGAGTAGTTTTAGTAAACTGCCTTTGTACCTAACAACACAATGAAAAATTCACTTCCTAGCATCTGAAAGATTCATTACCAATTCATACACCATTACCTACATCGTTTTACGTAAGTATGAAGCAAACAATGAGAGAATGTACCATTAAGTAAGGGAAAGAATGGTCATTGCCTCATATATTTGTTTGGATGTTATTCTATTTCCTTGGGAGTAACGAAAGCGAATTTGCAGAAAGTAAACCATTGTCCGTTGCCAACATGCTGCGGCAACAATGTGATGTTTCAATTAATAGTTGTTGTGAGAATTATTTCACCTCTTTAGGTTATTATTAATAACTTTACATCTTTTAAACCACATGTTTAATATTATTAGAGTATATATATAAATTTTTTGAATATGTTATTTACTGGGCTTCACTTTAGTCCATTGCTCTACAATATACTTACGTCTTCATTATAAATCTCTTATTTCCTCGAAACAATACCGTCAAGTGTTGAAACTGGTTGATCTCTGGGATTTTTTCTGTGTGATCTGACTCGTTTCCCACAAACAATTCCCTTGTGACTGAATTAATTAGAAACAATACTATCAGTAGTGTCAACTATAGTTTTTAAATACATAGCTACAAATGACTCCAGGTATCAAAAATTGTGACACTAGTCTACTAACTAATCTAGTCTAGCATCTACGTGTTATAGTTTACATACTATTACCTACCAGAACGTATATGTAAGTAGGTATACATACCTATATATTATCAAATATATCAGATCATCCGATGAACAGGCAGAGGGGAAAATTTCAATTACAAAATTTTATCCCTGAACAAGCACCTGAGTAAAACCGTGTAAAGACGAAATCGTTTGTCTTCTCAAACATTTCAGTCAAACTTCTAATTCAGTAACTAAATTACACAAAACAATTCATCACCTACAAGATCGTCCCAATTAACTAGACGAGTTTGTGTCGTAACAATGGAATGTTCCAGTCATAATTAGAAATCTCAAAAACATCATCAATATAACGACTTGTATTACGCTTGTATGAGTTGCTGTCCGAAATTTTATGGATAACAGCGGCAAAGGTTTTTATAGATACTATCTAAATAGTCCAATGATTCGAACGAGCGGCTGTCTCGACAACTTGCACTGATTATTATGTAACAACTTTATAGCCTCATTCAATTTCATCGATGCATCTGACTCGGCAATTTCGTTGCATTTGGAGTTCCCTGCACGATTTGGTTACCTATGGGAAAATTTGAGATAGTCTTCATAAATTTTGGATCACGTTGTGCTGGAATTTAAAGTTTCGTGACTGTAATATTTATAATAGCATAAAAAATATCACGAAAACATTATTAAAAGTAAAATATCCATTTATGTTTTTATGTGATACAAACTATAGAAAGTTTTATTGATATGAACGCTATCATTAGTAAATTTTCGAAGTGATGAAAGAAACATAGTTAATAGCATGTTATTTACCTTTAATCTTTGAATGCTTGAAATTCCTCGCGGCATTTCAAATGTCTATATAACAGTTACTGAACATTGCCTACGTCCAGCAGTGGACTGCGAAAGATTAATTGATTGATTGATGCTGAACATTCTACCTTTTCAAATAAACTCTATACTACTGAAGATAGGATAACTACGAATATAAAAAGTTTTTGCAAACAAAACTAGAACGTTTATACATAATGGATCTGTCTTTAACAGATCGTGCATCTGTTAAAGACAGGCTATTTTATTTACTAATAAGGTTTACACTTAACAATCTCGTTTTGAAGAAGTGCTTCCAACATAGTCGATACATCTTTTATTTGATCGCACGATTGTCTTTTCATTAGTGGCTTGTTATGTAATATTAATTTGATAAGATCTAACAAAGAGCTATTGATTAAACCGTCTTCGACTATTGTTTTTTAGAGCAGCGCTCATCTTAAATTAAGATAGCTGTACTATCTACAATAATTTATTATCGTTTGTTTCTAAGATAAAGGTTGTGAGTAGTTACATAGTTAACTTAGTTTCCTTTTTAACAAGCAAAACTAACAATTCATTTTTGTTAAAATACCTGTAATTAAACAAACACAGTTAGATAGAAGTTAAGCTAATTATAAGCATAATATGATATGATTTTTTTATGACTTCGGGACTTCACGTGATAAAAAATGTTGACTAACTTTTGCCGACGTAGACGTGGTCACGACTTGACTCTCTCGACAAAAATAACATAATAAAATAGGTACATACTTATGTACCCTTCTTTCATAAGACCTATTAATTGACCTAATATATTTGAAATTGGACTTCTGTATGTTGTTGTATACATCAGTTTTCTAACATTAAATTTTGTTTCAGTTATTTGACATGAAGAAATTCCAATCAAATGTAAACCGTGAACTGCGACGCTCGTATCCGGACCGCAGGCGGTTAGAGACACAGTGCCTAAGCGCCATCGCATTTGTCAAATCGGACTCAGACCTCCTCGATTGCCCCATTTGGGTGCTCATCATCAACGTCGTTGCTATGGACATGCTCAAGTCTAAGCTTCCACCCGGTAAGTTTCCTATTTAGTTTCACTTATAGTTTTTGTATATTAATTCGGGACTCGGATGAAAAGAAGTTTCACTTAGTCAACAAAATATCGATAAACACCTATATGAAAAAGAGTAAAATTTCATGATCAATTCTCAACACACCGATCATGAAGACGAAGCTAAAATTATTTAAAAAAAATATTATTATTATATTTTATTTTAATCTAATAAAATTAACTTCAAAGGCTATCTTAACAGTTCATTAACAATTAATACAAATATACATTTTACAGTTTTACAAGAGTGCAATGACCAAAAATGTAACTATAGAGGCGCTTCATAATAATGCTTCTTAAGTTGAACACTTTACAAAACACGTTATAAAATATCTGAACAACAATAAAATATTGATAACCCAAGCCGCGGATACAAAAACAGCGCCGGTTTTAGGATTAATGATAAATATACACTTTGGT
This sequence comes from Eilema sororculum, assembly GCA_914829495.1. Classification (NCBI taxonomy): domain Eukaryota; kingdom Metazoa; phylum Arthropoda; class Insecta; order Lepidoptera; family Erebidae; genus Eilema; species Eilema sororculum. The sequence goes on from OU618533.1 coordinate 8,102,676, forward strand.
GATTCACATCAAGGCAGCAAAATTAATTTATTTGTTGACTGCAAATTTTCGCATATTGAAACAAATCAAACACAAATCACTGCAACGTAAATGTGTGTGGAAGATACTAGTCAGATACCTTCCAGGAATTTGCAATTTTAAAACAATTTTCAAATTGAATCATATGTACGCGTAGGTAGTTTAATGGTTAAAGAATCGGCCTTACAATCGAAAGGTCCCGGGTTCGAATCCTGGCCATTACACTACCGACGTGAACCCACTCCTAACATAAGCAATTTAGCTTAGCTGGAGGGATTAGGGGGAATATTAGTAATTTCGGTTCTAATATTCTTTTTTATAAAAAAATAAAGAAGAAGAATGAATGAACCTTTACATTAGATGAATATTGATAAATTTACAAAAAGGTCATACATTAAATTACTAAATAAATTAAATTATTGCAATTCTCTCTCTTCACTTTGCTCTTGACGTACACTATCTCTACCTCCCAGTGGCGAAGTGTCCATATAACCCGATTCCTACCGGCTTACCTTTGCAAAAACCCCTAAGCATTGTTTATTAATAAATTATAAATCAATGAAACCACACTATTCACTACACAAAAATATAAAACAAAAAGTATTTTGTTACGTAAATCGCAATTATAATAATTATTTACATACATTACGTATTACACATATTTCTCATAACGCCATCTAGTTCTCAATTAAGGAAGGAAATCTCTTGTATGATTCTGTCTGAACGCGCGCGAATGTAAGCCCGCCGCCAAAATCGGAATCCTCAACTCATCTTTAGTACGCAGTCGCACGCACACATGCGCAATTTTTCTTAGTAGTGCTCGTAGAAATATACAATCGACATAAGCCGCTGCTTAACGAGTTATGACAGAGAGAGAATATACGATAAGAATTTGCGAGAGCGAGAGAGCAGTAATGTGAAGTTTGTTTTGTTTACATACACTGAAGGTGCCATGTTAACTCGCACGAGCTATAGGCGAATGAGCGATGTATTCAAATGCTCACCACAATTTTGACATTCATTTTTGATTTCATAATTATTATGTTATAAATAAGTTAGAATTCGCTTTTTTGTGTAAAGTAGTTATTACTAAGTATAATTTGTGCTTGTGTTGTGTAGTGTATTGACTGTTGTGCATTGATTGACATTATACTGTCGTAGTATCTACGTAATATTTTGGTAAGTAGTCGTTGTATTATATGCATTTGTAGTGTATTTTGCTGTTATAATGGCTGCGTTAATAGCATTAGATTGTTGTCTGACTGATTATTTGTTGTGTGAGAAAACATCTTTCTCGAAATTAAATTATGAAAATAAGAAACACGTAGTTCAGTTAGGCCGAGCCCGCCCCCGGTCATGAATATAGAATATAAACGGCGCGATGGATTTACGAAACATTTTCATCATATATCTCATTACGATAAATATAAGTGGCTCACAGGCAGTTGTAAATTAAATAGAATGTATTGTTTTATTCTCAGATTAGACATAAACAATTTATCGAATTCATCAAAAAAACATGTTCAAACTGAGAAACATCCGTAGTTGTATAGTTTTACATGAGTTCGGGACAACTAGAATCGAAACATTTTTCACGAATACCTATGAAGTACATAATCGAAAAGTAGATCGTAATAGAAATCTAATGAAACGGTTTATAGATATCTACAGTAATTTTTTTAGGTAAACAAGAGTTAGCTTTTCGCGGTCACGATGAAAGTTCAGGTTCTGATAACCGCGGGAATTATATCGAAACCTTATTATATTTAAGTAAATACGATTCAGTAATGGACTCACAATTAGAACAATGTTCTTCAATGCAAAATCCCGTATTTTCTGGTCTTTCTAGCGACATTCAAAACGATTTAATACATAGCGTTGCAACCGTTTTAAGAGATCGTACCTATTAGATTAGAGATAGATAAAGCTCAATTTGTATCGGTTATGATTGACGAAACACCTGACGTAAGCCATAGGGAGCAACTAACTGTAATATTTATATATTTAACTGAAACTGGCATTGAAGAACGATTTCTAGGATTTTACGACGTTAGTGGTAGTCGAACTGCTTAAGTCTTATTTTTTTAAAGCCACTTTCATTACACTTGAAAGACACTGTTATAATAATCATCAGTGCTTACACGTATAGTAAATGTGGGTTGAAATTTCCTCAACCATTTGGACCTAAGCCTCGAGCCATTCAGTCACAGCTTTTGAAAGGAGTACCTACACATTACAATCGGCCATGGTAAGGTTTTTTCTTACGTTCGGCTTCCCTTTTAAAAAAATCCACCCTTCGCCACTGCTACCTCCTCCATCTACATTGACAATAGCTTGTGGCTTGGATCCGGGTATCGCTATGGCTGCCGGCCTTGGTCGAACATTGTTCACTGTCACTTTCTGTTGCGTGCACTTTGTAGTTCAATCCATTCATAATTACAATATCAATCTATTCGTCCATATGCTTAATTACTTCAATAGAATAATGATTTTCTTTTGTGCATTAAATACGTAGATGCTTAGATTGATTGATGTGGTAGTCTACGTCAATATGAATCACACAATGGAATGAGGTTTGAAATTGGATAATAAAATATTGATACTTCTTCGAAAAGACTTAGTTCGTTGCAATTAAATACTGTCAATATTTGAAGGTTTTCTTGAATCACTGTAGAATAGAACGACAAACTTTAAATGATGACATAAGCGTGAGAATTATTCTATAAAGTTACGTAACTATTGGAAATTGCGTGAGACTAACCTATAACCTTAGACTCTTCAATATGTAATATTTAAAAAATTAACATAATTTCATAATATGATGAAATTATGTTAATTTTCGAATAATTAACACTCGAAACTCCATTAGTTTCGTTATCATTATTCAATTGGAAGATATTCATAAGAATTGTGTTCTTTTAATAGTTAAAGAAACCTTTGCTATTATTTCACTGATCATTGGAGAAAATATAGGTCTTTTAGATATTTAAGTTCTAACCTAACCTTCGAGTTTTATGTTTGTAATCGAATTGTATACATACTTATATGTATGCATTTATATTGTAAGATATTATTGTAATCATAAAAACGTAGAATAATGTCAATGACACTTGATCACATACTGCAATATATTTTGCAGTAGCTACATAATTCCGTGCCTTTCTACTTACAATTCTTGTATGAATTAGTACTTATGCTTCTCCTACCTCATAACGTGTAATTAAGGTTCAATTTGAGAATAAACACAATTTAAAATTACTACTTATGTATAGATTCAAGTAAATTACTCAAGATAATTAATTACTATGTTTATTCTGTACAAAAACAGTGCACTTGTCTTCGTGCAGTTCAGTAATCATAGAAACAATACCCTCGAAGTATTTATATACAACATATTATTTTTAAATTACATCATAGTCCAAATACTTCCGTACTAAAAACATAGCGATATCATCAATTGAGTCGGATTGAGGCTAGCCACAGATCCAAAAAATTAACGATAGCCTCATCTTTTTTGCTCCTTTTTTTAATATAGGCTTCATTAAGTAAAGCATGGTCAAGGTGGGTAGATTGCAGATGTAGATCTTCTCATACAACTGTAGGTAATGCGCGTATGCGCTGTTGTAACAAGTGCTGCCATCTGTACCTACCATCAATGTACTATAATTTTCCCGCTACTGATTTACTGTGCTTACTAAGCACGATGCTTCCGAAAAAGCATAAGAAATAAAGTGTTGTAGGTAAGGTAGCTAATATTAATGAGAAAACGTTGTCCTAATACAATACCAAAAATATTATCAGATACCATCATTTTGAATTCGGTTATCCAAAATTCGGCTATGAATTATATCGATTTAGCTTTTAAAACAGATTACCCTGTCGGTTAATACACTTCTTTAAAAATTGATGTAAAATAAGCTATCAATATACTGGTTTTTAATCATTCAGTTCCAATAAGTAATTACGTCAGATGTCAATATTTCAAAGCCTCAAGAAAAAAGATTGAAGCTTTTTTAAACGAAACTAATCAGGAAATGATTCAGTCTATACCACGGTCACATTAGTTCAAAGCACTTCTATACATGTTATAAATTGGTCACAAATCCAATTAAGTATCTATCAAACACGACTGCTTATTTTTCCGCATAGTTATAAAATTACACGATCTACACAACTATACGAATAGCTCGATAAACAATTTTAATATTACCTTAGAAAGAAATGTGTCGCCCACCAATATCAAAAAATAAACCTACCTGACCTTAGTTTGGTCATTGCACACCCATGGTCATTGACCTCTAAATGTTATTATTCTAAAACGTCAAGTTATAAATACGCTAAATATGGTCCTAAATTATCTAAATCTATAACAGGCAATGTTTCGTGACGCATCGTTAAAGTAGACAGAAGGAGTAAATGATTTCACGCTGCCTGCAACAATAGCGGAGAAAACAGGCAAAATCAACAAAAAATATCAAAAGCGACATTAAAAGGACAGAACGCACAATACGTGTCATAGCGAATAAATTGCACGACACCGATATCAGACAGAGACGCATGAGTTCAGTGAAGAGTTAACTTGAACTCTTTATCTTGGAACATAAAAACACCCCACTACAATAGTCTATTGTGAACAATATTTATCAAATCCTAGTTGCGTGGGTGCAAGTGTGCGACAAGGTATCATGTATTTAAATGTCATCGACAGTCACATCTTAATCGATAACGTCATTATTCCAGATTCATTGGATTGAGATGTTTTACGATGCTTGCTTTCTTTTATTTCATTCAGTTACACGACGTTCTAAAAGATATAAAATGTAACGCATGCAGGTGATTACTGAAACGCTGTGGTATCTCGTCAATTGGAGAACAGTTTACTATTAAACAGATTTATCTAAACGTAGACGATGACTACAGACACCAAAAGATCGGACAATGTTACAGTTACCTTGTCTTAGACCTCCGGTACTGCAGCTAGGGTATTATGGAACAATGGGACGACCTCTACACTTATCATTAACAGACGAATACACAAAATTATTTTTTTATAATGCACAGTAATATTCTCACGCGCAACCGCGAGCGTTTAACCAAACTTGTCTTAACCTTCGGTTTAAAATTTAATTGGAAGAAAAAAATAGTGTGAAAAGTTCAAATATCATTAATCCATACTAATATTATAAATGCGAAAGTAACTCGGTCTGTCTGTCTGGCTGTCAGTCTGTATGTTACGCTTTCACGCCTAAACCACTGAACCAATTTTGATGAAATTTGGTATAGGGGTAGATTAGACTTTGAGAAAGGACATAGGCTATGTTTGGTCACGATGACCGACATCTACGCGGGCGGAGCCGCGGGCATAAGCTAGTTAGTCATATACTTCAGATGTGATCGTCTTGGAATCAGAATTATCAATAACAAAAATAATAATCCTGAACAAACCCTGTGGTGATTTTGGTTTCATTGTAACTAGGTGATCGACAATATATATCGATATATCGATAATATATCAATCCAATTGACTATCTAATTTCCGGAACATTATATTATTTATTTTCCCTTCACAAAATTGTATTAGAAAATTTCTTTATGGGTAGGAAATATGAATTGTGAATAATGTTTTGCACGTCCTTGAAATAACCAGCAAAAGCCAAGTGTGAAGCGAAGTATTATACATAATTTTCAAATCTGATTTAGTTCCCATAGCACGCAACCGCATCGCCTATGCAGAGCTTCACTTCTCAGTAGCCGCTTATTGTTGTGCAACAATGCAATCTTACATTGATCTTGTGATGTGTTGCACCTCATTTCACTCAAACCATACTGCAAATTTCTAACTTATCCTACTCTATTGGCAACTTAACAACAATTCAACATCTAATATTGGTTTTGCGCAAATCATGCTGGATCTATGGGAAAGAAACCACACCGCGAGATTCCCGTGATTTTCCAACACGGATAAGATGCGTTCATAGATTTTCTGCAATGGTTTCGCGGTCTAGCCACTGTTTATCTGTTAAGGAACTCAAATAAATCTATTGAGTAATGTAACTAATGTTTTCTATGTGGTAGTCGTGACACTTAAACGTGGGGACTAGCCATTTTTGCTGATATCGAATCAAACATTTAAACATTGTATCATAAACCCGAACCACTATCTAGTATTTTACAATCCTCATTGATACATACTTCACTACTGATCGGAGACCCCTTCACAATTTATTGTGCCAGTAATTTCAGTATAGCTTTGACCTACCTGAATATCATTTTGTGCACGATAGGACAACATGATTGTTCATATTACACATTCCGATTTCATAACGAAGGTCATCATACCACGAAATTGGATCACAATTATGCAATGATTGCCCATAACCCATTAAATTCACTTTGAATTTATAACGAACGCCAATTGAATCATTATAGGCTTGAGCAGACGTAAGTCGTGACTGATGTTATGCAAAACTGATTTGACGACAACTGGAAGTATACTGCTCGAAAGTGATCTGGCTGTAGATACCAAACACAAATTTAAAAAAGCACTGGGTCAAAATAATTATGGTGTTGCTAAGATGCAATGAGCGCGATTATTTATTTAATAGCAGTTACTAGTAATTAATAGTAAGTGGTTCTTGATTTGTTACTAATCATATTATTATATTAAATTATTAAATATCAATTAATGTTTGAACTCAACATGATATCTGTGTACCCTAGTAGTTGCAATATTTGTCTGTTGACTCATCACATACCACAAACTGCAAAGCAAATATAAAATTCCCTGTTTTTGTAAATTGATTCACGTAATTTGCTCGGCATTTAAAACAGGCTATTCCTCAGCATTTAGTATTCATATCATTGGCTGAACCTAATCTGGATTCTAATCCCGTTGCGACATGGCGTCTACGGTATTTCCAGACACATGTATCTTTTGAACTTAGATTATGTGCGAAATAAAGCCGTGTCGTGTCCACAATATCTTTATTCCTACGCTGGAAAACTTTAAGTACCTAGAAAAAAAATGTGACTACTAGAGTTAAATTATAAAAGCTTTTATGGTATAATTGAAAATTGTTCACTATTTCATTGTAATAGTAGTTTAATACTGTAATCAAAATAATGAAAAGCAATACTATTACCGAAATCAGGAATAATATTAAAATAATTGCTTAATGTGTTCACTTAGTTTCAAGTCATTTCCGCTCAATCAGGTATTGTACATTCATTCATATAAATGAACACTAAAAGCAACGATTTGGCATATTGTCGTTCGCCTCTCACAACTCCATCGCTAATGCAATTTTATTTCAAAACTAAAAGGCCTAATATTCGCTGGAATTCATATATGTATTGTTAAAAGATTATAATTCATACAACCTTGTAATTTAGCAGTAAAGTTGGTTAATCATGGACGTGTCGTTTATTTTGATGTTGATACTGGTAATGAGTGAACTGAGGTGCAATGAAGACACCAGGACCTTTAGCGTCGCATTAATAACCGTAGGTTGGTCGAAGTCGTGAATAGGAGTGATTGCCATCCGATTTAAGTATCACGATGCTACATTCGTGTTTCAAGTTACGCAAGCGTCGCTAAATGTTTGAAATTGTTATATGTACAAAACGTTGAATATTCTACAAGAAACTTATTGTTATACGATATTTTAAACAATCCAGAAAAACTAGTGCCATTTGATCTTTTTTCAATATACACTGACGGACTCATAAACTGCATCAAAGTAATAGACGACTTTGAAATAAATATTTTAACCAAGTATGCATACTTTCTATACAGATTTAAATTGAAACCTCTAGATTGGTTCGTGAACTTTAAAACAGCGTAGGGTCATATCTTTAAGTTTAAGTTTATGTACTGGAAAGGACCTTAAGACTTTTTTTGAAGAAAAAACAGAAATTTAAGAAAAATTGGTTTAATTAAAAAATTGGTTTTAACAATAGACACAAACTTTATGCAAGGGTTTATTTGTGTTTTAATAAGGTGTATTACCCCCACGTGCCCTTATTACGGATTCTAATCGGTTCCGCATAGATTTTATAAGGGTTTTTAAAAGATCTTGCGGAATATTGTCCCATGCTTCTGAAAGTGCTGTTCTTAGTGCTGCCACTGTCGTGGGCGAAGGGTTTCTCGCATATACAGCTCTTTTTAAATTGTCCCAAACATGCTCGATGGGATTAAGATCCGGGCTGCGTGCTGGCCAATTCATTGTACGTATCCCAACCTCTTCGCAATAATGTTGAACTTGTGCAGCTGCATGCGGCCGGGCATTATCCTGCATTAAAGTAAAATTTTCGCCTATGAATCCCATTTAAGGCACCACGTGATCTTCTAATATCTCTGTTATGTAGCGATGTGCTGTCAAACCCCCTCTATTACCGTTTTGACGGACCATGTCTATGAACACAAGTTCTGTTCGCCCGTTCATCGATATGCCACCCCAGACCATACATGATCCGCCTCCAAAAGGAACACGCTCCTCAATGCAACTTTGAGCATATCGCTCCCCACGTCGACGATAGACTCTTCTGCGACCATCTGCACCATATAAACATGTCCTACACTCGTCTGTGAACAATACAGAGGCCCACTGCTCTTCTGTCCAATTCAGGTGATGACGCGCAAATCTTAAGCGAGCTTGTCTGTGAGCTGTAGACAACTTTGGACCATTTGCTGGTCTAAAAGGGGTGATATCCGCTTCCTTTAGCCTTCTTCTTATTGTTCGTGCACACACGTTTACTCCACGCACTTCATTAAGCTCGGTTTTGATGTTAACTGACGTGAGGAAACGATTTCGCAGGGAAGTTATAACAATAAATCGGTCATCACGACCTGTGGTTGCTCTAGTTCTGCCTGTACCACGTCTCCTCCTGTAAGAACCTGTCTCTACAAACCTTCTGTATATTCTAGAAACCGTAGACTGGTTTAAATTTAAATTTCTACCAATCGTTCGTTGATCCAAGCCCTCCCGCACCAATGCTACAATTTGTGCCGCTTGTTCGGACGAAGTATCCATATTATGGTTCAAAAACTCTCGATGTGTTAAAAAACTAACCCAACAATTATGCTGGTAACAATAATTCAATTGACAAAACAAAAAAAATCAATGAGAATCAATTTAAAACTTTGCTATAAATAACACGCAAATCTGATACTACAAGTAAATTTTCTTTTCCCGGCTATATTCATTTGTTTTACTGCAGTTCTATTTTTAAATTTAATTTTTTTTAAGATTAAGAGCCAGTCTTTCCATATTTATATAATTTAATCTAAAAAGTTTGCATACCTACTTATTATAAAAAATCCTTTTAGAGTAAACCTGAACTTTGATGCAGTTTATGAGTCCGTCAGTGTATATTACATACGATCTAAATACAGTACCAAAACTTGCACCATGATCAGTGTATGACGTAGGATGAAAGGGTGATAATATTACTTTAACTGACTAGCTTTTGCCCGCGGCTCCACCCGCGTGGATGTCGGTTATCGCGACCAAACATGGCCTATGTCCTTTCTCATGGTCTAATCTACCCCTACACCAAACTTCATCAAAATCGGTTCAATGGTTTAAGCGTGAAAGCGTAACATACAGACATATAGACAAACAGAGTTACTTTCGCATTTATAATATTAGTATGGATTTAAACAAAGGAAAGTTAACTGTTACCTGTCAATTTACTTAGATATACGAGTAAAAAGTTAACCCACACATTTTAATCTTTCACTATGGTTATTTATGCACATAATTGTAATCAAGGCTACTAGAAACAATATTAATTACACATCAAGGCAAAGAAAGAAAAATGAAAACATAATAAATTAATAATACCTACGTCTGTCAAATAGTAGACTTCGAAATATTGATCACCACATTTAAATAATCTTTTGCAGTTTTGTCCCCAGTGCAACGACCGATGGATATCAAGAACCGGCCTCGCATTCCGATTCCTGACGAAGATCCTTACAGCATCGCCAGCTCGAACAACAATGGATCTGGATCTAGTGGTAGCTCTGGAGGCTACGGGCATAACAACGGACATGGAGTAGTGGCTGCTACCAGGGAACAGCTTATGATGCAAATGGGACAAAGGAGAGGTGACAAACCTCCTAAACTTCCACCTAGAGAAAATGGATACGGACCCGCTGATATCCCTAAGGTTTGTCATTTTTATTTTCTATAATATTGACCAGATCTAGACCACTTCCTATTCAATACCTAACTTAACCTACCTAACTTCCATATAACAGGTCGCAGTTATCATGACTGTGTACGTCCTATAGTCTAATTCTGGGTAAAGCAAAGTATTATTGAGTATTCTCCATAGGAAATTATCAATAGGTTCGGCACTTATAAAAAGAAGAAAAACTCGTGAACAGCGCGAGAAAATAAACCTAATAATGTATCAACAGTAGCCGTGTAAATCATTTTTTTTTCATCGACTACATCAAAATTTACCCTTCGTGAGGAATTAATTTAATAAGGTACGATTCACTGACCCCATAGATTTATCATTGAATAATATAATCTTGTATCATCTTAGCTCTTTTGATATAAAAGGTGAAGTGCGGTTGCGAATCGACAAAGCAATCTTCGAAGTGAAAATTACATTACGAATATTTTTTTCATTGTTAAAGCTATGCATCAAGGTATCTATTTGAGAAGGCACAGCTTGTTTATTACAATCACTTACTAGTAATTTTTATTGAATCTCGTCCTTTATTAAACATTCCGCCTCTTGTTACTGCACTAACATTTTTGTATATTTCATTCAATCAATTTTTTACTATTTTGCAAGGTTGTTTTCTACTCGTTGTTGACTGGTGATTGTTAACTATTGGTTATTCACAATTTCACGTTCAATCCAATAATAAGGATTAAATTCAATATTCCTTTTGGTACTGAAATATCAACTGTAATGTAAATAAAATTATAGAAAGTCTTGCCGAAATGTATTATGTCTGTATGTATGTAATATAATGTCCAGATTAATTTGTTTCCAGCACTAATACATTCTTCATTCCGTACAGGGCATTAATTTGGCTCTGCACATAAGTAAGCCATCAGTGAAATATGAAATAAAGATTGTATCAGTCTTATGTCAGCTTAAGATTATTTTTAAAATATTCACATGTAATGAATACAAAAAGAAAAACGAATTAAGGCTTATGCCAAAAATGATAAGAAACCTTTTTAAATTCCAATTATCGTTTCCGGCGTTAATCTCTTCTTTCATTAAGCTACGTTTATATTTGACGAATTTAGATGTATAATGGATGCATGAGCCTTCAACCTTCCGTGTTTGGATATGAGAAGACTACGCCCTGAGACATTGTTTACTGTTACGGCTAGATATATTTTTCTAACATTCGAACTTACTTATTCTGCTACTTACCGCTATACGTATTTCTTGAGCTACATTTGTCTGTAACAACGATTATGAAATATTTCACTTCCAACATTTTGATTTCAAATAATAGCAGTCATATACATCTATCGATCATTAAAAGCCGAGACCAATGTTCTGTTGTCTATCAAATATTCAAAGCTTCAACTAAACCGTCAATCATCAATAACTCATTTCCATCTTCGATATTTCATCTAGTATTGCGTAAATAGTGTCTCGAGACATATGTATTGTCAAGAATAACTTATAAACATTAAACACGGGTGAAAGTTCAATCCGATTAACGCCTGTCGGTTCCGACTTCTTGTCAGATAATTGTAGACATGCACTATCGCAACTATACGGCTGAGGACAATGGTACGTCGCTGCGGGGTAGATAACGCTGACGTATCTCACATCTCATCGCTTCCAAAGATAAATGATATCAGGTCCACCCGAGTCGGCTTTTAGTCTTGTATTGGTTTACCTAGTCCCAGTTTAGCATCTGACACCATACAAATGAACAATGTCCTTTGTGTGGCCGTTAAGCTTCACTTGTGTCCACACTAGGTGTCTAATAAGAAAATATATAACTTGAATCGATATTTTATTTTGCCGGAGTGGTTTCCATAACCTTTATTTGATAAGAACCTGTTCCTGTGACTTTTATATATCACATTTTCTTTGTTTTTTGATGTCATCTTGGGTTCGTTACAAGGTAAAAGATTGTAAGGCGCCCACACGTTCATACTATTGCATCTGATTTTTGCCTCGTGTTTTATTCACGATCGGCTTGCTTTTACATGTTCTTAGGCACAAGTGTGCTGTTTAGTAGAACATTACATATACTGTAATTGCAATCTGGGTGATCTTCTGGCGGCTATTTACACTATATTACATAAAAGTATTTATACTGGGTGACTTTATAGTCGTTTCGTATAAAAAGAATTTGGGCTCAGTTTCGAAAGCAAAATCATCTGGAAGTATTAATTTAGCCAAAACAATTTTTTTGAACCCCCATACATTTTTCCTTACACCTGAATATTATTCCCATACATTATAAAAAAAAAGGTTTTTATCTTTCTAAACTCTTTTTATCCAAAACGACTATAAAATCACCCAGTATTTCTTTTCTGGTTACTTTAGATTCACAACTTTCCATTCACAGTTGCATAGCATTTTTATAAATCAGTTTAAACCGGATAAATCCCTTAATTAAAATAGAATCATAATCGTTATATATATTTTTAACATGAAGAACGAAAAAATTCACTCCAAAAACAAGACAATTATAACTTCTTTTATTATACAGTCTTAAAATATTTTATTACTTATTTCACAGCCCGATTATGATGACATCGAAGGTGATGGACGTGTGCCGACCCAGTTCCCAAGGGGAAAATCAGACAAAGGCAAAGACAATAAAAAATACGGTAAGTAATTATATAAATATTAAGAAATATTTTAATAATATAATCAGAAGTCATAAAAATGTCATAAAACATAATAAAAGAGCTTGTAAGTCTTTTGAACGAAAACCTGATCCATTAATTTCTAAAAAAAAACATTTACTTCAGTGGTAAACTATTCAGTTACTAAATCTCTCCATTCAGATTACAAGCTCCTAATTACGACCCGCCCTCTCTCTCATAACTTAACCTCACTTCAATTAACTTTTCCATTTGTGAGCAACAAAGGCGATCAAAAAAGCAAACAAAAAATCCCGCATTAATTACCTGGACAATATAAATTCTTTTGGTAGTATCACGATGTTCTGTCTTGCTGAATGGGTAATAACAGTATTTAAAAGCCAAAGTTCTTCGCGGCGCCTGCATCGAGAATGGACGGCGGATTGCTCACCGTATTTGGTCATTATTCTGGACATAATTTCTTGGTAATGGACAAATAGGTTCCAACTGATAGTGTGACTACATAGTGATTTGCTAGCCGACAACGTTCCATAATTGTTTTTAGCTAGGTGGTTTCTTTTTCAATTAAAGTCTCTGTATAATCAACTATGGGTATGACAAAATAAATTGATACTGTTGGAACGTCTTTTATCTCTCTAATGTCTATAGATACTGTTTGAAAGTATCAAAATTATTTGATGTTAAGTTCGTCCTAATTATTGACGTAGAAGCATTTTAGACACCAATTTTACATTACATTCTTTTATTTATTATTATGATCTAAGGACGAAATACATCGGGAAAAAGAAGCGCCCAAGTGGAACTTGAACCCACTTGGGCGGGATGCTCTTCCAACTGAGCTATTGAGCCACACCTGAATCACTTCAAATTTTCCTTCTCTTTATATCCATCTTTAAGGGCAACGGTGGATCCATCTACCAACTTTCTTCCGAACTGTTACGAACTTAAAAAGTTTGCATAATAAATGCCATAAAAAATTCATTCAAATGATCTAAGTAAATATATATTGCTGAACATTGTCAATTCATTACTGAATTCAAAATGTCATATCACTATAGAATTATTTAGTGCTACAATATTAGTTCAGTAATCACACACCTTTCGTTACATCCACGACTGTCCATTTCGTACACGATGCAGTTGACAATGCAATGGATTTATGAATCTCAGTTGCAATTTATACAACGACTTTGCAAGTGTGAACCTTTATATCAACATCTCTAGCCAGATCATCATTTATAAAACCATGTCCACGCGTCGCGTGATTTAAAGCAATATTTGTAAAATATGGTCTACAGGCATAAGGTTATGGGCACAGTAAACCTCCTGTCAAAATAATCTTCGAGACTGCTTGAAAGAACATGTTAATGTACCTGCAACAGCAACTTTATTTTTCTTAAGTAACTTATAAAATAAATAATCTACGGTTATACATATTAAACTACCACGCAAGGGTAAATTTAAATAATATCATGGTGACACTGCTATTGGATCTCGATTCATTGAAAAAAAATGTACTTTAAAATGTTAAAAGTTTTTTAATAAGGCTCTTAACTACAAAAACATTAGCGACTTCTTTGGTGGTATATCAAAAGCGTGGCCATATATCACAGATTACAAGAGGACACTTAGTCAAACACTACGAGTATGGTGTTCCATGCACGTAGTGTTTGAGTGTCCCCTTAAAAGGAATTGATACTATTTTAAGCAAAGAGCCCGACAAAGTAATGTATCTCTTTAAAATATGAGCACAGTTTATGATTGACTTTGTAAGAGCAAATTAAAATATAAGCGAAAACAGACATATTAATTTTGATGTTAAAATAATCCATTACATTGTGATAAATGAATTTATATGTCTCATGCATGACAGCTACATTCACGAAGACTCAGCGTCGATTTAACGTAAGCGTTGAAATCCGACATTTTAGATCAACTTCAATGATTCAATTTCACTGTGCTTATTTTCCATTCATACGAAGAGTTCAGTGCAGAGGTTATAAGCAAACAATGGCCCAGTGTGTCGCAACCACCGGCTGGCATTTTGGCGTATCCTTGATATTTGAATCCACGGTATTTGGAACGAGTCAGGCGTAGGATGCGGAACATGGGATGGAACGTACAAGCGTTCCGTTATAGTGTACATGTTCGCTATTTCTGACACAGAAATAGCTAGATTAAGAGCATGCTCTAGATATTTGTTTGGTATCTAATGGATTTTCACCGTCTAACGTGTTATTTGTTTGCAGATGATCCCTACTACTGCGGTCTCCGTGCACGCGTTCCCAACTTTGTAAAGGCTAATGGGGCCAAAGTTCTACCAGCGATGACCGAACGACTTACTCTGAAGGAAGCGCCTGTGCCTAGCAAGCGTTACAGCGTTGCTCACGCTCCTCACCCTGGTCCGTTCCCGCCACACCATATGCCACCGTTTGCGCACGCTCCAATGCCACCACAAGCTCTGTGGCACGCACGCTCATACGAGAGCGGAATCGGTGCGTACGAACGTCTCCCCAGAAAAGAGAAGCTCATGTTTCAATTCTATCCGAACAGGGAGAAAAGGCTGCGACCACTCGTGATTCAGCAGCCACGCTAGTGTAATATACAGACTAACCCCGCACTTTAATTCCACCGCCACTGCGGACTCTTCGCTCCAATCTTGGTATTTAAACTTTCCGTTATATTAGTCAGCTTCGCTTGGTAGCACCACTCGCCATTTACCTTGATTGTATGCTTTGATTTCTACACTATTCACGTTTCTATGAGTTCATGCTCCATTATCATCATTTAAAATTACAAATCTTATCTCTCTCCATTTGGACTTCGTTTCTAAGTATTTTTCTTTCTTGGCAATCATGTCAGTTCTCCTTTTTTTATTTCAAAATAAAACATTTCCATATTGCAAGCTTGGCTTTCACCTTAGATGTATAATTTTGTAGAATTAGTTTTGAAACTAGGACAATTTTTTAAATAATCAAATTCGTCGCTAGGTTAAAATTAGAGTCTACCTGCTTACCTTTCCTTTATTGCCTTTTGTGATTAATTTACCAACTTTGAAATTTAATGTAACCTCTTGCTTATTCCTATAATTGTTTAACATCTCTACTAACCCTGCTGAGTTAAATATATTTGATATATTTTTTCTACTTAGATTAGGGTCTACGTATAAATTCAAATAAATTCTTTACGCGGCAAGCAGACTAAATCTTACTTTTATTTTACTTTGAACGATTCGACTACGCCGTAGCCTAAAACGTAGATAATAATATTGCTTGCAGACGGAGACCACTATGACCCCTACGCGCTGTACGGTCGCCTGCCCATGCCTGGACGTGGCTTCCCCCCTCCACCAGCACCTCACGCGCGTCATATGTTCATTGGAGAATGGGACTAGAGTGCGAATCACATCTCACCTGGCTACTTAGATTATAGAACAGATAGCGTCACATCGACTGCCGAATTGAATAATCGTGTTATATAAAGATATTTATAGTAAAATAAAGATATTATTAAACAAAATTTGAAAGAAATTCAGTTTGATCTCGATGTGACGGTATCTTAAAAATCGTTATTTTTACATCACATTGTAAATATCTAATGCTTTTGATATCTGCAAAAACATTGTAACCTTATTTTTATTGATTTCAAGTAGCAAAATTTAAAAAAATCGAGTTACAATTTTTTCATTGCAGCTATCGATTTGTAATATAGAATTAAATTACAAGTGTTTTACATCGATGTATCATCTTTAAATCAGAATTGCAGAATTCTAAATTGTCTAGTATGTCATCATTTGTATAACTTTTGTAATCGTTTATCGTTATAAATAATAACTAACTCAAGTTTACCAATATTTTAGCTCTAAAGTATTTAACTAAATATTGTAAAAAAATAAATTAATTGAATCAATAAGTTAACTATCACTGCCAACGTATTTAACGATTTGCGTGTTCGATAACATCACAAGTTCTTGTTGTTAAATATTATATTTTTTATCTTTAAGTGTCAATCCTAGTCAAAACAGGGTTGGGAAAATTTTCAATTGATTGGGGATTTTCGTATTACCACGTTGTTGTTTTTTTTTTGTTAATTCATAGCAATGTCCTGACCTTATCGATTCTAAAATTATTGTTATTTCACAAACACTCCAACTACTAATAGTACAATGCAATAGTACTTATTTAAGGAAAATAAATACACTTTGCTAGAAAAAGATTCATGTAATTGTATCATTACTGCCTTTTTGTAATACGTTAATAGTATTTTCTATTAAGTACATATACGACGTGAATAATAATCACATTATTTTATAAAATGTAGTTATTACTAGATATAAGAACTAAATGTTAGAAGTATATATCTTTTGTAAATATTTCCTTAATATCAAAAATGTTACGTTAGTTTTTGTATGCATATAATATTACTATAACTCTCCAATACTCAATACCTACTATATGTTATAGTTTTGTACAACCAATTATAATGAAGTTTACTGTCACAAATACTGTGTTTCTGAAGACGTGATTATTTTATACGTAGCATATTTTAGATTTATATTTTGTATCTGTTAGTGTTGTAAACTTCAAAATAATATCTCTAAGAGAACTGTGTAAATGTATTCAACATGGTTTTCTTATTTGATTTTATTTTATAAACTTTTAAAACTGATATGTAGCTTCTACTATTAGGTGCTACACAGGTTACCATATTGTATCTTATTCATTATTGTAGATAATAATGCCTGTAGTTAATAAATAACTACGTCAAAAGCATTAGTTTTGAACAAGTTTCGTACATGTGTAGCAACACATAAAACAGATGACAAGAAAATATTTAATTAAATACGAAGATATATAAAACAAGTAATTTAGTTCTACGCGTATCATGAACTTTATGTAGAACTTATAAAAATAATAATCAATCCAATGATAGAACAAGGACATTTATTTAAGTCAATGTCACTTTTTGTCCTCGCTACTCCCATTAGGCTCAACGTACTTGCGGGTAACTGCAACTGCAAACGAACCGCATGTCGCTACCACAGACGACTACCGGTGCGGCTCCCGCAAGCGGTTCGTAGGTAGACATGCGGGTGGCCTTATACGGTTTTGCGGCTGCAATGCTGATACTCACACGTGTGTTGTGGGCCTTATAATACTGCAATTATTACGAATTTAATTCAAGATGAATCAACATCCACTTATATTGTATAAAATAGGGTGTTGGCTATCAAGTAACCTATCATAAGGAAGACCGTTTATGAATAAAATATACAATTACCTGTAATACATTTGTGTTTCAATTTTAAAATGTGTATCCCATTGACCTAAGACATAAATACTGACGTATGCTTCACGTTCTCCTAATTTTGATTATCTACTATTATTAAGGTACCAGCTACTATTATTACGTGTCACCGTCAGAAATATCTTGACGACGAAGTCTCAAAATGATCTTAAAACTCTCGTATTAAGAGCAAATCCAACTGTTTAATTGATTCAAATGGTATTTTTGTCCGAACTTAAGGTGTTCACTAAATATCAGCACAATTTGTCAACTGGAAGGGGGTAAACAAAAACAAATTAAGATCATTTTGAGCACTTACTTTTTCAACATTTTTCTGTTGCTGACTGTACTAGCTCTCAGCCAACCGCATACAGCAGCAACAGACGGCATGTCGTCGCCATTTTGATTTCTAAGTATTTCTACAGGCTAAAGAATACTTCCACAGGATTTGTTCTACTATGTTATTTTTATGAAATACCTACGGATCGACGATGTATTAAATATCTATTCCACAGAAGGGTTGAAAAAGGTCCCATGCGTCACGAGAACAGAAACAGAAGCGGACGTGGGCATCAGCTTTTCTTTATTTTCGTGCGGAAATCCCCTCGGATACCTCCCCTGCCGGAGCCGGAAGGGGAGGTTATGTCGGACTTGAACCGACTAAAACCGCACGCCGACTGTAGTGCTAGGCCGGAGGTGAGGTTGTCATCGACATATCCCTCGCACCGCGGCTGACCCAGGGCCATCCCTTAACCGGTGGAGCCACCTGTCACCCTAGCAGAAGCAGGCGCCTCCCCGTAACCGGGGCTAGATGGGGACACTGTGGTCCCCACAACCCGAAGGGGGCCATCTCGAAAGAGATGGTCCTGGGTCTGCCGGGGTGCGAGAGATATGCTTTTGGCAATCTCACCTCCGGCAACCAAGGACCCAAGACGGCGTGCGTTTTAGTCGGTTCGAGTCCGACATAGCCACCTCCACCGGCTCCGTGGGGGTGGTATCCGTGGGGATTTATCGCACGATAAAAAAAAAGGCTAGTATAAGCTTTAAAAGTAGACCCTCGGTGGGATCGAGCACCTACATCTCAGATCAATAATAAATAAATATTCTACACCAACACAATATTCCTACATCAATATACGTATTTATGTAGTATATAAGTATATAAGAAGTCAGCCATGTTGGCTCCTAGTAGAGTAAAATGGGGCCACGTTATTTCTTCCTATATTTGTCATGGAGGCCACAAAGAGATCGGGCTGTTCTCCATCCGACGAAGACGAAGATGCAAGAGGAGAAGTTTCCGTGCATTCCGTTTGCTTGTCACTTACATACATACATACATAAAATCACGCCTGTATTCCCCGAAGGGGTAGGCAGAGGTGCTAGCACCCACATTTCGCCAGTTTATGTTTAGGTTCCAATGTAATAGGTGGCGAGCCTATTGCCATTAACCGGGCACTTGTAAACCTGCGATAAATACAAACAACTTCAAAAAGCATTGGAAAGTCATTGGTGTGAGCCATGGTAAACCTGGGATCGAACCCGAGACCTCGTCTCAGCAGTCCATTACCCATACCACTAGGCTACCGCAGATATGATATGCTTGTCACTTATACACATTTAATCAAAACTAGACATAGTTTGTCCTTCCATTCCTGTCAACTTTACTCTTTGAGACTACAAGTAGCAAACTAGGAGCAAAATATTTGGCAAGGCATAAATAAACAATGTATTTATGCGTTACATGAACAGCCAATTTATTAATATTTTACTGTTTACAAACTAAATTACATAGATACAATACAATTAACAATAATTAATAATAAAAACTTACTAAAATTAGAACGTATCGTAGAATTACTCCGCGTCACATGGCTCTTGTGGACAATTCTTTACCATTTATATTGCTATATAATATGAAATATAAAAGATGAGTTATAAAGTCAGTATAACTAAATATATATAACTCAAAGGTGACTGACTGACTGACTGACTGACAGCGTGATCTATCAACGCACAGCCCAAACCACTGGACGGATGTTATAACGTAGGCAGGGGGATAAAATAGGGGATGAAAGTTTGTATGAAACTTTGTCAATTTTAAACCGATCGGGCTGAGACTTTACCACGTGGGCGGAGCCGCGGGCAATAGCTAGTTATATATAATAATGAATAACCTTTACACTGCCCCCCCCCCCTCGTGTGAAGCGGGACTTCTTTCTAGAATATAATTAATTTGAAAATAGATAACTGCCTTTGGAGGAAAAAGCGACGGCACGTAAACTTAGGATAAACCATTACCTGAGTGGCACGCTACTGAAGCAATTCGCAACTTTAGATTGAAAGCGTCTCTTCATAAACGGTTTTAAGACAGTAAACATACAGCCCCAGACGAAGTGCCCGCTAGTCGGCAATAAGCTCGCCCCCTATTAAGTGAGACCGAAAGTCACAGTTGGCGACACTTTTATCCCCCTAGGTATTATGTATGTTTTTAAAAATAAATTAGTATTCACTGTTAAAGGTAATTTCTATCACCTCTATTAACTTATTTAAACAAGATTTAATAACTAGACCATTCAATGCCCGGAAAAGTGATGAACTGTTAATTAACATAAATAAGGTGACTGTATTGAATTAAAGATTTAACACTAATCTCATCCATTGCCTTGCCATGTATGCTTATGAAAGATACAAAATTGTATATTGTATACCAGCTAACGATCTTTGTAAACTACGTGATAAACCGCACTTATTTGCTTAATAGTTGAACACAGTAATTATGCGATGAGACGAGTTACGCAGTCAATAATATTTTAACAGCTCTAAAAAAAATTTAAATAAATACACTACAGATAAATAAATACAATATGAATAAGTAAATTTCTTCATTCAGGCATCTTGTAATTATTTTTTTGAGTACCCACACCTATCCATTTTTTTATCAATAACTTAACGTTTTCCCTAGTCTCAATCATACTAGGAGTATTTTCAGGAGAATCTAGAAATGCGCAGTGAGACGTCCCAGGTACAAAAAAAGCAGGAGCGTCTTCTGACAGGTCTTGTAACACTCCTAACCTATGCCATGGATCTATGTCTCCATTAACAAATGCCACTTTAGTGACGTTGGGTTTCAAACCACCATACATGTCATTGGTTTTTTTAACACCTTCTTCAACTCTTGTTTTGTCAAACTCTGGCCCATACAGGTCTGAACACATTCTATAAAACAGTTCTATGGGTTGATTTCTCGTGAACGGCTGATTTTCAGAATTTGCAGTCATGAAGTAACCAAACTCTGTACAAGTTTGATATTTCCATGCCATATAAAGTGGATCCAATTTTGTGGATTTAATATAATCGTCGTAGGTACACTCCAAACAAGAATCATCTTTATGCCATAAGCCTAGTTCAGACAGCATGGAATCTTTAGAATTGTCATACATTTCATCACAAGACATTTTTACCCATCTAGGGTTGCTACTTTCTGTACCATAATCCAGCGCTTTGTTAAAAAAAAATTGTTTATTTTCTGGCTTACTGAGATCTGAAGAGTTACAAATTTGTTCTTCTTTTTTTAATTGTTCTATTCCAGCACTTGTTTGAAAAAGCTGATCATAGCGGTTAAACTTTGTTGCTATTTTATCATAACATTCGGATGACCCATACTGCCTATAGACCTTACCCATAGCTTCTAGGAATTCATAAAAATCTGATTTGCTAACACTGGAGCACTGCTAGAAATGGCTGCGTCAACCAAATCAGGGTACATTAATCTCATCCATACTGCTAAATTGCCTGCATATGAACCACCGACTACAACAACTTTTGATTCATTGTACTGTGGTAATGATTTTATTTGCCTTAATAATTTAGCAATATCTGCAAGAGCTTGTCGTGAACTAAGATACGCCAAAGTTTTGGTGTTCAATTCAGTAAATATCCTACTTTCCCCATAATACCTGTGTTCTGACATATATAAAGCGCCATTTGTCTCTCTTGCTAGTCCGTGTAAAAACCCATGTTGTATATAGAATGCACCAGCTAGTTGTTCACCACCTATGAGTAAATACACAGGTCCTCCTTGTTTCCATAGTTTGAGCTCTTCAAGACATCTCATTTTCCAAGCGCGGTCATCACTATCATTAAAATGATCCAACGGTTGCACAATATAATGACTTTCCTCTTGCATTCTCAGTGCTGTAATATTTAGACCTTTTAACAGACCTCTATATCCATTATGAAAACCATAAAATCCAAATACATTTGTGAAAGAAATGCATATTAGCAAGACAGTATTTACCTTATGGAGGCTCATGGTTAAGTAGTTGCATGTAAGTTATTTATTACACTAACGGTGACAAATGTGTGACAAATGCTACTTATAGTTCTTGTTTGGAATGCTTTCTATTTGAAATATTAGGTATATACTAGAAAAAAATGTATGGAATGGAAAAAATCGGTCCAAGATGGCCGCCGCCACAACATGTCGGAATTCATATTTCTTCATAACTCCCTCAATATGGGTATCAAATGAAAGAGCTTGAATAATAGATCACTTAAAAAAGTATAAAATAAAAATTTAATTAAAAATTTAAAAAACCCCCGTCACAAAAAACACCTCCAAAAAGTTGAAAATAAATGGAGTTTAACTTTTAACTTTAACGGTTACCATGTCGGGGCACCTCAACTGGTTAAGCACTCCGTTATATTATCGGAACAATTCAAGGTCCCCCGACATGGCAACCGTTAAAGTTAAAAGTTAAATTCCATTAATTTTCAACTTTTTGGAGGTGTTTTTTGTGACGGGGGCTTTTTAAATTTTTAATTTAATTTTTATTTTATACTTTTTTAAGTGATTTATTTATTCAAGCTCTTTCATTTGATACCCATATTGAGGGAGTTATGAAGAAATATGAATTCCGACATGTTGTGGCGGCGGCCATCTTGGACCGATTTTTTCCAAACATAGCTAAGAACACTCCCGACTAATATACCTTTCAAACAAAAAAAAACTAAATCCAAATCGGTTCAACCGTTTGGGTGCTACGATGCCACAGACAGACACACACACACACACACACAGACACGTCAAACTTATAACACCCCGTCGTTTTTGCGTCGGGGGTTAAAAAATAAACAAGGGAAGCGGTTACCATTAACCGCTTCCCTTGTTTATTTTTAAACTATTCTATGTATGTATGTAAAAAAAAGTATATAAGTATGTTTATCCGCATTCTAGATTCCATAACACAAGCTATAAAAAAAAGCTTACCATGGGTCTAGATAGCGTTGTGTAGAATGTTGTGGAATATATTTATTTATTTATTTATTTATGTATCAAGAAATATTCATTGTTACATGTATGTATTAATTTTATTAGGTTTTTATGATTGGCAAATTGTTTTATTTACGACATACCTAGTTATCAATAAAATACCACTTACTGCAAGAATTTATTTGATAGGAACCTATCTATTGCCGGCGGCTCCACCCGTGTGTAGGTTTAATTAATTTTCACAGACAGACAGAACTACTTTCACACTTATAATATACTAGCGCGGCAGTATGGATTTTAAATAAATATTACCTACATAGAAAACGAGACGCGAGACCAACAAGTGCATTCTTGTGATAGTAGATTTTTCTATATTTTTTCAAGTTTCTTAGAGCAGTCAGTTATTATTAGTGATAGAATTAGAACACTTTATTATGTATATTATGTTACGTAATAAAAAAGGTTAACAGCCTCCGTGGCGTAGTGGTAGTAAACGCGGTCCCTACGCAGGAGGCGCGGGTTCGATCCCCGCTCAATGCTAATATTTGTATGCATGAATATGGGTATTTGCAGCTATCAGTACGGGTGCTATATGAACTTCTATGGCAGTCGTTACGGGTAGTTGGAGCCCTCAAAAGTCCAACAACTGTTTTAGCTGCAATACTTCAATATCGCCTTTGAATTGTGGAGGTCAGATGGAAATCGTTTTACAGAAAATATCGAAGTTTAGCCAAATTTGCAGTTAGACTGGTAAGCGGACCCCAAACTCCAAGCTAAAAGATTCGGATTCGACTAGGATTTACGGTACGATGAAGAAGAAGAATTCCAACCTGTCGGTGACTTACCTAAGTTTTTCTAACTCAAATTATATACAATATCGTCGCTTATATTACAACAGTGCGAATATGCATTTTCTGAACTTTACAGGAGAAACAAAAAACTTAATCTGTAAACACCGCGAATATGAATAAAAGTTGCAATGGAACACCGCGAATAAGAAAGCGTGACTTAAGCAGTAATTTACTAATATAATACAACACTTTCTGATTAATTTTAGGTTCAATTGCTACTAACCAATTTATGATGGATCACATTATATAATTTTACTGTTAATTAAAAAGATTAAAAATTACGCTTACCCACACGTCCGCTGCTAAGAATGTATGGCGACAGATGCACATTCGCGGTGTTGTTGCCAAACTGGCCAATCACCGGTATTCGCGGTGATACAAATTTTGAATTCTAGCTTGTGATTGGCGAGTACTTTTAAACGCGATTGGTGCAAAAAACGCGGGGTTTTTTTTTCTATCTAATGACATCAAAATGTCAATAACGGAAAAAATGCACATTCGCGGTGTTGCAATATAAGCGACGATATGGCGGTTGGTGCATAATCTGATGACTGATGACTACGTAGTACGAAAAGTTTCTACTTATTTTTTACCAGCGTGCTCGTGATCGTAAAAGCCTGTTAGATCGTTCCTAAAAACCGATGTTAGAGATCATTGCTTACTTTTGACAAAGTGAACCATTTCTATAACGGTGTCATATCTCCGAGCTGATTTTACTTGCTCTTGTGGAAGAATAGTGAGTTTTATCTGTCATTCTTACGGCCATTTTAGAATGTTAGTTCTGAATCTCGATTTAAAACTAAATCTGAGGTTAGACTATATTCTGGATGTGATTGTGAAAGTCGATTCACAAATGAGTGTTGTCATGGATTAAGGTCCTAAATGTTAATTTAGACCATCGGGTATATTTTCGCTTTATTTCAAATGACCTTTGGTCAAAATGACTGGTCTAAAGAAATTTTGATAAGTTATGAGTTTTAAGTTCGAAAAACATCGGAAAAAATGAAATGCTCAAGTGAGACTTGAACTCACGACCTTTCCCTTACAGGGGGGAATGCTCTTCCAACTGCGCTATTGAGCCACACCTGAATCATTTCAAATTTTCCTTCTCTTTATATCTGTCTTTAAGGGCGACGGTAGAGCTATATACCAACATTCTTACTTACTTCTAACACTCTAACTGTTGGAAACAATGAATGATTTTTCAACCATTTTTAAACATTGAACATAAACATTTTAAACATAAACATTTGGGTTGGTTATAAACATAAACACAACCTACCTAATCTGTTCTGTGAACCCATGTCTTCATTAATAAATAAAATACGTAGATACGTTTTAGCCCTTTATTGTAATAATAGCACTGATTTACGAGGAACGTAGTGCGAGTAGGTAGCTACGTAATTAAGACTCTTTGGAAGAAAAGTTGCCCTTTAGTTTGTAAACTTCACCAGTGCCACAGAACTGATAATAAACGTACCAGTGCATTGCATTTCTTAATTTATCAGGCACTTTAGAGCCATAAGAAATCGATACTCATTATTACGATACTATAAATATTTTATTTGCCACATTTTACTTTAATTGTAATAATACCAATGATTTGCGAGGAACGTAGTACGATTAGATACGTAGTTATGACTCTTTGGAATAAAAGTTGCTCTTTATTTTGTAAACTTCACCAGTGCCACAGAACAGATAATAAACGTACCAGTGCATTGCATTTCTTAATTTATCAGGCACTTTAGAGCCATAAGAAATCGATACTCATTATTACGATACTATAAATATTTTATTTGCCACATTTTACTTTAATTGTAATAATACCAGTGATTTGCGCGGAACGTAGTACGAATAGATACGTAGTTATGATTCTTTGGAAGAAAAGTTGCTCTTCACCAGTACAGATAACACAGAACAGATAATAAACGTACCATTGCATTGCATTTCATAATTTATCAGGCACTTTAGAGACATAAGAAATCGGTAATAAGTATTACGATACTATAAATTTATTTATTTGCCACATTTTACCCTTTTTACCCGGCTTATTACCCAACTGGGCAGAGTGTGATGATTTTAAATAACTCGCTGTTGGATAAGAAGCCGGTAAGATAATCCATACTAATATTATAAATGCGAAAGTAAGTCTATCTGTCTGTCTGTCTGTATGGTAGCTTTCACGCCTAAACCACTGAACCGTTTTTGATAACATTTGGTATGGGGTAGATATGCTATGTTTGGTCGCGATAAAAAGGAAAAAGCTCGTATCTTTTATATATACAAAATTTATCTAAAAAAACGTGCTTAGGATGAATTGGGTAGTTTAGTGTATAAGTTAGATGAGTTATTTAAAAATAACTCATCTAACTTATACACTATTATATAACACTATATATATATATATAATAATCTCACTTGAGCATTTCATTTTTTCCAATGTTTTTCGAACTTAACAGTTAGCATAATAAAATGCTATAAAAAAAAATCATTTAAAACAAATGATCTGTACCTTGTCCACATTTTTGCAAGCCGAAGTCGAATGTAACCGCGGTTGCCTAGACAAACCCGTACGAGTTATTGGTCAACCATGTACATCATATTATTTATTATTGTCCAGGTTTTTACAGACATAAATACATATAATCACGTCTTTATCCCTAGAGGGTTAGGCAGAGGTGTATTAACACCCACATTTCACCAATCATTGTATTCGGTCCCACGTAATAGGGGGTGAGCTGCCCAGAATACGATAATCCATATTCCGGGCACTATTATTGAATCGAGCCATACATCTGAGACACAGGTGTTTAGTATACCTTTTTTATTAGTATTCACAATATTATTTGTAAATACTAATAAAAAATGCAGTTAATATGTAATTTATACATAATATACCTACATATAGAATTTATATAAAACGATATGTTCTATAGGTAAATGATAAATAAGTCTCCTGTAATAATTTTTTTAATACCCCACACCTATCCACTTTTTTATCAATAACTTAACGTGCTTTCTCGCCTCTCGCATCTTTTCGGAATCATCAGGTGAATCAGAAAGTAGAAATTCGCAGTGAAACGTCCCAGGTACTAATATAGCCGGAGCGTTTACTGAAAGATCTTGTAACACTCCTAATCTATGCCATGGATCTATGTCTCCATTAACAAATGCCACTTTAGTGACGTTAGGCTTCAAACCACCATACATGTCATTGGTTTTTTTAATACCTTCGTCAACTCTTGTTTTTTCAAATTCTTGTCCATATAGGGTTAAACATATTTTGTAAAACATTTCTATGGGTTGATTTCTTGTAAATGGCTGATTTTCAGAATTTGTAGTCATAAAGTAACCAAACTCTGTACAAGTTTGATATAACCATGGTATTGCACCTTCTTCTTTTTTTATGGATCCTATCCAGGCATCTAAGGTATACTCTATACAAGAAAACTCTTCATTCCATAACCGTAGTTCTAACATCAATAAATTCTTAGAATTGTTGAGTAGATCATCACAAGTCATTTTTATCAAACTAGGGTCGCCATATTGTGCATTTTGCATAAAACGCAATTGTTTCATCATAAAAAATATTTGTTTATTTTCTGGCCTTGTGAGATCTGAAGAGTCACAAATACCTTCTTCTTCTTTTAGTTGTTCTATACCGGCACTTGTTTGAAAAAGCTGATCATAGTGCCTAAACTTTGTTGCTATTTTATCATAACATTCAGGTGACCCATACTGCTTATAATCCTTACCCACAGTTTCTAGGTATTCATAAAAATCTGCTTTTGCTAACACTGGCGCACTGCTAGCGATGGCTGCGTCAACCAAATCAGGGTACAGTAATCTTACCCATGCTGCTAAGTTGCCTGCATATGAACCACCGACTACAACAACCTTTGATGCATTGTACTGTGGCAATAATTTTATTTGCTTCAATAACTTAGCAATATCTGCAAGAGCTTGTCGTGAATTAAGATATTCCAAATTTTTGGTTTTCAATTCAGGAAACGGCATACTTTTCCCATAATACCTGTGTTCTGACATATATAAAGCGCCATTTGTCTCTTTTGCAAGTTCGTATATTAAGCCAGTTTGTACATAGTTCGCACTAGCCTTTCCTTCACCACCTATAAATAAATACACAGGCCCTCCTTGTTTCCATAAATCTAGCACTTCAAAATATCTCATTGACCATGTACGGTTATCGTTATCATTAAAATGATCCAGCGGTTGATCAATGTATAGACCTTCGTCTTGCATTCCCAATTCTGTAATGTTCAGATCTTTTAACAAGACTCTATATCCATTTTGAAGACTATAAAATCCAAATACGTTTGTGAAATAAATGCATAATAGGAAGACAGTATTTACCTTCAGGGGTCTCATGGCTACGTAGTTGTATGTAAATTATTACACTAATGGTTTGTTGTGTTACAAATGCTATTTATAGTTATTCATTTGGAATGTATTTACCTATTAAATAAATTCTATAAAATGGCATGCCATAACTTATTTAAGGAGCAAATAGGATTATCATTTTTTGATAAAACTTCGTCAGTAGCATGTTAAATCCATTCTAATATTATAAATGCGAAAGTAACTCTGTCTGTCTGTCTGTCTGTCTGTCTGTCTGTCTGTATGTTACGCTTTCACGCCTCAACCACTGAACCGATTTTAATGAAATTTGGTATAGGGGTAGATTAGACCATGAGAAAGGACATAGGCTGTTTGTTCGCGATAACCGACATCCACGCGGGCGGAGCCGCGGGCAAAAGCTAGTAATAAATACTTATTATGGTTTCTGATTCTCGAGTTCTGCGACACAACAGTTCGCAAGTACATTTTTCCTTTTTCATCATCCTTGCGTTAATCCCGGCCGCATCCTAAGTTTACACCTCAGAGTACAGGGTCCGCTCTTTCCAGTCTACCTGCGTATACGATTGAATTTGGTCATTTTCCGTGAAGCGACTGCCAACGAACCTCCATAACTCATTAGCGATATGGAAGTATTGCAGTAAGACCAGTTATTGGACTTTTTAAACAAATTTTGGTCTGGGACCAATGCTTACCTAAAACTTAGTGGTTTTTTGTGCTATTCTTCTTGATCTTGTATTTATATTTAGTTGTTTAGTAGTTTTAAATAAAATTAAAACTAGACATATTCATGCATACAAATATTGGCACAGTGGAAATCGCACCCCGCGCCCCCTGCGTAGCAGTCGAGTTCACTACCGCTACGACACAGAAAGTAAAGACACTTCTCAGGGAACATGTTGAGGAAGAGTTGCATCGAAACAAAATGAATCAGTAACTTGTCAACAACCGGTTGACAAACATAAAAGAGACAAGGAGCATCACACAAATTCACTTCGATATACCTAGTAATATTTTGCTTCAAGCGTTGCCGTGTCAAGGCATCCCTAACTGATAATGCACTCCGATTTTATCGGAACGATCCAAGGTTACTCTTGAAAAAACATTACCCTCCTTCCTTCGGCAGTCGGATAAAAAAGAAAACAAATCGGTTCCACAGACAGACACACACGTCAAACTTATAACATATCGTCGTTTTTGCGTCAGGGGTGAAAGGCACAGACGTTCGTCTAGCAATGAAACCAAAGCAACAGTTGTAACAATCAGGAAGCAGGAAGCAGGCAAGAAGCACTCACACAGTCACTGAGTTATTTAATGATCTAGCAGAATTCGGTTAGGTAAATCAAGAAAAATAAATTACTGAGGTGGGGATTGAACCTCATTCAAAAAAAAAGATCTAGCAGAAGTTATGCTGTACCTTGTGAAAAATGTATAAATAAGTTTAACGAGTAAGGCAGGCCACACACCATAGCAGCATGTTCTGCCCGCACAGCGAAAAAAATTGCTGCTAGTGCATTTGCTGCATTATACTCTGTCCATTCGTTTATTTTCTTTTTGACAGCTTACGCATATGAATTACTGTTTTTATTTTCGGAATAATGTACTAGTGTAATGTCGTACTTTATTGACGGTTAACGCCCACTTAGTGAAGTGCCCTGTGTATAACAAACAGACACAGACTATAAAACAGCGTCTTGAAATAAGATAAATCGATCAATTGTCTTCAAATCGATTATTTGTAAATTGATTTATTTTCTTTTCGACAGCTGCCTTAGATTGTAATTATGCACGTGTTAGTGAAATTTAATTTTAAAACGCATAGTTAATAACGTCTACGTCAAGTTTAAATCAAGAGTTATGAACAAATATACTTGGAAAATCACATATATACCTACTTATTTATTTAACAAACTAGCTAGGTTATTGGGTATACAGATTAAACAAATAAATTTATTAATATTATTTATTACACTGATTCATCAGACTCTTCTTCATAAGTTACACTAGACTCGTCAGGTGAGTCCTCTGTTACACGAATAATCAATTCTTGTTCTATTATATTGTCAATTGCAACGTCTCGATCCCAATCAGATATTACTCCACGACACTGGCCCAGTTTTCAGGTGTCACATCACCACACGCACTATTTAATAATTGCATCATTTTATTCGCTGTAAACGGCGGCGTTGTGTTGTTTCTTGCTGCCTTCCCTTTGATTTGTGCCCATATTAATTCGATGGCATTGTACTGACAGTGATACGGTGGGATTCTAATAACAGTATGTCCATATTCAGCTGCCATTTCATCGACGACGTATCTTTTAGGTTGACGTTTCGAATTTAAAATTCTTATTAGTTCTGCTTTCAATAATGAATTAGTCACATCCTCGCCATTATCACGAAGCCAGTTAATAATCTCGTCTTTGGTATTAGATTGCGTTGGCTTTTTATTTATTTACCGTGAATGATAGGGCGCGTTATCCATAAATATAATTGAAGGTTCTTCTAGTACTGTCAACATTTCCCTGAACCAATTTTCATATATTTCTGAATTCATCTCTTCATGATAGTCGCCAGATTTTTTGGATTTGAAAGTGAGTAGACCATCTGATACAAATCCTTTTGCACTGCCCGCGTGGCAAATTATCAGGCGTTCGCCCTTGCCTATAGGTACAGCCGAAGTAGATGCTGCAGTGTCGTCAGTCCACGATTTCGATATAGTATGATTAGCATTGAGGCAACTCTCGTCGGTGAAAACCACATTCGACCAGTCTTCGATTTGTTTAGCTTTTCTTAGGAAGTCACATCGAGCCAGCGCTATGTCGTGGCGTTCCGATAAGATTTTTATCTTATCAGACTTTTTGAAATAAAATCCAATTTGTCTCAGCACTTTAGCTAGCGACGATTTTTGGCCACGGAACAAACCACTATTCCTCAGCGAAATTACCATTCTTCTTAGAGTCGGAATTTCTTTACGTTGGTAGTACTCGTATATATGACGACGAATAGCATCGGCGTCGAAATCGTCAATGTTTGTAACTTTACAGGGCTGGCGTTTTTTCTTCGGTGTAGAGGGGTGTAATACCTGACTTCGAAAAGTGTAACACCGAATACTACGACCCCGTAAGTTTGCTAATACGAATCACTTAACAACGAATGCACGCCACCACGAAAAACGTAGCACCGAATGCACGCCACCACGAAAAACTTAGCACCGAAGTCATGCGATCTCGAATAACAGAAACCCTGATTCACTAATACGAATCACTTAACAACGAATGCACGCCACCACGAAAAACTTAGCACCGAAGTCATGCGATCTCGAATAACAGAAACCCTAATTCACTAATACTATTATGTCGTGTATACATACTACTAATATGTCGTGTATTTGTTATACGATAAAAACAAAATAAAAGACCAATTTTTTTTGCAAAAAATGTATTTATTCATTTGACAAACAACTAAATTAATATTTCGAGGAATGGAAAATATATTAGATAGATATATCCACAGATCACTGAAGTACCTCCTTTATAGGATATATCCTATAGATTCGCTCTCAGTTTTACAAAAGTAAATACAAATCAACTATTGAAGTACATCAATGGCAAGTTAGAAACACCCTTTAAGGATTTACCTCTCATGATAAATCCTTTTTTGGGTCGGCTTCCTTCCCTCACGCCTTGTGTTACTTCACCAGTTCAAAGGAAGGACCCGATTTTTTTTTAAATGTTTTACCATTATTCCATATAACTGATAAACGAAATCAAATTGATTAAGAAAATACATCAGTTGAGTATTCTAATCCATACGTAGATAGGTTCATCTTTATGTTTACTTCAATATGCGTAAGTAATTATTATATATTTTATGGTTATATATGTATTTTATATATAATATTATATATATATATATATGTTACCGGAAATGTGTATAATCCGGTATTCTATACAATGCCTAGGCATTGTATACAATGCCGAGTGCGCAGCAGACAATGTATGAAATGGTATCAAAGAACATTGACGGTGGTTATAAAAAATGTAACCACTTAGGCTAATGCTGGAGCCTCGCTTTCGCTTCAGTCTTCTAACCTATAATATATCCAGGTCGGGGCGCAGTGCCCACACCACGCAATTTAACTTGGATAGATTAGATTAGAAGATTAATGCGGGAGCGGAGCGGAGCGAAGCTCCCGCATTGATCTTCGTGGTTATTTTTTTTTTATTCATTCAAAAATATAAATTTTCCACAAAATCATCCGCAAATATAGACAATAACCCATTTATTTCACACATTGCCGGTGGAACTGCAGGCATTCTATGAATTAACACACATTTCCTAGGATTTGTATACAATTCCTTGATTTCATACATTTCCGGTAACATATATTATATATTATTAATATATGAGTAATATCTATGTAAGTGTTTATGTATGGATTTCTTATGTATCATGGTAAGTAGGTATGTATGTATGTTGTATGTAGATATTATTACTGTGTCACTATAATTATTTAATATCAAGTATAATTATAAAGGTACACATTATATTCCAATACCGGCACCTACCTCTATGTATCTCTGCACCGCCCTACTAATAATATATTTTTTTAATTTTTTAGACGTTTTTTCCTTAGAGGTTCTGTTCTTCGAGATCGCATGACCTCCGTGCTACGTTTTTCGTGGTGGCGTGCATTCGTTGTTAAGTGATTCGTATTAGTGAATTAGGGTTTCTGTTATTCGAGATCGCATGACTTCGGTGCTAAGTTTTTCGTGGTGGCGTGCATTCGGTGCTACGTTTTTCGTGGTGGCGTGCATTCGTTGTTAAGTGATTCGTATTAGCAAACTTACGAGGTCGTGGTATTCGGTGTTACACTTTTCAAAGTCAGGTATTACACCCGGTGTAGGGTGTAGAGAGCGTATTATGCTGCATACCACTGCTGCCGTAGGCTTCTTTGGCAATTTTTGTAACTGTTGGAACACTGATTCCTAAGGCGGCAGCTACACGGTTTCGAACCTGCGATATTGGTAGTAGCGGTGCACCATTACGACATTCCTTCTCAAAGTAATCTTGAAGGCGTCTCACAAACTCCCTCGATTGTCCTTTTAACACAGTTCTTTTCGGCATATTGAGAACTCAACTATGCTCAACTGAAGAATTTACGTATCGATAAGGAGGAATATAAATACTCAACTCAACTTATGATATTGTAAAAGAATACACAATGAACCGAAAAACAGTGACTGTGACACAAGCGTCGCATGGCAAGTAACAACAATATGGCGTCGCTGGGTCAGTGACGCAATGTGTTATGATATTGCTAGTGATAACCTGTTTATAATGCGCTTATAGCTTATATTATTTATATGTATAAATAGTATAATTTTATTGATTTATTATTTATTTATTTCTTATATAATTTTTAAAATCCTGATAAATGCTAGTTAATATTTATATTAAATTATGTCGATGTATTAAATCGATTGAAAGTTGTTCTTAAATAAAATCGATAATTATTTTGAATGGAATCGGTAACGTGCGAGGGCGTCACTAGTTTCGAACTGTCTCAAACTGTCAAAAAGAAAATAAACGTCCATTCGTTTATTTTCTTTTTGTTTTCAGTTTGAGAGTTTAGTGTGTGAGCCCCATTAAACTTTAGCTTTGCTTTGACATTCTCATTCTATTAGTAACACCGTAATCGTAGGCACAGCTATGTACAATAATATCTATAATAATTGTTTACAATCAAGATTTATCTATCTATCTATCTATTCGCAAATACGCAGAACGAAAAAATATCGTATATTTTATGGGTGTATGAGGCTCCACCAAGATATTCTAGGCTCAAGCCAACCAAGGTCGTCATTGTTTGAAATTACATCGAAAGTATTCATTATCTAATAAATAAGGGGCAATAAAAAAGTCATTATTAGGTATATTTTTATGTATTAATTTTATGAATAGCTAACACTTTTATTTACGACATACATAGTTAAATATAGCATAACATAAACATAAACTCACGCCGGTATTCCCCGAAGGGGTAGGCAGAGGTGCTAGCACCCACATTTCGCCAGCTTATGTTTAGGTCCCAATGTAATAGGTGGCGAGCCTATTGTCATAATTAAATAATTTTATTAAATAATAGCACAACAATTAACTGTGTAGAAAATTATATAAAATGAAGTCCGCGTCTGTTCATTTAGATGGGTTACTCCACTCTGACTGACCAACTGAACTGACCAAATAGTTGTTACGAACAGAACTCAATCCGTGGTTTTGTTCCTAACGAACCAACTACTCGAGTAAACCATAAAAAGGTAACGGTACAACCACAGTATAACGAGTAATCTTACAGTAGTACATCGCGTTTGATGTTTGCGGAAAAGGCGCCTTTTGCAGTTTTGACAGGGTTTTACTTTAGTTCTTATTTTGAATTTAATTTCTGCAGTAAATAACAATTTTAACAAACGAAACGAGTCATTTTAAAAAGCATAGGTTAATTAAAAAACGTGATTACATATGAGACAGCCCTGAATCCTTGGTACCGAGTAAAATGTATGGCTGTACCGAGTAGCATCCCGTTCCCCACCGTTACTCTTACCCCGCACGATTGCTATGTCTAGACGGCTTCGTGGACCTACTGTATGTAGTATGAATCGTGAGACTGTGGTACAACTATAAAGCAATAACTCAACGGATTTTAATGCAGATTTCAATAATAGATAGAGTAATTCAAGTGGAAGATTTTATTATATAATACATAAACGTTACAGGAACGGAATCGAAATTCCATGAGGCTGAAGCCGCGGGCAATAGCTAATTATAAGTAAATAGCAGTTTACATAGTTAGCGCAACTGCAAGTTATCGAAGGAGCGTATGGAAGAATTCCAACCTATTGTTGTCAACATAGGTCTAATTAATACCAATCCAATATGGCATACATAGCAAGGATAGCACGGTTATACAAGTCTAAAGAAGTTTTGATCGCTTATGATCTTTTAATGTAACATAGTATACAAATTATGTTCAAAAAGTAAGGTTTTATTATTTGTACCTATATGGTCTAAGGTTTCCAACTATTAGGTAATCTTAGTTTATACCTTGAATTTTGAGGATAATTAATATATTTTTGGATTGTGTATCCATTTCTTTATCAAGAATTTAACGAATTTTCTGGTCTTTTTCAACTCAATGGGATCATTAGGATTATCAGAATCTAGGTCTTTACCGTGGGACGTTCCATGTATAAGTTTGGCAGGGGCGTCCTTCGAAAGATTGTGTAACACTCCTAATCTATGCCATGGATCTATGTCTCCATTCACAAATACCACTTTGGTAACGTTAGGTTTCAAACCGCCATACATGTCATTAGTTTTCTTAACACCTTCTTCAACTCTAGTTTTGTTAAATTCTGCTCCATAAAGTTTTGAACATACACTGTAATAAATTTCTAATAGTATATTATTTGTAAAAGGTTGCTTTAAAGAAGTTGTAGTTTGAAAGTAACCAAACTCTGTACATGTTTGAAATATCCAGGCCACAAGAACATCATCATCTTTTATAGATTTAATGTAGCTATCAAGAGAACATTCGTAACAGGAATATTCCTTATTCCAATAGCCGAGTTCACACTCGGGTGAAGAATAATTGGATGAATCCTTGTTTCTACATAAAATATCATGAATCTGACCGCAATCCTGTTTTATCGTCGTACTGTTACCATATTGTGCAGAACTCATGAAATGATCTACTTTGTATGAGAAAAAAACATATTTATTTTCTATTGCACTCAAGTCTGTAAAGTTACAGATTTTTTCTTCTTTTTTTAATTGGTCTGTACCAACTTTTGTTTGAAGAAGCCGATCATAGCGGTTAAAATTTGTTGTTATTTCGTCATAGCATTTACGTGTTCCGTACTTCTTGTAATCTATAGCCACTGTTTCCATGTATTCCAAAAAATCTACTTTTGCTAACACTGGAGCACTACTAGCGATGGCTGCGTCAACCAAATCAGGGTACAGTAATCTCATCCATGCTGCTAAATTGCCTGAATATGAACCACCAACTACAACAACTTTTGATCCATTGTACTGGGGCAATAATTTTATTTGCCTCAATAATTTTGCAAGATCTGCAAGAGCTTGTCGTGAACTAAGGTATGCCAAATTTTTCGTGTTTAATTCCGAAAATGGTTTACTTTTCCCATAATACCTGTGTTCTGACATATATAAAGCACCATTTGTTTCATTTGCTAGTTCATGTATTAAGCCACCTTTTATAAAGTCTGTACTGGCTTCTCCTTCACCACCTATGAATAAATACACAGGCCCTCCTTGTTTCCATAACTGAATCGCTTCAAAATATCTCATTGACCAGGTTCGTTCATCACTCTTATTGAAATGATCCAACGGTTGAATAATGGTCCGTTCCACAACTTTTGTGCTTGATGTTGGGAAACTTAGTTCTAACAATAATCCACGTCGAATATTGGAAAAACCAATGGCGTTTGTGCAATAAATGAATATCAACAAAGCAGTAGTTAACAAGTTCATGGCTAGCTCCATGACTACTGACTACACTAATATCAGCTGTACGAAAATTTATAGCAGTAAATTGACTATTCAGCTATAAAAACCCTTTAAATTTGTATGTAAGTATTCGTCTACTTTAGTTTTATTACAGTCTAATTTTATTGAACAGCCTTGTACAGTCAGTACATTGCTCCTGTTAACAATACTTTTCTTGTATAAACTCGTAAAAAAAGTATGCTGAACATAATTACTCGTAACAATATGTAAATTTAAAGTAACTGATAAGGTAAGGGTGCAATAAACAGAAATGAAGACACCTACTAGTTTATTTAAAGTAATGTTATGTTATCAATTGGTTTCTGGGAACAGGACTTACAATGTCTTCGAGTATCGAGATCCTAGGTGTCGATATCTAGAGCAACGCAACCGCAGTCATTTGGAAGACACGGCTAAGTTGGAATCAAAGAAACGTGGAGTGCTCAACAGGGCGAAGCTGTAGGTATTTCATTTCACTGCGGGGCAACGACTCCTTTATAAAGTTCTTCCTGATTTTCTTTATGTACCACAGGTTCGGCCCTACAATGAGTACTGCAAAAAACGGCCTGATATAATAGACTTTAAAGTGATGTGGTTTAAGTTCAAAATTAAATGCCTTTTTCCAGAGTGATTGAAAAAATGTATTGAAACTATTTTCATTTCATTTAGGACTTTAGCTATATAGAAATAAAGTCAAAAATTTAATGTTATCTTTTGCACTGACCATGGCACCACAATTGTTTAGCTTTAGTAGAACCGAGGGCCAGATGAGTTGTTCGACAATCATGTCGATATAACTGTTGACATCAGTTCAAAGCTACATTCAGCAGGGAGTTCGTCCTCCTGATTTGCCTGCCATTTGAATGGAAACTGAGCGCACTGTACGGTATGAAAGAATCCATTACCCTCGCACGCTTACGCTGTGGAATGAGCTCCCTGCTATGGTTCTACAAGAAGGGCATTAGACGGTTTCTTCAGGGTTGGCAGTGAGAGTGTAACGCCTCTGATGTTGCATTCGTCCATAGGCCACGGTAATCACTTCTTGTCTGACCCCTCAATGGTATAAAAAATTTTAACAATCAACAAACATGTGATTCAACATCACATGAGCCCTGGGAGATTTACTATCATGTATTGAAGAATTTTTATGTCTATTTCCGAAGTTTTGCATCATAAATTAACTTGTGCGAATCGCCTGCAGAAAAAAATATTTAAAGGAGTCGATTCGCACGTTTTGTGCGAGTTCAATTCGTGCGAATCATCCAGTAAGCCGCCACACAGAATTTACCTAATGAAATGACCACCATAAAATAATGTGCCAGATAAAAGAAAAAACATTAAAATACGATTGTCAATTGGCGAAGATATTGCTCAACAAGATATTTAAAATAATATTGTCTAAATGAGAACCTCCTCCTTTTTTGAAGCCAAGTCAAGTAATTATCAGTCAATGCTCTTAAAACCGGTTGGAAATAAATAACATGCTATTGTATGTACAGTTGACACCAGATAACAGTAATTAATTGTATTTGACAGTCTCCATAGCGTAGCGGTAGTGAACGCGGGCGCTATGCAGGAGGCGCGGGTTCGATTCCCACTCGTGGAAATATTTGCATGCATGAATATGGCTATTTGCATTGGTCTGGGTGTTTCTATGTATAATATGTGTATAATTTAATTGTTTATCCGCATTCTAGATTCCATATCACAAACTAGTCAAAAAATATGCTTACCATGGGTCTAGGTAGCGTTGTGTGGAATGTTGTGCAATATTTATTTCAGTATCAGCACGAAAACTGCAAAAGTATGCGGTAGACGGCTATAGCATTAGGGTTTGGTCACCCCTATTACCTACGTAGGAAAAAAGTTAGTATGATGATAAATGGCTACCAGTAAGGGGGAGGGGCACACACCAAAAAGGTATTTACTAATAGGCTATTTAACCATTTTTTTACATTCGGAAAATTATCACTTTCTTATAATATAATGAACTGTAAAAGTAAAATTTTCGTACGACAAATAGTTTTCAAGATATTTGATTTTGAAAAACTCAATTTGTCGCGCTACCCGAAAACGCTCCATACAACATCTTGACGTCACGTTTCTGTAGCGCGTAGTGCAAATGTATGGAGTGCAAGAGAATATTACATTTATCTCGGTCTACATTGCGTTTACACGTATGTAGTTCATAATAAAAGTTATTTAAAATTATATGAGGATTCTAAAAATTTATATATTTGAATTGAATGTGATTGTTTATATTTTGACTTTTTTTTGGGAATTCCAACTAATGAAAAGCCGTAGTTTCAGTTTAGATATGCAATATTTTATTTTTCAAGGCATATTTTTTAGAAAAAACTATCATATTAAGCAGTATTGGGAAGAATCGACGACTTAGTCAAATAGCCTATAGCAATAGCTATTAGCAAATTGCCAAGAAAATTGCTTCTTGAAAAGAGATACATATCTATCTGCATAACAGCACTATTGGCAGCAAGTAATTTGCCAATTTATGACACACTAGCTTTTGCCCGTGGCTCCGCCCGCGTGGATGTCGGTTATCGCGACCAAACATAGCCTATGTCCTTTTTCATGGTCTAATCTACCCCTAATACCAAATTTCATCAAAATCAGGTTCAGTGGTTTAGGCGTGAAAGCATAACATACAGACAGACAGACAGACAGAGTTACTTTCGCATTTATAATATCAGTA
The DNA here is from genome assembly GCA_914829495.1 of Eilema sororculum. Lineage (NCBI taxonomy): Eukaryota > Metazoa > Arthropoda > Insecta > Lepidoptera > Erebidae > Eilema > Eilema sororculum. Next base: position 8,142,596 of record OU618533.1, read on the forward strand.
TGGATAATAAAACGCATGGGTTGCAACGCAGTTGTTGGTATGTGTAGATATGTGAGTAGATAGGTAGTAGTATTTGATGAATGTATGTTCATTATGTTATCATGTTTAGCCTCTGTGGCGTGGCGGTAGTGAACGTGACTGCTACGCAGGAGGCGCGGTTCGATCCCCACTCAGTGCAAATATTTGTATGCATAAATATGGTTATTTGCATTGGTCTGGGTGTTTCTATGTATAATATGTATGTATTTACAAAAAAAAGTATCTACTTACTTACTTACTTACTGCCAGCAGGGGACGCCGCGGCCGGACGGGTGATCCGCCCTCTTGCGTAGGGCCATTTTACCCATTTCCCCTATGTCCTTGGATGGGATGTGGGATGTCCGGCAATCACGGCGCTTCGTCGAACCAACCTGTTTCCTTGCAAAAGCTTACGATCTGTTCCGCCTTCAGATTTCCGATGTCTTCTGGGTCTAGTCTGTCTGTCTGTTCCCATGATTTCCCATCTTTTCAGCGAGTACATAGGGCATTCGGCCAGGAGGTGGAGGCTGGTTTCCTCGGCATCCATGCACTCCGGACATCTGGGATCGTTCTTTAAGTACTCCTAATAGTGTCAGGTGCCTGTTATCACTTCTATGACCAGCCTCATGTTTTTCCTGGATAGTTTCGTCAGGGTGCTTGTTCTTTTTTTATCTATGCTTTTTATGAAAATTTTCGATTGTCTCATGACAGGCGATGATTTCCATCTTCTATTGGTCTCTGCCACTATGCTTCGGCTGATGACTCCCTTAGTGCTTTAAAAAAAATCGAAGTATCTAGTAGATATGTTAATCCGCATTCTAGATTCCATTACACAAGCTAGTTAAGCTTACCATGGATCTAGATAGCGTTGTGTAAAATGTGGTGGAATATTTATTTTTTTACTACTCGTGCGAGTTAACATGGCACCTGGCTCGCGGCTTTGCGCGGGGGAGCGGGAGGGGAGTATGCTGACGCTACTAGCCTCGCAGGGCGAGAGCGGGGTCCGCTTGGGAGGAGGGTGTCAGGTGCCATGTTAATGCGCACGAGCTATACATAAATTATTTACTATAAACTTTGTATAAGCAGGTAATGTAGGTAAGCGTTAATCTCACGAAGAGTCAGATTTTTTATTGTAAACTAGCTGTACCCGACTTCCAATTCTTCTAAAATAAAAAGGGTGGTATTTAAACGCAAATCAAAGAAAATACTTTTTTTATGAAATAATAAATTTCCATCAAAATTACTGATTGCACAGTAGAATACTTAACTCAAAAGTATTAGAAAACACACTACAATTTATTTTCGTAACGTACGGCTGTTTATCTTAGTGCAAAGCAGTTTTTTTAATGCACTGCTAATGCTGCTAATGCACGACAAAATAATCCAAATTCACATCAAAAATGCTGATTGAGCACCAACAAACTACTTACTTGCATATAAAAAAAATTAACCACGAAGACATAAGACGTTAGTCTTCTAACCTAACCTATCCATTTCGAGGTGGGTGGTGATCATTCTGAACTTAATTACTTAGTAGGTATACATGCTACTCGGATAGATATTTTACTTTGACAATGAGTATCTTCTACATGCGCATAGTTAATATGCTGTGCAGTTAGTATTTTTGATAAACATTTATAATTTTTGTACTTAAATAAATTTATTTGTATCGCATTATGAGGATAAAAGTAATGTCATGCTGATGTATATTTTATTTTTTTCTGCAGTAATAGTTTTGTTAAACATTCAGTTTATTTGTAGCAAAGTAATTTATTTGATTTAAAAAAGCATATAAATGATGAAAATATATTGATATGTGATTATTTATTTGATGTGCAATTAATAATAGCGTTGGTAGCTTAGTGGTTAAGGAGTCGGCCTTACGATCGAGAGGTCCCGGGTTCGATCCTGGCCATTACACTACCGACGCGAACCCACTCCTAGCACAAGCGATTTAGCTTAGTTGGAGGGGTTAGAGGGAATATTAGTAACTTCGGTTCTAATATTCTTTTTAAAAAAAAAAAAAAAAATATCCGGCTCTCCACTAGGATTCACAGTCTCGATCCACATATGGATCATTGGAAACTTCTGATTCCTCTTTTATCCACCATATAGGGGATTCAATAATACTATTAACATTAGCTATCTACAGAAAAAATCTCATCAAAATAAGGCCAGCCACTTCAGAGATTACTTGTCTTATATTAAAATTGCTTTTTTGGTAATACATTTATATGTATTTTAAAAGCTATTATTTTCACAGCTTTACCTAAATAAATCCACGTATTAAGGTGCTAACCTATTATAGTCATCTTATGTACTTAGAAAATAACGAATTAAGCCAAAAAGATCCACCAAGAATTTTGGGCTCGAAGACAACCTCACGCTCAAGCTGGTGTATGTATCGGTTGATAGAAAGAACGAGTTTCTAGCGTAAAATTTCCTATTAAAGATCAGACAAGTAAGGGTAATAGATATCGGGAGGAGAGAGCATAGACTTAGACTTAGGGCTTCTAAGAACAAGCAAGTAGAGAAGAATCACAAACAGTAAATATGACAGAACAGTTGTCGTAACGTACTAATCTAGTAGATAAGCCCACAACCTCATGACTTCTATTAAAAAGCAAGAAAAATACAGAAAAAAATAAGCACATACGATAAATTATACACATATTATATACTAATACTAAAAACTCTGCAAATAGCAGAGTTCAAATAGAAGAGCTATAAATATCAATTAAAGCTTAACAATACTTTTAACGGGTTTATATAATTCAGCACCTATCCATTTCTTTATCAAATGTTTAACATAACTTTTGGTTTCGGTCAATTCTTCGAGCTCATTTACTTTATTTGGATATAGATCACCACAATGCGATGACCGAGGTATTACTTTTGCAGGAGCATCGTACGAAACGTCTTCTAAAATACCCAATCTAGCCCAAGGGTCTAGTGCCCCATTCACGAAAACCACATGGGTTATGTTAGGCCTTAAACCACCATACATCGCATTGGTGGTTTGTATACCACTATCAACTCGTTTTTCATCAAATTCCGAACCATACATTTTGGAGCATATAAGATAGTAAAGGTCGACAGGAATGTTGTTTGTAAACGGGTGCTTTTTCGAATTTGAACTCATAAAATAACCAAATTCCGTACAAGTTTGATATATCCACGCAGTTACCCAATCAATCTGCTTCATACCATCTATCATGTAATCAAAATCATAATTTAAACAGTGGTTTTTTGTATTCCATAAGTCATTTTCAACATTTTTTGTAGACCTAAAGGAGCTGGTTTTCACATCTTCGCAGTAATGTTTAATACTCTCTGGATTTCCGTATTGTGCTTCATACATAAACTGATTCACTTTGTCTGAGAAAAATAATTGTTTATTTTCTGGTTTTAGCATATCTGTGCTATTACATATTTCTTCTTCTTCTTTTAGTTGTTCAATACCAGCACTAGTCCTAAATAACTGATCGTATCTACTGAACATACCCCTGATTTTAGTGTGACATCCAGAAGTACCATATTGTTCGACGTCATCACTAACGGTTTCTAAATATTCAAAAAAATCTTTTTTCGCCAATACTGGTGCACTACTGGCAATAGCAGCATCAATCAAATCGGGATATAATAACTTCATCCATGCTGCCATGTTACCTGCATATGAACCACCAATCACAACCACTTTCGATGTACGGAACAGAGGTAACATTTTAATTTGTTTTATCAGCTTTGCTATATCGGCAAGAGCTTGTCTCGAACTGAGGTAAGCCAGATTTTCCGTACTCAAGTCTTCAAATGGTTTACTTTTTCCATAATACCTGTGCTCCGAAGCATATAAAGCACCATTCGTTTCTTTTGCTAGATCTTGTAATATTCCGGTACGAAAGACAACCTCGCTAGCCTCCCATTCACCATTGATATATAAATAAACTGGACCTTCTGGCTTCCAAAACTGAAGACTTTTAAAATATCTCATGTTCCAGGTACGATTCTCTTTTTCATCGAAATGGTCCAACGGTTGTTCAATCCAATCTGTTGTAGACACTATTGTATTGAATAATCCATGAGTTCTATTAAGCTCTTTAAAAATTACCTTATGAATGTTTCCTAATCCATAAAAACCTAATGATTTAGTTAAACAAATTAATAAACTCAGAACAATACTTAATGAAACAGAATTCATGACGCCAACTTGCCAATGAGTACAATCGTGCTATATGTACAATATTCAGTCCGTTACTATCAGGTTATATACCTGTGTTAAAGGGAGGTTCGGGTAAAATGGATGGAAATATAAAATACGGTCATTAGTATACTTATCTTGTACTACCTTATTCTTCGAAATTAAACACGGTTATGTTTGGAGACGAAATGAACCTAGTACTTTTATTTTATAGTAATAATAATTACTTACATTCAACTGATTGAATAGGTTACATTTCCATAATGCACAAAGGGAACAATAGATGGAGATACTAGTATCTAGTTTTGATATAAAATAAAAGAATAAAACTAACGTTCTGGGTACTGTTACGATCAGAGAAGTGTTCCACTTGTTGATAGCTTCCCTACATATCTTAAATCTTATCTAAAAAGTATACTGAACCTAATTACTCGGAACAATATGTGAATTTAACGTAACTGATAAAGTAAGGGTGCAATAAACAGTAATGAAGACACCTGCCAGCATAACTGAAGTAATGTTATGTTATCAATTAATTTCTGGGCACAGGACTTACCATTTCTTCGAGTATCGGGATCCTAGGTGTCGATATCTCGAGCAACGCAACCGCAGTCATTTGGAAGACACAGTTAAGTTGGCATCAAAGAAAGGTGGAGTGCTCAACAGGGCGAAGCTGTATTTCACTGCGGGGCAAGGACTGCCTTAAGGTACTTGGGATCTGGTGACAGAAGGAAACAAAGTGATTCGGCCTATATTAAACATCGGGAAACTAATATATCACGCGAAGTGACAGTGCCATATACAGTGCCCTAAACATAACACCATTTACTAAATCTTTTAGAAAATTACAAAGTGCATTTAATAAAAGTGGGGTAGTCATTGTACATGTCTTAAAATTCTTTGAGAAAAGATTTTATGTTCGATGTATGTGTGTGACACACGTGTTGGTAACGAACCAGTCTTATGACTCACTCAAATAACATACTTAGAATACATGAATAACATGACGGCTAATTTCAACCACGCTCCGTAGTTGTATCCTGGTCGTGGGGTTCAAACATCGGATTTGTACGCACGCGGCTCAAGTTCAATCCGGATTGTATCGAATGCCTTTTTGCGAATAGTTTCTGCATAGGTTGACAGATATTGTTCAATGAAACACAGTTGAGAGAAACAGAACTTATAAATAGCGAGTATATTATCTCTGAGTTAATACTCTACTATATTATCTGCATACTTTAGTCTATTTGAATATCTATCTCGCCAGATCCTCACTTACAATTAAATACGATATGTCGACAAAATTAACTACTATGTCAGGCACGCTGTGTATAACTGAAACAATTGAAGGCTCCTGTGAGTGGCAAAATCAGAGTCAGGTAAACGATGCACGTCGGAAAAGAACGAGAGAAACTGAAATGAACATTATCATGAATGATGTTCGTGATATGTTTCGAAAATTCAGTACACAACAAAAGGAAAAATTACAAAGCCTGGAGGCTACGTTGACGGAAATAAAACAACAAAATGATTCATTTAACACCTTAACGACCCTCTCAGACAAATATGACGAGATACAGAAAGAGTTGCAGATCAAGAAGGAAAGAAAGTCACATCTAGTTTATGTACAGTTAGAAAATCAATTAGAATCACTAGAGAAACAATCCTGTTCTGACAAAGTTGAAATTAGAAACATCCCCAAAAATTAAACAAGAAACAAAAGAGAATCTTTGCAGTGCGGTTTTAAAAATTTGTGCTAGTCTGAATCTCCAACTCCAGGCTACAAATATAAGATACGTTTATCGGCCCTATACCAAATCGGAAATCGTAAAGCCGTTGTCGAATTTTCTTCTACCATTACGAAGGAAACTTTCTTGACCAAACCCAAAAAACTAACGCCAACGGGGAAAATGGAAAAGCTGAACACTCGCCTACTTGGCTTTCAAGAGGACAACAAGCCTATATACATCTCCGATTATCTCACACCAAGCGGTAGACGGCTGTTCTTTCTTGCACGAGACTTTGCGAACGCACACGGTTACAAATATTGCTGGTCATCATATGGCAAAATATACCTTCGACAGAAAGAGGGAATGCCCCTTGTCCGAATAGAGGGAGAATCAGATCTCAAAAGGCTGTAGGAAAGTATTACAGATTGATTAGTACGAGTAGTTTTCAGTACTATATTTGTTGTCAGAGTGGCTTCTTTTGCATGAAAGATACTTTAGTTTATATAATGCGTAGTAGTTTTAATTAACTGATGTTACTCTTACACGTTTGCTATACCCTACTACGTTACCTATACCCGACACAATTGTACTTTTGTATTAAGTTTGTGAAGAGTCAGATGGATTTAGATAATATTGAGAGCAGTTGGCTCTCTTGCTTAGGAAAAGGAGTTGCTAGTAAAACACTACTCTTTAGAAACACACAACACTCTGACTATATTCGTTTACTGATGCGTGGTTCAACATATTTATTAACATTAATCAATGGGTAATTTGGCTTATGATATTGATAACATTTCGGTATCTCAGTCGCAAGTGTGTGACATAGACGAATGTAGTAACTAGGTAACTAAACCTACAGAGAGCTTAATTACTCGTATAATAACACAAAATATTCGAAGTATTTCAAAAAAATTTGATAGCTTTGTTGAATTATTGTTTAGAATGAAAGTAGACTGCGACATTATCATTCTAACTGAACGCAGGTTGTCACAAAATCCAATAATTCCAACACTCGAGAATTATAACTATATAATAACTGAGAACTGGGTGAACCAAAATGATGGAGTAGCGGTTTATTTCAAGGCGGCCAATCTCGCTGTTACCTGAGAGGAGCCATCATGTTGGGAATTTAGTTGTTTGATTATAAAAATTGATAGCGAGACTATGGTGCTGGCTATTTACAGGTCACCATCCTTCTATCACCTTGATAATTTCTTTCAGTAGTTGGCTACCATACTAGAGTGACTGAACAATTTTAAAAATAAAATAATTTTGTGATATCAATATTGACATCTCTGTGGATACAACAGATCGGAGATCGGTTGAGTACTTGAACTTCTGTGCTTATTATGGCCTACTTCCAGCACGCTGTTATCCTACAAGACACACAAACACATGTCACGATCACGTAATGCTGAAAACGCTAAAACAATCCCTTACACTTGTTCTTCGTTCTATAATAACAGATCACCAGGCCGTGTTGTTGTTTCTAGCTCAAAAACCAAAGAGAACATTATTGCACAAGTCACTAGGACTAGGATAGATCATCAGTGCCTTACTGCTGACATAGAGAGGATTGATTGGCTCCCTGTGTATACCTCGACAGACGCTAATTTCGCCATGGAATATCTAATTACATACTTACAGCGTTCAATTAACAAAAACTCCTTAGTCATAAAACTGTCGAGGCGTAATAAAATAATTAAGCCGTGGATTACGCCCGGTTTGGTTCGGTGTATGAGACAAAAAGATAGGCTTCATACAAAAACGCGCAATCCCCTGCCAATATAATTGTAAAAGTTACCTAGATACAGGAATTTTTGCATTAAAAAAGGTAAAAAGATTATATGAAAAATCGCTATTGGACAAAGCAGAGAAGGATAATAAGAAAATCTGGGATGCGATAAAAGTAATTACCAATAGATCCAAGCCCAATCAAAACATGTCAGATCTCCGGAATTCCGACTGTAGGAGAGAATCGCTTGAAAATGTTAATTAGTTTTTTGTATCTGTGGGTAGAAGAATAGCCGAGGGCTCTATATCCTGTGTCAACTCGTCTCACCTCACCTTTTCTGATCCTCAACCAATAACAACTTCATGTAAATCCTTTGTGTTGTTGGGCACTGATGAGACTAAGGTGAAACAGCGCATCACGAATCGGGGTCAAAAATGCGCCACAGGTTGGGACTCCATATCAAATAGCCTTCTTAAGAAAAACGCTCACATTCTAGTTCTCCCACTGACGCATGTATTTCTATATCTGTCTAGAAAAAGAAAAGTTTCTCTCTATGCTAAAAAAAATCAGTGGGTCTTCCTATCTATAAGTCTGGTGACAGAGACCCTGTCACAAACTACAGGCCCATCTCCATTTTACCATCCATTTCTAAGCTCTTGTAACGTATAATAAACTGCAGACTAATGAAATATCTAGAATGTAATAATCTTATCTCCAACAGCCAGTTTGGTTTCAGAACTGGCAAATCCACAAGTGATGCTCTGCATGAACTACAAAATTATGTGGTTAGTAATATGGATACGGGAAAAAAATGCCTGGGTATATTTTTTAATTTGGCTAAGGCTTTTGACACGGTCTCCACACCACTGCTTCTCCGGAGGCACGAGCGACTGGGTATAAGAGGAACCCAACTAAAGCTATTTGAGGACTACCTATCCCTGCGTGTGCAGTGTGTCAGGATAGAGGATCTGGTTAGCAGCCACCATGGTGTGCCGCAGGGCAGTATACTTAGCCCTACCCTCTTTCTTGTATATTTAAATAATTTGTGTAATATAAGATTGGAAAGTGGTAAAATTATATCATACGGAGATGACACAGTATTGCTATTTTCGGCCGCGTCATGGGGAAAGGTATTTGAGGCTTCTCAGCGTGGTCTTGACACAGTAACACACTGGTTTCAAAGCAGCCGTCTGTCCCTCAATGCAGATAAGACTAAGTACATTGCCTTTTCAATGCGTAATGTAAATTCACCCACGTCGTCTTACTCACTGATAGCACATGGTTGTTGTAATGATCCCGTCTGCTCCTTTTTTTTTTTTTTTTTTTTTTTTTTTTTTTTTTTTTTTTTTTTACATGGTGGAATGCTTTTAAGCACTTCGCTCACCCCCCACGGGGGCAGGGAGTGGGCTTCGTGTGGGACTCCTAGCCTCGAAGGAGGCCAGACTACCCACTAAACCACCACGGTGTCCGTCGTCACCACATATCGACGATGGCGGGAACAACATCTTCCGCCATCGTCGTGTGGGTCGCCCGCCGCTGATCCACGGCAGGCCCATCTCTGGTGCGGCAGAAGAGGAGTCCTTCTGCCACTCGCCTAGGCAAGGCACACGCGACACGACGTGCGCCTTCAACCTCGAGGCCTATGTAAGGGCAGCAGACGCCCCCGCGTCTACTGCCCGGCCCGGTTAGGGGGGGAGGAGTTGGTGGTACCGCCTCCTCCGAGCCCCGGTTCTCTTGCGGCGCTGTGGGAGGGAAAGGGGGTCACATTCCCTCTCCCTCTCCGCCGCCTCCTTCTGCGAGATAACCGTCTCGCAGAAGGTCTGAACCGCTGCCCACGCCTCATCGCCGCCGTCGACCATAGACAGAACTACGGCCGGCAGCGAGAGGTCCGTCCCCACTTCGGCGATGAGAGCACGGCGCTCCCCAGCCCATGCGGGGCACTCCTCTAGGGTGTGCTGCGCCGTGTCATCATCGCCATCCCGTCTGCTCCTGCCCCAATTGAACTGCATGTACTTCATTGAAATACTTGGGTATTATTATTGATAGTAACCTATCATTCAGGCCACACATACAGCTGCTTATCTCTAGACTGAGAAAGTTGATATGAGATGATGTAGCTGAGCAAAGCTTTATTAAGCGAGTCTACCTGGCGCTTGGTCAATGCATAATACGGGAGCGCCTTATTTCGTAGAAAGAAATTTCATAGAATTTCATTTTACAGAAAATGTTTCATATAATATTTGGTTCTTATATTTTTATTTCGAATATTATTGTTTCAAAGACAATTTACCACAATGAATCACTTTTCAGAGAAACACAATTTAATGAATTTTTTTTCACATGTTTTTGTTTAACATACTTATCAAACTAGAAAAACTGTAGTTAAGATTCCTTAAATAATATTTAAGGAATCTTAAAAACAACCATCTATTTCAAACAGTAACACTGCCCCTCTCTCGCGCTAAGTTTCAAGTGGCGTCGATTTATGCTTGGCGTCAGTTAACTAGTTTCAGCATCTCTTTGTCTTTGTGTAATAATGTAACTCTGCCTTTGTGTTGTGAACTCTGTTTGGTGAACTTTGTTGTGTAGACAGTAGAATAACATCTAAGTGAACAAGTGTAAACTGTATAAATGTTTTACGTGTAACAAGCATTTTATTTACCTACTCAACAGTCAATTCTAACATTATAAAGTGCGACATGGGACGCTAACAATCCCATATTGGTGACCCCGACGTGATCTGAACATGCAACAGTATTCAGACGGTTCCAGTTACGGTACAAACAAGCCGTATCCTTGGTTTCTCGCTCGCCATCGCTCGTGACACAAAGGAAGTAACAACAGATCCAGCGTTATGCCTACAAGGAGCCCGTTAATGCTGACGGCACCTACGTTGACTGCATAACAGATGCAGTTAAGCCCTGACAATAGGATCCTCATCGACTTTGGCCTGATCTCGACTATCTGCTAGTCATCAACGGCAGTCGTGCTCGTCTGCCCCAGTGAGAACGGAGGTATACTTAGCTCTAGGAAAGGGTTTGTACCTCCCCGGCCTGCAAGTCTATCCGTCAGCTGCCTTTGAAGACATAACAAACCTTCAACCAACACAGCTCCGTGGGATCAGCTATGCAAGTAAAATTTCAATTTAAATGTAGAGTAACTATTGAACTTTCTCATGGTTAATCTTCTGTTAAGTGTCATCAAACTAGTGAACTTATAAACCTAGATATATCCAGCTATCTTTTTATATTTTTTACAACTTTTACATAACCTTAGCAAAACATTTTTTTTGTAGTTTACTTAATGTTCCTGTTGCTAGATTTTTATTTTATTTTTTATTATGTGGTCATAGATAAGATTATAAGTATATAATCACACATTTAAAAAATATATAGTGAACTAATTATTATGATACTAAATAGCCTTTGTTCTAATTAGAAATCTTAGCTTTTAACTTAGTTATAAATATACTAAGGTTTACTTACCTGCTCTATTGTTTTTGTTTATATACATTTACATTATACATAAATATAAATTCTATATATTTCTTTTTGTGCCTTATACTTGTCCTGTTGATTGAATTATTATTTAGATTAACATAAATTTAAATTTAATTCTAACTTTTATTCTATAAGAGTAATATTTTATTTCTTTATAAAATGGAAGAAGAATTAAAAAAACAATTAGAAGAGCTTAGACAGCAGCTTGCTGATACCCAAGCTAGGCACCAGGTCACTGAGATTAAGGCTAATCTCCCTGCGTTCTGGATGGACAAGCCTAGGTGTTGGTTCGCACAGGCCGAGGCACAATTTGAGATTGCGAGGTTGACTCAGGATGCCACCAAATACGGTTACGTCCTGTCTGTTCTGGACTCCAGGGTGGTTGACGAAGTGGAGGATATCATTTCCAACCCTTCTGAATCAAATAAATATGAGCACTTAAAAACGGAGCTCATAAGACGGCTGTCTACATCTAAGGAGCAGAAGGTCCGGCAGCTACTCCGTGAAGAGCAATTAGGTGATAGAAAGCCTTCTGCATTCCTAAGACACCTACGTTCCCTTGCAGGCTCCAATCTGGGGGATGAAAGCATCCTCCGAGAACTTTGGATGCGACGGCTACCAGCTGAGGTTCAACGCATACTAATGGCACAAAAGGACCTCAGTCTAGAGAAGGTAGCCGAGATTGCTGATGCCATTGTGGACTCACCTGCAGGTTCATCATCATCTGCAATCGCTACCGTCAACACAAACAACAGCCTCCCCGACCTGTCCACTTTAGTTAGGAACTTACAGGACCTAACCGTTAAAGTGGATCTTTTATTTCAAGATCGCCAACGTAGCCGACCTACCTCTCGTTCGGAATCCAACAGATCTCGTTCAGCATCCCGAACAGATAAAAATAAAAAAATGTGTTGGTATCATAGACGGTATGGTACCAATGCAACTAAGTGCACTAGCCCATGCGAATGGAAAGGCCACCAGGGAAACTCCAAAAGCAGTCCGTAATGGCGGAAACTGATTGCTCGCACGCTGGCCGCCGGTTGTTTGTATATGATCACGGGTCACGTCATCGTTTTTTAATCGATACTGGCTCAGACATATGTTGTTTTCCGAGACGCCTACTCAAAGGCCACTATAGTGCTACTGATTTTGATGTCCGCGCCGCCAATGGGAGTTCTATCAAGATTTATGGTTTCTTGGCCTTGCGATTGAATTTAGGTTTGCGAAGAGATTTTTCTTGGAATTTTGTGATTGCTGATGTGAGCACACCTATCATAGGTTCCGATTTCCTCGCGCATTACAGCCTGCTCCCTGATTGCCGCAACCAACGCCTAGTCGACGGCTATACCAAGTGCACCTCTTCAGCATCGGTCGCCTATATAAATCAGGACAGCGTCAAAACTTTTGCTGTTAATGATGTTGATTCACCATTTTCAAAGATTTTGGCTGAATTCCCTGACATCATGAGACCTCCTGGTTTACCGAAGATTGCGAAGCACTCCACAGTGCACCACATCCTCACGACTGAAGGTCCACCCGTCACTAGCCGTCCTCGAAGGCTCGCACCACACAAACTGCAGATCGCCAAGAAAGAGTTTGATGCTATGGTTAAGGACGGTACCGCTAGACCTTCTAAGAGTCCTTGGGCATCTCCGCTGCACCTAGCCGCCAAGAAACCTTCTTCATGGCGTCCATGGGGCGATTATCGTGCCCTCAATGCCAGAACAGTGCCAGATCGTTACCCAGTACGACATATTGGGGACGTGGGTCACAACATTGCTGGATCAAATATTTTTAGTACCGTTGACCTTGTTAAGGCTTATAACCAGATACCTGTTGCTGAAGAGGATATCCCCAAGACGGCTATCACGACGCCCTTTGGGCTATTTGAATTCCCCTTCATGAATTTTGGCCTACGCAACGCTGGGCAAACTTTTCAAAGGTTCATCGATGAGGTCACGCGTGGGTTAGACTGGTGTTTCCCTTATGTAGATGATATCCTCGTCTATTCTAAGGACGAAACTCAACATCAAGAGCACTTGCGCATATTATTTAAGCGCTTGCAAGACTTCGGTGTCGTGGTCAACTCCTCAAAATGTGTCCTCGGTGTCAAAGAAATTGTTTTCTTAGGGTACCTTATTTCGAAGAACGGCATGCGCCCTCCTCCTGAAAGAATTGAAGCTCTAAAGAACTTCCCTCAGCCCAAGACGGTTGAGGGTGTTCGCAGGTTTTTGGGCATGCTTAATTTTTATCGTCGTTTTCTTCCGAATGCTGCCGCACTGCAAGCTCCTCTCATTAATGCTTTGACTTCTACTCAAGGTAAAAAGAAAACGCCTTTCCCATGGTCACCTGAGCTTGAGGATGCTTTTCAAAAATGTAAAGAGCATCTTGCCAGCGCTACGACCTTAGTCCACCCAGTAGCAGGAGCCACTCTTGGACTTTTCGTAGACGCATCTTCCACACACGTTGGAGCGTGTCTACAGCAATACGTAGACTGTCAATGGCAACCTCTTGCATTTTTCAGCAAAAAGCTGAATGAGAAGCAATCAGGTTGGCCGGCATATTATAGGGAGTTATTGGCTGTGTACGAAAGCGTTCAGCATTTTCGGCACATTCTCGAAGTGGAACATGTGACCATCTACACAGACCACAAACCCCTAATCTACGCCTTCAAGCAAAGACGAGAGAAGCTTCCGCCAGTGCAGCTTAATCAGCTCTCGTTTATCAGCCAATTCACGACTGATATCCGTCACATAAGCGGGACAGATAACGTTGTCGCGGACACAATGTCCCGAATTGAAGCCATTCAACTTGAGGATGACTATACAGCACTGTCTAAAGATCAGGAGAACGATGAAGAACTCCTCAAGGCTCAAACAGGCTCGTCACTCAAGTTGGAAAAGGTGCACATACCGGGTACTGGTATAACTATCTTTTGTGACGTTTCCACGCACAAACCTCGACCGTACCTCACACCTGCTTTCCGACGAGCATATTTTGAAAAACTGCATAATTTAAGCCACCCTGGTGTGCAAGCTTCCGCACGCTTGGTGGCAGATCGTTTTGTATGGCCCAACATGCAAAAAGACTGCAGAACATGGGCCCGTAACTGCCTAGCATGCCAGCGAAGCAAGATTGTCAGGCATACCCAAACACCGCTCGGAACCTTCGCAACCCCAACCAAGAGGTTTAGCCACGTCCATTTAGACATAATTGGACCGTTACCTCACAGCAAGGGTTTTCAATACTGCCTTACATGTGTTGACAGATTTACGCGGTGGCCGGAGGACAACAATTAGTGCTGAAGAAGTGGCGGAAACCTTCCACCGAGAGTGGATATCTCGGTTCGGCGTTCCCTCCTTAGTCACCACGGACCAAGGACGCCAATTTGAATCGGCACTTTTTCAGACGCTTCTCCAACTTTGCTCTATCAAATGTGTTCGCACTACGAGCTATCATCCGTGCGCAAACGGGTTAGTTGAGAGAATGCATCGCCAGTTAAAGGCCGCTTTAATGTGCCACCAGGAATCCTGGTACAAAGCGTTGCCAGTCGTGCTCCTGGGAATGCGAGCTGTCCTCAAGGAGGATTTACAGTGCTCACCTGCTGAATTGGTTTACGGTGAATCATTACGTTTACCGTCCGAATTCATCTCCCAAACTGCTGCATCAGACAGTATGGAGGACGCTACTAGCCTGGCCACACAGTTAAAACACGTGATGTCACGGTTAAGGCCAACACCAGCCACACGTCACGGCCAACGTGCTACTTTTGTACATAAGGACCTGGATACTGCGTCGCACATATTTCTCCGGGATGACACAATCAGGCCATCCCTGAAACCGCCATATCTCGGTCCCTACAAAGTCATTAAACGCACCGATAAGACTGTCACCATTGATACTGGCACCCGCAACGTGGAGGTTAGTTGGATCGCGTCAAGCCCGCGTACATTGATGCTCCACAGGACCGCGATGGTTCTTCTGTGCCAACTGCAAGTGATCCCACCACAACACCATTGCCTACGCCTGCCACTCCAACACCTACTGCGAAAAGCCTGCCCGCGCCTCAAAATTACACAACGCGCTCAGGACGCAGGGTCCATTTTAAAACGCCTTTCGATCTGTGATTTTGATTCTTCTTCCATGTTTTTAGGCTATTTTTCTCCGTAGGGGGGTGGTGTAGTTATTATGTACACATAACTACTATTTAGTATAAGTTTCAATATTTCTGAACGATGATAATATTACTGGCAACACTAAGCGTAGCTTCGGGAGATGGTTTGTTCCCATAAAAAAACTGCCCCTCTCTCGCGCTAAGTTTCAAGTGGCGTCGATTTATGCTTGGCGTCAGTTAACTAGTTTCAGCATCTCTTTGTCTTTGTGTAATAATGTAACTCTGCCTTTGTGTTGTGAACTCTGTTTGGTGAACTTTGTTGTGTAGACAGTAGAATAACATCTAAGTGAACAAGTGTAAACTGTATAAATGTTTTACGTGTAACAAGCATTTTATTTACCTACTCAACAGTCAATTCTAACATTATAAAGTGCGACATGGGACGCTAACAATCCCATAAACTCTTCGACTCGGTGCAAAATCGGGCGTTGAGAATCCAATACTCGCACGCGATATGGAACCACTCAGCCTCAGGAGGGACTTTGTCCTGCTGTGTGTGTTTTACCGCCTATGCAATGATTTGTGCTTAGATGAATTGCTCGACAATCATGTCGGCATAGCTATGGGCATCAGCCCAAAGCTACATTCTATCATCGCGCCGCTCGCCATTGGCAGAGAGTTCATGGCAATGTATGGGACATTGCGATTGGAAACGGTGCGCACAGTACGGTATGAAAGAAACTTCATCCCACGCACGCTCACGCTTAGGTATGAACTCCCTGGTATGGTTTTTCAAGAAGGGCATTAGAAAGTTTCTTCACGGTCGGCAGCGAGAGTGTAACGTCCCAAGTGTTGCATTCGTCCATAGGCCACGGTCATCACTTTACATCAGATGGGCTGTGCGCTTGTCTGCCACCTCAGTGGTATAAAAATATATAAACAATCAACACACATGTGATTGCACGAGCCCTGGGAGATTCACTGTCATTTATAGAAGAATTTTTATGTCTATTTCTGAAGTTCTGCATCTCATCTTCACCAGAATTTACCTAATTGGATCGCATCCCTAAAATAATGTGCCAGATAAAAGAAAAAATATTAAAATACGATTGTCAATTGGCGAAGATATATCTCAACAAATTAATTAAAAATAATTGTCTAAATGAGAACCTCCTCCTTTTTTGAAGCAGGTTAACAAGTCAAGAAATTGTCAGTCAATGCTCTTAGAACCGGTTTGAAATAAATTACATTTCCAATTTATGACACATAATAATAAAATGCATGGGTAGCAACGCCGTTGTTGGTATGAGTAGAAATGTGAGTAGATAGGTAGTGGTATTTGATGTAGGTATGTTCATTATGTTATCATGTTTAGCCTCTGTGGCGTGGCGGTAGTGAACGCGACTGCTACGCAGGAGGCGCGGTTTCGGTCTCCGCTCAGTGCAAATATTTGTATGCATGAATATGGGTATTTGCATTGGACTGAGTGTTTCTATGTATAATAATGTATGTATTTACAAAAAAAAGTATCTTAGTATGACTATCCGCATTCTAGGTTCCATAACACAAGCTAGTTAAACTTACCATGGGTCTAGATAGTGTTGTGTAGAATGTTGTGGAATATTTATTTATTATTATTTATTTACGTAATTATTTACTGTAAACCTTTTATTATTAGATTATTAGAAGACAATAATGTTTCTAGGTACGCGTTAATCTTACTAAGGGTCAGATTGTATATTATTAACTAGTTAATGTGCCCGACTTCCCCTGCGGCTCCTGCAATCTGGGTTATATTCTTTTAGGCGATCCTAATACTTTTGCTAAAATAAAAATATCCGACTCCCTCCACTAGGACCCACAGTCTCGATCTACGTATTTTCAATCCACCATATAGGGGGTTCAATAATACCATTAACATTAGCTATTTACAGAAAAGTTCTCAACAAAATAAGTCCAGCCACTTCAGAGATTACTTGTCCTATATTAAAATTGCTTTTTTTGGTAGTACATTTATATGTATTTTTAAAAGCTATTATTTTAACAGCTTTACCTAAATAAATCTTCGTATTAGGGTGCGAACCTATTACTCTCATCTTATGTAGAAAATAACGCACTAATCTAGTAGATAAGCCCACAAACTTATGACTACTATTACAAAGTAAGAAAAATACAGAAGAATAATAAGCACGTAGGTATAATAAATTATACACATATATTATAGCTATAAACTAAAACTGAAAACTTTAGTATTTGAAGAGACATAAATATCAATTACAGCTTAACAATACTTTTAACGGGTTTATATAATTCAGCACCTATCCATTTCTTTATCAAATATTTAACATAACTTTTGGTTTCTGTCAATTCCTCAAGCTCATCTGCCTTATTTGGATATAGATCAGCACAATGTGATGACCGAGGTATTACTTTTGCAGGAGCATCGTACGAAACGTCTTCTAAAATACCTAATCTAGCCCAAGGGTCTAGTTCCCCATTCACGAACACCACATGGGTTATGTTAGGCCTTAAACCACCATACATCGCATTAGTGGTAAGTATACCACTGTCGACTCTTTTTTCATCAAATTCCGAGCCATACATTTTAGAGCATATAAGATAGTAAAGGTCGACAGGAATGTTGTTTGTAAACGGATGTTTTTTCGAATCTGAACTCATAAAATAACCAAATTCCGTACAAGTTTGATACATCCACGCAGTTACCCAATCAATCTGCTTCATGCCCTCTATCATGTCATCAAAATCATAATTTAAACAGTGGTTTTTTGTATTCCATAAGTCATTTTCATCATTTTTTGTAGACCTAAAGGAGCTGGTTTTCACTTCTTCGCAGTAATGTTTAATACTCTCTGGATTTCCATATTGTGCTTCATACATAAACTGATTCACTTTGTCTAAGAAAAATAATTGTTTATTTTCTGGTTTCAGCATATCTGTGCTATTACATATTTCTTCTTCTTCTTTTAATTGTTCAATACCAGCACTAGTCCTAAATAACTGATCGTATTTGCTGAAAATGTCCCTGATTTCAGTGTGACATCCAGAAGTACCATATTGTTCAAAGTCATCACTAACACTTTCTAAATATTCAAAAAAATCTTTTTTCGCCAAAACTGGTGCACTACTGGCAATAGCTGCATCAACCAAATCGGGATATAATAACTTCATCCATGCTGCCATGTTACCTGCATATGAACCACCAATCACAACCACTTTCGATGTACGGAACAGAGGTAACATTTTAATTTGATTTATCAGCTTTGCTATATCGGCAAGAGCTTGTCTCGAACTGAGGTAAGCCAAATTTTCCGTACTGTAGTCTTCAAATGGTTTACTTTTTCCATAATACCTGTGCTCCGAAGCATATAAAGCACCATTCGTTTCTTTTGCTAGATCTTGTAATATTCCGGTACGAAAGACAGCCTCGCTAGCCTGCCATTCACCATTGATATATAAATACACTGGACCTTCTGGCTTCCAAAACTGAAGACTTTTAAAATATCTCATGTTCCAAGTACGATTCTCTTTTTCATCGAAATGGTCCAACGGTTGCTCAATCCAAGCTGTTGTAGACACTATTGTATCGAATAATCCATGAGTGCTATTAAGCTCTTTAAAAATTACCTTATGAATGTTTCCTAATCCATAGAAACCTAATGATTTAGTTAAACAAATTAATAAACTCAGAACAATACTTATTGAAACTGAATTCATGATGCCTACTTGCCAATGAGTATAATTGTGCTATATGTATAATATTCAGTACGTTACTATCGGGTTATATACCTATTTGTTAAAGGGAGGTTTGGGTAAAATGGATGGGAATATAAAATACGGTAATTAATTAGTAATCATTAGTATACTTATCTGTCCATCAGCTACTTGTACTACCTTATTCTTTTAAATTAAACACGGTTTTGTTTGGAGACGAAATGAACGTAGTACTTTTATTTTTTAAGAATGAGTTCTTTTTTAATTACATTCAACTGATTCAATAGTATACATTCAATAATGCACAAAGGGAATAATAGATGGAGATACTGGTATCTGGTTTTGATAAAAAATAAAACAATAAAGCTAACTTTCTGGTTATTGTTACGATCAGAATAGTGTTCCACTTATTGATAGCTTCCCTACATATCTTGTACATTTTTACAACATGACATGCGGGTACTTTAACAAAGTCCAATATCCTAGAATCAAATAAGGTATCTTATCAGTGCATACTTTAACCTAAAGGTTTTCCTGTCACGTAGGTAATAATTATACTATCATTGATATGATATGTATTGACGTATTTCCGATCCTTGACAATACGTAGTATTCTATCTACGTTATGAGACGCGTTTTTTATATATTCGTCAATTATTATATTATTAGGAATGTATTCTGGTTTACAAGTAGTAGGTAGTTAATTGAAGAGTTGTACTATCCACAATCCTGGCTCTATCATTATAATTCATTACATACCTACTACTCATTAGATACATACTCAAATTGATAAAATCATTAGTAATAGGTTTATTACAACTTCCAAATTTAATACAGTATTATGCATTGAGAAAATTTATGCAGTTCATACGTCACAAATTACACGATAAATATGAAAAGATATGCATTAGACACCTCCGGCCTCACGACCCACAGTCGGCGTGCGGTTTTATCGGTTCGAGCCCGACATAACCTCCCATTTCGGCTCCGGCAGGAGGGGTATCCGAGGGGATTTCCGCACGAAAAAAATAAAAAAAGATATGCATTAGAAACAAATAATACAGTATAATTATGACTGATATCTTGTAATTATTTTTTTGAATGTGCCACACCTATCCATTTTTTTATCAATAACTTAACGTGTTTTCTAGCCTCTTTCAACTCTTCGGAATCTTCAGGTGCATCAGAACGAAGATCTGCGCACTGAGACGTCCCATGTACCAAAACCGCAGGAGCGTCTTTTGAGAGATATTGTAACACTCCTAATCTATGCCATGGATCCATGTCTCCATTAACAAATGCTACTTGGGTAACGTTGGGTTTTAAACCACCATACATTTCATTAGTTTTTTTAACACCTTCATCAACTTTTCTTTTGTCAAATTCTGGTCCATAAAGGGTTGAACACACTTTATAAAACATTTCAATGGGTCGATATCTAGTGAACGGCTGATTTTCAGAATTTGTAGTCATAAAGTAACCAAACTCTGTACAAGTTTGATATGTCCATGCCATACCAGGATCATTTTCTTTAGTGGAACTAATCAAGTACTCAAAGGTACAATTGATACAAGAAACATCCTTATTCCATAAACCTAGTTCAAACAGTACTTTATTCTTAAAATTGTCATGTATACCAGCACAGTCAAGTTTTATCATCTCAGGGTTACCATATTGTGCATCTATCATATAATCTATCACTTTGTACATGAAAAATACTTGTTTATTTTCTGGCTTACCGAGATCAACAGAGTCGCAAATTCCTTCTTTTTTTTTTAATTTGTCTATACCGGCACTTGTTCGAAATTGTTGGTCATAGCTGTTAAACTTTGTTGCTATTTTATCATAACATTCAGGTGACCCATACTGTCTATAAACATTACCCACAGTTTCTATGTATTCATAAAAAATCTGCTTTTGCTAACACTGGCGCACTGCTAGCGATGGCTGCGTCAACCAAATCAGGGTACAGTAATCTCATCCATGCTGCTAAGTTGCCTGCATATGAACCACCGACTACAACAACCTTTGATGCATTGTACTGTGGCAATAATTTTATTTGCTTCAATAACTTAGCAATATCTGCAAGAGCTTGTCGTGAACTAAGATATGCAAAATGTTTGGTGTCCAACTCAGGAAACAGCTTAGTTTTCCCATAATACCTGTGTTCTGACATATATATATAGCGCCATTGGTTTCATTTGCCAGTTCGTATATTAAGCCACCTTGTATATAGCGTGCATCAACTTGATCTAAACCACCTATGAGTAAATACACAGGTCCGCCTTGTTTCCATAATTCAAGTGATTCCAAATATCTCATTGACCATGTACGGTTATCATTATCATTAAAATGATCCAGCGGTTGATCAATATAACGACCTTCGTCTTGCATTCTCAGTGCTCAAATATTGAGCTCTTTTAACAAGACTCTATATCCATTTTGAAGTCTATAACATCCAAATACGTTTGTGAAATAAATGCATATTAACAAGACAGTAGTATTTACCTTCAGGACGCTCATGGCTACGTATTTGCATGTAAATTATTACAGTAATGGTCTATTGTTTGGCGAATGCTATTTATAGTTATTCATTTGGAATGTTATCTATTTGAATTACCTATTAAAAATTCTAATATTGTAATGGTATGCCATAACATATTTAAGTAGCAAATAGGATTGTCAACTTTCGACAAAACTTCGCCATTACCACGTCGAATAAAAAAATCTACGACTTCTAAGGGATCTGGGAGATAACAGATCGCAAGCACATCTTTTAATGCAACTAAGGTTCAATTCAGTTTTCGTACACTTTTTAAGTGTTAATAATTAAATATTAACAAAAACAAGGCTGAAAATAGTATACCAGTTTTTAATTTCCCCTTAATGAAATAAGCTAGTGGAAAACTAGAATCGAACATGCGCCCTTCAATGAGAATACGACCTTGTAACGGCTCAGCCGATAAGCCACGCCAACATTGACAATAGCACAGACAATAGTGTTGAGTAGAAGTACAGGAGGGCTCTTCTGAAGGGTTCTTTTATCAAACTTAGATATGTATAGAAAAATTTATGACCAATTGTGAAAAAGTATCACATTTTTATTAAGTATATTATGTTTTTGACGTTTTTAGTGCAGTTCAGAAAAAAAACAGTTATAATATACTAAGCTTCACAATAAATTATTTTTAAGGATTTTTACTTTTACCACTTGAATTTGTTATCCTGTCTACGAAAGAAGAAATTTTACGACAAGTAGTGACGTCACGTTTCCATGGTAACTGTCAATAACAACAAAGCTATTGCGCGTGTCGACGGCTCGCTACATTTGACCCAATTTTTTTAAAGCGAAGAATTAATTAGTTTGCATAATTTATGGATTATTCGGACAGTAGCGCCGGATTAAGGAGAGCCGACGGTTCACGACCAGTCTCAAGACGGGGGCACAGAGACTTTTCAAATACTGGCTCTGCGGTTTCAAGGTGCGTCGCAATAATTATAACTTTTTAAAGGTATTTAATTGTTGTAATGTCTTAATTGTTTGAATAAAACTTATTGATAAATTAGTCTTTATCGCATGACTATTATGGTTATTATGAAAAGTTATGTGTGTTAATCTATAGACGGGAGACCTACCGTGTACCTACCTATTGATTTAAATAAACATAATACATAATTCCTACATAGTGAATAATCTAGATATCGCTTGTATCGCGATGTGATTCAATAACATTTAATTTTTTTTATAGAGCAGGTAGGTTGCTAAGTTTGCTATTATAACTACGGTTGCTAGCATAAAATTACTGGTAAGGAGTACAAAACAATTGAAATAAACGTTGATAAAGTGTACGCGGAACAGCGAGCGGTTTTAGTCGGTTCTAGTCTGACATAACCGCCTAATGGAGATATTTCCGCACGTAAAAAGGTGCTTTAATGTATTTTCACACTAAGTCCCAGTCTGGGACTCCCAGATCGTTGAGATGGATGTCTGTGCAATTAATCTTTATTTTAGGTATACTTAGTAAAAAAAGGTATGGACATAAACAGTTGAATGTAAATGTAATCATAACATTTCCTTAAACTATTTTTCTCCAGAAACAGTACAATGAGGCCTACTTCAGCATATAGAGGCAACACAGCCTCGCGGCTATCGACAGCTGGATTTGGACCAGCTCCGCCGACTGCCAGTAGACAACCTACGGCGATGACGGGATTCTCGATGGTAAATACATTACACCACAATATAATAGAACTAGCTTTTACCCGCGACTCCGCCCGCTTAGGTGTCGGTTATCGCGACCAAACATAGCTTATGTCCTTTCTCATGGTCTAATCTACTCCTATACCAAATTTGATCAAAATCGGTTCGGTGATTTAGGCCTGAAACCGTAACATACAGACAGACAGACAGAGTTACTTTCGCATCTATAATATTAGTATAGATACTTATTTGAAATTATCTATCAATCGAAATATCAATAGTTGCACTTTGAACACTTTTATTTCAACAGTTACACTTTATTTAGTCAAAATTAACTACACACGTTAGACCAAGGCATCCAAGCTTCCACCTCGAGACTTGAACTGTTTTTTCTCCTCTTTGCACCATCTTCGGCCTCCCCAACTGTGAGACAATTGGCATGTATCTTCCTTTACGACGTCAAGCCAACATTTCTTGAATATACGCCAATCGGGGCCCAGTAGAGTCGGTTGGACCAGATAATTATTACCGCGAGGAACGGTAGCCAAGCGATTGCAACAAAACAAGGACGTACCACCTCCAGCAGTTTTATGTGTATTGCCACGGGTATGAAAGTTATGTTGCTTTTGGCGAAATGTATATATAATTGTATACCCTGTGGCAAACTGTCGCCATGTCAGCCATGTTTCCTTTCCAATAATAGGTATGTTGACGCTAAAATGTGTTTCACAATTACTCCAGATCGACAGGCCTATTACCCAACAAGGCATATCGGGACTCCGTACGGGTACAGCTCGAGGATTCCGCACCCGCCAGCTGCAAGACAAACGCTATTGGGAAGAGCTTATGCAGGTGAAAGTACGCGAGATGAAGGCAGAGATAGCCAGGTTAACTGAACAAGCAGATGCTGGTGAAAGAGAAAAGTCCGCGAAAAAACATTATGAGAAGAGAGTTAGGGAGCTAGCTCAGGAACTGACTGGTTAGTCGACCAAATAAATTGTTAAACTTCTTCTTCATCCTCCCATCCCAGTTGCATCCGAAGCTTTCAGTTCGGATTCTGCGATCTACCTACTCTTTCTTCTCCTTACGATTTGACTTATCTTTGATTTTATGAGAGCAACTCCCATTTTTGTATATGTCTACTAGGCTCGCGTTTAACAACTATTCAAAGCCATATTATTCATAGAATTTCGAGAATACATTCCTCGAATTTTTTCGTTGATTCAAATTCTCGTATGATTTTTAAAATATTTTGGTTTTCAGATTTACAAGGACGCCTGGCAGATTATAATACTGCTATTCGTATAGCCAATGGTGAGGCTACGAAACAGTCAGTGGAGGAACAAACCAAGGACATTGAAGCGAGTAACCTGAAGATGCAAGAAGAGGTGGAACAGGTTTTCATGGAGAAACAGAGGAAAGAAAACCAGCTAAGACAACTAAGAGAACAGATGGATAAGGTAATTGTTACCTTTATAATTGACTATAATGCTTTACTCTTGATATGCACTGATATCAAATTAACATCCATTTTGAATGATTTGAAATAAATGAAAACATAATCGCAGTGTCATTTACAAAAAAGGAACACATATGCAATAAAAATAGAACAATCGTGGTACAACAGTGGTGTAAGATAGAGCTAGATATAAAGAATTAAGAATATATTGAAGAGAGATTTCAGAGTATGTATTAACTTGATTAATTTACAATTACCTACTCACACACTTGTAAAGCATCAATAAATTATAATAATTCCAGGAGCAATCGACAATAACTAAACTTCTGTCTGAAATGACGCAAGAGCAAAAAGATGAATACAACGAATTAGAAGCAGCTGCCACTGCTCTGAGAGAAGATGTTGAACAGGCCAGAAACCAGATAGATCACTTGAATCGGGAAAAAGACGAATTCAACAAAGAAATATCTGGATCACAGGTAACACAACCCGTTATGGTGGTAATTACTAAATTAGCACACGAACTGGTGGCCAACCTAATGGTAAGTAGTGAGCATGACCTCTATGACGTAACTTAACTGACCAATTTATTGCAGATCAAAGTCCATCTTCTGGAGCTACATCGTCGATTGGCAATAGCCGAAGAAAAGCGTGATAATATTAAAAATGAAATGAACAACCGTTTGGACCCTCAAGAAGAAAGGGAGAAACTATTACTTCAGGTGTGTACCACTATATTCAGATATAATTTTATTACAATTGCGGTAAAAACCTTTCAAATATAGAATGATGTATTGTCTCATTTTTAGGTTCGCGAAGATAACGCAGCGATTGCATCTTTGGACAGCAACGCCGCTAATTTAAAAGAGCAAATAAAGAAAGTAAAGGAGTTAATTGAGCAGGCTGAGCAAGTAAGTAAATCTAAAAGAAAGAATGTACATTATGCCGCCAAACATGTTCAAAACAATTAAATATGCTTAAGACGTTAAACAGCCATACAGCCAACAGATAACACGAACACAGATGAGAAGATGCTTTAAGCAAATTAATTTAGCTAATTGTATATATGAAAATTTCTGATTTTCCCACAAATATCTTTTGACATTTGTGGTGTGGAGCGGTTCTATGCTTGGATATAGAGCACTGTCCTTACATTATCTTATGAGCTCAAATATTAGGCCATCAATAACCTCATAGCCATCTAATCATTGTATCGAAATCTTAACAGGATCTTGAAGAAGGTAATTCTGAACGCCATCAAAAATATCGTGAACTAAAGAAAAGGGAAGATACAATGGACGCTTTCATGTCAACATACGAAGAAAATCTTAAAAAGGAGAAAGATAAAATTGAGCAGTATGAAAAGGACATCGTCTTCTCTTTGGAACATAGCAGTTCTAATATAGACTTAGATTTGAGTGAAATTGACTCTTTAAAACAGAAGGAAGGTTACATCTCTCAATACGATGACAGTAAAAAGTCTATTGATACGCTGACTAAGGACTATGAAAGGTTTCAAAGTAATTTGAAAAAGGTAAATGATCTCTTTAATTTAAAAAATAAATATTATCTTGCAATTTCTCGAATGCGTTTCACATTTTAGATTTGATAGCCCTGGATGATCTGAATCCGGTCATAATTTTTGGTTGGTTTTGTTGTTTGACTTCCTAACTGTAAAACGAAAGGCTGAGCCAGAGCCTCGTCCATTGTTTAGCAGATGCACCGAGTAGCATGAGAGGCCGACGATGTTGGTAGGACCGTTTTTTTTTTTTTTTTCGTCCAGAAATCCCCTCGGATACCCCCCCTTCCGGAGCCGGAAGGGGAGGTTATGTCGGACTCGAACCTACTAAAACCGCACGCCAACTGTGGGTCGTGGTGCTAGGCCGGAGGTGAGGTTGTCATCGACATTTCTCTCGCACCCCGGCTGACCCAGGGCCATCCCTTACGGTCTGGCCCACCTCAGGAGGGGGGACAACGGTGTCCCCAACTCGCCCCCGGAATGGGGAGGCGCGCTACTCAGCGCGCCGCCGCCGTGGTAGGACCCTACACATTCTTTACAAATTTTGTATTTTATCGAAATTCCAGGCAGAAGCTACAAGAGAAAGATTAGCTACTGAGCTGCAAACATTACCTGAGAAAACTAAGGTCATGCAAGAAGAACTCGTAACACTATCTGATTTAGAGAAGCTTCGAGAAAGCGGTTTGTTATCATCTCATACGTTATAACCATAGCTTTAATCAAAGTATACAATTGAATCGATTATTTTGGGAAGGGCACATGTCCATCAGACTAAATTTTACAGGAGGCACAAAAAACCTTCTGTTGAAAAAAAAGTCTACTGAAGGTGCAAAATAA
Source organism: Eilema sororculum (assembly GCA_914829495.1). Taxonomy (NCBI): domain Eukaryota; kingdom Metazoa; phylum Arthropoda; class Insecta; order Lepidoptera; family Erebidae; genus Eilema; species Eilema sororculum. The sequence goes on from OU618533.1 coordinate 8,169,639, forward strand.
TTTATGGAAATTTATAGATCTATCTAACACAACAGCGCCTGGGTTTTTTGTTTGAGTTTTTATTTATTGGAAGTGACAGAAAATATCAAAAAAAGGTGCTGGACTTGTGCCCTTCCCAAAATTTACAAGAATATTTAAATAAAAACTACATTATTTTTATAAAACACTGGACTTTATTGTTATAAAATATGTATCTTGTCAAAATACATTTTTTTAATATACATACAATATGGATACGACATATAGGCATTAATTGAAACCATATACTTGGTACCCCCATAGCTTCAAATAGGAAAAATTTGAACAAAATCGGCCCAGTATTAAGGGCAGAAACTAGGGTTTTAATATTACAAAATTTTGAACAACTTTAAACACTCCGTAGAATCGCAGTTATCAATGAACTCTAAATTGCACGAAAATACTACCATTAGGGTTACCATCCGTCCGAGTTTCCCCGGATTTGTAGCCACGTAGCACCCGAGAGCACTATACCCACTCCGACCTGCCCATGTGGTGCATGTGAGACCATCACCAGGTAGATGTCCCCAATGAGCTTAGAGTAACAGCCGCCGGCCGTCACGGCCACCGTCCGCCTGGAAAGTACATACGGCGTGCCGATGTTCCACGTTACCTCCACTTGCCTACTTGGTTCTTCTTTAACCATGTCCGGCTCCGGTACACAAGTGAACGAGCGAACCTCTTGGGAAAGTGGGGTATGCATGCACGAAATCCCGGATACGATTTCTTATCGTATCTGGTGGTTTTGACTTTTCCGGAGATGACTGGCGTCCGACGTTTTTACAGGCTCGGCAGCCCAACTGTAACACCCCTGGGGTGGCATACGTCCATAGGCCACGTTAACCACTTTCCATCATGTGTGCCGTATGCTTATCTGCCACCTTAGTAGTATAAAAAAAACTTCTTGTCCTGGTTTACGGATTTTGCAGATGGAAACCCTTATTACTATTAAAATTACACGATGCGACGTTGCCGTTCTGTGTATTCATTCATTTTTCCATTCATCAATTTCGTAAAAATACGATTGTAATGAGAGAGACATAATACCTCAAAGGGTGCCGCCGGTAGGGTAAATTTCTGATTAACGGCAGTCTGTTACTCGTACAGAGAATAATGGTTGTTTTGATTACACATAAAACTTTTTGATTTGATAAGTAGGTACCTACTTATCAATGATTAACTTTGATTACTTACACTTTGTATTTGATTTCTTTATAATTTTTCCATAACAAATTCAATAATTAAGAGTATTAATATCTACGTAATGAAGAATTTAAAGCTCATAATTTCAGTGTTAATCCCGGTTGCATCCATATCTTGAACTTTGGTGCCTGAGGGCTGCTTTCCTAATCTTTATTTTCATTTGGTTTATCTTGGCTTTTGTGGGAGCGACTACCGGACTACCCTCCAACTCTGACAGGAAAACTACGCACGATGACATGATAATGAACACCATGAAAATTGACAATAAATACCTTCCAAATATTCATCAATCAGGTTAATAATAAATAAAATATTCTAAAATAAACATATTCAAAGATGGATACTGGGGCCTTTACCTTATTAACCTAGGTACAATTTTATGTTTCGATAATTTCTGGAATGTTGTCAGTAACCGCGACGTCACTGGGGACCGCGTGTCGTTCTTTGATCCTCTCGGTTTATTTTCTCGTTTTAATTTGTTTTTAAAGTGAAATTGACACTAATCTATTCTTTTTGTGTTTGTGAATTGTTTTTATTTTTTGTTTAGCTATTCTATCCTTAATTTTAACGGTGAAAATGAGTCTAAATACCTACCTAGTAAATTTGTTGTGCGAGTTTTGTTACGTATTCTTTTTTTGAAAAAACAACGAAGTGTATAGTGTACCTAACGTGTTTCTGAAAGTGACTCGCAGCCGTATTATTGAGGCATTTCATAAATTGAAAGCAAGGTAGGTACCTAACCGAAATCTGTTGAACATTTAGTTTGGCGATATCATGTTATGTTTTCAAGTTAGTGGCGGGCATTTCTAAAATTTAGATTCACATTTTAAAGCACTGCCGTGAAAAAGTGGTGTTTATAAAGTTAAGTGAACTTTCGTGATAGGTGCCTAATCTTACCTTAGTAGGTAGGTCACGAGCGCGCGTCAGCTGGCGGCACGTTGCCGCTTTGCAACGTGCCGCCAGCGTATAGTAAGTACCTAGTTGTGCAAATTCTAAGCGTGTGTTTTTGTGAATGAATCAATGACTTATAAAAGTGGTTACATTTTCTACATTTATTTTAATAATTACTTTGTTAGGAAATTTAGTTTTTTTTAAATCTGCGAATTTGAGTTTAAATTTAATTTTGTTTCATTCCTATGGACCAGGACGCTTCACTGTTTCCGTAAATGCCTATATGTCGTATCCATACTGTATATGTTTGTTACGGAGCATCTTCTTCAATAGTTTCCATGTTTTTGACGGGCCAGTTAGTAATCTGATTATAAAATTCCTTATATTCTGATGGAATGTGAACCATCACTTTCTTTATATCTTCTATTTTTTTTTCATTTATAGGCACACATGTCATATATGCCTTTCTGACAGGCAAGACTACATCCTCTCTTCCGTGGCTTAGCTTGAAGTCATATTTGACATTGCTATCGATAAACTCGCACACTTCGACATATCCTGGTTTCTGGGAGTCATAATGAAATTGACTGAACAAAGATACATTGAAGTTCATCTTTTTGTCTCTAGGGACTTTTTTTCCTAGAGATTGGATTGCCAGGCAGTTTTTTTTGTAGTACCTAGACCACCAAGTTTTAAAATCTATAATGTCATCAGTTGCTACTTCGTACACAGAAAACTTGTTTGTATTGGTACTTTGAGTTATCATTTCTTCGTATTGTTCAGGTAAGTAGACATGATCATGTTTTCGTACCTTTTTTTTAACAAGGCCAAAGTCCCTGTCACACGGCAGGAAAGAATGCCCACGTTGTGGGAAGTAATGTGTTATAACATTGAATTTTTTAATAGTGGCCAATGTGAGCAGGAAGCGCACTACAGTGTTATTTTTATTTTGTCCGGCACAACCGTCAGAAAATATGTGCAGTTCCTTTATATCCTCAGGGACAAAATTATCAAAGTAGTGCTTAAGAAATGAACAAACTTCATCGGGTCCTTTATTGGCAATTCCTTCATGGTAGGAGTAAAACATAGCCTTTTCTGTCTTAAGATTGTGAATACAAAACTCATTCACCCATAGCTGACGATAGTAAAAGATTTCCTGAACAGGAATATGCGGCAGGGGTAAGTTCTGCATGTAATCTATGCAAATTGCCCCAACATCAGGTCTTGCATTACAGAGTTCTGTGAATTGTTCAATTTTTTTGTAGAATTTCTTTGCTCTGGATTTATGAATCATCAGGTCACATACTGCTGCTCTCTTTGCGGATTCGCACAAAAAAGTACTTTTTATTTTGACGTTTAATTCCTCACATTTTGAGCAAACATCAACTTGTGGCCGCCCAAAACGTAAGCTGTAGTTGTCTTTAAAAAAACGTCTGTAGTAGGCATAGGTTATTTTACTACCAGGATGCTTTTCCAGAAACATTTTATGCATTTTTTTAATGTCGAGAGAAGCATCCAGATATTTTTTATAGTGCACAATCTTTACATCGAATGATTCTATGTGTTCTTTCACTTTTAAGGACTCTTCTGGGTCTACAGCATGCCTCGATTGTATTGCAGTACCTCGTTTGTCCTTTGGTATGATTCCATCTCGTTTAAGAGCAGCTAATCGGCGGACCCTCTTGTTTGTCAAAGCATAGATGGATATAAAAGCTTTCTTACAGACTTCTATATCATTTGAATTTACTTGCACATGGTACTTGTAATTTCCAACTCTGTTAAGGTGACTTGAAGCATCTAGTCTGGGTCGTTGTCTCTTTTTTTCTTCAGGCTTTATTAAACTTTGCAAAAATATGTCTTGCTCATTTTTCGAATCAATATTGTGTAACATTGGATTTTCTTCGAGGATTTTTTCAAAACACTTCATTTTGCATCTGAAATTGAGTAAGTTTTTTTGTTAAAAAAGGTAACCCTTAAATAAAAAATAACACTTTCACACAAACAAATCTCGTTTTTGTCAATTAAATAGCTCCAAAAATTCAAAATATTGCAACTAACCTGCAATCATCACCGACCACTTTAGCTGGTACATTTTTTTTTGAATAACAACTGTAATACTCTTTCCCACATAACCGCATCTTCTTTACAACTTTCTGAGCGTATTTTTCATCATTTCTTACTCCTCTTCTGCGTTTATTCACTTTATTTTGCTGATTTTCAGTCTCACTCGAATCACTCGTTGACGACATTTTTAGGTTATGTTAGCTGTCAAATTGTCAAATTGTTTTGGGAAGGGCACTTGTCCTGGACTAGTGCCTTTCCCAAAATAAACGCAGAAATTGACAGTGTTATATTTCAAAGAATATTAGTTGGACTAGAGCCGTTCTCGGTGGAAACACGCGTCTCTTGACGTAAAGTGTTGCCACATACTTAACTCGATTTCGAAAAAATGTGGACTAGTGCCCTTCCCAAAATAATCGATTCAATTAGAGTGAACGTTTTTGTTTGTTTGCATTAGGAGAGGAGCAAAAAAAAGTTTTAGAGACTGAACTACGCCAGCTCAGAGAGAAATTGGCGCCAACTGAGAGCGCTGTTATTGAAGCCACTAACAAACTTAAAAAGCTACAGGTTTGTGACCATTATTATAAGAGATACACCGACCATAACCGTGGCTGATGAGTTAAAGAAAGAGAAACAAACAGTTTATAATGTTGATTGATGGCACTTGGTGGAATCTGCTACACATATTGAGAGTATTGTTATCTTAGAAACAGTCACTTTATATCATACCTTTGAGGATGCGTTGAGGGGAAACCGGTCTGGTGAAAAATAAAATATAGTGGAAAACTACTAAGTGTCTTACTCAATATGAGAAACAAACAGTATTGAGTCGGGAGCGAACGATATACTGCCGTGAGCGTTGGCGTTGAACTGACTAAATCCGACAGTCGGTCAGTCGATACTTCCTCGTCTCGCCGCGCATATACCCAAGGCGCGGTACAACGATTACGGTCAAATTATGGCATGAAAATTGTACCTACTCATAAAGGTCGTTGTCTTACCTTGTTTCTTTTTTTAAACTTTTTGGGTAACTCGTGCTTCCCGTAGGTAAGGATAACTCTAGCAAAGTAGTTATAGAGAAAAAGCCTCCTTACCCTTACTGAACTAACCACGATGATTTTAAAACAAGTATACTTACTTTTTAAGCTACAATTCCTGCCCATCGCTCTTTCCCTCGTTACTTTGCATACCTACTTTGTTATGCTTTTCAGGCAAGTCTTGACGGCAATGAAATGTATGCCAAGCTGAATGCTCTGGAAGATCAGCTAGCACAGTTGGAAACGCGAAGGACAGTATTAGAAGAAGATATAGCCTCTATCACTTTGAAAGCTGACTACGAACCTTTGAAGAAACAAGCTATGGAGGAACTGGCTTTGTTGAATAAGAAGATCATTGAGGACTTGAATAACATTAAGTCCTATTAGTGATTATGTTTTTGTTTGTGTTTAATTATAATTTTGTAAGTTTTTTAATGTTTCATTTATTTGTCTTATCTTCCATTATTGTAACTCCTGTTATTCACTACTAGCTTTTGCCCGCGGCTCCGCCAGCGTGGATGTCGGTTATCGCGACCAAACATAGCCTATGTCCTTTCTCAATGTCTAATCTACCCCTATACCAAATTTCATCAAAACCGGTTCATTGGTTTAGGCTTGAAAGCGTAACATACAGACAGACAGACAGAGTTACTTTCGCATTTATAATATTAGTATGGATTTTGAGAAAGTGGCAGTTTTAACATTTTCCGAACGGTTTTAACTACTCTTCGTCAGTCTTATGTAAGGAGCTTTTTTTTTTATATATAGGACACATCAATTTGACTTCACCTCGCCTGAAGCTGGAGCTGGAGCTGCTGATGCGATACATAACCTGAGCAAGCCGATCATAGCGGGACTTCTTGATGAGATAATTCAGAACTGGTTAATGTTTGTGATAGGCTATACCTCTACATATGGTTTGATATTTTGACTTGATAAGTTACACCTTACTACAATAGTAGCGCACGGTTGTACTTCAGTACCAGAGGGTTATCAGTCGTCTAGTCAAGCTATATAATTATCATTTGCCTCGCTCGCTCTCACTGTTATTGGGGAGCGCCATAATGATCGGTGCTTCCTTATGGATGGATCGACCCATGCTAACGACCGTACTATAATGTCAGATGAGGAATGATAATATAGGTAACTGAAAATCGGTTATCATCTAAATAATTTATTACGTCAATATTTTAATATCACAGACATTTTAGACATTTAACGTATGTATCTACTAACATTTACAACTTACAACACAATTTAATAAAATAATTGGCAATACAGCAATCAAAATCTCTGTCATTTGAACCTCGAACGTTATAGTAGGGGAGGCCACGCAGCTAAATATGTAGTTACTCGAGCGTCGCGGAAACCTATTGAAATTGGTAGGTCACATGATAGAAGGAATAATGGTGTATAAAGATTACTGTTTTAGTGGTGAGGGAGGCATATAAAAAGCATAATAATAAATAAATACATGTATCATCCATCTTAATTAAAGTTTTGTGTTACTTTGGTCTTTTCTAATGTATTTCAGTTATTCTAGTTTGTTTACCTCCAAAATAAACATAAAAACGACCGCGTTCGAGTAAATAAAGACATATCTTTGCAAATTTCCCACGCCCTAAGGTTCAGCTTAAATCGCGAGATTTTCAAAATGGACACTCGTTAGCTAGTAACTAACCTACATTATCTTAATCTGACGCATAGGTGTAAATTCGTAGAGCAATTTTTTTTATTTTGCGCACCCAACGATATTGAAAGCTGCCTACTGGCGGGAGGAATTTGTCAATATTTAACTAGCCTCCCCTAGCTTAATCTGACGCGCTCGAGTTACTACAGTATTTCCTTCTACGCCTCCCCTACTATTATTACAAATTTTATAAAAAGACCTGATTCTGCATTGTAAGGTACATTTGCTAAATAATAACACACAAAACTAGGTTTAAACCACCCCAAAATCAACAAAGAAGATAATTTAAACCTAGCATATAAGTAATCCACGTTTTTTTTAATATATCCTTTGTTTTGAGATGGTTTAAACTAGCCTATGATCCCCGTTTGGTATACGTTTAAGATTTAGAAGCTTTCTTTACCTGTTTTTCGACCAGCACTGCCAGTTCGGAGGGAATTTCCCTTTTATTAGATTTATATAACCCGTGTAGATTCTCAACGAACTTCTTCGAAAGAGGTACGTCAGCCTCCTGCATACGTATCCAGAGGGTCTTGGCAGCTGTATAGTTGTCATCGCGTACTAAAGAAGAATACAAGGTCATTAGTCGAGAAAATTGACATTCGCAAATATGGCAGTCATTAAACAGATAGTAAAATATTGCCTTTGTTCTCACTAGCTCGATTCATTAGTTCGATTGTCGAACAAATGAGAAAAAAGATGTCTCAGCAGATCGAGACGGTCGAAGTAATGAAAAAAAAATGTCACTAGTTCGGCATCAAACTAATGAGTAGAGCTAGTGAGAACAATGGAAATATTGTGGTCTAATATCGTACATAGGTATGATACGCGTTTACGCCAAAAACTCATTCCGTCAACCAGCAACAACAACAGATGTATGGTCAGCCGGTCAGGTTGGCTTGGGTCCCGAAGATTCTAATGGGATCCCATACAACCTTCCCTCTTTTTGTAATACTCGAATTAAGAATTTCAAAAGCTTGGTGTAGAGAGGGCGGGGGGTTCTACATCAACAAGACGCAGGAGGTGCGGGTATCGATCCCCGCTCAGTGCAAATATTTGTATGCATGAATATGGCTATTTATATTGGTGGTTACTATGTATAATATGTATGTATTTACAAAAAAAAAGTATACAAGTATGTTTATCCGCATTCTTGATTCCATAACACAATATTTAAAAAATATTACCATGGGTCTAGATAGCGTTGTGTAGAATGTTGTGGAATACTTATGTATTATTTATTAGTTATCAAATTTCCTGGAATAAAAAATAGCCTATGTGCATTACCAGGTTATCTATCTGAGCCAGATTCCATACAGATCTTTTCAGCCACTCTGGCATTTTTTTTATGATTACCTAACATTTATCCATCCATCTAACCTTTAATAGTAGCAAGATCTTACCGTGTACATCCAGTATCAGTTCATATATCTCATCCACGTCGATATGCCTCAGGCCCCTGGCGCTCTCAGCAATATTTTCTAATGCTTGTACTTTCTTCTCGTCCGCGAATCGTTCACAGCGACGTCTCAATGCGTCTGGGTGAAACTTCATTGTGGGATCTAAGAACATCTTGCGGAGAGTCTTTTTGTAGTTCACGTCGGCTAACGCTGCTATTAGGGTTAACTGGAAAATATTTTTGACTTATGTTTTACATGCTCCATGTATACAGTGTATACGGGTCGTTCTCACGAGTGGTTAAAATTACGATTCCGAGGAGCAAACTTAATCGACAAATAGTTTTTTTTTCTAATCATTATATATATGGTCTTAAAGGTAACAAAAAAATATTTGGGGAATCTTTAACGGCAGTAAGTTTCGTCCAAAATTGAATTAACGCGGTTGAAAAAACGACGTTAAATCTGCCGTTCCAAAATGCAAACCTAAAATTCGTCAGATGTTTAAAAAAATCCACAAGGAAAGTTATTAATACCCTAAAAGTATGGGTTGGGTACAGTGTTTTTGGGGTTTTTCTTTGAGTTTAATAGCAGCGCGGTTAGGAAAAGAACTGACAATATACACGTTCTCTATTACATGGGACCAAAGATATTTTTGCTTATCCCACTTGTGCGTTGCGTTGCGTTGAGCATAATCTTAAAAATTTAAAGGAATTTATCTCATTGCTATGATTTTATTTGATTACAAATTTCTGAGAATGACACTGATCGACGCAGTAGGGCCTCACCATAATATTGTTGGAAACCTTCTACAGTACTACTTACACCCTTCGGTAATGTGATTCGGAGGTATTCTATGACTTTCACCATTAGTATGTTATAGTATCCCTGAGTAGCTCATGCCACTTTTATCCCGATATTCTCACGGGATCAGAACTTAAGCGGATGGAATCGCGAGGGGATAGCATACACTATACTATAACTAAACAGCCAAGCCAAGCATACCACGTATTTTGAATATTAAAAACCTAATACTAACCACACACACAGACACTGATCACAGGCACTATGTATTTTATTCTCAATATTATTGCGTGTGTGCAGTTTCCCTAAGATAATAGCTACTTATTAGTAAAATTCACTCTACCTGCACATCTCCGGGACCATGCACCTTCCTGTCTACTTCCAACACCGTCTGCACCAGCTTGTTGAATTTTCCATTGCTCTTCTCGATATTCACGAAATTTTCTTCAGAGTTCCCGTCACCCATACTGTGTAGGATCTTACATAGCAGTTCGTGTTTCAAAGGCGTCTTACTGTACTTAGAAGACAACCGAACGAATTGGCGGACTGCCTCCTCGAGATTTCCACTGTAATTCAATGATATAAATCTTATATATATGTAAAAGAAAGTCGTATTAGTTACACTACTTATAACTCAAGAATGGCTGTACCGATTTATCTGAAAATTGGTGGGGATGTAGCTTAGAACTGGAAGACAGACATAGGACACTTTTCATTCCGCTCGACCTATTTTATCCCGGGTATAGGTTCCTTTGGGTCGCGGTCACAAGATCAGTATTTCTGTGACTCTGGTACATTTGCATGAAGTACCAGGCTCACAGAAAGTTTAAGGAACTTTATCTGGATCGCAGGGACAGAAGCAGTGTGTCCTATACCTTTCTATTAAGAACTTAACGCGGAAAAAGTCACGAGTAGACGCTAGTAGTTTATAAAGTGATATTTTAAGAAGATTATTTTTAATACAATCAGTGATTTTAACAAGGTATAGCTCTAACCATATATCTTGGACCTAAAGTAATATAAAAGGCCCTGATGCGCGCGTTTTGTAATAATCTATGCTTGGTGAATTTGTTGTACACGGATTGCTCGTCCACCGCCTTAGCAACCAGTGGTATCTTCAAAATACATCCAAAAAACGTATACTGCGCATATAGAGCACATTTTGAGCATATTTTATGTCCCAGATATATGGTTCGAGCTATACCTTGTTAAAGTGACTGACTGTATTAAAAATAATCTTCATCATTTTCGGAGCCTTTTATCCTAACTAAGTCGAGGTCGGTGGTAGGACGTGTAAAATAGTCCTACCAAAGTGGTGTGTTTGCACACAGAGCGTAAAGAACCTATGACCTGGCGTTTGGTTGTAATAGAAAGGAAATACTCATGTGACCGCTTCTATGAATGAAAACGTAAGAAAAACCGGCACTGACCTGTGTTCCACCTCGTGAGGATTCAGCTGCAGACAGGCGTGGTTCCTGGCACGTGCTGGCAGGTAGGTATGTTTTCGACCGGTCGGTTATTTTCTTGAATTTGTCGTTTTCTTCCGATACACTTCCCTTATACTGACTTGAGAATGTGGCCAAGGAACTTATAGAATTACACAGAAAGAAACGAGGAGTTGAATTAATCAAACTTCCGTTTTTTGCGTTAGCGGAGTCAAAAAAGGACGCCTTTCGGCGCTGGGTGCGGGTTACTGACTGATTAAAAAATGCGAGCGGGTAGATGATCCGCCGTGGTGCTTGAGAGTCTCGCTCGTAGAAACTTCATTCTCAAAATATAGTTCGAAAAATCCGTGCGCAGCGCCATTCATTGGCCTTCTTCAACACTAAGTGGTCAACAAATGAGCGCCAATATTCAAACATTATTCCCTCACAGAAGCGGTTCTTTTAAATTACAAAAATTGAAATACAATTAAATTATGTGGGAAATAATTAAGAAAGTACATAAGCGCTCCACCATGCACCCGGCTTTGGAACGTCGCAAGACGTTACGAAACAAACAAGCGAACACTGGCTCATTAGAGCCCATAGTGAATTTGTATAACATAATAATACACATAGCTAAAATAACAACTTAGACTAACAATATTCTATCTAAAGTATGTTTAAAGTTTGAGTTAAAAATTAAAGTTTAAGATTCTATTTAGCGTTGTAAGTTATTGCGTTGGGATAGGATACAACCCGTTTACAGCGAGTTTGTAAGTACCAGTACGCGTTTTATATATTATGATAGACATGAGGAGTCCAGGTCCAGTATGACAATTGACAACGTGAAAATACTGAATTATTAGATCAACAACGTGATCGCGTTTAGGGAGAAGGACAGGATGTAATCCTGATACAGAATGAGGTTCGATCTTAAATTTAAATCGTGCGAATTTTAAAACGTATGTAATGATACGTAGTAGTCTCTGCCAAGAAGAAACACGTTGTGCTAATGTACATAACAATGGCGACTCTGTGTGTCTTGTTGTCACACTCAACACATTTGCCTTATGCTCAGGTAAGTCAGAACAGTTGGCGGGAGAGAATGACTTAATAGGCCATTCATCAGGGGGGCCGCGGATCCATGCTGGACCGTTCCACCACAAATCATAAGCCAAAAGTTGCGAGGGGAGCATACCGCGTGATAGACAATCACTCGGGTTAATGTCTCCGGCGACGTGATAAAAATGTTTAGTGTTCAAGTTTTCTTGACACTGAGCGACCCGGTTGCTAACAAAAATCGACCACCGATGTGGTGACGAGTGAACCCATGATAAGGCAATCGTGGAATCAGAAAAGGCGTAAATGTCAGTAACGGGAATGCGTAATGCATACGAATCACGTACAGTTCTTATTAACTTTGACATAAGCAAAATAGCACATAACTCTAATCGAGCAAGCGTAGTAATCTTTGTCGGAGTGACCTTTGATTTCGCACACAAAATGCGAGTTTGAATGCCAGATGGGTAGGTACAATGTGCATAAATAACACATCCCATGCCACTCAGGCTGGCATCACAAAATGCGACAAGACGTAATTCGCAATCAACTTCGACACCTATATATCGCGGAATTTTTAATGTGTCAAGCAATTTTAATTCTTGAACGAGAGCGGAAAAGCGTGAGCGTATATGCTCTGGAGCAGGGTCATCCCAATCACTCTTACTAAGCCAAAGTTCCTTAATTAACAACTTGGCGTAGAGTATCACAGGTGTCACCAACCCGAGCACGTCAAATAGTCGTGCAACTATAGGGAGTATATTTCTCTTAGTGCACTTCTCATCTACCAAGGTGGATGTGAAATAAAAATTATCTCCACACGGCTCCCACGAGAGACCTAAAACCTTTGCGACATGACTGCCAACATCAAACTCAAGCGATTTGCGGTGAGTATTTATGTCAGCGTTCATTGCGATAGGAAATAGCCTAAAATTTAATAATAATAAAAACAGGTCTGCCTGTACATTGGGACCAATATGTAAAATATCATTGAGCGAAAGACAAGTGTGGGTTTTAGCGCTCGCGTCTAACACAATACGCGGCATCGGTTTGTCATGTCGAACCACTGCGCGATGTGGTATATAATAACCATCCATAGACAAATTAGAGTCATCAACGAGGCCAAGACAACCGTTATCCAAACAATCCCGAATAACCTTATTGTAATTTTCGCGTACGGTTGGTGATTGACGAAGTTTACGCTCGAGCGACAAAAACCGGGGGTGAGCGACGCCGCGCGAGTTCCCTAGTTCAGAGGGATCCTTGCAGAACGGCAGCGCAACCATATAACGACCTACGTCATCGCGAGTCACAGTAGATGTGAAAATATTCTCGCACTCGGTTTCTTCTGGAGACAATAGGCGCTTTACAGGAACTTCCTCAAGTTCCCATGGTTTTTGCACTAAATCATTTAGTGCTAGCGCAGAAAAGGATGCGGTTGTAGGCACAACAACTTTACGTGGGTAATCACCCATAAGTACATACCCAAACGCGGTTGACAGTACACAAGGGGCACTGGGGCCACACTCGACTCTATTTCCTAAGTAGATATACGGGAAGAGCTGTGCACCTAATATTATATCAATGTTTCCTGGAATGTTCCAGCTTAAGTCAGCAAGCGGTAAATCGCGAAGATTTAACTCGCGATCACACTTAATTAATTGCGAGGGCAATTGATCCGTAAGGCTATTCATAACTAACGCATGTATAGTATACTTATGATCTGCATAAATACGAGATTCAATGTCCAAATACACATAGCCTATTATCGTGTGCGAAATGGAGCCAACACCTTTGACAACAGAATTACTCATTGGTATTATTGGTAAATTTAATAAACGACAACAGGACAATGTTATTAAGTTATTCTGTGAGCCATTATCAATTAGACATCTGACTACAGATTTATTTCCAGTGCTACCTTTAGGGCGAGCATACACCTGAGCGGTTGCCAAGAGAATATCACCCTTATGGCTAGAGGCATACGAATGCACAGTGCTTGAAGCGAGCGGTGACTCAGGAGTGGGACCGTCAAGGTCGCACTGGGGCGGCGGGGATGCGGCAACAGTCGTCGCATGCGAGTGCGAATTATTACCATTATTATAAAAATGCAATAATTTATGATGTTTTTTCTGACAGAAACAAACTGACGTACTTTTACATTGCGGGAGATTATGTAATGTGCTTAGACAATTCACGCAACCACGCCTAGATTTAATAAACTCATATCTAGCCTTTGCATTTTGCATATTTTTAAACTGAGCGCAGTTATACAGGTGTCGGTGGTCGCGGCCGCCACATAAACAACATGACGCGTCAACTGCGGCGGGCGCATTCGACTTATTATTAATCGGCACACTGACAACAAACGACTTAGAATTACGCTGTACACGCCTATCATTGACTGTGGCGTCCCAGCAGTGGACGACTTCGCATATGACGAAGACCGCGGGTTTGACCGTTCAATCATCTTAGCATGATCTTGTACAAAGTCGATCAGCTGTTGCGTCGTAGGTATTTCGACACCTCGAACAGAAAGTTCGAAGGCTTGGATGGTTAGCGTGTCCATTTTCCTCAAGGCACATTGTAGAAACACGAAGTCCGTTAAATCATTTATACCTAACTCTTTAAGCGCGGCGATAGATGAGGAATATATACCTATAAATGAATCAAGTGAGTTCACACTAGGTGAACAATTCTTTAAGTCTAATATATTATTTAGATAATATGAACCTAATGAGCGTTTATCTTGGTATTTCTTGACCAAGGCGTCCCACACTATACTGTAGGTCTCACTTGACGGAACAATACCGGCAGTGAACTTTAATGCGTCTTTGGTTAATTTTGAGAATAGGTATTGCACACGTTGCGAATCAGACAATTGTGTGTTCGAATGAATATTGGCCTTAAAGGACTGATAAAATGTATTCCAGTTTTCAGGGCGTCCGTCAAAACTCGGAACAACAAGCATTTCCAATTTCACTACAGACGCGCTTGAATTACTCGGCCCGTGTGATGCGACCTCCTTGACCTTGAGCGTAGATAATTTATTTCTAATGCGTTTTATTCTCGAATACAATTCATCGAATGAGTCAAGGCAAGAATAGTCGGGCTCCACAGGGGGTTCTAATGATAAATTTAAGCTATTTATTTGATCTACAATCGACTCGAACTTATCGCGAACGACATCGATGTTCTCGGTCTCAGACAGAAAATCTTCATTCGCTCGCGTCGTTATGTCAAAACACACAACTGATTTCGACGATTTATACCAACGATTAATGCGTGCAAACAATAATTCCTTTTTTTGATTCAACAGAATAAGCTTCGTCTCGAGATCTGACGACATGTTTGCAAATTAACGATAGGTAGGACCTACCTATTGAAATATAACAAGAAGATTATCTGTAAGGTACCTACTATAATATAATAGTAATTCAACACAGACAGTTTAGATATACCTACTTTTTATTGAAAATTGTACTACGGCTTATTATATAATAGCGCAAGTAGCACAGCGGAGCGAGAATGTAACTATGTACTTACGTACCTAGATAGGTACCTACCTACAAGTTACGCGTATGTGAATAGAATGATGATTATTTACCAATTAATACGTAAATCACCAACTATTATAAATATCTACCAATTATTACGTAGATTTAGCGTTTTAAATGCAGAATTTACCAAATAATTTACGTAAATCTGTTAGCGAAAGAAAGTAATGAAACTAAGATGGCGGAAAGAATTCACCAAAATTACGTGAATCTTTTAATTAAATGAATAGGAAAGAAATATTATTCACCAATAATTACGTGAATATGTTATTTACTGGCCTATCCGACTCGTAAGGACCATAAATTATGGTAGGACGTGTAAATAATCCTACCAAATTGGTGTGTTTGCACACAGAGCGTAAAGAACCTATGACCTGGCGTTTGGTTGTAATAGAAAGGAAATACTCATGTGACCGCTTCTATGAATGAAAACGTAAGAAAAACCGGCACTGACCTGTGTTCCACCTCGTGAGGATTCAGCTGCAGACAGGCGTGGTTCCTGGCACGTGCTGGCAGGTAGGTATGTTTTCGACCGGTCGGTTATTTTCTTGAATTTGTCGTTTTCTTCCGATACACTTCCCTTATACTGACTTGAGAATGTGGCCAAGGAACTTATAGAATTACACAGAAAGAAACGAGGAGTTGAATTAATCAAACTTCCGTTTTTTGCGTTAGCGGAGTCAAAAAAGGACGCCTTTCGGCGCTGGGTGCGGGTTACTGACTGATTAAAAAATGCGAGCGGGTAGATGATCCGCCGTGGTGCTTGAGAGTCTCGCTCGTAGAAACTTCATTCTCAAAATATAGTTCGAAAAATCCGTGCGCAGCGCCATTCATTGGCCTTCTTCAACACTAAGTGGTCAACAAATGAGCGCCAATATTCAAACATTATTCCCTCACAGAAGCGGTTCTTTTAAATTACAAAAATTGAAATACAATTAAATTATGTGGGAAATAATTAAGAAAGTACATAAGCGCTCCACCAGTCGGCTTTCCAGTCTAACTGTGCAAAGACGCGGCTGGACTACTACATTTACCGTGGTATACATACACTGGTATTTATTTAATTTAGCAGAGCATAGAAAAAAAAACCACGATGAAAATCATGTATGACTTTGATTGGCTTCCAGTATACAGGGCCCTAGCAACCTCAGGGGTCCAAATCATCCACACCTGCAAGTCTCAGGCTAATTTAGGGCCGGCGTCCATTATCGGCATCGGCGAGTATCAGGTTTTTTTTGGCCAAGTGGAATAGACTTTATACCTATCACTATACAATTTAATTTCAATGACGCTCGTCCACTATCGTCAGCAACGATCGACTTTCGGCAGCGGTAAAGTTCAATCTTATGTCTATAATAATAAGATTTATTATTCGAAAAATACAAATCCTGATGCTTGCCGATGCCGGCACTGGGCGCCGGCCCTAAGTCTTTCCTTTCGGGCTATGGAAGTCGAGCGACAAAAAATCGACCAACTAATCGATAATAATAAAGTCGAACCTCGGACTCCAAGCTCTTCAATTTCCTACAATTTGAAGATTCGTTCTATCGTAAAATTTATAGACTTTTGTCCGCAGAATATGAACTAGAGCGCCCCGGCACGGGTATAAGAGATTTCCTTCGTCTGAGTTACTATTTTGACTACCAACATTTGATGACACAATATAAACTTGGCTGACAAAAAATATATTTCCATTATAGTTCGAATTGGAAGGAAATCAGAGATCTATGCGAAGGCTGTGTCTATGAAAGGCCCTTAAGCAAAAGTTTGGTCCAAGGATAAGAGCAACTCAGCCAAGTGAGTTGATTGCCAACATTTGTGGACCTTTTGTAACCTGTACCTATACTGACTTTACAAGCATTGTGGTCGAAATTCAAAACTGTTCAGTGTTTACCTTTTCAGATGCACTCTGACAAGAGGTCCAAGTAAAACATTAGAAGGCTTGCAGTAGTTGAGCTTAGTGAGCAAGTCGAACATATTGCGGATATCTTTTTCTGTGCCTTGCGCTGCAGTCGCATCAAGAAGTCGCCAGCAGTTCATGGCTATGCTCCTGCCTCCTTGAACCTTCCGGCTAAACAGAAATATATTTGAGTGTGATATGGTCATTTACATCAATAATAAAATACTCGCCGGGATATTAACCATGTTACAAGCGCTATGATCACGGAAGTACTGGTTGACCGCCGAGCTAGTTAAGTCTACTTTGATCACCTCGGAAATAAATCACCTGGGTGGTACTGGGTATTGTATTAGGTGAACAAAGTGGAATAATCCGTTATTATTGGGCAGACCGTATCGATCTACCCTCTTCCGCATTCGTTTTTTACGCGCGTCGTCACTACTATATTGACATCCTCTGTGGCGTGGCGGTAGTGCACGCGACTGCCACGCAGGAGGCGCGGGTTCGATTCCCGCTCAGTGCAAATATTTGTATGCATGAATATGGCTATTTGCATTGGTCTGGGTGTTTCTATGTATAATATGTACGTATTTACAAAAAAAAAGTATATATGTATGTTTATCCGCATTCTAGATTCCATAACACAAGCTATAAAAGTTTACCATGGGTCTAGATAGCGTTGTGTAGAATGTTGTGGAATATTTATTTATTATTATTATTATTTATTATTGTTCGCGTTCTCACACTGCACTCGAATACATTCGCGACACAAATCAATCAGTCGATTCGCATGGGTTTTGAATTTGTAGTCTGTTCAAGCTTTGTGAACATACGGATCACAGGATGCCAGACACTCGACAGTTGAAACCCATCTTCCCTGTTGAATTTATAAGATAAAATAAAAAACATGGTAAATATTCCAGCGAATGTTTTACAATTGATATTGATAAAAATAGTCCGAAGTATAGTAAATGTTGACGTTCGTAGAAGATGAACTGGATGCAATATATCAAAAATTAAATTAAAAATTTAAAAAACCCCCGTCACAAAAAACACCTCCAAAAAGTGGAAAATAAATGGAGTTTACCTTTTAACTTTAACGGTTCCCATGTCGGGGGACCCTAAGTGATTAAGCACTCCGTTATATTATCGGAACAATTCAAGGTCCCCCGACATGGCAACCGTTAAAGTTAAAAGGTAAACTCCATTTATTTTCCACTTTTTGGAGGTGTTTTTTGTGACGGGGGTTTTTTAAATTTTTAATTTAATTTTTATTTTATACTTTTTAAAGTGATCTAGTCAAGCTCTTTCATTTGATACCCATATTGAGGGAGTTATGAAGAAATATGTATTCCGAAATGTTGTGGCGGCGGCCATCTTGGACCGATTTTTTTTAAACATAGCTAAGAACACTCCCGACTAATATACCTTTCAAACAAAAAAACTACATCCAAATCGGTTCATCCGTTTGGGTGCTACGATGCCACAGACAGACACACACACAGACACACACACACACACAAACACACACACACAGACACGTCAAACTTATAACACCCCGTCGTTTTTGCGTCGGGGGTTAAAAAACATAAATACAGCGTGTCCCAAAATTTAAGGAAGAAAATAGTTATCTATTTTCTTTTTAATTAGGCACTATAACTATCCGACGGACTTAAAATTGTTTGTACAATAATTATATGTACAATTTTTTTTATAATATGCTTGAACTCTTTTCTAGATTAACAACCTATATCTCTAGAAGCACAGTTATCCATCACAACCTTTAAAATCACAGAAAAACTGTATCGTTAATTTACAAAAAAAAATTCATGAGATCATAGATTTTACTTTCAATACAGTCCTCTTTCTTGTTTATCCTGAAAATACTTTTGGTATAATATCAACTGTAATAAAAGACCTTAATACACACACAATTAAGTCTATATTCCCTAAGCCCTTACCGTTTGGACTGCTCGCGAATTAAATTAAAAGCTTTCGGGATCTGTTTTCTGTACACCATCAACGTCGCGAAGTCAATGACTTTGAACTCATCCAAATTGAAGTTGGGCGATGTTTTGTTTAGATCGGCTAATACAATCTCTGCCAAGTCCAACTCGCCGAGTTTCACGTGGAGGTCAAAGAGGGACGCTTTCATACCAGCTGAGAGGAACATCTGGAAATTTTAAGGTATTGATGAACAAGTATTTTGTCAAATAGTATAAGTTTAGATTTCAGGGTTATCCTTTCATTTATTTTACTATATTTGTTTGAGAGATTCGATCGTTAAAGCATGTGCCACACGGTTTTAAACGGCGGTTTGAAACAGTGGTTTAAAAAAGTGTAGATAGTTGCTTTATACCAAATTTCGTTTGACCTTCAAACACCCTTTGCAGCAAGGCTTGCGTTTGAAACCACTGGTAGAAGCGTTGGTTTAAAACAGACGCGACTCCCGTTAGCGAGGTTGCAGCGCAGGCGAGCGCAGGCAGACGCACGCGACACAATGCAAGGACAATAATTTGTAAAAGCTTTCTTTATCCATTCTTAGAAAGTTATATAATTATGTCATCAAAGTCCAGTAGGTTAATTAACTTCGTATGATTAAGGGTTAATCTCTCCTTTAACTATCGCTTCATCCATATTCTTTTTTTTTTTCTTCAATTGTACACAAAAGAGCAAGGCACACCCTAACTCTTTGTTCTTTAGATAGATCATGGCGCCATGCCATGACATTGTTGTAGTAAATATACGTGCGAGCGTAAAGACGTCCTATTCACGCAACGTTTTATAAAACACTGATGGTTTTAAACATGTTTTAAACCGTGTAGCCGGCAAAGCGTAAATCGGTTTTTTCTATTTCAAACCGTCGTTTAAAACCGTGTAGCACATGCTTAAGATTGACAGTATCGATTACTTAATACAGGATATGTTAAAAATTGGCAGTACGAAGTTCGCTTAATCAGCTAATAATAATATTACAAGTTAAAGTTGCCATGACACTCACCCCTTCGTTCTGACACTTGGTCGCAATTTCTCTAGCCGCTGGGAGGTTGCCCTCCCTACAGTACTGTTGCAGCAATTTCCTCAACACTCCTCGTGTATTCATGCCTTTAGCTTCCAGTTCGATTAGGTGGGCTTGTAGGGCCTCTTCATTCATTTGTTTCTGTAAATAATTCGATTATAAAACGTTAAAAAAATATTTTTGATTATAGGTAAAATGGACGAGTATTTTAGTTCGAAATTTCTTATGTATCTGAATAAATTATATACAATATATAAAATATTATTCAAATTCAACATAATGTGAGTCAAATTATTTAATTAAAAAAAATATTTTTGATAATCTATATCAGTGTTATTGGTTTTTCTTGGCTTAACAAAAGACGAACTGTTGAGATTGCAGTTCGGAGTGGGAGCGACGACTTGAGAAACCACACGCAGGGCACGTCGTCATAGAGGCGGTAAGGCCCATCATGGGGGAATGGCTAGAGAGGCCACACGGAACCTCTCGTATCGACTGACGCAGATTGTCACCGGGCACGGGTGCTTCGGGCGGTATCTGCGTCGGATCGGAAAGGAGCCAACGTCCGAGTGCCATCATTGCGACGCGAGCGAGGACACAAGACACACATAAATAAATTATTATTATTATGTAATAATAAGCTGGATCTGACTATTAACAACTGAAGCACGGAAGCGCTCAGATATAATACTTCCAATTGATGAAAAACAACCGCCCCAAATGGCTTAATTATCGATTACCTAACTGTGAGTACATTTGGCCAAGAGCGGTTCCTACTACCTAAAGTACTGCTGTACTGTATCTGCTATGTACACCTCGAACCAAACTTAATGGCGGCTCGGAAGGTCGTACGAGTGCGGGTTCAAGCCAGTGGCGTTTGAGAAAAGGAAACGAGTCAAACGCCGATTGGTCTGAATACGCACTCAGACAAACTTCCGAGTCGCCATTAAGTTTGGTTCCAGAGAGATCCGGTTCTCAGCATTCCATGGATTCCACGTGCGGTCGCCGTCCATGGCGTGGTACAGAGAGGAACACTGTGACGGCGCCTGGGACTTGCGACCCAGGTGTAGGTTTAGGGTGGCACCTCCACCGTCAGTCGTGTTCCTCCTCTACCTATCCAAATTTGGTAAAATCCTAACAACGCCGTTTTAGATATTCGTTTAAGAAAAGAGCTTACTGAAGCCCTTGACAATCCGAGGTCTTTAAACAAGTTCTTGAACTTACCGGATGTACCATTGCTTGTTGTTCAAATAAATCGCTGTCTTCGATGAGGCGTTCATCAATGAGGTTCGTGACAAAGTTTTTGAACGTAGACAAAGTTTGTTCGTCATATTTTTCCGGTAAGCGAAACAGACAATAGTCTGCTGCTGCAGTGGATATTTTCAATGTGGACTCGTTTAGACCCTTGAAGTAAAGAAACGATATGATTGATTAGTTAGCATTCGTTGAACTATTACTATTACTATCATTTTTTTATTGGGTAAGTTAATGCACAGGGCACTTGCAGAGATGAGGTGCTGTAATTAGATTATTGAAATTAACCTATGATAATTTCCTGGTTCTTTTTACAAAGAATATTAGAACCGAAGTTACTAATATTCCTTCTAACCCCTCCGGCTAAGCTATATGGCTTGTGTTAGGAGTGGGTTCACGTCAGTAGTGTTATGGCCAGGATTCAAACTCGGGACCTCTCGATCACGAGGCCGCCTCCTTAACCACTAAGGTACCAACGCTTCTTTTTTCTTTCTTACGCCACTTTCTTACGGGAAAATCAATTCACAAAGTATAAACAGAGCGGAGATGTTATAATTAGATTTATAAAAAACGCTTGACAATTTGCGAGAGTAAGGGTATGGTATAGAGTGGTTAACTTCCGCCAATTAACCACCAGCCGCTCAATAATAGAACAACTCACATTTTTCTATCTCGATTTAACTAAATGATACTGCATCTCATGCTATATATCACGTACTCCAATACAAAATGACGGCGGCTAGCATCGAATAAAATCATTATTTTGGAGTCACTGAGGCTAATAAAACTGTACACAAGTTGAACATCGACAGTATATTGACTAAGGCTAACTACGATGAGGGTAGGACCGAGACGTCCCAGTGTACATTGACTAAGGCCGCCTCCTCTCTGTGTTTGTTCTGTGAGTTAGCCCCAGAAGTTGGTAGAAGTTGGAAGAAGCTGTTAGTGAAGTCTAAAGAGTGAATGGTATCATTGTAAATAATAACAATGATCATTGATTCAATGATCATAATATAATCACGAAATATCTAACAAATTACACAAACAAAAGTTATACATTACCTTCAAAAGATTATTAAGATCACTAATATCCTCTTTAATTTTCTTATGATCCATGAACTTGCAAAGGAACCGACCAACCCAGTCTTTATTCTTGTTTGAAGCTTTAGCGACCATGTCCTCGAGCGTGTGAATAGTCGACTTTACATCGCCACTCATCAAGTAGCCCTTTAGAAGAGGTTGTAGTAGCCTGTCTGCTTCAACTTTGCCGTAGAATAATTCGCCTGTTTCCGAAAGAGGGGATAACTTATTGGTTAAATGATAATATTTGATAATATTTCCGGATGTATTACAAAGGGTTATTGAGATACAAACTAAGCATGATGAAACTTCTCGGGTGGAACTCGAACCCACGATCTTTCCCTTACAGGGGGAATGCCTTGACCAACTCGGCTACCGAGACACGCCCGATGTGATTCAAATTTCCCTTCTATCTGAAGTCATCTACCGATATTCTCACTGGCCGAATACGTGAGAAAAAACTAGTTTAAATGTGGGTATTTATATACCTCTGCCTACCCCTTCGATAATATGCAGGCGTAAGCAGTATGTACGTCAAGAATAGAGTAAGATGTCAAATAACTCACATATCTCAGAAGCTGCCCGAACTTGTCCCGTACTCAACAGCGTCTCCATCATAGGCGAGAGCACAGTCGTCACAGACAGGCCGGCTTCTAGAAACTTCTTCATCAGGTTTTGAGGAGACGTGAAGCACACGAAAGGCAGTGTATACTCCATGATTGTCTCGTAATCGGGGGTGACGTCCATTTGTATCATGGTGACGAGTGTGTTCATTATACCTAGGAAATTAAAAAAAAAAGATTCATGTAGTTTTAGGGTAGGTACTAATACTATAAATGCGATTGTGATCATTTCCATTTGTATCATAGTGACGAGTGTGTTCATTATACCTAGGAAATTAAAAAAAAAAGATTCATGTAGTTTTAGGGTACTAATACTATAAATGCGATTGTGATCATTTCCATTTGTATCATAGTGACGAGTGTGTTCATTATACCTAGGAAATTAAAAAAAAAAGATTCATGTAGTTTTAGGGTACTAATACTATAAATGCTATTGTGATCATTTCCATTTGTATCATAGTGACGAGTGTGTTCATTATACCTAGGAAATTAAAAAAAAAAGATTCATGTAGTTTTAGGGTACTAATACTATAAATGCGATTGTGATCATTTCCATTTGTATCATAGTGACGAGTGTGTTCATTATACCTAGGAAATTAAAAAAAAAAGATTCATGTAGTTTTAGGGTACTAATACTATAAATGCTATTGTGATCATTTCCATTTGTATCATAGTGACGAGTGTGTTCATTATACCTAGGAAATTAAAAAAAAAAGATTCATGTAGTTTTAGGGTACTAATACTATAAATGCGATTGTGATCATTTCCATTTGTATCATAGTGACGAGTGTGTCCATTATACCTAGGAAATTAAAAAAAAAAGATTCATGTAGTTTTAGGGTACTAATACTATAAATGCGATTGTGATCATTTCCATTTGTATCATAGTGACGAGTGTGTTCATTATACCTAGGAAATTAAAAAAAAAAGATTCATGTAGTTTTAGGGTACTAATACTATAAATGCGATTGTGATCATTTCCATTTGTATCATAGTGACGAGTGTGTTCATTATACCTAGGAAATTAAAAAAAAAAGATTCATGTAGTTTTAGGGTACTAATACTATAAATGCGATTGTGATCTTGTTTGTCTATTACACTTTTTAAGGAAAAACCTCTGAACAGAATTTAGTACAGAATGAACTGAAAGCTTGGAAAAGATGACGTTTGGTGATGATATCCTACAATCACTACAAACTCGCAGGTGAAACTGAAGGTATCCAATGTTGTCTCAAATTTTCTTACGTCATCTTCAACAGCTTCCATTTTTTCCAGCGAGAATTTTAGGACCAAGAAGGCATAGGCTTTACCCAATACCGATGTTTTATTTCTCTTCTTTTTCTGTCAATAGCAGCAATTTAAAATGTCTAGATGCGGCCAGCAAAAAAATTTGCTACATTGATAGCATCCTCCGTCGCCTCATTCAGATCGGCAATGCTAATACTGATCTGATTTTTTTTTCTTTAAAAAGGAGATATTGAAAAGTAAGATCAGAGGGCACCACTAACACATACAGTAAACCAGTAAACAAACTTTGTCTTGTCACTTTTTATTGATATTGGTACATCTGCGGCATTTTATACGTTAATCGACCTGTCAAAAAACTGTTCACTGTTTCGGATAGTGCTGCACTCTAGCACCAGGATAATGCAGATTATCCCTCATTCCATTCGATTTAATTTAAAAAAAATTGAAAGAATAAATAAATCATTGATTTCATAAAAGCGTTAGTTGAAGTCTGTTAAATATACAAATTGAAAAATGTACCTTTTTCTCCATAAGTCTTAGAATTATAAAGCAGTATTGGCCAAAAGTAGTGCGGTCTGACAGGTATTCCTAGCTGTTTCATTCTAGTTAGCATATCGAGTGCCAGAGGCGCCTTGGACTGTTGCAAAGCAGCTTCAGCCGCGTTTTGTAAAGCGATGGGATTTCGTCCGGTTGCCATCAGATCTTGAGTTATAAGTCCTATTACGCTAGACGGCTGGAATATGAAATAACTATGTTTTGAACTTTGACTTATTATAATTTAAATAAAAAAATATATAAATTGAACAAAATTAATATATAAATAAAATTAATAATAAAATCCATGTCCCCTCGTCCATACGTGCCACGAGGCGTTTCCCCTCTGTATGGATATATAAAATATAATAAATTTAAATTATTTATAATACACACAATACTAACTGATGGCAATATATAGATGGGACATGTGTTAATAAATTACAACATATACAAGTTTATAATCATAGAATTAAAAATAAAGAAAAAAAGAGTCCTGCAGTTATTGATTGTGTGGAAAATGTCGCCATCTAGCGTCCAGTAGAATTAGATATTATATTTAGAGACAATGAGGCATAGAACAAACGCCTACAGAATAGTAAGGCCACACCAATTTTCACGACGTCTCGGCTTAAGCTTTGTTACTTATAGCACCACTCAGTGTTTGCTCTGTGGTTGGGCGACACTAGTTTCAAAACTAATAAAGATGTAAGATTTTCTTTTTATTATAAATTACAATATTACTGGTAGACATAACTTTTTCAAAAATAGACAGCAGGACAAGTAAATGCAATGAATTTTGTTAATTAAATTTAGTTAGACTACTCACTATTGCAGCCTTTACACAATCCCTAACAAGGCTCCTTCCATGCAAGCCCCTATCGTCTTTGGGACCAAACGAAGGTAAGGGTAAACACTTGTATATCTCCAGAGCAGCCAATGGATGGTTCTGGAATACTAGCTGTGTGGTCACACTCTGCATGTAAGCCGATATTGATGGTGATTTTAAAGTTTCTACTGGCAAATATTTGAGAACCTGAAACAAAAGGAAACTCCTTAATAAAAGGTACAAAGTCACTGCATGAGTACAATATTCACTGTGTTGCTGACTAAAACCGTACACCTAGTGAGGGTTGTGGTGCTAGGCCCGAGGTGAGGTTGTCCTTGACATATCCCTTGACCCCGGCTGACCCAGGGGCCATAGACGCTGACTTCTTCATCATTACTCAAAGTATAAGGTTATGTAACACACCTGAGGTATCGGCTCATACATGGTAACTGTAGACAAAGTCTTAACAATTTCCATAATATGGAACTCGGTGAATTGAAATCCAAGACTAACAGCCTTCTTCATAGTATCGAACATCGCATCTGTTTTCTTGTTCCATGCAAAAGCTCTTGCTATTGCTGTGTGTGTATCTATAGTAGAATTTATTTTGAGCGACCGCATCATTGAGAGTACTTCTTGAATATTTTGAAGGTTTCTGAAAGAAGGCAATATTTATGATTACACTAGTTGTTGCCAGAGCTTTGCCCATGTCCCATAGCCGATTATGGGAACCTATTCCCAGGATAAAAAGTCTATGTGAATAATGCATAGACTTTTTTAGCTACTATTCTATGTACCAAATTTCAGCCAAATATCTTCAGCTAATAGTATGATGGAATAACAACTTCATAAACTTTCAAATTCATAATAAAACTAGCTATTACTCACGGCTCCACCTGCGTTGATGTCGGTTATCGCTAAAAAGCAAAGCCTTTGTCCTTTCCCAAGAACATATATCTAATCTACCCCTATACGAAATTTCAGCAAAATCGGTTCAGCATTTTAGAAGTGTAAGTATAACATACAGACAGACAGAGTTACTTACGTATCTATAACATTAGGAAGGATACTAGAAGTCTTTCCTAATTTTAATAGTTTGCTGTTTAAAGCAGCAGATTGATGGCAATAGATTTAAAATTATAGTAATATACTCACCCAAGTTTTCCTTGACAGATTATGAGGGAGTTAAATATATTTTCATTTGCTGGTAAGCCAATGGATTTCATATTAGATATGACTTCTGTTGCTTGGTTGATATCTCCTGCCTGCAATAACGTAACACAATACAACCTATTTTGCTACTATACAACTATGAAATTGTAAATTAGTTGTCTGTACATTGGAATAATTTATAAAATAATACTTCAGTACCAAACGACTTTAACAAAATAAAGAATAAAAAAAAACTTATGTTAGATTAACGTCTCTGAGCACAATTTTTTTTATACCCATCCACTTATTTGTACACTAGCTTTTGCCCGCAGCTCCATCCGCATGGATGTCGGTTATCAAGACCAAACATAGCCTATGTTCTTTCTCATGGTCTAATCTACCACTATACCAAATTTCATCAATATCAGTTCAGTGGTTTAGGTGTGAAAATGTAACACACATACAGACAGAAAGATAGGCAAAGTTAACTTCGCATTTATAATATTAGTATGGATGATGCATGCAAGAAGTACTTATTTATTTATTTTTTATTTATTTCAACTTCATGCACAAATGTACAAAGGCGGACTTAATGCCATAGGCATTCTCTACCAGTCAACCTAATAGGTGGTGCAGAGAACAACAGAGTAGGTGCATTATCGAAAGGTAAACTAGTTAAATACTTAATTTACATAAATAAGATAGATAGTACCTAAATAGGTACTAATATACGCATACATATTATAGCCAAATATAGTAATACATAGATACACTCAACTACCCATACATAAATATAAAATAAATATATATACATAAATATATAAATAAATATAAGCAAATAACATGTACATACACACATATAAATAACCATTCATATTTACATGAGATGACTATCAAGTTTCCCCCAACTTTTCGAGCATGAGTTTCCGAACCCCCAGTTTGAACGTGCAACGGCTAGTGGCCCTCCTGATCCCAAGAGGCAGCTGGTTCCAAAGAAATATAGATTGTACAGGAAAGGAAGAGTGGACGAAATCAGTGCGATGAGTAGGACAGCGTAAGACGAGGTTATTTGTTGAACGTAGGTTCCTATTGTGATTTGCGCCTAGATATTGAAAATAGGGGGAGAGGTAGGAGGGAGAATTAGGAGAAGTTAGAATAGTATAGAGAGTGGTAAGTGCGCGTTGGTTTCGACGCTGACGAATCGGCAACCAATTTAATTGAGAACGACACACAGACACATGATCGTACTTGCGCAGATTGAAGACGAATCTGATGCAGTTATTCAGAAGACGGTCAAGTTTGTTGAGATGTTCAGCATTCAGGTCGAAGTAACAAACATCCCCATAATCGAGTACAGGGAACAGTAATGCCTGCACGAGCATTGCCTTGGTGTTAATAGGTAGAAGGGTCCGTAGCCGATAAAATGCGCGAAGCGAGCCAGTAATACTTTGACATACGCGAGATACTTGGTCTCTCCAGTTCAGAGTGGAGTCAATGAACAAGCCAAGGTCTTTCACTGACGGGCTGACGGGTATGACTGTACCGTTGAGAGTGATTGGCGGGAGAGATGCCTCATCCACCTGTCTTCGAAAATGTTGGCTCCCAACAATAATGGCCTGGCACTTACTAGGATTAACGGTCAGTCCAAAACGGCTCGACCAGCTGTTAATATGCTCTAGGTCCTGGTTGACTTTAGTTATTGCCGAGCTCAAATCATCCACACCCGCTTGGGCGTACAGTTGTAGGTCATCGGCGTACAAATGATACGCACATTGAAGATTATGAGTTACGAGATTTATGAAGATAGAAAACAATAAAGGAGATAAGATACCGCCTTGAGGAACGCCAGCGTCAGTGTTACGCCAGTGCGATAAAGTTTCACCTTGACGAACAGCTTGATGGCGCCCCTGAAGATAATTAGAGAACCATTCCAGTGCATCCGGTGAGATCATCAAGTGTGATAAGGTGTTTAAAAGAAGGTCGTGGTTGACAGTATTAAAGGCATTGGAGAAATCAACCAGTGCTAGTACTGTGAGCTTGGTATTTTCCATGCCCACCCTAATATCCTCAGTCACTTTTAACAGGGCTGTAACAGTGCTGTGTCCGGGCCTGAAACCTGATTGTAGGGGATTCAACAACTTATTGCTGTAAATGAACGTTGACAGCTGTTTGTGCACGCAGGCCTCAAGCACCTTAGAAAGGAAGGGCAGAATACTGATAGGACGAAAATGATTGGGAAGGGATGGATTTGAAATCTTGGGAAGGGGTATGACAAAGGCTTTACGCCATAAGGATGGGAACTGTCCGGAGTCCAGGGAATAATTGATAATATGGGTGATTGCCGGCAGGAGCTGGTCTAGGATGGTAGTGATCATCCGGCGACTAATGTTGTCAGGGCCCACAGCACTAGATTTGATGGATAGTATGACCTTTTTCACCTCACTCGGTGCAACCGGAGAAAACTCGAGAGGCTCAATGTTGGGACGTGGTAAGCTTTCTAGGTAGTCTATAGTGCAGCTCTTGGTTTGGTGACTCAAAGGGGTAAAAGTGGTGAAATGTTGATTTATCTCATCCAAACCAATAGCAGACTGGAATTCAGAGCATCGCTGTTTACCAATACCCAACGTCCCCAGGAACTTCCAAATATTAGCAGAGGATGAAGAAGCAATGTTATTGAGGATATAACGGCGTTTGGCGTTGCGTATCATTTGGTTACACCGATTCCTTGCAGCTTTGAAGAGCACCCACGTCTCATCACGCTTGTCCCGACGGTACTTGGAAAACGTACGATCCCTGTATCGCATTGCCCTACGAACCTCCGGCGTTATCCAAGGTGCAGGGGGGCGTTTCACTTTGACTCTCCTGAACGGAGCGTGGGTGTCGTATAGGCTGATGACCACATTGTTGAAGATTCGGACTTTTTCATCAACTGACTTTGTATCGCAAAGACAGTCCCAACTCAGTGCTGAAGCATCACTGCATAGCTGCTTAACGTCCATGCGCCCAAAATTGCGTAAAAGCAACATGCGAGGTCGGAGTTTCGGTGGTTTGAGGATATATGAGATAAACAGGAGGTCGTGTCGAGAGAATCCTGGCGCTGGGTGTTGACCGTGGGACGAGACGAAAGACAGGTTAGACGTCAGAATTACGTCCAGCCACGTATCATCCGTATCCACATTATGATGGGTTGCTTGAAGAGGCAGGCTGTGTAAGTTGGCTGACTGGATCGTATCAAGCAGCCTAAGGCAGCGCGGTGTTTGGGGTGGCAGGAGGTCCGTGTTGAGATCGCCCATGATTATGTGATGTTCGTACTCCGACCCTATGCTTTCCAATATCGGTTCGAGACTGGCGAAGTAATTAACTCCAGGTGGACAATAGACAACACCTAGCGCGGTTCTCACACCCTTGACCGTAACTTCCAGAAAAACATACTCAGCGGTAGTGGTTGAGTTGGAAGGGGTGGAAGCTAGAATTTTGAAAGGAAAATCAGCACGAAGGTATATAGCGACACCGCCTCCCCTGGTTTCACTCTCGTCAGCTCGATCGTTACGTATGAGAATGAAGCCAGGGAGAGGATAGGTGGTGGAACGATGGTGAGGTTTAAACCAGCTCTCTGAAATCAGGATGGCATGAACATTACAATCCCTGAAGCTCTCAAGAAACTCATCATAGTGGTAGGGCAAACTCTGTGCGTTAATATGACAAACGTTTAGGAGGTGTCTTGTCTGAAAGCTAAAAGTCCGACGCATAAACTCGCCGAGCTCAGCTGCTGTATTAGTAACCGAACAGAAACTATCGTCGCTAGGAGAGATGGTAGAATTATTGGCGGAAACAAAAGAATCATCAGATCCATCGGAATACATGTGTTTAAAATATTATAAATATAAGTTATGTATGTATAATATAATAAAATATAATACAAATGATATACTTTAAAATAATATATGTATTATGTTAAATAATGCCAATCGTACGCAGTGCAGCCATGTCTCCGCACCACCTACCAGCAACTGCAATCCATAGAGTAACAATAAAAACAAATGAGTCTCAACAATACACAAAACAGACCGAAACCAAGCTATGGCAAAAATATAATAATAATGGTATACAAAAAAAAAGAATTAAGCAATCCGTGAGTTTTAAAATAATATTAGAGTAACGGAACGTGAAACATCACAAACATAGCTCGGTTGTACATTTCCGAACGCAACATGCCGGTCTCTCTGTCACTCTGTTATGTCAAATGTCAATTCTGTCAGTCTCTCAAATCGGCCAGATTTGTTATGATTTTAATATTTTATTTTTAAACATTGCGGGTAAAAGACAACTTGAAAATGAATAATAGTAATGATAGCAGATATGATAACATATTATGTGTATCAAATTGTGGCCATAACCTACTTTAGGATACCAATACGAAGGTCTTTGCAAAGAATGTGAATTAAGAGAGAATGAAACAATTACACCACACATAGGAAAAGAAATACAGTTCTTAATTTTTTCGTGGCCTTGGCTTCGCATTATCACGTCGCTCATCTGTCACCTTGGGATACTGACTTGTTAGTGCGGTCAACTCCTCGATCGTGGTTATCCTGTGACGGCGATCAGCAACCCTTATGACAATAACGCCGTCTTGTGTCCAGCATGCTCGCATGCCGAAATGCTGTCGAGCTTTGCTAAAGACTACCTGCCGTGCCTTGGTCAAAAATTCCTTAATGGATATTGAAGAGCCTTTTAGCTTGGTTTTGGAACGCCATACATCTGACCTAACACTTAGCTGAGAGAACCTCACCAAAATTGGACGTTGCTGATCCTTTCTGGGCGCTCCGATTCTACAACAATTTGTTATATTGCCTGCAGAGATGTTGTTTAGCGCCAGTTTCCTGTGGGCCACGTCCAGAAAGGTAGCAGTGCAATCCTCGCTGTCCATCTCTGTGAGTCCCATAATAACAAGTGCTTTTCTCCGGTGTCTTGATTCTAGTGCGTCCACTGCTCTTGAGCACTCAGAGATCTGCTTCCTAAGCAAGCCTAGCATGGAAAACATTAGTTCTCGGAATGTACGGAACTCTTCTGCCACCTTAGAAACTGTGTCCTTGGCAGCACCTCCGGTATGTAACTGAGCTTCCAGTTCCGCCATCCTCTTCATGAAACTCTCCTCCAGGTTTTGTTGAGCACTTTCAATAGCAGCAAGTTGAGACATGGTGTTGTATTGTTGTTGATAAGTTTGTGTGAATTTGCTGGCAGGTGGCACTTGTGTTGACGGACTTGGCTTACATTAAAACTCCCACCAACGTGAGTACTGGTTATTTGCACTATATAGCACTATAAAATGTAAAAGATTGTCAAGAAAATTACCAAATATTATTTTTATTAATATTTTGAATTAGGAGCAACTTCTTGATAGTTTTACACCTACCGCCTTTTTTTTTTATTTAGATGCAGATTTTTTTTTTCTGTCTGAGTCAGTCTGAGTCAGAAGTAAAATGTTACATTTGTTTAATAATAATTGGTTGATTAGAAAAGTCATAATAATCATCTTACATGTGGGCAGAGCTGTGAAGATTATCTAGTATTATATTTCTATAATTACCTCTCCAAGAGTTCTCAATATAAGCTCATATGTGGTGATAGTTGGTTTAATCGGTGACATCTTGGCTAAGAAAGCGCTGGCCGTCAAGGTTCTGTTATTGGCAATGTACACTTTTAGCAGTTCGTTGTAATGTTCTATATCAAATTTTGTGTGGGGTCTGTAATAATAAAAAAAAATGTAGATACAAAGGCTGCTCTTCAACAAGTTTTACATTAATATGAAGATGTGAAGAGGTAATATGTATTGAATTTGATGACAAAAAGTCCTGTACAGACAAGTATACATTGTTTTTCCTCTAAAGTAGAGGTGACAGAGTGTTCTGGTACATGAATTTTCAAGGTTCAAATAACTAATGATATATATATAAATGTAGACAAGATCCTTACTTAATAGTTGTCCACACCTGTTCCACCAGAGTCATTCTATGCGGTGGAGTCTCATCTGGCATCAATTCCCCGCAACATTTAATTAGAAGTAAGCCTTGTTTCTTTGTGGAAAAATTCAAGTCTTTCACTTTAGCCAGCACTCGTACAAAATCATTTCTATAAACTCTGTTTTTCTGGTATATATCTGTGTTAAGACTGCACATGAATTTCTCAAGAACTTCCTCTGAAGATAGAGTTTGTGATTTCAGAGCTGGATTCCCTTCATTTGATTTTGTAACGGGTGTTTTAAATGAATTTAGGCTAGCTGCACTTTCTACAGATTTATTATTACTTAAGGTAGACTTGTATGCCCTGAAACATATGGAAAATGATGTTGTATCCCAAAATAATAATGTGCATTACACAAAAATATTATGAAATTAACCTAACCTCGAGGAACACATTTGAATTTTACTACTGAGACTACTTAAACAGGGTCCATTATGATATATTTCATTTGTTAATATATTAGTGCGCTTAAGTACTCTTGAATAACTTGCGATTTTGACATAGTTTCTTGTTATCATTTTTCTTTTCTTCAATAATAAAAACCAAATTCAGATTTACAAAACTCGAAAACAATAGTATAATTTGACTTTGACAGTTCACTGGCATTGACCAAATTGACTTTGACATAGGGTTGGGCGCTTGGGTAAAAAATAACGATATATCGAATTGTCAATTTAATTTTTTTTTGGAATAATCGATTATATCGGCGATTTTATTTTTTAATCGGAATTCGATATTTTTTTCCATTATAAAAACCGATATATTTTTACCTGACAACTGACAACGTTAACACTCTCGCAATATTTTTACTAAGCACAACAAAGTAAAACACAGAGAATGAAATAAAATAAAATTTATTATTAATAAATGCTATTTTAATGATCTATAGATAATAATTATATGTATTGTTCTAAAATGTCATCATCGATCAATCAGAAACGCGACATTCACAACCAAAAAAAATCGTGAAAAGTTGCAAAAAACATGGAAATATAAAAATGTTTCATTACATCGGTAAATTTCAACAGAAATAATATTATTGTTTTCGGTTTGATTTTACTTTTACGTGCTCTGTCGAGTTCGCCCCGGCCTAATGGCATCTTAACGTAACTAAGGACGTATATTAATCTCCCTTTTAACAACAAGTAACCCATATTTTTTGCGCCGTTCTTGAAAGACGAAATGTTTCTGGATAACGCTTCATCTTCATTCTTCATAATATAAAACATCATTGTTAATTAAGATATTTCTGATGTTGACTGTACAAAATCTATAAAAAAAAAAATATTTAGTTAAGTACCTGACCGAATGAACTTGAGCATAATTTGATCTCCCTTTAAAACAATATTATGGAAAAAAAATTCTGATCGCAACTTTTATTTTGACTGTAAGCTGTGGTCGTTACTTTACGTAGATAATATGATATTTGTCAATTTATTACTTACGTACATATTATTTTACTTGTGTAATTATTTTATTTAATATGTTTTACCTACTCCTTCGGGGATTTAACCTGTCAAGCCATGCAACAAAATAGAATTATAGATAAACAATAGACTTGCGGTGCCAGGGCACCGGTTGGTATTTGATAGGTTAATATCGTAAGTATATTATAATGTATGTAATTACTTTGATTAAATTTTTATAGTGCTTATTTTTGGTCATTTTTCACTCTTAAATATCGATATATTGAAATATCGATATTTAATGTAAAATAATATCGATACATTGAAAAGTATCGATACGATAAATATCGATATATTTTATCCCTTTGCCCATCCCTACTTCGTCAATTTTTTTTTTCATTTATTCTTTTCGGAAAAGACTACGGTGCTTTTGACAATTCAATCAAAAAAGTGTATTTACAAAGATTATATGTATATAAATTACAAGTCTATGTATATGATCAAATCCATCTTTAAACCCTTTTACAAAATACCAAACCCCTTAACGAAAATAATTATACAAAATCGGTATAATTTTTATTTCAAATACCTATACCGAATATTTGAAGAAAAAAACAATCAAATCAAAAAAAATCCTCGAATGCTAAGCTCGAATATAACTTTCGTAACGGACATTTGATCAGCGTTGCCAGATTGTAACTTTTGTTACAATTTGCGTAACTTTTGACCCCCTTATGTAACATCTCCGTAACATGACTCAAAATGTAACTTTATTGTAACTTTTGTCGTATTGGTTCGGGTCAACATCAGTCAGAATAATTAGTGTTCTGATATTATTATTGTTCGATATTATTCAATTCGCTATCCGTATCACCAGTAATACCAACCTTGGTATTGTAGAGAAATCGTTTTTCCCAGTAATAAAGTTTACTTCTGTTCGAACAACTATCAATCAAAGAATAATATAATATATTCAAATCATTCATTCATTTTCATTCACTAGTGTGGTAGAAAACAATACATATTATATTATATGATGTGGAAGAGCAATTCTCATAATTTAATTAAATTAAAAATTTAAAAAACCCCCGTCACAAAAAACACCTCCAAAAAGTTGAAAATAAATGGAGTTTGCCTTTAAACTTTAACGGTTGCCATGTCGGGGGACCCTAACTGGTTAAGCACTCCGTTATATTATCGGAACAATTCAAGGTCCCCGACATGGCAACCGTTAAAGTTAAAAGGCGAACTCCATTTATTTTCACAAACACACACGCACACACATACACTTTCTTTTTTATACAGGGCACGTCAATTTGCCTTCACCTCGCCTGATGTTAAGCAAAAGGCAAAGTCTCGGAAAGAGGGACACGTCAAACTTATAACATAACATAAACTCACGCCTATATTCCCCGAAGGGGTAGGAAGAGGTGCTAGCACTCACCCCAAACTTATAACACACCGTCGTTTTTGCGTTGGGGGTTAAAAAGACTTTATCTTGATTCGATTCAAAAATTTCAATCAGAAAGTACCTATTTAAAAAAGAAATTGAAGGTTAAAAAATCCATACTTTCATACTTCCATACTAATCCATATCCATACTAATATTATAAATGCGAAAGTAACTCTGTCTATCTGTCTGTCTGCATGTTACGCTTTCACGCCTAAAGCACTGAACCGATTTTGATGAAATTTGGTATAGGGGTAGATTAGACCTTGAGAAAGGACATAGGCTATGTTTTGTCGCGATAACTGACATCCACGCGGGCGGAGCCACAGGCAAAAGCTAGTATTTATATAATTTACCAAATAATTATACATAACATAACATAAACTCACGCCCGTATTCCCCGCAGGGGTAGGCAGAGGTGCTAGCACCCACGTTTCGCCAGTTTATTACTCAAAGAGTGAGCCATAGAAAAGTTTTGGCACGAACACTGAAGAGAACGCAACTTGATATTATTTTATTTTCCAAAATTGGTGTCAATCCGAGTTTTTATGTATAAAAATGGTGGATTTTTAGAAATAAAATCTTGGACAATGCACACACGTGTAGGAAATTGGCATATTACAGTGAATTGTGACTCTTCGGGTTAATTCCAACTCTCCCTAGTAAGCTTTTAGTAAAGTCCCCACAACTTTACTGAAGCCGCAATCATCTCATTCATCGTCATCATCGTCATCATCATCATCATTAACAATCATTTTAACCAAAGTAATATACTATAAAATAAGACTTGATTTATAGGTCTACCTACCATTGTCATAAAATCTTAAAAAAGAGCCATAGCCAATATATTGCCGTCAACTTGTGAGTAGCTATAAATCCAGTAGGTAAATACTTTATTACTTTGTTCGTAGAGTCAATTATCTAAGTCTCAGTGAACTGTCAATGTTCCAACTGTGATCAAAATCAAAATATTGTTTGGTTAGCAGTCATTATACTCGCCACTTGTGGTGCCATCAGTGGTATACACATAAAAAATCTAACAATTGCTGCATTTCTTATGAAGCTTAATGACTTAATGGGACTGAAAACATTTTAGATTAAGTGTAATAAAGTGTTATTTATACTGTTGATTGATGGCACTTGATGGAATTCATTGTTACACATATTGAGAACACTTGTACTTTTTCCACTGTATTTATTCTGTTACACCTGACCGGTTTCGCCTTTCGGCATTCTCAAAGGTTTACATTTACCAAAGGTTTTGTATGTTCTAATTTATAACTACTAACCGAAGAGTCACAATTCACTGTAATAATGTTCTAAGTTTTAGGAATTAGAACATACAAAACCTTTGGTAAATGTAAACCTTTGAGAATGTCGTAAGGCGAAACCGGTCAGGTGTAACAGAATAAATACAGTGGAAAAAGTACAAGTGTTCTCAATATGTGTAATAAAGTGCCTTAAGAACGTTTGTATTGAAGTTTTCCTCGTGAAATAAGGTAACGTTAGTATCGTAACTTTTACCTCGAAAATGTAACTTTTTAAGCAGTCCTGTGTAACAACATTCCACTGGCAACACTGCATTTGATTTTACAATATTCATTTTTATTATTGTACTTTATGATGTATAAGTTTAATCAGAATCACATTGATATACTCTATGACATTGATTGAATGTTAAGTAGGTACGTATGAAACTTCATTCCCCACATGCTCAAGTTGTAGAATGAACTCTATGCTCCATATCATGATTTTTCCGAGCAACTAAAATAGGGGGTTCTGTAAAAAGGTTCATAATCCTACCTAAAATGCAAGGTGCGATGCCCCATCCAACGTCCATACACCGTGGTGGCCATTTTCCATTTTATATGGGTCGTGTGCTAGTGTGCCACTTAAGGGGCATGAGAATGCACAATAATATTTGCCATGGTGGTGTCGAAAATATAAAATAAAATTCTACATCTTATGTTCTTAGGTTTCCAAAATTAGTCCAATACCCAATTGTTTGTGTTGTATTGCCACCTTGAAAGATTCGTCATCACGTTTGAAACCCTGAATCCTCAAGAGCGTTAGCGCTAGGCTAAGGAGGACGGTTGAGGCAAACCGTCGTTCCAGCAGAAGAAGACCCGGGAAAGTGGTTTGGGGTGCTTGAATAAGAATTTCGACGTAGTGCACCCTGGGTATGGAGGCAGACAGAAGCACCTCTCTCTCCCAAGCTACCGCTTGTATAGGTGGCAACGATCCTATTGAGGGTTGCTTATATGCTTTCCAAGTGTCCCTCTGATTAGCAGGTATCATAGGGGGAAGGAAATAAGTGCTGGCTGGGCTGGCTCAGGGAAAGATGGGGATTCAGTCGTTCACTCATTTGAGGGGGCCATCGCAAAGGTTCAGTCGGGTGCGAAAGACTTGCCCTAGGTCCAGCTTACACCCCGGCAATTGAGACTCGAGACGCCATGCAATTTTAGTGGCGATGGTGTTTAGGTGGTTTGATTCCGACCTAAACCCCTGTACCGTGGCAGGGCGGCACGTAGGACTGAGAGTCATTACTGTAACTTAAACACCACGGCCGAATGACTAAAGCTGGTTGGAGTCTAGACATCCTCTGGGAAGTCGACGTGGGACGTCCGAGAGAGTTTTGCAACCAAAAAAGAAAATATGGCAGCCCTTGTGCTTGTGCCTTCCTGCACCGGGGCCCTACGTCATTTAGCTAAGCTACTGACGAACATCTGATGCAATTAGTCAAATACCTACCCTATTAAATAGGGTATTTGACTATTTTTTTTTTACTTTCGAAAAATGACCACTTTGTAATAACATAATGAACTGTAAAAGTAAAATGTTCGTACGACAAATAGTTTTCAAGATATTTGATTTTGATATATTCAATTTGTCGCGCCGCCTGAAAACGCGCCATACCAAATCGTACGTAATTGTGACGTCACGCTTCGGTAACGCGTAGTGCAAATGTATGGAGTGCAAGGGAATATCGCATTTATCTCGGTTTACGTTACGTTACGTTTACACGTATATAGTTCATAATAAAAGTTATTTAAAATTCAATGAGGAATCTAAAAAGTTATATATTTGAATTGAATTTGATTGTTTATATTTTGACTTTTTTTGGAATTTCAACTCATGAAAAGTCATAGTTTCAGTTCAGATATGCAATATTTTATTTTGCAAGGCATATTTTTTCAGAACAAGCTAACATAATAGAGTCATATCCAAAAAAAATGTACATCAGGAAATCGTTAAGAAATTGTTTCATCAAGAAATGTTAGGAAATGGTAATGTTAAGGGTAAGTACTCATTAATAAAAATACTGGTATATTAAAAAAAAATCATTTTTAATTTACTTCTATATAAAGCAGCTCAAATTTCTCTCCTTTCTTTCAATCTTTCTTCTTTTTCTTTTTGTGATATTTTCATCTGTCTTTTCCTTTTTCTTTCTATTTGCCTGGCGCTATTTCTTTCTTTGATATTTTTTTCTTCTTCTGATAAATTAGCTATTTTTTTTTGTCTGCGTTTTACTTGTTCAAGATGTTTCTTTCGCCTTTCTTCGAGTTTTTCAGGATTTTCTGCTTTTAAGCGTTCCATGTAGCGTTTCTGGCGTTCTGCACCAGTTAGCGGCATCTAGGAATTAAATATAGTAGGGTAAATTAATCTTACTTTTGTATTTTTTTTAAATATATTCAAATAAAAATACCTATCTATTGTAATATGTTGTGAACTTGGCCTTAAAGAGTTACCAATTACAGACATCAGGAAAGTGATGAAATTGTATCAGGAAATTGAGTCACCATAAACTTACTTTTCTCTTATTTCTGCAAATTATTGTATATAAGCACTTTCACTCATTTTTATCTCAAGACTATTGTATGCTAAAGGCTTGCAATGTAAAACATGTTTATAACTCACCTTTTTTTTCAGTGAAACACCGTCAGTAAGCAGGTTGTTTTTTTTTGCCAGCGCACACCTACAATTACAAAAGATAACCACTGACACGACAACAAGATGGCAACAGATTTTTATAGTGTTTATTACAAGCGTCAGTGTTTCCCTAATCTATTTCCATAAAGCTACTAAATCTCCGTGAGTTGTAGAATTAAAAATCTGCGTCATTAAGTCATGTCAGTAAATAGTAACCATTGGTTAGGACACATACTTTTTATAAGTTTTTATAGATATTTACATAGTTTACTAAATATAAACCATGTAGTTATGCCTCTGTTTATTTATTATTGGTATGCTTTAGCTTAAAAACGTCAAATAGTAGCATATCATACGCCGAATTCCACTATTCATAGGGGACAGGGCAAGGAGGACATCATATTTTTTAATCAGTTTCGATATTTTCATTTCAAAAATATTAATTTCTTGTTCAGTTTGATGTAAAATACCTCTGTTTTTATTCACATTGATAAGTTTAAGACTAACTTACACTAAATAAATATCATTTGCTATTGTTCCTGCTAAAAACATCGCGTTATCTCCTTGTGATACTTCAGGACACCACTTTTATGAAAAATGTACAACTTTTTTGGATATGACTCAATAAGCAGTATTGGGAAGAATCGACGACTTAGTCAAATAGCCTATTAAACTTAGAATTGCGTCGTCCGTCGTTGGGAAGCTCTTGCGGTCCACTGTCCTTCTCCATTATTGTTACCTTTTTATCTGTTCCATGATTGTCACCATCTCACGTGCTCAACTGATGAACATGCACGAACTGATGTTTTGCATATCATACCGATCTGTAAACGATCATGCGGCATTATTTATACATGATGAATTATTTAGAAGGAGTTGTCAATCATCGCCAGCAAGTATAATAGTTTACATTAACTTCATCAATCAATAAAACTCAACTATCATGCACAGGACAGCACGAAAGACATGACCTATCGCATGATCGTCTAGGGACCGCTTAAGCTTTGGAATCTGTCTGTATAGGTCGAATCATACATTTTGGACCTAAAATGCGTTCAAAATGTGCTCAATACACGCAGTATACGTTTTTTGGATGTATTCGAAGACAACATGGGGTGCTGGAAGATCTTAAATTACCAATTATAGATTATTACCAAACAATCGCGCCATAAACTTAAATATCTCGCGATTTAGGTCCAAGATATATGGTTCGGCCTATACCTTCGAAGTCTGTTCTATTCATAATTTCATAAATGCTTAACCATCTGCTTGGCCTGTCCACTTTTTAAAATAAGTATGAATGTTTTATTACAAAGTTGCAGATTCAATTCGACACTTTTCAATCAATCTTCATGCCGAATTCTTGCAGTTGACGTTGGCAACCCTTTGTTTTGTTCCTCACTTCACAGAAATCGAGTTCCAATACGTGGCGCTAGTGTCGAACCGAGTGACTGTCTGTCATTGTCAAACTGAATCGCGATTCGTGGATGCGAAGTGTTTTGTGTTGTGTGTGAATGTTATAAATTGGTTTAATCTATCATTGTCATGTGGTAAGTTCGATTAATTTCTCCATTTTACGTTAAACTTATTTTAGAAATTGTTGGGCTAATTGTATGTGATGTTTGATGGTTAGGGATGGAAGCCGCCGTTACTTGACCGCCATCGCCCAAGCTTGCTGACGGTCGGCTCGGCTCCGCCTTTGCAGTAAAACGTGACATTTATTACAATACGTATATAAATATGATAGAATACAATATCCATGCTGAAAGTTTTAGCAAGAGGCTCTAAAATTGAATTTACTCAGTTACCTGACTTTGGTTAAATATGTGGATTTTCAAATCTGTAACCAGTTTTCCAGTACAAAACGATGTTGGTAATGCCGACTTCCCGCCCGATGAATCACGGTATTAACTGTTGTTATGATACAATTAACACTTTCGGCTAAAGAAAATAGTTAGGCTCGCTAATTTAAGTTTGAGTGCAATATGTTCTGTTTTTAAAATTGAGTTATACCTATTTATTTTTCAAATTACTGCAATCTTTCTTGCAAAATACTCGTTAATTCCAGAAAAAACGAACAGTTTTACTAAACATATAGTACTTTTTACTGAAAACATAATATTGACTGTTTAGTCAAGTTTTAACAAGTTTTAAATTATTACAGTTCAGTAATTTCTGTACTATCCTGTTTTAGATACTTACAGTATTTATTATGGTTAACATAAAATCATAATAAAACCTATAACAGCTATTAATCATATCTGAAATCTTTCCTGGTTAGTAACAATGTAATACTCAGTGATTTTGTATGGGTACGCTGTTGATATTATTTTTTTATAGGCATTTGAGGATAGGAATTGTTTGGATAGAGAAAACATCACCACTGCTAGATTAAACAGTGTATTTCAGTAGGTACCTAGTTTAGTAAGAGTTTCCATAGGCTCTTAGCTGATTTATTGAAAACTTGAAGGGAAATTGATTTTTCATAGTTTGCTTTACTTACAAAGTACTACTTTGTTACAACATCTATCTATTGCTTACTCTATTGCCAAACCCCAACTGATAGTAATGTCTTTTCCAGTATTACTTCTGATAGACTGTTCACAGAATCAATAAAAAAAAATCAGGCCATATTTTTTTTATAATTCAAGCAACTTCCCATTTACTTATAATTAGATTTGTCTTGCAAAAATTCTTAGCAGAAGTTTCAATTAGTCACATGTATGGACTGGGTCATTCAGGCAACAATTCTGTTGACCCAGTATGTAGGTTTAAGTAGGTAGTGAGTATGTAATTGGTGATAGAATACTCATGAGGAAATCATTTATTAAATTATCTAATACTAGCTTTTGCCCGCGGCTCCGCCCGCGTGGATGTCGGTTATCGCGACCAAACATAGCCTATGTCCTTTCTCATGGTCTAATCTACCCCTAAACTAAATTTCATCAAAATCAGATCAGTGATTGAGGCGTGAAAGCGTAACATACAGACAGACAGACAGAGTTACTTTCGCATTTATAATATTAGTATGGATGTGCAACAACTTAGTCAACTTAGTTTTGTTTATTTAGAGTGGCAACTCCACTATTACTACTGCCAGTAGGGAAGACCGTTGATCGAACGGGTAATCAGTCCTTCTGTGTGGTTCATTTCAACCATTTTTCCCAATGACTACCAAGATTGACAACTTAACATGTATTCTGAGGCTTGACAACACCCATGCCGAGGCAAAAAGAAATATGCATACAAGAATGTGAACTGACCTGGCATAAAACCTGCACCCCTTATGTAGCAGTAACCGCCTTGCCATACGACAGACAGAGGCACACTTTATTGAGACGAATAATACAGGCTTTAAATACATCTCTGCCTACGCCTTTCAGGGGTATATCCCTGAAAGGGATAGGCAGAGGTGTGTTGATACCTACAATTTGCGAACTATCTTTTTCGGTCCCAAGTAATACGGAGCGAGTCTATTGCTGTCAAGCAGCCACTTAGTCATGGGCTGTTTGTTTACTGTCGTACAGAGAACAGCCCAATCACTTAATCACCTTCTACGACACCCACAAGAACAGATGGGGTGGCCCTATTCTACTTTACTGGGAACCACCAAGGCAATGAGTATAATAAATATAACACAACATTCTACACAACGCTATCTAGACCCTTTTTAAGCTTTTATGGCTTGTGTTATGGAATCTAGAATGCAGATAAACATACTTATATACTTTTTTTTTTGTAAATACATATTATACATGGAAACACCCATACCAATGCAAATAGCCATATTCATGCATACAAATATTTGCACTGGGCGGGAATCGAACCCGCGCCTCCTGCGTGGCAGTCGCGTGCACTACCGCCACGCCACGGAGGCTGTTTTTCTGGGCTGTTCCGCACTTAGCATCTTGATTGGGCCATTGTGCGGCAATGAATATTATTATGTACATAGTTATTAAATTATTCAAGTAATATTGAGGTCAATAACCTTTGGAACTTGAAACGGTTGCATCTATCAGTAAGTCAAAATAATACTTACGATAGAATTCTATTTCATTAATCTTAATTGGTGTCTATTGCTAACATACAACATACTTAGATATAATTTGTTCTAGAATTAAAATGGAGTCAATTACTTTATATTGTTTGCCTAATAAATATTATTCAAGTATTTCTATTTACAAGCCAGATACTTTAAAGAGGAATTTCTTTCAATCACTCCCTCAAATCAAATGTGTATGTAACATAGTGGTTAACAAGTTAACCTGATAATTGAGGTATCCTGGGTCCGATCCTGGCTATGACACAGCCGTCATAAACCCACTCCTAATACAAGCAATTTTAGGTTTGATGGAATTTTGGTTGCTTAAAGTTCTTTTTTTTTGCCCAGCCATTTCCCATTTTATTCGGGGTCGGCCCTTTGTGTTATGTCCCTACAGCAAGCTCGGTCCTGGGTCATCTCTTTGTGATGGTGGGGGCTTGAATGGTCATGTTGGTGAGACAATTACCATTTACCAGATAATACATGACAACTTAGGATATGGTAAAATCGGTTACTAATAAAATAATTTATCAAAAAAAAATCGGACCATGAAAACTAAATAAGTATGTACTTAGATTGAATACTCAATATGCTTTATTCAACTCTCGAAGGGCAAATATATGAACTTCTACTTTTTAAATTCCTTATTACAAATCAATCATCTCGAGTACCTCTGCTGCCTAAAAAAATCTGTCGAAAAGAAAACGTCTAAAACAACTTCACAAGGTACTTAACAACATCTTAAGAAGTCTGGTAAGATGCTCCACTTAGTGGAAAGGTCGACGATACTTTTACCAATATAACAATTTTATACTAAAAACCAATATCAAAAAAATTATGATAGGTTGGATGGATTTAGTCCTACTACTTT
Source organism: Eilema sororculum (assembly GCA_914829495.1). Classification (NCBI taxonomy): domain Eukaryota; kingdom Metazoa; phylum Arthropoda; class Insecta; order Lepidoptera; family Erebidae; genus Eilema; species Eilema sororculum. The sequence goes on from OU618533.1 coordinate 8,214,142, forward strand.
CAACCTTATACTTTTCACATCATGAATGTGTTGGGTTAACTGGGACTGGGAAAGTCCAAAATACTATTGTTGATTTAAATTCGGCCATTGTTTCGTAGGTATGGAGAATATGAGAGGTGACTTTGCTAGTATTTGTCCGCCATGTGGTTTTCTACTGCTATGGGTCTTTCCTATAGCATCAGAAAAAAGTTTTCCTTTTTCAGTGTGACGCGACATTGCTACTTTCACAGTTGCATGTTTGATATAATTTCTAAATGAATCACTAATTATGTTGCTGTTATACCAACAAATACCTACTTATCTTAATATATACAAAGTACCTCTAGGAATTAAACATCCTTTCTAACACCACGCGCTCCCGTTAAACGAGAACCATTTAAGAATTTATTTCATAAATGTCTCATAACTTTCTTCTAAGTAGCTGTTCAAGCCGGGGTATTAATAAGAGATCACTAAGATACATCAAAAGGGCGTGTTCCTCTCTTGATCCTTTCCGTATTAGACTGGTCAGACAACAGCATCAAAACTACATTCTTTACATTCAGTGTGACTTCAAAAAGTCTTCAAATATCCGATTAATTCCGTCAAAAAAAAAGTATAGGATCGTAGTTTGTGTGTTTACTACCATGTCATACGAATTGTCGTTTGGTTTTATGACATGTAAATAGTATGTATGGCCTCTGTCTCCACATTGATCTGCGTCATTCTACCGAATCGACGTCGGTGTTCGATATTCGATACTATATGTCCCTAACCCAGGGTCAATGAAGTGAGAATTGACGCCAATTAACCAACCACGTTCAAATGTAACTGCCAATATCTTAAATTTGCTTAAGAACAGTGTATCTTGTAATATTTATACTTGCCTGGGAAACCAGGCCTTAGCCGTCTGATAGTGAACAAGGTACCGATTGGCCGATTGATTTTTTTTTCTTATCAAGGTCAATCTTGAGCATGTCGTCTAGTTTTATGTTTTACAAATAAATTCCTGAACTATTTGTTTGTACTTCACAAACAAGTTTGTGTTGTTTTGAGAAACACGTTGTATTGATAATGATTAGGTTTACGCATACCGAATACCTAAATGTAATTTGCCTGATCTTGTGGTTATTCATGCGCTACACGCAACAGCTTCAATAACCACAATAATGAGGTATAGATTTATATAACACGTGTACGAATCTACAAAATTATGCCATGCTGTTCAGTGACTCATTCCTATGCCGCTTGACCTTAAGACCTGGAACTCCCTGCCAGCTCACGTGTTGCCCTCTTCCTACAATCCTCGGTCCTTTAAGCGGAGCGTGAAAAGGCAACTGATGAGGCCGCCAAGCTGAGTGTTAACATGGTACATGTTTATAATGATGATCCTCTTTCCGAGACTGCCTTTAGCTTACCATCAGGCGTGTCTTATAAATATAAAAAAAATTAAAAGGATAAAATAGCTTTCACTGTCTAATCCTTTTTAGGGTACGGTTGGTGCTAATGCTGAAACTGATAAGGATTGGCACAGTTTTTTGACGAAAAGTAGTAGATATTTACAAGATGTGTAGTCTATAAAACAGTGTGAAGTTAAGCATTACTGTTGCGAAGTACAGGAGAAAAAATAGTACCCGCATCTTTTTTTGCCATTTTTACCTTATTTCGTCACGTTCACCATCAAGGTTATCCTAATTAAAGTACATATTTTATTTATTAACATTATTGTTAAGTATTAATTATCAAACCGATAACACTCAAGTTATAGGTAGTTATTGTTATAACCCTGAACTGCCTCATTAAGTCAGAACGGCTGCACAAATACCATCGTGAATGTTACTATGCTATAAAGGTGATCGGTTCCATGAAATAATGAAGAAACAATGTATACAAATACCTGATACATGCCTCCAGCATTCACAGAATACTAGGTAGATAGAACCAGGGACTACCTTATTAGTTAGACAGCCTCTGTGGCGTGGTGGTAGTGAACGCGACTGCTACGCAGGAGGCGCGGGTTCCATCGCCGCTCAGTGCAAATATTTGCATCCATGAATATGGCTATTTGCATTGGTCTGGGTGTGTTTCTATGTATAATATGTATGTATTTACCGTTTATCCGCATTCTAAATTCCATAACACAAGCTAGTTAAGCTTAACATGGGTCTAGATAGCGCGTTGTGTAGTATGTTATGAAATGTCTGTAAAAAAAATTCATATACTTAGGAGTTTTTAAGTTTCTTTCCAGTATAAAGCATTTGTGTATTGCACAGTCAGAATCTTATAGAGGAAAAACCTACCAAAAGTTACTACTCCTTGTACAGAAATGGCACTCGAAAATTAGCACCTCATATTAAGCCCGTATCATCAAAAATTATTACAACCTACCAAACATTACTTTTCCTCATACAGAAATGGCACTCGAAAATTAGCACCTCAATTGTGTTAAGCCCGTATCAAGTGTAAGAGGAGTGTTTTAGCGACACCGTTGATCAATATAATTCTACGACTGTCTGAGTACTTATTTGTTATGTCATGTACTCTTCGTATTTCGCGTAATAATATTCAACTATATTAGTATGTCTGCTGATTCTAAAAGATATCGAGCAGGGCCAGACCGTAAGGGATGGCTCTGGGTCAGCCGGAGTGCGTGGGATATGTCAAAGACAACTTCAGTTCCGGCCTAGCACCACGACCCTCAGTCGGCGTGCGGTTTTAGTCAGTTCGAGCCCGACGTAACCTCAGGTATCCGAAGGGATTTCTGCACGAAAAAGAAAAGAAAAAAAGGGTCTAAAACAATAAGTAGACGTATAATAGAAAGCGGACCTCTGTGAAATCCTCGGATGATCATGACATTCATGACTAAGATGAAGGGGATGGGTAGGTATAAGAGATCGTTAGCCTGTAAACAAAGTATTGGTTTCTATTTATTGAAATAGTGTCCGTTACATGGAAGTAGATTACGAAGAACTTAACGGAAAATAAATTACATTAACCGAAAGTTATGAATCACGTCAGGCATTATATTTGTTAATATTCTGACAGTGATCTTCGTGATTGAGCTACATTCAATTTGTAAATAGGTAAGCGAAATACGAGGCTAATATCAGTAATTCTGTAAGCTAACGAAGTTTTTCGCTTACAGAATTAATAATATTATTTACGGAGCTACTCGAAAAAGATTTGGATATGACTGAATTCTTCTTGACGAACGACTTGACGTTTCCCATCATCAAAATCGGCAATTCAATGTTTCTGTTTGAAATATACCTGCAGTAGTGTATTTGCAGTAATATAATTTAATATACCAAATAATATTTTTCCGGTCTCGCGGCGCGGATCGAACGATCTTTTCGGGTGATATGTAATAATATTAAAACTTAACATAAGTAAATTGAAATGAGTAACACTAGCCATTAAAGATAAATAGTATTACATCATCAACGTGCTACACACGACCGTTTGTAAGCACTTTGTTTGTTTTATCAGTTCTTGATAGCGTTTAGATAAGACTTTTTGAACCTTGATGTTGAATTGTGTGACGTGTCGTCTATTCTTTAAAGTATTTTAGGATAATTTTGGATGCATGTCTTCTAATGTTATAGGTTAAAATGTTGATTTGTCCGTGTTCTTCGGAATATTGTAAAGATTCTGAAGATACCACATATTATAGGTATATGCAAATACTGTTAAAGTATTCCAAAGTTATGGTTAAAGACCGTAACTGATCTTTTTATTTTAACTTCTTCTTAGGAAGTCGTTAAAATCTGATAATAAACAGGCTCTAATATATCTATCAAAAACAAAAATCTTATCAATTTGTTCATGATTTTCTTATGCTATTCTTCGTAGTTATCCATACTAATATTATAAATGCGAAAGTAACTCTGTCTGTCTGTCTGTCTGTCTGTATGTTACGCTTTCACGCCTCAACCACTAAACCGATTTTGATGAAATTTGGTATAGGGGTAGATTAGACCATGAGAAAGGACATAGGCTATGTTTGGTCGCGATAACCGACATCCACGCGGGCGGAGCCGCGGGCAAAAGCTAGTATTACATAGTTTTGTACTTTGCCAACGTTATTTACGTATGTAATTATAAATACTTGCCAACTTTTCAGTAATTTGTTTAAACTAGTAGGAAGTCGCTGCTCATAGTTCAACAAAGATCAAGCCCAGTGCCAGTTAACACAAAGTGCTACTTCCAGGACTAGTGGTAAAAGGTCCTAACTGCTGATGACACATTCGCCGCTATCTATGACTTTACATGCCTATGGCGGATAAAGTACATGTACATACTTTGTTTAATGGTATAGAAAAACTCGAGCCTTTTTTTTCCTATACTTACAGAGCACAACAGATCTCTGAAAATATTACAATACATCTGTTATATTGTATATTTTAATACAAGGAAGAATTGGCATCAGGATACATTGGCAGCTGTAGATATCTGCGCGCAATAATTGCGATGAAACCGTGTCGTCAGCAAAGTGTAATCATCGTTGTCTTATAAAATAGGAAGAACGCTTGTTGAAACAATACTCGCCACCCAGAATATATGTTTGTTTATTGTTCACTGTTCACCAGTACGTAGTGATAACAATATTTACAATTTTGAGTGGTTCACACAATTGATTACCACACACTGGGATAATCAAGTATAATCTGAATTTATTTATTTTTAAGCTAATACCGGGCATCCATTGCTATGCCCCTGTGTTTTATGTTGAGAATAAAGAGTCTACTGTTAGAGATAGTCTTCCTATTTCCAGTATGACGTGTCGGGTTGGTTGTGAAATCACTTAATAATTATATCATTATGCTGTATTGGTTGCACTCAAGCTGTGGAATGAACTCCCTAACGTGGTTTTCCCAAGCGACTACGATATGGGATTCTTCAAGAAGGATATTAGAAGGTTTCTTCAGTGTAGGCAGCGCGAGTGTAACGTCCCTGGTGTTGCATACGTCCATAGGCCTCGGTATCCACTTTCCATCAGGTGGGTCGTGTGCTTGTCTGCCACCTAAGTGGTATAAAAAAAATTGTTGGTAAGACTACCGGAAGCCTTTCCCTATCCTGTTGCAGGTAGCAATACGCGGTTGACAGCAGCTCTGGTAGATACGCTAAAATCATCTAAAGCTCAAAACGATACGTCGTAATGGGAAGTGTTCTTTGTATTATAACATTTATACACTGCATTTGAACTCGTAACTACACCATATGTGGCTTCCTAAGCATTTTTCACCTTGTTTTCTCTGTAGGCTTATAAATAACTATACATTTATTAGGATTAATGTCCCCAAGAGGGTGGATTGACATTAGCGTACATAAATAACCCCTGTTTAATTAATTTGGGACGTTTGTCCGTATCATTCTGTAATCGAAAAGCGACCCTGACAACGACTTTTTAGTTATCTATGTGGAGTGACACTCAATCAGACCTTTAAAATATACTCTTACGAGGATATCATTATGGTCTTGTTTTACCTTCCTTTTTGAGACTATCGTGTATTGAACTTGAATTGATAAAGAATACCAGGATTACCAGGATACTTTTTTTTATAAAGGACACGTCAATTTGACTTCACCTCGCCTGATGGTAAACTAAAGGCGAAATCTCCGAAAGAGGGTCACCATCGTCAACATGTACTATATTAACAGTGGTGGCACTCAGCCTGACGGCCTAATCAGATGCCTTTTCACGCCCCGCTTAAAGGACCCGTGACTGTAGAAAGAAGGAAACACGTGAGCTGGCAGGGAGTTCCAGGTCTTAATGGTTGAACCTCTAGGGTTAGGAGCACTGGAAGACGTTCTTGCGTTCTCTGTTTAAACTTTAAAGACTTCGCTATAGGTTACCTTGTCACATACGCAGTGTGCCTAATCAATAACTCAGTTCCATGTGATGTTTGTTAAAGTCTGTATTGTTTCAATTAGAGTCACATGCTTGTGATGTAGCAGAGGCAATCCATTGTAGATACTCTAAATAATTGTATCAGGAATACTGAGAAACCCGTGAGGTTTTAAATGGCATCTATTATTCAAAGTGGGGAAGTGAAAACTTATTTAATTTTACAGATGAAAATGATTTTGAGTTAACCTTACCATAGCTGGCATTAGTAGCATTAATCATTCCTATATTCTTGTTAAATGACCTCAGCATGTTCTTACTGACGTAATTTAGAACATAATGTATGTGTAAACTGTGCTATATTATATGTTTGTATGTAATAAGCACAGGTAGTGACGAATTATCAATTGAAATAACTAAGATCTAGTAAGTTCACTTTATATAGTGCGTCTGTCCTGTTATTATATTTTCTAACCACATGTTATTCATGGATTTAATAAGTGATTACTCAGATCCATCTGGATTTATACAGAAAAATATTATATTTTACTTCCTTACGGGTCGAAAAGTCCCTTTCTTTGTGGTTACTTCATCAATGCTTAAGTTTATAAACTTTCAGCGTTCATGAATAAGTCAGTTAGTCAAGACCTGACCTAGGTGTTTATATTTCTACATAATGAAACATTGCCGATTTGAACATTTTCTTTAATAAGTACCAACAATCGTTTGTATAACCTATTAGATAATTATTATCTACGTGCCCTGGTTAATACTTTTGTCCAGTTTACGCAAATTTTGTCGTAATTTCCCGGGGCTGCAAGGAAATCTAGGCCAATTAAATAGGACTACGGTAATCTGTCACGACTAATTATAGCGATAAATTCATACATTTTAAACATTGTAATCAGAACAATAAAACCTAAATCCTAATTTACGAGATCCGTATTTAAATTGATGCTCGTATACTGATTAGTAAAATATACCGAGCTCGTATTACTTAACCCGTAATCACCCATTACATGTAGACATGTCCTGAGTCTTCAATGGTCAGAGAGAAACGCGTTGTTACAATAAAGTTAAATTAAACATAGGACTGTATAAAACGTTGATAAACGCTTTCTGGTTGTGCTGATTATATTCTGAACGCTAGATATGTCTTTTGCCCGCGGCTCCGCCCGCGTGGATGTCGGTTTTCGCGACCAAACATAGCCTATGTCCTTTCTCATGGTCTAACCTCCCCATATACCAAATTTCATCAAAATCGGTTCAGTGGTTTAGGCGTGAAAGCGTAACATACAGACAGACAGTAACTTTCGCATTTATAATATTAGTATGGCTCACTGCATCGTATTCTCCATCAGCTCATTACACACCAAAGCAACACAGTAGCCATTATTCTTTTCAATTAGCCGTGTGCTCAGCAAATGTTGCTGTGGCCCCCCTTAAAGTTTCAGATGAGTTTGCGTCCCTAACACAATATACTAAGAACAACTATTATTATTCAATATTCATCAAGATTTCATAGCATAACACGTGTGAGGACTACAATGGCGTCTTCCAATGCGAGAGTTCGGCTTGAGAAATTAAACCAGCTTAAAAATCGCAAAACGATTCAGCCTTGATGTTTCAAGTAACTTATGCCCTCACAACACACACAGATGTGTATTTTATGTTCATAATTTTATATAATAGGCTGTATTTATGCAGAATGGAACCACACAGTTAAATTTTGGGTGCTTCCTTTCTGCATAAATACGCGCAAATTGTTAAAATAAACATCGACCAACATATTCCCTGTAATTTGTTTAATTTCTTGATATGAAACTATTTCAATCTGTATGCGACAATTATTTCATTGGTATGGCAATGCTAACACGCGTACGCGCAGGGTTTTATTTATCATGCGCGACGGTATGACAACAGCGGATGGCAACCGATATTATAGGATTTGTTACAAGTAATAAGCGTTTTGTTTAAAAGTCAAAACTATTTTTTATTCTACAACTAACCTAATCTTAGCTTAAGCTAAACTTATTATGCTCACCTTAAGCTTAAGCTAAGGATTTAATTCATTGCTCGTTTCAGGATATCTATTTTATAACATTCTTTAACCTGTTATACCGCGATATATTTTGTGTATTTGTTTTTAAAGAAAGAATCAATAGCAGCATCCTTGAATAGTTTTATTTCAATGCGTAATATCGTGTAACCTTTCGACAAATTCAATTGAACCATCTATACGCTGCAATTAAAATACATTCTTTAATTCTAAACAAGGTCACCAATCAACAATGCTGCAAAATATCAATCGACACCCGCTATCATCGCGAACGCTATCTCCCTCGCTCGTGTTTTGTTCAGTCTTGCTGTGGTGGGTGTTCGTTACGGACGGAAGCTTAGCGTGCTCTCGCGCACAGATTAACCGCGTGTTCACAGACCAGTGAGATTCGGAGAGGGGATATTGCTGGAAACAAAATTGGTGTTTTGTGATGTTTTATGTGAATGTGCAGTGAATATTGTGGAATAAGTGGTTAGTTGTGTGGATCCATCTTGCATCAAACCCATTGGTTTAAATTTAAAGGTACTTATTCTTTTCATACCTTTCAAGTTCTATAATAATTTATTTGGACTCTAAAAAATGCATGTGCCAAACATATTTTACCTATCTCAACGCGAGTGTTTATACTAGGATAATGAACTCCAATAGATGCGTGCCTCTGCCAGTGTGTCAGTTAGTCTAGGTATCAGCAAATTAATTACCCTTTATTAATAATTACAGCATAAAATAAGGTTGTTCACAAGAACTTCAGTGGTTACTGATAAGGAACTAGTCCTTGCAGTACAACCATGTCTTTCTGAACGTACTCTTCGAAATGTCTCAAGTTAAAATAAATGTATCAAGTACCAGTAAGTACCTACCAAGATTACAATATCATTATGATTATAGTCATTGTTTTAACCTCGGCCCAATGTTACGTAAAGATCTATTTGTCGAGCTCTGAGCTGGTGCGTGAATCTTTTTAACTCCCGGACCTCCAATGCTATTCTCTGGTTATCTAAAGTTAATGTGTTCTGGTGATTTGACATATTAATGATATAAATTTCAACCTAAATCGAATGTGTCATGGAAGTTGGAGTAGGTATTGTTGTGACCAAAACACCTAATATTTGAATGTTAGGTAAGGATAAATTTAATAATATAATGTCAAATACAGCATAAATATGACGTAAACATCTACTAGTTTACATCATATTTAATAAATAAAATATTAATGTAAAAGTTTGGCAAATAGATAAATCTTCGACAGTTCTCACATCGCAATGATCACGTTTTGTGATTTTCTGTGGTAAATTCCTCCAAACGATTCTTTTCCTAAAATATTTTTATTTGATTGTCAACCCGCAATCGGATTGTGCCCATCTCTACCCAATTCTGTTAAATTCTTGGACACCCATGCTCAACCGCAATATTCCGTTTTCACTGAATACTCTTCGAAAATCATATCTATAAAATGTTCAATTTTTTCTCAATGATTGGTTCCTTGAAAGTTTTTTTCCAGTTCATTGACTTGTATATAAATAGGATTAAGCCAAGTGATTTATTAAAGTTTATTCTAGTTTTATTTTCCAAAAGCTCTTCTAACGGCAACTTATTGTCACGCAAAATTATTGATATATTTACTTCGCCTATATTTTTGCTGGCGAAACTATCAGCAAGTCATTTATCAATATGATTTATACACTAAATGTTGAGTTATATGGTAGTCATGAGACTCATGAGTCATGAATTATGAGCTTTGATTATGATTGAATGATAGTTTGACTTCTAACTCAAATCCGTTAGTAACAGTCATCAAGTCACGTATCAGTACGCCATTCTTGTCAAGTAGGATATAATAGCTGGTATCTAAACAGCATGCTTTTACCGACGTCAAAGAACCTCGCCCCATCGTTTTATATGACTTCGAGTTGTAAAGTCTGTAGACAAACAAGAATTACTATAAAATGTGATGGAGAAGATTCATCCGAGGTCAATATTTAACAGGTCTGAAAACAATAAATGAGGCAGATGTAATTATAATAAGTAAATGCTTTGGTGCTTTCCGTTCTACCGACTGGTCATATTGGGATCACAATTGTTACGCTGCTTAGCATCTGCGAAGCATCACAAATCTCAAGAAAGTTTAATGGAACAAAACAAGTGAAACGCTGAACATTGAAGCGCTGGACATTTTTTCTCTAATGATGATTTCTTATTTAAACGTTTGTAACACACAAGTTTCCGAAAGTGTATCTAATGGGAACGAAAACAGGAATTTAAAAGTGCACCTGGAGGATGTATGAGATGTATCCCATGTCCTACGAGGAATAAACTTGAAGAACTCAAGGTACCTACTTCATGCAGACTCGTTGTTTTGACTAGGTATATTCAAACAGCATTATTCTGGAATCCGAGCCCTTTATTCATATCTTAGAAAAAATGAAGAAAGATCATTATGTTGCTCCAGCTTAAAAAAAAACTATAAGGGCATGTCTTGTAAATGTCGTTGACATGGAACGACGTATCGTGGGAAAGTTCTATATTTAACCTCGCTGTAAAATGATTATGGACACGCCACGAATACTCCGTACAAAATTATTGATTTATAGAAGGTACCCACTGAGGTCATTTCTTTAAACGTGGTATTACTATTATTATTTACCTATGCGTAGTACAAATTCATAAAGCAGTTGAGTTTCTAACGGTTTTCTGAACTGCTTGAATATGCGCTTTGAACGTTGCTGGGACAATTTAGCAAGATAATAGTCGGTTAGCTTATGTGTAGGCTCCATAATAAGCGTTGGATGGTATATGAATAAATATTGTGTTCGAGGGCTTTTTTCTTTAACAGGTCTCAGATAGTCGTCTTCACTTTTTGCCTTAGTACAAGCTTTGGATACAAGAAATATGGAAAAGCACTTGTTTTATATATGAATCTCAGATGGTTATAAAAACTAGAATTAATGAGTTAGTGACTCGCCAAATCACTAAATTGGTTCCCTATAACTACTGGAGTAGGGGACCCTCTTTATATTATTATCCATTACACGTTTATGGATATTGCCATACACATGTATGTCACGCGTCAGGAAGCAATACCGTTATTTGTATTTATTATGTTAGTCATGCAATCTCAAAACATATTCGCTTGTTGTGTCCTTAATACTCCTTAACGCCATTTTCGTTACAATATCATCTTTATTAAGGCTATTTATATAGTTTTCCCGTTCACAGTACTACAAACTAAGAATGCGGTTAATTGCCAAGGCTTCGCTAAATCGCTTTAGTCATTGTCAAGGTGTTGACTTGTAACACAAGTCATAAGCCACCTGAACAAACCTCCCTATGTAGAAAAATAAATCTGTGTATGGTTTCAGTTATTTAGTTCACATAGTAACACGTGTGTAGATAACAAGTGTTGGCCCCGACCTTGACGATAGTAGCTAGTAGTTGGTAATAAAGGGCCTTGTTAAAATATTAAGTGAATTCAGTATTCTTTGAAGTTGCGACCTGTAAAACGCTCATTTGTGGGCACTTTGGTATATCATTAAAGCAAAGCATGGTGATCTTTTTGAACGTTATAATAGTGCTGTTACAGTATCATTCGCTGGGTATCACGACTGAAATTGGAATGATTACGGGATTGCTGAAAATGATTACAGGAAAAAGGTCATTGTGATTTTCCAGGTCATGGTCTATCTGTGCACTAATTAAATCTGTACGTAATATTAATCAAATGGTAACAATGAGGTATTATTTGTTGTCAACTTTATACCATGAGGAAATACGAACTCTGATATCCAATTCGGTAATCGAATGATATTTTTTTTACTTATTTTTAAATATCTGTACATTATGATTAGACTAGAGGTGGCTGTAAAGCAATATAGATACTTACTTTCAACAGGGGCCGCCATTGACCAGACGGATGATCTGCCTTTTTGCATGGGCCATTTCATCCAATTCCCTAATGATCCCTTGGGGAGCTTGAGAGGCGTCCGACAATCACGGCGTTCCGTCAAACTTACCTGTTTCTTTACAGAATCTTACGATGGCCACCTTAGATAGGTAGGTAAGTATCTATAGGTAGTATTTGTGTATTATTTGTCACATTATACATAATAGTAATGCCACGTTATTCTATTTAAATCATTTCTAAGTTCTATTTTAGATAGGTTGATAGCCTACCCTAGGTAGCAGAATTCTGCTAGTCACGTGACTAACACACCATTATCATTTAGTTAACCCCTCCAACTTAACTAAATATTTGTTCTAGTCTGTATTGTATGCTTCAAACCTGAAGTATCTTCATTGCAAGTCGCTGCTATTAAAAACCCACTTGAAATGTATACCTACTCTACCATTTTCTGGCCAATCTCTCTAACACTTCACAGTACTTTAAGTTTAAATAAATAAATACAGTACCTACCAAACAGCACCCGAAATGTACAAAATGAGAAATCTTGAAAGGTATACAATAAACGGTGTTAGTAAGTCGACTGACTAGAGGAGAAAGTAATCGTTGGTTAGACATAGCGCCGTCCCCGGGGAATAAAATGATAACTGCAAAAACACAACTTTTCAGGAAAAATAAAAAACATGTTTTCAACGATTACTCCGGAATTACTGGGAATAGATGCGTGATAGTTAGGATTTCTAAAACGTAATTTTTTCTTCATTTGAATCGTTTTAGTCAAATTTGCCTAACACCTGTCCAAATAAAGATATTTAAAGAATAAAAAGTTAGTGTAAATTAATCCTCATCAAAGTTATATAATGTCAATTATCATTTTATTCTCCGTTCAGCGTGACCAGAAAAAAATATGATACTCGTTACTTATCATTTTCTTCTACGAGTTTTTGGGATGGGAGTGATGATGATAATACTTTAATATCATTTTATTCTCTTATATGCTGCATCGAACGTCTTACGTTGCCGATCCGAACTTCTTAAGTCGTAAGACTAACGTCTTTATACGAAACGAGTGGACGGTTTTGAACGAGAATAAAATGATAACATGCATTTATCATATTGAGTTTTATGTTTTTTTACGAGAATATTATTATATTACTATTTGTCAATACAGCAAGTGAGGATACGTGTATGGTAATATTATATTATCCTTTTATTCCCGTTCTTTTAGGCCTGTCATAAATCTTCGAATACTATTGTAATTGCTTGCAACTCCGTAAATAACGGTATAAAAATTACGAAAGAAATTAAGTAGATGTATTAACACTCAAAGATCTCAAAAATGACATAACATTAAAATCAAGATAATGGTAGTTATCATTTTATTCCCCGGGGACGGCGATAGGTTGTCTTTATGTTGATTCAATGAATGTACAAATTAAGTTTGGATAAGGTTATATCGTCATACCAAAAGTAAAAAAAAAAAAATAGTGGACCGATATTTTTACTGTTAGATAATTAGCGATTAGCAAAGTAAGGCCTCAGACACATTTACAAACCTTACATAATGGAGCAACGTGTTACTAAAATTCCTATAAGAGGAAGGTCGCAAATACAATCATATAACAACTTAACATCTCATACACTTGTGAAGTCACACAGATTCTAGTATTCTTTATACATACAAATAAATAAAATTGGAGTGTCTGTTTGTAATATTAAAATAACCGCTTTCTACTACATGCATATGAATGTATATACGGTACACATACCAAAATATATATTTTTAAATTTTTTGTCTGTCTGTCTGTCTGTCTGTCTGTCTGTCTGTCTGTTTGTTTTGGCTAATCTCTGGAACGGCTGGACCGATTTGGACGGGACTTTCACTGGCAGATAGCTTATGTAATAAGGAGTAACTTAGGCTAAAAAAAAAAATTAACTGATTTTCTTTATTAAGTACATTCCACGCGGACGAAGTCGCGGGCACAGCTAGTCTACAATAACATTGAAGACAAAAAAGGTTTGCTAAGTAACACACAAACATTGTACTCGTAAGTTAAATAACGGCTTGTGAAAACATCATTGATGTCAATTCTTGCGTCACTAAAAACAACACGATATTAATCATTTTCATTTTGACTTTACACATACAAAATGTATTTACCTGCGCAACCGGCTCATTCGCCGTATCTCTTTCATATCTCACCTAAAGAAAAGTGACAGACACAATATCTTGAACGATATTCCACGTAATAGGTAAGGGATGAAAGGGACAATATAGTTTTGTCCCCAAACCCCTGAATGAGATTCTCATTTTTATTTAACGTCAATAGAGCTGCTTTCGCTTTCTTACGATCTAAAATCAAATACAAAATCCTCAAGTTTCAACCTTGTTTCAACCAAAAATTACTTTGTATTGAGACAATGGGAAAATGGTTATAAAATTGTAAGTTTTAGTTATAAAAATACTATCTTTTGCCCGCGGCTCCACCCGCGTGGATGTCGGTTATCGCGACCAAACATAGCCCATGTCCTTTCCCAAGTTCCAATCTACCCCAATACCAAATTTCATCAAAATAGTTTAAGCGTGAAAGCGTAACTTACAGACAGACAGAGTTACTTTTGCATTTATAATATTAGTATGGATACGTGCAACTTTACCTCTTGCAATACGAATAACTTCTGACCATAACTTCACACTGTGACCACCACCACCAATGATACAAAATATGTAGTAACTTAATTACGAAAACTACTGCAGACGAATTCAGACATGTAATATTTTTTAAGTATCTCCTTCTGTATCATAAGATGTTTGCTCCGTATAATGTATAGCTGTGATAGTTGTATTCTATATTAAACATCTTTATAACACAACAATACTATAATTGAAAGCCGCTCAGCATAAAAGTAACTCATCTTACTTCTTTCTTTTAAAATTTAATTGGCTCTTAGTATATTAATTGCGATGAAATTGTTTAAGAGGCCTTTCACCAAACTGAGCGATACCTACTAAAATCAACTTTTTTCAGATTCCTTATTAGAGAAAAGATCTTATTATCGTACACACATACATACATACACTCACATCTGTAAATCCCCGAAGGGGTCGGCAGAGGTGTATTAAACCCACGTTTCGTATTGTACAAAAAGTTATTTTTGGTACCTCTTCGGGGATTTACGGGCGTGAGTATAATCATGTCTGTATATGTGTGTTATTTTTGATATGATTGCTTCAAATAGCTTACCAAAACCAACGTCATCGTACTTTCCCCAATTTGGCCCTATTTGTTCCAAGTAAATGACGATTAACGAATGACTTCCTTTGACTGAACTTCTTGGACTACGGGATGTATTCTAAATACTTTCTAAAGTCATTTTATTGAGTTGTAAATTCGTTTTTATTTATTCCAAACGTCTTCTCTCATGTGACAAACATGAGCAGCGCATTTAAAAGTTGTCATAGATTTTTAAATGTATTATTCATACATACGGCACAGTACGAATTAATTTTTGGAGGGTTTAATGCTTATCGTGTTCCGAATTTCTTAAATGTCATTTATTTATACGAATTTATATCGAAAAGAATTAAATAAAATATTTACACAGATTTACAACAGATAAACATCTGAAATGCTGAATAGATTGAGGATGCTTACCGTTATACATGTATATGTTTAAAAGTCATTATGCAGCATCAAAGTGATAATGTATTCAGTTGAAATAAGACCCAAGAAGATAGAAATTGGTTTAAAATAATGTAAAAATACCTCGGGCCTAAATTTTAATGCAGTACAATTTGGCAGGGTGCCAGGAAGGTTTCGCTTTCAATATGTGATTGCTCTTTGAATATGTTATGTACTTACCGCTTCGATAAAAATATAAAGATTTAAGGCAAGAAGCGACATCTAACTTAATATATATAATTGTACTGACATCAGTTCGTTTAGTTGCCAATATTTTTAGTGATACTTTTCTTTTACTTTTATTTTCTCAAAACAGTTACTAACAGAATTGTATGTACAATTTCTAATTCCCAATTTACCTAACCTATAATTCAGAGTAACAACTCGATAAGGGCCAACCTATCCTATCAATAAAACCAAAGACGTTTTAAAGAAAAGCCAGGACAAGAGTACTCGCAACCGTAGAATCTATTATATAAAAATCAATGCCACTTTTCGTTGTAATGTTATAACTCAACAACGCCTTTACCGATTTGGCTAATTTTGGTCTTGAATTATTCGTCGAAGTCCAGGAAAGGTTTGTGCGTAGAGAAAAATTCGAATAATTGCCGGGAACCAACATCCACGCGGGCGGAGCCGCGGGCAATAGCTAGTATTATATGAAAACAACTATGAAAGTAGACGAAGCGAATGCTAAGATCGTAATCATAGCAAGTGGAAAGATTGTTTGCTTGCTCGAACAGTTAAGGGGCGTTACCGTACGTATGCATAAATAATAGTGATCAGATTTTGATTTATAAAAGAAAAAGAATGCCGTGTTTTTCAAGATTAGCTGTCTAAGGAATGTAAACGCCTGAATTGTTTAACACTTTTTCCATTGTTTCAGGTTATGTGTGCGTGCCGGCAGATAAAATCAACGCTAGTGTAGGATTGTTGAGCTATCCAACAGTGTGGAATGGTTCCTGTGTGTTGGCGGTGTCTTGTTGATGTAAGTTTGTTTATACGGTATATTATTTGTAGAAATTAATTCAAAAAACTGTTGTGTTATTACCTTATTACTAGTAAACGCAAAATATCTAAGAACTTTTATAGAATCTAAAGATTTTATATCAATATCCTTGAAATCACGTCTAGTTTATTTGCATAAAACATGATAGGTTTAAAAGTTTACAGTACTGAGCATGTTTTATCAGTGGTGTTCTAGCGCGCAAATAGTATTACTTATCAAAGCCTTTGATCCAGAAATTCGTTATAATATAATATACAGTAGTATAACGTTATAATCGAAATGGGTCATACTCAAATTGTATGTTTTATTCAAATACTTACTATAACTTAGTGATAGTAATCGCCTTTTCGCCATGAATACTAATAAACATTGTGTATTAATATTCATGAATCGGCAGACCATTTCAGTACGAAATAACGCTCGAAATTTTAATACTAAAAGTATTAAAATTGCGTACGTAAATTTTTAAATGGAATCCTGCACGTTAATCTAATTCGTCAACAGCAGGCATATTCAATATCGATAATTACAAATATAGACCGATTCATTATACCTTTCAATTTCCTGACGTTTCGGTCGTATTGCACGGATCGTGGTCACGAATAGAATTTTAGGCGAACTTAAATTATCAAACCAGGAAAATATGCCATAAAATTGTCTCTGACTTTACAACACCCGTCAATTCGCAATTTGTCGACTATCTTATAGCACCCTTGTAACTGAGCGTTAAAATCCGACCCCAATCGCGAAAATAACGTAAGACGGGCAGATGGTTTCTGCTTGACAAAACACGATACAGTATAGAGGGTACCTCAATGTCTTGCGTTTGAGGGGACCATTGAGCTACGTGTGTTGGTCGTTTGTAAAACTTGGTTAATTTACAAACTGCTTTGAACAGCAGTAGGGCCATTTAGCGCCTTCATACATGAAGAAACAAGAATATAGAATAACATACATTTAGAAATGAAATGTTAGTATTATAACAATTAGGTATTACTTACTTATTTATGGTATAATTATAATAATGTTCAAGTGTACGTAGCCATTATCCTATTAAATATCTATTTATGGCATTATAAAGGCACGGCAATTTTCAACATAAAATTTGTAAGATGTTTGCTTGATGTCTGTAATTCTGTCTCTTCAATGGTATTACAAGCCTATTTTCAGCGCTCCTTATTATTTTCTGAATGGTATGATATTTCTCTCAAATCATCTATTTTATTTCCGTTGTATTTTTTTAGAAATACTCTTCTTGGAATACTTTTGACTCATTGAACTTTGAGAAACTTCAATAGATATTAAGAAATAATTTTGTCTTGCTCAAAACATTTTAATTGACGACTTCTTTATATTTAGTTAAATTATTATAACATCTTGAATAGATGTAGTTATAAGGTATCCGGTACTTTAACATCCCACTCGTGCTGAACTAATTTGCCTTTATGTTCTCGAAAGGAATGTAGGTATGTATATATTTTTGTCTTACGAAATGTCAATTATGGTTTTGTGCTACTAATTTTGTTCGGGATCAATATTTTACTAAATATAGCGTCTTATTAATCTTAGGCAAGCTTTCTACTTTGGACGTCAATTATTTTGCAGGCAAATTAAATGGTCAGAAGACTAGGTTGATTCCATAGTAAAATAAGTTCGTTCAGTAATCCAATTAGATGCAAAGATATAGATACATATCTTTTATCTTATCACATTGTTTAATAATTAAAAGCTTGGCAATGTGTTGGTGTAAAAAGAATTGCCTTTCGTTTAGAACATTTCATGGTTGTTGATAGTGAGACGATCAGCAGGGTTAAGCTTTTTTAAGGTCATGTCGCTTCAGGAATGAGGCTGAAAGTACTAAGTTATAAACAAATTTAAATATTAATA
This sequence comes from Eilema sororculum, assembly GCA_914829495.1. Lineage (NCBI taxonomy): Eukaryota > Metazoa > Arthropoda > Insecta > Lepidoptera > Erebidae > Eilema > Eilema sororculum. The sequence goes on from OU618533.1 coordinate 8,232,505, forward strand.
TTGAGATTTGTTTACAACCTAATAGGTTGTCTCTGTCAGTGGCAAGCTATCAACATAAATAAAGATACTGCACTAAGCTCTTAGAAACTCAAACAAAAGGCTGTAAAAGGCGACTAAATGCTTAACCGTCAGCGTGCTCGGGGCACTTAATTATTCAGCACGTTAAACCAATTAGTATTCGAGCCGGTAACAGAATAGTTGTTCTATGATCGCTTACCTTGTTTCTACTCACAGACATTCTACTTGTACATGTCTTAAATATGTATATCTTGAGCATACCTTTTCTTGAAAACATCTTTTGTGTACTTTAGATGTAAGTTCCCCAAAATTTGCCAAGTCTGTAATATAGACTTGGCAAATTTTGGGGAACCTACTTTTTACGTTTACGTTTACGTTATTGGATTATTCGTCCTGTTTTATTGTTTTTTTTTTTTAAAGAGAAGCCCTTCCGACTTTCCCTAGCTTTATTAGTAGAATAAAAATGCATCCACATGTAAGTTTAGTTTTACATCTTTTCGTTCTACTTTCACCCGACTGCGTATGGTGTGTGTACTGTCAGCATCAGAAAGATGTTGACGAACCAAGTGTGATTAAGTTTTAACCAATTGTAATCCACTGAATGCTAGAACGGTGATTATAATAATCAGAATAATGCCTTATTAACATTTCTGGTGTATCATATAATTTTGCGGCTTACTGTTATTGAATCAGGGCGTCAGAGACATGAACTATGGTGAGTCCCACCTCATTTGAATGTGAACAGCGAAAAGTTCCCCTCATCCGGGATGTCGGCTTCGACTGCATATATTTGTCCTTATACAATATGAAGACTATATTATGCATTATGCATTCTTACTACGTAACCGAATCCTAAACAACTGTATAGTTATATCAAATGTTTGTATTGAACCGGTCAATTCAACTACCAAAAGAAAACATATGTTTGCTAGGTACTGGTTATCATAGTAATCATATAACTATCATTATTAATTTTACGCATAATTATAGTACTCAAAAACAAATCACATTTATGATATGATAAATCCCAATCCATGTTACATGGGTATTGACAGAACAGCAGAAGAAGTTAACTAATCCTGTCGTTTATACTTCGCCAGGACCCTTTACTAATTACTCTTTAATAAACAATGGGCATTTCATGGATTATAATATAACCTGTTATAGTTACGTTCCTAGTCCTACCAATATCTTATTTTCATCTCACAATGAATGTGGCAAATTTCAGTCATTCCAATTAGTTCATAACGTTTGCCTTCTACCACGGAATTTAGATCTTCTGTTACTAAATATAGCGATCATATTTCAATGAGAGAATACGATCAATTTCGCACTACTGCAGTCTATTGGACGTCCGATTAGAATCTCATCTACAACACAAAGCGTCCAACAGATTCAATTCACGAGTCTGTTCATTATTTTCTAATTACCAGCAGCGATGCGAAGTGTTATACGAACACGGAACTTAACATTTTTAATTACGGCGTTTGTGAAATTATGAGAATATGTTTATTATGCGTAATACCTTCAGTATCTTATAGATATTAAACACTTTTTCCCATCCGCCAGTCCCGGGTCTTACATTATCTCTAGGTGATATATTAGATCTAGGGGGTCTATCAAACTCACCGGTCTTGTCATAAACACATTGACAGTCGATGTACGAAGAAGTCTTAAAAACATTATTACAATAGACTTATGTGTGGAATATCATGTTTCCTTTGTTTAGGTAACACTAGAAGCTACTCGAATATGTGAAAGCTCCAATTAATAGCCATTAGCCCGACAACTTTTTGTGAATTAGTTCATAATGCGTATTTCTGAGAGTTAAACGCAATGTTCAGTATTTATATATTCTTGACACAGAGTTATTATGTGGATATCCTGTGCTGATGTGTGTTATCACGTGGCGAGAGCTTTCTTAAGCTTTTTAATGCATTTCCCTAATGCATCCAAATATATAAAATTTGAAAATTGAAACTTTCTCTGAATTGTCAGTGTCTAATATCACTTCTGAAGATTGCTTTTAGTCACCCTGGAAAATTACAACATTTGCTAGAATAGAAGCCAACTGCGTAACCCTAATTCGTTTGGCTTGAGTAAAAGAGGAAACATCAATCTTTGCTACAATAACTCCATTAAGGTCGTCTGCTTGCTCTGTTGATACAATCACTGGATAGCTACATGGCCAAGTCATCTGCAGTTAATGAAGTGACTCGTGATGTCTGCCTACATACACCTCCTAACAGCCGTTACTGCTCGATGAGTTTACTCTCGGAATTTACTTAGTTTGAGTTGTAACTTCTTTGTTTTATTGCCTGAATATGTACTTCTTTTGACGTATATTTGTCATCCAAACAGTAATCCTTTTGGAGCCCGGAGTACACTCTACTACTTATCTCCTCCTATCCTTTCCATATAGATTGGAGAAAAGTCTGCTTAAGTATCTCTTCCGGCAATCAGCAGATGCAGCGGTTTCCATGTGAGGTTGCTTTGGAACCTGAAGACCCTATAGGTACATCCATACATCTAATGACTCTATTGTCAGATTCATAAGGTCTCTATTTTAATCAAAAATCTGTAAGCTGTACAGTACACTTTAACAAAATCATATATTAAAAGTTATAGAATTAAGTTCAGCCACAAATTTATTTTTTTCGCCTCCGCCACCCCTTATGGGAGGATGTTCTTGTGGCTAATGCATTTTAATCAGGCGAGGCGTTAAATATAATGGTGATATTAGCGATCTACACCGACAATTAACATTCTTTAAAGCCAGCTAAGATTTTACGACAAAAATAAATGCTGTGTTGCTTATCAGCAATATCAATTCTTATCTGAAAATCGATTATTATGTCATATTGTAATCGATTACAAAAGCGATTAACTCTCGTTCATTACGATTATCGATATTTTCTTAGTTGTAAGTTTGGAATAACTACTCAGCTGCATGTGTTCAGGAACTGACACTTAAGAACTCACCTAACTATATTCTCCTTATTTAAGTATAAAGAAGCTAAAATTTCATTAGTCCAAGATTTTGGAAAGGTACGAGGGTTTTAGAGCTAACCATAACGTGCCAAAGCGTTCGTGTTCCGGGCTGGAAAGCTGGATGAAATTATACAAGGTGATTTTATAGACGTTTAAAATCATCTGGGAGTATTAATTTGGCGAGAGATTTTTTTTTTGTGGTAATGTCTGGGAATAATGTTCATGTAAAAGGAAAAATGTATGGGGGTTGTAAAAAAGTTTTTTCTTGCACCCGATTATACTTCCAGATGATTTTGCTATCGAAACTGTGCCCAAATTATTTTTTTCCGAAATGAATATAAAATCACCTTGTATACAGGATATGTATAGTATACCCAATAAGCATAGTTTAAATTTAAAGTATTAAATACCAAGTGGTTTGCCCAATATCGCTCAATTAGTTTCGATGATCGACATTTTATTGCACCTAAGTGAAGATGGAACTCATATGATACCAAAAATAGTTTAGTTGACAAACGAAAGAGTTAACCCTGGATAGTGTCGTTCAAACAAGCGATGTTTACGTCAGGCAGTGAGCTTCAGGCAACGCTTACAGTAAAGTTTATTCACCCCAGCATGAGCTGAAGTTGGAACATGCCATCTACGTAATTGTTTATGGCAATATGTGGCTATTAAAATTTGACAGTTGGAATTATGTAGCAGTTTAGGGTTAGCGAATATAATTGTGTAAAATGTTTAAAGTTAGGTCGTTTAGAACTTTGAACTCAAAGTTTAGTTGATGTATTGAAGTCATGAAGGTGAAACTTTCAGTTAGCAGTATGTTAATGTTACAGTCGTTTGAACGTTATGTTAATAAGATGATTAAACGTGATACTAGATTACAGTTGGTTTTTAAAGTTGATTCTGCATAACAGTTGGTTTTAAAATTTACGCTAAAATCTCGCAAAAAAAGTTTTTTTCTTTTTTATAATATTGTTTTAGTCGCTCGAGATTTTGTAAACATGTAAATTGAGAGAAAAGATTATGTAGTAAAAAAGGTTTCTTTTACCTAACTTGTCCGTATTTTATAACAATATTTGCACATTTTTATGGTATTTAAAAATGTTATAAGAGTGCAAAAACTTGATCCATGATACCTTGATTACACCGTGTAAATCAATAATTCTTTTTGTTAGGGTATCGTCGTAGATTTAATTTGCAGAGTTTTATTTTAAGTAATACTACGAAATCACTTCAGTTCAACAATCTTATCTCGACACGTGTGTTCTTCTGGCTATCTAAATAACCGAAAATAATCAACGTTGCGAGATCATCGGAAACCAGGACAAGGTTAATTGAATTAAACTACACATTTAAATAGTTCACTTGATTGAATATTGTAGGGTTTGTATCTACGTTAGTTACAGAAGAAAATATTCTTCCATGGTTATCTACTGAAAATATCTATCAATATGAATACATATTATTCCAACCCTTCAACAATTTTCTACAAAAATATTCATATACGAATTTCAGAAAATTAAGTAATGCGTAATTTGAAAGAAATGATTAAAGACTCAGTTTGTAAAATTATAATTATACAGGCTGTAATCGTTAAGTATGTCCGTAACTATTAATAGTTACGAAATAATCGTCTGGACACACTTAAAGATTACACCCTGTATTCACTAATACTATATCAACAGTTACATAGAGAAGTTGAGTTTTATAGCTTATTTTTTATTGAAGAGAACAATTATATTGTGAGTAATAAACAATATTTTGTTAATTAAAAAAATTCTCACATGCTGTATTTCTATTGTGCCCAGTAACCCATCTCGCCCTCAGTCTCTTTATCAGAAACTTATAAAGATGTGGACGTAAATCCGGTGTCCGTAAAATCAATCAGCTTGAAAAGGTTAGTTTGTCCATGGCTGACAAAGTATCTGTCCCATTCCATAGGTCGTTGAACAATGAGGGATCAGGCGAATTAGTATGGTTTGGTCAAAGTAGGGGTACGGAACGTGTTACGAATACCTACATTATATTGTATTGTCCGTCTAAACAAGCAGGAAGTGAGGTTATAAGGAAATAGCGTACAAAAAAGAACTTATCGGTCTATAATATTGAACATTACGAAAAACAATGTTTCGTATCCAAACCTCAAATGGACTTGTATAGACTAACCTTAATAATCGCCTATTAGGTTCTCATCTTATCTGTAAAAAAGTGCTAATTATAGGCCCAGGGTTGAAGAATTAATCGAAGACACTGACTATGATGGTGATCCCTATTTAAAGGCAGAGTATGTTTGTTCGTGTTTACAAGAGGCCCATGACACTGCTCAGAACCACGGAACCAGTAGGAGCTTCATGATTCTAAGCCTCAGGAGGAGGTGTATAATGTTCTTAAAGCATTTTTTTATGAAATTACTCATAAGTACCTACGGTACAAAAGTATGTATAAAGTATAACAAAATATAGTTTCACGTAACACTTGGGTTACAAAATTGTAACTGACCGGCAATCCCACGTTTAGCCATTAGGGATTATTACAAAACGTAACCGTAATTACGCTTCCTAATCTTAGTTCTAATCCAAACTTTCTAAAGCAAAATTAAGGTAATTGTCGGTTTGTGTGGTTACAATGTACCATCCTATTTAAATCTAGGAGGCATTTAGCAACTGGCTTTCGTGTATATGTTACCGGAAATGTATGAAATCAAGGAATTGTATACAAATCCTAGGAAATGTGTGTTAATTCATAGAATGCCTGCAGTTCCACCGGCAATGTGTGAAATAAATGGGTTATTGTCTATATTTGCGGATGATTTTGTGGAAAATTTATATTTTTGAATGAATAAAAAAAAAATAACCACGAAGATTAATGCCTATCTTCTAACCTAATCTATCCAAGTTAAATTGCGTGGTGTGGACACTGCGCCCCGACCTGGATATATATTATAGGTTAGAAGACTGAAGCGAAACCGAGGCTCCAGCATTAGCCTAAGTGGTTGCATTTTTTATAACCACCGTCATTGCCGGTGGAACTGCAGGCATTCTATGTATTAACACACATTTCCTAGGATTTGTATACAATTCCTTGATTTCATACATTTCCGGTAACATATACAATACATTTTTGCTGACCATCAATATTGATTACGGTCTGGCACAGAGTGGTATTAGAACTACTTCGTATACTACTTTGTGAGGATAGACGTAGGGTAAACCATTTATTTCCACAGAGTAAAAATATACTACAGCGAGATTAAATATGTAACCACACTATGAAATCCTATCTACTAACATTATAATTATGAAAGATTGCAAAAATATTTGAAGATTTACTTACTAAATTTCACCAATTTGAAATTTGGTGGAAAGCATTGGTCTGGAATAACAACACATATTACTTAGGTTATCCCTGGAATAGCTTCCCGTGGATTACAGGAACGGTATCAGAAGATCATGCGGGGGAAGGGAGGAGGAGGGGGGGGGGAAGGCTCATGTGCTAGTATGTAAAGTCAAAAGTAGTACATACCAAGATCGTGTTTACTTGCAGTGCGTGATGCTGGATACTTTATTGTCTGAATCAAATGTGTGACACTGGAATTCAAATATATCTTAATTAAATATTTATGACCGTTACCAATAAAATTAACACCGAATGAATATGGAATAAACATTCCATAAGTCATAATAGTTTGTGGTTTATCTTTAAAAATGGAAAGTACATTGTACTTTATTTCCCACGTTCAAAAAGGAATCTCATTAGTAGAATACTATAGAACACACTATGCGGCATTATGGCGTTAGCTATTTTCATACCGTAATTGTTGTTTCGAAAGTTAACCCACTACTTAGAGCTATTTACTTTTAATCTAATGATCTTAGTATTTACCCGTGGTATTACGTAGTAATAGGTAAGTAGTTCATTACAGGCCTACAGATTGTTTTTTTCTATAAAGATACACACTATAACAAGCTATAAAGTTACTAGCTTTTGCCCGCAGCTCCGCGTGGATATCGGTTATCGCGACTAAACAAAGCCCATGTTCTTTCTCAAGGTCTAATCTACCCTTATACCAAATTTCATTAAAATCGGTTCATTGGCTTAGGCGTGAAAGCGTAACATACAGACAGACAGACAGACAGACATAGCTACTTTCGCATTTATAATATTAGTATGGAAGTATGGATAAGTTAGTGTTCTGATTGGTGGCGAGATTTTTATAGGGTTGACTTCTTTTTTGTTGGACAGAACAATGTCTGGCAGTGGATATTATAAAAAATAATGTGAAAGCATATCGGATTCAGGTTTCATTCAATTCTCATATTATTCTGTTTCTTTTCTCAATATCTTTTGACGTGAAAACATGAAGCCTAATAATGAAACGCATTCAAAAGAATCGCGAAGCTCCATTGTCATATTGTATAGTTGCGAAAATTCAGTGTTATTAAACTATTCCACAAAGCTAGATATAGGCATGTAAATACAATTTCTGGTTTCAAAACGTAGTATTAAACTTGCCTGTAAATAGAGAATAATCTGCCAAACTTTCCACTACCAGAATTATCGAATAACCAGAGATGCCCTGATTGTTGATGGTTTGGCAAATGTTGATTTTTAGTTTGAATGTTTTTACTCACATAAGTAAAAGCCGCCTATTTTACTATATTAGTAAACAGCGAAACCATCTCTTAACGTAATGGATAGCTAAATCTAACTTTCCCGTATACTTAGATATCAATGACTGTGAAATAGATACGCTATCGTTACGTGGCCACTCATAAAGATAGGATTTTATTAAGAAGTCAATGTCAAGATCAAGTCACGCTTATGCTAAATACGTTTTTATAATGAACTTGAATCCAGCACTCAATTTAACCCCTTTTTTTTCCGTGCGGAAATCCCCTCGGATACCCCCCCTGCCGGAGCCGGAAGGGGAGGTTATGTCGGACTCGAACCGACTAAAACCGCACGCCGACTGTGGGTCTTGGTGCTAGGCCGGAGGTGAGGTTGTCATCGACATATCCCTCGCACCCCGGCTGACCCAGGGCCATCCCTTACGGTCTGGCCCTCCTCAGGAGGGGGGACAACGGTGTCCCCAACTCGCCCCCGGAATGGGGAGGCGCGCTGTTCAGCGCGCCGCCGCCGTGGCCTGCTTCTGCTGGGGTGACAGGCGGCTCCACCCGTCACCCCCAGGCCCGCGCTCATGGGGGACGGAGGTCAGTCAGTGGGACGGAGGTCAGTCAGTGGGACGGAGGTCAGTCAGTGGGACGGAGGCTTGAACGATATAAACTGACTTTTAGTTTATTTTTATTTAGTGAAAGTAACGTTTGTACATACAAACAACGTGATCGAAAGTTGTGTGAAGCCGCTAACTCTATTAATTCTATGATTGATCTGTTTTTAATGTTAGTGCTTGACACTATTTTTTTATCGTTAGGTTAAATTGTGAACCGTTAATTAATTTATAGTTTAGTTGTTGATTTTTGTAACTGAATTTTGTGTGATGACAGTTCCGTTTTCAGTCTTAGAAAGTTGGTAATAAGCACCTGGCCTAAGTAAGTAGGCTTTTATTTTGTATGTGTTAGTGCACTTCGTGTTCGTGGTCAACTGAGCCCAATTCGTAAACTGACTCGAATGAAAGAGCTTTGAACTAATGTTTTTTAAATTGGTTGGTTATTTTTTTGGGCAATTCCATAAATATTATTATTGTCATTATTAAGTATAAAATTTTACTGAAGACGGTGGTGTAGTCGAGATGTTGGTAACGCATATGAAGGTTAGATGAACCCTGAATTCAATGTGTGTTTTGTATTACAAATTGTAAATCTAGAAGCATCGGAAACGTCTTGCAGCCTTTATAAAACTAGTGATATTGTACTCGCGCCTTAATAATAACCCGCCACTTAAAGAGTACGAATTAAAACAAATAATACACTTGTATATCTAACCTACATTACAATCCTACGTAAGCCTGATATTGTTAGGCCTTGTCGGATGTCGGTAGCCTCAGGGTTATCAACGCACAGGATGGCTGATGGCTCGTTATCTCGGATAATGTTATTGTGGTAATAACTGTTACCAACCGCTGGTTTTTGCAACTGCTCTAATATTCTGCTATTATAACAATTTGTATTGTAATAATGATTGTTGGGGTTTTGCCGTAATCAAATTGGAACAATATTTCGTCAGTGGTTTTCCTTACATCGATATTTCTAAACGGCATGCGTGTTTGATGATAGAATTTAGGAACTTAAGTAATGTAGATAGATACTATAATGTGAGTTGTGAATATATTTAGATGTTTGTTATTCAATCACGCTCTAACAGCGAAACAGATCTGGCTGAAATTTAGTACAGACTTATTATATTATATTATTATAGTCTAGAATAACATAATGCTACTTGTCATTCCGGGAATAGGATTCTCCTTGGATTTCAGGAATGGAATCAAAATTCTACACATGAGAAACTCTAAAGCAAAACGGTAACTTACAAGCAAAAGGCCGAAACAAGTTTGATAGTAGGCGGACAGATTTGTAAATCACAAACCGAAAGAAAATTGAATTAGATTGATGGTCCATGCTTTGACAAATTGTTTTGTGTTGCTAATCTTGATGTGGAGTACTTCAAGGAAGTATAATTATCTCTACTTAATAATTTCCTGCGCTAGCTTTTCTGAAATTTAACAATTTCCCCAATGGCTGTAATTTCTGTTCCTAATGTGTTATATCAAAGGGAATTAGGTAACAGTAACAGACATGCTTTACGCTGTTGTTCGAAAGGACGAAATTACGAAATTAAATTAGTATCAAACTAGACAGTTTTCAGAACTCGACTTTTCCATGAAACTTTTCTTGAAGATCCTATTTCAAAACGTATTTGAAGATTCGGAAATCCCTTTTCAGTCAGTCAATTACTATAACATTGACCAAAATACATTTATTAAAAGTTAATAAAAGTATTTTAGTAGATAAATAGGTCAATTACTTATTAACCTTGCAAATGTACTAAGGCTTATTCAACAACTCCTAAGCGTTTCCTATAGAGTCCTAGACCATATTTTATGAAGTTCTTGACGGTAGACCCCACCGGAAAGGCCCTCTTAAGTCTAAGATTCATGTTGTACACAGAACAAAGCCTATTATGACATGTTCTCCTCGTTGTGAGTCGTGACACAAATTCCTTTAATCTGATTACGTAAGCGCTGTCATCAGCTGCATCTGGGCTTCACATTACTGGTGTTGCAAGTGGGCGTTATACACACTCGCTTTGGAATGGAAAATCTGACGGAATCAGCAGGTTTTCCATAGACTATGAACGAACTGATATTTACCATAATATCAGTTCGGTGCTGGTATTAGATTGATTTCAGTTATTATTTGCATTATTAGCTATGTTATGAACACGCATGTTATTGCTTATTAGGTAATAACTATTTATCGTTAATGTAACCTTGTTCAAGGTATAAAACTTATTCTTGCTAGACTACGTTAATGATAATTATGTTGGTGCCAATCAGACAATTAAAGTATGCAATTAACCCTTTTTTTATTACGATCGCAAAATTTCAAGATCAGGTTGATTCAGCCTGAAGAACTAATAGATTGGATCAAAATACACTCGCGTTTACGCTACGAATATTTATCGCAACGCAATCGAATGCGAGTCCAGTCTGGCATCTATGAAATTGCGTGGTTCCGGCACACTTTTTGCTCACTCTAATATCCCTGTAGCCATCCTGCTGAAAGCCTGCTTTAAAAACAGCCCAACTCAAAGGGTCCTGTGAGGTGGGTTAGATACTCAATGTACGATAAAGAGTTGGCTATTTTATTTCAGCAGCAATTTAGAAAGGTAACATTCGTTATTTATAGTCAGACCCAATTCCATTAGTCGCTCTGCGGCACGCATAAAAATACAAAATAAAAACTGTATTAAAAATGAACACGAGGTATTTTTCTAACTTATATTTCGTGACTACATAGCCGGCTTTACGAACTCTAAAGCCGTATCGTTATTATGTTCAGCAAAAGGCAAATCTAGATGTAAATTAAAACCTTTGTGAAGTTAAGTTAAAAAAAAAAACGAAACGATTAGGCAAAGAAGGTATTCAAGGTACGTCTGTAAACTTATCAGACACCGAAGATAGTAACTTAGTACATCTTTTATTACTTACGGAATAAGTACAACAAGTCATTCAATCTTATAAGTCGTGTGAAGAGCTGGGTCGTGGAGGTCAATTACTTTTTCCATGTCATATGTTACTATAGGTTAAACTGCGAAGTGACCTCGAGATTATCTGGCAAAGGTGAATAATGATAATGAATGATTCATCACGTATCATTCTGTTATTGGAATTGTATTGAGGAATTCACAAGACAGAAAATATTATCTTAGTTTAAGAACTGACCCGGCAAACTTTATACCGCAATTTTTTTCCGCCCGCGTGGTGTCAGGTCCTGTTCCCGCTGCACCCTCTACGATAGTAAGCGTGTATTATACATATAAATCTTCCTCTTGATTCACTCTATCTATTGAAAAAATACCGCCCCAAAATCAGTAGCGTATTTTCAAGTTTAAGCATACATAAGGACGGACATACAGCGACAGCGACTTCGTTTTATACTATGTAGTGATTTTTTATGTAGTACTTTATATAACCGACTGGATTAAGGTCCTATACGTGCAAGGTGGCATACCTTTGTGGAATATTACCTAGGTGGCATCCTAACTTGCGAAATAGAAATTTTTTGTTGCATAATCACAATCACATAAAAACTTATTATTGATTTGACTTAAATATTTACGCACAGGGGCTCGATTCTACTAAAGCCAAACCATAGTCATTCCGCAGCGATTGCAAAAAACGGCATGAAATAATAGACGTTAAAGCGATGAGCTTATAGTTCAAAATTAAATGACTTTTTGAAGAGTAAATGAAAAAGTGTATTGAAACGTTTTCATTTCATTTTGAAGTTTAGCTGCATAGAAATAAAGTCTAAAATTTAATATCATGTTTTGCGATGACTATGGCGCCATAATGGTTTAGCTTTAGTAGAATCGAGGGCCAGGTAGAGTACAATCGGTAATACAAATCGGTGCATCAAAGGCTACTTTTATCCCTGGAATAAATTTCTGTGGATTGCGGAAACGAGATCGGAGCGCAAGCGGAGCTGCGGGTATCAGCTAGGTTTAAATATTTTTCTGATAAATAGGACAGTTAATTCTCCATCAATCAAATAACTTGATAATAAGACTATTAGTAGGTAATATATGAGCAGAAAGTTGTATAAAGAGGACCAAGTGCAAAGCAAAACCCTCCATAAATTACTTTGCGGTACGTCGAGTTCCGGACGAGGTCCCAAACGTCTACCGTGGACATAAGGGGACATTTATGTTCTTGTTTACCTCATTGTTATTGGGCGTCGCCTTAAAATATCTTGTTACTTTATTCTCTTTTGGTATTTGATTCCGAACGAAGTTTGTGTTACCTAAATATTGAAGGGTCGGTATATATTCGTTGCAGGCATGTATTGAGTTGTGTTATTTAAATAACAAACGATTCTCCTTCCACTCTCTGAGAACTGGTGCAACGTTCTTAGGGAAGGATTACAATCTGAGTCACCTGGAGATGGTTCTCCTACTAGATCTAGAAAGCTGATGCGTAAGTAATATACAATTCAACTATATCAGCATCGGCCTATTTCGAGGTTGCTCATCCGAATCCACATTCAGACGTAGATGTAAATAATGGTCATTGACTTATTTATATAGTTTAACAACTTCGTACGTGATACGCCGGTTATATGCGGGTTTGGTAGCGGTTTTTGGATGTAATTTGGAATAACTAACTTACAATGGCGAAGGGTCCTGTATCACGATTGCCACTAGCTTCTCTTTTGGATACGTGATCTGAATAATGAGCTTATAATGTTAGGTTACAGGTGGTAAACTTTTATCTATGCTTTCTCGGTTTTCCTTCTAAAAATGTGCGGCGTTCGCCGTTGTTACCAATGTATTTCGCGCCGTATTTGTCAACTTAGTTTTTGTGCACATCATAAAGTTCTGCATCGATGAAGCTCAAATTTTAATAATTTTTCGCGTCGCGTTGGTAGACAGTGCTGCGATCGGGTTATCTTATCTTAATATATATAAATCTCGTGTCACAATGTTTGTCCTCAATGGACTCCTAAACCACTTAACCGATTATAATAAAATTCGCACACCATGTGCAGTTCGATCCAACTTGAGAGATAGGATAGTTTAAATCTTAATTTAGCGATAAGTGACATCCACGCGGGCGGAGCCGCGGGCAACAGCTATAAGATTATATTCTACTAGCTTTTGCCCACGGCTCCGCCCGCGTGGATGTCGGTTATCGCGACTAAACAGCCATAGTCATAGTCATTTATTTTTCAATATAGAACAATAAAATTGTTTCTTATTGACGTCAATTTTAATTCTACTTAATCTAAGTTTACCACCGCTTCCAAGGCGCTGGTGGAGAAGAAACGGCGCAACAAAACATAGCCTTTATCCTTTCTCATGGTCTAATCTACCAAATTTCATCAAAATCGGTTCAGTGGTTTAGGCGTGAAAGCGTAACATACGGACAGACAGGGTTACTTTCGCATTTATAATATGAGTATGGATTGCTAATCCCGGGTGATGCCGGGACCCGGGCTGCTAGTATATTATATAATCTTGTGTAACTTATACATAGGCAGAACTAAGTGAAGTAGGTACAGTTACGGAGACTTCGTGAACGTTAAGTGCAGTAGCAAGGAAATGGGTTTAAATTTTCCGTCTAGAGGCACTTGAAGTGGAACGTTGAATGTTATCTTTGTTGTTTATGTTGCTACAAATGTATAATGTTTCTAGGCTTTATTTTCAAAACAAATTATAGCCTAGAAACACGTTAATAAATAACTCGAACTAGCTTACCATTGTTAATTAATTTGTGTTATTGACCAAATGTCAATAACATCTTGTTTGACATTGTACACACATACAGGCGGAATTGGTCTTTAAAACTTCGATTGAACAAAGTTTAGTGTAAATATGCTGTTTTGTGTTACGTAGGTAACGTTGGTTAAATTTGGCGAACAGTGAAACCTATTTGAATCGATTGACTGACTTAGCTTTGAACTGAATAAAGACATTCGTTTGCCTGGATTGTATTTCGTAGTCACCATTTGTTACCTGTGTTATGTGCGATGACAAGAAAGTATAACGTGACGTTTGAATTTGTGGCTGACTAGTTACGATTTCAATAACTTCGGTTCCATATTCACATACTTATTATGTTTCAGCGAACTTCTGTGTTAGTACGCAAAAGGTGACATTGACATAGTCTCGAGGTTGAAAGCCTATATTGGCCGATTTCATTTACACAAGTTGAATCAGTTATGTTCTAAATTGTGGTCACGACAACACGTGTTATGAGTCAGCATGCACTCTACACATCCCAGCACTAGCCTATGCGCTCTTCGTGGACAATGTTGTAAAAATAAATTAGTATCTACGAATAGCACCTGCCAAAAATCTTGATAGGTTCTCTTCGTGGATTAGGTACTATTCGCTCAGATGCTATTTAGCTGGGTGCTCTTAGTGAACTACACCAAAATAATTACATGGCTAGAATACAATTCTAGCATGTATGTTTTATGACATATCATTAAGGCGTGTCCTTTATTTGTCGCGGTTACGTAAAGCTAGAAGGCTAGAAGTGTATTCTATTTTAAACTAGTCAATTTCTATAAGTTCAAATTAGGTAGTTAGTAGTTTTATTTCTGGGCGAATTCTACCCCATGTGTAGATTTAATCTCCTTAGTGATACATTTTTATAATGGAAGAATTCTATCCTCGATTTATTATTGTAACCTAATTATGAATCAAAACGTAGGCAAATCTAAAAAGGTTACAAAGGAACCAAACGTCGTTCGCGTAAAAACTGTTATACCTATCTGTCTAAAAATAACATCAAAAATGTTTCTATAACTTTCTGATTTACTGATCTGTGTGCTGTATGCACAGCCCCGAGCTCCTCCCTGCGTTCTCCATAAATTGTGTGGATCGATGGAACCAACGGGGCGCTTGTTCAAGGGGCATATAACGGCAAGGGCAATAAAAAGCAGTTGTCTGATGATAACATTACTGCTTATTCGGCGTCAACTATAACTGGAGGGTTTGGAATTACGAGTTTGCGCTAGAAATCAGGGTTGCTCCGTATTCATACCCATAAAAGTCACTGAAAAGATTACATGTGAACACAGAAAGTGTCTTAACTATTTCGGATATCTACTATAATCTATCATCGAAAATATCGTTAGAATTTTTCTCTGTAACTCAAATCTTACTAAAACTGGCTTGGAAATACCTATAAACTTACCAATTCCACCTTTTATTTCAATTCTATCGCTGTTCTAGTCTGGTTGGTTAATGTTCGTCATTCCTTTTCATATTAGCTGTCGTCTGGCACAGGCGATAACTTCTGAACTTGCTCCAGACAATATATCACTACGTGACGCGGCTTAAACGTGTTTAGTGTGATAAAAGATCACCAAGGGTCACTTTAGTTTATAAAACTTCTTTTGAGTAATTGATATTTAATATTACTTATATTATTTTTTGTTTAAACCAAGTTGGTACAAAGTTAAAACACAGTTCAATTCATTAATAAACCAATAAGATTTGTGCTAAATACTACAAATGTAAACTACACAATCGAGCGATAGCCACATTTAATTTAGCTCTATTTACTAAGCTTAGCACGTTAGGCACTTTAGAAGTAACGTGTAAGACATTTCGCATCAAAGTGCAATTTCAACTGAAACACTGACAGTTTAAGGAAATGTGGTAGGTAGTTAAGGTATGTTCTACCTCTTGGGGTATCTCACATGATTTTCATGTATTTACCCTAAAAGCAAACTATCCTTTCGCGTTTTAATCCTTTATTTATATCAAGTTCATAGGCGACTTACAGATTGTGTTAAGTTTATCGAAACAAGACAACGTTACCAACTTTATCCCTCAAGATTTAGTTCAGACACCCGTCATTCACCAATTAACTCCTTAGCAGTTACAGAGAAGTTTCCCCAACCACAGTCCCAGTCGTAACGAAGTTGCTCGTAAAACATTTTCTCTGATGTTCCCTCTCTTTTAGGCATCGTTGTCGTCACCCTAGTTAACTTTATGTAAGCTCTTAACAGAATTAGCATCACGAAGAATCGTCTTCGAAGAATTTAAAGTACAATTTAAATGCAAATTATTGCTAAATTATGATGACGGCATTTTTGTAATATTTTGAATATTAAAGTAGGTGCATTATTGGCTGAGGAGTCAGACTTTCAATGAAGAGTGCAATGTAAGGTCCCGGTCTGTTATAGACTTAAAATCCACTTCTAATATAAGTGTTTGATTTACGGGTCAACGATATCTCTATTAATGTGTAATCCACAGGCATGTTTGAAGAAGAAGTTAATGAATGTAATCTAATGTTCTACAAAATTGTTCCAAACCGATGAGTAATGTAACCATGGATTTACTATTTTGTTTACTACAGTATATTTTTTTAATAAAATAGTCTAGTTAGGGGTTATTGCTCGGAAACCTTGATAAAGCTGCCGAAGAAGCCAATTTAAATCGAACGTGCCTTCACGTAAAATTCGTGGGACACGCCGACGCAAAATAGGACAGTCTCATCCCTGTGAACTAACTGACAAGACTGTCTTGTTAATATTTTGCGCTGGATGTAGGCAGACAAGAAGAATAAAATGAATCCAGGCATGAATTCTTGATATTAAACATCCGAATTGAGGACCCTTCCTCCTTTTTCGATTAAAAATATTTGTTATTTTGTAGGCTTTTCAAAATTCTGTTGATTAATGACTTGTCTCAATATCTTACGCTCGGGAATTCAGTCCATTTATCACAGTCACAGTACACATTTAGGTCATAATGTCAAACTTGTGTATGCCAAGTTCAATGAGTATATAGTACCTATTTATAATTACAGCCAGTTTCGTACTCTGTTAAGAAAAGACTCTGGGAATGAAACCCCAAGCATACTAGTAATAGAAATGACTTTGACTTGACTTTTTTTTTTTGTAATTTTCAGTCTGGCAATTCAACCAATTATTCGACGGTTAAATTCAAAATTTAATGTATGGTATCTAGACGACGGGACTTTAGGGGGAGACGTGGAGACAATTCTACAAGATTTGGCCCTCATTAAAAATGAATTTAGTTTAATAGGTTTAGAACTAAATGATAACAAATGTGAGGTTTTTTTAAATAACGTTTCGGACAAAATCGCTACTATTTCTAAATTCAATTCATTAACTCCCAACATTAAAATTATAGAAAAAGACTCTCTACGCCTCCTCGGGTCCCCAATCCTAGAAGATGCCTATACCTCTTTTATAGAGGAAAAAAATCAAAATTTTAGTGACATTTCGGACCGCTTACTTAAAATTAATATGCATTCGGCTTTTACCATTCTTCGGTATTGCCTTTTTGTACCTAAATTCACCCATGCCCTCCGATCCACACCATTTTGGAAACATTTAAGAATTTTAGAAAAAATGGACAAAATTATAGAAGATACCCTCATAAAAATTTTAAACGTGACTTTGGATGACCGAGCTTCACTACAAGCGTCTCTACCGATCCGCTTGGGTGGACTCGGTATTCGCAAAATTTCAGACGTCAGCCTGCCAGCGTTCCTGTCCTCAGTCCACAGTACGGAAGAATTAACTAGGAAAATTCTTGCACCTACACTAGTTAATTCTGAAGTATTGTGTAAGGCTGATGCAGTGAATGCTTGGAAAATTGCATGTCCAAACACCGATCTCCCAAGGAACCTTTTCTCACAGCGTCAGTGGGACGGGCCGCTCTGCAGCTTAGTAAGACAAAATTTACTAAATACATGTTCTAATGCTGTTGAGCGTGCCCGTTTGCTGGCGGTTGGAGTGTGGGAATCGGGTCTTTGGTTACAAGCTCTTCCGTCGTCTAACGTAGGAACTATGTTAGACGACACTACCTTCCGCATTGCAACATGCTTACGGTTGGGTGCGCCATGTGTTTCTCCGCATCGATGCCGTTGTGGAGAGGCTGTTGACCGACTCGGACACCATGGCCTGTCGTGCTGCAGGAGTGCGGGGCGATTTCCACGGCATGCCAGCCTTAATGACATAATCCGCCGTGCTCTTGTCACCGCCGGTGTGCCAGCTGTGCTAGAACCTAACGGTTTGGCGCGCGACGATGGCAAGAGACCGGACGGCATGTCATTAATGCCTTGGAAGATGGGTAGGGCTCTGGTGTGGGACGCAACATGCGTTGACACCATTGCCCCTACCCATATACCTGGCACGGCTGGCTGTGCTGGTGCTGCCGCAGCTTCTGCGGAGGCTTTCAAGCGGCGCAAATACTCTAATCTTATCGGAGATTACGAATTTGTGCCGTTTGGAGTCGAAACGTTAGGGTCATGGGGTCCGAGCGCCCGCAATCTCTTCAGGGAGATTGCGAAGCGTATGGTCGATGCTTCTCGTGACCAGAAGGCTGGCCTCTTTTTAGGTCAGAGATTAAGCATTGCCATACAACGTGGCAATGCTGCCAGCCTTCTGGGAACGCTACCGCAAGAGGCATGCGATGCGGAGGAATTTCATGACGCATTTTAATAATATTTTAGAATTATTTGTAAATATGTATTTAAGGTTTACTTTATTTAGTTTTAGTTTTATTTTAAAAAATGACTGATTGAATATTCGAATGAGGTATAATATACACATTGACTAATGATGATATATTGAACAAAGCAGAAATAACAGATGCAATCGTTAAAAGCGTCATCTCAAAATAGATAGCATCTCTTCATACACGTGCTAAGTATACTAAACTAGTCGAGAGCTGTCGAAAGTGCTTACTTTTATGAAAGATTTGTGTCGGGCTCGTGCAGCAAACTAGGCATAACAACTTATTGCACCGCTTTCCGCTTGAGAAGCTGTAAAATACGATAGCTGTAAAATATTTTATGTCGGCGTTTCCTCTCGCTAGTGATACATTGATGACTTCAGAAACGGTTACACTTTTGCTTTAGTAAGAGATCTAAATGTACATCACAATTTTCTATTCGTATCATTGTATTGGTAATAAATATAATAATGTTTTTACGTGCTTTTGGATACATGAAATGTGAAAAAAGAGCTATATGATGAACTTTTGGCACAAAAATCTATATGATTATATAAGACAATAATTATTCAAAATAAAAACCCGACTGAGACTGAAAAGATTGAAATAAGTTTGATAGCAGGCGGTACTCATTTGCAAATCATGAACTGGATGACAATTAATGGGTGCCGCACGCTATCAAACTTATTTCGATCTTTTCAGTATCAGTCGGGTTTTTTCATTTTGAATATTTTTCCATCCCAACGAGTACCTAACAATTGCCAATGAACTAATTCTTTCTTACATCAGTTGGTCACTGAAAGCAGGAACAAGGCAACCAATGTACAAATTATTCTTGTTTTCATTAGAAGGTTAATATTAAAACCAACTGAGTTCAGTCTCATCTAAGTTTTAATAAGCGGAATTGCGAATACTAATAGATGCGAAAACGTTCATCCCCGAGATACATTATGAAGATATTGAAGACTAAAATAATAATATATCGTTACAACATGTTCTGTTTCCGTCCTGGTTGAAATGGAAATTGGAATCTGCGATCATGCCATGGAACTTTCGTCTTGGAAGAGGTGTCATTGCTTACGAGAAATTTTAGATATGACTCTTATGAATATTTGGCGTGCTTCACGAATTGGAGTTACTTTTCTTTGAAATAGGTTATAAAATCCTATGTTATGTTCACATGTATTTTTTGAGGCATGGTACGAAATCATTATAATTGATTAACTGTATCCTGCAATTGCATGTAGTTATTACTTCACTGATATACATAGGTCGTATCGTGCTAGTATACTATATTTGATACCTACTCTAACGTGATAATAAGTTTGCATTAACTAACGGGTTGTTAAATGCAAAAACTAGTTTCAAATTCCGAGATTATCGCATTCAATCGTAGATATACTTAATTGACTTTACTGTTGTCGGAAATCGTTATAATTAAATTTGGCATGTGGCTTTGCGAAGGCAAATTCTATAGATAGCTAGCATTAACGTTATTTAGGTGGTTAATTTAAATCCTTAAAACTGGCTACAGATTTTTTTGGTCAATGACACGCCTTTAACGATTGTCGTAAGGGCGATATGTCGTCCTATTTTTGTAGATATATATGTGCTATTGTTCTTGGTCATGATTCGATGAATCCGATGGCAGTGTTTGTACAAAGTCTGGTCTTTTCACAAAATTCGTTGAAAATGTTCAAAGCAAAACGAAACATCTGTCGGTGATTGCTGGTTTGGTCTATTTTTGTCTGCGATTGCGTTTTTGCTATCCTATTTTGGAAGTGGGTTAACTTTTCCAATATCGGAAAAATTAACTAGAATTGACTGTAGCAATTCAGTTCAAAGGCATTTTATTTTTTTAAAGAATAGCTAAAATAAAATTCACGTACTGCAGAGGGGAAGAACGGGAACTATAAAAGGGAAGGTAGATATATAAATCTTAAAATACTCTCACAAACCGTATGAAATGTAGTAGGTACGACGTGAAACTAAAGTGAGAGTTAGGGATTTCCCCAGTCAAACCGGTCTATTTCTGCCCGTATCGCGATCCACAGTTAGAAGTTAGGTACGTTTCGCGTTCATTCCTTTATGTACGAAAATACAAAAAATTGCATGGTGCGACCACTATACATAAATAGATACTAGATAACTCTCACGGTGTCAAGAACAAATAAAGATGAAAGTAGGTAAGAGTTGTAAATAAGTGACAGCTAACGTGTTTAAATAATAAAAAAATTGGGTGTGTGTGTGTACCTACTCGATATCTGTGCTTAAAAAAAACCCTCGAAGGGATTTGACATCTTGGCTTCGAAATAAGGAGTGTCAGGTTACTCTGCCAATTAAGCTCTCTGAGACCTGATTATAAATTTCTTAGACCAATGTAATTAACTATCGGCTTTTGTGGTAAGAACAATCCTTACGCAAGTAGGTATTCATGTTTTTCCGTCCATTAGTACGTATTTAGCTGCCAAAAATCACGATATTCATACTTTCTTTTCAATTACATTAGTAAGATTTGCTATTACCACGTCCATCCGACTAGACGGATGGTATACCGTTATCGAACAGGCCACGGTCATGGCCTCTGCGTACTTTTTTTCACTAACCTACTAAGGAATCATGTTAGTAGACAGGTTCTTCTAGTTCGTAAAGAGGCCGTGTTACGTTTCTAATATAATTTGTACTTTCGAGGGATTTGAAATTTTCCTCATTTGAATATGGAATCGGGTAAAAAGTTACCTCGTGGTTTCCGGTGAAATAAAACCGTTTCGTCGCATTTGGTCCACTTCGCATTTGGTCTACTAGACGAAAACATGCCTATTTCGCATTTGGTCCATTACGCACTTAGTCCTTTTCGCATTTGGTCCACTTCGCGAAACGTCCATTTCGCATTTGGTCCACTTTCGGGGATTTTAGTTATAAATTCCAAATAGATAGATTTATTGATTTAGGTAAGCGTATATCAGTGTTTCCTTGCACCATGAATTTGTAGTGGATTTATAAACTTTATCTGGAGTTTTTTTTTATTTCAAAAAGTTTTTGTATAAAAAACCTTTTTTTCACGCATTACGTACGTACAATACTTCTAACAGAAGGAAGGAAACATCAGACAGATATATACAGCCCAGACTCATCCTATACATGGCTCTAGTCAACAATAGTGCCCGGAAAACGGCAATAGGCTCTCCCCCTATTACGCGGGACATAATACAATGTTTGGTGAAATGTAGGTGTTAATAGGCTATTTGACTAAT
The DNA here is from genome assembly GCA_914829495.1 of Eilema sororculum. Lineage (NCBI taxonomy): Eukaryota > Metazoa > Arthropoda > Insecta > Lepidoptera > Erebidae > Eilema > Eilema sororculum. Next base: position 8,254,452 of record OU618533.1, read on the forward strand.
TTTTTTTTACTTTCGAAAAATGACCAGTTTCTTATAATATAATGAACTGTAAAAGTTAAATTTTCGTACGACAAATTAGTCAATACGCGTATTTTAAATAGAAATTATTGGTCATTATGCGTGGGGAGCTACTTTTCAAGATATTTGCATTTGAAAAATGCAATTTGTCGCGCCGCCCGAAAACGCTCCATACAAAATCGCACGAATTTGTGACGTCACACTTTTGTAGCGCGTAGTGCAAATGTATGGAGTGCAAGAGAATATCGCATTTATCTCGGTCTACGTTGCATTTACACGTATATAGTTCATAGCAAAAGTTATTTAAATTTAATGAGGAATCTAAAAAGTTATATATTTGGTTTGAATTTGGTTGTTTATATTTTGACTTTTTTCGGGAATTTCAATTAATGAAAAGTCATAGTTTCAGTTTAGATATGCAATATTTTATTTCGCAAGGCATATTTTTTAAGAACAAGCTATCATTAAGCAGTATTGGAAGAATCGACGACTTAGTCAAATAGCCTATTCACCTCTGCCTAACCCTCTGGAAACATTTTCTCCGAGGATAAAGGCGTGATTGTATGTATGTAAGGAAATATGATACCGAATAATTAGGTTTACTCATTACAACATTAACCATTATATTATTATTGTATTACTTCTTAATGATTCTTAATGTTTAATTTTATATTCTAAAATCATAAAAACAACGAAGTATGTTCTGAGATGGCGTTAAACGTAGCTAGGAAAGCAAATTTCACTTAACGTACTCATTTTGTCAAAAGTGGACCAAATGCGAAATGGACGTTTCGCGAAGTGGACCATCTGCGAAATGGACGTTCTGAGAAGTGGACCAAATGCGAAATGGACCAAGTGGACCAAATGCGAAATGGACCAAATGCGCCGAAACGAATAAAACAAGGTCCACTTCATTTTTTCCCGTGGGTAAAGCATAAGACGGCTAAGAGCAGGAGTTTAATATTCTCAATCCAACAGCAAACACAAGCCATGACCAAGTTAAGTTAGTATTATGGAATTGTTAACATTATCATAGATAGCTGATGAAATGTGGGTGTTAATACATCTTTGCATATCCCATTAAGCACTTTTAGGTGTGAGCATCTTATGTATACTCAGACTCACATATCTTCCTTTGTCAACTGTATTTTACAATAAAATTGTAGATGTGTAAATTTGACCCGCTTTTTTATTTTCTGTAGGTCAGGCTCAATGTTATACAAATATTTTATCTTGTCACGTATCACGCTTAGGTTAATTATTTTGGCTCTGCGTTAAAATCAGGAAAACAATTTTGCTTTCATCCTGAGAATAATGTGGAGATAGGAACTTACACTAAAGAAAATTATGCGTTTATATTCTATAGTCTGCAGTCATTTCGGCGCCAAGCCATTGCAGTATTTCAACAATTGAACTTACTTCATAAATGGTGCATTATTCGTCTTGCTGAAGAATAACATTAAATCATATTGATAATGCCGTAGTACTCGCAACCATAGTGCTTACCCACCAACAAAGGCATTCCTCGCGTGTTTCTTTCAGAAAGAGGGGACTATAGAGAAGGAATGGGAGGTCTCGGGCGATCTTATCAATTGTCCAATTACATTGCTACTGAATGACTCTTATCACCATTTTCGGTGTAATAGCCTCCGCGGTGTGGTGGTAGTGAACGCGACTGCCACGCAGGAGGCGCGGGTTCAATTCCCGCTCAGTGCAAATATTTGTATGCATGAATATGGCTATTTGCATTGGTCTGGGTGTTTCTATGTATAATATGTACGTATTTACAAAAAAAAGTAAAAAAGTATGTTTATCCGCATTCTAGATTCCATAACACAAGCTATAAAAGCTTACAATGGGTCTAGATAGCGTTGTATAGAATGTTGTGGAATATTGGAAAATTTAACTATATGCCTAATATAACTGAATATTGAATCTCTGTCTCATCCGGTTGCAGCAAACATCTGCGATAGTTGTTACGGTTAGGTAACCCAGCTTACGGTCCATTAATTTAATAGTATCCTCTGTAGTTAACTCCAGAAAGGCAAATGGTAAGGAACATCATCGTTTTGCCCTTCGCCTATTTTAGTTTACATGAGTATAGTATATAAGGGCTCGACTACATATACTTGCGACTTGGATAACATTACAAAAACTGGGGAAAACAAGAAATCGCTAAGTTCTTGGTAATCTAATCCTCAGGCCGAAGGACATCGTTGACGAAATTGACGACCATATAGAAAATGTCAGTCGGCTCGAAAGACCAAAAAAATAATTCGGTTATGGTGCCCACTGTATTGTTTCAAAAACTAATTTAATATCTCACATCTTTTTCTGCGGTATGTCAATGACGTTTCAGTCTTGTCATATTTGTTCAGTTAAATTTTGCAAGAATAGAATTGGCGCATACTCTAAAATATAGTTTTGATAAATTCAGTTAAGTTGATGTTGTTGTTTCACGTTTCTACCGTCTGGCCGGCGCCCAATTCACGCTTACTATATGGTACTTTAGCGGTCAAAACCCTAGCGAATTGACTTAGGCACGGTGGTATACAGCTCTGTTAGTTCAATGATAAATACTGGGCGCTCCGTCCCACTTCGACCACATCTCAAATCGTCCACTTCCCAAAATGTCCACATCTCAAATCGTCCATTTCCCAAGTTGACCACATCTCAAATCGTCCACTTCCCAAATTGACAACATCTCAAAATGTCCACATCTCAAATTGACCACTTCTCAAAATGACCACATTTTTTTATAAAACGCTAAGTCCTGTCCATGAAGCCGTTTATGAGCATATGGAACGGAACTAATATTGTCCGGGGTGAAGAGGAAATGGTGGGAGGGGGGCGGAGGGGGGGGGGAGCTGTACTGAGTAGCCATACATATTTAACTCGGTACTAAGGATTCAGGGCTGTCTCACGTTTTTAAATATATGGTGGGGGGGGGGCTGTATTTTTTTTTTTCGTGCGGATATCCCCTCGGATACTTCCCCGCCGGAGCCGGGGCGGGCGGTACTTATTTAACTGGGTACTAAGGATTCAGGGCTGTCTCTCGTTTTTTACTATATGGTTGGGGGGGGGGGGGGGTTCCTGAGTAACCATACATTTTACACTCAGTACTTTTTTCTTTTTTTTTCAATTTTGATTACAATAATATGGGTATCGTTTTCGGGCTTTTAGGGGATTACGAATTAACTACCCATTTAGCGATCCAAGATGGCGGACATGCATTTTTCAACAAAGTCGATATGGGTATCGTTTTCGGGGTTTTAGGGGATGCTGATCACGAATATATCACCCATTTTGCGATCCAAGATGGCGGACATGAATTTTCGGGGTTTTAGGGGATGCTGATCACGAATATATCATCCATTTTGCGATCCAAGATGGCGGACAAGAATTTTCCAACAAAGTCAATATGGGTATCGCTTTCGGGGTTTTTGGGGTCGCTGATTACGAATATATCATCCGTTCAGCGATCCAAAATGGCGGACTCGTAATTTTCCCTAAAATCGATATGGGTATCGCTTTCAGGTTTTTTGGGGTCGTTGATTACGAATATATCATCCATTTAGCGATCCAAGATGGCAGACACGAATTTTTTACTAAAATCGATATGGGTATCGCTTTCGGGGTTTTTGGGGTCGCTGATTCCGAATATATTATTCATTTAGCGATCCAAGATGACTTGATGGATGATAAATTCATAATCAGCAATCCCGAAAACCTCGATGCCGATACCCACATTGACGTAGGATATTTCAAGTTCACCATTTTGGATGGCCAAATGGATGAAATATTCGTAATTAGTCACCCCGAAAACCTCGGAAATGATACTCATAATGACTTTGTTACAAATTTCACGTCTGCCATCTTGGATCGCAAAATGGATGATATATTCGTAATTAGTCACCCCGAAAACCTCGAAAATGATACCCATATTGACGTTTTTGAAAATTAAAAGTCCGCCATCTTTGATCATCGTTAAAATGGTCGTCAATACCGATATGGATGGGCTCCTTCAGAATATCACCAATTTAGCGATCCCGAGGATTAGCGAAATTTCATCGAAATTCGAGCTCAAATTCACCGAAACCAAAACCGAAACCGATACCGATACCGAAAGCAAAACCGGAACCGAAATCGAAATTACTTGACTTGGATGTCGGCTATTGCGACTTTTGGTTATATTTCCAGTTCTACTCAACCAATTATGATCAAGCAAACGTAATATTCTAAGTCTGAGTTTTTCGATTTCGATTTGAATATTGATTCGGGTTCGGATTCAGATTCGGATTCGAATTCGAGTTCGAATTTCGATGAAATTTTCCGCTAATCGCCGGGATCGCTAAATTGATAATATATTCGTAATTAGCGACCCGAAAAACCCTGAACACGATACCCATATCGATTTTAGTGAAAATTTCAAGTCCGCCATCTTGGATCGCCAAATAGATAATATATTCGCAATCAGCGACCCCAAAAACCCTGTAAACGATACCCATATTGAATTTGGTGAAATTTCAAGTCCGCCATCTTGGATCGCAAAATGGGTGATATGATATATTCGTGATCAGCATCCCCTAAAACCCCGAAAACGATACCCATATTGACTTTGTTGGAAAATTCATGTCCGCCATCTTGGATCGCAAAATGGGTGGTATATTCGTGATCAGCATCCCCTAAAACCCCGAAAACGATACCCATATTGACTTTGTTGGAAAATTCATGTCCGCCATCTTGGATCGCAAAATGGGTGATATATTCGTGATCAGCATCCCCTAAAACCCCGAAAACGATACCCATATTGACTTTGTTGGAAAATTCATGTCCGCCATCTTGTATCGCAAAATGGGTGATACATTCGTGATCAGCATCCCCTAAAACCCCGAAAACGATACCCATATTGACTTTGTTGGAAAATTCATGTCTGCCATCTCCCCCCCCCCCCCCCTGCCCCCCGCCATATATTAAAAAACGTGAGATAGCCCTGCATCCTTAGTACCGAGTTTAATATGTATGGCTACTCAGTACAGCCCCCCCCCCCCCTCCCACCATTTCCATACGCTCCATAAACAGCTTCGTTGACAGGACTTTTGCGTTTTATAAAAAAATGTGGTCATTTTTGAGAAGTGGTCAATTTGAGATGTGGACCTTTTGAGATGTTGTCAATTTGGGAAGTGGACGATTTGAGAACTGACATAATGAGATGTGGTCAATTTGGGAAGTGGACGATTTGAGATGTGGTCGAAGTGGGACGGAGCGGTCGGGTCTCTAACACGCATTGGTTGAGATGGTTTAGTAGGTAGCTGAAACATAATCTCGGTATTATATTTATTTATTGTTTTGTGTCAGTCTGGAATTGTCTTTCATATTAGTTGTTACTGTTGAAATTTTGCCATTCGTCATTAGAAATAGGAACGTAAATTATTCATTAACTCATTTCACGTATGATAATATCAATATCAGGAACATTGTCCTCATTTTGGATTCATCATCTAGTGGCTACAAGATTACAAGCAATAAATTAATCAGTTCTTTGAAACTGATGATTGAGGCAAGCATTCGAGTTATTTTCCAGTTGCAGACCAGTTTGAGACAAAACATGATTCACATTGTCGTTATTACTGATCGACCTTACAAGGTAATTTAATTATTATGTAGGTATGTATCTCTGTACTGTGTATTGGTTCCGGTTGAATCATTCCATACAGTATTATATTTATGTTGACATCTAATATAAAAAGTTTTGAATCAATTATCATCAAGCGTTCTTAATTTTGATATATAGATGATTTACTTGTTATGTGTAAAACGTAAGAAGTTTTGCGTCTAGAGTCAAAGTTTTCTTCGTATCATTCCTTCATCGTTATCAAATTATGATGCCAATTTTTTAAATTACTGGTTATTGAGATTGAATGTTCCACGATTGAAATGAAAAGACCGTAGAGTAGATTCGAAATTCATAGACGATATTATATTAATTGCAGACAAATTGTGATAAAAGCATCATCATGAATCAAAGCTTATCTAAAATCACAAAATATATTCTCAGGCAACTTAAAAAGACGTAGGTATTTATATGTTAAGATATCAAAAGATGAATGAGTGGGATTCGGTAGTTATTGGCGTATATCCAAAACCCGTAGGCGGTTGAGGGAGCTACATCGACCCACGCCGCGCCGGGGTTGAGCAATTAGATCCTCGCCAAAATGAAATTTGTTTTGATATTCAAAGTGAGTTGAATGGATTTAAAATGTATTGAAATAGTAGGTACCTTATATACAAATAAAACGGTAAACAGAATACAAATTGAATATTAGAAAATTCGTTGGTTAAATGACGTTACTTATTGCTCAGCTTGGAGGTAATAGAACTCCAAATTATACTAGGTGCTGAATAAATTCAACATACATATTTAGATTCAACCGAAACTAATACAATTTGTAACACGGGAACTTTAGATTCAAGATTTGTACTTAAATATCCCGTTATTGAATTCAATTTCGATTAACTTAAAAAACCGGTGTTGAGTTATTTACATGGTATGCCTATAGATGTGATGTGAATGATTTATTGCTCATTGGTGTTTAAACGGATTGATTTTAGTCAATTTTCAAAAGATATTTAAGTACCATAGTTCGTCCATAGTCATGTTTTGTAATGTACTTTCATTATGGTCCTTCTGTTCACACACTCATCTTGCCATCATAATGAAACCAAATTGGTAAGCATCAAGTTATTACGTAGAAATTCTATAGGTGCCATTCCCAGGTTTATGGAAAATGTTCTTGTTCTTTTGTTCATTACAAAATACAAGCGAAAGTATTACTTATATTTTTTGCTTCTGGTAACAAAAATGGCCTTTGTAAAATTTACGTTAAAAACTTCAAACAAAAAACAAACATCCAAGGCAAAGGCACCTTAACGAAACCTAATAATGATTTCAGTGAATAAATGTATAACTTTTCTGCAATTGAGTCATATTTAAATACATTGGTATTGTAATTGTTTTATAATTCACGACAGTAAAATCGAATCGTCTATCTGCAGTACATCTGAACTTTGCAGCTGGAGTTTTCTTGGGCGCCCATATTGTGGTCACACCGTAGACGTTCATGCTAATTTATGCACTTCCTGTCAAAGTTGTATTCACCGTCCCGTCCCAATCGCGTGGGTACTTATAAAGGAAAAAAATGTGGATCTGATGACACAGTCTCTTTACTTAACGACGACATTCTTCACATCTGTACCTATCAACTGTACGTTTTCACAGTACATATTATGTTACTAACAGACAATGACCTTGGTGAAATTACGTATTGTGTGACGACGCATCTCTAGAGCTTATTTCCTATAATGACGTAACTTGCTTAAATCAGCACCAACTTTCAGGTTACTATGTATTTCTTTCAGCATCACTTTAGCGTAGGCCCCGGTTGCATCCAAGGCAACCTGAAGCTTCTTTATTTCTCCTATCGCAGTCAATTTCTGTTATTATTAAACACTAACATCAATCAACAAGCGGCAGTTTTGCTTGCGTACAGATCCTGTCGGAATATCGAAATAAAAAGTATTCTATGTTACTTCAGAGTAAAATAGATTTCTAATGGTGAAAGAATGAATAAAAAGTACATAAGGTTGACGAGTTTTCGTTTACAAGCAAAGAAATCTTTCCTCTTTATAATTCCTCTTCACCGTATTTGATTGCCTAAAACCTGCATTGTGTCGCAATATGAAAGTACTCACTTTAATTACTATTTATTTGTTCACATCTAATCAGTGGTCCCCACTACATTTATCGTGTATAGTATTGAACTTAAACATAACGACATTGCCATGAATAATCGACTAATCAGGTTTTCAAACAAGAGTCAACGTGCAGATCATCATACCAGTCAATTGGCTTACCGAGGGAAATGACGTGGAAATGGTTAACGCCCAAGGCACTAGCGTTGATCGGACGGGAATAGAAGGGTGACCTCGGATCGACGTGATAGTGCAGGAAGTGGGTAAGAGGGGTCTATGGCTATTATCTACACGATTTTAAAGGGTAACAACCAACGTTCTTCGATATTGCGACATCGTTTAGCAAACAGTGAACGATTTTACGTTTGAAATAACTGCTATTTTAGTCGTCGATCAATGTGTGGATAAATCTGTAAAGTTATTATGTGTTTCTAGTTGATACGACTACTTCCTACTATTATTATTAACTAGCTTTCGCGGATCCGCCCGCGTGGATGTCGGTTATCGCGACAAACATAGCCTATGTGTTAATCCAGGGCGTCGGCTAACTCCATACCAATTTTTAATAAAATTTCTCCAGCCGTTAAGACGTGGATGAGTAACAAATATCCATCCATCCATACTTACAAACTTACGCGTTTATAATATTGATAGGATTTGAAATTTTGAGATGTTTAGGCGATTGGCACACTGCAACGCTCGACGCGGCGTCGTTCGTCGACGCGCGTGGACGCGAGAGAGCTAGTATAGTCCGAAAGATATTAGAATTTTTTTGGTAGGTAGGTGTGTGAAGTAATCTAAAATTCTGAGAAAAGTAAAGTAAAGCCATCCGACCATTAGCTCGATAGCCCAGACTATATTAAGAACGCTAGAGATGAAAAGAAAATGATTAGAAGTGCAAGCTATTTTCGACTTATTGACATGACATAGTAACTTTTTTTTTTTCTTGTATTCGTGATCAGCGTCATCTATTAACGCGAAAAGAGACGTAACTAAGAAAATGCCATTTAGATTGAAAGTCGCTTGCAGTCTCTGCGTGTTCCGATAACGAGCCAAAACAGTGGTGTCGGCTCCAATACCCGATATTGGGCATCGATATTTGACTTCCTCCGATCTCAGATATCGGATATTGGATATCGGACGTCAGTTGATGTGAAAGCGCTCTAAATTTGCCGTTAAATAGTCATTTTGCATTGCAATAATATTAATTTAAAATTCGTCTCAATTACCTACACAGAAATTTCTAACAGCTCTTGGACTAAAAATCCCTCGAAAAACACGCGCGTGAATGCAGATTTCAGTGTGCCATACCTCGCGTTTTCTGCTTGTACGCGCGTATTCTGCGGCAACGTGCGTGATTGCGTTGTCAGTGTGTGGGACCCCGCGTTTTTCTATACAAAATGAGCTCCGTAGAGGCGACGAGCGCGACGCCGCGTCGACGCAACAACGCTCGACGCCGCGTCGCGCGTCGCAGTGTGCCAATCGCCTTAGATGTCTCTTACCATGGGGTACGAACGCTAAGAAAGTACTTTAGTATAACTAAAAAACTAATAGATGGCACTAGTAGTCTCATTTTAAGAAATAAAAAAGTTGAAACACTTATTTTTCATAAGTTAGCTTTTTAGGCGATTGGCACACTGCGACGCGCGACGCGGCGTCGAGCGTTGTTGCGTCGACGTGGCGTCGCGCTCGTCGCCTCTACGGAGCTCATTTTGTATAGAAAAACGCGGGGTCCCACACACTGACAACGCAATCACGCGCGTTGCCGCAGAATACGCGCGTACAAGCAGAAAACGCGAGGTATGGCACACTGAAATCTGCATTCACGCGCGTGTTTTTCGAGGGATTTTTAGTCCGAGAGCTGTTAGAAATTTCTGTGTAGGAATTGAGACGAATTTAAAATTAATATTATTGCAATGCAACATGACTATTTAACGGCAAATTTAGAGCGCTTTCACATCAACTGACGTCCGATATCAAATATCCGATATCCGAGATCGGAGGAAGTCAAATATCAATGCCCAATATCGGGCATTGGAGCCGACACCACTGTTTTGGCTCGTTATCGGAACACGCAGAGACTGTAAGCGACTTTCAACCTAAATGGCATTTTTTTAGTTACGTCTCTTTTCGCGTTAATAGATGACGCTGATCACGAATATAAGAAAAAAAATTAGTTACTATGTCACTTACTATTGCACTTCTAATCATTTTCTTTTCATCTCTACCGTTCTTAATATAGTCTGGGCTATCGAGCTAATGGTCGGATGGCTTTACTTTACTTTTCTCAAAATTTTAGATTCACACACCTACCTACCAAAAAAATTCTAATATCTCTCGGACTATACTAGCTCTCTCGCGTCCACGTGCGTTTACGATCGACGCCGCGTCGAGCGTTGCAGTGTGCCAATCGCCTTATAGTAAAAAATTAAAAAGTTTGCCAAAGCATTGTCGCGGGTTCGTACCCGAGGGCCCCAGTTCCTGAGGCACCCGTTCCGGAGGGACCCGATTTATTTTTATCTTAATAAATGTAATTTGCCAGTAGTTTAGGTAAAAAGTACCATCTGCAGATAATCTGTTGAATAAAGTTTGATAATTTATAAAAAAACTAGCTTATGCCCGCGGCTCTGCCCACGTGGATGTCGGTTATCGCGACAAAACATTTCTCAAAAGATAGGTGTATGAAGATATGTATATGTATAACGATAGGTGTATGTGTATGCCGCAGTCTAGTGGTATGGGTAATGGACTGCTGAGACGAGGTCTCGGGTTCGATCCCAGGTTTACCATGGCACACACCAATGACTTTTCGATGCTTTTCGAAGTTATGTGTGTATTTATCGCAGGTTTATAAGTGCCCGGTTAATGGCAATAGGCTCGCCACCTATTACATTGGGACCTAAACATAAACTGGCGAAATGTGGGTGCTAGCACCTCTGCCTACCCCTTCGGGGAATATAGGCGTGAGTTTATGTTATGTTATGTTATGTTAGGTGTATGTCGGTTGCGGGATAAGTGTTTCTGTGAGCCTGTTGTTTCGTGCATAAAGTACTAGGCTCGTAGGAATAGGTACTAATCCCACGACCGACGTTTCTGTGAGCCCAGTAGTCCATGTTAACAGTACCAGGCTCACAGAAATACTAATCCCGCAACTAGCGTTTCTGTGTGCCTTGCCTACTTCATGTGAAAATACTTATAATAAACTACCACCGAAGCTACGCTACCACCCAAGTGAAATAAAAAAGATGAACCCTGGATAAAACGCTATTTCGAACCTATTCCTACCTACTTATTTTATCGTATCTATTTAATCATACACACATCCATGTTTCCATCCCTTCATGTGCGTAAATTCTAAACAGTGGGGATTTTGATAATCTGTGTCTCTCACACAAACTGTCATTCCTCATTTCAAACCCTTCATACCATCGTCATAAACAAAACGTAGCTCCACCTAAGTACCATATTTAATCAGGATATCTTCAAAAATTACGAAGTTTCATCTCCTAATTAATTCCCCCACAGCGACACGCACTTTATTTTAGAAAAAATCTGGCACACATTGTGGTAAATGATTTTTTTGAATACTGACAGTCATTTTCAGTGTCCAGTTTCACTGCACCAACACATTTTACTGTTTTTTTATTGCTGCAGGTCCACACACTTGATTTTTTATTTTTTCTATGCAATACGTAGGCATGTCCGGCATGTAGCAACCATTTCCCCCCAATCTGTTTCTCCTAAACTGATAATTTCGATCACGCCACCTAGAAGGACCAGCTTCCGACATGTTTGAATGACACACTGAACTTTCTTATCAGTAGCTATGGTATTACTAACTTACAAATTACAAATTTATGGTAAGATGAAAAAAGACCGATATATTGTCCATAAGCAATAGGAGAACGAATAGTGGCAATTAAGGTGGGTGACAAACTCTTTGGCAGAAAGTTGTAATAGCTGACATGGTGGATGACTGTATAGTCGAGTTTTTTTTAAATAAAGGACATGTCAATTTGACTTCACCTCGCCAGATGTTAAGCTAAAAGCAAAGTCTCGGAAAGAGGATCACCATCGTAAACATGTACCAGTGGTGGCACTCAGCTTGACGGCCTCATAAGATGCCTTTTCACTCCCCGCTTAAAGGACCCGGGACTGTAGGAAGAAGGAAACACGTGAGCTGGCAGGGAGTTCCAGGTCTTAGTGGTGCGGCATAGGAATTAGTCTCTGAAACGCTTGGTTCTAGCAGGTACACTCTGCACCGTATATGGATGGCATTTTACCCCTGCACGTGTCGTCCTGTGTAGGAAAGGAGAGAGTGGGACTAATTGGAAGAGCTCGTCAGAACATTCACCATGGTAGAGTCGGTAGAATACTGCCAAAGACGCAACATCTCTACGCATCTGCAAAGGCTCGAGGGTATTGATGACCTCAGGATTCCCAATAATGCGGACCGTCGCTGCAACCTGTCGAGATTTAAATTGCTCTACAAGTCAAGCCCTTTCATTTGATATCTATATTGAGGGAGTTGTGAAAAAAATGTAAACAGCTATTTTGTGGTGGCAGCCATCTTGGATTTTAATTTGTCAAAGTATATTTTACTAGTCAAGCTCTTTCTTTGATACCCATGTTGAAGCAATTTGAAAAAATATGTAATATAAAATATATACCTAACATAATATAATCAAATAAAGCTAAGAACACTCTCAACTAATTTACCTTTCAAACAAAAAAAACGACATCATAATCGGTTCTTCCGTTGGGGAGCTACGATGCCACATTCACATCTTTATTTTACGTCGGGGGTTAAAAACTATGATTCGACATTGTATACCTATTATGATTAGAAATACCTAAATTACTTTCTTCTTAAATACATAACTACATTTTTGTACTTCTTTTGTTGACTCTACAAGTTGAAAATCTTAGAAAATAGGTTTTAATTATATTTATCGTATTCGGGTCCCTCCGGAACGGGTGCCTCAGGAACTGGGGCCCTCGGGTACGAACCCATTGTCGCCACCTAGTAACAACGCTTGGAAATAAAAGCTGCCTACCTGCTTTTGGAAGTTACGAGTGTAACCGTTTTTTGTTCCTGATTGTGCATCTGTATAAAACTATATTAATTATTATCTGTGCTCTCAATCACATTCAAACGGTTGAACGGATTGTGCTGGAATATGTTATGGGATAGATGTATCACAAAGTAAAGCTCTAACGCCCATCAATCAGACGGACATGCAGTCAAACACAATCATGGCTGACTGACAAGGCCAAGTCGATATCAGAAGCTGATGCAGTTTATCAGCTGTTAATGTTTCTAATTGCGGTTGCCTTCCTCATTCCTCACTTAATTACGTCATCAACATTGACTTGACTGATGCACGTTTTCAATTACATGTACTATCACAGTAATCTACTGATCGTCCAGTTTGTAAGGAATATACATTTTGATATTTAAATATTGTTTCTCTCTGTGTGATTTACGGACATTTTGGTGTCAATGTATGTTTATAGCAGGATTTAGTTGCGAGATATTGTGAAGTGTGCTTATATTAATCTTAGCAATAAAATAAGATTAGACTATGATCTTCAGTATCCTGTCATAAAATACATGTAAAGCTAACATGCCTTACTAATAATTACTATAAATTCTAGCGCAATGGATTACTAATTATTCAGAATGTGAAGCTCTAATAAATTGTTTTACAGTCCTAAATGATTCGCACGTTTGACTCAATTCGCGATACTGACTTAGCGGCATACTCTTTATGGTTTCGTGTCATTTGAACGCTAATTTTATTACGCCACCAGTGATCAAAGCGCACTTCGCCTTTGCCCAAGTACACTTTGGTCATATCCAAGTGACTTTAGTAGGTATTTCTTGCTATTCTGCAAATATCTTGAGAAATGAAATCCTTTTTGAAAACTGACGGTAATGTTGACTACACATGCTATATTTAAAGTCGACGTAGTGGAGAGGTACCGATAAAATGACTGACCAAGCAAACGTGAACCATTTGAGCCCGTGTGCGGTCTTCTTGTCCCATACTATTATGTATATTATGTAGTGTAGCATACCCATAGGGAGAATGGTAGCGATGACGTGAAAGGTAATCGAACTCGGGTCCTCATGCAATGCAGTCGTACTTACACCTTGGTAAAAATAGGAATAAATAATTAGGGTGAACGATAAAATTCTTTATTTGTATTTGCCTCTAGCCTTCTAAAGGTTTAACAATTCTACACTGTTCTAGACCATGTTATCAACATCTGCCATTAGAACCTCCCCTACGGAGGTAAATAAACAATGAGGTTCGAACCAGTAGTGGCTGACTTCTCGAACGGAGCCACTACGAAATTATTTAGGCACGAGCACCGATATGTTATTATTAGACAATGAGGCGACCCAATTCAGGTCTCCGTATTCAGAACGCGTGCAGACCCTCGTTTTTACTTTTATGATGGCATAGCACGCCGTTAAACCTTTATACTGTTTATCGATCAAATACCAATGGTGGGTCTCGTGTCAATCGACTCCAGTGCTCCATTTGTTTGAGTGACTAATCTTTTTTCCATCGATTTGATAAAACCAAATTGCGCATTGTCATTTGGAGAGTTCTGCCTCACATTTTTTGCTTACTTTTCGTCTCTTTTACTTGATGGCTCTTTAGAAATAGGATATTGGACATCGATCAAGCTTATCTTCGATAAACGAGGCGAACCTTAACGTCTAGAGGCAGTCTTAAGTCAAATTACGTTCTTTCAAAAGTTTATGAAACGAACATAAACGTTTTTATGATTTTATAATTGATAGTACAGTAGTAGTGAAGGCGATTGCTCTACTTACGGTTTTGAGGTAGATTCTCAGATTGAACAAAATTTTTATTGGATTTATTCTACGGATTTGTACAGATGGAAGTCAGAACAAAACGCGTGACTGAATATGTATGTATGCAGAATATTTGATTCATTACTCCATGTTTATGCATATATACAATACCTACGTGACTACATTACAAAACACTTGGCGCAAACATTAATTCTGTTGTTGTTTATATATTTATCATCCACGTCTCATGAATTTTGTATGTCCGACAAGATTGAAATATTTCTTTTATGAGTAGGTAGTTGCTATGGAAAGACGTATAACCGAGTATTTAACCATTTACTGAATAGAACAAAAACACAAAACAGCGATGTTTTTATCGTATAATTTTATGTTTATTTTTTCGTATAACCGGTTTGGTGAAAAAGTGGTCACCGGTGTTTAACAGTAGTACGCGGAAGCTCCTCATCCAAATTGTGACTTTTTCCTAAAGAGCCTCAGCGATATCCTATTAGGATATAATAACTTATAAATCCTATTGTCTGTATTAGGTGTGTAAAATGAAGCACATCCTGCATTATGGTGTCCCTACTAAGTTTCTCAGCCATAAAGGCAGTATATGTCTGTCGTCCAGGTACGGTTGATAAGTTTGATAACTGTATTAAAACATTACGTTCATCTTCCTAAAAACTTTCAATATCGCGATGTAGCTAAACCTACGCTCTTGACCTTCGAATAGACAACCTCTCTCTTGCTTTCTTGGAAGCAGTGTATCTAATAGCTTTTCCGGATTCATTTCTGGATATTGTGGTCTTTATATTTGTTTTCATCGTACACTAATCATGTAAAAATTATCACTTGGTATCCCCGTCTTCTTGTTACCTTCATCCTTCTTTCTTTATCCTTTTGGGCATCACTTCATAGACTCAAAGGCGTATATCGTGATGTTTGCTCACAAAGACGTGACATATGACACTTTCGTAGAAAATTTACGAGAATGCTCGTGTAAACCAAAGTGTATTTATAGCCTAACGCTTCTAAGTAGGCAAACGGTCTGCAGGGGACATACACATTATGTGTAATGTGTAATGAATCTTTTATGTTATTCTTGATACTTCGCACTCTCGGTAATACGTAAAATTCGCACTCTCGGTAAAATTGCCAGTTTAGGCAATAAAAAATGGAATCCCATATGTATTCTGTTCGATTTCCCTTTTCATAGTACGACGGAAATATAAATGTATGACATTGCCAAAATACCGAATATGTTAGAGATCTTCACGCTTGGTGTAATATTATTTGATTCCACGACTGTGATTCTCAAGGAGGCGCGTGACGTCACATCTTGACAACGAATAAGTGAGTTTGGTTATCTTATCCTACTTGTGCCCGTTTTCTAGAAATGTGCCCGTTCTAGAAGATTGCGTAAAGGGCAATTTGATAGTTTCACCTTTGCCATGGTCACTGACCAATGGTCAGCTAGACGCATTACAATGCGGTAATTTCCCTCGTTACTTACATCATACTCTGATTAAAACTTGTTGCCAAACAGAGTAAAGGTATGCTTGCGAAGCCGACCGACAACTGCCGACGCTTGCTCGTTGAACTTCGATATGGAAACCGCATTGAATTACGTGTTCGTACTTCGTGCGTCTGAAGTTGTCGTATGCGGTCACCTTCGGATTTATACCTTGGGGGTAACAGTGGGATAGGAAAGCGGGTACCGTAACTTTTAACTTGCAATGCAATAGGTTTCAAACCATATATTACTATATAGCATGAAATAGAACCACTCTATTATAATGCCTGTGGCATATCAGCTTAGTGATAGCAGTTCTAATAATAGTTCATAAAGTACCGCTATCAGTAAACACTACCATACATAAGGACATCATTATTTTAACGAATTTTGCTCATGTTGTTCTTATCGATATCAAAACACCGGATATTCCGGGGTTTTTATTCTCGATATTTCCGATACAGGAAATTATACTATGTACCTATTTAATTACAACAAGAATACATACAGACTACATGACTTTGACTTTATAAAAAAAAAAAATTGCAAGTGCTATTTAATTACATTTTTTTTTCAAACCCAACCTGCAGTTTTCCTCAGCAAAGTGGCTTGGAATCGAACCATAATCCTGTTACGTCTTACTCTCTGTTATTTTCTGTAAAGCAGCTAAATACGATAGCCCAAGATTCAATAGCAAATGGCCCTTGTCTATATTTAGTTCAGCTTAACACTTCGTATCTAGGTCGATCATTGGATACTTCGCAGGTGGGTTGCATGTGGGATGTGGAAGTAATAGCTGATTTCCTTGCTGGCTTATTATCTTCGTCTGGCTGTTACGTTCTGTGAATCTGTCAAAATCATGAACATATTGATGCTAACTTAATTTTCTGCTTAAAATTTTACTCTATATCTTGCAGTCTTTGTATGATCGCACATCTTTGTAAAGCATAAGTCTCTGTAAATTACAAGTAATGTGCGTGTTTCCCGCCTAAGACTCGTGGTTTATACCTGTTTATACACGATAGTTCTTTCAGTTTTTGAGTGATTGATTGAAAAATAACAAGCAAACCAACTTACATTACAAACGTTCACATTTATCACTGACCAGCTATTCCTTATCTAAAGCATTTTCTTGTAAATCTGTTGCAAATAAATATCTATAATACATGACTGATTACAACTTGGTGTTAATTAACGTCAAGCAGGATGTCTGATTGAGTCCGTCTGATAAGATGTATAAGGAATATTTTAATTTATTGAGATGATATTTGACTTACCATCTTGCAATAATGGATCAACTCATAATATTAATTAGTGGCATAACAAAGCTGTTCCAACGAACAGCTTAAAGTAGACACTACTGCTTTTTTTAGCTTTCTCAAAGGTTTGCTGAACAAAAAAAGTATCAATCTCTGACCAAAAAATTAAAAACAAAGGTAATCCAAGGGGGGTTCCAAAATAAATATTTTATAACGAAACTAAAGCGCAACAATTTCATTTCACGTCATTCTACCAAGCTCAGTTTTCTGCCATGACGTCACTCCCGAGGGTGTCGAATATGATAGACGTTTTTCGATAGCGTTCCCGATTCATTACGTTGATTGATGATAACGACGAATGCATTTAAAACAACATGCACGACTGACCATTCAAACGGGACATTAAACCATTGTAATAACGATATCAAGGATAATAGAATAATACCTACATTAATAGAGGGTATTACAGTAAACTGAGTTAGTGTCATTAATGAAGTTTTAGTAAGGCTATCAATATTGGAATTTAGGGCTTCTTGTTTGTACCTTTAAGTATGATGTGATTTTGTGAATCATAAAGACAATGGCATGTTAGCAAAATATCTAAGAAGTAGAAATTGTTTTGAATAGAAGCTCTTTTATGCTTCCGGTACTAAAACCTATTCTATTACGGATCAAAAACGCCCCATTGAACTCTGAAATTAATTTTGCTAAAATTATTCGTCATAAGTATTGACGAATCTTGTGGGTACAGAATATCCTTGCCTTCCATTCGATATTATTCACTTGACATTTGAATTGTATTGGACATTTTTTATTTTAATTGAATGATTGTTTAGCTAATTATTTGACGAACTGTAAGAATGTAACCTTAAGTACTTTTAATTTTAATGCAATCTAGTGTAATGCCTAATTATAATCTGCAGCATATAAGCGCTTTGGTGTACACTAAAAGCTTATATTGCTAACAATAAGTAAATAAATTTAGACAAAAAAAAGCACTCATTCAACCTTTCTTTAATATATTGTTTTTATATTTCTTTTTTTTTCCGTGCGGAAATCCGCTCGGATACCCCCCTTCCGGAGCCGGAAGGGGAGGTTATGTCGGACTCGAACCGACTAAAACCGCACGCCGACTGTGGGTCGTGGTGCTAGGCCGGAGGTGAGGTTGTCATCGACATATCCCTCGCACCCCGGCTGACCCAGTGCCATCCCTTACGGTCTAGCCCTCCTCGGGGGTGACCATCAGACCCTTGCTTTTTACATAATAATCTATCTATTAACGAGTACCCAAAGAGGACGTCAAAGAATGATTATCTTCAAGAAATGAGCTCTTCTCTTTTTAATTTTGTATTATTTTAACGTTCTGTTGATGATACCTTGATTATTTAACAATCAATTTAAATTAAAGACACGATTATTTTCGTTTCTCTACTGGGTTTACTCAGCTATCTACAAGGAACTCATATAGATATTCCAATTTTTTTGCCATAAACACAATCATGTGTAGGAGGCGGTTAATTTTGGCTAAAGCGTTTTCCCCCTCTTGTATTACACGGTGGGGACAAGGGTGCGTTTTATTTTTTTACGAGTAATTACGCCGCACCTCAAACCTGTTTCCCCTTATCTTGTAGCCGAAAACATACATTAAAATACAAATAAAAACAATTTATAAGAACATATATTTTATAAATTAGCAATATTAGTCTTTAAGTATCCTTGAATATAGTTCTTAATTTTTTTTGTAAACAAATACATCTCGGTATTTCGAAAACGAAGATATTATTTGCTATTACGACTATTCTTAGCGGGGCACAGAATATCAACGTAATACCTTCGTAAATGTAATATTAAGTTGAAAACGCGTTCAATTACAACGCTTTAATTGAAGGAGTTCCAATTTGGGAAATTTCCAGACCAAATTCTATACAATCGCTTCCTTTTCAAAGCAGATATTTGAACGTATTAAATCTTAGATAATTGGTATTGACATCATTACCAATTTACTTGAAGTTGAGAAGCATCTTTAAGTATAATTTAGAGGTGCGTTTGTTTGTAGTTGCTGATAACTAATATGGTGTGTTTATTTTTTATAAAAGTGTATTGGATGAATTCACTTAGGCTAATCCACCCAGGTATACTATTTAGTAGACTTAATTCACATAATCATAATTAAGTGATTTAGGTATACCGTTTAGTAGACTTAATTCACATAATCATAATTAAGTGATTTAGGTATACCGTTTAGTAGACTTAATTCACATAATCATAATTAAGTGATTTAGGTATACCGTTTAGTAGACTTAAGGATATACATAATCCCATGTTTTGAAAGTATCAAATATTTTGTACAAATAGGGCACATAATTAAGCCTGTAAATTCCTAAATATAGATACGTAACTAACTAGATATACTATATAATACCTGCTAGAACCAAGAGTTTCAGTGATTCATTCCTATGCCGCACCACTAAGACCTGCCAGCTCACGTGTTTCCTTCTTCCTACAGTCCCGGGTCCTTTAAGCGGGGCGTGAAAAGGCATCTAATGAGGCCGTCAAGCTGAGTGCCACCACTGTTAACATGGTAAATGTTTACGATGGTGACCCTCTTTCCGAGACTTTGCCTTTAGCTTAACATCAGGCGAGGTGAAGTCAAATAGACGTGTCCGGTGTAAAAAAAAAAAAAAAAACTGTACCTATTTCCTATTTTCCTCTATTCCCTCTACTATTCTATTTCGTCTACTAACCTACATATAGGAGATAAGAGAGCAGACGGAGGTTATTTACAGTTTGACTCACGACTTGTCTACTAGAAATCATAGGCCATCTACTAGTCTTCAAAAAAGCTAATGTATCTAGTAATATTTCGACCCTAATTTGGAACAATTTAAATTAGCATCGAGAACCAATCAAAGTTTAGTAATCGACGTCGCCAATATATTTGGACTCCACAACTGACTTGAACTTATTTCATTAAACTTTGACCGACGGTGGACCGTATTTATAAGTTGCTGTATTAGCTCCACTTGTACCTATACATCCAGATTTAAGATTTGTCGGAAACTTGTTCTCGGTTGTTTTTGAATTGAGAGGTATCGAGTTCGAAAAATGGTCATCATATTACCGACGTGATTCCACTCCCTAACACAAGAAAAATAGTTTTGCTTATTACTAGAAATTACGTTTAAGAACCTATGAATATTTATGAAAAAAAAAAAAATGTCCCGTTTTATCGTGAAGAAATCAAAACACAAAGTTTCGCATTGACGTATAATATCAACAGCAATATAATATAATGAGTAGGATAATAACTAGTTAATTTTCTTGAAAAGATCTTGAAAAACAATCTGTTGCTAAGTCTTCCACCGAGATTGTTTTCATCTGACATTAACGGGCCCAGTAATTAATTCATAAATCGCATTGTTCACTTGAATTTGTTTGCCAAATCTCATTAACAGTCTTATGAATTCACTATCTATTATTGCTTGCTGCTGGCTACATTCATGTGATATAGGTATTGAGTGACTATGTTCCCGCGAATCATAAGCACATATTCCCAGAGATAAAAAGCCTGTGTGCTATTTTTCGTTTAATCCATTGGCCAAATCTAGATGGAGAGGTGGTGACGTTGTTCGGCAGGCATCACATCAAACAAAACCTTTCTCGAAGAGGCGAAAAGAGGTCACCAGACAGCTCAGTAGGAGAGTAGGATGCCTACATTGTCTAATCAATACGGATTTAGCTCGTTGTACAAAATATCGTCTCCGTTTCATTATTGTAGGGTGACCAATCGATGCCCGTTGTGACATATTCTCTTTAGTGACAGTAATTTGAAAATGTTAAACTTTTCTGAGATTGATGAGATGAAATTAGAACTGTCATCTCGATTACAATCTTTCCTCAGATCTAACAGATTGTATCGAGAATCGTGATTCAAGATTGAGTATCGTTCTGAAATACGGGTCTTAATTCTGACACATAGTTGACGAGGTTACAACGCATCCATCGCCTTTTCCAGGACAAGTTCTAAGCGTACCTCAAGCGAACTTACGTAACAATATACTTTTAAATTCAGGCTAAACAAACCTACGGTTAAGGTGCTTTTACCTGCAAAAATACCATTTGTGAGAGTAGGTAAATTCAGAGCGGAAGGCGGTAGGTATGTAAACAAATAAAAATGACTTCAGCTTGGAATAACATCCTTGATCGCAACTATTATTGATGGAAATGTCTATGTCTATACATAATCATTTTTCTAAAGAAAACCCATTAAAATGTCACATTTTACTGTGGCTGGATTTCTCCTAGCAAAATCCCTTTTTTTTTAAAAGAATATTAGAACCGAAGTTACTAATATTCCCTCTAGCCCCTCCAACTAAGCTAAAATGCTTGTGCTAAGAGTGGGTTCACGCCGGTAGTGTAATGTCCAGGAACGAATCCGGGCCTGGGGGTGACGGGTGGAGCCGCCTGTCACCCCAGCAGAAGCAGGCCACGGCGGCGGCGCGCTGAAGAGCGCGCCTCCCCATTCCGGGGGCGAGTTGGGGACACCGTTGTCCCCCCTCCTGAGGAGGGCCAGACCGTAAGGGATGGCCCTGGGTCAGCCGGGGTGCGAGGGATATGTCTTTGACAACCTCACCTCCGGCCTAGCACCAAGACCCACAGTCGGCGTGCGGTTTTAGTCGGTTCGAGTCCGACATAACCTCCCCTTCCGGCTCCGGCAGGGGGGGTATCCGAGGGGATTTCCGCACGAAAAAAAAAAAAAAAAAAAAAAAAAAAAAAAAAAAAAAAAAAAAGGAACGAATCCGGGACTTCTCGATAGTAAGGCCGACTCCTTAACCACTAAGCTACCGACGTTTTAATATAGGTACTCACGCCTATTCTCCTCTGGACAACAATCCGACAGCTAATTTTGTCCTTATACTTCGTGAGTTTTCTCTGTAGTATCATTAAACCTGTGAGCTCACTGGTTTAGAGTACTTATGACCTGCCGTTTTTTGTGTCCTTCTTCCTAACGTCTCGCGAGGTACCTACATTCTGGTCTGCCTGCCCGTTAACACGTCTAATCTTAAGTCGAATTCAAATTAATCTTTATTATTTCTGAGAATATGGCTCAGTCTATAATTTCTTAGAATATTTTAGCCTGAGGAACATGGGGTTTTAACATCTGACAGTAATGTTTGAATTTTATTTTCCGTTGTGGTTTCGCCATTGACTGTAAACAAATCTCTATTTCTGAACGATGGGGTACCTCATTAGATACACGGACATCGATTGATCTGATTCAGTCGAAATGTAGGTTACGCTCAATCGGCTCAATACGTTCAATTGCTTTAATTGCGTAGATTTGTATAGATACAAATTGTCTCCTTATTATTGAAATTACCGACTATATTTTTGTTTGGTGGTGCCTGATATAGAAATGATAATATTTATTTGAGAATGACGGCGACCAGATTTTGACTTTGACACTTTTTTCACTGAAAAGTATCGTTGAAAGGGGACAACGATGAATTAAAATACATTCTCCGTTTTGGAAGTTGATTAAAAAGTAAAATAATGAAAAAAAAAAAAAACCACAGCAACGTTTGAATTTGATCTTAACGCCTTAGTCGACGGCTCTTCATATGAAAAGGAATTTAAAGTAAATACCTGGACAATTTCGATTGTAAAACACGGGTATTTAGTAATTTTACATGTGCATATAATTTTTAAGATCTATGAAAATTCTATCGGTACAACTATAATAATTATTATTTCTCTCTCTTTCCAGCTGTGCGGTTGAGGAGAGTTCAGCGCCATGGGGAAGCTGCTGTCAAAAATCTTCGGCAACAAGGAGATGAGGATATTGATGTTAGGCCTCGATGCTGCCGGAAAGACTAGTATCCTTTAAAAAAAACAACATGTTATACGACTACCTATATTATAGGTACATATTACTCAGTCAAATAGTTCACTTTAAAAGTCTTGCTTGATGGACGGCAAGGGATTTCAAGAGTTACCATTGGCTAAACAAATTCTTTGATTCTTTTTCGAAGTTTTTCCTTGTACATAAGTATTTTGTTTTCTAATGAAGTGGCTTATCTACATAGTACAGTGGGAGGTTCCACATGTAAATAAATCCCAAGACATAAACTGCCTTGTGGACACGATCGAAACAGTGAAAATTACCAGTATACAAAATAATCGTTATTTAATTTGAATTTAATACATAGATAGATATAACTTTTAAATCCCCTGATTGTATTCCCCCTGTATCAATAAATTAGCCTTTTTTTTTTTCGTGCCGAAATCCCCTCGGATACCCCCCCTGCCGGAGCCGGAAGGGGAGGTTATGTCGGACTCGAACCGACTAAAACCGCACGCCGACTGTGGGTCTTGGTGCTAGGCCGGAGGTGAGGTTGTCATCGACATATCCCTCGCACCCCGGCTGACCCAGGGCCATCCCTTACGGTCTGGCCCTCCTCAGGAGGGGGGACAACGGTGTCCCCAACTCGCCCCCGGAATGGGGAGGCGCGCTTCTCAGCGCGCCGCCGCCGTGGCCAATAAATTAGCCTATTGCAATCCACTGCTGGACATAAGCCTCTCTCAATGTTGGCCATTGTTCCCGATCATCCGCCTTGTGCATCCAATCTACAAACGCCATTTACAAGAAAACCCAGAAAGGCATTCAAATAATTTCCTTAATAGTAATCTTTCAGCTATTTTATATAAATTAAAATTAGGTCAGTCAGTCACAACGATACCTACGGTCGGTTTCAATGTGGAAACTGTAACGTATAAGAACGTCAAATTCAACGTTTGGGACGTTGGGGGGCAGGACAAAATTCGACCACTCTGGAGGCATTACTATACAGGTGCGTATTCATTTATATCTCCTACTAAAACCTATTAAACAGGATGCATTTTTGAAATGGGGCATTAAGGGCAAGTACCTTAACCGTTGTAGTTACAGCAAAATGTTCTTAGGAGACCTTCCCTAACTTTTTGAGATATATTAAACTGCATTCACAAATTTTGGAAAAATTGTACAGTCAGCAAGAAAAATGCTAAAATAATAAAAAAACTTTATTGTGACAATTGATCCTATTTCTTGTGGGGATCAAAAGACTCTATGGGAACATTCTAGCTTCGAGTACTAGAAAAGACAGAAATCGCCAAAAACGTTTCCATAACATTTCAGTTAGAGGATTAAATTTTTACAATGGTCAAACATTTTGTTTTGTACTGTATCATTTAAATAAAAGTATGTGAATATGTTTGGTATTCGATTACGCTCAAACGATATTGTAGTACAGTAGGTAGGTAACAGAGGTGTATGGGGTTCAACTTATCTCACCAGCTAGCTGGCTTTTGGGCTAGAAGGTCAGCTGTACTCGTTCCTGTAATATCCAAATGACCAAATAAAAACATTTAAAACAGACACAGGTTCCAAGGTAATGCCAAAAGTAAAGCTTAGACCTTCGACATTTCCATTTTTCCTCGGAGGCACTCGTCTTATATAACTATTTCGTTATTGCTAACTAATATTAAAATATATAAGTAATTGCAAAACAATATCTAACCTATTATGTAAGTTTTCAAAGTAGGTAATTGATAATACTTGCTTATTTCTTATCACTCATGTAATCGAAGTTGTGTAATACATAATACATCAAGGTGAATTACAGTAATCCTGAAGAATGCAATGAACCTATATTATATTTTACATAACGGTTTCAATATGTTGCTTTAGACCTCGTTGTTTGTATGGATGTGTGTATGAAAACTAGTGACGTCACACCTATCATCATCTAAATGCCTATCTCACTTGGGTTTTGAAGCACATCTACGCTTTCAATTCCATAAAGAGGTTGAGTCGGCAAAGGAGATACGGTCGCACCTTTTCATATAAAGTTAATCCAACGCGTTTACATAAGAAACCCACATTTTGTAAAATCTTACGTGAGATTGGGGGATGGGGGAAGAGGTTGAATAAAATCTCACGACTTCTCATCACGGGGTAGGGAGGGACAGAAGAGATTTTAAAAAACACCTCACGTAATATATGGACGCCCCCTTATACTTATGTAAAGGTGCAGCCGTATCTCCTTTTTCGATTGTACGTCGTATTGCTTTTTGAACTCAATCACGAGAGGGAATTACATAAATATAAGCTAGAGCCTCATATGTCAATCAGCAGATTTACAGTATTGCAGGTGTTTTTTTTATTATTATTATCTCCTTTATTCATTTAACAAAACTTATAAATTATATTTTTAAATACATATATAAAAAAACAACTATTTAAAAAAAAAATAGTAGGTACCCCACCGGCATCGGGTACAGGGACCAAGCTACCGGTGGTTAGGGCTCCAAGGAGAGGAACCTCCTCACAATGCGTGCCGTGCCGTATTATTATTATTAAACCATTTATTTCGGAAAATTATCCATAGCGTTAGTAACAATGATCCTTATAAACTAGGGTTAGTATACATTTATATTATTTTTATTTGGAACCGACCTACATGTGAATCTGTACCCATCTCCGCCACATAGGTGAATCCTGCCGATCCGTGAACACGCCAAGAATACTATTGGTGCTGCCGCGTACACGGTTTTGCATAGACGCACTTCGCTTCCTCATAATTGCTTCGAAGCCATCCGTACGCGCTTCTGCAAACATACCTGATTCACTACAGTGCCACGGCAGCCCCACCAGAACCCTAAACGCGTTATTATATTGGACACGCAGAGCGCGGTATACCCGCGGCGTATAGCTAACCCAAAGGCTTAGCTTGTGTCCCGGATCTTTGTGTGTCTCGATCCACCAAGATCTCTGGGTCTGCTATCTGACCTACGAACCCTGAGAAGGAAGCCTTCTCCAGACGTTACAACTTGCAAGTTGCAAATGAGGTTGGCTTTGACTCCAAAGGCCTATATCTCGAAATATATAGGTAGAATTATACCTACAAAAAAAAAAAAAATAAAGAATTAACGATATTTTTAAACCGTTCCAGGTACCCAAGGTTTAATATTCGTGGTGGACTGCGCGGACCGCGACCGCATCGACGAGGCACGCCAGGAGCTACACAGGATCATCAACGACAGGGAGATGCGTGACGCCATCATTCTCATCTTCGCAAACAAACAGGATTTGCCCGACGGTATGTGATCATTGGGTTCAGATCTACTCAACTTTCCCAGCGCGGAGCCATCTGGTTTTCCCTGGCCATCCGTACCACAATGTGTTATAAAGTTATTGAACTTCATGCAAAGGAGATGTTCACTTTTTGTTAGACCTTGGTTTTAATCTTCTTATAATATAAAAGTGAATCGCTAAATGTGTTGGTAAGCGCATAACTCAATAACGCATGGACCAACTTGGCCAATGTTTTTTTTTGAATGTTCGTTGAAGTTCAAGGATGGTTTTTACGGCGCAAAAAAATCGAATAATTGCCGGCAAAGCCCTAAAACAGCCTTTTTGTCACGGAATAGGTAATTCTGTGAGCCTGGTACTTTTTGCATGGAATATTAGGCTCACAGAAATTTCAAGGAACGTATGCAGAACATTTTTTTCCCGGAAATAGGTTCCTATGAGTTGCGAGAATGGAATCAAGCTCCACACGGGCGACGCCGGGGGCACCAACGAGTTCCTAAAAAAATCATTATGACTCAAATTACACTGATATACTTAGTAGGAATCGGGAAATAGTTAAATAATAAAAGACAACTTATTATCCCGCGACCTCATTGTACATTCATGGTGGACCCAAGATCAAAGATCCCCATACCCATAATTAGGGACAAATCACAAGCATATGGTGCATTTGTACATGGAGCTATTTGACCCACATTTGACACTCAGTTATTGTAACACTACACTTTGAACTATTGAATAAGCGTATTTTTTCTTTAAAAATAGTACCCTTTTATGACTAAACTTTTGAGTCACAATGGATTAATATAAAATATTCTTGTACACCACGTCATAAAAATACCAGTTAATTACTTTACACGAGGAAAAGAAAAAATATTACGCTATCACTGACGAAGAGGTAATCAACTAGTGCAAATAATGAGGCATCGGTAGCTTAGTGGTTACAATCGAAAGGTCCCGGGTTCGAATCTTGGCCATTGCACTACCGACGTGAGCCCACTCCTAACTCAAGCGATTTAGTTTAGATGGAATATTAGTAATTTCGGTTCTAATTTGTTTTTATCAGCACTATCTAGGGATGAGTCACAATAAATAGACAAGAGAAAACTAAAATCTAAAATTTTCTCCTTTTTCGTCCATTTTTGGGAATGTACGGTTTTAGGTGACCCCCCTCGGGAATGGGAAGCACTGTGTTCACAGGAACCCCAGAAAGGGGGATAAGGGCGAAAGGCATACTGCCCCGCTGGCGCGGGTGAAGGGATGGCAGGCTGCCTGTCACCTCCAGGCAGGCATAGTGGGCATATAGGAGAGTAAGAGGGATTTTTTTTATCGTGGAGGCGGTTATGTCGGACTCGAACCGACTAAAACGCACGCCGTCTTGGGTCCTAGATTGCCAAAAGCATATCTCTCGCAAGAGTAAGAGGGATACGTGTAAAGCTTCCGAGTAACCTTCTACAAGGCAGCTGGCCGTGTGTGCCCAAGTGCACCTTGTGGATCTAAAATAACCCTAGTAACATAGATTTAATGAGTTATTTATATGTTTCCAGCGATGAAACCACACGAGATACAAGAGAAGTTAGGTTTGACGCGGATCCGCGACCGCAACTGGTACGTGCAGCCTTCGTGTGCGACTTCGGGCGACGGGCTGTACGAGGGGCTCACGTGGCTCACCAGCAACCACAAGTTATGAGCTGCAGAGTAGGCGGCGTGCAGCCGCCGCACCGCGCCACGGTACGTTATGTCATATAACTGATATAGCGCGTATACGTAACCATACATCTTGGATCGAAAAACATCGGAAAAAATGAAACGCTCAACTTGAGTTCAAGTCTCACTTGAGCGTTTCATTTTTTCCGATGTTTTTCGAACTTAAAAGTTAGCATAATAAATGCTATAAAAAAATTCATTCACATACATCTTGGATTGAAATCGCGAGATAAAAAGGCCCGCGCGGATTGTTTTGTAATAAACTTTGCTTAGTGAATTTGAGCTCGTCATTCGCACTAGCATCCCGTGCTATCTTCAAAATACATCCAAGAAACGTTTACTAGGTGTGTTGATCACATTTTAGGTTCAAGATATATATGTCTCGAGCAATACTGTGTGATAGCTCGTGTTAATGGCTCACTAACACCGTTGATACGAGCAAAGTCTACATAGGAATAGTAATCCATTGAAAAGTTTAATTTTTTGAGTATGCATTTGCCAGATAAAAATCCATTTGAACCTGTTTTTCCAAGTAGCCGTGGGACAAGGGTTGAAGTCTACAAACTAGGATCTAACTTTAAACTAACCGTCTTTGCGTTCTTTATCAAATGCAACCTCCATTGTAGCTTTTCAATGGACAGTAAATTTAGGGTCACTCACTGCTGATGTTTGTTCCTAGAAAATGTTTGTAAAGCTGCATAAAGGTTCGTGCAGACAGTGGCTTCTCTCGGCGCTTAACTGACCCTCCTTTCCATTCAAATTACTATGAACTGTTTACGCGCGTAGATAAGATTCAAAATGGCAGAAGTTATTAACAATGACATTGGCCAGTAGTAATATGGAAACACGGGTAAAAAGAATTACCCGTGTTACTACTGGTAGTGATTGGCAGTAACACGGGTAACGAAGGTTAGATTGCTACTTGGGAGCTATTTTCACTGTAGCAATACTGGTTGTTGTCAATGTTGTCACTGCCTACCAAGAACTGTCATTATTCATACTGAATTCTTACCAACTACCTTATTAAAAAGTCGTGCATAATATTTCTTGTTTCTCATTTCAGGTGAGGATGTCGATGCCATTTAATTTAAGTAAGCGCCCGTGTGCCGGAACAAGCAACGTCATTGTGAATACCAGTGTTGATTCTGTATGGTAATAGCCATAAACGTCTCAGTGGGTGCAAGACTGTACAGTGACCACTATGTTAGTTAGCAAGCAAGCGAACGCTTGTCACAATCAATTATTCCATATTTAAAATTTAATAAAAAAAAATTAGGAAGTTTTGTTGTAACGATATTCGATTATTTTTTTATGTTATTTAAAGATTATTACATAAAGTAAAATGATTTTTTTTATTTAGTTTAATGTTTACCTCCTTTGTATAGTAAGGTAGAATAAAGTTTCTAATGCATTATAGTGGTTGGGACTGTGTATCGATGGTCGCAGTATTTGGATATTTAAGTGATAGCTATGCACGCTGCGTAGGTCTTGTGTGGAGTAGCTAGACCGTTGTAATAATATGTTTTGTACTGTTTCGACTTATTTTTAATTGAAATTGGTGAAAAGCTCTGTGTTGAGGGCTAACCATAATATACATCCCGCCAAATACGCCTTATGACAACTCAATTTTATAATGTCACAAGTACTAGATATTCGTAGTGTATAAACGACTTTTTGTCATACAAAATTATGTATTAAAATCATCATCGCGCAAGGCTTATACCTCCTTCCAACTTTATGAGCACGTATTTTATGAATGGCCTTATAGAACTTGCTGGCATAGTTAGATGATTTCTATTAGTTTTTTTTTAAATATAATTAAGTTGCATATATATTTCTGACATTACAATTCATAAGGACATGTAATTTCATAGTTGACGAGACTTTTTCCATTCCAGCAACAGTGGAGCTACCTCACACAACAATGTACATATTAAAAGCAATGTATGTACATATTGAAGAGTATTTTTATTACTGTCGCCTGTTTGTATGTTGATTTTTGTATGCCAAGACAATATAAGACAAAAATTCACTATGTGTGTACGAGAATGTTGTATTATTGCTTCCCGCTTTCGATGTTATTCAGTGGCTGTTGCGGTGAACGATGGCTTTACTTTCATTTGTTGTAGCAATTTGTATTATACTGTAAAAAGGGTATAAGGAGGACTGACTCATGGATAAAAATGTTCTCTAAGGTACATGAAATAAGGTTTAAAATACTGGCTATGAGTAGCGCAAGTATAATCTGTGCCCATATTCGGCTTGACCAACCGTAACCGCGTTCGTATTAGCCGGCAGATTTAAGTTGGTTTCGTTTTATAATAGTTCTCTCTTTTATGCTAACCAATTGAAATCTACCGTCTCATGTCTACGATTAGAACTCATTGTCAAGTAGAATAATGCCCCTAAAGTATTTTTTTTAAAGTAAAACAGTTAATCCAATTGCGACAAACATTTTTTTGATACGGAGTCGATTCTTAAAGAGGAGAGCTCTTTACAATCGGGATTAAGTGTTAAGCGGACATAAAAATGGTTATATTTTGTAAGAGTACCGATTTCTTGTTGCTCAGCCTAAATTTTATGTACGGCGACGATATCTTATAACTGGTGATATAGAAAATATACTCCAATCTGCGATCATCTTGTTTTTTGCCACAATTGTCGAAAGCGAACGCGTTTGTAATTGAGAAGTTCGAATATTTTGAAAGAAATGAACAAAAATGTAAACATTGCTGGCGTAATATTTGAAATATTTTAAAAGCTGGTAATGAAATTTACGATGTAACAATCCATCCGATACTTCTCAAGACAGTGTCTTAGTGTCTGTTAGTTTATCTTTCAACAGAGTATAACTTGAAAAATTATTGACACTTTCCTCAATCATAAGAAGTCGCAGATGTAGTTAAGTGTGCATATAAGATAATTATACATTTCAAATACACTTTACCATCGAAGTCACCGGTAAAAGATATTCGAAGTCAGGTTGTAGGTATATCACCCGAAGCATATACAGGGTGTCCCAAAAGGTTACGTAGCTAGGAATAGGGGTGATAGGGGTGGTCACAAGGGTCACCAGAAAAATAAAAATAAAAATCCCCTCTTTAATTTTCTTTAAAATATTGCTTAGATATGTATTGTTTTTTTTGTTTCAATTTACGATAACTGTTATGTTATCGTCAATAACAAGGGTTATTGACGATAACATAACAGCTTTTTTTTTTAATTATACCAATATTTGTAGATCATCGCGAGCAAAGTCGCCCCAAAAGGTGTAAAATTTTTAGTTTTTAAAAAAATGCCTTTTATTTTAATTCCCAGAGGGGATTTTTTTTTATTTTTCTGGTTACCCTTGTGACCACCCCTATCACACCTCTTCCTAGCTACGTAACCTTTTGGGACACCCTGTATAACCCGAAGTATATATAACTCAAAGTATATATAACTCTTACATATTTTGAATATAGAACATGATACCGCCGTTAACTTCGCGCATTTGATAACCGTCTTCCCGTACTTACTACTAGTACTTACTACCTTAACTTAGATAGTGGACCTTTATCTAGTAAACTTAAAATTCAAAGTAGCTTGACAACAAATTTATAGTAAAGCCACGTTCATTGTAGTCAGTTGTCAATTCTGGGACCATCTGATTTTGTAAATACGGCTCTCGTATGGACCTTGAAATGAGATTTCTTAGCCAATTTATAATTTTATAGCTTCAATTTGCGCGGTGGCTTTTGCCAAAAGGGTGATTTGCTTAACAAGGCTGATTAGATGCCTAGCAGTTATTTAATCAATTGATAATAGATAAATCTATAGAACATTTATTAAATAAATAATTGGGAATCACTTTCAATTCAACGAATTAGCGTATAGCTCACAATCCGACATTTAACTATGTTAACAAGGAAGAAGAGTGATTTAAACAAGATAGCTGCATGGCAATCAATACAGTACTATATCAGCCAACTATCCTCTCTAGGCAACATTTGTTTCTTGTAAAACATCAGAGCTATACTAGTATACTATAGTGTGTTATAGCTTAAGGCTTCTAAGGCTCGTTGTGTGGAAGGTTAGACAATAATTACCTTTGCAATATCACCATGCACCTCATGCCACTGCATCCCACTAAACTGTGGGTTTATAGGAATTTAGCTCTTATTTCTTGGTCCACAGCCATCAATTTCAGTTTATACATTCGTTTATACTATTTTCTTGCCTAAATTTAGATTATCTAAATAATTGTGTTGTTGCGAGCAGAGAGCGAGGCAAGCTGTGTTTTCTGTTGAAACTCATCTATACTTTTGTGATATAAACGTTTCATAAAACTTAATGTTTGATTATTTTCTAGAATGTTCGATTTAATTCGTTGAATATGAAGCATGACAATATATTGTCAAATTTAGAACTGATATACATACATTTGGACAATCAATTTTCATTTAACAAAAGTGCAATTAAATTTTTATCTACTATATTGCACGGAGATGTAAAAATACTTATATAATTTATGTATTAATGATACCTCTGGGTTCATCACGCGGGAAAGCGTTGGTAAGAAATAAACCTAATGTATAATATTGTAGAAAGATAAATTCAATATAAATTCACCCTTGAGCCCATGGTTTTATTCCTGCAATATTTTACAAGCAACGCAACTTACTAGGTCGCGTGCTCAACGTATTGTTAGCCGCCGACAGAGCGTTTTACGTCGTTTCCATTTGGTTGGCGATTTATCTATTCGTAGTAGTATGTACATGTGGATATGTTAACTTTAGAGTGCGGAACTCGTTAATGTGTACATTAACTAGGTAATCTTCAGATTACCTGATAAGGTCAGTTAAAGTGCGAAGTTTTTGTTTATAATGCTAATTTTCGCACTTTACCTAGTTAGTCTGTAGATTAACGGATGGTACATCGTTAAAGTGGCGGAAGACGGTGAACGATATACTTTTTGTCCAATTACGCACACTGTTAAGTGAAGTAACGTTGACCGAACCCCGCTTCACGTACCATACCTTTCTAACCTAATCTATCCGAGTTGGAGGGAGCGCGCGGTGTCCACGAGCTCGCTTCGTTCGCTCCGGCGCGGATGGATAATAATTAATGAGTAAAATCATTGATTTAAAATGTTTTATTAAAAAAAAAACTTTTATGCACTACACCGCATGCCTGGTCGTTAATCTGCAGATTACCTAGGTAGTCTGCAGATTAACTAGTTAATGTAAGAACTCAAGCATTTTACCGCACTTTAGCTAACGCGGGCAGGTAATCTGCAGAATACCTAGTTAATCTGCACTCTAACTGATTTTCGCACAATAACGGTAACAGATATACCAATGTTAGCGTTTTGTACGATGTAGCGATGTAGTTGTGTTGTGAAACTAGTGTGTTCGAGGGAAGCGTTCAACCTTACTACCTAAGCCATTACTCTACCTAAACCATCTGATTTTGTCACCACTGAATTTAATCATCAGTGTAAAAATGATTGGTGTGACTAACAGGAAAAAAATCTGATTTTTACACTGGTGACAAACTGGGCTCTACGAGTTTGGCATCCATTATAGGCCGAATGACTACTTTACTAAAATAAATAAAAAAGTAAAACCTACTTAAAGAAATACAAGAGAGGCACTGAAAAGGGAATAATGACGGAACTTGAAGATTTACTGATCTGTTATCCCTTTTTAGTGAGTTAACAGGTTCACAGTCCACAGACCATATGTGGTCTGTAGAGAAATAGTACTATCAGTCCACGGTCCATATGTGGTCTGTTTGTCCATACAATTTCAAAGCTTTTTAGAGCTGTGGACGTGGATGGAAAGGCTATTTTTTGACATGGACTTGATAGGACATATCCTGGGTAACACAAAAAGTGCTGGGACATGAAGAAGAAACGTGTGACGTTTTTTTAAATACGTTTTTATTTTGTACCATCATATTTTTTAGACTGTACACTGATTTTACTATGTTTTATTCCTTCTTTAGCTAAATAAGCATAGGATAGGTAGAAAAAAATACATACGAATATGAACAATAAAACTATTTATTGAAAAAAAAAAAGATTTTTGAAAAAAAAAGTTCTTGAAAAATAAACCGACACTGTGTTTTCAAAAGGCAAAAACAATGATATTGTCACGTAAGTCAATAGTTATTTGATGTCAAAAGTCAAAATTATGATTTATTAGCATAGAGCAGCATTTTTTTTATTACAATGTCATTATTATGATGAGAATATAGAAAAAAATAAAAACTCAGGTGGAATTTTTAGTCAAATTCGTTCTAATGAGTCCACAGACCATATGTGGTATGTTAAAAAAAAAACTATTTTCCGTTAATTATATATAATTTACCAAATATATAAATTTACCTGAACCCCTAAAATATCGGTTTTACTAAAAAAAATAATTGGACTTGGAGGTTGTTTCCTCTCTGAAGCTTGGACTGTGAACCTGTTAAGTATACGTTTATAACCGATCCATCGTGAACCGATATGTAAAAGGTACTTCTAAGGATAAGAATCATTACACACACTTAGGCCCGTATATAGACAAATATCATATGCCTAGGGTTTTATCATCACTTTAACGTCATGATTTTCAGAAGCAAAAATTCATATTAAATTATGTGAAAGCAACAGAAGCTGTATTTTTGCCTACATTTTGAGGATATCCATAGGATCCCGTCATTCGATTATGACTCCCTGGATCGCGTCATCAGATTTAGACTCCCTTTTCAACAAACAAAAATCATAAAAATCCGTTTCGCAAATTACGACTGTATATTTACATTCCGGTAAAAGGACCTAACGTTCCGGAAGGGTATTCCCTTCCGGAACGTTAGGTCCTTTTACCGGAATGTCCAGTTGGTTCATTAGGTCTCTTTCCCTGAAACTCCATTCCCCGAACGTCCACTTCCCTGAACGTCCCCTTACCTAAGTGTCCATTTCCCTGAATTTTTTATCTGGTAGTACTAGAGATACAAAGGTGTCATTTGTACTACTGGTAGTACTAGAGATTCACTTGTACTACTAGTTGTACTTCTTAGTAGTACTACTGGCACTGCGGGTCCATTTATCTTTATCTTTATCCACCGTTAGCCGCCTATTTTGCCCTCTTACTGCTGTTCCCAATAACATACTTAGTAGTGACTTTTTAAAAATAATTCATGGCATCTTATTGTTGACCTAAGACCTTACTGTAGAATTTCTCGATTAGACCACAGGCAACAGCCGAAGAAAACACAATTCCATGTTATGAATATTGTAATAAATTTTAATTCCGAAATATTTTAGTTACAATTAGTTGCGATTGACAATGTCACTGCATATCCAATCCATGTACATAGCCAGTCTGACAAGCTTTTCACGTATTATTCTCGCCATTTTGTGACGTGCTTTGAAGCTCATACCATTACTAAGGTGAAACTTCATTAATATAATTTTTTTATTCTTCATTTTCTACAAAATAATTTTCAGCTTGTGTATTCAGCTGACGTAGTAGTATTGGAAGAGTCTGCGGTGACGTCATCGTATCTGGGGGGTAGGATGATTTGTAATTCTTCGTGCAGTTGAACTTCTTCATCTGGTACTGAGACGTCCAGTACGTGAGTGTCGAAATCTTCATTCGCTGAAGAGCCGCTGGAAAAAGCAAACCTTTGAATGTTCTGAATGAATAATGTACACTAAATAGAGATAGTCTTACATTATTACATGTGAAAGAAAAGGATAGGTTACGCTCGTTGCTGTAAATGATAGGACTTACGTAGTCATGTATCAATAGCCAGTTAATAAATAAATCAGATAAATATGTTAAAAGCACAATAAAAAGATACGTACAGAAAAAGTTCTTTTTTCCGTGAACATATTAAACAGAGCAAACGCAGAGAGAAGGTGGCCTAATTAAGTGTGCACTGCTCGGACCTACCTTGACATCATGGCAGTACGCGTGGTCTCAATGTACTGCCGGCTTTCGTCCTGTACACATCTCACTAAGGGCCGGCGCACATTATCGGCATCGGCAAGGAAAAAGATCCTTCGGTATCCGTGGGCAGTGTCGGAATCTACGCTTTGGCATGTTGGAACGTCCTTAGGTAAGATGCCATAGGATACCAAATATGAACCGGGCCTAAGCCTCAGTGTCATAGGGTTCGCGTTAAGAATGCAGTGAGATCAGTGCATAAGGTGTATTCACAGTGGTGTTAAACTTCAAACAAATCATGAATTTATAAAAATACACCTGTAAAGCTTATAATCAATATTTAGTAATAAATATCATATTTTAATCACTATCACTATGTAGTATCCTCGTTACCTAGTATTTATAGTTAAAGAATTTTCTGTAGCGAGTTCCATGATGTGATCTAAACCCCACATGGTATTTTCTTCTTGTAAGAGATGTTTGAATTACCGAACCACTTTCGAAGCAATGTCTTAAACTGGACACTGAACTTGACCATGTAATTTGAAAAGATTTGATTGGTTAGGAGGCGGGGCTAGGCAACGGACAATGATGATTCACTGCATTCTTAGCGCGAACTATAGATTTTTCTAACACCTCTCTGTATGCTCCATGATATTTAGTTATTTACTTTCTAACGATGTACAATGTATTACGGACTCACTCTAATTGGTCGCCGGCTTTAGCGCCCGCCAGCACAGACGTGTAGAGCCTCGCACGGGTGCCATGTAGCCGCATGCCCGCCGGAACATCTTCTGCCCCCGAACGTGTCTCCAGAATTGGGTGAAGGGATATTGGACCATTTCCTACAACAGAAGGATTTTGCTGGTCATGCTATACAAATACATTAATTCACAATCATTATCAGTCCGTCCCTACGATAGCTAAAGTAACCTTAACGAAGTGCAATTGAAAGGGAAACCCTCAGCGTAAGTATTATACGTAAAAAGTGACAGTGCGGAGGTGTAAGAAGTATCCTCTAACATCTTACACTAACTATCTGAGGATCTAATCGGGTTGAGTCCAACATAACTGCTCCCACCTGAGAGAATATGCAAACGGATACCTCTCACCAGAGCTAGCGGGGATGGTTGTTGGACCCGAACCGAGGATAACCGCACGGCCGTCTCAAGTCATCAGCAGCTGTCGTGGCCCGTCGTGGGTGGTCTATCAATAACTTCGAAATAGTTACGCGTGATTGAACTAGATGGCGCTGAATATGTCACTGCAATAGTATTCAAAACATTGAACATACAAACCCTCTTGATTGCCGGTTTCATTTTGAACTAGTAGTTCTTTTCCGCGACTATTTTCGTCGGGCGGTAGTAAAACTTTCATTATTTCGTCTCGATTGTCTGCAAAAAATAAACCACAGCCAAAAATAAAGTAGTGTAAAAATGGTCCAATCTAGTGACGTGAGTAGGTACGTAGGTTGAAAAGTTTGATGATAAGAATTCATCATCGTCCTCGTAGCGATTTCCCAATTGGGTCCAATGTTTGTGCTTTCGAGCCCGAGGTCCAAGGTTTCCAGCCATCAAGCTTTTCTGGAAGTGAATTTGGTTTAACCTCCTAACCCCCGGGAGAAAAGCTTGTTAGTTGTTTAGTTGCAGGTACATTGACTTGCAGGTGTGGCTTGGACCCCACGGATTTCGGTAGGGCCCTGAACATCCCTTAGAAAGTTTGATGATATTTTGGCGTTTTAAAGGACAGGTACTTTCTCATAAATCCCGGAAGGGGTAAGCAGAGGTATATTAACACCCACATTTCGCCAACTATGATTTATTAAACCTATTGCCGTCAAGTGGACAGTATTACACCAACTATTTAGGAAATCTATGATATAACAATGATTTATACTTTACCAGACTTCAAGATACCTCTTCCCGGTAAGTCAGCATAACCACGGAACAGAGTCTCAAGTTCGTCAGGTGTCATACGACGCAGATACGGAACACGCTTCAGGTCGGGCCTGTGTAGACTCCGGAAAGAGTTTCTATGCTGCAATACAACAATGTCACCAATTTTATACCGCTCGCTAGGAAAGGTACGGGTCCATCCCCTCCGGAACCGTTGTCCCACAGTGGTGTCCCACCGGTGGTGCGTCAAAACTTTTACACATAGTAGTCTAAGAACCCGTGAACCCCAGACCTTTGTTATTTTATAAAAGCTGAAAACTTGTCTGCACATGCTCCCAACACAGGTAAGAACGATGGACCATTATGAAGTTTGGCTTACCCTGGCTTTGGCAGGTAAACGGTATTAAAGGTGTGTAAAATACTGATCTAAATTCATCATATAAAGTGTGATTTTTTGGTATTACCTTCAGAATATTATTAAAAATCACTTCATTAATTGCCAGACACTTAATATCGTGGCAACCTCTTGCCAGACACCCTTAATGTTCATTAAATTATAATAATTCTACTTACGTTATAGTATAAAAGCTGATTTTTATCTATAATACTTGGGTAATAATTAGATAATATTTCCTCATTAGCCAGACATTTTTGATAGTTCCAACCCTTTGCCAGACAAGAATGTAGGGTAGCTGCAAGTGCGAGCGCGAGACAGTATATATGAGTGGGTGCGAGTGAGACGGCATGATTATAATGACTTATGCAAATAATTTTTGGTACAGATTTATAAAATCAATAATTTAAATGAATCTCAAAAACATTGTAGAAAGATTTTAGCAAAGATTTTTAGATGGTAAAGTGTCTGGCAATTAATGACGTGATTTATAATAATATTCTGAAGGTAATACCAAAAAATCACACTTTATTATTTGACGAATTTGGATCAGTATTTTACACACCTTTAGTACCGTTTACCTGTCAAAGCCATGGTAATCCAAACTTCATAATGGTCCATCGTTCTTACCTGTGTTGGGAGCATGCGCAGACAAGTTTTCAGCTTTTATAAAATAACGAAGGTCTGGGGTTCACGGGCTCTTGCTCTATAGATACTTGACCGTTTTGTTACAATGTCATATGTGATAGTCGCTAGCTGCTTTCTTTAAACAAAATAAAAAACAATAAAATTAAAAATAATTCCAGTAAGATCTATTTTACTGCAAAGCTTCTAAATATTGGTCAACTGAAATTTCACCGTGAATTAGCTGGTAGTGCTCAACGCTGTCATAAGAAAAGACGCTCGCACTCTGGAGCACAGGAACCGCGTACTTCTTTTTCTTTTGGTTCGGTTTATATGATTTTATGGGAGTGACATCAGATCTCCAAACCGTAAGAGAAAAATCTGAGAACCTTGTCCATCAACCAACCCAACTATGACAAATATTCATGCCTTTTTAACCTGCGGATGGGGAGTTATGTAGGACTCGAATCTGTGGGTCGCGGTCGTCGTGCTAGTCCGAAGGTGACGTTGTCTACGACGTTTTATAGTGCGCATAATCTCCATTATCCGCTGGAGTAGGAGGGCTCCTAAATGTGTTACAGTGGATGAAGTGCTTCTTACCTTAACTAGACCGGGCGGTACTTGCATCCTCTCAGAAGCGCGTGACATGCTCAGACATTGTATCACGCTGTCGTGTTTTACGGAGATTGCAGAGAGTCCGCTGCGAACTAGGTCCTCATTTATCTGAGACAAATTCAGTTTTGTCACTAGGAGTTA
The DNA here is from genome assembly GCA_914829495.1 of Eilema sororculum. Lineage (NCBI taxonomy): Eukaryota > Metazoa > Arthropoda > Insecta > Lepidoptera > Erebidae > Eilema > Eilema sororculum. Next base: position 8,294,257 of record OU618533.1, read on the forward strand.
CAAAAGGTTTTTAGTAGGTATAGTAAAGAAGAATTACTTTTTTGTTACATCTGGGTAACTTTGAGACAAAACATTAATATAAATCGTCCCTTTCTTCAGAAGTGGAAATGCTATTCCTGTTATTAGTTTGTTTCTTCCAAGAAGCTGAAATTAGCTGCCGATTTTGACTGCCAATTTCAACCTGATGTTTCTTCCGCTTGGTTGCTACTATTGAAAAACATTTAAATTTCAAATTGACCCAAAATTACCTAGTTGTAACACAGCAATGGTACTATAGTTAAGACTTATAATTTGTCATCAAACGAAACTGTGTCCGAAATGTTTTTTTACGAAACGACTATACAATCTGGGTGTTTAATAAGTACCATTTTAGAGATTTTGAGCGTATTTTAGTTAGTTTTGACAGCACAGAATTAGCATCAATGTAGGTACAATGTAGATAAATTCCCTTTAGATAATTATTTAAATGGCATTCGTATTTTGGATGGAAATTTCGCTCTCCGATATAATTTAATTTGATCTCATAATTGTGTGGTGTGGTGGGATTTCGTAATTGATCGCTGCCCTATATTTTCAGCTTTAATAATAAAAGCAATTCCGCAGGGCTTATTGTTTGTATTTGGTGTAATGGCGACACATTGGTCTTGATTTCTTAGAGAGTTTGTGGGCTTTTTCACTAGTCAAGCATGATGCCTTACTTTGGTTCGCGGTCGAATAAAGTCCAAAAGATCGCAGCTAGCTAGCTTGCTTTCATTGAGCGGTAACCATTTTCTAATTCGTACAAGTTTCGCACGGAAAATTTGAAAGTATCTAAGTTGAAAAAGTTTTATCACAATAGGAAAATTGAATGTTCGTGCCTACAGAGAGCAAACATCGATTTTAAATATTTAGTTACCTAAATATACATTTATTTTAGAAGCTTTACCTACCTATCGCTAAGGGAAATTGCTTTTAAGGCTAAGGCCTGTGATTTCGCACTTGTCAGAAAGTAGATTGGACCTATCCTATACAAGCGCTTTACGTGCTGAATAATCAATCAGCTTCAAGGTTATCGCTGCGGGAAATAGCTTCACCTTCCGGACAGTTTTGATATCTTTTTCAATTATAAGTTGAAAAGCCAATAGATGGGAGTGATATGAAAGGTAAGTTAATGAAGTGTTTGGCTACTTATCGTCTTGATTTAGGGCTAGCTTCAAACAAAAGGACGACGGATAACCTACCTAGATCTACTTCGCGCGTACCTATCTAGTTACTACCTACTACAAAAGGATTTGTTATTTTCATATCTATTAGGTACCATTGTTTGGTTACCGTAAAACCGTGAATAGAAGTTAAAGGATGAATTAAAGCAATTTCAGGTTGTAGTTTATGGGCAACATAATCGCTCTAGCGACAAAGCCCTTTATTTAAAGGAAACAAAAGGTTGCAGTTTCATTTGTGAAAAAACAAGAATTATTTCAGCACACAAGAAATCTTAGCTACTTGCAAGTATGTATAAGAAATGATTGGCAAATCTTTAATGACGATGACAATTAAGGTATGAATAGAAATATTCATCCTTAAATTTTTAGTACAGAAACCTGTTTTATCTATCGATAAAACAAGTTTATGTATAAAAAATAGGCTAAAATGAAATGCGTCAGGTGTATTGTGTACCTATTCATGTAATCTCATCTTTCAAATAGCTACCTGTAATTCTCTCCCCTCGCAACACGGCACAAGCGCTGGCAGTTCCTCCTTGAGCTTATGAGTGGAGTTCAGTCCCGTAGTCACATTGTCGCCGCTCGCCACCGGGTTCATCACTAATAATGACGCATCCGACGACCTCTTCTCCTTCACCTCCATATTGTCCGAATGGTCGATGTTCAAGTTCGTGCTCATGTTGATATCCCTCACCGTCATTAGGAGCGCTTTCTTTTCGTGTAGTAACTGCATCACTGCTATTTTTATGGTCTGGTTACTGTAAATTATTTTTGTGCTCACATTTTTATTGGAATTTTGACGTCGTGTGTTGCTTCGACTTTTAAATTTATATTGTTTAATGGTGTCATTATTTTGTGCCAATAACTTCACAAAGTTTTTACCATAAACAATTTATTTTTTGACGAATTAGAGATAAAAAAAATATCGTCTGATTTTGCACGTGTCAAGTTTGTTTCAGATTTATTCAACGAAACAAGTGACCGTGAATGTGTTATTTTAAAGTTTAATCAATATGTCTAACGGCGAGGTCAGCGCATCGCTGCAGACGAAGTTCAACACACAAGGTCGCTCCGCATACTATTTTCGCCACGTTAGATAACTTTCATATCAGAAAAGCAAATTGAACAAAATTAAAAGTACCTATTTATTGGTGCTAAATTATAAAAAAATAAAAAAATGGATTATAATCGTCTGATGAATAAATTAATTATCATTATGTTTCTCTGTACCATGACTCTCGGACTATGGAGGGGTATATGTACACACATGGCGGATACCATCCCCGAGCGCACAAAGGGATATACCCGGGGATGGCCCCCGCCAGGTGCAGAGATTATTGGAATAATGGAAACTAGATTATAGGCTATAGGATTGAGTATTGATGGACTGGTAAATGTGCAATGGGGGGGAGACTAACGGACAACAAAACTGCCATGACAATAAGTCAAAATTACAGGTCAAAGGCTGACTCAAAGGTGACTTGCCAACTCATTTCATGGGCCCCATTAAAATAGCCACGCGTAGTGCGGCCATGGTACAACACCCGTTGAGCGGCTAAGGTTGTCGAGAGGTGAGTCTGCGGGGTGCAAGATCGCGATACAGAAGTCGGTCAGCAGGCTCCCGGCGTTATGACATTTTACACTTCCAACCTGTAGCATAAGTTCTTGCGACTCCACTCATGCTGGCCAATAAAGGCAAGCACAAAGAGGCGGGGCGGAATAATTTCCAGCCCTCGGGAGAATCAGGGTACGTGGTGTCGCCACCCACCAACCTCTATTATTATTATTATTATGAAAATCACAAACTATATTTTTATACTCACCATCGCCTTAGACTGCAATAGGTTATAGGTAGGGACCCGAGTATAGATACATACCAAGAGATACGCAGAATACGGATATGAGGAACCTAGTGAAAGAAGGACTTCCGATTGAGTGGTTGTGGCTACGTATTCGGGCATCATGTCCATAACAACATGAACATTGAACATACTCTTCTTAACAGCAGTCAAATTTAGTTGGAATACTTACGGTGTATTATTTATTAATCAGGAATATCACTATTTTCGATTTGGCACTAGAATATAATTAGGAATAGGCTTGGTCAAAGGGAAAATAAGTAGACTGATTCCTGTCTCACGCTGAGTTCAAGTTGAAATTGCGAGTAAGTCAGCATCAGAAAGATGTTGACGAACGAAGTGTTCAAAGTGCCTTTATTTTCTTTTTTTACCCCATTCCAATGTTATTACATAAAAAAAAGAGGCCCCATTCCAGTTGACTGATTGTTCTGATATTTGATACGTACCTTTAGTTCGGACAATAATACCAGTGAAATCAATAAAGTAGTTGGATTTGCTCTTAACAAGAGAGTTTTAAGATCATTTTGAGACTTCGTCGTCAAGATATTTCTGATGTTGACTGTAATTAATAGATATCTTTTATCATTTTTTTTACTATTTATACTGTTGATTGATGTCACTTGGTGGTATCCATTGTTACACATATTGAGAACAGTTGTACTATTTCCACAGTATTTATTATATTGAACCTGACCGGTTTCTCCTTACGGCATTCTCAAAGGTTTACATTTACCAAAGGTTTTGTATGTTCTAATTGCTAAAAACTACAATATTGAACATTTTTCACAGGTCCTGTTCAGGAAACCGGTCAGGTTCAATATAATAAATACTGTGGAAAAAGTACAAGTGTTTTCAATATGTGTAACATCTTATATCATTATCTTATATTATCTTTAGCCATTGTAGCTGTAGTACAATACTTGTAACAGTGTGAGCGTTACTATATTTTTTTAATTCTTATACCTTACTTATAACAAATAACCGAGCAAAAATAAAATACACTTCGCTCCAATTCCTTTCTTGGGTTACAGCGGGTACACCGATTTATACTAAATTAACTTCCAATGCGGTAAATCAGCCTCGAATATTATTTTACATTCCGCTGCTTCCTCCAATCTACTTCCGATCACCTCTTCGTTCCACTCGAGATGAGTACGGTGTATCGCACACTGATCACGTACCAACTCTTGGCCAAAATTACACCCTCCAAGAAAAAGCGAGGGTCGAGTATATCGAAATTAAGTGGGTCAGTCCTTTTTTTCGAACAGAAAATGAACATAATAAGGTTTACTGTATTGTGGTTTGGTGCAAATGTAACATTGTCTTGTGATAAAACTTCGCAGAAAGTTATTTTGAACTTGCTTATAAGATGAACCTGGCCATTTAAATTTATGAGCTAATTTATGAATCGTTTCCCATCACTTTATACTAGATAATAGTTACGTTAATTGCAGAAGAAGTTATGTCTGCATGGTCGTCGAACCGTCTAAACAATATTTTTTGTTTATATATAGGACACGTCAGTTTGAGTGCACATCGCCTGATGGTAAGCTAAACGCAAAATCTCGGAAAGAGGGTCACCATTATAACATGTACTTTGCGCCCTTGGACCCGGTGGAGGTGGTTATGTCGGAATCGAACCGACTAAAACGCACGCCGTCTATGGGTCTTTCGTTACCGGAGGTGAGATTGCAGAAAACATATCTCTCGCAACCCGGCAGACCCAGGACCATCTCTTTCGAGATAGGGTTGTGGGGACCATAGTGTCCCCATCTAGCCCCGGGTACGAGGTGGCGCACTTTGCGCCGCCGCCGCGGCCTGCTTCTGCTAAGTTGACAGGCGGCTCCACCGCTCACCGATAACTAACTAAAAACAGAATTTTTGAAAGACACAAGATACTTTGGTCTATATGGGAGCTACCCATATAGACCAAATATCATATCTTGTGTCTTTTTCACTCTGTATGGCCAGAACTGTCTAGTTTCTGGTGTAACAGACCATTACCTATGATTTATAAGATTCATGAGACACAAAACTCTCAGTTAGGTGTCAGCATCTCACCCTGTTTAACTCCATTGCTAAAAACACAATTTTCGGCTGATAGCTCTCTATAGACCCCAGTATCTCATGTTTTTTCCACTCTGTATGTCCAGAACTGTCTCGTTTCTGGTAGACCACTACCTATGATTTAAAAGCTTCATGAGACCCAAAACTCTCAGTTAGGTGTCAGCATCTCACCCTGTTTTACTCCATTGCTACAAACACAATTTTCGACTGATAGCTCTCGTATAGATCCGAGTATCTCATGTTTTTTCCACTCTGTATGTCGAGAACTGTCTCGTTTCTGGTGTGGTATTCCACTACCTATGACTGTACCAGAACATAGTTATAGTAACTTTCGTTTCGTCGCATTTGGTCCATTTCGCATTTGGTCCACTTGGTCCATTTCGCATTTGGTCCAGTTCTCAGAACGTCCATTTCGCAAATAGTCCATTTCGCGAAACTACCATTTCGCATTTGGTCCACTATTGACAAAATGAGTGCGTTAAGTGAAATTTGCTTTCCTAGCTACGTTTAACGCCATCTCAGAACATACTTCGTTGTTTTTATGATTTTAGAATATAAAATTAAATATTAAGGATCATTAAGAAGTAATACAATAATAATATAATGGTTAATGTGGTAATGAGTAAACCTAATTATTAGGTATCATATTTCCTTACATACATACAATCACGCCTTTATCCCCGAGGATAATGTTCCCAGAGGGTTAGGCAGAGGTGAATAGGCTATTTGACTAAGTCGTCGATTCGTCCCAATCGCTTAATATGATAGCTTGTTCTTAAAAAATACGCCTTGCAAAATAAAATATTGCATATCTGAACTAAACCTATGACTTTTCATTAGTTGAAATTCCCAAAAAAAAGTCAAAATATAAACAATCAAATTCAAACCTTTTTAGAAGAAACTTTTTAGATTCCTCATTAAATTTTAAATAACTTTTATTATGAACTATATACGTGTAAACGCAACGTAGACCGAGATAAATGCGATATTCTCTTGCACTCCGTACATCCGCTGAGCAACCCCGATGGATCTCTGGCCCATGAGCCGCAGGAGAAAGCAAATTTGCTGGTCAATCTCTTCGCGGCCAACTCCTGAGTTGATGATTGTGGTATGCAACCACGGACAATACCCACTGGGGACCACGCAATGCCTGATATCCATATCAGGCAAGGCGATGTCCGTGCAGTACTGCAATCACTCGATGTCCGGAAAGCCAGTGGTCCTGATGGTATACCAGCGGTCTTACTTAAAAAATGTGCAGCGGAGTTATCTCCTATGCAAACGCGGCTGTACCGACTGTCCTACAGTTCGGGTACAGTGCCTTCGGCTTGGAAGAAGGCGAATGCCCAGCCGATCCCCAAGAAGTGGGATCGCTCGGGCCCAGCCAACTATCGACCCATAGCCCTCACCTCAGTGCTGTACAAGGTGTTCGGGCACATTATTAACACACCACCAAGAGGATCACTCCTTGCTTAGTGATCGGCAATACGGTTTTAGACCGAAACGGTCAACGGCTGATCTTCTGGTATACGTGACCCACCTTTGGGGTGAGGCGAGTCACTGGCAATTAGTTTTGACATTGCCAAAGCTTTCGATAGGGTATGGCACAAATCGCTTCTTTCCAAGCTACCAGCCTTTGGCCTGCCTCCCAGACTGTGAAACTGGGTTAATAGCTTCCTGCAGGGGCACCGTATTCGCGTACTTTGTGATGGACGAGCTTCAGAGTTCTTGCAGGTAAATGCTGGCGTGCCGCAGGGTTCCGTCTTATCTCCCACTCTCTTTCTTCTACATATCAATGATATGCTATCTAACGGTAGCATTCATTGCTATGCCAACGACAGCACCTTAAACGGGAGTTATTACGCACATCCTGCGGCCAAGCAGTCTGATATCGCGGAAAAAAGCAGCTTCTTGTCACTGAGCTGGACCGGATCCTGGACCACATTTCTCAATGGGGCGCTAGGAACCTGGTCGAGTTTAATGCCAAGAAGACCCAGGCATGTGCGTTTACAGCAAAGGTATCTCTTTTACTTCCCTTTCCCACTCTTCAGAGCACACCACTGCCACTGCAGGATCACCTCAATATCCTCGGTATGGATGTTCGCTGCAAACTAAATAACAAAAACTATATCGAGAGTATCATCAAATCGCGTAAACTCAGAGTCCTGAACAGAGTGAGACGTTTTTTCACGCCGGAGCAGCGGTGTCTTCTATACAAGACCCGAATACTTCTTACATCTCTGGGACGGCTCCGCAAAGTACTTACTAGATGCTCTCGACATTTTGCAGCGACGTGCGGTCCGCATTATTGGGAATCCTGAGGTCACGAACACCCTCGAGCCATTGCAGATGCGTAGAGATGTTGCGTCCTAAGCAGTATTCTACCGTCTCTACCATGGTGAATGTTCTGACGAGCTCTTCCAATTAGTCCCTTAGTTATCGATGCAGCACTATCGAGTGATTAAATGGATAAGTTTGTTGTACGATCGTCGTCGAATCCTGATGTTGCTGGCAATTCTAGCAAAAGAGCAGGGGACGAGATCAATCAATGGCGCTTTCCGAAAAGAATCGCTGTCCAAAAGCGAACAGCGAATAATACAGAAACAAGCACTGAAAATCGCTTCAGTAGTCTCCCAGTGGACAAGGATCACGAAGTTTTGGAGTCTTACAAAAGGGCTTCAATGAAGAGACAATCGAGAGGTATTCCTCCAATTATCATCGATATGTCAGAAAGCTGGACCCATCAGAAACTTAAGGATATCATCGATAAGTACGATAAGAAGTACCATATCGAATACAGAGGTAACAACCGGGTTAAAATACAGTGCCACTCACCTGACGGACATCAAACTATCAAGGCCGGACTACTTGATGAAGACATCTCGTTCCATACCTACTCCAGAAAGGATGAAAAATTACCAAAGGTGGTTATCAAAGGTTTACCTGCTAACCTTATAGATTCCCTCCCTAAAGAATTGGGGGAACTTGGTTTTCCCGGAGCTACAGTCTCAACTATCAAGCTTAGTAAAACTGTTCAATGCCCACCCATCATAATTCATCTACCAACCGGAACAGATATGGCCAAGTTTAAAAAAATTAAATACCTTGCTAACTGCGTTATTACTATTGAGCGCTTCAAAAGTGGCAACAAAAATTGCACTCAGTGTTATCGATGTCAGAATTTTGGGCATGCCTCCCGGAATTGCAATAAACCTGCTAGATGCGTAAAATGCTCTTTGGCGCATCCAACTTCTGAATGCCCAGACAAAGGTTTTGCCAAATCTGTACGATGCTGTAACTGTGAGCAAGATCATCCAGCCAACTACTCTCAGTGCAAAGAGCGGTTAAAGTACTAATCTCAAACGCAAAAGCGCAATTAAAACCGTCCTCTATGGTTACTACCGATCGTACATTTACTAATGTGCTAAAATCGCAGCAAATTCCAGATTATATCTCACAACCTTCCGAAGAACCACAGCGGCGTCCTCAGATTAAATTGCAAACAGGATCGTTGAGTGCGGACAATGTTAACGCCCCGAAGGATGCTGTAACGAGCGAAATGCTGCTAATACTCTCAACAATCAAGACCCTCAAGCAAGATTTTATCAAATGTGAAACTTTCATGGATAAAGTGATTCTTATTCTGTCTCATATAGGTAATAATTTTTAATCTTACCGAGTTACGCATACTCTACTGGAACGCCGATGGCATTCACAAAAAGCAGCAGGAATTGAGATCGCTTGCGATAGGTGAGCTTGATGTCGACATCATCGCACTCAATGAAACAAGGTTGACCCGCCGTCTCACTCTTACCTTTCCTGGCTTTACTTGTTATAGAGCGGATAATCGTGCTGACCACTCTGGCCAAGGTGTCGCAATCCTGGTGAGACACGATTTAGAACATGAACTTGTTGTTACCCCACCGACACATAACTTAGAAGTCATAGGGATATCCCTTAAGTTGTCTTGCGGAAACCTCATAATTTATTCGGTTTACCAATCACCTAACATGACGCTACTTATTAATGACATAAGCGCTCTCATGTCCTCTGGCAGTAAAGTACTGATGATGGGTGACTTAAACTCTAGACATCCCTATTGGTCAGCCGGCCCCGTTAATTCACACGGCAAGACACTATATAAATTAATGTCACAAGGCGAACTCACAATCCACTGCCCTAGTGATCCCACTCTTACTCATTACACTGGCGAGTGTGTGCCCACTAACCCTGACCTGTTAATAACTAAGAATTTACACTCAGTTGACTCGATCGATACCGTATATGCACTTTCATCCAACCATTTGCGTGTGTTTGTCCGACTGGCCATTAAGACCCATCGTAAGCCCATACGAAAATTAAATTACGCAAGGGCTGATTGGAACTCTTACCGGCAGTATCTTAATAGTAACATTAACTTGGACAACAAGATTTATGAGTCCATAGATGATATTGACTCAGCAATCTCACACTTCCAACGCACTATAATCTTAGCTAGGGATGCCTTTGTTCCAATCGATACCTTAAAGCCCTGGGTAACCTTCTTACCTAGATGTATCATAAGAAAAATCAGGAACAAAAACAAGCTTCGCCGTATTTCTGCCAAGGAAACGGATAACATTACTCGTAAAATCCTAAACGATCAAATTAAACAGCTTCAACGCAATATCTATGATGCCTTAAGAGCTCATCGTGATGAACTTTGGAATCGTAAACTTAGAAAAGTGGACAACCCGTGTGCGGACCTCTGGCGGATTGCCAAAGGCCTGAAATCAACTCCTACATCTTTCACACCCCCACTTAAGGCTATTGACGGCACTATAAGTTCCAATGCTAAGGACCAATGTGAAATTTTGGCAAATAGCTTTACTGATAACATGGTCCTTACTCACAATTGGGATAGTGATGAACAGTCCAACGTTAATTTGTCTTTGTATACTATAAATAATCTTAACGATGTTGACTACTGCGCCCAATTGGTTAGACCAATGGAAAAAGTCAAAAATATTTCAGCCCTCAAAACAGGTAAAGCAGCTGGCCCGGATGAAATATCAAACCATCTCATTAAACGTCTGCCCCGTAAATCTATAGTCTTCTTAACAAAATTTTTTAACGGCTGCTTGCGGAATAACTACTTTCCAACTGACTGGAAAGTTGCGAAGGTAATAGCAATACGTAAGCCGGGTAAGGATCCTTCTGATCCAACTGGATACCGACCAATTAGCCTACTTCCGTGTTTAGGTAAACTCTTTGAAAAGATCTTGTATCGCCGCCTTAATCACGTGACAGAAAATATCCTGATAAATGAACAGTTTGGCTTTCGAGCTCGACATTCAACCACCCAGCAGCTGGCTAGAGTGGCAGAAACTGTGTCATACAACCTAAACTTGAAAAAGTCAACAGGGATGTTCCTTTTGGACATTGAAAAAGCTTTTGACACAGTCTGGCACGAAGCCCTTCTTCACAAGATGCTTCTCTCAGGTGTACCTTTGTCACTTATTAAACTTATCAAATCCTATTTGGACCACCGGACCTTTAAGGTTTACGTGAACAACTGTAGCTCGAGCCCACGACTGGTCCCTGCTGGCGTCCCCCAGGGATCTATCCTGGGTCCCCAGCTCTTTTTACTGTATCTGAATGACATACCAATACAACCACACACCAGTCTTGCCTGCTATGCGGATGACACAGCATCCTTAACATCTGCAGTAGATATTGACTTGATAATCGATCGCTTAAATTTATCGATTGAGCTCCTAACAACCTACTTTCGTAAATGGAAATTAAAAATAAATGCTACTAAGACAGAAGCAATACTCTTTTCTAGGCAACGATCACTTCCTAAGAGAAGTCTCAATATTGACGGACATGAGATCAAATGGAGCCGTTCTGTTAAATACCTTGGCACTATGTTGGACAACAAGCTTAACTGGAGTGACAACACAGCTAAATTAAAAATTAAAGGCACTAAAGCATTAAACGCACTAAGTCCCATTCTAAATAAAAAATCCTGCCTCAGTAGTAGAACAAAATTAAATATATATTGCACATTAATTCGACCTTGCCTAACTTACGCTTGCCCAGTATGGAGCAGTACATGTCACACTAACCTAAATAACCTTCAAGTTGTTCAAAACAAATCACTTAAATACGCGTTTAGCACCCCCTTTCGAACAAACCTAGTTAAACTACATATTACAATTAAATTACCAACTATAAAAGAATTCATTAATAAATTATCTAAAAAGTTTTATTTGTTTACTAATAAATTGAGTAAAAATATGTACATTAATAACATAGGTAAAAGCCGTATGAAGGATCTTCCGTTTATCGACAAATACAACCGATACAAGTTACCACATCACTTGTTTCTTGAGTGCGATGAATAGACTTGCACAGTGTCCCGCGCATGACTAAGATCTATGCGGGTTGATGCGCGCGGTTACCGGCCGTACCACCTAGGTATACAGACTAGTTAGCCGTGCGCAGCGCAGCACACGCGCGGGCCTGCTACGACGACTGTGCGTATTGAAAAAGTGTTTGTTTACCAGCGAGCGATCTTTTGTTCGTCCTCCAATAGTTAACATTTTATTTTAATACCTGCATATTATTGCATTATTATTTTATTAACTATGTTCGTGCTTATTTGCCATTACTGTTTAGTAGGTAGTGACTTAAGTATGCAACAAATGTAATGCTATACTAAAGCTTGCATAAACATAAATTTCAATTTAGCCCATTATAAGTATTTTCTGTATTTAATAACCTACTTAATATATGTATATAAATTCTCAAAAAGCGCAATAGCTTTGTGTAATGTTACGTAATTATTTTGTAAACCTCTAGGATTTAATTTACACTGGAGTTGTTACTTGTTATGTATATTTCATGCAATAAAGACTTTGAAAAATCAAAAAATCAATTAGTCCCACCATCTCCTTTCCTACACAGGACGACACGTGCAGGGCTAAGATGCCATCCTTATACGGTGCAGAGTATACCAGCTAGAACCTAGCGTTTTGTCCTATATAAAAAAAAATTGCACTACGCGCTACCGAAGCGTGACGTCACAATTTCGTGCAATTTTGTATGGAGCGTTTTCGGGCGGCGGCGGGCGCGACAAATTGTATTTTTCAAATTCAAATATCTTGAAAAGTATTTGTCGTACGAAATTTTACTTTTACAGTTCATTATATTATAAGAAAGTGGTCATTTTTCGAAAGTAAAAAAAAATTAGTCAATTAGCCTATTAACACCTACATTTCACCAAACATTGTATTACGTCCCACGTAATAGAGGGTGAGCCTATTGCCGTTTTCCGGGCACTATTGTTGACTAGAGCCATGTATAGGATGAGTCTGGGCTGTATGAGTCTGATGTTTCCTTCCTTCTGTTAGAAGTATTGTACGTAATCCGTGAAAAAAGGTTTTTATACAAAAAGTATGTATTGTATAAAAAGGTAAAAAAAAAATTTAGATATACCTATATACTTTTTTAAATAAAAAAAACTCCAGAAAAAGTTTATAAATCCACTACAAATTCATGGTGCAAGGATACACTGATAAATACCTAAATCTATAAATCTATCTTTTTGGAATTTATAAATAAAATCCCCAAAAGTGGACCAAATGCGAAATGGACGTTTCGCGAAGTGTACCAAATGCGAAAAGGACTAAGTGCGTAATGGACCAAATGCGAAATAGGCACGTTTTCGTCTATACTACGAGCGTTATATGATGATCCCTATGACAGTTCGTTAGCGCTTAACATTGTACTGACGTCCTATCACATCAAATCCTTTAGAGGTCCATTAAAAAGACGAAAAAATCATAATTGTGTACAAGAGCAGTGCGTGAGAAGAGCCTCCCCGAGTAACGTTCCCCCACGCTATGCGATAACGTTCGGCGCACCCTGGAAACGGCTAGCACTCGGTAACGCAGAGTCTAGCCGGCCAATCTTCTCAACACAATGATTCACCAAAATGCGACTACCCAACATCATCAACTCTTAAAGCCGGCAATGACAGTAGTTTCAATAAATATCGAAGGCTTTTCAGATGCAAAATCATCTCTACTGTCCGAATTCAGCCGCACATCGAAATGTGACATCCTATGCGTACAAGAGACGCACCGTGGCATTGAAGACAAAAGACCACACATAGAAGGTCTTAAACTTATTGCCGAAACCGCACATGAAAAATACGGAAGTGCAGTATTCTGTAAGCCTGATATCAACATCGTATCAGCAATAAAACACACCTCGCAAAACTCTATTGAGGTCATAACAATAGACACAGGTACCTGTACTGTCACCTCAGTTTACAAACCACCGAACTCAAACTTTGAGTTTACAAAACCTGTAAACTTCGACACCCGCGCCATACGAATAGTACTGGGGGACTTCAACAGCCATAGCCTAGCATGGGGCTACAATAACACTAACCCCGATGGCACTGCAGTAGAAGAATGGGCAGATTCCCTAGACCTTACTCTACTGCACGACCCGAAACTCCCTGCGTCGTTTAATAGCCGCAGATGGTGCAGAGGCTATAACCCTGACCTCCTGTTTGTAAGCTCCAGAATAAGCCCACTATGTCGAAAATCCATCGGAGCACCTATTCCTCATACACAACACAGGCCTATCATATGCCAAGTCCAAGCTGCCGTTAAACCAATGTCCGTACCGTTTAGGCGAAGGTTCAATTTCACAAAAGGCAACTGGGAGAGCTATACTGAGGACGTTGATCGCGAACTTGAGAGCCTAGATCCTGTACCGGCGAAGTACGAACAGTTTGTAAATATTATCTGGAGGGCGTCGCGACGTAATATCCCAAGAGGCTGCCGCAGTTCGTATATTCCGGGATTGGACCAGGACTCAGCATCTTTATTGACTGCGTACGAGAAAGCTTACGACAGTGATCCATTCTCTGAGGAGACACTAACGGCAGGCGAGCACTTGCTACACGTCATCGCAAAAAGCAGGAGAGAAAAATGGATGTCGACTATATCCAATATTAACATGACTCACAACAGTAAGAAAGCCTGGCAAACAATCCAAAAACTCACCAGCGAATCACCCGAACCATCGAACCCAGGTAAAATAACAGCGAACCAGATTGCTCACCAGCTCATTTTGAACGGAAAACCGGTGAAACGAATCGCAAGAGCGCCACGCCGTACTGCAACTGCCCCTAAGTCATTCAGTACTATCTGCCAACCGTTTACCTTAGCGGAAATAGCGCACGGCATACGATCTCTCAAGTGCGGAAAAGCTTCTGGGTTTGACGATATAACAGTAGAGCAAATTCAACACCTCGGACCACCAGCGGTATCTTGGCTCCTGGAATTATTTAACACCTGTTTAAAGGATGTTAAAATCCCTAAACTCTGGAGAAAATCCCTAAACTCTGGAGAAAGTCATAGCACTGCTCAAGCCAGGAAAATCTCCAACTGAACCTAAAAGCTACAGGCCTATTTCCTTACTGTGTCACACCTACAAACTATTTGAGAGACTATTGCTCAACCGCCTCATGCCTATAATTGATAGCGCACTAATTCCTGAACAGGCTGGGTTCCGTCCGGGTAAGTCCTGCTCCAGCCAAACCTTAAACTTGACTCAATATATTGAAGATGGATTTGAGCTGGGCCAAATTACAGGCGTATGTCTAGTCGATCTCACAGCGGCATACGATACTGTTAACATAAGACGGCTCCTTACGAAAGTAGAAAATATGACAGGAGACACAAAATTTGTAGAAATACTGAGAGAACTTCTGTGCAACCGATGGTTTCAGGTCTGCCTGTCTACAGAGAAAAGTAGGTGGCGTTGTCAAAAAAACGGATTACCCCAGGGAAGTGTACTCGCACCTACGCTGTTCAATATTTTCACCAATGACCAGCCTTATGCTTCTAACACAAAAAGATTCCTGTACGCGGATGACCTGGCACTGGCGACACAAACCCAAACATTTGAAGAAGCCGAGAAAGTTCTCAGTTCGGCTCTAATTGAGTTGGAAGGCTATTACACAACAAATGGCCTACAACCCAATCCATCAAAGACTCAAGTGAGCGCCTTTCACCTGCGCAACTGGGACGCCAAACGTCAGCTCAGGGTTACCTGGTTAGGATCTGAATTGGAGCACTGTTTCCACCCAAAGTATTTAGGTGTCACCCTAGATAGGACTCTGAGCTTTAAAAATCACTGCCAAAACACGAAAGCCAAAGTAGGTGCCCGAAACAACCTGATACGCCGCCTCACAACTACGACCTGGGGAGCAGAACCAAACGTTCTCCGTACAACTGCACTAGCCCTGTGCTTTGCTGCGGGTGAATTTTCGTGTCCTGTGTGGCACCAATCGGCACATGCCGGACAGGTAGATATTGCCCTGAATGACACCTGCCGCACAATTACCGGTTGCCTTAAGCCCACGCCTCTCAACATGCTTTACCCACTCTCAGGTATCGCACCACCTGCTATACGACGGGATATTGCTTGCAGACTGGAAAAGGCAAAACAGGAAACCGACTCCCGACACTGCCTATATGGACATCAACCACCTAGAGCCCGCTTAAAGAGTCGTAAGAGTTTCATGCAAAACGTAAAAGCCGCACCCGCACACGAACATCCTGGCACGATGAGAACTTCGCTATGGAAAGATAAACAACCACCACCTTCGGACTTCCTACCTCCCCAGGAAAAACTACCTCCCGGACAGAACCTCCTTTGGCCCGTATGGAAGTCCCTTAATCGTCTACGTACACAGGTTGGTCGGTCCAGACAAAATCTTTGTAGATGGGGAATGCGAGACCCGGGCTTGATTGCATGTGACTGCGGTGCCCCCGTGCAGTCCATGGCGCATTTGGTCTCGTGTCCCTTATGCCCCACTTCATGCAATAAAGACGACCTAATTAAAGCCACTGACAGCGCGATTAAGATGGCAGAATTTTATTCCCGAATAGTGTAGGCATTTATAAGTGAATCGTTGACACGAAAAGAAGAAGAAGAAGAATTGTAAATTATAAAAATGAATATTAAGAAATTATTACGTAATGTTCGGAAATAATAGAAAAAAACTCAATGCAAATGTACATGGTACGTGCTGCAAAAGTTACGTCGTCAAACTGTTATCGACTAAGAAGGGACACATCGATAAACAAAATATCGATAATTTGTTGGAAATATAAAACAAATGCTTTGAGTTTGTATTTTATTTATATCAATCTGAATCTGATACAGGGTCAATCGGATCTTCAAAATCTGAGTCTGAACTGCAGCTATCCGTGACGTTTATTATTAACGGTTGGTCAATGATATTGTCGTATTGTACATCTCGATCCCAGTCTTGTAAGCAAATTTCCTTCGTTCTTTCGACCACTTTTCGCCAATCGTCAGCTGTCACTTGAGCGCAAGCTTCTTCCAATAAAACCATCATTTTATTTGCCGTGAATGGCGGAGTTGTGTTATGCCTAGCTGCATGACCTGAAAATATTTAATTCATCCAAAAAATATGATGGGTGCGTCTGTTGTTTGTGAAAGTTCAACAGTCTAACCAACTCTTTTTTTAACATCTGACTGTCAGTTTCCACACCATTGCCGTGTAACCACTCTATAATTTCAGCTTTTTTGTTATTGCTGCTGGGGGGTTTGTTTATTTGAACTGAGTGATATGAAGCATTGTCCATTAAAATATAGTGAGGCTCATTCAAATTTTCTAATAGTTTTATAAACCATGTCTTAAAGTTTTCGAAATTCATTTCCTCGTGGTACTCCGTTGTTTTCACTGACTTAAAAGCCCACAGGCAATTCGGCACAAAACCTGTAGCTGTGCCATCGTGGCAAATGATTAAGCGCTGGCCCTTTCCTTCAGGAGTTTTTGTGCTGGATTTCGCTGTGTCATCCGTCCATGCCTTACCTACAGTATGATTGGCGTTCAGCCATGTCTCATCAAGGTATACTACCTTCTCCCAGTTATCAATTTGTTTGATTTTGCGACGAAAATCGCATCGTAGTAAAGCTATGTCAGTACGCTCCATTAATATTTTTCTCTTGTCACATTTTTTATAGCGGAATCCACATTTTTTCAAAACAATTCTAAGAGAAGTAGCACCGCCTTTGAAGAGTTCTGCAGCTTTTAATGAAGATAATAACTTCTGGCAGGTCGGTAGTTCACCTCGTAGGTAGTAACCATAAATATGATTGCGTATAGCATCTAAATCAAATTCATCAGGTTCTGTTATATGACATAACCTTTTCTTTTTCTTTGGTGTTAATAGTTTATTGTCCTCCATGGACGACTCCCCAAATTTTTCCTTTGTTATTCGAGAAACAGTAGCCTTTCCGATTCCTAGAGCATCGGCTACACGATCGCGAACATTGTCAAGCGGTAACAAGGGTCCGCCATTTTGTTGTTCACGAGCAAAATAGTCTCGCAAACGAACTACAAACTCGCGAACTTCACTGTTGAGAACAGTTTTCCGCTGTCTTTTCGGCATTTTGCAAAACCGAAAATCAACAAACAGGTAACAGAAAATCAACAAATAACACAAAACAGCGAAAACAGAAACAAAACTCAGCTAACAAAGAAAGACGTGGCGCATACAAGGCGTTAGAGCACTCGTATGACGCGATGTGATGCGGTGTGACAAGAAGACAAAACAGACTGACAAGACAGGGGTGCTGGGTAGGACAACCTCCGCGTGGTGCACCCTGGTAACGTGGGCGACGACGTGAGCTTCTCGCGAGGCGCACGTCGTCGCCCATGGCAAATAGTCCACCAAGGAGGGAGGGCCTTTATGGCCGGTTTCGAGTTCTCCGCATGCGCTCTGCTAAGCAGAGCGTACCTAGTGGAGAACTCTCAGGGCGACGAGTACTTTGCCACTGAGCGCACAGTGGTGAAGTACACGGTCCCATAGGGACCATCGATCGGCCGAGCCGTACTCCTGTCTGGCAACAGACGGGCACGGTGGCTCTTAGGAGTTGCGAGGAAGAAAACCTCTATAAAAAATCACCCCGAACCCCACGCTCTGACGCCTGGCAATGGGATGCATCACTGAGGGGAACTCAGTGCCTAGGGCGTCACTTACTCCCACCTTCCCACTCTTCCCATCCTCATATACACTCCCAACCTCCCTACTCCTACCTCAACGTCGTCGGCGGACATTAATCGCGAAACAATGGCTATGGAAATGAACAAAGATAAATCTACCCATGAGGGTACCCGGACTCCGTCCGGGGAATCCCTTGCTGTGACTGGTGGTCGAATGGACACCCATTCGGCGACCAGCCATGGCGACCCCCGCCCGGGTTCATCCCGGATGGTATATGGGAG
The DNA here is from genome assembly GCA_914829495.1 of Eilema sororculum. Classification (NCBI taxonomy): domain Eukaryota; kingdom Metazoa; phylum Arthropoda; class Insecta; order Lepidoptera; family Erebidae; genus Eilema; species Eilema sororculum. The sequence goes on from OU618533.1 coordinate 8,312,712, forward strand.
GGGTCACCACAGTCCCACAGGCCCATGGGCGTGCCTCAAAACCACCCAAAAAGGCGACGCGGAAGACGTGTCGACTCGTGCTGGCTCGGAGATGGAGTCGGCCGCCGGCGTGGGTGGCGGGACCGAGGATACCCTCGGTCTCGGTATCCATGCCGACGTAGGTAGGAAGAGACCCAGGTCGAGCGGACCCGGCAATGGCCTGTTCCGTCGGCCTGGGTCTGAGTCTAACAGCGAGGAGGATCTTCCTAGTAAGAGGAAGATTGTGGCTGCCACCGCGGGTAGAGGCCGGAAAGCCGACCTCTACAGAGCGAAAGGGAGGGTAGCAGAGCCGCCAGCGGTTGGGTCCCCGCTACCAAGCGGAAAGGTCACGGAGGTGCCAGCGGCGCAGAACATCCTGGCGGCTCTTTCCCGCATTTCTGGCGCCGTAAAAGGCCAGAAAAATATTGCGGGAAAGAAGAGGGTCGTGGCGGAAGCGGTAACGGGTGCCGCCAAAGCGCTGGAGGAGCTCCTGGAAAGGAGCGTCTCCAGCGAGGAGGAGAAACTCCGGGCTCGGGTTGCGAGCCTGGAGACGGAGCTTGCCGACTCCCGCAAGCAGCAACAGCTGATGTGGGAGGAAATCGGTCAGCTGACGCAGCTGGTCCAGGGGGCAGGGGAGGCTCGGGGTGCGAAAACCCCCGCTCCCCGTGCTCCATCTAAGGTGACACCTACGGTGGTCCAGCTGCTCGAGGCAATCGAGCGACGCCTCAGCGTCCTCGAGGACCGGGCATACCGCCCACCGCTGGCGGCACCCGTCGTCGCGTCTTATGCGACGAAGGCTGCACCCAATGGGGCTCCTGGTCCCAAGCCGAGGGCCTCCGCCCCCACCGCCCCTAAGAAGACGGCACCTAGGGGAGGTGGCAACCCCGCCTCCACAAGCAGTACAGCCAATGCTCCCGTTGCATCCCAGAATCTCTCCAGTGAGGGAGTCTGGGAGGTGGTGGGAGCAAAGAAGAAGGCGGCCAATGCCACCAAAAAGGCGACGAAGGCCGCCAGGAAGGCGGCAAAAGCCGCCGCAAAAGCGGCAAAGGCCGCCGCGGTGAAGGCGCCAAAGAGGCTTCGCGTTCCCCGTACCTCTGCCGTCGTCATTACGGTGACGACAGAAGGTAGGGCGAGGGGCGTGGGGTATACCGAGGTCCTGAGACAGGCGAGGGCCTCGGTGGACCTTAAAGCCCTCGAAATAGAGGAAGGCCTCCGGTCCAAGGTGACGCGGACCGGAGCACGCCTCCTTGTGGTCTCTGGCGCCACCAGTGGCCCCAAAGCAGATGCCCTAGCGGCAAAGCTAAGGGAGTCGCTGGACACGGGTGACGTCCGCGTCACCCGACCCAACAAATGCGCGAGTCTGCGCATTTCGGGTCTGGATGACGCGGCCACGACGGAGGAGATAATCTCCGCCGTCGTGGAGGCGAGCGGCTGCCCTCGTGATCAGGTGAGGTCAGGTGAAATCCGCTTTGGCTCTTTCGGTCACGGGTCGGCAGTCGTGAGCTGCCCCGTCGCGGCGGCCCAAAAAGTGGCGGACGGACGGAGCCTCCTTATCGGTGGCTTCCTGAGGGCACAGGCGCATCTCCTGCAGCCACGCGAAGCCAGGTGCTTTAGGTGCCTGGTCGTGGGGCATGTGGGAGTGCAGTGCACGGCGGAAGTCACCGTGGGTGACCGGTGCTACCGCTGTAGTGAGCCCGGTCACGTGGCCCTTGCCTGTGACGCTCCGCCACGCTGCTTTAAATGCGTGGCGGAGGACAAGGAGGCCGACCACTGGGTGGGCAGTAAGGCCTGCACTGCCTCAAGGCCAAAGCCCCGTCCGTCCACACGGGGAGGTGAGGGTGTACTCTCGCGGCAGGGTGCGGAAATGGACATCCATTAATGGGCACCCATGTCCGCATCCTGCAGGTGAACCTGAACCACTGCGCTGGTGCTCAGGACCTTCTGTACCAGAGCATCAGGCAGTGGTCCATTAACGTGGTGGTCGTCGCCGAGCCGTACTGGGTTCACCCGGGAAGCCCAGTGGATCTGCACGGCCTGGCGACTGTCTTTGGGGGGACCGCCGCGGACGACTCGCGCCTAGCGCTTATCGCTAGGGGCCCGGGTTGTGTCGCGGCGGAATATGAGGGGGTGGCTGTCGTGGCCGTTTACATCTCGCCAAGCCTCGACCAGCATCAGTTTGAGCTATGGCTCCCTGAGCTGGACGTCGTTCTCGCTGCATGCCGGCCTCGCCCTGTCCTGATCCTGGGAGATTTCAATGCCTGGTCGCAGGCTTGGGGCTCCCGGGAAACCAGAGACAGGGGGAGGATACTTCAGGACTGGGTCACAACACGTGGCCTAGTTATCCTGAACCGGGGGAATGTCGCAACCTGGACGCGGCGGGGGCTCAGCTCGGTCATAGACGTTTCGTTTGCGACCCCTGAGCTCGCCCGCCGTGTCCAGGGATGGCGTGTGGTGGAGGAGGAGGAGACGTCATCAGATCACCGATATATTCGGTTCGACGTCTCCCCTGCACCTAACCTGCCGCCAGCTATTGCGAATCCCCCGGAACCGCGTTGGGCACTCCATCGCCTGGATCCGGAGGCTCTTCTGGAGGCGGCCATAGTGCAGGCCTGGATCCCGATAGCGGACAGACCTGCCAATATTGATGCCGAGGTGGAGTGGTTCGGGAGAGCCATGTCGCATATCTGCGATGTGGCGATGCCTAGGGCTAGGCCCAGACCGGCGAGAAGACAGGTGTACTGGTGGACGCCTGAAATCGCGCAGTTGCGCGCGGAGTGCGTTACCGCGCGCCGCCGGTACACCAGATTCCGCCGGAGGCGTCGCCGCCCAGACGATGCGGCAGCCCGAGAGACGGAGCTCTATGATGGGTACAAGGGGGCCAAGAGGGCCCTCCAGACGGCCATCAAGCGGTCCAAAAAGGTGGGCCGCGAGGAGCTGATGGAGACCTTGGAGCGGAACCCGTGGGGGCGCCCGTACCTCATGGTAAGGGGCAAATTACGCCCCAAGGCGCCCCCATTAACCCAGAGTCTCCAGCCGGAGCGGCTGGAGGGGGTCCTGGACTCCTTATTCCCGTCAAGAGCGGAGGAACACATTCCTCCGCGCATGGCTCCGTCTCAGGCGCCCAACGCGGAAGGCAGCGAGAACGACGTGCCCGCAGTCACGGAGGGTGAGCTAGGGGCGGCTGTACTGCGGCTTAAATCCCGCAAAAACACCGCCCCTGGACCCGACGGCATTCCAGGCCGAGCATGGGTCCTGGCTCTCGAAGAACTTGGGCCTCGACTTATAGGGCTCTTTAGCGCATGCCTCGAAAAAGGCCAGTTCCCCAAGGTTTGGAAGACAGGGAAACTGGTCTTAATCCGAAAGGCGGGGCGGCCGGCAAATTCCCCATCAGGGTACCGGCCGATCGTGTTGCTCGACGAGGTGTGCAAGCTTTTTGAGCGCATTATTGCACAACGCCTCGTCAAGCATCTCATACGCGTGGGGCCTGATCTGTCGGATAGTCAGTTTGGCTTCCGTCAGGGGCGCTCCACCGTAGACGCGATCATGCGCATTAGAGGCCTGACGGAGGAAGCAGTCTCACAGGGTGAGGTGGTGGTGGCGGTGTCTCTTGACATCGCCAACGCCTTCAACACCCTGCCCTGGAGTTGCATTAGGGAGGCGCTTATCTACCATGGAGTGCCTCCTTACCTCCGTCGAATTGTCGGGGCCTATCTCTCAGAGAGGGCCATTACTTACCCGAGTTGGCTAGGGCCGGGTCGGCGGGATGTGTCGTGCGGTGTTCCACAGGGATCGGTATTAGGGCCACTCCTGTGGAACATCGGCTACGATTGGGTGCTGCGTGGTCCGTTGCTCAGAGGGGTCACCGTAACGTGTTACGCCGATGACACCCTCGTTACGGCGCGGGGAGCAACGCACCGAGACGCAGCACTAAAGGCCACGGCAGGGGTTGCTCAAGTCGTGGGTCGGATACGGCGGCTGGGTCTCGAGGTCGCCCTTCACAAGTCCGAGGCTCTGTGCTTCCACGGACCTCGGATGGGGCCACCTGCGGGATCCAGTCTACAGGTAGGGGGCGTCAGCATCGGCATCGAGCCCTCGATGAAGTATCTGGGGCTCGTACTCGATGGCCGGTGGAACATGGAAGGTGCGACTTGAGCAACCAAAGGGGGGATTCGCCACAATTGCGGCTGTCAGACCGGTCATGGACGAGTGGCTGGAGAGGAGACACGGTGCTCTCTCCTACCGGTTGTCACAGATACTTACCGGGCATGGTAGCTTCGGTAGGTATCTGTGGCGAAGACACCGGGAAACCACGGCCGAGTGTCAGCACTGCGAGGAGCGCAGCGACGACACAGCGCTCCACACGCTGGTGGAGTGCACGGCGTGGGCGCAACAGCGCCAGGTCCTCGTGGTGGGTCTGGGCGTGGGCACTCTCTCGCTCGATACCATGGTGCGAGCCATGGTCTCCAGCGGGAGTAAGTGGGACTGCGCCGCCTCTTTCTGTGAGCAGGTCATGCTCGTGAAAGAGGCGGCGGGGCGAGAGCGGGAGAAAACTCTCCCACCCGAGTTCCGCAGTCGGCGGCTTGGGCGCCGCCGACGTGTCTTCGCCGAAGACCATCGGCCTCCATGACCGGGGGCCTGAGGACGGTGAGTTGCTCACCGTCTTTACAGAAGCAGGCCCATGACGGCAGCGTGACGTGAGGGATTCACGCACGCCCCCCCCCCTTAAGAAGCGGGATAACACCCGAAAACCCCCCCATAGACGCGGGATAGCACCCGAACCACCCCCAAGGCGAGGCCGCAATTGTAGCCGTAGGTCTGATGGGAGTCCTGGGACATCCTTCCGAGGGCTTACCCGGGGCTTCCATCCATAGGCTTCTGGGCGTTACCGTGGGGGTTTTTAGTCGGTAGGAGTCCGGCATAACATCCATGAAGGATTTTCCCCCACGGTTATAAAAAAAAAAAAAAAGACTGACAAGACATAACATGACTGAATTAAAAAAATACGGTAGGTCTATGGCCTCCATTTAAATACTTTTCCATGTAATCCATAATTGCCAGCTAATTATGAATTCTTTAAAATTCAATTCAAAAATAATTTTAAATTCTTTAAATTATGCAATTTGAATAAAAATTAAAGTATAGTAAAATAAAATATAATAAGGCTGTTACTTTTTTATCTAGTGTTTTATGTCCATCAATGCGCGTAGTCTTTTTTTCAAAATAAATAAATATTGCTTATTATGTTGAATGGGCCTGGCTGAATGACATGACATTTGCCTGAAAAAACAGTATTTTATCGAAATTGTTTCGCATAACTAATACAACTGTCAGTTGAAACGTCATAGGGATCATCATTCGGCGATACCACTATAGTGGACCAAATGCGAAGTGGACCAAATGCGACGAAACGTATTTAATAATTCAGTAGGTAAAATTGAAATAAGAACTTCATTAAAATTTTGACTAATTTATTTTCTAAATGTAGATAGATACATTATTACAAACATCGAGTTAGAAAAGAATAAAAAAACATTGTAATAAAATTATGAAAATATTGTACTAAAAATATTGACACCAAAATATCTCGTGTATATTATTTAGATCAAAATGTAAAATTATATGACTTGTATTTTTCTTTATACCTATCTAAAAACCTATTTCTTTTTGATTTTTATTAAGTAAGGTTTCTGATGATTGTAGATTCTACACCTTAAACAGAATGAAAATATATCAAAATTTTCTATATATAACTGCACTCGTATCTAAATTTTGTCCATTTTTTGTAAGTTCAACTTCAAGTTTAAAAATAGCAACTCGTACGCATAGCGAAACTATTGCAGTATCAATCAACCAACCAAACAAAGCCAATGCTCCAATGTTTTCATTTAAAGTAATTTGTACAATAAATTGTAACATCTGAAATCAAAAAATATTATTCAAATACTATTTAATTTTCCTTTTCTGTTTACCGGTCGAAAGTCCGCACATTCCGGTACGTAGAAGTCTTGTTCTTGTTCTGTAGTTTTCTGCAACTAAACGATAACAAACAAGTAGTACATTTATTTAAATTCTGGCAAACTTCATAAAAAAACGTGAAAAAGTGCGCACCTAAGCACGTTTACCTAACTGGTCCTGGCCTACCAAAAAGAGCCCTGGTCGTGATTATTTTTTTTTTTTTTATTTATTAGTGTTCACAAATATTATAGACAATAAAGTATTATGTACATGGTTGACAAAAAACCCTTACGGGTTTGTCTAGGCAACCGCGGTTACATTCGACTCGGGCTTATGACAATGTGGATATATTTAACATACAGTAATACAGTACTTATAACTACATGTAGAAGCACATTATATTATCTGTGATGATATACAACAATATCAACGGGAACCAACGTGATCACGGGATAGGGACAGGTACATACACGCTTTTGATTAGTCTGACGTCTGGACCTGTACACTGGCCGTGGTCACAGGCTGACTATAATATACCCATGCCATGACCCCGCCACCCCCCGCTAACACTATCGTACTTACAGTTTTTTTTTCTGCTAAGTACTCGTCTACCATATCACTATGTACTCACGCAAAACTAGTTCATCCTACAATTTGTTCTATGTTTCAATAGTATTGACAATAAATCCAGAAATGTGGGTAAGTAGATATAAATTAAAGAAAAGTAAAACATCAAGTCTCCGTTTTGCAAAGCGACGAATGCGTCCGTAATTAACTATGTTCACATTCGACCCTTTGCATGCGCATTGTACAGCCATTTCTATAATACGATAACAATGTTAGGATACAGCGTGTTCCGATTTTTTGACTCGAGATAAACAAAATTCGTTCCCTCTTTATTTTATTTACTATAACAATACTTTGGTAGGGAGTTGGACGGTTCATTGAATTATTAGATAGTAACAATGATTGGTGAATTGGCGCACAGGGCGCGACGGCCCTTTATTGCCCGTCACACTACTGCTTGGCACTACTAATAGGTAGTGTCATGGGATTTTTTTACCTATGACACTAGTGCCATGGGTAAAACAATTTCCCGTGGTAATACAGTGACCCTAGTAGTGTCACGGGAAAATTACTTATTTTGGCACGCGGAGTAATATCTTGATACCTATATAGTTACTGTAATGCCCTACGCTTACCACCACAGAGGTCTCCTAAATATTCGCTTTGCATAGCTTGAGTACATTGTCACGAATATGCCGATTACTGAATATAACATATTTTACGTTGAAGTGTTTCATAGTAGCGTATGACGTTCAATTGCTTTTCAGCAGTTCTTTATGTAACTATTTACGCAGAATGAACTCACAGTATCGTGAAGTCTGTTGTATTTTGTTTAATTAAACCCAAGAAAGAGGCAAGACTTCAAGACACTATATTCATTTAGGGTCTTAAAGTCAGGGTAGTTCTGGAGATAACGATCTTATAGTTCAGTTTCATCTGCCATCTTTAGTCGCCTCATGAATATGCCTGCTGAAAAGCAACTGAAACGTCGGGCTCAATATATTAGCAAATAAATCGCGATATAAACTATTCTTATTATTATTTTTCGCTTAAATTATGCTGAAATAAAATTCTGCCTATATCGACCGCGCTTTCAGTGACTGCGCCATGGACTGTACAAATGCACAGGGGCTCATGTTATTAAAGTCAAGTCTCTTATTTCCCACTTGTGCTATGTAACTTTGTCTTGACCACCCGACTGTTGAGGGACCTCCATAATAATATATCATCCTTTCAAATCAAATAGAAGTTAAGAAATGTTACATACCTAACTGTATTATTGTTTAAAGATGTTATATTAAAAAAAAACAAAGTATAAATAAAACAGAATTTATTTTCAATCAATAAACAATATTAAAAAAAAAATGTTAGCTTTCAAGATCACCTTTAAATTTTAATGGATAGAAAATAAATTAAAAATAAGTAGACTAAAAGCATAAAACATTAAACACCTTTCGAGGTTAGTAACACTAGGAACAATAATATAGGTAATTGCTAATTGTTGTGTAAATTAAATAAAACTATACGAATATTTACTAAAACAAGTTAAAAATAAGGACAAACAATGTATAATCTCTATTCAGAATAAAAAAACTACAGATTTTTTCTTCATAGATTTGCAAAATTTTGTATTTTGTGTGAGAATGTGAAGAAAATTATTATAACACTGATTTATTAAAAAATAACAAAAAAAACAATTATATTATTATCGTATATATAAAAAGACATTTGCATTATATGCAATATAAATAATAAAAATAGAATTATAGATCCTCATTAACAAGACAATATAATATAAAAAAAAAAGAACTCAATGATTTAGAGTAGATATTCTAGTTCTAAATTTTGACAGAATTACTTGACAATCTTTTTAAAATTTGATTGCTCGTATACAGTTCGTAGTCATAACATATTATATTATTATGTAAAACTACTCAGTTATTAAGAAAATATCAATTCTTCGATTTGCTAAGCGAAGGTAATGATTGAAGTCGGCCACGATTAGGTCTCGCGGAGGAACCATTTAACTTCCAGCATCTATACGAATAAAGTGATTAAAAAAAAACATTTATCATCGTCATTAGAAAATGTAACATGAACCTACACCTCTCATACAAACAAACATAATTAGTGGGAGAAAATTTTAGGAAAATTAGGAGAAAGACAAGAAAGAGAGATAAGTTACGTTAAAGCCACAATCCACTAGGCAACATTCTGGCGCGCCATGTTGCGTAACATTGTTATACAATGTTATACAACAAAGACGAACAGTAACACAAAACATAATAAATCAACCATCCTCGAACAAACAACAAGCCACACTACATGTCGCGCGACAGTTTGCGACATCGTGCGTGTTGCGCAACGTTGCAAAACAATATTAAACGTCACGTCAAGCGACGCAACGCGCAGTCAAATTTTACTTACGACCGTTTCCAATAACATACTGACAGTTCTGTTAAAGATAGATCGCATCTACGGATAAAGTGCTCGGCTGTTTGAATTCAAAACATAGTAACTCCTATTAAATTATACCTTTTTTTTGCAAAAAAATGCGATGCGCTTTTTCGCAAAAAATCAGTTACCATGTATTCAATTTAAACAGCCGATGCGTCAAATTTGACTGTTGCGATCTATCTTCAACTGTAAGTATGTTATTGGGAACGGCCGTGAGAATACGAAGGGGTTACGTACCGCTTTTTCATGTTTCATCTCAGCTGATAGAGATTTGAGTATGCGGTAGGCGAGGAACTCGCCGGCTCGCCGAACGTCCGCGTTGTCAGGCTGGATGCGGTTGTTCACGACCGCAGTCGACATGCTTTCAACCGTCTCACCCCATTCCACTGCAAGTAAACAGTTAAATATAAAATATCTGATGAATATTATTAATTTGCTTTTGTAAGAAACCGGACATAATCCTTTCGGGGTATATCTCGGGATATCTTGGATCTAAGTCACGAGAAACGACACACTGGCAGGCACATGGGGATTGTTTTATGATGTAATCTATGCTTGGCGGGGTGGAACCAGTCCGGGGACCTTGCGCCTGGACTAGGTGAAGCCTTATTCTCAGCATCATTCCAGTGCTGAGGGTAGTAAGGCCATGGGGGGAGCGCAACAGTCGCACAGATCCCCACGGCAAGACCAGAGGATATCCTGCACGAGGTATCGCCTGCTGTTTGATCTAGTTTCCATAAGAAACAGATGTAACAGAAACCTCGGTCGAAGCCCCCCCTTTCCCCATCTCCCATCCTCACCACAAACCCTCTTCCTATAACCCACCCATCCCAATAAACCCATCCCCCATCCCCCATCCTAAAGAACCCCTCCCTCTCCCAACATCTCTCCCCTCCCCAAAACTCCTCCCAAATACCCACCCATCCTAAGATACCCCTCCTAACCCAACCGTCCAAGCCCCCTCTCTCCTATCACCTCCCCCTACCCTAAACCCAATTCCCAGTACCCATCCATCCAATAAACCCAACCCTTACCCAACCAAACCGGCAATCCCGGACAACGACAACATGAACAGCGCAAATGAAAGAAGTAAATTACCCCAGGAGGGTACCGGCCAAGCCGGAGAATCCCTCCTTGTACCTCAAAAAGGTGCAAGCCGTCCTTCGTATTCTGGGGGGGACACATCTGCGCGAACCACCAACAACGACAACAACCAAAGCAACAAAAGTGGCCCAAGCCTACAGCCAACAACCGGGAGATCAGTTTCTGAATCTCTAGGGGATGGCCTCGCTGCAGTAGGCATTGGTAGCAACACCAAGGAAGGTGAGTGGACCACCGTCAAATACAGACGGAGGAGGACTCGCCGAAAGAAGACCTCAGAAGGCCCCTCTGGCCAAATCCAACTGGGTGCGTCGACCAGTTCGGGAGCGACCGCGACAGAGGACTCAGGTAAGAGGGCCAATAAGATTAAGCGACAAGGCACTGACCCGGGGGAGCGGACTCAACAGCGCCCCACCAAGAGACCCAAAATCGAGGGCCCGCCAAAACCCACTGCGGGTCAAGGCGAGCTCTCGGTTATCATAGAACGGGGAGACGGTATGGCGATGGACGAGGCCACGGCGACAGTCATAAGGACGAGGTTAGTGGACCTGATTGAGTTGGCGGCACTTGGCGGAGTAAGCGGCCGGAGCCTGCAATTCGTCGCCTCGGGCCTAGTGGCGGAAGGATATTTCCTGGTAAGCCCTAGGAACGAGGAGGCGATGGCGTGGCTCCTGAGCTGCGACTTCGGGAAGCTCGCCGGTGTGACTCTCAGGCCCAAAAAGTTAGACCTCCACAAGGTGGCAATATGGCTCCCCGGCAACGCAGGTGGTATTAGGATACAGCCTCTGGAGCTAATCAAGATCCAGAACGGCGACCGGGAAGAAGACCTTAAGATCTCCGAGTGGAACCTTATCCGCAAGGAAGTACTCCCTCTGGGAGTCCGACTTGTGGTAGGTGTTCCCCGGATAGCGGCAAAAGATACTTGGCTCAACTACCAGGCAACGGTCGTCTACGTCCGTGCCTTGAGTAAGCCAACTCAGACAACACCAGCACCGGACATGTGCACCTGCCCTGTCCACAACTCAAAGACACCGGTTGTCGAGCCTAGCGGCAGTACCGATCAGTCTGTTGCCCCGAAGGTGGGCACAACTGAAACAGGTACGCCGAACCTAAAGCGCTCCAACCAAAACAGCACACAACAGGCACCGCACACACAGGTGACGTTGGCTGTCGGCGAGAGCAGCAATGATCCCCGACCAGGAACCTCGAAAGAGGCCATACCTGGGACTGGGGAGCCTCGTCGACAACAACGTCCGGACGTTCAAGTACACCCCGCCCCTGCAAAGCGTAGTGATCGGGCTCCTCCACCAAGCGCTGCAGCACTGCTGCCGCCTTGGATGGAGAAGAGTCCACCTGCGTAATGCAACAGAGGACGGGAGCAGTTACACACACTAACAGACAAACGCAACACACTCACTCACACATGAACACAAACAGTAACACACCACAAAAACACACAAAAAAAATAAAAATAGTTCAAGTTAATCTCCATCACTGCCGTGACGCTATGATTGAGTTCTGCAGACACGTGGTTGATGAGAAAATAGACATTGCTCTGCTGCAAGAGCCATACGTCGTTAAAGGACGTATATCCGGGCTGAGCTCCCTGGGAGGAGAAATTATCTACCACGAAAGCGGTGAGTCTACCCCCAGGGCATGCATATACGCCAGCAGCAGGGTAAGATCGATAGGACTAATAAAGGCAGATTGTTACAGTGACCTAGCCAGCGCCACAGCAACAATGCAGTTTAATACAGGTGAAAGAATGAGGGTGCTAATAGTCTCCGCCTACATACCAAGCGAAAGAGACTACAAACCACCATCGCCAGAAATGGAAGAAATAACAAGGAAATACAACGGTAAGAACATTCCCATTATCCTAGGTTGCGATGCAAACGCCCACCACACGGTGTGGGGAAGCACCGACTGCAATGATAAAGGTGACTTACTTTTGGACTTTATTAGTTCAGCAGGTTTTGACGTAATAAATGAGGGCAACACCCCAACATTCGTCACAAAGGACCGGAAAGAAGTGCTGGATATCACCTTTGCCACAGGCAGGATAAGCCAGCACATCACAGAGTGGAAAGTGGACGAAAGGGACTCAAAATCGGACCACAGACGGATAACCTTCAGTCTGGGAGCCGATACTGAGAAAATTATGACAAGGAATGCGAGGAAAACTGACTGGACCGCATTTGAACACCAAATAAAAAAGTGGACCCCAGCAGCCCGCGACACGATAAAGAATACCGCAGATGTAGAAAGAGAAGCCAACCGACTGGACGAGGCTCTCAGGGAGGCATATCATAGGGCATGCCCACTAAGGGAGATAAAACCAGGAAAAGGTCAACCATGGTGGACAAAAGCACTTGAGAAAAAAAGGAAAAAGACTCGGCGAGCCCTCAGGACAGCCCTTAGAAAGGGCGACGAGGAAAGCTGGCTCGCTTATAGAACAGAAAGAAACGTTTTTAAAAAAGAATGCAGAAGGGAGAACAGGAAAAGCTGGAGAGCCTTCTGCGAAGGCGTCGAGAAGTACCCTGACGCAGCTAGACTCGCCAAAATGTTCCCCAAAACCAATACCTGCAAACTAGGCAGCATCAAGAGAGGGAACGAACTAATATCTGACCCGGAAAGTATACTGGAAATAATGCTGGAAACACACTTTCCAGAATGCGTAGAATACACAAGCAACGAAGTGTCCGTGGACACAGGAAACCCGACGGACACTGAGGCAAAGACACTGATCACCAAAGAACACCTACAATGGAGCATACAATCATTCCAACCGTATAAGGCGGCCGGACCGGATGGTATATTCCCGGGAATGCTCCAAAAAGCGATCAAGCACATTGAAGACGACCTACTGGAGCTATACAACAGTAGCATTAGAATGAAATATATCCCTAGGAAGTGGAGGGAAGTACGGGCGGTATTCATACCAAAGCCTGGTAAGGAGACTTATCAAGAGGCAAAAGCCTTTAGATGCATAAGCCTCTCCTCATTTCTACTAAAAACCCTAGAAAAGATACTGGATAGACTAATAAGAGAACAAATAGCAGCTAGTGGATCTCCGCTCCATAAAAACCAACATGCATACATGGAAGGCAAATCCATAGAAACAGCACTGCATAACTTGGTTAACAGGATACAGAGGTCATTAAGCAACACAGAATACGCACTAGGATGCTTCTTCGATGTCGAGGGGGCCTTTGATAAGGCAACCCCAGCTTCAATCGAGGAAACCCTTAACCGCGAAGGCATAAACAAAGACATATCAGGCTGGATAAAAAACATGCTTAACCAACGACTGATACAAGCCGAGCTAGCAGGAACGACACGCACGGTGATAGCAAGGAGAGGCTTTCCACAAGGAGGATGCCTATCGCCCCTGCTATGGTGCCTGTTAATAGATGAGCTAGTAAACAAGATAAACAGAGAGCACATATACACACAGGTATACTCTGATGATGGCGTGCTCCTGATAACAGGCAAAGTCCTCAGCGTCATATGCAACATAATGAACAGAGGACTTAACATAGCACTAGAATGGTGCAGGAGCAAAGGCCTGAACCTCAACCCCGACAAGACCAAATTAGTACTCTTCACGAGGAAAAGAAAACTAGGACGAGCTGAACCGGTACGGCTGAGCGGACAAAACCTCGAAACGGTAAAAGAGGTTAAATACCTAGGGGTAACGCTAGACAGCAAACTGACGTTCAGCACTCACTTAAGCAACGCATGCTCAAAAGCCAAAATGGCCATGATGCAATGCAAAAGAGCCATAGGAAGAACATGGGGAATTAAACCCGCCATAGTACTGTGGATCTATAAGGCAATCATAATGCCTAGAGTTCTACATGGTGCCCTAGCATGGTGGCACAAAGCCAATATAGGGAGAAACAAAAAAGAACTGGACAAGGTCCAAAGAATGGCGGCACTAATCACCACGGGTGCAATGAGAACAACACCCACTGCCGCGCTGGAAATAATATTGGGACTAAATCCCCTAGACCTAGAGGCAAAAAAGAAAGCAGTTGAACAATGGTTCAAACTAAGAAGCACTGGCCTATGGATGGCAAACAGCTTTGACGAAGGCCACGCAAAGATCAACCAAGGATACGAAGACAAACTGTCAATGATTCTCTCAAACAATGACCTTATCAAGAAGGAGAGAACGTTCGACAAAAAGTACAGAATACACATAGGACAGAGAGACGACTGGCAAACAAACACAGATGGCACCATCTGCTACACAGACGGCTCTAGGAAAGAATCAACAAAGCTCTCCGGCTCCGGAGTACACATCAAATGTGAAGACGGGACGGAGCTAAACAGTTCAATACCACTGGGTAAGTTTGCAAGTGTATTTCAAGCAGAGATCTTTGCCATCATGGAGTGCGCGGATATGACAACACACCTGAACACAGGGAAGGTCACTATCTACAGCGACAGCCAAGCAGCGCTGAAGGCACTCGGCAAGGTAGAAACTTCCTCGGCAGTGGTCAAGGAGTGCAAGAAGGCGTTAGAAAAGCTGGCCAGAGCAGCCGAGGTGACGTTGGCCTGGGTACCCGGCCATGAAGGCAACACGGGTAACGAGGTAGCTGATGAACTGGCCAGAAAAGGAGCTGATGAAAACCAAGTGGGCCCTGAACCCAGGCTGCCAATTGCCCACAAAATCACTAAGGGAGTCATCAGCCGAAGCATAGTGGCAGAGACCAATAGAAGATGGAAATTATCGCCTGTCATGAGACAATCGAAAATTTTCATAAAAGGCATAGATACAAAAAGAACAAGCACCCTGACGAAACTTTCCAGGAAAAACATGAGGCTTGTCATAGAAGTGATAACAGGACACTGCCGACTGAACAGGCACCTGACACTAATAGGAGTAAAGAACGACCCCAGATGTCCGGAGTGCATGGACGCCGAGGAAACCAGCCTCCACCTGCTGGCCGAATGCCCTATGTACTCGCTGAAAAGATGGGAAATCATGGGAACAGACAGACTAGAACAAGAAGACATCGAAAATCTGAAGGTGGAACAGATTGTAAGTTTTTGCAAGGAAACAGGTAGGTTCAACGAAACGCCGTGATTGCCGGACATCCCACATCCCATCCAAGGAATTAGGGGAAATGGGTGAAATGGCCCTACGCAAGAGGGCGGATCACCCGTCCGGCCGCGGCGTCCCCTGCTGGCAGTAAGTAATGCTTGGCACTGCTGGCCGGTAAGGGCATTTGCACGAAAAAGAGATAAGTAGGTAATTTAAATATGGAATTTTATTGTTATTTCGATATCAGATGGCCCTTTGAATTACAGAGCATTATTTTGTCAATTCGAATTTATAAGTTTAGATTTCAGGGATTTCCTTTTATTTAATTTACCATGTTTGTTAGAGATTTGATTCTTATGATTGCCACTATCGATTGATGCCATAAAATACAGGATGTTGTTTTTTAGGGTACCGGTTTCGATTACCGGGTGCCTCAAGCGAGTTTTTGAGAATGTTTGAATGCAGTTTTGCTTCATTTTAAAAATATAAGAATGTTTTGAACATGAAAGGGCATTTCGAGCATGAAAGGCATGAAAATCTTCCACCATGTATACGTATAGAGCACATTTTGAGCACACTTTATATTCAAGATATTATAATATCACAGTATAACGAGAGATCTTACAGTAGTTCATCGCGTTTGATGTTTGCGGAAATGCCGCCTTTTGCAGTTATGTCAGGGTTATCACTTCAGTTTTTATTTATAATTAATTTTTCTGTAATTTCGTATAACACCTATTTGGTATCTTTGTTCTGTCAAGGCACATCAACTCACGCTAATATAAATAACTAGCTGATGCCCGCGGCTCCGCTCGCATGGATGTCGCCTTTTGCGACTTTTGGTTATATCTCCGATTCTACTCAACCAATTATGATCAAGAAAACGTAATATTTTAAGTCTAAGTTTTTGGATTTCGGTTTCGATTTGAATTTAAATATTGATTCGGGTTTGGGTTCAGGCTCGGGTTCGGGTTCGCGTTCGGGCTCGGGTTCGGGCTTGAGTTTGGGTTTGGATTCGGATTCGAACTCGAGTTCGAATTTCGATGAAATTTCGCTAATGGTCGAGATCGCTAAATGGATGATATATTCGCAATCAGCGAACCCAAAAACCCCGAAAACGATACTCATATCGATTTTGGTGAAAATTTCGAGTCCGCCATCTTGGATCGCCAAATGGATGATATATTCTTAATCAGCGACCCCAAAAACCCTGACAGCGATACCCATATCGATTTTGGTGAAGCGACCCCAAAAACCCTGACCCATATCGATTTTGGTGAAAATTTCGAGTCTGCCATCTTGGATCGCCAAATGGATGATATATTCATAATTAGCGACTCCAAAAACCCCGAAAGCGATACCCATATCGATTTTGGTGAAAATTTCGAGTCCGCCATCTTGGATCGCCAAATGGATGATATATTCGCAATCAGCGACCCCAAAAACCCCGAAAACGATATCCATATCGATTTTTGTGAAAATTTCGAGTCCGCCATCTTGGATCGTTAAATATAGAAAAAGAAAAAAAAAACAATTTCAACAAACAAAACAAGTCATGAAAAAAATTAAACACGTGATTAGTGTGCTAACTAAATGAGATAGCCCTGAATCGTTAGTACCGAGTAAAATGTATGGGCGTACCGAGTAATACCCCGTCCCCCACCACTCCCCTGCCCCCGCACGATTGCTCTGTATAGACGGCTTCGTTGACAGACTGTATGTAGTATGAATCGTTAGACTGTGATAATATTATGTCCGGAAGTATACATTGGTATTGATACCTTGGATGCGTCCCACGACGGGTAATAAATGACATTTATATTGATCACATTTTCATAATTACACACTCTTTAATGTATGGTTGGATGCTATCGAGACTAGTTTTACATGTCATATTTAAAGGTAACTTACTAGCGTGTCGACACTTCGGCAAGGAGACTTTGCCCGTAGTGACATCCATACCCTTCTGGACCCGTAGACTGACGCTTTTCGACAGCAATTTGGCAGCTGCATTTACCATCTATTGACACAAAATGTCACACATTTATCAATTATTTTATATAAAAAGTCCTAATGTTAAAATAAGAGTTTTAGCTTGTTAAATGTAAAATATAAATTATACATAAATATTCCACAACATGCTACACAACACTATCTAGATCTATGGTAAGCTGAACTAGCTTGTGTTATGGAATATTTTTTTTGTAAATCTAAAGCCCGACCAATAAAATACAAAACTCGTACTGGGGGCGCTATAAACGTCTATGATTATGGCAGCACCAAGTATAGTGATACACATGTGAAATGGCCGGTTCTTTCCCACCGTCCACCTTCCCAGACCACCTGGGTGTACGGTGGTAATTTTTTTTTAACTACGGTTCACCTTTGTCCACCTAGCCCTAGGTGTACCGTTGAAAATATTAAATTTCCACGGTACACCTTGTTATAGAAACTATTTTCATAGGTAATATAAGAAGATAGTAATGACACCGACAATTTACCTAGTTCATTTTCCTGATCTAGCATTATATTATTGCTTATTATAGTTCGGATTTATTTTGTTGTTTTTACTACTACTATGGAGGAAAATAAAATAACTATAATCAGTAGAAATGGTGGCAGTGTATTGTTATATAAAGAACACCAATATCATAAGGTAAAAACATTCAAGAATGGCGCCAGTCTATGGAGGTGTTGTTTTTACAGAAAGAGTTAATGTACGGGAAACATTATTATACAGGTATTTACGAATGTTGAATAAATTGAAAAGCAATTTGCAATATACTCCTTATTTTTTACTAAGATTTTTTTTTATACCACTTAGGTGGCAGACAAGCACACGGCCCACCTGATGGAAAGTGGTTACCGTGGTCTATGTACGTGTGCAACACCAGGGGAGCCATACATGCGCTGCCGACCCTGTACGCTTAGAGGGTTCCTGTGCCGTCAGTGTGAAAGAAGCAGGACAAGCCTTTGGTTTTCCCACTGACAGCACACAAACTCTCCAGTGAGCTCTGGCTACCTAACTCACCATCGGGAACACAACACGCGGTTATTATTACTATTTTTAGTTTGTTTTTTTTTTTTAAGTTTCTCATGTGTACGCCTAGAATAAGACTATTTTTAGTTTATGTTTTTTTTTTAAGTTTCTCATGTGTACGCCTAGAATAAGACTACGACTAAGACTAAGACTGTTTATGTTTTTTTAACTTTCTCAGTATATATAAAAAAATCTAACTATTTTAATTTATTAACTGTACAATAAGTCTTAAATGCAATTAAAAAATTGTAATCCAGCCAGCATTAAATGAGGTGGACCGTCACCAATATCTATTAATGATATACCTACTGGAAAGGTGAACCGTAGTTAAAAAAAAATTACCACCGTACACCCAGGTGGTCCGGGAAGGTGGACGGTGGGAAAGAACCGGAAATGGCTAGTGTACAAATATCTTAGCTTATTTAGAAACTGTTGCAGACATAAAGTGTCATACACAAGAGCATGGCATTTATATAATACTAGATGTTGCGCGTGATAGATATATTAATTATAATGTATAGATTATGTGACCAATTTATGGATAATATATTACGATGAAATGTAATTCAATCATTTTAGAACCATTTTATAAACTATTTTTATAAGTGGGTAGGTGAAAATCATTCGATGTAATGTGACGTCTCAAATGATATAAAAAGGAGACACCGAATGAAATCGGGACAGTTTATCCCGAGGCGTCGAAGTGTAAGGTACGATATAATTCTGATATGTTTATACGTGTGTATCAGAACCGCGGTTGTACTTTTTTAATTTGGATGAAAACTATCTGAAACAAATGTACCTAAAATGTACTATTTAGTACTTATATTGAATTTAATTGTACCTCGTTCAATACCTTGTAATCACAATACTAAAGTGAGCCGCCATTCTGATATCAGGATGGCGGGTAAACTCTAAATCAGTTAGCATATATTTTTTTATCATTACGAAATAAATGTACCTAAAATGTACTATTTAGTACTTGTATTGAATTTAATTGTACCTCGTTCAATACCATGTAATCACAATACTAAAGTGAGCCGCCATTCTGATACCAGGATGGCGGGTAAACTCTAAATCAGTTAGCATATTTTTTTTAATCATTACGAAATAAATGTACCTAAAATGTACTATTTAGTACTTGTATTAAATTTAATTGTACCTCGTTCAATACCTTGTAATCACAATATGAAAGTGAGCCGCCATACTGATATCAGGATGGCGGGTAAACTCTAAAGATCCAAGTGTATTTTGATTGCAGGATTACGAAACAAAAGTACCTAAATAGTAACTCATCATATCAATAAATTAGCTAAGTACGTTTACAGGTTACGAGAAATTAATAGGGCTTTATAAAATATATATATATATATATATATATGATATATATATATATATGATATATATATATATATATTTAAGCTTATTTATAATATACTTATATATATATAATATATACTTATTTATAATATGATATAAAATCGAAAACGAAATCGAATTTGAAACCGAAATCGAAACCAAAATCCAAAAACTCAGACCTAAAATATTACGTTTGCTTGATCATAATTGGTTGAGTAGAACCGGAGGTATAACCAAAAGTCGCAATAGCCGACATCCATGCGAGCGGAGCCGCGGGCGTCACCTAGTAATATAAATTAGCGTGAGTTGATGTGCCTCGACAGAACAAAGAGAACGAATAGGAGTTATATATAGAATATTACAGAAAAATTATATATAAAAACTGAAGTGACAACCCTGACAAAACTGTAAAAGGCGGCATTTCCGCAAACATCAAATGCGATGAACTACTGTAAGATCTCTCGTTATACTGTGCTAATACTAGTACTAGTACTACATTACTATTTTAGGTAGGTACATTTTTTTCGTAATCCGGCAATAAAAATACACTTGGATCTTTAGAGTTTACTCGCTATCCTGATATCAGAATGGTGGCTCACTTTCATATTGTGATTACAAGGCACAGTGTGTTATAGAAGCCGATTTGCGGACATCTCCGTTTTATAAACTCTTCATAAAGAGAATTTTGAGATAAACTACTTAAAAAAACTTTCGTTGATGTACGTGTCATACTTTTTGAGAAATTAAAAAAATCGAGAAAAATCCATAGAAATCAGAAAAACTTTATAGCTGATTTCTTTATGATTTTTAACCATATTTTTTTTATAAACATGATGAATGTTGACCTAAAGAACAAATGTACACATAAATAATTGATGACTGGAGTACTAAAAAAAAGAAAAAAAATATTTTCTATGATAACTTAAATATTTTTTTATTCGAAAACTATTGCATTGTAGCATTTGTTTCAAATTGAATTATATGTATAATTTTAATATGTATTGCCACAAAAAAAACCAGACGCGTAAAACAAGGGTTTCGTAAGATATGATTTTTTAAAAATCTTGCTTAGGGTTGTCAAAAATTAAGTTATTGTGTGAAATGTACCATTTATGATCCGCAAAGTTCTTACTGATGACTCATTATTGACGTTATAGGTAAATATTATGTACTTATTGTAAATATACTATTCTCATGGCAAAAGATATGCTACCTGGCAATTTTCTTTTATGAAGGTCATCGTGTGGTATTGGGAAGGGTTAGGCATATGCTAAAACCCAATATCAGTACACGATGACTGGAGAAGCGGTTTGGAAATAGATTCTAAAAAGTTTAAAGTATTTTGCTATGATCTCGCCACTAGATATGTGGAACACTATAAGTGGTTTTATATGTCACTCACCTTGCATAAAATACTGATACATGGTGAAAACATTATAGAATCGATTTCCTTGCCGATTGGTATGCTTTCAGAACAAGCCGGTGAATCGAGAAATAAGTTTTGGCGTTATGATCGTGAGCATCATACGCGAAAATTAAATCGCCAAACTACCATTCTCGATTTATTTCACCGAGCTTTGGAATCCTCAGATCCACTCATAACTACCATGTCCTTTGACTTGCGAAAGAATAAAAATAAACGCACAGCCCTACCCGAGAGAGTCCTTTCTCTGTTAAAACCCTCGACAGAAAATGTTACGCTTCCTGGACTTGATGAGACACTTTCTTTGTCATCAGAAGAATTATTAATTCACTCTGATGAGGAGTCCTAAAAATAAAAACCAAAAAACTTATTATTAGTATTTATTTACTTTTGGAATTATTTACCACGTCAACACGCAGTTGGCGCAACAATCTACATAAACCTCTCTCCTTCCTTGAATCTCTTCTCAACCTTAATCTCCTAAAAACTTTGATTTTAATATTTGTAATTAATTAAATGTTGACAACCCTATTTCCATAGAAATTTCAAAAAAACTTAGAAACGCTTTTTCTCCTTTAACCTACGTTTGAAGTTTGTGAAATTTTAGTATATTGTAGACGACACTATTGTGCATAGTAATAACCAAAAATAAAATGCTACAACGCTAATGTACAATTATCAAAAATATAATTGTGAAAAACAGAAAATATTTAATATTTCTCAGACTACTAAAGCTACTGTCTTCTACTTTTTAATATAAATATATAGCATACAGTTATACTACTCTGAGTGCTAATAAAGTGTAATGGGGTCATAATTTTCCTAATAAAAATAAATAAAGATTTTCTTAAGGTCATTGACCTCTCATAGAAAAATTAATATCTCTAAAACTAGAGAAGATTATCGTATCGGGATTTCTGTCAATTCTTCATCACGATGGTGCCCATCAAATAGACATATAAACCACACATGTCCGCAAGTCGGCTTCTATAACACACTGTGCAAGGTATTGAACGAGGTACAATTAAATTCAATACAAGTACTAAATAGTACATTTTAGGTACATTTATTTCGTAATGATTAAAAAAAATATGCTAACTGATTTAGAGTTTACCCGCCCATCCTGGTATCAGAATGGCGGCTCACTTTAGTATTGTGATTGTAAGGTATTGAACGAGGTACAATTAAATTCAATACAAGTACTAAATAGTACATTTTAGGTACATTTATTTCGTAATGATAAAAAAATATATGCTAACTGATTTAGAGTTTACCCGCCATCCTGATATCAGAATGGCGGCTCACTTTAGTATTGTGATTACATGGTATTGAACGAGGTACAATTAAATTCAATATAAGTACTAAATAGTACATTTTAGGTACATTTATTTAAGATAGTTTTCATCCAAATTAAAAAAGTACACGCGCGGTTCTGATACACACTGTTTATACTGTTCTGTTTACCGTGTAATATTATTATGCTGTGCTGTAACTATTTGACCATATCGTGTTGGCTATGTAAGATGTACTTACTTGATCTATAAAACTGGCTACAAGCCTGATAACCTTTGATACAAGAGTTTAATATTGTTATATTGTGTAACTATTATAGTAATGTTTGGTTATAAGCCTAGATTGTAATTATGATAAATTGTTATAGAATGGCTATATCTTGGTTAGAAGGCAGACAGGTTTTCTTGTTAGTTCTTTCCTGTCTATAAAAGCCTTTTGGGAACTAACGTAGTGTAAAAAAATAAAAGAGAACGATATAGTCATGATTGTTGTTTTATTCATTTTATAACACAACTAAGTATTCCCCTTTGTATAATATTAGTATTTCCCTAGTACAGATCAATAGTTAAACTTGGTTTCTAGGATATACAACTGGACCATAGTGAACCTCTAGCACTATAAAGTATTTGTGGTTGCTACGCAAGATCCTGACATATTCTAATGGTTATATATCTATATTCTAATATATACATACTTGCAGATTGAGTTTCCTTTAATAGATATACATAGTTAGATTGACAAATTAAGATACACCCTTAGATTCACTTTCCTACTTGTTATATCTCTATGCTAATAGCTACTTTCACATCTATGTTTATCTAACATATTTATGTTAGATTATGTTTATATCTCTACGTTAATCTAACATCAGAGGTGGGATAAAGAATCCTATTCTAATACATATTGTACAAGTTTCAGCTTGGATCTACCTCTGCGAGGCTACCACAGACCTTGCACAATATTGCTTGCCCATTGAATACCGGCTTCATCATCGGGTAAAGAAGCTAGCTCCAGCATCAGTTTGCAGAGCAATCAGCTGCCGTAGCAACTGGCGAGGCTACGTAGTGTTCACACCGTGTCCACCAAAGCGATCGCCTTTCGCTTCCTACCTCAGGAATATCAAGGATTGCGGTGATACAAGAAAATGTGCAAAAAGACGGTATTGTGACTTTTTTACCAAATGGTAATGTTGTGATAAATGTGATAATTATGATGATAACCAACTATATTTTGTTTATTGGTGTAAAGATAAAGATTTAGAAAGGTCTTTTTAACAATTGTATAAACTGAAAGGAGGCATCGTCGTCTGTCTTTTAGTGTTGTCAGACAAGTTCGTTAATAATGATTTTAGTGGATTTTCACTTTAGGTAGGTGCACAGTATTTTATCTGATCAGTTTATAAAATGCACTTGTTGTCCAACGAAACCACTAACTAAATTTTTTTTCTTTTCGGGTGAATAAGATTATGAATCTAAATAGGATAAAATTCAGTCCAGACTGTAACCCCTGACATTAGTATTTACATTTTCAAGTTCGGGTGATAAGTATCTTTCCATAATTCCGATAATAACTTCCATTCTTGAATGTTAATGTGGTTTGCTTTCAACCTCTTACAAAATTTATAGTGGGTACTGTAGGTACCATCACAAGTAAACAATATTCAAAAAGATCTCCAATTCAGTCGTATAAAAAACGGTCAGATCGTCAAAGAGTACATTCCGTTCGTTCCTAAAAATAATGATAAATTTTAATTATAAAATTTATAACAAGTAATTTTTCCCCACAATATACAAAAAAGGGGGGATCAAATTAACTGGTTTAAATAGTTCGAGTGTTTTGGGAACTAAATCTGTTCTATGGTTCAGATTTGCTTATTCATTCGGATTCAAATCAAATAACAAAGTACGGTTTGTATAGTAGGATCAATTTCATTGGAGGGTACGTACCTACCTACTCGCATTATAATTATTACTATTTTTCAAACTCGGAATAATGATTAAGTTGTATTAATGATCATGTGATTCTGGATTGTGATAACTAGTCGATTATATTCTGTAGACGTAATTTCATAAGATGCGGAATAACTAAAGACTAGAAACGAACTAGAAGGATACTACCTATTATAAAGTAATGGATTGTTTTGATGTTTGAGTCTTGTGAACAAAATTATGGTACTGGTGTCAGATGAGTATCAGGTTGACCGAACGGTTCTTGAATATAAATATGATACAGGTACAGGTGACTGAAGAGTTGGAAGTACTAATTACTTTTTCTTATTGCTTTAACATTTAACACTTGTGTTCATTGTTGTTTTATGGGTGTTGGTTTTGAAGTATTGATGACCCAAATAATTAACATGCTGCGACGTAGTTTGGGTGTCCGATCCAGTTCATTAGCAGCGAGTGAACGATATGGATTGGCCCATGCGAACTTCGATCAATCGTCAGTGGTGATCATAATTTCAAAACCAGTTTTTTTAAATTTATTTTCAACTTGTTCAGTATTGTACTTTCGATGCTTCTTTTACCTTAGAGGTCTACTCACTCTAACAATATACTTATATAATTGATATGTAATTATAAGGTGCAGAATGTGATTGCTAATATGGAAGCCAATATGTAACAGGAATATGTTAATGTCCTATCGAGAGTATGTGGCGAATATATCGGATGCCTATGTGGCGAATATATCGGATGCCTATGTGGTGAATATATCGGAGGCATATGTGGCGAGTATATCGGAGGCCGTAGTGTAAGTGTGTGATTGCTGAGGTATAGTGGAAGTGCAAAGACTGTGTAGACCGCCATTTGCTTCAATGCGATTGAGCAGTTTGGGGATACATAGATATTGCCGATTTATGACAGACCTATATTTCCGCTGTTTGACCTTTTGCTCGTGCAGTCCTTGCCATTTGCAGCGGGTGGAGCGGACTAGACACGGGGTAGCAAGTTGGTAGAATATAGAAATGACGACTTTGACTTTGAGATACCGGTAGTCACAACTTGCAACTTGTATGTAGATACTTTGAGAGAAAGTACTGGTTTGATGGTACTTCGTGAGCTAAGTATCTGTCAGTTTGGCCATGATAGATGATATTGATATGATATATTTTGGGCATATGATATTGGCAGTCACATCTTGCAATTGTGATAGATATTTATATAATATGTTGAGCATATTTACCAACAGTCACAATTTGCAATTAATTGTACTTCGAGAGCGAAGTACTTGGTCAGTATGGCCGTGATAGATATTTATATAATATGTTGAGCATATTTACTAACAGTCACAATTTGCAATTAATTGTACTTCGAGAGCGAAGTACTTGGTCAGTATGGCCGTGATAGATATTTATATAATATGTTGAGCATATTTACTAAGTCACAATTTGCAATTAATTGTACTTCGAGAGCGAAGTACTTGTCAGTATGGCCGTGATAGATATTTATATAATATGTTGAACATATTTATTTTATTGACGATTCACAATTTGCAATTAATTGAACTTCGAGAGCGAAGTTCTTATCAGTATGGTCGTGATAGATATATTAATTATAATGTATAGATTATGTGACCAATTTATAGATAATATATTACGATGAAATGTTATTCAATAATTTTAGAACCATTTTATAAACTATTTTTGAACTTCGAGAGCGAAGTTCTTATCAGTATGGTCGTGATAGATATATTAATTATAATGTATAGATTATGTGACCAATTTATGGATAATATATTACGATGAAATGTAATTCAATCATTTTAGAACCATTTTATAAACTATTTTTATAAGTGGGTAGGTGAAAATCATTCGATGTAATGTGACGTCTCAAATGATATAAAAAGGAGACACCGAATGAAATCGGGACAGTTTATCCCGAGGCGTCGAAGTGTAAGGTACGATATAATTCTGATATGTTTATACTGTTCTGTTTACCGTGTAATATTATTATGCTGTGCTGTAACTATTTGACCATATCGTGTTGGCTATGTAAGATGTACTTACTTGATCTATAAAACTGGCTACAAGCCTGATAACCTTTGATACAAGAGTTTAATATTGTTATATTGTGTAACTATTATAGTAATGTTTGGTTATAAGCCTAGATTGTAATTATGATGAATTGTTATAGAATGGCTATATCTTGGTTAGAAGGCAGACAGGTTTTCTTGTTAGTTCTTTCCTGTCTATAAAAGCCTTTTGGGAACTAACGTAGTGTAAAAAAATAAAAGAGAACGATATAGTCATGATTGTTGTTTTATTCATTTTATAACACAACTAAGTATTCCCCTTTGTATAATATTAGTATTTCCCTAGTACAGATCAATAGTTAAACTTGGTTTCTAGGATATACAACTGGACCATAGTGAACCTCTAGCACTATAAAGTATTTGTGGTTGCTACGCAAGATCCTGACATATTCTAATGGTTATATATCTATATTCTAATATATACATACTTGCAGATTGAGTTTCCTTTAATAGATATACATAGTTAGATTGACAAATTAAGAGATACTGTTAGATTCCCTATTAATATTAATCTAACACGCGCGGCTCCGCCCGCGTGGATTTCGATTATCGATAAAAAATACAAACTGTCATCCACATTTCTCACCCTTTAACCTCTTTTTTCGCGATAAAAGGTAGCCTATGTCCGTTCCCAAACTAAATTTTATCAAGATCGGTTCAGTGGTTTAGGCGTGAAAGCGTAACATCAGACAGACAGACAGACGAGAGTTGCTTTCGCATTTATAATATTAGTATGGATATATGTTTTAAAGTAGTGTGGTTAAAATATAAAAATAAACAAGTTTATTTTTATATGATAAGTTGATTTGTATACTGAAAAGCAGTGCAAACTATACATGTAATGCTTATGATAAAAGAAAGAAAGGGAATTATATACCTGGATGGAACATGCACGTCCGGGATTCGCATAGGAGGGCTCGGTTATGTTATCAAGTATGGTTAATGAGTGGCAAACCCCCCAGTGGTGCTGTCTATGATGATATGTGTGCTTCTAAAAAGCTCTTCAAGAGTAAATTAAAGCTTTGCTTAGACAACCAACAACAATTCAAAATGGACCTAATAGCAAAGAATCATGCTGACAAACAATTTGGAAAATTCTGGAAATCCACTAAGAAATTAAACCCAAAACCGAGTCCCCCCGTGAGTGTGGCGGGTGTGCATGAACCCAAGGATATAGCAAATGCATTTCAGTATCATTTTAGGGTACAATCACCTGGTGCGCCTATGCCGAGGGTGAACTGTGCTCAGGCTGGCCAAGATAGCATTGGTGTTCCCTTGCGTTTCTCTGCTAAAGAAGTAGCCTCAGTAATTAGTAAAATGAAAAAAGGTAAGTCACCAGGTCATGACGCACCAGAGCATAGAGCATCTGAAGCATGCAGGTGTACACATAGCACGTGTGCTTTCTTTGTTTTTCAACTTGTGTATTAGTCATAGTTATCTACCATATGACCTTATGTATACAGTGGTTGTACCCATAATGAAGAATAAAACAGCAGATGCCTCGGATATGTCCAATTACAGACCTATCTCCCTCGCGACAGTTGTTGCCAAGGTCTTGGACAGTTTGCTTGATAAACACATGATGAAGCACATGTCAATTCATGACTCTCAATTCGGTTTCCAACCTGGTCTTTCTACTGAAAGTGCTATTATGTGTCTCAAGCAGACTGTTCAATATTACACGGCACGGGAAACCCCTGTCTTTGCCTGTTTTTTGGACCTGTCAAAGGCATTTGACCTAGTCCAATATGATGTGCTGTGGCGCAAGCTGGAGTCGGAGACGACCATACCAAATGAGCTTATCTCAATTTTTAAATACTGGTATAACAACCAGGCAAATAGTGTTAAGTGGTCAGGGGAATACTCGGATATTTACCATCTGGAGTGCGGGGTTCGGCAGGGAGGACTAAGCTCGCCTAGGTTATTTAATCTGTACATGAACCAACTATTATTGAAGCTAAATAGTACCGGCATAGGTTGCCACATAGATGGAATTTGTTTAAATAATTTAAGTTATGCTGATGACATGGTGCTGCTTAGCCCATCAATTAGTGCTTTAAGGCGTCTAATCGCTGTCTGTGAATCCTATGCGGTGAGTCATGGGCTCAGATACAATGGCAAAAAGAGTGAGATTATGATCTTTAAGGCAAACACAGTGACATACTCAGATGTGCCCACAATCTCACTATATGGGAAACCCCTTAATAGAGTTGACAGGACAATGTATCTGGGCCACTGGATCACCGAGGACTTGCGAGATGATTGTGACATTGAGAGGGAGCGCAGATCGCTGGCTGTCCGATGCAACATGCTGGCCCGTAGGTTTGCACGCTGTATTAAGTCAGTGAAGGTTATGCTTTTTAAAGCATACTGTCAATCCTTCTACACGTGCAGCCTTTGGGTTAGCTATACGCAGCGGGCATACAGCGCTCTGCGTGTCCAATATAATAACGCGTTTAGGGTTCTGGTGGGGCTGCCGTGGCACTGTAGTGCATCAGGTATGTTTGCAGAAGCGCGTACGGATGGCTTCGAAGCAATTCTGAGGAAGCGGTGTGCGTCTATGCAAAACCGTGTACGCGGCAGGACCAATAGTATCCTTGGCGTGTTCACGGATCGGCAGGATTCACCCATGTGGCGAAGATGGGTGCAGATTCACTTAAAATAATAATATAAATGTATACTAACCCTAGTTTATAAGGATCATTGTTACTAACACTATGGATAATTTTCCGAAATAAATGCATAATAATAATAAAATTATTAAGTACATATTTATTAATCATCAAACTCGGAATCTAAATAATTAGTTACAGTACGTAAAATAAGAAAACAGGCCAATTTCCATTGCGCGTACTCTATGACGTACCTACCCGTCATGTTGACAACGAGGTGATGTTATTTAGATCCTTCCGACTTTTTATCCAACAAATACTTATAGCTCGTGCGAGTTAACATGGCACCTGCCTCGAAGACACCCTCCTCCCGCTTCCCCGCGCGCGACCCCGCTCTCGCCGTGCGAGGCTAGTAGCGTCAGCGTACACGCCTCCCGCTCCCCCGCGCAAAGCCCTGAGCCAGGTGCCATGTTAACTCGCACGAGTTGTAGTTATTTTGTAAATAACTTTTTCATAACTGGTTTTTAATATTTTTCGGCATATAAATAGCGCACTCAAATTCACAATCAATAACACGCACAATTGACACCACATTGACAGATGATCATAATGACATCTTA
This sequence comes from Eilema sororculum, assembly GCA_914829495.1. Lineage (NCBI taxonomy): Eukaryota > Metazoa > Arthropoda > Insecta > Lepidoptera > Erebidae > Eilema > Eilema sororculum. Next base: position 8,342,242 of record OU618533.1, read on the forward strand.
TAGATTGTTGCCATATGAAGAAATTAGTTCCAATAGTTTTCCGCAATATGGCGAGGTATTTTATTTTATTGGTTGGGCTTTATACAGTATGGATACGACATATAGGCATTTACGAAAACCGCTAACCATCCTGGTCCGTAGAAATGTAACCAAACAAAATTTAAACTTAAATTCCCTAATTTAAAAAAACCGAAATTTTCTAACAAAATAATTATCAAAGTAAATGTTGAAAATGAAACTATCCGTATAATGTCATTGATAGTTACTAAGTCATTAATAAATACGCACACGCCTTTAGACACATACACATACACACGGTTTACGACAATAGGGAGGTAGTGTAGTAGGTAGGTAACTTACTCGGAATAGCGGAACGGCAACAAAGCACCTCGCCGCGCCGGCGCCGCCGGGCCGTGCCGCCGGCTGGCGCGCTCACGTACCTACGTACGTAAGTAGGTACCACCAGATTCCGTAGAATCACAGGTTAAGACGTATAGTACGCAGAACTTTTAATAACACTGTAGATTGTAAATTTAAATCTTTGAAATTTTCAAAATGTCCGCCACTTGCTTGAATACACAAATTACATCGCCGAACAATATTGTCCCGATTTCGATTCGGATCCAAAGCCATAGCTTTCAATTTGTTAAATGCCTCAATAATTCGGCTGCGCAGTGCTTCTTGACTTTCAGACACACGTGGATGGCACAATAAAAAATACAATAGGTAATAATAGTTTTAAATAACACACAATTTCAAAATACACAATAGTTATGAAGAAAACACTCACACTGGATGGCACAACACGAAATAAATACTTATTATTATAATAGTTGAAAATAACACTATTTAAAAATACATAAAAGTTAATTAGTGTCAATTTCACTCTAAAAAACTATGTCGAATAAAATCTCGATGCGAACATGCGCGCGTGCTCGCGGTCACTGGCGAGCTCACGCACGTCACGGGGGAATCCCCGAATAGCGAGTGAATATTTGAATGAATACACAGTGCGGCAACGTCGCATTTTACAATTTCTATAGTAATTAGGTTTTCCATATCTTGAATCAAATCAGGACAAGAAGTTTTTTTGTACTACTAAGGTGGCAGACAAGCACACGGCCCACCCGATAGAAAGTTATTACCGTGGCATATGGATGTATGCAAGATAAATATCCTTTTTGAAGAACCTCATGTTCTACTCCCCTGGGAGACTCATAGCAGGGAGTTCATTCCACCGCCTGAGTGTGCGTGGGATAAAGTTTCTTTCATACCTTACAGTGTACACCGTTTCTGGGAAACAGTTTCAACGGTCCAACACCAAGCTATGCCGCACCATTAAGACCTGGAACTCTCTGCCAGCTCACGTGTTTCCTTCTTCCTACACGCCCGGGTCCTTTAAGCGGGGCGTGAAAAGGCATCTGATGAGGCCGTCAAGCTGAGTGCCACCACTGTTAACATGGTACATGTTTATGATGGTGACCCTCTTTCCGAGACTTTGCCTTTAGCTTACCATCAGGCGAGGTGAAGTCAAATTGACGTGTCTGTTATTTAAAAAAACTCATTGGCGACAGCTACTAGCTGATGGACTCACATGGACAAGTAGGAGTGGTCATAGTGTTCTCCGAAGCTCCGTGACAGCATTTTGGAGATGAAAGACTACAGCGCCCAACTTAGGGTCGTGACTCTTGAGGACTGCGTCGAAACTAGGACAAATCCGGGGAAGCCCGGACGGATGGTAACCCTAATAGTAATAAAAATTTTACGACTATCGTTTCTAATGCCGATTACACACTCGCTTACATTTTGTTCTGAATTAAATCTGAATCGTGAATGTAGAAATAAATTTATCTTAAAATTTGTAACAATTTCGAGTCGGTCTTTTCCTGTATGTAAAGTTCAAAGTATTCATGATCAATAAACATAAACACTACTGGTGAAATTATTAAGCATAGGCGGTTTACGGCGGTACATCATCGACCGCGAGGTCGAAAAATCCTGTCTCTGCCTGCCCCTTGACGGCCATTCCGTCCGCGCGGAGGTGCGGTGCCTCACACGCGCATACGCATAACCACTCTATGATCGAACCGGTCAATTCCGCGTTAAATACATAGGCGCGCGCTACGCGCGTCTATCGCCGTACCGCGTGGATGTCGAGTGTGAAAGAGTCCTTATACGTAGGCATACAATTGAATGAGAATTTAAAGTTCATTGAAAACTGCTATTCTACAGAGTGTTCACAGCTGATCAAAATTCACTAAAATTAAAACTCTTGTTTTTGACCTTAATACTTGACCGATTTTGTTCAAACTTTGCCCGTTTCATGCTAACAGGGTACCAAGTATGTGGCTTCAATTAATGCCTATATGTCGTATCCATATTGTATATATAAAAATCAATGCCACTTTTCGTTGTAATATTATAACTCAACAACGCCTTTACCGATTTGGCTAATTTTGGTCTTGAATTATTTGTGGAAGTCCAGGAAAGGTTTGTACGTAGAGAAAAATTCGAATAATTGCCGGGAATCGACTTCCATGCGGGCGGAGCCGCGGGCAAAAGCTAGTACATATTATATATAAGACCAAGACCTATGCAAATAACCATATTCATGCATACAAATATTTGCACTGAGCCCCGCTCAGTCGAACCCGCGCCTCCTGCGTAGCATTCACGTTCTCTACCGTCACGCCACAGGGGCTGTCAATGTATGGTAGTAAGATTCAGCTACCTCTAGTAATTTTCTTCTTTCAGGCAAATACAGGCCATGGGTAACAGGGTCGGGCAGATCTTCCACGCGGTCGCAGAATGTCACCTCAGCTAATTTCGTCAGCGATGGCTGGAATTATAGACTATTATTATCAACATGTTTACAAAGTTTGTGAGTCAATGGATTTCAAAATTCGTTCAAGATTTTAATGATATCGTCCTCCAGAACAATCAGTCTACTTTCCCGATAAATCTACTTTACCCATTGGTCTAATTAACTCCATTGGTGTACTTTCCCCTTGGGTATATTTTCCCCATTGGTCTACTTCCCCATTGGTCTAACTATCCCCATTAGTGTATTTTACCCTTGGGTATATTTTCTCCATTGGTCTACTTTCCCCATTGGTCTAACTATCCCTGTTGGTCTAACCATCCCTATTGGTCTACTTTCCCCATGAATCTATTTCCTCATAGGGAAAGTAAGCCAATTTCCCTGTTAACAGCTCAACTGCTGAAATAAAATGCCCTATTTATAGAATTTTACCGAACAATGCATGTTATATTAGGACTTAGATAGTGTGGTCTTGTATAAATCTTAAGGAATACTTGCATTCGTTTTTGCTGCCAAAAAGGAGGAGGTTCTCAATTCGATTGGTATTTTTTTATCTAAAAATCCCAATTTATTACGATCGCTTAGCTACCAGCAAAAGTATTATCAACATACCACAGGTGTAGGTGGCCTGTCCTTCGCACTCTTCCATTCGAACCCTTCCGGCACAACAGGTAGAGCCATAGCGTTGACGGTCGGGATGTCGGTGACCGGGCCGAACCCGATGGAGCTGCCGGTGTCGACTCCGGCCGCCGCGAACTGCTGGGCGAGGTCAGCGGCCAGCTGAGGCGACCAGCGAGCCTGGTGGGAACCCCTTGAACGGATTTTATTAATTATCGTATTTGATACCAATCGATACTCTAAATCCATACTAATATTATAAATTCGAAAGTAACTGTCTATCTGTCTGTATGTAACGCTTTTACGCCTAAACGTCTTAACCGATTTTGATGAAATTTGGTATAAGGGTAGATTAGACATTGAGAAAGGACACAGGCTATGTTTGGTCGCGATAACCGACATCCACGCGGGCCGGCCGGCGTCTCCTTCAGCGAGCAGGTAATGGTCGTGAAGGAGACGGCGGAGCGGGAGAGGCGGCGCGAGCGAGAAAGACTCGCGGATCGCGCCGCCCGCGCGCGCAGGCAACTCGGGCGTCGGAGGGCACTGACTGACCTCCGTCCCCCAGCAGAAGCAGGCCACGGTGGCGGCGCGCTGAACAGCGCGCCTCCCCATTCCGGGGGCGAGTTGGGGACACCGTTGTCCCCCCTCCTGAGGAGGGCCAGACCGTAAGGGATGGCCCTGGGTCAGCCGGGGTGCGAGGGATATGTCTATGACAACCTCACCTCCGGCATAGCACCAAGACCCACAGTCGGCGTGCGGTTTTAGTCGGTTCGAGTCCGACATAACCTCCCCTTCCGGCTCCGGCAGGGGGGGTATCCGAGGGGATTTCCGCACGAAAAAAAAAAAGACATCCACGCGAGCGGAGCCGCGGACCAAAGCTAGTTTATTAATAAAAATATGAAAGTAACTGTGCCTATCACTCCGTTAGTCTGATACGCTTTTACGCCTATACTACTGAGTCTCGGTTATAGTTTGAAACCTTATAGTCACGCAGAGGGCTGTGGAGCGAGCTATGTTTGGAATTTCTCTAAAGGATAGAATTCGAAACGAGGTCATCCAACAAAGAGCTGAAGTTACCGACATAGCTAGTAGAAGAAGCTGGCTATATATATATATATGTTGAAGGACCGATGGCCGTTGAAGCAAATGAGTTCTGAAGTGGAGAAGGAAAACGGAAGGTAGAACACCCCCTAATCAGATGGCCTGATGACCTGACAAAGTGGCTGGGATAGACTATATGCGGAAGGCGGCGGATGTTCAGCTGTGGACTGTGGCCTCCCTAGGGGAGGAATAGGGGATTTGGGTGAACTGACCCACATAAATAGGGCAGATCACCCGTCCAGTCAACAGCATCCCCCGCTGGAAGTAAGTAGGTAAGTAATGATCTGTCATGTATTTACGTACCCTTTCTTCGTCACATCTGGTCTGTAAGATTTGAAGAAGACGCCAGCGGCGCGGGCGCGCACCACGCGTTCTATGTCGAGCAGGAGTAAATGTACACGGCGACGAGAGAACTCCATAATTGCATTCTCCAACATCTATGTAAGAAAAGTTACTTATAAAGTAATCATGTAATAAATACTATTCATGATGTACTTGATCCATATTGTAGCTCAGTTGGTAAGAGCATTCCCCATGTAAGGGAAAGGTCATGGGTACAAGCACCACCTGAGCAGTTTTTTTTATTTAAACGCATTGTATTGCAAATTTAAAACGTACGGCCAAAACACGTATAGTGCTTTTAGAACGAATAAAAATATTCACTAAGGGTTCCTAAAGTCCCTAAAAATCAAAGTAACGCTTCAGAAAATTTGGCTGCACCATTCCACCACCATTTCCATATAAAGGAAACAAATTCCCTTGAACGAATCCATAAACAGTGGTTTATGTTATATACCCAACAATTCATTTCTGACAGGGGTCAAAAAATTGAACCCATATGTTGGCAGTTACCGAACCTACATAAATTACAATATATTTAGAAGCCAAGTTACTTAGTCCATTTTCAGTAACTTTTCGAATTGTCTGTCAGGATATAAATAAAAATACTTTTTATACAATGTAGAATGAACAATGAAACGCCAAAATATCAAATATTTTCGGTCTTAATTTTGCAATAGACACTTGTCTAGGGCTGACATGATGAAGATGCTGATATGTATGTATGAATGTAAATATGTAATTGAAATTGGATACCTAAGTTAAAAGTAATGCAAATTTTTAATCTCATTAGTTATTACTTTGGTATACATTACATTGTCCAAAGTTTACGCAATATTAGATACTCACATGTTGAAATAAAACAATTTTGAATGGATGATTAAATACATTGCGATGGAAGCCATTTTTGTTTTGCTTCAACTTTTATTCTCATATTATATTTTTCGAATATAGGTAGCCTACTGGCTCAGTATGTACCGTTGAAGTTGTCAATGAGTTTGAAACTAAACAACATGGCACTAATAACAAAAGTGCACGAATACATTAGCCAAAAGAGTATGATTGTTTGGTTAACTATGAATAGTAAATCACTAAAATTACAACCACATACCTCGTCCAGTATTCTAATAGGTGCAGGAGGTAGCACAGTAATCACGTCCATTCTGGCTCGAGCCTGGCCGAGCGTCATGAGAGCATCACCACGTGTGGAGTAAGCCGACGCCATCGCTTCAGTGGCCAAATCCTGGGCCAGTTCAGGAGACATACCCTTGGCGCCGCGTTTTGACTGTAAGACAAGAATTTATGTAAGAGTAATATGGGTAAAATAGGATAATAGAAGAGCAGCATAAGAGTAATAGAAAGTAAGAGAGGAGTAATGTAAGAGAAATAGGAAAATAACAGAAGAATAGTAGAAGAGTAATCTTCTATTACTCTTCATAGACATATAATACTAATAGAAGGACAATGGAAGTAACAGAGAAAAACAAAATATATAAGAATATCAATCACATTAAAGCCTACTTGCATTCTTTCGACGACTCTTTAAACGTCATCATTTATACATATTGTGGAAATCAAATATTTTACACGTTGATTGTGAATTAGATCTGGATAATCCAATTCAATTTCAAAATTGACTGCTTTCTGTCTCATTCACTATCAAACTTCATAAAAAAAAAATTAAGTGCCTGACCAGTCTAAGGGAGTAAGAAAACTAGAAAATGGGATCTATGGTATCTTTTTAATACCTTCTCGAACTCTGCCCCCATCTTCCTGACCAACTGTGCCGCTTTAGCCGTTCCACCGTGCAAAGCCTTCCAGTTGGCTAGTCTGAGGCGTTGCAGCTCCAAATCAGTATTGTAGGCGTATATTTCAGCTTTCCTGTAATGAAAACAAATCGCTTGAAAGAAAAGAATGAAGACATACAATGTTATACAAGTACTATTCTACTAAATTATTTATAGCACATAGAGATACCGTCAAGTGTAAGTGGAATTCGCGTTGAAAGGTTCTCCACCATGAATATTGTATTTTTATTTCCATTTTCCGTGGGTATTAGTGAATCCTGGATTTTTTTAAGGATTTCTTCCTTGGTGTCAAGTGAAATACTTTTTTTGGTTTTAATTGTTAAGTATATCGACTATATAGTAACTGAATCGAAATACTTAATGTATATTTTTCAATTTAGTTGGTACCGACTTTACAAACATATTATAACCGTTTATTCCGAACCTGACCGGAAAACTTGACCCGGTCGCGGGTTAGGTTAGAAACTTTAAAAATTTGTCGCGAACGTAACCCTCTTCCTAACCTGACCCGACGGTCTCGTTCCTATCATAACCCGATCTGGCTCTTCGCCGGCCACTACCGCGGCACGCTCGCTTCGCTCGCTCGGCTCGTGCGTTGGGGTCACAGTTCTAACCTAACCTAGCCTACAGAAGTTGGAATTACCGTACTTCGGCTTTTAAAAGTAACAAAAATCTGCGCAATTAGGGTTATGATAGGAATGAGATGTCGGGTCAGGTTAGGAAGAGGGATACGTTCGGAACAAATATCACATTATTTTTCAAGTTCCTAACCTAACCCGCAGCCGGGTCAGGTTCGGAATAAGCCTATATAACCAGCTAATAACTATAAATTAATTATACCTACATTTTGTTAATCGAATACACCCCACGAACTTCATCTAATTTACAGTTTTATAATACTAGAGATAGCTCCCAAATGAGCAGTAATGAAGTATATTTAGGTCAAAACTAACGAAAAGGCAGTCACGATATAACGTGACAAAACATGACTCATGATGGAAGGAGTCGATATTGAATTTACTTTTTTTTTATTTCCTTGCGACTCCAGCGTTTGTACAGTATATTAGCTTCACGTGTCAGCTACAAAAGCAATTTACGTGTCATTCGGGATACAATCAAGGTTTTATTGCAGCGTAATTTGTCCCATAAAGAGAAAGATCGAATCGACATAAATTAGGATTACTTCCAGATGTTTAAATATATTGTGTGGTGGATTCTGAGCACAGAACGGCAATTGAATGGCCTTTATTAAGTAAGTAATGAGTGCGAGTAATGGCTACCTCATTAGTCAATAATAGTAATATCGAATACCTATTCCTTTTATTTTGAACAAATTCAAGAATAATGAATTAATGCGCTAAGTTCTCAACATTCAATAGGTACAGTCGACCAACGGTTGCACTTTTTCAGATAAAATTGTATGTAAAGGTGCAACCGTATCTCCTTTTCCGACTGTATATTAACGGTTTTTGTTCACCTTTCGAGTATCGAACCCAGTACCTAAACTGAAATGTCGAGGCAGTCACTCTTACCACAACTCAATATGTGTTTGATATAGTGTAAAATTACATAGTGGAAACTTTTAAATAAAATAATAAAATTACTAAGTACTAAAAGAAAAAGTTCAGGGTTTTTCATTTTATAAAGACCTGAAATTCTTTGCGACACAGCCTTTCGAACCCTATAATATCCCACATTTTGAAAGTTAGGATCCCAGAATGTATTCTTTAAGATGCCTAATATCTCTTAAACACATCATACGACAAAGACTAGACTATAGAACAAAATGTTATTTAAGAATTCGAAACATTTTGACAAAAGGAGTAAGAGAATGTATCAGATATTTTGGTAACATGTCAAAATCGGCTTGGAGGTTACTTTACATTATTATGTTATTTACGTGATTATGAAACAGCTGTAAGGCTATTTTTCCATCAGAGATGTGCTAAGTAAGTATGCTACGAAAATGTAAAAGCTAAGGTATGAAACTATGTGACTGTTTTCACCGTGTTATGTTATGTAACCAAGCGTGTAAGATCACTGGCAAGTCGGGGAAACCGTTGTCCCCTCTCCCAAGGAGGGCCAGACCGTAAAGGATGGCCCTGGGTCAGCCGGGGTGCCAGGGATTTATGTCGAAGACGACCTCACCTCCGACCTAACACTACGACCCACTGTCGGCGTGCGGTTGTAGTAGGTTTGAGTCCGACGGAACCTTACGGCTCCGGCGGGCGGCGGAGGTATCCGACGGGATTTCCGCACGAAAAAAAAAAGCCATGAAACTTTCCAAAATTTTCAAATTATCATTTGAAATTCGAATCTATTCCTCATCCATAGCACGCATCTTTTGTATATAAAAAAAAAAACAAAGCTTAGCTGAACCCCTTCCCACCAGTGCTATGATATGTGGACCAATGAATATGATTGGTGGATATCAAACGCATCCTTAGTAACCTAACATAGCGCATCTCCGGTGGAAAGGCAGCCTAATGACTTACTTCTCCCGTCTCGTGGCACCAGCTGCCATGTCTTCTGTGTATAGTTTAAGAAGAAGAGCTTCTTCTTGTATCTTCATGTTCTGAGCGGTAACACGTGCTGTCCATTTTTTATTTGCCTAGGAATTAAATTGATTAACGTATAAATGAATAGTCTCACCATTATAATGATATTTGGAATCTTATGTAGCATTGTTTTCTTTATTTAAAACTAGCTTTTGCCCGCGGCTCCGCCCGCGTGGATGTCGGTTATCGCGACCAAACATAGCCTATGTCCTTTCTCATGGTCTAATCTGACCCTATACCAAATTTCATCAAAATCGGTTCAGTGGTTTAGGCGTGAAAGCGTAACATAAAGACAGATAGATAGACAGTTACTTTCGCATTCATATAAGTATAATATATAATGCAGCATATATAATAAGTATGGACTAGCTTTTGTCCACAGCTCTGCTTGCGTGGAAGTCGGTTATCGCGACCAAACATAGCCTATGTCCGTTCTCAAGGTCTAAAATCTACCCTTATACAAAATTTCATCAAAATCGGTTCAGTGGTTTAGGCGTGATAGCGTATAGGTAGCGGCACGTAAGTTTAGCGGTGACAGTTTATGCGCAGAAGTCGAAAATAAGGTACCCCGGGGGAGACAAAGGGCGCGGGCGGGCGTGCGCGAGCGCTTATTGGCTTTCCAGCCGTACTTCGTCCCGCGCGCCGATACGACGCATCGTTCTCGTCTTGTGTACAGTCGCGTAAATTGTATTGTTATTCATTACAATAATTAGGTACTGTTAATTGTTGTGGTTTTCTATTAAGTTTCAGTTTGTTTTTTATTGACTGTTATTGTTTATTTTTATGTATTTGCGTTGATTTGAGACAGTGAATATGCCTAAACAAATACTGTTTTGGGAAGACAGGCACGAAAATGATATATGATGTGCATTTTTTTTAAATACAGAAATTAGTAGATTAATTGATTCATTAAAACAGATTAAAAGTGAGATAGACGGCAATTTAATGAAAGGCGTGCTAACGTCATCAGACTCTGCATGATTATTATTAAATAAAAATTGTCAAACATTATTTTCAATGTTATTTTAATTATATTTTTACAGAAAATTCACTGCACAGATGAACTTAAAATGCAAAACTGTATCAGTACACAAAATTTCATGAAAATCGGTATATATAATATATATATACATAAGATACTAGCTTAGACATAGAAAAATGACAAACAAAAACACTTCCTTTATTATTAAGATATTGTAATAGTAGATACCTAACAATTAAGTACGCGACTGTACCTTTTTTTTTTTTTTTTTTTTTTCGTGCGGAAATCCCCTCGGATACCCCCCCTGCCGGAACCGGAAGGGGAGGTTATGTCGGACTCGAACCGACTAAAACCGCACGCCGACTGTGGGTCTTGGTGCTAGGCCGGAGGTGAGGTTGTCAAAGACATATCCCTCGCACCCCGGCTGACCCAGGGCCATCCCTTACGGTCTGGCCCTCCTCAGGAGGGGGGACAACGGTGTCCCCAACTCGCCCCCGGAATGGGGAGGCGCGCTGTTCAGCGCGCCGCCGCCGTGGCCTGCTTCTGCTGGGGTGACAGGCGGCTCCACCCGTCACCCCCAGGCCCGCGCTCATGGGGGACGGAGGTCAGTCAGTGCCCTCCGACGCCCGAGTTGCCTGCGCGCGCGGGCGGCGCGATCCGCGAGTCTTTCTCGCTCGCGCCGCCTCTCCCGCTCCGCCGTCTCCTTCACGACCATTACCTGCTCGCTGAAGGAGACGCCGGCCGCCCACGCGTCCGCGCAGCGGACCATTGCTGTGAGCAGGGTGGCGAGGGTGAGAACTCTCACTCCCAGGGCCGCCACTAGCTCCCGCCTCGGTTCAGCCCATGCCGGGCACTCGGTGAGCGTGTGCAGCCCCGTGTCCTCGCTCGCGTCGCAGTGATGGCACTCGGACGTTGGCTCCTTTTCGATCCGACACAGATATCTCCCGAAGCACCCGTGCCCGGTGATAATCTGCGTCAGTCGATACGAGAGGCTGCCATGTGGCCTCTCGAGCCATTCCCCCATGATGGGCCGTACCGCCTCTATGACGGCATGCCCTGCGCGTCGTTGCTCAAGTCGTCGCTCCCACTCCGCCACCATGATCCCGTGGAGCCGGGACCTCTCGGCCCGAATGTCTTCGGGCTCGGGATCGTATCCCCGCTCCCGCGCCTCCTTACGGAACCGATACAGTGCCGCAAGGGATCTCGCTTCCAGGATCCACGGTGGCGATCCGGCTAGGAGACTCGCCGCTCCAAAGGATATCGTGCGGTACCCCCTAATGGCCCTGCAGGCCATCGTCTGCTGCGGCGCATGCAGCAGTTGCACGAACCTGGCCCGCAGGGCGTCCGCCCACACGGGGCACCCGTACAGGGCCATGGACCGCACGACACCCGCGTAGAGTCTCCTGCAGGAGTCCTCTGGGCCCCTCAGGTTGGGCAGCAGCCGCATCAGCGCGTTAGCTGACACCAACAGTTTGGGGCGCAGACTTCGGAAATGCTCTCCGAAGTCCCACCGACCATCGAGTACGAGCCCCAGGTATTTCAACCGGGGCTTGATGTCGATGGGAGTACCTCCTACTGTCAAGCTGGATCCCGGGGGTGGCCTGCGCCGAGGACCATGAAAGAACAAGGCCTCGGATTTGTGCAGAGCCACCTCGAGACCCAGCCGCCGGATCCGATCCACGACTTGAGCAACAGCGGTCGTGGCCCTCTGGGTCGCCTCGCGGTGTGTAGCGCCACTCACCGTCACTAGCGTGTCGTCCGCGTAGCACGTGACGGTGGCACCGAACGCGAGCTCACCGCGAAGCACCCAGTCGTATCCGATGTTCCACAGGAGCGGCCCCAGGACCGATCCCTGTGGGACACCGCACGACATCTCACGCCTACCGACGCCGGTCGAGTACGCGACTGTACCTATGCGCAAACATCCCTTCCACATTTTTTCACCGCTAGACTTACGTGCCGCTACCTGTAACATACAGACAGACAGACAGACAGAAAGACAGACAGAGTTACTTTCGCATTTTCATCACACAATGATTGGTCTAAACGTAAGAAATGAAGAGTGCTTGTTTCTAGATTGTGCAGTCAGAATGTCCTATTTGTTCTTATATTTTGTAATAGTTGTTAAATATCATCTCATCAATCATCGTAAGTGGCTATGGTAGAATAATCTAAATAAGAGTAGTAAGAAGTAATCTAACCTGATCTTCCATTCGTTTCTTTTTCATTTCTTTATCCAACTTGACTCTGTTCAATCGTTTCTTTTCATTCGTCCTCCACTGCCGCACCATGGTTATTTTCCTTCGGAGTTCTATCTCGGCCGCAGCTTGTACCCTCTGTTTTATTCTGTTTGATTTCTCTGCTCCCTTAGCTGCTCTTTCCTGTCGTTGTTTCTCGTTGTATTCAGCTAGGTAATTCATTCTTGCTGCGATTTTTTTCTCCTGTTCTTTTGCTCTGGAAAAATCAAGACCTTACTGAATAAATAAATCCACAATATATTCTTATATAATAAACTATCCATATAAATATTATATCCCTCTTGATATTTTTTATCGTACATTTAATGCTAAATACGGATATCTATTCTGCAATTCTGTAGATGAAAAGCTACCACGAGACACCATCATTAAGTCCCCGTTCCCGATCATTAAAGCTAAAAACGTCACCAACGGAAATCTTTCAGAGCGAGTTAAGAGCGAAATATTCCTTTCAGCATTTGCTGACTTTCTCCAACCTTTACTCGTAATGGTTCTTTCAATTAAAATGTACACTTTTGATTTTACACTCGTGTTTAGACGCAAAAAATCATACAGAAAACTTCGCAAGATAAAGGTAGTAACTGCTACTAATGATGTTAATCAAAGCCAAAGAGATTACTTAGTTGGCCTTTAATTATGTTCTAGATCGAGCTTTCCACGAACCATTGTATTGCTAACAATAGCTTTCAATCTGTACTGGAAATAATCACTGTTGCGTCATGGTCTATTACTAACTTGTTATCTGAATTGAAATAAAACCACTTTTTACGGATTCTATCGCGATATATTTGTTATGATTACTTTTAAACCCGACGTTTCGGCTGCTTTGCAGCAGCCATTTTCGCGGTGTGACTCACGATGGTAGTTGTCACATAGTTTGAAGTATAAGTTATCTCAAAATACCCGAATCATGATGAATTATTGGTGTTCGTATTTACGCAGAATGAGCTCACTGTGTTGTTAAGTCTTGCTGGATTTTGCTGCTTACTGGGTTTGATTAAGTGGATGACTGGGTCCCAAGCTGGTGGTACGGTCCATCCATCCTCTCTATTAAAATTTGGGTGTTTTTTAATTTCAATAGCCTCGCGGATAGGAATATATCGGTGTTCTTTGGCGAGTATCTGTGGTTTATCAAACCTTAGGTAATGGTTGGTGCCTTTTTGCGCGTGTTCACATACAGCTGACTTTGTTGAGCGTTGGTGGTAATCCGTAAAAAGTGGTTTTATTTCAATGAGTGACATTCGCGTAAACTTCAGAAAATATCTTGTTATCTGAAGTTTGTTCTAGGCGATAAATGATAGAAACTTTACGGCAGGCGAGTTTAAAGTGATAAGACAATGGGATGAACATTTTCTAACAGCATACAGAAATAAATTAAATTAGAATGAGTACCTACATACATACAATCACGTTTTTCTCCTGCTATCCTTCATCCCTTTATTCCTGGAGGACCAGACAGAGATGACTTAACACCCACATTTCACCAATCATTGTTTTCGGTCCCACGTAATAGGGGGTGAGCCTATTACCGTATTCCGGTTACTATTTGACTAGTTGACTCGAGCCATGCATCTGAGGCGGAGTCTGGACTGTATGTATCTGTATGATGTTAAACAACCCTATCCCTTAGTCGCCTTGTATGACACCGCATGGGAAGATATGGGATAGCCCAAATTTTATTCTACCGGGAACCACGCGACACTGCGCTTAACCTACAAAAGATGTCAACCGTCCACCAAGCTATGTACATTTACATACAACTTGAATATGAAAAAGTGTATACTTATCTACATTGTCGATTGTACATGAAAACTACACACTTTTTAGTTACAACTTACTTTTTAGTTGGAAGACCGTCTAAGAGACGAGCATTTCGCGAGTTGATGAATAAGCCATTAACTAGGTTATGTAAATGCAGAGTCAAGTTTCGGTAGCGTCCGCAGTGACGAGTTCCAAGATGCATTACGTGCAAGTTTGGTAACAGAGTCTGAACTGGATGTCGGCGGAATACTCACGATTATGTATATAATTTTGAAGCTACGATGTTCAAAATTGTACCAAGTTTCCACAATATTTGATGAATACATCATTTTATTGTAATACTACAGGTTTTATTATAATCCTTTGGTTATGTTGTTTTCCAACAAAATCATGAAAGAAAAAATATGATCTATAAAGTATCTGACAGAACATCTGCACCACAAATGCTTAAGAGTTCTTCAAAAGGTCCTATGACTCAGTCCATTTGAAGTGGGGCAATACTGCCTTTTCAGAAAACGCTTACGAAGCACGAGCGTAGCGCGTTGCCTGACGCATTTATTTGAGTGATTTTTTTACTGATTTTCATTATTTTATTTTTTTCCTTCAAAAATCCAGGTTGATTTTGAATTGGTTGAAAGGTTTTACATAAACGATCTCAATAGTATGGACCTACAACAAGAGCACAGCATGGCACTTGCGTTGTATTACAGTCACTTGAGAACCACGCGTCAGCCTTGGTGGGATAAAATACTACACACTGGTACCTACTACATTCTTAAAAATCAATTATTCATCTAAGTTTTTATTTCTTTTTTTTTCTTTTCTCTTTCTTTTCTAAGTTGCCAACTCTTTTTAGTCTCCGTAACTTTCATTGTTAAGTATCTTCTGAATAATTGCTTTAGTTGTTCGTGTTATCTAGGTAGCACCTTTAAAGTTTAAAGTAGGTACATATTAGACAATTGGTAACTACACGCACCTGTGAAGACGAACTTAATTGAACACTGAAGGATTTGTCCCCATTCTCTTGGATTGAATTACAATTGATGATATAATAGTATTAATATTTCTGTTTGTTGATTTTCGGTTTTGCAAAATGCCGAAAAGACAGCGGAAAACTGTTCTCAACAGTGAAGTTCGCGAGTTTGTAGTTCGTTTGCGAGACTATTTTGCTCGTGAAGAACAAAATGGCGGACCCTTGTTACCGCGTGACAATGTTCGCGATCGTGTAGCCGATGCTCTAGGAATCGGAAAGGCTACTGTTTCTCGAATAACAAAGGAAAAATTTGGGGAGTCGTCCATGGAGGACAATAAACTATTAACACCAAAGAAAAAGAAAAGGTTATGTCAATTATAACAGAACCTGATGAATTTGATTTAGATGCTATACGCAATCATATTTATGGTTACTACCTACGAGGTGAACTACCGACCTGCCAGAAGTTATTATCTTCATTAAAAGCTGCAGAACTCTTCAAAGGCGGTGCTACTTCTCTTAGAATTGTTTTGAAAAAATGTGGATTCCGCTATAAAAAATGTGACAAGAGAAAAATATTAATGGAGCGTACTGACATAGCTTTACTACGATGCGATTTTCTTCGTAAAATCAAACAAATTGATAACTGGGAGAAGGTAGTATACCTTGATGAGACATGGCTGAACGCCAATCATACTGTAGGTAAGGCATGGACGGATGACACAGCGAAATCCAGCACAAAAACTCCTGAAGGAAAGGGCCAGCGCTTAATCATTTGCCACGCTGGCACAGCTACAGGTTTTGTGCCGAATTGCCTGTGGGCTTTTAAGTCAGTGAAAACAACGGAGTACCACGAGGAAATGAATTTCGAAAACTTTAAGACATGGTTTATAAAACTATTAGAAAATTTGAATGAGCCTCACTATATTTTAATGGACAATGCTTCATATCACTCAGTTCAAATTAACAAACCCCCCAGCAGCAATAACAAAAAAGCTGAAATTATAGAGTGGTTACACGGCAATGGTGTGGAAACTGACAGTCAGATGTTAAAAAAAGAGTTGGTTAGACTGTTGAACTTTCACAAACAACAGACGCACCCATCATATTTTTTGGATGAATTGGCCAAATCAAATGGACACACGGTAATTCGGTTACCGCCCTATCACTGCCAATATAATGCAATCGAGTTGATATGGGCGCAGATCAAAGGTATCTATATTTTTTATTTATATAATATTATGTATATGCATATATTTCTAAAAATAATTACTGAATGTACAAATATTTTCAGGTCATGCAGCTAGGCATAACACAACTCCGCCATTCACGGCAAATAAAATGATGGTTTTATTGGAAGAAGCTTGCGCTCAAGTGACAGCTGACGATTGGCGAAAAGTGGTCGAAAGAACGGAGAAAATTTGCTTACAAGACTGGGATCGAGATGTACAATACGACAATATCATTGACCAACCGTTAATAATAAACGTCACGGATAGCTGCAGTTCAGACTCAGATTTTGAAGATCCGATTGACCCTGTATCAGATTCAGATTGATATAAATAAAATACAAACTCAAAGCATTTGTTTTATATTTCCAACAAATTATCCATATTTTGTTTATCGATGTGTCCCTTCTTAGTCGATAACAGCTTGACGACGTAACTTTTGCAGCACGTACCATGTACATTTGCATTGAGTTTTTTTCTATTATTTCCGAACATTACGTAATAATTTCTTAATATTCATTTTTATAATTTACAATTGTACACAATTATGATTTTTTCGTCTTTTTAATGGACCTCTAAAGGATTTGATGTGATAGGACGTCAGTACAATGTTAAGCGCTAACGAACTGTCATAGGGATCATCATTCGGCGTGCGGATTATAATAAAGAATTACATTTGTAGAATTACCTTATTGTTCCCTAATTAATTTTAGCACATTTGCGAACCTACCTTTATAGATAAAATTTATGTTACATCCTGTAGATGAGTAGTATCATTTCGACGGGTCCTACGTATACCAGTAGGTACTAGTGCAAAAACACAAGTTTACAAGAGAGTGAATTGAAGGTTTTAAAGCTTGTAACTTTGTCAAAGTTCAACGTAAATATCTTAAATTTTAATATGTTATCCCTGAAAATGAAAAGAAAACAGAAATATGTAAGTCAATCAATCAATAATATCCATATGCCTACGAAATAACCTAGTGGTTCGTCATGAAATCGATGTGTATTTCTAGTTAGGTATCTACAAATTTACTAGGGCTTAATAATATCAGCATTACTATTTTGCTAAGTGCTTTATTAAGTATAATGTCAGACATCATATGAATATTTAATATGGAAGCACTCAAATGTACAAGGCATTAGTGCAAAATACGGCTGCGTGATCGTATTGTTAATCGATTATTAAACTATTTTATATATTTAAAAATGAATCGCTAAATTGTTGGTACGCGCATAACTTACAACGCCTGGACCAATTTAGCCAAATCTTTTTTTTGAATGTTCGTTGAAGTTCAAGAATGGTTTTTACGGCGAGAAAAAATCGAATAATTGCCGGGAACCGACATCCCCGCGGGTGGAGCCGCTGGCAAAAGCTAGTTATTTATAAAAACCAGATATATAACCAAATAATTTGAATAAAAACAGAAACGTAATAGTTGCAACGCAATACAAGTAGTTATTGTACCACCTAATCCATACTAATATTATAAATGCGAAAGTAACTCTGTCTGTCTGTCTGTATGTTACGCTTTCACGCCTCAACCACGGAACCGATTTTGATGTAATTTGGTATAGGGGTAGATTAGACCATGAGAAAGGCCATAGGCTATGTTTGTTCGCGATAACCGACATCCACGCGGGCGGAGCCGCGGGCAAAAGCTAGTGTTAAATATAATTTTGTGTACTTAATTGTAAAGGTACGAGTACAATAAATATTCCGCCTGATTACTAACCATGTTTGCTCACATACAATTTTCTGCAAATAAAGAAAACATTTATTTATTTATTTATTTTTACGACACTTATCCACCACCCTGACAGGGTCAACCCCCAAAACAGTACTGGATATACATATAAAAAACTAATCATAATAAAGCAACAAAATAAAAAACACAAAACAAAATCACGAAATATAAACACAAATGAAACAAACATGAACAGACATCTACACTTCACGGTTGTATACCCCTTTCTATGGAAAACTGAAAACCTGAACACAAAGGCACAATGCAAGGGAACCCCCATGGGTTGAAGGGATCTTAATTCTACGCGAGTGGTACCGCAAGATTTATGTAGGTAATCTGTGCCACGGGAAACAGTTCGTTTAGAATAAGAATTTATCCAGCACCTGCACCAAATTTTGATTGTTTATTATTAGAACTGTGATATATTATATTGTAACATTATATAGAAACTATTTTCCTGTTCGTACACAACAAAAAGATTGGTGCCACCGAAAAGAGACGTATTATGGGGCCTACATTGCTCGTTTACGTTTATTGTGACTTCTATTTGTGTCATTTTATTGTACTCGCACAAAATGAACATAACAGTATAATATATAGATAAGATTTCTATACACGTAATAGGCTAAGTCGTCGATTCTTCCCAATACTGATTAATATGTTAGCTTGTTCTGGAAAAATATGCCTTGGAAAATGAAATATTGCATATCTAAACTGAAACTATGACTTTTTTTATTAGATGAAATTCACAAAAAAAGTCTAAATATAAACAATCTAATGCAATTCAAATATACAACTTTTTAGAATCCTCATTAAATTTTAAATAACTTTTATTATGAACTATATACGTGTAAACGCAACGTAGACCGATATAAATGCGATATTCTCTCGCACTTCATACATTTGCTCCACACGCTACAGAAGCGTGACGTCACAATTTTGTACGATTTTGTATGGAGCGTTTTCGGGCGGCGCGACAAATTGAATTTTTCAAAATCAAATCTTGAAAACTATTTGTCGTACGAAAATTTTACTTTTACAGTTCATTATATTTTATAAGAAAGTGGTCATTTTTCGAATGTAAAAAAATGTCAAATAGCCTATTGTTGCAAATCATTATATATGATTCATATAGTTGGTTAATAGAAGAATATTGCAAACTAGCTGTTGCCATTGGCTCCATCCGCTTGGAATTCTAATCTCGTTTCCACAACTCACAAGAACTTAGGTTCATAAAAATAACAGATTATCCTAATTTAGATTTTTAAATAACACATAGGTATGCTAAACTTAGGTTCTATAAATAACACACAGGTTATCCTAATTTAGGTTCTTCACATTTACCCCTGTGGATACATAAATTTCAGTCGGATACATTCTATTGCAAAAACTAGGTATGTTTTTAGGTCGAGTATTTAGTGAAATCTGGTTGATAATTAACTTTTGCCTACCCCTGCCCTCGAGGGAATAAACGGGAGTGAACCTATACCTAGTAAGTGTTCCTTAGATAGCAATTAGCTTCAGATGACAGCTTTCCAGTGATTAAATCACTGTTTCGCCGATGCAAATACCAGCTATTGTGTTCTGTTCAGCTTGTAATTACATTCATGTCGAGTGTTCTGCGCGGCTGCGACTAACATGTTGCAACTATGTCTACCTACTATCTATTATTGGCATGTTTGTTTCTGTTTGTAGTGTTTATTTTAAAAGATATAGGTATAGTTTGATTGATTGAGTAATTATACCGGGCTACAAAAAAAAACTTAGGGAAAGATGCGTATTTGTGCAATGCAGAAGAAATGATCACGTTAATTTCCAAACATATATTTTAAGCACAGAATATAAATAATAATAGAAGTCTAACAACTGGTTTAACTGCAATGCTTCGATATCGAATTGGGTTGCAGAGGTCATATGGCAGTCGCTTCACGAAAAATATCGTAGATTAGCCAAATCCGCAGTTAGACTGGTAAAGCGGATCCCACACTCCATGCAAAGATGAAGAAGAAGAAGTTTAGTAATGTAGGTATCTACAGTTAATCCGTCTCCATTACACGTGACCAATATAATTATCGATAGATACGTAGTATAAATGTGTTTTGAGGTATAAAATTCAGGCACAAAACCTGAATTTTATGCCGTAGAAGCGTAGGTCACCTTCACTGTACATCGGAGAAAATGGCAGAGGTATTAATACTCACCTTTCGCCGACTATAATTTTCAGTCCTACGTAATAGGGAGCGAATCTAGCGGCACTTTTACTTGAGCTGTATGTGTACTGTTGGATGGAGAACAACCCTATCCCCTAGTCGCCTTTTACGACAGCCACAGAACGATATGGGATGGTTTTATTTTTGTACCGATAACCAACTCGGTAAATAATACATAACCAATAAATCACCAAAGAAATAAAACCACATAACTACGAGACATCAAAACCAGTAGTACTTATTCAGAATTGTTTAAAATTTATTCCTGAATCCGTACTTCCATACTAATATTATAAATGCGAAAGTAACTTGTCTGTCCGTCTGTCTGTCTGTCTGTGTCGCTTTCACGCCTAAACCACTGGACCGATTTTCACGAAATTTGGTATAAGGGTAGATTAGATCATGAGAAAGGACATAGGTTATGTTTGGTCGCGATAACAGACATCCACACGGGCAAAAGCTAGCTATAAACAAACGAACGGTATACGCGGAGAAGTCAATATTATTAATTACAGCAGAAATAAGTTTCCCGGACCTAAGTAAACGCTGAGAAC
Organism: Eilema sororculum; assembly: GCA_914829495.1. Lineage (NCBI taxonomy): Eukaryota > Metazoa > Arthropoda > Insecta > Lepidoptera > Erebidae > Eilema > Eilema sororculum. Next base: position 8,363,202 of record OU618533.1, read on the forward strand.
TAAATGAAAATAAAGTGTCACCATTAATCAACGCAGCTTGGCTCACGTAGCGTTAGAACCTTTGAGCGCCCGCCCCACGGCGAAAACCAACTCTCATTACGCGTACAGAAAAAGAAATACGGTACCTCCGTACATTTTTAAAGAGTACTTATAGAATAATTTCACCAAACGTTGCTTAGGTATATAGTTTTAAAAGTATTTGTGTTGTATTATTTATGCTGTTGATTGATGGCACTTGGTGGAATTCATTCTTACATGTATTGAGAACACTTGTACTTTTTCCACAGTTTTTGTATGTTCTTTGAATGTTGACCTATGGTAAATGTGAACCTCTGAGAATGCCGCCGTAAGGCGAAACCGGTCAGGTGTAATAGAATAAATACAGTGGAAAAAGTACAAGTGTTCTCAATATGTGTACCTACTTAGGTATTTGTGTTGTTTTTCACGTGATATTTAGAGATTTAAGTAAAACTATTATTAAACGACGCATTATGTATGTAAATATTTATATTTTTATTTTCATTACTTTATTTTTTCTAAATTGTACCTATAATAGTGATTCGACTAAGAAATTAGATTAGATTTAAAATTATATTTCATGATTTTTGTGATTTCTATCGTTATTAAACTAATAGATATATTTTTGGTTATTAAAACATAATTCTACTCGTAAACAATTTATAATAACTGCGCCGATGATAAAATGGGTAATTTTATATTCCCAATATTAGTTATTTCCTTAATAGAGGTTCATTTATTTTCATTTATTTTGCTATATTAATTTAATAAAGTGCACGTCGTCGTCCTGCCTGGAAAAACAGTGTACTTACTGAAAGTAGTGCCATCTACCGGGTATACTTATATTTTCAAACCATCCAGAGACCTACTGCAATATATACCTTCATCCTAATCGCTTCAGAAGTTTAGGAGTAGTAAATTGACAAACACATCTATTTACAGAATTATTTCAAAAATCTTACGATGTGTATTATTATTTAACACATAAATATACTTTATTATTATTATTAAATCACACAACTATTATAGTAAATAGAGTAAATAATACCTTACAATTGAACGTAACAGTTTAATCGGGTAGTTCGTTGTTTCGTCCTATAAATATTCGGCCCAATGGGACGAATCACAGAAATTAAAAATAATTAAAATTATCGTTCACTGATTCGTCCCATTGATTTTTTTTCTTCATTTTATACAAAATTTGTATGAAGTAGTAACGTCAGCAAGGAAAATGCTTAAAATAATATTGCGGAGGGGTAATAAGATTAGTATTATTTGAAAGAAGACTGGTGTCGCAATTTCAAAGTGCGATATAAGTCTTCTGTGTTGTAATACACCATAATGTTTATATATATTCTTATAAGTATCAATGTAGATCAACAGACGATACTTGGGCTATCAAATTTAAATTTTAAAATTATTATAATATTAGGTCGGCACTGCACGTGTGACTCCCCTGGTGTTATACACGTACATAGGCCACGGTAATCACTTTCCATCGTGTATAATTTCAATAAAGACTCTTCCCATCCGTCGCGGGGATATTAAGGTAGAACGCGCGCGGAATGTGCCCAGCTGACTGGCAGTGACCTCCACACCATAAGGCTCATATCGAAGCATTTCAGCTAGGCCAGTTGTTGCTTCCAAATACCCTTAACGACTGTCATAGATGTTCGTATGGCTACCGGGACCGTCAGCTTAACGTGCTCTCTGAGGCACGAACAGACCAATGCAAGTATCCATATTCATGCATACAAATATTTGCACTAAGCGAGGATTTTCTCCTCAATAATGATGGCAAGGTGACCGTGCCTTTTGCATTCGATGTTGAGTCATCGTGGTTTGCTCGCAGGATGAAAGCATTGCGGACAGCTGTAGAGATTAGTAGGTGAAGAGTGCAACGGGCGCAGATTTGGCAACACTACGGACAGTCCGCCGTCACGTGTTATGCGGACGACACGCTGGTGACGGCGTGCGGGGCTACATACCGCGAAGCGACCCTGAAGGCCACGACCGCGGTTGCCCAAGTCGTGGAGCGGATCCGGCGGCTGGGTCTCGAGGTGGCTCTGCATAAAACCGAGGCCATGTTGCCATGTGCCACCGGAGGATTCCAGCCTCATAGTGGGAGACATTTCCATCGGCATCAAGCCCCAGATGAAATATCTGGGGCTCGTGCTCGACGGCCCGTGGAACTTCGGGGAGCATCTCCGAAGACTGGCCCCCAAATTGAAGGACACAGCTGCCGCTCTGGGGCGGCTGCTGCCCAATATGAGGGGGCCGGATGACTCCTGTAGGAGACTGTACGCGGGAGTCGTGCGGTCCATGGCCCTATATGGGTGCCCAATATGGGCGGAGACCCTGACGGTCCATAATGCACGTCTGCTGCATGGTCCGCAGCGTGCAATGGCCAGCAGGGCCTTCAGGGGGTACCGCACGATATCCCTGGAGGCGGCGAGTCTCCTTGCCGGATCCCTACCGTGGAACCTGGATGCGAGGGTCCTTTCGATTTATGGTATCTTTTCAACATTTCGTAGATATACATCTTTCTAACCGAAAACACTTCAGCCCTTTCATATACCATGGTCGTTGGATGTCTAATAGGTAAAGACATAAGGACTTTTAGTACTGCACGTTGGGCCCTCTCCGCACTGATCAGAATTGTTTTCTCGGCTCCCCCCCAGGCACATATGCAGTATCTAATCAAACACTCACACAGTGCCCTATAGGTTTGGATAAGAAGATGTTGGTTTGCTATCATGCGTCAGTTTTTAAATATGTACATAATTTTTCTTATCCTTCCCACCAGCGTATGTTCCCACGTAAGATTCTCGTCCAATATAACACCTAGGTATTTAATTTCAGTTACACGGTGAAGGGACGTGCACCTGCAATCCGACCGATCACTCCCACGGTTGCACGGGTGTGTGTGGATTCGTAGGATCCTACCTGCCTCAGCATTGGTCCTGTCCAAACTGAAACAGATATATTTGGTTTTGACAGTATTAAGCGACAGAAGACTAGTCTCCAACCACCCCGTCACGGTCGCCAAGCCCATCTCAGCCAGGTCAAACACGTGGTCCCAGGTGTCACCGTGGAACAACAGGACCGTATCATCAGCGTACATGAAGATATCAAGACCGGGCATGACCACACTACATAGGTCGTTAATATAGATTAGAAACAGTGTGGCTGCAAGGGTGCTGCCCTGCGGGACGCCGTGGCAGCTGTTTGCATTGTCACTATAAGTGTGTAAACCCCATAGATGCACCTGCGGTTCCATGGTGGGATTGGCCGATTGTCGACGACGGTATACGTAGTAGCAATCCAGTAATGTACCATTTACTTTTGAAGACTTTTTGGAAATTACTTCCTTTCATTCATGAGAGATAAGGGAACTATTGTGATGATGCGATGATATTACTGAAAAGATGTACAGTCAGTGTCAGTTAAAAGAAAATCAAACTGTTTTATTGATTCAAATTATGTTATCTTCCAAACTAATGATGTTTTCCAAATATCTGAACAATCGGTCAACAGGAAGAGGAGAAAATCGGGGCTTTAAGATCATTTTGAGTACCTACTTTGTTCGTCAAGATCGATGTGATGCTGACTGTACTACAATAGTCTTCAAGATAAATATATTTGTGAACGGAACTCACGAAAACCTAATAGTTAGGTGGATATGTCACACTCACACCGACTATAACCGCATGTTGTTCCGTCGCTGTGGCTGGAGAATCTAATACGTTCTGTTAAGGATATCCCAGACACCCTGGCCGACCTTAGTGACTACTAACCTCGAGGTGTTGTTGGGGATCGAAATGTACATCTCCTATAGAGAGGCGCGTACGAATATAAGAAGCCCAATTATAACTCCCAGGTCCTAGCTCATCGAGGATGGAGATAGTTTTGCGATATTCACCACCACACAAAAGAAAACGGCGGCATTTCACACAATCACGCTGCCGACCATTGCCAGTACCAGGGTTTGCAGCGTGGGGCTTTCCGCTTTAACGGCTACTTGGAGGACGTGGCACAGCTCTATCTTCTCTGGACGTCCTACCAGCGTGTGAAGCGACGTTTCTGTGGAGCAGCCCCGGCAGTGGTGGCACTCGGGTACCTATCGGCTATCGGCTTATACGATGCAGATACTAAGTATAAGTCTTACTCAAACAGCCATGTCCAGTATAGACATACAATCGTGGCATACCCGGTGCATGGGTTGCATACATAGTTTTATTTTTAAGCTATTGCGGTGTAAACTCATGGTTATTTATGCTTATTTGGGACTTCACGCGATAATTTTTCTTTTTCTTCCACTTTGTGCGATACGGCACCCGTGGTCAAATTACTTAAAATGATCTTAAAGCCTTGATTTTCCCCTCTTCCTGTTGACCGATTGTTCAGATATTTGGTAGACATTATTAGTTAGGAAGATAATATAATTTGAATCTATAAAACAGTTTGATTTGCTGTTAACCCTCGATCACTCGCGCGGTTTTTAGCCTCGTGAGCACTCGCAGGGTTTTGTGGCCACCCCACATACTCAAAGTGGATTTATGTATATATAATAGCAGTTAATGGAATTATACCAGCATTTTATTATTATGTGTTGTATGTAAATAAAAAAGCTACATTTTATAACCAACTTTATTTACTGATCTACAAGACATTATAATGATCAGGCTTTTCATTCATAATATTGACATTTCTCCTCGAAGAACCAAAAAAACAAATACTTCTTCTTTTTTAACATAAACTTTCTTATTAAAAATGTAAATACAATTATTACATAACAAAATTAAATAAAAATTCTTATGTCTCGCTACAATAACTATAAATTAACTTCATGTGCTTTTGACATATGGTTTGTTTGCAAAAAATGCAGTGACTCGATTTTTTATACTCTTTAGAGCGTGGACAAACTATACAGCGCTGCTATTTGTTGGTGACATTCCTTTCCTGCTCAGTCCAGGAGCATTCAACATCCTCTTGAGTTCAGTAACCCTGGTTGAGAAGATATTTTTCCAAGGTGAAATTGAAGCATGCTCAAACTCAATGATTTCAAAGGCCTTTTATTGTTACATTGCGATTGCGCCATATTCCAACTGTAGATAACATTGCCATTGATGCCAGAAGTATCCAGTATATGAAAGAAAAATCATAATGGCCAACATGAACATATCATTTTAACAAGTACTGTTGTTGCCACACATTTGGTCGGCCGTGTCCACTAAAAATCTTCATCCAAGCTGGCATCACTATCCATTGCAACATCGTCTTCATTATCAGATATAACTTCTTCGTCCCAACACATTTGAAAACAAAAAGATTGAGAAAAAAATGTTAGATACGAACACAAAAAGGTACCTAAATAAAAGTTTGTGAAAATAAAAGCTATTAAATATATGCTTATAAATACATCAATATATGTTTATTATAGTAAATGCACAATAAAAAAATTTACTTTCATAAAATAATTGAAATCAGGTACCTTGCTGATAAAATAACCTCCGCGAAAGTATAACACGAGCGCTCGCGGGGTGTCGTGACCACCCCAAATAAACTTTGACATGTCCTCACGTAGCAAGCGCTAGCGCTACAGAGTCCCTCTCGCCCCGTATCCACGCGTACAATGATCCATTTGAGTAGCAAGATCCTCCGTGGCGTAGCGGTGGTAAACGCAGCCGCTACGCAGGTGGCAAATATTTGTATGCATGAATAGGGATACTTGCATTGGTCTGTTCGTGCCTCAGAGAGCACGTTAAGCTGACGGTCCCGGTAGCCATACGAACATCTATGACAGTCGTTAAGGGTATTTGGAAGCAACAACTGGCCTAGCTGAAATGCTTCGATATGAGCCTTATGGTGTGGAGGTCACTGCCAGTCAGCTGGGCACATTCCACGCGCGTTCTCCCTTAATACCCCTGCGACGGATGGGAAGAGTCTTTATTGAAATTATACACGATGGAAAGTGTTTACCGTGGCCTATGTACATGTATAACACCAGGGGAGTCACACGTGCACTGCCGACCTAATATTATAATAATTTTAAAATTTAAATTTGATAGCCCAAGTATCGTCTGTTAATCTACATTGATACTTATAAGAATATATATAAACATTATGGTGTATTACAACACAGAAGACTTATATCGCACTTTGAAATTGCGACACCAGTCTTCTTTCAAATAATACTAATCTTATTACCCCTCCGCAATATTATTTTAAGCATTTTCCTTGCTGACGTTACTACTTCATAAAAATTTTGTATAAAATGAAGAAAAAAAATCAATGGGACGAATCAGCGAAGGATAATTTTAATTATTTTTAATTTCTGTGATTCGTCCTATTGGGCCGAATCTTTATAGGACGAAACAACGAACTTGTCGTTTAATCATAGCGAGATTAATCAGCTATGCATGATAACATCTACAATCGATTATGAATGCATGAGGTTGCGTCCTTCAACGAAATTCCATGAAGTTGATATTACCTTATTGATTGAACGGAATAGGGCTACCCCATCTCTTCCCGTGGGTATGGTAGAAGGAGACTATGGGATAGGGCTATTCTCCATTCAACAGGAAACATGACAGAATGGTCGCTTGATAGGCAATAATGCTAATTCTGTTGTGTCAAAAATAACTAAAATACGCTAAAAATCTCTAAAATGGGCATGTGTTAAAGTATCATCCCTTATAGGTACACCGACTGGCAGATGTGGTTGGCTTTAGTCCCAAAGACCTCACATTCTATAGTGGGGGCCACATGAGTCAATAAATTTAAAGAACTATATTTAATGTGGTTTGAAAACTCTGGTTTTATGAGAAATAGTTTTACTACATTTCTTTACAATAAAGCAGGGTCGTAACATGAAGAATTTCATTAGTTAAGTTAGTTCAAAAGGTTCAATCTATCAGTGGTTACCTTTTCGATACAGCTGACCAACCCAAATAAAATAGGTACTATAATATTCTGATATCTCATGGTGGCACTTGACATGCTGTTTGTATTCGCTATTGTGCGTATGTTGTATTTGGCAAAATATCTGACGTACACGCAAGCACAGGCAAATATGTCCATTCATATGGCGGCCAAAAAATAAACCGAGAAGTGCACGGTAAGCGTATCCATACTTCCATACTAAAATTATAAATGCGAAAGTAACTCTGTCTGTCTGTTTTTCTGTGTCTGTCTGTCTGTTTGTTACGCTTTCACGCTTAAACCACTGACCGATTTTGATGAAATTTGGTATAGGGATAGATAAGACCTTGAGAAAGGACATAGGCTATGTTTGGTTGCGATAACCGACATCCATGCTGGCGGAGGTGCGGGCAAAAGCTAGTTATATTATAAAAAAATGTGGTATTAACCACTTTGTCAAATCGACAATTAAGGCCGATACTGTCAAATACGCAAATATGGCTAAAAGGTGAAGTGCATGTAAAGTGCCACCAATCAACTAGCCCTATCGCAGTCTACAGTACTCCTAAACATATACCTCTCCTAAAATAGGGAGGCTTTGGCCTACTGTTTCCACGATAGCCAGACGGGTTGATACAAGGTTTTATTTCGAGTTTTCCTTCTCTCGCAGTGATATCATGTGCGTATTTTTCCATTAAACACCTTTAAGACACCCTTTGGATGAGATGAGGTGGTGATACTTGTATTCTTTTACTGTAACCATACGGTGTAGTGCCACCATCAAAAATAAATCAAATACATACGCCCGTTTCTTTGCTTCCCATTCCTCTGCGTGCTCTTTCGCGATTCTCTCTAGCTGCTCTCTTGCTCTCTCTGCCTTCGTGAACATTAGCAGTCTTCTGGCCACATCTTTGTCAACTCGTTTTAGAGTCAAGTCGTCCTTTGCTCGCTCATCCTGTATATTTATTACAATAATAATCATGAAAGAAATTCAATTCATCACCATTTGTTCATTTAAAAGAAAACTGCGGTGAAGTGAGGTCCAAACTTTATCTACTGCTAGAATACCTATAATATTTTTTGGGTGTCTGGGGTTCCAGCAAAACTCATCAACCTTACCTAGAAGCTACACCTGCTGATTAAGTTTTCCTGTTAGGGTTAGGATGACAATGGACGAGGTGACAGTCGCTTCAGTAAGTTGTTGTGTGTACGAGTTGGTATAAGCGGACCCCATATTCTAAGACATAACAATGATGATGATGACGATGCAAAAAGAAAAGTAATCCTGATGAACGTACCAATTGATACATAGCCACATGGATTCTGTCCATGAACTGATTGTAAAGATACTTCCGATACTGGTTAAACTCCTTCAATGAACAGACTGCTCTGCCATCTTTGGTACAAAAGCCAAGACTTTGCATCCTTTTTCTTGCAGGCTTCTGTGCAAAATGATGAGCAAGATGTGGATCATGCATGGGCACGTAGTCGTAGGAGACGTTATTGCAGTAAGGGTCTGTTAAGTCGAAAGTGGGGGTTCCACCACCAGGGCCGAGGCCAACTCTTCGAACCTGAAATGAAAGGAGACATATGTTAATTGTTATTAGGATAAATATTTATCAGTCAGAAAAGAGTTTGTGCACTGCAGTAGCGCTGCCAACTGCCAATCGGTGCACCTGCCAAACAATGTAAAAGGTTCTGGGGTAGGCTTTCCTTTCAGGATTGAGAGGTCAGATAACAGTCACTCTCATATAAGAACCGCAACGTAACCGGTAAATCGCTAGGAAGATGGTGATATTATCTGACGGGAAGGTTGTCTACTAGGGAAGGTTGAGAGGAGCATACGGATTGTTTACGAGCCTGTAGGGGGCTCTACAGGGTCCCTCCTGCCTCGGTTGGAATTGGCCGTAGGCGGTAGTATCTCCGTTGCCCAGGGGTACGTCCCAGACTAAATACCTCTTATACTTATTATAGCATGTAACAGAAATATATGCTGTACGTTTTTTATCAATTTCTTTGCTACACCTGAAGGAACAAGACAAATTAGAATTTCCACAGGTAGAAAATGTAATAAACGACCTACGGTGTAAATATATTCTCAGCCAACAATTTACTTCGGTCGCTTTAATTTTTTTTTTTTTTTTTTTTATTTATTTAACTTATTAAAAAAATACATATAAATACATGGCATTAAGCGCGTGCATCTAAAAAACCACTGAGGTTTGTGAAAAATGCAACACATTCTAGTGCATATACGTATGCATTACATTCAAAAATAGCTCGGTCCGTACATCCTGGACCCAGCTTGTGCTAAAAAGTACTCTTTACGTGCAGTACACGTTTCTTGGTTATACTTTGAAGATAACACGGGGTGCTACACTGTGGTGGACGAGATCAAATTCACGAAACATTCGCGATTTAGGTCCAAGATACACGGCCCGACCCATACTTACATTCAATCATACATTTTAATATAAATTATCATTGTGTAGGTAGTTGAACACAGTAATTGATCGGTATCGGGAGAGAAGGCGCTCTCGTAGCTTCCATTTATAACGCAATTTATTATTTTTAATTCAACCAACCTATACATACTGGAACATTTGCAAGAATGTAACAAATCTATTTGTAAATAATCAAAAGAATGAGTCCTTTTTATTAGGGTTTGTAAAAAAAAACAAATTAAAAGCAACTTTGAAATGAAATCTCTTTTTTCCCAAATAATGCCTTATTTTTTATTATCCATTGAATTCATGATTTTCTTAATGTTGAACGTTTATTGCAGATACATCTACTTGCTTCTGAACGGAAGTTGTAATTGTCATTAATTTCACCTACTTTAGAATTAGTACTTATCGGTTAAATGAATGAGTGTTGTTTATTATATGTAATGCGTAGGGCGATATAAATGCTTTCCATACTGATTCAAAAATAAAATAATTATTTTTTTCCATCTATGACCAGTTCATAATTTCTATATTTGCCTAATTATAGTATGAGAGGGGACAGCTCTAAACCCAGTTCGATGGTGGAAGGCCGCACACCTATCTCTAATCTCAGTATTCCTTTTTCTATCAACCAGCCTTATTCCACATACACTACGCAACTTTTTCCAGGATGGCGGTCGTGGCACAAGGGTTGCAACCCCACAAACTCGGATTTAACTTGAAACCCCTTGCTATCTAAAAAAGAAAATTGCATCCCTTATTAAACGCTTCCCCAAATGTAACTTTTCAATGGACTAAAAGGTATCGATAGTGCCAATGAATAACATAATTCGCATAAAGCCAACGCACTTTAATTAAGTGCAGTGCGTATCAAAAAGTAGGTCGGAAGCTAGTTAAGTAACGCTAAAAGGCGACACGGCAGTTTAAAGCGGTGTATATCCGGCTCCTATTCTGTTAATATAATAGAGGTAGGTATTAAATTTGGTAAATATAGTAAGATAAATAAATTTATGTAAAGCTATGGATTGCCATGAAGAAACCCATGTGTGTATACGTTTTTGTAAAAACATAATTACATATTTTCGCGCCTGTGAATCATCCAAGGTAGGCAAACGTGTGTTATTGTGATTTTTGATCCCAAGTAATAGGAGGGCGAGATAAGATAAGATAAATACTCTTTATTGCACACCAAACATAGGATCCACACATAGGATACATACACGATAGGGAGTTGTGTAATGGGCGGTCTTATCGCGGTCTGCGACTATTGCAATTGCCGTTAAGTGGGTATTTGTCATAGGCCATGTGTTTACTATCGGATGGAGGAAACCCCTATTCCGTAGTCACGTTTTACGACACCCACGGGAAACGATGGGTGGCTCTATTCCAATCCATAGAGGACCAACAAGGCATGGTTAATAAACGATACCTTTATATTGGTAAAAATTTGCCTTAGAAATCTTGGAATACCAGAAACACATAAGCGTTATCGAACGACGTCTTTATTCATTTGTGAGTTTAGATATTAGCATAATATTAGTTGCCATTTTACTGGTAAATCCAGGTTTCTTGAGTGAAGACCGAAAACTATCTCCATGATATATTAACATTGGTGAATTTATTATCTCAAAGTAATTATAAAGTTGATAGTCGTACAAATTACAATTAAATTGTTTAAAATTTCGAAAAGGTTGGCAAAAAGTAAAATAAGCTCTTGATAAAGTCATGTAATCGGCCCGAGTCATTTATAAAGCTTTGAGTAAGCACACGGTAAATCAAATCCTTCGAGACATTTTAAGATTTTGGATGTGGGACAAAACCATTGTGTTATGTAATAATGCCTTCAAGGGGAATTTAAGCACCTACTTTTATTTTATAAATTGTATCTGTTCAAAATTTGTTTATAATAATAGTCCCTCTCTGGAACTTAAGAGCTACGCTTTTGTCGGTGGAGTAATCGCCACTCTTCTCTCTGCTCCGCCAATCCTTTCACCTCCTGATACGATGTGACTTGTATCTTTTCCTTTATCTGTGCCATAAATGTTCCTCTTGGCCTACCTCTTCCTCTCTTTCCTTCTACCTTCCCCTCTATGATGTTTCTTATGAACAAGTCATGTCTTATCAGGTGGCCAATCATCTTTCCTCTTCGATTCTCGATTATTCTCAATAAAGACCTTCCCTCTTGCACCCTATTTAGTACTCTTTGGTTCGTCATCTTTTCTGTCCAGCTTATCCCCTCCATTCTTCTCCAGCACCACATTTCGAACGCTTCCAGCCTGTCTCTGTCCCCCTTTGTCATTATCCATGTCTCACATCCATAGAGTGCAATATGCTCCAAACATAAGTTTTTATGAATCTTTTCCTTATTAATAATGAAATATTTTTTGTCTTGAGTAAATGCTTCTTGTTGTTGAATGCTTGCTTAGCTATTGCAATTCTGACCACTATATCCTGTGCACACCGCGAGTCACTGTTCAAAATACTACCGAGATACCTAAAACTATCCACTTGTTCTAAGTTGTTGTTATTTAGTACAATAGGTCTCTGTATCGATGGATGTTTTGAAGTTATCATGGTTTTAGTTTTCTTACTGTTAATTTTTAGTCGGTATTTTAGAAAGACATTGCCCACCGTGCTCATCAGGTCCTGTAACTCATTGCCGCTTTCTGCTAGAGCAGCAATGTCATCTGCAAATCTAATAAATTTAATACTTTCCCCATTGAATTTAACCCCCCCACTAGAACTCTCTTTAATTTCTTTAATAGCATTCTCTATGAATATGTTGAAAATAAGTGGTGATAGAGGACATCCCTGTCTTATGCCCTGGCGGATTCTTGCTGTTGCCCTTTCTCCATTAACTTCAATCAATGTTTCCTGTTCCCTGTATAGTTCCATAATGATCCTTCTATCTCTATAGTCTACCCCCGCTTCTTGAAGTGCCTTCATCATGAGCTTCCAGTTCACTTTGTCGAATGCCTTCTCCAGGTCAATAAATGCTATATATGTGTATCCAATCCCAATTCCATCCTTCTGTCCACAATTAGTCTCAATGCCAGTATAGCCTCTCTTGTACCTTTCTTTTGTCTAAAGCCATACTGATCATCTCCTACTACTTCTTCCACTTTGGTTCTTAGCCTGTTTTGCAATATATATATAACTAGCTGTCCCGGCAAACTTCGTTTCGCCTTAGGCCTCATTTACAAAGGCGCGGGGCGTCTCGCGTCGCGTGTGGCGTGACGTCTCGCGGCGCGTCGGACGTTTTTTCTGTTTACGGTGGGGCGGCGCGTGAAGCGGCACGCGTCATTGCACGCGTAAACACAAACTTATAGCAATATACGACGTTGTTCATAGAGAAGCGAGACGGAAAGAGTGGCGGTGCCCGCCGCTGCGCCCGCGGTGAAACCTCAAGCGTGTAGCGAAGCACGCGGCGGGCATCGCGGCGGCGCACGCTCGCCTCGATCAAATCGACTAGATTTCTAAAGAAGACTGACAGAAGATTCCGCCTCGGGCATAGCTTCATCGAGAATTGCCGCTGCGTGCGCCGCCGCGATAAACGCCGCGTGGGACGCGTCGGTGCCAACCGCGGGCTCGGCCGCAAAAAAACGCCCCATTTCAAACAAAAGCGTCTAAAATCGCTGCTCCGTACCTAAACGCACTTATACAACGCCATAATATATTTGAATTCAGTGTGGGCCGCGCCGCTCATCGCAACGCGCGACGCCCCGCGTCTCCGTAAATGAGGCCTTAGAAATTATAATCAATTAACTGTATCAAATTCTTCTAATTATTTTGCGAACGGAAAGCATTTCGATTCGGTCCCCATACGCCCACGGAGCTCCCGACACTAATAGGTCAACGGGGCCCATACTTACACCTACGGAGCCTATATACCTATGGGACCCATACAACCATAATACCTCTACGCCCAAGGGCGTTCATACTACCATAAGCCATCAATTTTTCGACCTAAATAAAAAAATAGCCACCATGAATATTTTCGCGCCCAAGCAACGGGCATTTTGTTACTCGTAATTCAGAAGAATGTCTACTAATCACCCTCTGACGATATTTGCACGCATTATGTCAATTCTATATCAAACGTCAGATAACATAGAAGAATATCATACAGCAGTATTAGAATAGGTAATAAATACATTTTTTTCCAATTCGTATTCCAAATTCAAAATTTAGACATGGCGTATGTCGGATCAGCTATTTTATATGGTGGTTATGTATTCTTAAATTTTCTAATTTTCCGCGCAATTTTCTTCCTTTTTTCTTTCATAAGAACCTTCTCCTAACAATAACGAACACAACAAAAAAAGATTTAGCGAAATCGGTTCAGCCGTTCACGCGTGATGTCGTGACCAAGGGAAATAGGGGTTCATTTTTATATATATAGATAATAATAATAGTCCATAAAGAAAAATTAAAATGTGACAAGAAACGTTACAAAAAGAAAAAAAACACATAAAAGACGCAAATGCAACTGAAAAACTCATTTAGAAAGTTCAAAAAAAATTTATAGTAACTTAATGTATCTAAGAAAATTGTAATATCGCACCTATTTACTCATTACAACATCATATGAATAGCTCGCAATGCAATTCGTAAATTCATGGTAATCTTAAACCTATATACATCATGTTCTATCTAACGACAGCGAGATAGTACGCCAGTTATACTGTATGTTCCCTAGAGATAGTATCGGCAAGGAAATTGCGGTGGCTGTCATTGCGACGACCAGATTACAAAGCAAATCGAAGCTCGAACACCACGATATACCGTGAGGTTTTGTCAGGATTTTGAAATTGAATAAAACAAAACATAACATAACATAAACTCACGCCTGTATTCCCCGAAGGGGTAGGCAGAGGTGCTAGCACCCACATTTCGCCAGTTTATGTTTAGGCGAGCCTATTGCCATTAACCGGGCACTTATAAACCTGCGATAAATACACACATAACTTCGAAAAGCATCGAAAAGTCATTGGTGTGTGCCATGGTAAACCTGGGATCGAACCCGAGACCTCGTCTCAGCAGTCCATTACCCATACCACTAGGCTACCACCTAATGTAAAAGTATGAGAAATTATTAAGTAGGTACAATACAATACAAGATACTTTATTGGACACCATGTGAAAAGAACTACAGAGAATAACATGTAAAAGTGACAGTACAAATGGCGGTCTTATCGCCAGGTACGATTTCTTCCAGACAACCTCAATGGACATCTGTGCAATGGATTGGTGTATGGGCAGTTCAGGGTACACAGTTTAAATATACACCTAAATAAATAAATGAATACATAAGTAAATAAATAAAAATAAAAAATCGTGCTTCTTCTGACAAAACAATCACTTCTTTGAATAATACTGTTCCTGCATTCGCGTGGACTACTGAAATAGCCGTTAGGATCCCTGAAAGTTTAGTTTTTTTTTATTTTGTATTTCCGGAACCGGACCTAGCTTACGTATCTATTCGTACCTGTTGGCTCATATACCTACAACGTTTCTTTTTTTTATAAAAAAAATTACATGTTTTAAGTAGTAAGCCGTATATGCAACTCATATTTTCGCAACTAACCAAGCAAATAACTGTATGAACAGAAACAAACTTGTTGTTTTGACAAATAACTTGTACCATTATTTAAGCCAGCCCTCATCGTTTATACCTTTCTCTTGACAGGATCCACTTTTTATAAGGGCAAGGGCAAAGGGCCGGAGATGACAGGCCGTTAGGACCACGTCCCTACATGCCAGAACTTTGTAGGCTGTGCGAAACTATGTTTGTTGTTATATTAGCTAACTATGTAAACTACGCTTAATAATGTGGGTACACATTGTTAGAGTTTAGTTTACAAGGGTATGTGAACCTAGGATGTGTTTAGACATTTTTGCATAAAAGTAATTGTGTTTTTGTTTGATATTTATTAATAAGTAACTTTTGCCCGCGGCTCCGCCCGCGTGGATGTCGGTTATTGTGACCAAACATAGCCTATGTCCTTTCTCAAGATCTAATCTACCCCTATACCAAACTTCATCAAAATTGGTTCAGTGGTTTAGGCGTGAAAGCGTAACATACAGACAGACAGACAGACAGACAGACAGACAGAGTTACTTTCGCATTTATAATATTAGTATGGATTATCTATATCTATCCGCATGGTGACGGAGAAAGTATAGAAGTATCCACCATCTCATCGAAAAGGTGCCGCAAGAGGCGACTAACGGAATACACAAAAATAACAATAAACCCTGTACCAACCCGTCTGGCTAGCGTTGAAACAGTAGGTAGGCCAAAGCCTTCCAATATTGGGCGAGGCCTATGTCCAGCACTGGACTACGATAGGCCAATTGATCCATTTATTGATAATGTCTATCAACTAATAGACTTCAGAAACATTCAGTTAGGGATGTATTGAAGAAATTGTAAGTAAGGAACCTGGACCTCAATTCTGCTAAAGCCAAAGCACAGTGGTGCCACCACCGCTACAAAAAACAGTATTAAATAATAGACTTTAAAGCGATGCTTTAAAGTTCACAATTAAATGACTTAATGCAAGTTATTGAAAAAGTGTAATGAAACTGTTTTCATTCCCTTTTGGATTTTAGCTGTATAGAAATAAAGTCTAAAATTTAATATCATTCTTTGTAGTGACTGCGGCACCACAAACGAGATAACGCTGTAGGTTACATAATTACAACTAAGTTAATGTTAAAACCTTTGATTGAGAACATTGTGTAACTATTTGTTTTCCCGAATATATAAAAATAAAAATAAAATGGTTTAGCTTTAGTAGAACTGAGGGCCTGGAAGTGGCAGATTTCTATTGGTTAAACATTTATGACAAACATGAAGATTGAAAGAAATATCTACCCGAAATAATTTTCGGGTAGATATTTCTTTCAATCTTTGCTGTGGTTTTGAACAACAATAGACCGACCGGCTTCCTAAACCACACGTCAAGCAACAAACATCGGGCATTCTAAAGAATTTGATAACTCGGCAGCCCAACACAGCACCATTCATAGGTCTTAGCAGTGAATAGCGAGCATTAGCGTAATGAGAACCGCGCCTCTTAAACACGATTTAGTGTGAAAATTCTTTGAGAGTATATTTGCATGAATGTAATGTCATGTCATTTCATATGGAAAATATAGGTAGGTATGCACAAAGGAATGTATGATTTGAGATTTACATGGTCATTCACATTATTATCTTAACACTCAACGGGAACAAATACACAACATGGTAAATATCCCATGATATATGAGTGTTACACTACTAATGCACAAAGGAAGTCTGTTTTGGCAGTAGTTACAGAATTGAGGATTCTATAACTACTGCTAAAATTGATGTCTGCTATGCAATTTCAATGATTTTTTTCTGCATATTAGGAGGATACGTGCAAACATACATACATATAATCAAGCCTTTATCCCTGGAGGGTTAGGCAAATGTGAATTAACACCTACATTTCATCAATCAATATATTCAGTCCCACGTAATAGGGCGTGAGCCTATTGCTGTATTCCTGGAACTATTGTTGACTTGAGCCACGTATATGAGGCTGTATAAACTGGCTGATGTTAAATAGCCGTATCCCTTATTCGCCTTGTACGACACCGCATGGGAAGAGATTCACAGGACGACACGTGCATGGCTAAGATGCCATCCATTTACGGTGCAGAGTATACCTGCTAGAATCAAGCGTTTCAGTGATTCATTCCTATGCCGCACCACTAAGACCTGGAATTCCCTGCCAGCTCACGTGTTTCCTTCTTCCTACAGTCCCGGGTCCTTTAAGCGGGGCGTGAAAAGGCATCTAATGAGGCCGTCAAGCTGAGTGCCACCACTGTTAACATGGTAAATGTTTACGATGGTGACCCTCTTTACGAGACTTTGCCTTTAGCTTAACATCAGGCGAGGTGAAGTCAAATTGACGTGTCCTGTATAAAAAAAAAAGATGGGGTGGCCCAAATTCTACTAAGCCGGGAACCACGCAGCAAACAAAGTATATTTAATTCTCATCCTTCTTTGACAATTGGATTTAAAAAGTACATCAACGTACTTTGACGAACAGAAGTTTTTGCCGTAAAAATCATCCTTGAACTTCAACGAACATTAAAAAAAAAAGGATTGGCCAAATTAGTCCAGGCGTTGTTGAGTTATGCGCTTACCAACACATTTAGCGATTCATTTTTATATCATAGATAGGTTGAACACAATATATGCAGGCACTCGAGCACGTAGCAAAACATTATCAAATATACCGTTCACACGCATTACGGGGGATGAATCGGCTATGAAAACATTGCTAAGATACAGCTTACATTAGGTATATATGCGGTACGTAGGTAAGGGTACGGGGATATTATGGAACGTAACTGTCCGGATATAACCAAAGCTTAGTTTTCACGGATGACTAAACGGGTTTACCCAAGTCAATTTAAACTGCGTCAGCACATATAACCCAAAATATAACTTTATTGTTGATACTCGTAAGGTACATAACTGATAAATTTATAAGTTTAGATTTCACGGAGTTCCTTTCATTTAATTTACCATGTTTGTTAGAGAGGTTTGATTCTTAT
This sequence comes from Eilema sororculum, assembly GCA_914829495.1. Classification (NCBI taxonomy): domain Eukaryota; kingdom Metazoa; phylum Arthropoda; class Insecta; order Lepidoptera; family Erebidae; genus Eilema; species Eilema sororculum. The sequence goes on from OU618533.1 coordinate 8,381,192, forward strand.
GAATACCTACCACTATTGATTGAAGCTATAAAAATATAGGATGTATTTTTTCAGGTATTACAGTCCGTCAAATCTAAGAAGTACCGTTTGACAGTTCTGACAATTGAATGATAGGGATGGGATGAAAAAATCGATTACTATAATATCCGAACTTTAAGAGATCGATTACTATAATATCCGAATTTTAAGAAATCAATTGTTATAATTAAATAAAAGAAATGTTTAGGATATTTTTTTATTCACTACTAGTACTAGTATCGTCGTCTTCGTCATCATCGTCATTTAAATTAATGACCAGTTGATTGTCCATTACATTATCAAAGTGTACGTCTCTTTCGAAGTCGTCCATTATTATTTTCTTTGTTTTTTGTACTACTTTACTCCAATCTTCCTGTGTAACTTGGGCACATGCTTCCTTTAATAAACCTTCCATTTTCTTGACACTGAAGGGTGGTTTTGTGTTGTGTCTTGCTGCATAACCTGTAAAACAATAATGTAACTATTTGATAGCAGACGAAAACCATTGTTTAAATTATAAATGTTAGAAGTACTCGTGTTATTATTATAATATTATAAAATATTACCTTTAACTTGGGCCCAAATCAGTTCAATGGCATTATATTGGCAATGGTACGGAGGAAGTCGTATGACTTTTTGCCCGTGCTCTTCGGCCAATTGGTCAATTACATATGTCGGTTTTGGTGGTTTATGCAATTTCACTAACTGTAATAATTCAGCTTTTAATAGTGACATGTCGGCATCCACTCCTTTTCTTTGCAGCCATGCCACCAAATCTGCTTTCTTATTGGCTGACGTAGGTGCTTTATCAATTTGCACAGAGTGGTATGGGGCATTATCCATTATAATTGTGCTGTTAGGAGGGATATTCTGTAATAAATTTAAGAACCACTCTCGGAACCTTACTGCGTCCATTTCTTCATGATACTCTTTAGTGCTTTTGGATTGGAAAGCTAATAAAGAGTTTTCCACGAAGCCTGTAGACGCTGACCCAGCATGGCATATTATGAGGCGTCCACCTTTTCCTATCGGCACCTTCGAGCACGAAGCTTCAGAATTATCAGTCCATGTTTTCGGCACAGAATGGTTGGAATTTAGCCAAGTTTCGTCCAAAAATATTACATTATCCCAGTTTATAATTTGTTTAACTTCGCGCAGGAATGTTAGTCGCTGCATAATTATGTCATGTCGCTCCATAACAATTTTTCGTTTGTCAACTTTTTTTGTATCTGAAGCCAATTCCTGTTATTACCGTTCTCAACGACTCTATGCTTCCCTTATACAGCCCGGCATCTTTTAAAGTTGCACATAACTTTGCCAATGTTGGAAATTCGCCTCTTGTAAAATACCCGTATATATGGTTTCTAATAGCATGACTATCGAATTCATCGATGCCTGTCACAGGTTTATTTCTTTTTCGTTTTTTCGGTGTGTGAAGTACGTTACTGTCACTCCCCGAAGGCCCATATTTTTCACTTAATATTTTGCCAACGGTGCGGCTACCAATACCGAGAGCTTCACCGACGCGATCCCGAACTTGTGTAACTGGCAGTAGAAGTCCACCATTTTGAGATTCACGCTCAAAATACTCGTGTAATTTCACCACCAATTCACGAGCCTGGCTGTTCAAAGTACGTCCTCTTTTCGACATTATTAATAAACACTTGCTTAGTTCGGAGTCCAGTATAAATATTGCCAAGGTAAACGGATAGAGAATGATCAGTCCAGAAAAGTAATAGCCAAGTCACAAATTGTAAAACACAAACGAGAAAGCAAGTACGCGCACAGTCAGCTTCCAAGATGGCGAGAGACTGCTGACGCCGAACCGACCGAGCGGACCGCGTGCGCTTGTAGTTGGCAGTGTTGCCAGAAAAAAAAATTGTAGAGACTTGGACACCTGCGATTTTGCCTATTGACCTAAAAATAATTAAATTAATTTATTTTAGGGTATCTGTGTATTCAGTGCATTATGCGGTCGCGCAGTAACGTCGTTAATTTATAACATCAGGCAACAACATTTTTGTGAATGGGTTCTACATACCTTATTTTTATTAGTTTTAGACGTAGAAATAAGACTTAGAAGAAAAAATTGTAATTGTAAAATCAATGGATGTGCTTGTTAAAAATTTGTTTATTTCTCTGTAATATGCAAACCCATACTATCATACACAAAAATAAATGTAAAAAACACTATCCCTGACTCCATTTACTATTTCGACAGCGTTAGCGCGAGAAACCCCGACTTATTTGGGCGCGAAAATCAAAAATCGACAAATCGCTTTCGACAACTTTTTAAAGAAGCAAATATATTTGATTTATAAATACGTATTTTTGGTGAATGGGTTTTATCTCATATTTTACGATTACATAACTATTTAGTTATGTAATCGTAATATGTGAGATAAATCCCATTCACATGAAAAAATATTTGTTTGGTTGTCAAGTGTAATTTGTAAATAATACATTCGATTTTTCGTATATGTAAACGATTTTTTTGCATACAAGTGTATCCGAAGAGTCGCAACACTACGTGCAGTGACCTAACTACGTAACTTTGTAATGAGGTCAAGAATATAACTATTAGAAATTATTTACTGTGTAAATATGTGTTATTTTGCTTTGTTTGAAAGTTTTCAATTACATTTAGATATTAAGAATTGTACATTTTTAGATACAATAATGAAATCTTTCTAAATTCATGGTTTTATGAAAAAGGTTATCGAAACTGAATAATGTACGTATGAACAAAGTTGTTTCGGTTTGAAAAATATGAAACGTCAAACGGTACCTCTTAGATTTGATGGACTGTAGTCGGTTCGATTACCGGGTGTTTTAAGCGAGTTTTCAAAAATAATAGAATGCAGTTTTGTTTCTTTTTTAAAATAAAGGAATGTTTTCTTTGAGTGAAATTCTCTATCTCCAGTATTTCGAGTACTTCCCCTCCAGGGGGCATGAAAATCTTCCACCCTGGATAGTTGGCACCTACTGTTACCAACAGTTCCACTCATGACAAATATTGATCCCATGCCAGTAACCTTTGGAACCTTTTCCAGCTATAATCTATCTCTACGCGAAATTTCATTCAGAATTTCCCTATTCCACAAATATCCCTAATATTACGAGTACATTTGCGTACTTGTTACCAAAATTCGTCTCAATTAAGGGCAATAAATTAAAAACATGATTATATCACTATGCATAATAAATCCTCTATACCGTAAGTACGAAATCGTACATTTCGACAAGGTCGAATTATTATGAAACTTTAAAATATTTTATAACAATGAAACAATGTTTACCGCACACTCATAAAGAAATGGAATAATTTGAACGCAAAGTAAAGGCTGATTTATGAGTTCTAAAGGCTCTATTCATTGCTCAGTTCACGCGTCTGCGTCTACCAAGCGTATTTGCATGACAAACATTTAAAACGTAGAACGGTTAGGGCTCGTTTACATAGGAGACTCTTGAATGCTGAATGACTGATCTTTTAAGCAGATCGACGAATAAATTAATAAATACTAGTGCTAATATGGTTTTCGTCGAAACATAAGATTAATTTTGAGGATATGCAATACACCTGTAGCGGATAATGTTATTCTGAGTCAAAGAGAGGATACAAAGTTATATCATGACTGATGATAGGTGGTTAGGCGGTTGACTTTTATTGTGTGATGCAGGATTGATGGTTTTGTAGAAGTTCAGCTTTAGTGCACCAGATGGCGTAGAATACAGGTGGCGTATGAAACATTTCCATGCGAAGAAAAATAGCAAAACACAAATAAGCAAGCACAAATCAGGGGCGTTAACTAAACGAGACGTACTACTAATGATAACTTTTTAAATAAAAATCAGATAGGAAATCAAAGAAAAAAATTAAAGGAGCCTAAAAGTAATGAGCGCGACTTAAACTAAACGGCTTGATATCCATCAAGGATATGATTCTAGGCATTACGAGATACAATAATTCTGATCACGAACACAACTATGGGACAATAGCGTAACAATAGCGCTGATGTCTCATACAATACAGAACATACATTATTAAGAACCAAGCGTGTAATACGATATTTAGTTGGAAGCGAGAAATTGTCTACGTGTAAATGAGCCTTTAAATCTCACAGATGGAATTAAAGATGTTTACGTCGACTTAGGCTGCGTACACGTTATCAAAGTTTTTGTTGTTGAATTTGCAATTTATTTGCCACGTCCATGAATCCTGTTATAAGGTCTGTTTGATTATGAAACAAGTAATGTACTGGAGCTTAAGTTAAAATGTTTACTGATGGGAGCTAATTGCTTAGTAATTCAAAATGGTTTTCGTATACTATTGCCTTCTGACGCATAATGACCAAAATGGTTGGGATTTTTTTCGCATATTGACGCATTTGTAAAATGATATATTAGCATTACAACCAATTCGCAAATTGACACATCTGCATTTAGACCAATTTGAAAAATGACCAATATAAATAATAACGCACAATGACGCATTCGTAAAACGACACTGTCTGTCTGTAGTAGTTGGGCACAGACATCTTATATAGGTACTATAGTCGCGACTATATATATGTGTATTTATGGTATTGGTGTGCTTGTATTTAAACCTATGATGTAAATTCATCAAACTACTGGCCACTTGAAAGTTTATCTATCAAAACTGAGCTACAGACAATAGTATGACAGACAATAGTTTTATCGTTTTCCTTGGGGAAAATAGTATATTATTATTGTAATAGTAATTAAAATGCAATTTACATTTACGTTGATTTTGGGATCGACACCTACATCAACAAACGTTGTCCCGGTGATCTTTGGCCTTTTACCAGATAAAACTGAAGATACATATTTACGCTTTTTTAATTTGTTGAGGGATGTATTACATGTCAAGGTGAAATCTTTTAAATGCGACTTTGAAGTAGCAGCAATTAATGCAGTCTATAAAATATTTCCAAATTGCCAAATATCTGGGTGCCAGTATCATTTTTCAAGAGCAATATGGAAAAAAGCCAAGGAGATTAAATTAAGCAAATTTAGATCAGGACGTAAAATAGTAAGGTTGGTCAGCTATATACCTCTATTGGCCGCTGATCGTATCTCGGAAGCATGGGATACAATTTTGACTTTGGCCCCAGATAATGAAGAAATGATGTTATTCAAGAAGTACTTTGAACGACAATGGCTTACAGTAATTTCCCCGACGTTATTAAGCTGTAACAAATTTTATTACTACATCGCACCAATAATTGTCTTGAAGGGTGGTACCACAGATTGAATGCTAAAATGGGATTACACCCAAGTTTGTATAGATTTATTTTTAACTGAAAAAAGAATCACAGTTTTATGATCATCAAATAACAAAATCGTTATTTTATGTGCCCAAAAAGAATCGCAGAAAGATTGACATTATTTCGATATAAAACTATCTATATTATTGCGTCGACTGGAAAAAAACAAATAAGTTGTATACAATTTTTGAGAAAAATCATTTATATTCGTCTAAAATTCATTTAACTAGCTTTTATAGGGTCGGGGAGGCATTCATGGGGTCGCCCCCCTATACATGTTACTTCAAAGCTTTATTTTCACTGTACCTATCTAAGAGGATAAATATTTTGTTTAAGTCCTTGTATGGCTGTTAATTTTCACTATAAAAGAGTAAGTAAATGTTTTGTTTAAAGGAATAATTTTAATTGTTTTTGCCTTTTCCTTTCTACCTGTGAATTACTCTTAGAGATGGCATTATGCGTATTGTACATATTGCGTATTTAAAATTAGTCAATACGCGTGTTGGTCACTATGCGTATATGGCGTTATGCGTATTGTACATTTTCCGTATATGTCAAAATGCGTATTTATGATTAGTCAATACGCGTGTTGGTCATTATGCGTCAAAAGGTACTATTGGTATTGCGGTAAAAAAGTTAGTTAGTTTTGTCTAGAAATCATGCATAAGGTTGTTGACTTTCATGATTTCTAGACAATACGAGAAAAAATTAACATTTTTTTAAGTTTACTGGATACTTTACTAGCTGAAAATATATTATCATCTGTAATAAAGATGTAAACGAAGTATGAAATTTTACTCCCTTTTGTTGAGTTTTTGATCTAATTCAGATCAATCAGTCAACAGGAAGGTGGTAATATTTTATTTATTTTAATACTAAATTTGACCTAACAACAAGTAAGCCAACCTACAATAAAATCGTTTTAAAAAAACAATATTTATAGGCTTAGTTCGGGGGTAGTGACAGGGGTAGAGAGGTTAAGTTATGAAAAAAGACAAAATATTAAAACGTGTAAAAAGCTTACTTACCTGGACCAAATTTCCAAAAGCGTTTTTTTTAAACTACAACATTCTACACAGCGCTATCTAGACCCATGGCAAGCTTAACTTAACTAGCTTGTGTTATAGGATCTAGAATACGGATATACATACTATATTTTTTCAATTTTTTTAAACGCACTTTTATCAGTCGCTTTACCTACACAAATTATATAAAAAAAATTATACCCATAGCCCTAACCAAGCCTTATTCTATGAAATAAAGTTCATTTGATTAGATTGAAAAACTTACATCTTCACCCAATTTCCCGCGTGAAAATATAATTCTTCCGACCGGCATTTTTGGCACAGGTAACTTACTTTCCAGTCCAAGCTTGTACCAGAAAGGCAAACCATTTTTTGGTACTGCTCGTAATGGCTTCGGCACAGAATCAATTACTTTCTTCAATTCCGTTGGCTTCCTGAGTGTCATCAAAGTTATATCTATGTCCTCAAGATCTTCAATATCTATCTCGGGCATTTTGCCCGACATTCGAGACATTTTCGTAACGGGATTTTTTATTGTCAACAAATAGAAAATATGATAGCCCAAAAAAGCGCGACGCAACCGCTCGGCGGGCGGGTCCACAAGAATTTTGACATTCTGTTGGTGTTCGATTTTTAAATTTTCACAATGCTGATGGTTTTTTAATCACCTGTCTTTTTCGTGCCAGTAATAAGTATATCTTACCAAATAGGTAAGAAAAAAATAAGAAAGCTTATTTCTATTTCTAATAACTAGCTGATGCGCGTGGTTCCACTCGCGTAGATATTGGTTATCGCTATAAGATGATTTTGTTTCTTTGGCCATTGCTTCGGTTGTGCTCGACCAATTGGAATAATTCATACCTACGGTAGTTACTAATCAAAATTTGATTTTTACCATTTGGTAAGTACCTAGATAAGCACTAAAATATTAACCACTAATATTATATTCAATTATATTACACAATTAAATATTACCAAAAAAGTCTGGATAAGTTAACAGATTAGCAACATACGCCTACCATAAAATATGATACCCTTTTTAGGTAAAAGTTTGTAATTTAGATAAACGTAATATATATAATATGTTGAATTAATTTCGTTCCAATAAAATTAAAAAGATCGTTCTACATTCTACGTGCGCCTTCTGCGGTACAGAAGAGTGCTAGATTTAGATTTCTCTTGTTATTTTCCTTCAGCTTCTTTGAACCCTCAAACTGAACTTAACTGACTAACTATCTGTGTGTTGACGGAGAAAGACTACAAGTATCACCATACATTTTTCCGTTCGTGGCCTAGATGACACCCTTCGGATGGAGTCATTTCATCCGAAGGGTGTCGTCGAGGCGATGAACGAAAAAATACGCAGACGATATCACTGCGACATATCCTGTACCAACCCGTCTGACTAGCATGGAAACAGTAGGCCAGAGCCTCCCAACATTGGGACTTGGGAGAGGCCTATGTCCAGCAGTGGACTGTGATAATGATTGATTGATTTAAACTGAAAATAACATTCTTTTAATACCATAAATATTGGCGTCACAAATTCAATATGCTTTATACCTTATACCTCTATTTCCCAACAGCTTTGTCTACCAGCGCCACTTAATATTCAATCGTCTACACTATAAATGAGTAAAAAAGGTTGAGGATAACTCTAAAGGAGGTCAAATAAAACAGGTTAAATTAGATAACCGTCGATAAATAAATATATTTACATTCATACAAACATATTTCTACACAGACCACGTGCAAAAATGTGTGGGCAATTTGCATTGTAAATGTGTTTTGTAATGCAGGTCAGTTAAGTTAACCTTCTCCACATCAAAGATTTATTTGTTATCAAACAAACATTCAGACAGAATATCTTACGTTTTTAGGGTTCTTTACATCAAAAGGATAAAAATAGGTATCATAATAAAATCAGTTTGTTGTCCGTAGTAGAATTTGGGCCACCCTATCTCTTCACATGCGGTGTTGTACAAGGCGACCAAGAGATAATTCAAAAATTCAAATTCAAAATTCAAAAATATTTTATTTTGCATGGACCATTAAATCGGAACTTACAAAACGTCAACATAAAGTAAATATTAAATACTAACTAATACTAGTAAATGGACCACCGGTTCGAAACGCGGCCCAGACCTGAGAAGACTCCGGCAAGAAACTCAGCGGGCTTTTTTTTTTGGTCTATTTACAAAACATTTACTTAGCCTAAAACTTATGGTCTAGATACAATGTTTTGCTTAAGTAGCATAGCTGAGCGAACAGCTCATTTCCAAGCTTGTTTATCGTTTAAATATTCTTGGATTTTATAATAGCCTTTCTGGCACAGTTTGCTCTTTACTGTATTTTTAAATTTATTAACAGGTAAATCTCTGATTTCATTAGGAAGCTTGTTAAAAAAGCGTATACAGTTGCCCTGGAAAGAATTACTTATTTTATGGAGTCTGCTATGACAAACTACAAGATTGCTTTTATTTCTAGTATTTATATTGTGCCTGTCACAAAGTCTTGGAAATTTTGCAATATTTTTTCTGACATACATTAAGTTTTCGAAAATGTATTAACATAAGGCTGTTTAACATCAGAGAGATAGATACAGGCCAGACTCAGCCTCAGATGTATGACTGGAGTCAACAATAGTGCTATGCTCACCCCCTAATAGGTACGTGGGACCAATATAATGATTAATGTAATGTGGGTGTTAATTACGGGGATAAAAGCGTGATTATATGTATGTACTACATGTATATACCTATGTTTGTTGTCCGTCTGTATGTGTCTGTCGATGCAGAGGAGTCACATGATAATTTTACTGACAAGAGGTGTCGGTAACAGTGTCGCGAGTTCAATAGTTCATTCCATTTCAAAAAAGGCGCTTAAAGAATTATTCATTTCCAAAAATATATGAAAATGTACATTAAATGCATTCGCAGACATTACATTTACATTATGATGACTACCTACTTACTGTTTCATGTTTATTGTGGTTACATGGTACTCTGTAATCTCTTGCCTAAGCTATTTGTGTCTCTAACGACCGCATTATTGATTCCGATATTGGATTACAAAACAGACTGCTTCTAACTCAACAAAACCTTTATCTACAACATGTAACATCGCATTACCAATATGTAACATATTTCGATAGTTTTCCTTATTCACGAAGAATAACAAAATTAGTGGTATTATCCGGCTTATTTCTATGAAAGTGATGGGCGTTATATTTCTTAATAATACTGAGATAAGGTAAACGAATATTATTGTTTATAAGATTCGGAAAGATGTATTATTTTTGCCTTAGATTTTGTTCAGCCATTGATGTAGAAAAATAAGGTTAGTCCGGAGCATTCGAAACCGCATTCATAAAATAATATCTCGATTGATACAATTTTTTCATAGATGTTAATAAGGCCCCATACCACAGAATAAGTAATAGTATAAGAGGTATATACTTATCCGTACCATACATCCAAGTAATACCGTTGAATGCAAGTTCCCGAGGAGAGCCCGACCGATAGCTATGGCCCTGGGTCAGCCGGGGTGCGATGGTTATGTCGAAGACAACCTCACTTTCTGCCTAGCTTGACGAACCACAGACGGTGTGTAATTTTATTCGGTTTGAGTCCAACATAACTACATCCTCCGGCTCCTGTGAGGGACGTATCCCAGAGGATTTGTGATACGTAAAAAAATGAATGCACGTTTTTAATTTGGCTTTATCTATATTATTACAGACAATGACATTCTAACTCATTTTGATATCCTACTCTGCACACTACGTTGGTATAATTTCCGTGTGATTATTTTTTTTAATTTATTTGTATAGTCTTTTAATTTCAATAATTGTCTATTGTGTTCCTTTAAATTCCGACATTTGACCGTGGTGAGGTAATTAATTCTTTACAATTTGCATGCCGGTTTGGATTTTATGGCATGTTGCACTCAATTCTAATAATATCATATACTAGCTGTTACCTACTGTTCCGTCTGTCTGAAATTTTATTCCTGTGAAACAAACCTTATCCTGACAAATACAAAAAAGCGCCATCCAATTTGATGGAGTCGTTCGGAAGTTATGCTACATACATTTTGGCGATTCATTTTTATGCGGCTGAGTAGATGCAACCAAGATGAAATTTGGTAAATACAGAGATACATATAGAGATAGCCTTAAATAACATAGATTTTTTCCCTAGAAAAAGGTTGTGGATCAGAATTCAACGCGAGCAAAGCCACGTGCAACAGCAAGTTCTTTATAATAGGTGAAGTGTTTAACTTTGACGTCAATAGTACAAAATAATATAATATAGAAGGCCGGCTACACACAATGAGCAAAACTGCACGGTCATTCATATCAATGCGTATATCATCAAAACGCAACTGAAGAGGCGACTCTTGGTAAGGAGTTGAAGAAGTGGGTACAGTCAGCATCAGAAAGATGTTGATGACAAGTGCTCAAAATTATCTTGATGTTATGATTTTGCCCCCTTCCTGTTGAACGATTATTGTGATATTTGGAGCACATCTTTAGTTCAGACAGTAATACAATTTAAATCAATTAAACAGTTTGATTATTTCCTAATACCTTAGTTTTAGGATCATTTTCAGACTCTGTAGGTTAATATATTTCTGACGCAGACTGTATGATTTATTCAAATACTTGACATTGGCGTCTCGCCATTATATGATTTATAGATATTCACAATACATCCTACTTAATTTTACTACTATAAATATAATAATTTGTGATGATATTCGGTAGTTTTTATACAATAACGCTCTAACAGCTGAACGGATCTAGCTGCAATTTGGTAGATACATAATATGTACATGCTTATTATATTCCTTCGTTACTATTTCTATTTATTAAATTTAAAAAAATGGTCTGGAAAAACACATTGTCTGCTAGAGTGATCCGTCGACGATACCGCAGAGTTTTTGACGGCTCACTCCATTGATATATATGTGTAATAAAACAGCAGAGTATCTTGTCATATATTGTTATATCAATTACAATTAATTATCAGCGGGTACACTTATTGAAAACTAATTATAATCCAACTTTTACAATCGACGGCTCAATCCCCAATTCCCGCCAAAAACGTCCACCGAGCCTATTCGTACTTTTTTTTAAGCCGGCTCCACCAACAGCTCTGTTGTTGTCAGTGTTCCCGGCCAGCACAATAAATACATTTTACAAAATGTCACAATTACACTATAACTATTTTTATAATTTTATTTATTTATTTTTATTATCCCTATTAACTAAACCTTACATACATATGTTTATTGTTACTGAAGTATTCTCACTGGTTCACTCAAGTCATGGTGTATGGCACGGCTGCCCCCAGAGCCCGTGGAATGCGGAAGGCACTTATATTTTTTCTTGCCTAAAAAATATGCAGATATTAATAGAAAACGAAGAAAAGGTCATCATAGGTAGATTAGATCGTCGATTTGTTTGTATTTATGATGCGGAAGGCAGAGCATCAGCAGGTACATTTATGAGAATTTTATATCTAGCAATGGACTGCAGTGGGCTAATTGATGTATTTGAATGATATTTTGTAAAATTACATATTGAAATTTAAAAGGTGGTGTTAAATTTGCGTGTACAGGTGTAGCTTGCTCTATAGGTTCAGGGACTTCCTGGTGAGATTCATATACGTCGTTTAGATAAATCTATTACTAAGATAACAAAAGTTAATGGCAATAGGCTCGCCACCTATTACATTGGGACCTAAACATAAACTGGCGCAATGTGGGTGCTGGCACCTCTGCCTACCCCTTCGGGGAATACAGGCGTGAGTTTATGTTATGATATGTTATAACAAACAACAGGTGTATAAGGCGAGTGGGGATGGTACCGTCGGAATTGGAATATCTAGGCACACATACCTAGACCAAATCGAGGAAGTTTTAGAAAAGGGGCAGGTCAGGGGTACCCTATACCGACGAGCATGCATGAAGAATGTAATGACAACGACTGAAGCTAGAGTAGTATGTCAGGATCGTAGTAAATGGAGATCCGTGATCTCTGCCTACCCCTATGGGCAACAGGCGTGATTTCATGTATGTACGTATGTTTGTATGACAAGCAAGGGAAACGTTTCGCAAGTACGTGAACATTAATTTGTAAGGTGTGCTGTCTATGAAACACCTTCGCAGGTGGTCTGTGTGTGGTGGTCTCTTTTCATAATGTTATATGTATCTAAGCATCTACTTTTCCTACTGTAAATCTAATGGTGTAGTCCATTTAGAGCACCCAGCTGAATAGCACCTAGCCATGCACGGTCATTCAAGCACCTATTAAGATTTTTGGCAGGTGCTATTCGTGGATACTAATTTATTTTTACAACATTGTCCACGAATAGAACCTAGGCTAGTGCTGGGATGTATAGGGTGCGTGCTGACTCATAAGTGTAACACGTGTTGTTGTAATGGTGTACAATGAAGAAGTATCTATCTATCTATGTATGTACGTAGGAAGATAGGTACTTAGCTACAAAACAGTAGCTCTGTCCTCTATGTAACTTTCCGTTACTCATAAATCTGCTGCAAGCGATGGGTCGCCGGTAAACATTATCACATTTTTCAAACATGCGGATGAACATACCCAACGAGATAACAGAGAGAATGTGTTTTAGTGATAAGTATTAGTATTTGATATTGTTGTAAAAAAGAGACAGTACATTACTTTGGTGTACAGTCGACAAAGGAGATACGATTTTTTTTTTTTTTTTTTTTTATATAGGTCACGTCAATTTGACTTCACCTCGCCTGATGTTAAGCTAAAGGCAAAGTCTCGGCAAGAGGGTCACCATCGTAAACATTTACCATGTTAACAGTGGTGGCACTCAGCTTGACGGCCTCATTAGATGCCTTTTCACGCCCCGCTTAAAGGACCCGGGACTGTAGGAAGAAGGAAACACGTGAGCTGGCAGGGAATTCCAGGTCTTAGTGGTGCGGCATAGGAATGAATCACTGAAACGCTTGGTTCTAGCAGGTATACTCTGCACCGAAAATGATGGCATCTTAGCCCTGCACGTGTCGTCCTGTGAAGGAAAGGGGAGGGTGGGACTAATTGGAAGAGCTCGTCAGAACATTCACCATGGTAGAGACGGTAGAAAACTGCCAAAGACGCAACATCTCTACGCATCTGCAAAGGCTCGAGGGTGTTCGTGACCTCAGGATCCCCAATAATGCGGACCGCACGTCGCTGCAACCTGTCGAGAGCATCTAATAAGTACTTTGCGGAGCCGTCCCAGAGATGTGAGCAGTATTCCACGCAGGAACGAATTTGGGTCTTGTATAGAAGACACCGCAGCTCCGGCGTGAAAAAACGTCTCACTCCGTTCAGGACTCCGAGTTTACGCGAGGCTGATTTGATGATACTCTCGATATAGTTTTTGTTATTCAGTTTGTACCTTTACATTCAATTTTAGATAAAAAAGTGTGACCGTAACGTCTTTTCATTAAAAATTGTATGGAAAGGTCTAAGTATATATGTATAATAAATACAGCTGTCATATTATCTGTGTAAAAACGTCTTAAAGTTGATCAACTTGATCGTCAATAAAATTTGCTTGTGCGTGTAAGAGAGGAAGGAGGTGGGGTGCTTTATTTGGGCTTAGTCAAGCTATACGTATCTCCTTTGTTGAATATACCTACATAATGTCCCATAAAAATAGTGATTGTGTAGTCGATATCGGACGCAGCGGTCGGACCACGCGGCCATAGCCGTTTTTTTGACGGTTTACGCCATTGATATTAGCATGTTGTTACTAAAGGTTCACACAAACAAGCCCTTTAACCTAATATTTTAAAAATCTGTATTCTAATTTGAATATCTTATTGGATCAATATAATATCCAATAAGATATTACGAAAACCTCGTCCTTTTGCAAAAGTTGCCAATTTTCCAGTCGCTTTTCCTTATAGATAGGTAACATCGATGTTTACCAGATTTTATATTGGAAAAAAATCCATTTAAACTATAACATAACTTAAAAATATATCCTCGGCATTTAATGTTCTGAATATGGGTTGACTAAATACAAGCCAGACACAAAGTATGTAACACAAGTATGTTTACATTATAACCCACAATGCCGTAAATAAACAACATGTTAACGAATATCGGCGATCACCATTAAAAACAGTCGCGATAAATGTGCACTATGTTGAGCACAGTACAGAGGAGCGAGGTACAGTCGAGTACACTGTTTGGAAATTGCGCAGAGTGTCGGCGCGGTGAGGCTAGGGCTACAGCTGTTCAGCCGTTCAGACGAGTCCTAACCGCCGAGCGACGCTCGCGTATATACCGCTGCGGCAAACGTCAACTGTCGTGCGTGATACTCCTGTTAACGAACTCCAAAAAATCATAAGTGTATGTCGTACTATTCTCAAATAATACGTGTTAATAACAACAGCTATAAGTGCAATACTATAAACAACAATTCTTTACGAAATACTCAATATTTACGTATTTAATAAAGGTTAAGTTTGTTGAACTTACATTTCGCGGCACGCGCCGGCTTCGTTATGACGTCACATATAGTGCAACACTAACTAGATTAGGCACGTTAAGCCACGCTGTAAACGGACTGAGGTAAGGCCCGCACCTGACTTGAAGGACGCTCCATGCAAATACTGTTTCATAACACAGTTTCATTCATACTTCAGACGTCCAAGGTGCAGCTTATTACTCCGTACTCCGTATCATGTTATCAATGTTCCGGTCTTGTTACAACAGTTGGTTTCGAATCGTGAACATTAAATAAGTTACTTAAGTCGAGTTTATACATTATTGAAGCTGATATTTTGAAATGTTTCTCTAATTAAAATGAAGATTAAAATACATTTTAACTGATCTATCTATAAAATTGTTTTCCTTTTTTGGCATCACCGCAGTTGGATAAAAAGACCTTAGAACGGCACACTATTAAGCGATTTCATGTTTATTTTCTGTGAAATATTTAGGTCCAAAATTATGAAGTTGATTAATCAGGAACTACATACATTTTGCTCTTAAAATTATCAGCAAAAGTACTTCGTTGGTTACGGTGTACCACAAGGTACCCGTCTGGAACCAGTGTTATTTTATACCATATCTGATTCTTAAATGTTTTACTATTTACTGAAGATCATAAAATATTTGGTATATTAAATAATTCAGAGTGATTCTGATTGTGAAAATAATATTTAACCACTACATCCTACTAAGAAATGTTAGTAATAAGTGCTCCTTAATTATTTTGTAATTGGAAGGGACGAAGACTGAAGAAAAGATGGATATTTTTTGAGAGATTAGGTTAAGGAAAAGGGAATGGGATTACTTGATGATACTTCATGGAAATAATTAAAAGAAAAACCATACTTCTATGGTATTGACCCCAATTGAAGTGATAGAAGGGTTGGTTGAAAAGACACACACGCAATGAATGCAAAAAGGTGGTTTCGCTGTTGTTATAAAGAAAAAAATCTGCAAGTGATAAATATTATCATTCTCATAACACCACCCTTTGGTATGCTCTAGTTTCGGTTACAAAAGGTTAGATTTCAAAGAGGATTACTTCACATGCCATTTACGTCGCCTCGGATGTCAGTCAGAGGTTTAGCATCTTCAAAATGAATAAGTTTTGCACCCAAACAAACTTGGGACAGATGGCACCCATAATAATATTATGCTTGGCGTACCCAGCAGAATTCCGAGATACTTAATAAAACATACGTTACAATATGTCACTTGCCAGACCAACACTGCTAAGGATTCACTGTTGATTGTGTTGATGTGAAATTATAATAATATAAACAATTAAGTGACTGGTCTAAACTGAATGTATTATATGCATTTTAGAATCATTCAGTTGCAATTTTTTTCATTAATCGAGGTATTCGATCTCGCAGTCATGGTCACGATAAGATAAAAGTGAGTCAACAAGTAATCAAACTAAGTTCGGTTTTCAGTTTGCCTGTAAACTTTTTCATTTTCATTCCAAAACTTTCACAGATACTTTTGGGGTTACTGTTCCAGTTTTAAATGACATTGTCCTGAGTATTTTGATACTTACGAATGGTTTGATTAAGATAAGTTTGTGGTCCTTTTGGACAGTGATTGATTGAAGTATCTTAATCATTTCTAATTCTTTTAAACTTTTATAATGAGTAAATTAATGGACATTTTTTCAGATATTCTTACTTTTCTTTGCGAACTTGAGAATGATTGATAAGTCTTTAAGAAAACCTTTGTACTATATAATAAAGGTCAGCAAACAGTTTTAGTTCGACTTAATTACTTTGATTAAAATGCTACAAATCTGTTTTAGAAAGAATTCTCATTTAATTAAACTATTTTCGAGCCATGCAATAAGATTTTTTGCATGACTGTTGCAAAATTATCTGTGATTCGTGAAAAAGCGATCCCAACGGAACTTTTATGGTTAGATAGTATTGAGAGCAAAAGTTCTCGTTGGAAAGAATCTGTAACAACAAAAACATCATAATTAATATGTAAAGAAGTTGACAATCTATTATTTTAAAAACGCATTGTAGTAGCATAAATTTTATAAGCCACTCTTTTTCTTTTTGCAATTACTCAAGCAAATACTGTATCTACCCAAACCACAATAAAATTAAACTTTTGTGGTGCCTAGTAAATGTTCCTTAAATATAATATTCTATAAAATAATTCAATAAAATATTATACTATCTTTCTTTTTTTTTAAATACCACGTTGAGCGATCCTATAGACTCCTATAAAATTCGTAAAATGACCACTTATCAGAGCAGAATTACAACGAATCATTTATTAACCAGATTCTTATTTCGTATAAATATCGTGTAAAAAACGAAATATTGTCCAAATACGATTCCAGTAAAGTGGCCTTTTTAGACCTGCTGGTTACGAATGTGGATCAAAGGTTCAAACCTTTAAAATTACACTAGTAAATGTAGTTGACACGTGTACTACTGTTACCAATACTTAACTTGAATACTCGTTTTAGGAATGGGTTTACGTCAATTAGTGTATTGGGTGTGTTTATAACTCGTAACCTCTTTATTGCAAGTCCAACATAAACTGTTTTATTTTTATTGCAAATCTAAAGTATGAAACTGATAGATCACATTATTCAATTGAAGCAAAGCATTAAGTATCGATTCTTAATTGTGACGTCAAAATTCACAATAATAAATTATACAATAATGCACCCGTTGTAATCGCAGTGCTTGGTCATATGAATGCGATAGTTTATAAAGGAAATAATGATTACATGCTCATAAATATGTGTAGGTATAAGTTGTTGGAGGATAAAATCTCATTTTATTTTAGTATAGTTTACAATAAAAATGTGTTTCAAGGTCCTTGTTCTATGTCGAAAAGGACTCTGGAATGCCCCTTAGGACAATTAGATCTAAGAACTGATTTAAAAGATATGCTAAACTAAAACACAGCACTAACACTCACACACACACACACACACACACATTTGCAAACATATATACACACATTATTATACCTATTATAAACGATTTATGTTTGCAATTTATCAACACTAAGTATATATTCATTTATGTACTGCCTACGTCAACGAATTACTTAACAATCTGGCAGTGCAACTCGAGATAAGTGATTATACCGCTCATGAACATTAGACCACCGCGAATATTATTATCAAAAAAAATATAGGTATCTACTTTCAAACTGTGTCATATTCGGTGGCGACCTTGACACTCGCAACGGTTTGTGAGCATCCGTAGTCAACGGTCGTCGCTAATTTGCCTAAAATACTATTTAGCGAAGTCTACTGAATTTTAATAATCATTAATGTGTTTACACAACTTTGTTACATTGTAAGTATGTATTCGTCACTTCAATCATAAAGTTACGAATCGGTGTTTTTACAAATTTACAGGAGAGCAAAAAACTGGTGCGCTTTGTTAATTCGATACATTTTGTTGGCGGTGTAGAAACAGGGAACAGGAAAAAAATATTGATCCACTGATTCGCAAATTTCATTTGAGGTGTTTTAACTTTACTGTATGCAAAATATAGAGGTTAAACGATTTATAACCACTTAATAGTAACCTTACGATCAAACAATACAATAGATTCACTGATCGTCAAAATCTCTAGGAATAATTTATTTTCTAGGAAACTGAGATACTGTCTATCCTGTACTGGGTGTAAGGGCATACTTCCGAAGCCGAAGCCATTATTTACTCTCCACGATGGATAGTAAATAATGCAAATTAAAAAGTATGAATTTTTTTTTTTTTTTTAATATTATTTCGATTTTTGAAGTGCTACTAAGGGTCTTTGGCTTCAGAAGCGTATCCCTTACACCCTGTATAATATATACTAGGCATTGATCATAAATAATAACGAAAACATGAAGGAAACTGCCTACTCCAATACTCAATACTCAAAGTCCTTTACGTCTGAATTCTTTAAATGAGAAACATTTTTAGTTCACACAACCTACCTCAATAATATCTTGTGGCATAGTTCCATAATGATATAGTGGCATAATTTCACACGCGTATCAAGTTTTGTTATGTTTTGTTATGTTATTATATATCTTGGTTATATTATTTAAATGATAAGATAAAAATGCCACTAAGCATTTTGAAATCGTATAAGCTTGCTTCAATTCTTTGGAGTTTCGACATTAGATACAAATGATTTAAAAATATGAATCTTCTTTATTCAACTTCACCTTTTTTATGTCTGTACGGGGAATTACTAAAGAAGCTTAGAAAATTTTAATTTATTAAACTCTAGGTACAGCTGTTAAACCGATCATAAAATAATAAACAAAACACAAAATATATTAACTTTATCCTCGGGGATTGTTATGTAAATATGTTTAGTTATTACCTATGAAAACATGCTTGCCAATGTAAAAAGATGAAGTTATTAAATATTTTTGTGTTAACCAACTTTTGTCATCGCCGGTAGGTACCTTATTCGTAAATATGATTATTGACGATCCATAGATTTATAGACCTTTGCGTTATTACGATCAGTCTTCATGTGAAGACCTCTATGACATATTGTGCTATTCAAACGTCATGCTCTCACGCAATATCGTCAATAAATAATCTCAACATCAATAAATTGGTCAGGAATGCATCCACTTCTTCATTATTGATACAACTGGGTTAAAATTGTCTCGTCCGGCCGTCAATTGGTGCAATAAAACTTCAATTGTTTTGTATATTATATTTTGATTCAAGATAACAATTTTATTTTAAATTTATGAAAACCTTATAAGTACATGTATAGTAAAACTGTTCTTTTAAACTTTTCAAATAATTATGAATATATACCTATAAAGACTAATTATTTTACTAGTTTATTCATGTTCAATGAATAATTTTCATTTATTAAATTCCAATAAATACGCTCTTTGTTTAGGTACTATGCCCTCTTATTTACTTAACAATTACCTAACTGTCATTCATGTTTTTCACTGAATTGAATCGTGAAATTCAATTCAGTGAATTTTTTTAAAGATGTCGACTTTAAAAAACGACAATTTTATTTAAGCTTACGATTGAATGGATACTTATTGCAGTACCACACTAACAAAGCTCCCGCGTTTTGATTATCGACAAAATTGCTTCTATTAAGTCCATTTTTTCACGATTAGAAGATATTTTACATGAAAACAAAAATTTTGAACTTTTAACATTTTTCTACCTGAGTGAGCAATTTTGCCTAAATCTGTTAATGCCGTTCAAAATATCTCAAAAAGTTAGGCAAGTTCTGCTAAGAACATTTTGCTGTAACCACAACGGTTAAAGTATCCGCCCATAATGCCCCGTTTCAAATAACAACCTATAAACAAATAGCTAGAAATCTTTTAAAATAAAATACTAAAAATTGTATACTTTCAGACAAACATACTTGTACATAATAATATATTATCTCTACTCTACGCCGTAAAATTTAATACCTTTTAGATGCGCTAGACATTGAATCGTGCAACTTTCGTAACCTCAGTAAGCCGGTACATCAATATTGGTAATACAATACAATTCAGTCCCAACTTCCTACTCCTCATAATTGACAGACACAATATCAACAAAAGCACAATATATCACATGAATGGTTTTTATTTTCAACACAATTGTGGCTTGCGATAACCGTCATGTGCCTAGAGTAACTGTACTGAAGTATATTTTTTTGAACGCTATAATGTGAAAGAAAATTACTATTGGGAATATTGTACCTAGGTATACCATTTATATAGGCTAGTACAAGTTACGCTATCGATGCCCAAAGACGTGAATGAACGTTAAATTGTTTTCTTTTACTCGATATCATAGGAAGGTTCGTTGTTTTTTAATGAATAATGAATGATAAAAATATCTTATGTGCGAGATTCAGGATTTTCTTTCCTTTTAATATTAAAAGGTCAATATTTTAAGTGCTGCTACGCGTTGATAGAGTAGGTCAGTTTATACTAGGAATCAATCGACAGAATGATATTACAATCATCTTTTTATGATGCACCAGGAAGTGCTAGAAAATACCAATTCTGTGTGATTATTTTATTATTAGAATCTTTACGAGATGAATTAGTTTTATTTGAAAAACTTCCTTCCAGGCTACCTTGGGATGGACAATAATGTTACAAAACGATACATTTCGTGTAACGTGTAACAAGGTGTATTAAAACAAAAAGAAAGATAGGGAATGGTACAAATTAGCATAAAGTAAAATCTAAAATTTTAAACATTTTTTTATATATTACTAAATAAAGAACACATTATTTAATGAAACTTAGTAATTTTTTTTAAATTTATTAAATAAAATTTAGTATTTTTTTTAATTTACTAAATTGCACTAAATAAAGTAAAGTAAAATAAATATATAGTTTTATATAACACATTATGAATCAACTATGACACATAAATAGATAGGCACATAAGTACACACATAATACAAATATTCACGTCTGTAAATCCCCGAAGAGGTTGGCAGAGGTTTATTAACACCCATATTTCGCCACCTATGATTTCGGTCCCACCGGTCCCACGTAATAGGGGGCGAGCCTACTGCCGTCAAACGGGGACTTAGTCATGGGCACTTTAGCAGTGTCACACTCACCGGGATATTTACCATGTTGTCCATGAAAAACATGGTTAATCATTCACATTAATAATATTAATAGTGTTACACTATTAATGTGAATGACAATCTTAAAAACATGTACCTATGTTAATCTCAAGTCATGTATGTAACACCTATGATATATTAATTTATAATACTCTCTCTACTTTTTTTTTTCGTGCGTAAATCCCCTCGGATACCCCCCCTGCCGGAGCCCTAAGGGGAGGTTATGTCGGACTCGAACCGACTAAAACCGCACGCCGACTATGGGTCGTGGTGCTAGGCCGGAGGTGAGGTTGTCATCGACATATCCCTCGCACCCCGGCTGACCCAGGGCCATCCCTTACGGATTTGGCCCTCCTTGACTCTCTCTACTAAGTAATGGGGTGCAATGATGCAATCTAAGTATACATCTATGTTCTAAAAATTATGAGCCCACAATCAACACGTGCAGTTCATTATCTTGTATCAAATAATTAAATAGTTCTTTTGTCCTGATAGACATTTATAATTTACCGATTCAATGCTTAATAGATAAGCTGTTTTGAGGTAGGTAGTCTGTGTCAGAAAAATATTGAGCTACAAAGTTTCAAAAAGATTTTAAACCTAAGGTATTATGAGAAAATTAAATGGTTTTATTGATTTAAATTGTAATGTTGTCTGAACTAACAGGTATGACCAAATATCAAAAAAGAAAAAAAAAGAAAAAGAAAAGAAAAATGTTTTTTTATTTAGACAAACTGCAGCACACAAAAAACCTATCATGCCTAAGTTACAACTATTTTTTTTTACACACTCCATCTGCAGGTGCTTAAAACTAATTATTATTTAAAAATCATAATACACAGTAATAATATGCAATGGCAACACTGACCAACATTCCCGTCTGTTTATCACAATAATCGGTTGACAGTAAAAGGGGAAAACTAAAGAATTAAGATAATTTTGAGCACTTTGTTGCTGACTGTACTTAATTATTTAAATGTTACTTTGTATTTTGCAATAACAAGCCCATGAAGATATTATTCTAGTCTAGATAATACGGGCGTATTGTGAAGGTTAACCTTTACATGGCCATTGTGCACATAAAATGTATTTTATTCATTTGAATGAATTTTTTATAGCATTTATTATGCTAACTGTTAAGTTCGAAAAACATTGGAAAAAATGAAATGCTCAAGTGAGACTCGAACTCACGACCTTTCGCTTACAGGGCGACTGCTCTGCCAACTGAGCTATTGAGCACCACTTGAATCATTCCAAATTTTCCTTCTCTTTATATCCGTCTATAAGGGCGACGGTGCAGCCATCTACCAACATTCTTACGAACTGTTGGAAACAATGAATGATTTTTCAACCATTTTTAAACATTGAATTTTGTTGACTGCGCCCAAATATTTGAATGAATTTTTTATAGCATTTATTATGCTAACTGTTAAGTTCGAAAAACATTGGAAAAAATGAAATGCTCAAGTGAGACTCGAACTCACGACCTTTCGCTTACAGGGCGACTGCTCTGCCAACTGAGCTATTGAGCACCACTTGAATCATTCCAAATTTTCCTTCTCTTTATATCCGTCTATAAGGGCGACGGTGCAGCCATCTACCAACATTCTTACGAACTGTTGGAAACAATGAATGATTTTTCAACCATTTTTAAACATTGAATTGAACCGTCGCCCTTATAGACGGATATAAAGAGAAGGAAAATTTGGAATGATTCAAGTGGTGCTCAATAGCTCAGTTGGCAGAGCAGTCGCCCTGTAAGCGAAAGGTCGTGAGTTCGAGTCTCACTTGAGCATTTCATTTTTTCCAATATTTTATTCATGTTAGTTTAGCAATTTTCCTGTACTCCGAAGTTTATCACACGTAAATGAGAAGAATGGTGCAGTCAGCGTCATAAATATCTTGAAGACGAGGTCTCAAAATTATCTTAAAACTCTGGTATTAGGAGCAAATCAAATTGTTTTATTGATTTAAATGGTACTGTCCGAACTTTGTGTGCCAAATATCAGAACAGTCAGTCAAATGGCCCTTCCATTTAAGGTAAAAAAGAAAATTAAAATAATTTTGAGTACCTTGTCTACATCTTTCTGATATATAAATATAAATCATTTCTTGTCGCCAAGCCATTAAATTATGAATATAGTGATTTAAAAATAGAATTGATGTATTCAAAGCATTTGCATAGTTGCGTATTTATTAAGTTACAGCGGTCATGTTTATTATATAGCTCCAACAATAGAAATACCTATTAATATTTTAAATGTAGGTACGTGCTCATGCTTTTTAAATAAACAATAGCATTACTTACAATAAGGCTTTAGTGAAGAAGCAAATAAAATGTCGTTATGTAGTATTATATAGGGTTATTGTTAGGATAGTCGACTCACACATCAAAATAAATCGTAATCAAAAGCAAATGAAATAAATAAAAATATGATCAGATACTCGTACTATTTATTTATTAAGTAAGAGTATTTTGAAGACTTAATAGTCGAGGTGACCACGAAGAAGAATGGTCAAGGTTTCAAACAGAAATCGCCCAATTGCATATGAATTGATAGGAAAAGTTACAGCTGGAACACAACAAAAATTAAATATTTTTAGGTATACTTCAAGTACATAGGGAAAAAGAACTTTCTCGGGCGGGACTCGAACCCGCAGTCAGTCAGGGGGAATGCCTGACCAATTCGGCTACCGAGACACGCCCGATATGATTCAAATTTCCCATCTTGTACGTCTTTAAGGCGACTTGGTCAGGCATTCCCCCTGTAAGGGAAAGACTGCGGGTTCGAGTCCCGCCCGAGAAAGTTCTTTTTCCCTATGTATTCGATTTGTATAGTTAGCATACTTAATGCTGTAAAAATTCCTTCAAATACTTCAAGTACATTAGTTATTTTTAGGTGTACTTGTAGTAGTTTTTTTTTTTAATTACTCAATTTATTTTCTATTTGAGCCCAATTATAAATTACAAAATCTAATTCCGTGATAGTCCCAGGATCCCGGGATTAGGTTAAATACCCGAAATTCCGGGATTAAAAAACATACTAGGGATTTTATTCTCTAAATACTTTCCTTTTAAAATATTGAGGCATATAAATAAAAACAATAAAAAACCATTCAGTGCTTAACTTTATTTTTATTATTATGTCTGTATGTATAGTCAATATGCGCCAACACAACTAAAAATAAGTACCTATATTTACTGTCTGGGTTAATAAGATACAGTGCGTCAGAAAAACACGACAAACGAACATAAATCCCAAGTTTTTCAATATATTCATGGTAACCTGCATAAACATACATACATCAATTGGGTATCATTTGTATGTCCGTCCAGTACCGGATCGCTTTAGCATCTATATAATGTTATTATAAATGGACTATAAAAGTTGGTGTCCGATCTTCAGAATTATTTTATGATCAATTATCATCAATTATGTTATGAAAAATCAACGGATACAATGATAAGGTCGTCTGCTCGTTTGCCTCCCTATTCCATAAAAAAGGGAATCTACGATGCTGTAGAATTAAGAAACCTACGTAATGATTGTAAAAGTAAATAGTTTTAAAGGTTCCGTACCTACATAAGGGGTAAAAATATTACCCTCCTTCCTTAGAGTCGGATAAAAGGGAACCCTATTTTTATAAGTATATAGAATTTAGTGATTTCAAGAATAGTTCATGACTATTAGAAAATGATATGTGACTGTGATATCATTTCGAATATTTATTTCTAAAATTTAAACAATCAAACATAAATAACACAAAATTAAACTGAAAGCTAGATAGGTAGGTATATCTGTAAATCGCCATAACGAGGTTTCAGCGTTTAGATCCATTTTCAGATTAATCCTTTAAATGAAATAATTTCGTCTCGGTTTTTAGTCCCTTTATGTTAGTTTTCAAAGGAATTTCTGAAGGAGTTACTTAGGCTAATCCTATTGTTCTAAGGTTTTAGGAATGAATGAATTTGTGTTTACTTCAAGCATTTGTTAAAGGGTAAGACTTAAGTAGTCTTCTAATTTATGCTTTGGAATAGATACCACGAATATCCATCCTCTGTTCTACTTGTATCTTGATTATTTATCTTAATGCAGCTCCTTTTCTTTCCTTCGAATCTATTTCTATCGTTAGTGACACTTATGACAATTATGTTACCTCGGCATTTACTAACCGAATTTGTTTTTATTTATAGAGTTAGAAATAGATAAATAAGAAAAGAATGGAATATACAATTAACAATAAAACTACAAATAAAATAAAAAAATGTTTAATTTATTTAATTAAACCTTACTCTTAATTACAAATATACAGAATATTACTACATAATATAAAGCAAAAGCAAAAGCTTTCCACGTCCTTATGTAAGCTTATATCTTCAAAACTACGCCACAGATTTTGATGCGGTTTCTTTTAATAGATAGAGTAATTCAAAAAGAAGGTTTATATGTATAATACATGCTTAATATAGTAGAGGGTGTAGCGGGAACGGAATCGGACTCCACGCGGGCGGAAAAAATTGGCGGCACGAAGTTCCTCGGGTCAGCTAGTTTAAAATAATTTAATAATCGAACAAATTAAAAACTAAAAACAGTGTCTTTCAATGTCTATCATGTGTTGGATGAATGACTTTTCATTATTGATTCAGATTACAACATCAATATTATTAAATCATAGAGATATTAATGTCAAATGCACGCTTATGCAAAAAGTAAAAACATTATAGTTAACCTGCTTGGGATTCAGGTTAAGGTCTATTTTGATTCTCTCGGTTATATAATAATCTTTTATGCATATTTGCAAGTCTTAATTAATTCTCGTGTTGACGTCGTCAATCAAACCATACCTTCTCTAGAATTCATCAAATACTTCAACATTGCACGTTTCATAATCTATTGGTCCACTGGTTTCAGTTGCTTCTTACTTGTTCTTTTTTTTCAGAACTGTGCCTATTTTGGTCGTTGTATGTTTTATTTACTTCTCATTTGAATTAATGTTCTTCACTCTTACACTTCTTCTTCCATCCCTCTAAGGCATTTTTTTTATCGTGCGATAAATCCCCACGGATACCACTGCCACAGAGCCGGTGGAGGTGGTTATGTCGGACTCGAACCGACTAAAACGCGCGCCATCTTCGGTCCTTGGTTGCCGGAGGTGAGATTGCCAAAAGCATATCTCTCGCACCCCGGACCATCTCTTTCGAGATTGCCCCCTTCAGGTTGTGGGGACCAAAATGTCCCCATCTAGCCCCGGTTACGGGGAGGCGCACTTTGCGCCGCCGCCGCGGCCTGCTTCTGCTAGGGTGACAGGCGGCTCCACCGGTCACCCCCAGGCCAGCGCTCAGGAATCCCTCTAAGGCATAGGTATCTACATCTCTCATATATTTTCAATCCTCTTATAATAAATCGATGTTCTTCTTTTTCATCTTAGCGTTAATCCCAGTTACATCCGAAGTTTTCAGCTTGTAGTCTGGGGTTCGCCGTCCACTTTACTAGTTTAACTGCGAATTTAGCTAATCTTCGATATTTATCTCCTGCGTGATATCTTCAATGTATATCTAATAAATCGATGTTATTACACACATAGGTACTTTGCACTGATCTCATCTTAACTGCGTTACTTCTTTTTCAACTCTATGTTTTTACTATACTGAACTCTCCCAACTGTAATTTAAGGTGGAAATTTGCTTAATCTTACAAATATATAATGACTTATAATGTTTATCCCACGTTGAAGTTTATAAATAAGAATAAAGTATTTTAGACTTAAAACCTTGGTCAAGTGTCTTATAAATACAATATACTAATAATAGTGTAATAATTACAAGTACTTGAACAATAATAATAATTAAACGATTTGTTAATAAAACTAGATATCGACCTGAATCAATAGATAGATATGTTTTCTACAATATCTTATGACCTATGAGGCATCATTTTAAACAACAAAACATTAATATTACTTCTAGATAGTGATTCCATTGCACCTTATTCTGTATATCTTTCACTGTGCCTACAACTCCATTATTTTAGAACAGTAGAAAAACCAAAGTGCTTACCTATTTTTTGCATAACGAATTGACATTGCCATCAAACAGAGCGATGCCGCCAATCATTTGGGCATGTTACCAGTCGACATCGACGTGCAGGAATTTTTCGACGCCTAAAATTTTTGACCTCTTTCATAGTAGTAAATATTTTAGTTAATTAGGTAAGTTAGTTCATTTGTTTTAGTTAAACTCTTAAAAAACTTGTCTTTCTTTGAAACAATATATGCAGAAGTTAGTTAGAAAGAAAATCTTGTCATGATGGTCTTATCCTGCGCTAGCTATAATCAGATGGTCGTATAAATACGTTAACCTAACCATGTCCAATACTATACGAACATTTGATTTCTTGGTCTTATCTTAATCGTTATCAATGTTATGGCTAACACCAAGGTTATTTTAGTACCAATAATTTTTAAGTACCTACTTACCTATAAAATGCTTTCACAGCTGAGCATAACCTCTAAAAATTTTCACGTTCGAAGCTGGAACGGGCAGTTTAAAATATGAATCTACTAGCAGTTTATGACTCCTAATCCAATATGTACTTAATTTACTTGACATTACAACAGTTTAAGACCATCGTGATACAAGCTCTAATCCTGACCCGAATGTTCAAGGACGCAGTACTTCTCTGATAAGAACGTAATGACGCCATGCGCTAAGCATCTGGTTGAAATTGTTACAATGTAAGCTTACGTTAGTATAATTTTATATTGAAAAATACATCGCCTAGTATGTGTACCTATTCAGCGTGTCTTACGACTGAAAGGGCCCATGTTCGAATCCTTACCATTACTTACAATGCTGGTGCGATCTTGCTCCCAACACAGGAGTTAACGGGATAACTATTAATTTGGGTTCTGGTAACCGAAATTACTAATTTTCTCGTTGTGTGTATGTCATTATACAAATCAAGGTACTGTTTCATGAAAACAAAAGTAACATATTGATCACGAACGTACGTATTACATTCTCCAATTTGAACCTAAACACTTATAGGCAATCGAATCGATAATATAATCGATTTGGTAGCACCCTGTAAACCATGACTAACATCATGCAACCAGTGTTGCTTGATATTAATGAACTTTTTACACATAGACTGATTTTAACTTGATTTTGATTTAAATGTCAATGCAAATTGATATAATATTAGGTAAATAATTATATTTAGAGAGTGGAAAGTATAACAGATAAATCGTTTTTGCAGCAGTGATTTTAGATCATTACCCCAGCAAATGGGATAATGTTTCTTGCTGGGGCAACGCACACTAATTGTCACATTTTAAAAATATAATTTCATAATCGTATAAATTTTTTAAGACAACAAATATTTAATAACCTTTACATCTTTTAAGAGGGATCATAACAAGACCCAAGAGAGTTCGATAGGCATCTCGAGTTTGTTGAGTCTTTTAACACTTTTAAAATTGTGTTTATCTTCAAAGAAGGTTATCTTAACAAGTTTTTTCCACACCTTTCTATAAACGGGCTCAAGTTTAGACCGACCTACACTAAAACTATGAATACGTTTAGTTTAAAGTGGTCCAGTATTAGTATAATCAAAGTGGTTATGTAAAGTTAACTTAGCTGCAGTTACATTGCGTTTTTGTGTGAACTAATGCAGAAAGTTCCACGGCATCCGTACATTAACCTGTAACTTAATTTACTTCTGTAATAACTAGAAAAGTATTGGTAAATATATATGAAAATTTACATTTTCTCGCTATCGTTGATATATTTTCTTACTCATTTTGGTTATAGAAAAATTATCTATTGAAAATCGAAAATTAGATGACGGAATTAGGTATCACAAAATGTTAAGCACACGAGTAGGTATGTGCTATAGAATCATTTGGATAACGGAAATATTAACAAATTAGAACGTATGGCTTGAGACTTGAGATTGATATGGTCATTGACATAAATAGTATATCTACTAACACTCATCAGGATATTTTCAGTACACCCAAATAAAAAAATACAGACAAAAGGTTTCTGTACATCAGCGATCAATGGCGTTTGTAATTGTGTCGAAATATCGGATACTCAAAAAGCATAAAAACATGGTAAATATCCCAGTGAGGGTTATACTATGGACAACAACCTTTTGCTGAAATATGATGTGCAGCTATCAATAAACTTCCCATTAATATTATGATTGATGTCTCTTCTCCAGATCCAAGTTGGCACAATTGCCCACCGGAGCATATTTGTCATGTTGTAAAGCGATTTTAACGATATTGTTTTTGTATATATACCAAGACTTTGATTTATGAAGACCAACTTACTTTCTCCTCCACTCCAATCAAGTTGAAATGAGTCCCTTGATATATTCTGGCGGTTATAATATACAACTACAAGTGGATATTTTTACTTTCGTTGGTACAAGACAAGTATGCGTCGAAATTAAAATGTGGGTACCATTTTGTAGATGGTAGTGTAATTGTAAACTTTACTAAGTATTTTGTACAAAGTTGGTTTGTGTAATAATTTAAGGTACTAGGTACTAAAAACATAGTTCTAGTTGGGATATACGACAGTTATTACCATTCTTGGAATGTCATGGTTACACATATTTTAAAAAAGATTACAAAGGGCATATTATACGCTATTATAACAAGATTTTGTATAGATATTTTGAGTTATCAGCTATTTATATCCTGTGTATTTTTTACTAGAAAGTTGTCAAGACTTTTCACAGGGCCCTGTTTTTTTATGGTACTTCTTAGGATAATTTTTAAACGCAATGCGGAGTAGTTCATAAATTATTTATTTTTCGATACAGTCCGAGACATTAGGTCGATTCTATAAAGTATAAGTTATTCCAGTAATTCTAAGAACTAACCGTGACTACATTACGATAATACGTCGATCGATCAGTGTTGGGGCTATGAAATATGTTTACTCTATAATATTTACTGCGGGTATTAGAATTTAAATATACAAAAAACTGTAGATACGTCCACACAATGGCAAAGGCAGTCGCTTCCCTACAATTATGGATTGGAGAAGTAAGATAACGCACAGCGGGATCCAAAGTGCAAGCTATAAAGCTCAAATGACGAGTTACCACGATTTGTAAAAGCTGATTTATTTCATTCTGAAACTATAAAGTAAGTAGATACTTATGAAATTTCACATGATTTCGGGTATAGGGTAGTTAGTTAAAATAATAAATCATAAAACAAAAAAGAAATGAAAATTAATATTAAGAGAATCAACTTGAGAAGATAGTGACAAAAATTACTACGTTTTAACTAAAATGTGACAATGTTATTAAGTATTGAGTCATCTGACCTGTCTTTTTTTTTTTCCGTGCGGAAATCCCCTCGGATACCCCCCTGCCGGAGCCGGAAGGGGAGGTTATGTCGGACTCGAACCGACTAAAACCGCACGCCGACTGTGGGTCGTGGTGCTAGGCCGGAGGTGAGGTTGTCATCGACATATCCCTCGCACCCCGGCGGACCCAGGGCCATCACTTATTGTTTAGCCCTCCTCGGGAGGGGGGACAACGGTGTCCCCGACTCGCCCCCGGAATGGGGAGGCGCGCTTCTCAGCGCGCCGACGCCGTGGCCTGCTTCTGCTGGGGTGACAGGCGGCTTCACCCGTCACCCCCAGGCCCGCGCTCATGGGGGACGGAGGTCAGTCAGTGCCCTCCGACGCCCGAGTTGCCTGTGCGCGCGGGCAGCGCGGTTCGCGAGTCTCGCTCCCTCGCGCTGCCTCTCCCGTTCCGCCGTCTCCTTCACGACCATTACCTGCTCGCTGAAGGAGACGCCGGCCGCCCACGCGTCCGCACAGCGGACCATTGCTGTGAGCAGGGAGGCGAGGGAAGGACTCTCACTCCCAAGGCCGCCACTAGTTCTCGCCTCTGTCCGGCCCATGCCGGACACTCGGTGAGCGTGTGCAGCTCTGTGTCCTCGCTCGCGTCGCAATGATGACACTCGGACGTTGGCTCCTTTTCGATCCGACGCAGATACCGCCCAAAGCACCCGTGCCCGGTGATAATCTGCATCAGTCGATACGAGAGGCTGCCATGTGACCTCTCTAGCCATTCCCCCATGATGGGCCTTACCGCCTCTATGACGGCATGCCCTGCGCGTGGTTGCTCAAGTCGTCGCTCCCACTCCGCCACCATGATCCTGTGGAGCCGGGATCTCTCGGCCCGAATGTCTTCGGGCTCGGGATCGTATCCCCGCTCCCGCGCCTCCTTACGGTAACGATAGAGTGCCGCGCTTCCAGGATCCACGGTGGCGATCCGGCTAGGAGACTCGCCGCTTCAAAGGATATCGTGCGGTATCCCCTAATTGCCCTGGAGGCCATCCTCTGCTGCGGCGCACGCAACAGGGGCATGAATCTGGTCTCCAGGGTGTCCGCCCACATGGGACACCCGTATAGGGCCATGGATCGCACGACACCCGCGTAGAGTCTCCTGCAGGAGTCCTCCGGGCCCCTCAAGTTGGGCAGCAGCCGCACCAGCGCGTTAGCTGTCACCAACAGTTTGGAGCGCAGACTTCGGAAGTGCTCTCCGAAGTCCCACCGACCGTCGAGTACGAGCCCCAGGTATTTCAACCGGGGCTTGATGTCGATGGGAGTACCTCCTACTGTCAGGCTGGATCCCGGGGGTGGCCTGCGCCGAGGGCCATGAAAGAACAAGGCCTCGGATTTGTGCAGAGCCACCTCGAGACCCAGCTGCCGGATCCGATCCACGACTTGAGCAACAGCGGTCGTGGCCCTCTGGGTCACCTCGCGGTGTGTAGCGCCACTCACCGTCACTAGCGTGTCGTCCGCGTAGCACGTGACGGTGGCACCGAACGCGAGCTCACCGCGAAGCACCCAGTCGTATCCGATGTTCCACAGGAGCGGCCCCAGGACCGATCCCTGTGGGACACCGCACGACATCTCACGCCCACCGACGCCGGTTGCACTTGGGTAGATGACGGCTCTCTCTGTCAGGTACGCCCCGACTATGCGGCGGAGGTAGAGAGGCACGTCGTGGTACACGAGCGCCTCCCTGATGCAACTCCAGGGCAAGGTGTTGAACGCGTTGGAGATGTCCAAGGACACCGCCAACATCACCTCGCCCCGGGCGACCGCATCCTCCGCCAGAGTCCTCACGCGCATGATGGCATCCACAGTGGAACGCCACCGGCGGAAGCCGTACTGCGTGTTATCTGACCTGTCTCGTGGATTTAATTTACTCAACTCGAGGTAATACACGTAATTGAGAAATTTAAACAAGCTGCTGGCGTTGGCGTATTTTAGTCTGTAGAAAGTTTATGACTACTTTTGGTACTACGTACCAAACCGTAAAATATGTATGAATATTGTTCTCATTATCAATATGTATGAAACATATTAAAATGATTGTCATATTTTACATCGAAAATTGTTGTTTATAGTAATTAGCACAAGCAAAGGTCAAGTCGAAAATGGATGACAAATGAACGAAAGAAGTTAAACAATACACATCTGTGTATAAATACAATAGATATCTGTGTGAAAATACAATACATATCTGTGTGAAAATACAATACATATCTGTGTGAAAATACAATACATATCTATGTGAAAAATACAATAAGTACATATCTGTGTGAAAATATAATACATATCCATGTAAAAATACAAAACATATCTGTGCAGTGTAAAAATTTCAGTGTTTAAAACATATCAAGAAGTGTAAGTGATATTACAAGTGTACAAGTGATTATAGATGAAAATGTCGGAACGGTTCAAGGTGACAAAGCATGACGAGCCTTCGGGCAACAAGGCGAAGACGTACAAGAACTACGGAGCGACGTCAGCGGAGAGTGACGTTGAGTTGAAGGGGAAACTACTGCCAGATTCAGGTTTGTAATAGCTCACACATACAGATAGAATGCATAATTTAAAGCGTCCAATACACGTTGGTGCATGATGAACCACGGCTAGCCATCACCATTATTTTCAGGAGGTATTAGTTTAAGGCGTGCGATTGGCTATCGTAGCGTACAATCGGGATGTAGTCGTTTTTTTGGCACACTTAAAAATACTGGTGTACCAATAAGCTATGCTCCATTATGTGAATATCAACGTAATGGCCAACAGTAACGCATTACAGAGCAGGACCCATCACTGACCACTGTGTACTGAAGACCCAGAGCCTAAGATGAAGAGGTTATACTGACTTTTTTTTACTTTCGACCAAACGCGGGTAAAGTTTATTCTTAGAATAAAAAGGCAATATCACCCGCATAATTATTAGCTGTTTATTCTAGGAATAAACTTTACTCGCGTTTGGTTGAACCAGCCCTTAAACAAATACGATATACGTCACTAGGGAGCCTTGTACCCCTTACATTATATTTTTCATAAACCAATAATGATCAGTCACATTCTGGAAAATACTGCATTGCTTTTTAACATTTAAAAATAATTTAATGATTGATTCACAGGCTATATATTTTGTGAATATCTACTATCTGTTCATTGCCCTTCGTCGATCTCTTTTCAAGTAATGACATTGATTGAGTGTTGGTCTTTATGGCATACATCTGTTATAAATGTACAGAATGGTTCTTCATATATAAGTAGAAGTACTTCACACAAATGCTTACGTTTTAAAATTATGACAAAGGACTATTTCAGTTCATATTTTTAGTCATTTTTATTTGTGTCTCTGTCACAGAGTTATAACGTTGAAACTAAAGTTCAAACAAGCCTTGACAAAAAATCAAAACGAAGTGATTTTAGCGTAGCACGCTAGAACCTAGGCTTCATCCTAGAACTACTTCTGTACTTTCTTTGCAAGTCTTGCTACCAATATGATTTGTTCAACACAGTGGCAAAACATAATTTGAGAGTCGAGGCCACGGACAAAAGAATATGGTTTTCGAGGTGCTATCAACGTGGTAGAAGAAGAAGTACAAAGTGTAACTAATTTTCACATAAGTTCATTTCTTACGATGTACTAAAAAGTAAAATATGTCAAAATGTAGATATATCAAGGAGTGTGTAATTATTATAGATGGAATTTCAGGTTAGGAATTTTGCTTTGGTTAGGATAGGAAGATAGGTCAGTTCATCCGTGATCATGGTGTTTGTAACAATGGTTATTTATATCAGATACTCTCATGGTGCTTGCAACAGCGCCGAAATATAGGAACCTCGAAACAATACAACATGGTAAATATCCCGATATCTCTAATAATAACATGCCATAATACCATAACATGGTAAATAACTCGTTGAATCCTATAATAGTTGTATAGAGGAATGTATTATAGAAACACTAAAGAACCATAAAACATTTAAAAAAAATCTAAGTATACGTATGGTTAATTAACTTACGGAGAATTATCTGGCAATAGGATTGTTTCCCACTAATATTAACAAAATA
Organism: Eilema sororculum; assembly: GCA_914829495.1. Classification (NCBI taxonomy): domain Eukaryota; kingdom Metazoa; phylum Arthropoda; class Insecta; order Lepidoptera; family Erebidae; genus Eilema; species Eilema sororculum. The sequence continues at coordinate 8,416,086 of OU618533.1, forward strand.
AGAGCCTTCCTGCGTAGTATAATAGCCATAGCAAGTGCGACTACCATGCTCGAGGTCCCAAATTCGATCCCCAAGTCTTATAAAATTTCATACCTATTAGGATTTTACAGCTAAAATACTCGGATAGCGGTTATTAAGTGAACACAGCAATAGTTGACAACTGAATGTTGCAAAACCGTCTGCCTGATTCCTCTGAGGATAAACAGGCTTGAATATACACAATAATATTGAGCTTTCCAAGAAATGAACCGGTCAAGCCATGACCCAAATGAATAACACAATAAACTACTTCCAATACTAATGACACCGCTATCAACTTCGGAAAAGTTGGTGAGATGATATCGACGGCTTTCCTGGGAATTGAAAGATGTGGATTATGGATTGAGTCGCATGTTATGTAGTAGTTAGCTGCACTCCGCGAGTTTCCCTATGATTTATTTTCTTCTGAATCTGTCTAGCTAAAAGTCACGCTTTCTTCTCATTGGGATACACATAGAGACAGCGTTTTTGCTCATGTTACGATCCTAGTATGTTTCTTTAGTGGGTGTTCTACTTGAATCTCCTTTTTAACTCCCCCAAGGGATCGAAAGGCACTTGTTATTCTGCTACGATCCCTTAAGCCCTTAAAGACTGTAGTGGGGTCCCTTAAGACCCCTAAGGATTCTTCTGTACCTACTCGAGATTTTCATTTCTTCTACTATAAAAATTGTTTTCATAATTGCACGCAGGTTATGGGTCAGCCAATCGTACCTCCTTAAATACGTTCTGTCTGCTCATAAAATTATGTAACGTCTGATTCACTTGATTGTCTGCTCTGCTAAAAAATGCTTCGCTCGACATCAGTGTAGAAAATAATAAAAAAGTAAGCGTAAAAAATAAAATCACGTTACTTTAATAGTTTACTACAACGTTGCAACAACATTGTCTTCTAAATTAGTTATTAAGTAGGGACTTTGTTGGGGAAGCAACTAATTTTCTCTGCTCTATAACGGTTTCGCATCAGTGGACGCCCAGCTTAACCGTTGCTCCAATTAATTTGGCACTGTACAGTATACAGCAGGCTGACCAAGGGATTACGCAATGGGTGACAAACATCAATATATAGGTACAGACGACAAAGTAGATACGTTTAGACCTTACGTACAAGTTAATATGAAAAAAAAAGTATGTAGGTACTTAATAAGTACTCAAGTTTGGTTTTTAAACCACTCATGCCGTTGAACTGATTCTGGATGAGTGATTTTGGCACTTATTATGGGGTTTATTCTTATTCATCATAATTCATCATCTCCGTGTTACTTGCAGTTGCATCCAAAACTTTGAATGTTTTGAAACCAGAGGTCCACTCTCCTACCTTTTTTCTATTTCCTAGTTTTGCCCCTTCACTTCTTTTACCTTATTATTCCATAGCAGAATATATTCTTCTCTAAAGTATCCAGATTTCGCCTAATATTCTTTTGTTCCACATGGTGATTTTTTATTTGAATTCACTTGGGTGAAGGCCAAAACATACAGGTCGAATACTCCCCAGATGCTCACAATTGTAGTAAGTTGGTTTTCGGTTTAATTTCTGGAATCTGAGGTCATGAGAGAAAGAATGGGTATGAGTAAATCATTCAAAGATTTTTTCGTACAGTAAGGATTTGTAAATACCTTCATGAAGTCTCAAAATAATCCTAAAACTCTCGTAATATGAGCAAATCAAATTGTTTTATTAATATGGTGTTATTGTTGTGTAAACGAAGCAAAGGTATGTACCAAATATCAGTACAATCGGTCAACTTTGTTTTGTTCGAGCTGCAATCTCAAATCAATTATTTTTTACTTTTTAAAGTGGTCCAAAATCGAAAATTCAGTGAATCAAAAGACAACAATACATATAAATTTAAAAAAGACTGTTTAAAAAGGGTCACTTAATATAATTCTTGAAACGTTAAATCTAATTAAAATATAGCTTTTACAGCCCTAAAATTAGAAAATTGATACCGCATCCTTTTATTAGCCTTTAAAGTAATTAAAATGTTGGTCGTGGTTAAATTTCGCTCTGTTGAGTTTTATAATAAATTGTTAGGTACTCATTAATTTTAATGAATTGGAACAATTGTTGAATGAACCATAAACTGCGACGGTTTAATGAATATACCTCGTCATCGTAATGAACGAAATAAAGATCCAATTTTGTTGTTATGCTTTTAGATCATAATATTTTTATGGACTAACTTAGTAATATTTTTAAACCACTAAAATAGCAGTAAATAAGAGTAAAGTCTAATATAAATATAAGTAACTACTATCATTAGCTGTTGCTCGTGGCTCCTCTCGAAGAATACGCTAATCTAAAAAATTAAAAATTAAAAAATTGCTTATATGTTAATCTAGCTAGACTATCCATACTAATATTATAAATGCGAAAGTAACTTTGTCTCTATGTTACGCTTTCACGCCTAAACCACTGTACTGATCTTAATGAAATTTGGTATAGAGATTAAACCTTGAGAAAGGACATAGGCATTTGGTCGCGATAACCGACATCCACGCCGGCGGAGCCGCGGTTAAAAGCTAGTATTATATAACCTAACCTTGTAACTTTCAGACAGATCCCTTCAGTGGGTTTAGTAACCAACAAATATTTTAGGTATTTACCTACCGTTATGGGAAATCCCATACTCTTTTGGGAAATCCCATACTCAATTATCTTGGAAAAACCATTAAGTATCTATTCGAATAAATACTATTTGAATAAAGCTGTGTACACATTGACTTAATTCATCTGTTAAGAGGTAACAAGTTTGATACAAACACTTGATTGTTATTAGGTAAAACTAATACCGAATACTTAGAACACATCATAGAAGGTAATGTCTTGAAAATAATAATCCATAAATTATATTCGTCTCCATTTTTGTAAAATAATATATAGAATCGAATACATAGGGAAAAATGAATCTCATCTAGGTACGAGACATGAGGTCTCGGTAGCCTAGTTGGTCAAGGCATTCCCCCTGTAAGAGAAAGATCGCGGGTTCGAGTCCCACCTGAGAAGATTTATTTTTCACTATGTAATCAATTTGTATAGTAAGCATACTTAATGTTGTTAAAATTCGTTGAAATAGTATATAACTAAAAGAAGAAGAAGAAAAGAATAGGTAAAAGGGAAACTCCCAAAACGTCCTGGCTTAACGTCGTCGACGACGGTGATATCAATTATGTGCGAATGGTCTCATTACCATAGACGCGCAAGATCATGCGAAGAGGAGGAGGGAGAGCCGGAAGGTGGACCCTCAGCTCCGAAGGCAGGTCATAGAAACAATCAAGAAATTGCGTCTCCATGACTAAATGGATAGGCTCATACTATTTGACGAAGATGATGACTTGTCAACCTATCCATAGTTGAACGAGTCAGAAAATTAGCGAGCGTCAAAGCACAGGTTTTGGATGCAACCGAGACCAATGCTGAAATGATAATGATTATGATAACCGTTTTTGTACTATTTAATATCGACGTCAATATCTAGGGTGACGTTAAAAAAGAAACACTCTGTAGTAACGATAAACTTTTATTTCATCATAAAGTACAGTGTCGTCACAAACTACGGTAAAATATGACGGGCTCCAACTATTTGAAACTTGGGTAAAAGGTAACTCATGTTTTAGTTTCTATGCATGATGGTAACAATGTTGTGTATCATGATTTGAAACAGGCCAAGGTTTTTTATCAAATTCCTTACGATATTTTAAGGCGCATGAGACTTAGGTACTACACGCGTCATGAGAATAAATTCACTGTAAGTATATCTAGCATTACACAGGATACGAAAGAATACTTTGCTCGCTAGAATCTTTGTCGCTATGTGTGTTTCTCCGCCTGTACAATGGCTTATGTTCAGAGGAAGGTAGCTACCCTGTATTTTGGGAGGATGGACCGCCATAGGCAGAGACTCCATACTCATAATGAGATAGAATGTAGCTTTGGGCATCATGTCAAACCATGGCCAGTCGGGGTCTTATATATATTTTATTTTATTTAAATAGGGACAACAAACAGTTACAATATATAATTTTACAATAATTTAAAGAAAACATGACTTATATAGGTAATGTTGTAACCCACTACGTTATCCACGGATTAACAGCTGAAAATCGGAGTGTGCTACTAGAAGCTACATTACACACAGTGCTGACAAAATACATAATAATATAAGGAAAGAGTTCATTACATTAAATTCATAAGAATACAATAAAAATATAACAATCCATACTTCCATATCCATACTTCCATACTTAATATTATAAATGCGAAAGTAACTCTGTCTGTCTGTCTGTCTGTATGTTACGCTTTCACGCCAAAACCACTGAACCGATTTTGATGAAATTTGGTATACGGGTAGATTAGACTATGAGGAAGGACATAGGCTATGTTTGGTCGCGATAACCGACATCCAAGCGCGAACATATAATTTCAGTAAATAAATCAATTAATTAATTAATGAATTACCTAAGTGCAGTACATAAAATTCAATAACATTTAATTTTAAATAAATAAAACCAAATAAAAATTACGAAATTCAATGGAGTCGCTGTACAAATAATAACAATTTAAATAAATTAAACCGAATCGTCTGCATGCAAAAAAAAAAACTAGTCTGGTCTCCGTGACATTGTTTTTTGAAGTTGTTGTGATTATGTCAAAATTAAGAATACAACAACTCATATTTATTTCAAACTAGCTTTTGCCCGTGGCTCCGCCCGCGTAGATGTCGGTTATCGCCACCAAACATTACCTATATCCTTTCCCAAGGTCTAACCTATCCCTAAACCAGACCATCGGTCCAGTGGTTTAGGCGTGAGTACGTAACATACAGACGGTCAGAGAAACAGACAGAGTTACTGTGGCATTTATAATATTAGTATGGATTTTGAATTAAGATATTAAACATTTCTTTGTTTCTTAGGTCCATTTCAACTAATGGTTGAACATTACTTAAACAGTAAGTAGTTGCTACTGCCTAGAAAACGTACACGACAGGATCTCTGTTGTTAAGTGTTCATTTATGTTTTCTCGCAATCAGAAGTTCCATTTTCTGATCAAACAAAGCTTCACCGAGATTTTATAGCAACAGTACAGCAAAAACAGATATCGACATGTGGGTGGATACACTTGTGTATCTATTGAAAGATGTACTTATAAGCAAAATATGTAAAAGTACTGAAGCATTTACACAAATAAATCTCCGCTAACAAAATTTATATATTCATATTCCAATATTTTTGCCTCATTTTCCATCCACATCTGTTCAATGGCGTGCAGATGTATTGACAATTCGTAGGTTGTATGCACATACCTACGCTTTTGATCGTACAGACTCGCACTAGAACATATTTAGCACGTTGTTCAAATGAATTAAATATTTCAAAATTGTATTCTTATAAAATGAATTATTACTAAAAAAATATAATCACAAATTACTTCGAGTACACAATGGCCCATGACGGGCCACTGCACTCCATCGCCACTGTGTACACGGTCAGTTGTGGACAGTGGTGTACGATGGGCCCATCGTGCATCGTTGCGCGCAATCGCTCGGCTAGCGGTTGTCCTGGCACACTACAAAGGAATCGTGGCGTAGCATTGCTTGTCGTGTTTACACAGTTGCCCATTAGAGATGTACAAACTCAGAAACTCGAGTTGAAAGGACGTTGACAGGATTTGGACTAAATACCTAAGTTTAAAAAATAGTATATTAAAAATCCCAAGATTACGCCCTGAAAGACATTTTTAACGCTTTATGAGTGTCTTACATGCAATATGCAAAAACAACATTATGAAAACATAGACCTCCACGACAAGCGTCTTTAGAACAGACACAATCTAATTTCTTTGCTATAAGCAAACTCACTAGCTCTCGTCGTCTTCATAGCAACACACTCTCGTACGTATACCACCTATATTGTATGTATGTTCACCGTCCGCGTCCCAGACCTCTCTTCTCCTTTGTTACTTCGTGGAGACGGATACAGTTTTGTCACTTTGAGTGATGTGGTGTACAATGTCCGTATTTAGAATAAAATGTAGCAATTTTATGCTGTTTTAAAGCTGTGGCAGCTCAAATAGGAAAAGTCGAATGAGAAAAGTTATTATATTGCGTTATCTGGTTTGACAGCGGGAGAGTTTTATGAAATTACAAATCACAAAATGCTACCTATGTATATTTCACAGCTAAAAAGCTTAATCAGCTGTTTAATTATTGCTAAACGGCGGCGATATTCAGCCATATAATTAACCCCCGACGCAAAAACGCCGGTGTTTGTGCCTGTCTGTGGCATCGTAGCACCCAAACGGATGAACCGATTTGGATTTAGGTAGTTTTTCTTTATTTGAAAGGTATATTAGTTAGGAGTGTTCTTAGCAATGTTTTAAAAAATCGGTCCACGATAACGCCACAATATGTCGGCATTCATATTTCTTCATAACTCTCTCAATTCTAATAGATCTAATTGATCTACTAGTCAAGCTCTTTCATTTGATACCCATTATCAAATGAAAGAGCTTGACTAGTAGATCAATTTAAAAAGTATTAAATATAAATTAAAATAAAAGTTGATATCGGTTATCGCGATCAAAAATAGCCTATGCCCTTTCTCAAGGTCTAATCTACCTCTACACCAAATTTCATCAAAATCGGTTCAGTGGTTTAAGCGTAAAACGCGTAACATACAGACAGACAGAGTTATATTCGCATTTTTTATACGTAAGGATTTCTTACTAGTAACATTTAGGTACCAATAAGTGGAAACAATCTCGAGTAAACCAATATTGCAGTCTTGCAACCCCTATTTGTTCGTTTGAATTTAATCATGTTGTCAACATATCCGTTCCCTACAACTGGCATGTTTCCGGATTATTATCTTTCAACCGACGTTCCGTTCTATGTATAGAATGTTTTATAGCACATATATATTTTTATGAACCGTTCGGAAGTAGGTACTTTGTAAAAGTTGTAAACCGTATAAATCTCATATTGACTACAATATATCAACCACAGTGTCGAAACTTTGTGCAGTTTATAATATTACGGAACGAGTGAGTAAATACTGAATGAATGCCTATCATTCGTTCAGTAGTTACATCACAATCTAACTGGCAATCCCTGTTGCATCCTGAGCTTGTACTAAGTCCGCTCTTTGACCATGGAGCTATATGAATACCGTGTATGTAAGTTATGATTTAAAAAAATCAGCGTAGAATGCCTACTATTTAAAGATATTTATTCGCTGATGATTTGACTATATTATGTAGCGGTAATAAATTAAACTTACTGAAAAACTCCTACAAAACACCTTGGATCAATTATGCGAATGGTGTAGACATACTGGATTTAAATTTTCAGAAACAAAAACTGAGACTATGGTACCAGCTAATAGAAAAATAAAGAACCAATTAACTTAACTATTAATAATCATAAAATCAAAGAAGTACATACACTTAAAATTCTAGGTTTAACCTTTGATTCGAAAATGAACTGGGTGGCACACATAAAGAAATTGAAATCCGAATGTTATAATAGAATGAATGTCATTAAAATCTTATCATCCACTAATTGGGGCTCAGACAGTAAATGCATTAAAAATACTTACAAAGCACTAATTCTACAAAAAATAGATTACGGGGCTATTATATATGACTCGGCTTCTCCTACTATTTTAAAACTTTTGGAAAGTATTCATAATACCTGCTTAAGACTAAGTTTAGGGGCCTTCAAAACTAGCCCAATAAACAGCATCCTTGCCGAAGCTAACGAAATGCCTCTAGTGTTAAGAAGAAAAGAATTATGCCTATCATACGCCATCAAACATATAGCTAACAACAAGGACTCATTCATCTTAAAATCCCCGGGACCGTCTGATATTGAATACCAACTTAGACCTACCCTTTCCCTACCTCTAAGACTAAGAGTTAATAAATATTTAAGGGAAATTAAATTGAAACTCCCTCCTGTTTTTGAACGTAAGTACCCCCAAACCCCACCATGGAATAAAACAGAATCCCTAATTAACTTGGATCTAGCTTATAACAACCCCCGAGACACTACCCCTGATTATATTTATAGAAACCTTTTTTATGAAATCACGGAAAAATATTCAGACTTCAGACATTATTATACAGACGGATCTGTTCTTGATGGTAAAACTGGATGTGCCATTGTGTCTAAAAATAACAGCTATAAATTCAGGCTACAGGACTATGCGTCGATATTCACATGTGAAGCTATTGCTATCCTGAAATGTCTAGAAATAATTAGTAAAGACTCAAGTACAAAACAACATATTATTTTTTCTGACTCAATGTCCTCTCTCGAGGCAGTTTCAAATGCGCTCAACAAAGATCCACTAACAAATTTAATAAAAGAAGAGTTAATTAACTTAATCACCAAAAATTACATTATAAAATTATTTTGGATTCCTAGCCATCAAGGTATTCTCGGGAACGAAAAAGCGGATGCCGAAGCTAAAGAATCTACGAAAGGTGAACAGATCGATTACATTGTCGCCAACATTCAAGACTTCAAAAAATACCTTAAATTTAATATAAAAAGACTTTGGAACAACTGTTGGGTAACAAACAATACTAGTAAATTATATGAGATAAGGCAGTCAGTTTTTGAGAAAAATAAAAATACCTGTAATAATAGGAAAGATCAAATTGTATTAAACAGACTAAGAATAGGACATTGCAATGTAACCCACATCCACCTTATCACTAAGGAGAGTAAAAAGAAATGTACAAGGTGCAACAATGATTTATCTGTGAAACATTTACTTATTGAATGTCCAATGTACAATGCTGAAAGATTGCATGTTGACCTTCCTAAATCGTTGAAAGACTGTTTAAACAATACAGAAGCAACTATAGAATACCTTAAACTAATTAGTTATTATAAGTTGATATAATGTATACATACAGAGGTCGCTAATGACCTAGATGTTTCAGCGACCTAAAATAAATAAATTAAAAAAAAAAAAAAAAAAGTACTATTGTGCCTCTTCTTCTCTAAAGTTTTCGCTTGCCTGGATCCCTGGATCAGTAACTTTTTTTTATCGAGACTAGGGCAGTGATAATATAATTTTTGAATTTTTAATCTGTTATGATTTCCGCCCATGAATGATACAAACAAACGCTCACGTGGTATGCTTAGATTATTGTATCTCAGTTACTGTCAGAATATGATTGGTATACCATACCCCTATCACCTGTCTCTTTCTGGATAGGATGCCGAGTCCGCATTCAGGGCAATCGCAGAATTCGCGCTATCAAACTTTCATAAACTCTCACACGTCAATAATAAACTATCATACTCGCACTTGCTAGTGCACACAACATTTATTTCCAACAAAACAAAATCCTTGTAAATGACCTATGTGGATATTGTCAGTTCATATCTGAGTTGCGCTGTATGGGACCTTAATGTTATAATGCCTTGAGACAGAAAAAATCATGGAAAAAATAGACGTTGTTGAACAATAAAATTATACACAGGAAAGTTTAAGTTCGGTATTTTTTTACCTGACTACGGTAAAGTCAAAAGTGGGTCATAATTTGGATGTGGTATTAGAAATAGTACTTGATCGGAATAGATCTTGTAAAAGAGGTATCCATAACCTACTTGTTGCATCATTTAAGTTTTACTATATAAATATTCTATCAATATTGTTGGGGAAGAATAAATTAACCAGTAGTTCGATAACTATTAATGTAGATTCTATTTGACACTATGAAAGCAAAGTTTGAAGTCAACATTAATTAAAGAACAGTTAAGATTGTTCCGGTAGGTACATAAATCAATTTTGTATTCTGATATTATCAATTTCCTACCTAATTCAAATTGAAATCGGTCCTGAAGTTGTTGACTAATCAATTATGTATATTATCTGAATTGGTTTATATAGATGGTTCAGTAACCAATTTCAGTTCAATTTTTATTACACAAGCTATAAAACCTTACCATGGGTCTAGAATGTTGTGGAATATTTATTTATTTATTACATTATTGACACATATTTTAATTAGGTCAGTAGTTAATCAAACCCTAAGTGCCCAAACGATGGCAATAGGCCGCCCCTATTACGAGGGACCAAAACTCATAGTTGGTCAAATCTGGGTGTTAATACACCCCTGCCTACCCCTTCGGGGATTTACAGAGGTGTGCAAATATGTAAATCACCTGCACTGCGAGGACTTTACCGCACGATTATCACCACAGGTTTTTGCGAAATATAAAAAAAAGGGCCACACTACACGCACTAGCGAAAAAACCGCACGAAAATAATTCTACTACAAAATCTGTGCTTTGACGCAGATTTTACCGCCCCGCAGTGCAATAATTCGAGCGATGGTTTTGTTTCTAGACACCGTTGTGCTACGTGTATTATAATCTGCTAGGAATAAAATCCTGCGGTGAACTTTACCCCGCGATTATCCCCAGTGGTTTTTGCGAAATATGGAAATAGAGCCACACTACACGCATTAGCACGGAAATAATTCTGCTACCAAATCTGTGCTTTGCCGCAGATTTTACCGCCCTGCAGTACAATAATTCACGCAATGTTTTAGATTCTAGACAACGCCACCGCTGTGCTACATGGATTACTTATAATCTGCTAGGAATAAAATTCTGACTTATAATCTGCTAGGAAAAAAATCCTGCGGTGAAATTTCGCTTTGCGGACTTAGCCTTGAGATGACCACTATGAGTAGCAATTTATACCTAGTGAGGCAAGGTTTGAAGGTCTAATCGAACATGATTGATAGCTTATATTCTGTGAGAGAAACGAAGGCCGTAGAAAGCTGGGACGTAACTAGCGTGTTTTTTATTTATCTAACAGAAGGTGTGACCCTCTGTTGTACACGTCCACGGTACCACTTTCTACCAGGTGGGCCGTGTACCTGTCTACCACCTGAGTGGTATAAAAAAGGTGTTAAGTACCGGTCACGAAATGTTCACATTGAAACCACTCCAAGTAGAGTACAGCGTAAAACCTGCACAGTCCTTAGATTATGCATTTTTTTCTATTTTGGTTTAGTTTGTGTATGAAGTATATCTCAGTGGAGCTGAATGTGACTGTGGTATAGCGCAGGAATAAACTAAAAATGATATATTATGAGATATCATGAAAGCATAATAGGCACAATATTGTATGAAATACCATACAATAGTATCCATTCGCTTTAACAAAATACGTAACTATTGTAAGTAGTTTTATGAGTTCACCCTAAACAATCGGATTATTTCTCGTAGCGGGTCCCCTATCCAAACACAATATGCTTACGTCCTACACATCCTTTTATATTTAGATCTATTCAATAGTATCTACCATTCATGATGAAGTATAAATATGAATAAAGTAGCTATCGCCCCTTTACATGTAAAAGGTCAGCATAAGTACAAATCAAGTCGTCATTTTTCAAATAAATACATTTGGGTTAGGGTTAGCGTATCGTAAAAGGCGACTAAGGAATAGGGCTATTCTCTATACGACAGTAAACATACAGCCCAAGACAAAGGGCCTACTAGACGGCAATAGGCTCACCCTGTATTACGTCGTCTGTAATACACCTCTGCCTATATGTATTTAGGTTCACTTTAAATCTTTTCAGCGGCATAGCAGTAGCGAGTTCAACTATTAGGTATATTTTAGGTTCCAAAACTCAGATCGCTTAAGAAACGCTCGGGTTTATCCAATGAGATTATCCAAGTAACAACAATTTCAATGGGTTTATCTGTTGGGATTTTCTTTTGTAGCAATTGTCAGTTAAGGGTCGACCTTTGGGGCCTAAGCCACAAACCTGGGGAGACTGGGGGATGCCTGCTTGGCGACAATAGGTAAATTTTCGTTATGAGCATCAAAAAATACTGCAGAGATGTGAGTTAATAGCTAATAATCATAACTGATTATTAGCTATTAAGGCTGAGGTGTATTAACATACACCTCTGCCTACTGTTGTCAAAAATATTACTATTATGTCATGTGTATCAATAAACCTATTGCAGTTCCGTACTGGACATAGGCCTCTCCCAATGTAGGGAAGCTTTTGGCCTACAGTTTCCACGCTGACCAGACGGTTTGGCACTGGGTTTTGGTTCGAGTTTTCCTTCTCTCACAGTGATATCGTCTGCGTATTTGTTCATTCGACACCCTTAGGATGAGATGCAGTAGCGATAGTTGTATACTTTCCCCGTCACCACACGGATAATTAGGTCATGTATATAACGAATTCAGTTAGATAAAGCACAATGTGTGTTATCAATTTTTAAATGTTTTGAACAGTGTTAGGTTTTTAATCTGAGTCACTTGTATAGTCAGCGTCATAAATATCTTGAAAACGAAGTCTCAAAATGATCTTAAATCTCTCGTATTAGGAGCAAATCAAACTGTTTCATTGATTTATATGGTATTAGAGTCCGAACTAAGAGTGTGTCCCTACCAAATATCAGAACAATCGCTTAACTGGAACGGGGTAAAAAAAACAAAATTAAGATATTTGGGTACTTTGTTCGTTAACATCTTTCTGATGCTGACTGTACAAAACGGTCAGATTGTTTCAATAGTGACACTAATGAGGATAAAATTGTTGATTAGTACCACTACGACAACACTGAGAAACAATTTCGCTATTATTATAAATACAATAGTGAATTAGCCGCTTGAACACCGCATCGATAAGATTTTTATTGAGTTTAGTAATAATTAAATAAGACTTTAAAGCTATGAAGACCCGAAGTAAGCTTTGCTAGAGTACCATTAAAAAGCGTCCTCGTAGAATGCGGATAAACGTTTATAACTATAAACATTTCTAGCGGAGTTAAATGCTAGCATTCCATCTTGATAAATAAATCTGAACTACGTAGGTACACAATCGTCATCCTTCCAGGAAATGGAATCCTGACGGAACTTGAAATTTTAGTTCCTTCCATAAATAGAACCGACATTCAAATGTAGTTACATAGTTTTGATCCCGTTCCTACTACTCACAGGAACCTATTCCCGTGATAAAAATGTAGCCACATGGGCTACATTTATATATTGTCCCCCTCCTGAGGAGAGCCAGACTGTAAGGGATGGCCCTGGGTCAGCCAGGGTGCGAGAGATATGTCGATGGCAACCCCACCTCCGGGCTAGCACCACGACCCACAGTCGGCGTGCGGTTTTAGTCGGTTCGAGTCCGACATAACCTCCCCTTCCAGCTCCGGCAAGGGGGGTATCCGAAGGGATTGCCGCACGGGAAAAAAATAGGCTACATTTATAGACTACTAGTTGACTCGGCGAACTTCGTATCGTACCTACCGCCAATTTGTGTGGCGTCCGATCCCGTTCCCGCTGCACCCTCTACTATATTAAGCATTTATTATACATAAAAACCTTCTTCTTGAAATACGCTATCTATTTAAAGAAACTGTATGAAAATCTGTAGCATAGTTTTGAAGATATAAGCATACATAGTGACTGACAGATGCGGGAAGCAACTGTGATATACTATGATGATAATAATCTATCCCCGTAAAAAAAATCAGTCAGATCCTTTCAGATGATAGAGCGTGATTATTCACAGTAGAGTGAGACTTATCTCTACTATCTGCCTAGAGAAAAGCATTGGGACTGAGCCTTATTTGGCGTCATGGTCCTAGTGTACTAACCTTGGGTTTTGTACCTCGAAAAAATCAGAACTACACTACGTCACTACAATTACGTACCACGTTATTATCAATTCTGTGACTTTCGACTAGTTTATTCATTATGTGTTCTCAGTTATTATTGTGTTAGCTAAATATAACTTTAATAGTTGGTAAACATTTTAGCCCGACGGAGTAGTAAAACGCTACCGAGACCAATTTAGTAAACAGTTTGGCAGAACAAACAGCCACTCCTCGCGATCAAGTAGATTTTTGTTATTTCTATATAAATGGAGTATATTGATGGAACTAACTTCTTGATAGAACAGCAGAGTGGAATACTTCATTCGATAGATTTATTTATTTTTAAGATTCAGGAAACTTCATTCATTCTTATTCTTCATTGTGCTCACTGAAGTTCTGTTAGCAAGATAATTTATCTGTATTTTCATATACTTATAATGCGTTATAGCTCTATGTGTCTTTCAACTTCGAGTGCTCGAAATAGTACCTATCCAATCAAAGAATCAATTTCATTTATTCAGTTTAGGCACATAAAGAGCACATGAACGTCAGAATTTTTACAAGTAATGTCAATCACAGAAAAAATAAATAAAATAAGTCATTGGAAAATGATTCTTTCGCTGGTTCGGTAGGTGATTCTACTGAGAAGAGACCAGCAAGAAACTCAGTGAACTCGATTATCCTTCTTTATTTTTTAATATGGTTTTATTTATAGCATTTTTTTACAGTGCGAGCAAGAGATGAGATTAGGATAACCATGCATCTTTATCATTTAAGTAATCGTCTAATTTATAATAGCCTTTTTTTATTAAGCAATTTTTCACTTGAATTTTAAATTTATTAAGTGGCATGTCTATCAGAAATTCAGATCAGAAAAAAATTACGATTAATTTATTATAGGACAGAACTGCTAGGACACGAATATTAGAAATTAGATAATAGTACGGTATGTCTGTTCCTTACAGCCTCCGTGGCGTGGCGGTAGTGAACGCAGCCGCTACGCAGGAGTCGCGGGTACGATTCCCACTCAGTGCAAATATTTGACGTCAATTTTAATTCTACTTAATCTAAGTTTACCACCGCTTCCAAGGCACTGGTGGAGAAGAAACGGCCCAACAAACTCTTGTGTCTATACAAGTACTAGATATTATGGTCAAATATTATAGGTATAAATATTCCAAAATATTATTTTCCTTGGCCTAGTAATATACCGTAATTCGTACTCGAAGGCTCGAAGTCAACACAGGGTTTTGTTTATGGAGAATAAAGCTGCCGATATGTTTGCACATCGATATGCGCATATGCCAATGCTACAGATGTGTTCTAGCGATTTAAGCGTATTTTGGTACTTACGATTGTTGACAAAACATAATCAGATTTCATTGACGTCAGACAACATTGCACAGATGTTTGTTCCAGTTGGGATGTACTTAACATAACGACCTGAACGAATATTATTTGTTTTGTATTTGTTAAAATATACAATTCGAATACATATGTCTTCTTATCTTTTCCTTTTTTTTTCTTGAAAAATATATTGGCACCGAAATTACCGTCCTTACAGAAGCAGGCCCATGTCGGCAGCGTGACGTGAGGCGGGATGACACCCGAAAACCCCCATAGACGTGGGATAGCACCCGAACCACCCCCTAGGCGAGGCCGCAACTGTACCCGTAGGTCTGATGGGAGTCCTGGGACAACCTTCCGACGGCTTACCCGGGGCTCCCAACCATAGGCTGCTGGGCGATACCGTGAGGGTTTTTAGTCGGTAGGAGTCCGGCATAACATCCATGAAGGATTTTCCCTCACGGTAATTGACAAAAACCCCCTACAGCTAAGCCAAATTGCTTGTGTTAGGAGTGAGTTCACGTCGGTAGTGTAATGGCCAGGATTGGAACCCGGGACCTTTCGATCGTAAGGCCGACTCCTTAACCACTAAGCTACCGACGCTTGCGTGGATCCTGGTGGAGTAGAAGATGAAAACTAACTCATATCTTCTCGTGGGTGTTGCAGAAGATGCTAAGTGCGTATGAGCAGTAGACCCAAGCTTAGTAGGCTCACTTGCTATTACGTAGGGCTGAAGACAGAGATAGGTGAACTGAGGGTGTTTTTCACATCTTAATTCTTCTTGAATAACAAATCCTTACTAATATTATAAATGTGAAAGTAACTCTGTCTGTCTGTCTGTCTGTATGTTACGCTATCACGCCTCAACCACTGAACCGATTTTGATGAAATTGGGTATAGAGGTAGATTAGACCTTGTGAAAGGACATAGGCTATGTTAGGTCGCGATAACCGACATCCACGCGGACGGAGCCGCGGGCAAAAGCTAGTCAGACCATAATTATCTATATATGGATACAAATTAAGAATACCTTGATACTAAAGTACCTATACATAATCAAATTATTTTTTTTACATACTTGCATACATACAATCACACCTTTATTCCCGAAGGGTTAGGCAGAGGTAACTTAACGCTCACATTTCATCAATCATTGCATTTGTTAAATATTGTAACCTATTAAAATAATAATTCTTGTGTTTTTAACCCCCGACGCAAAAACGACGGGGTGTTATAAGTTTGACGTGTCTGTGTGTGTGTGTGTGTGTGTGTGTGTGTGTGTGTGTGTGTGTGTGTGTCTGTCTGTGGCATCGTAGCACCCAAACGGAAGAACTGATCTGCATTTAGTTTTTTTTGTTTGAAAGGTATAATAGTCGGGACTGTTCTTAGCTATGTTTGAAAAAAATCGGTCCAAGATGGCCGCCGCCACAACATGTTGGAATACAAATTTCTTTATAATTCCCTCAATATGGGTATCAAATGAAAGAGCTTGACTAGTAGACCAATTTAAAAAGTATAAAATAAAAATTAAATTAAAAATTTTAAAAACCCCCGTCACAAAAAACAGCTAAAAAGTTGAAAATAAATGAATAAATTTTAATTCAACGGTTGCCATGTCGGGGGACCTTACGATATAAAGGAGTACTTAACCAGTTACGGTCCCCGACATGGCAATCGTTGAATTAAAATTTATTCATTTATTTTCAACTTTTTAGGTGTTTTTTGTGACGGGGGTTTTTTAAATTTTTAATTATCTTTATTCCGTTACTTATCATTCATATTCGCAGTGAACTGAATAAAAATCTGTTCATGACCAAACCTTAACAAAACAATTCCAGCGTATTTCATCCCTATACGATGCAAATAGAATGTTATGAGAACGTAATACGAAAGCAATAACAGAGGAGGCCATATACTTATCGATAACTACATTTCTTAGAAGGTATTATTAAATTCAGTTGGTTTGTGGCGGGTCTACATACTTAGCTAGATATTGTGGGAATAGTTTTGTATTCACTTTTAAGGTACCTATTTTTCGTGTCTAATTCATATTGTGATATTTTAAACAGGATTATTGGTGGCGATGTTGCTAATAACAATTTTGTTAGAAATGATATGAACCGTACAAATTATGCATTCTCAATTATTCAAGGAAAACTATGTTTTTTAGAATTAATCAATAAACAAATAAAATATTGCGCAGTTTTTGCTTGCAAAATCTACATTACAATACATTATACATTAGCGTACAATCGACATTTGTGCCAAGACGTCCCTAGAAGATGGGAGTAAACAAAATTTATAAGTATTTGGGTTTAACATAACACATCCATACCCAATATAACAGATTACAATAATTCTTAACATAATATACTTACTCAAACTCAAAAACTTACTTAGCTACTGATTTTATGGGCTATGGCTATAAATTCGACCTCATCTATAAATATGATCCATTGGACCTCCATGTTAGAATTGGACCGTTAATCTTGGATTTCATTTTTACTTCAGTGCCCATTAGACCCTCTGTCAAACAACGAGTTCCATTCGATCTCATTTGTACATCTTTATTTAAAAAAGTTAAAATACAATCATGCACAAAAGTGATACGTACAAAATTTAAACATTTTCAAAAATAAAACACTAAAGTGTAATGATCAATATTTTTATGAGCCTAGGCTAGAAAAAAATTGGTGTTACGAAATGAGCAGAAAAACTAAGAACTGAAATATCTTGTCTTTACCTATTTATGAGATAAATGAAAACCCTTTACTACATAAATATATACTTAGATTCAATAATTCTTGGCACGCGGCACCTCCAATCTCTTTTGTTACAATTTCTATCTTCCAATCTCAGATCTCTCTATTTTCGTAAATCGCAGCACCTCTGACATTAGTTACCCAATCCCCTTTCTAATTAAACCGAACCGTTAATGATTTGTTCATAAATTATAGATCAACAATTAAATTTAATCGTTTAATTTGATATCAATCCTTTAATTTTATGAAATATAATTAATATGTGGTAAATTCAGGAGCAGAAAGCTTGTTTATCAAATCGAAAATGACGTAGTTTCATGTTTTGATTTATGCTTTTTGTTATAGAAATAAATATACTTAAGAATTAAACGAACTTACCTCGTGAAGTTCGATTCTAATTATATGAGTACCACGAACGAAGATGATTACCTGTTTACATGCAGCAGTACGTAGTATGGTGCCGTCCTTGTCACACTTGTTTAAATCTACTAAAAGAAAAAAATCCTGTTGCCGTCTCGCTCACTCACTCAACGCCCGATCGCACCATCCGCTTGCGCAGACCGCCATTAATTTTAGAGTCAGCAAAATATTTTTTTTTTTTTTTTTTTTGGGGTAAAATGACACCGGGTTGGGAGGGAGAGTAGGTAATCATCTTCGTTCGTGGTACTCATATAATTAGAATCGAACTTCACGAGGTAAGTTCGTTTAATTCTTAATTATATTTCGTACCCCTTCCGAAGATGATTACCTGTTTACATGCAGATGTTTAAAGTTGCAAAACAACAAAAAAAAAATGTTTGGGTAGATGAGACAAGTAAAAATAAATTACAGATTTGACTAAATCAATATTTTATATTTATTAATTATCTCATTTTCAACGAGGAAAAATACACAGATAATCATAAGTATAACTTAATTAGGTAATATTATTACGTATGATTGAACAACGAATTGGCAAATCACTGCCGTTAGCGGGCGAATTTACATCCCGGTTATAATTTTTAAGAAAAACATTCGAAGTATCATTCCAACCTGCTGCCCTACGAACCACCTTGTAGACTGACTCCAGAACGTCGCGCAGCTGACGTAGCAGCGTGACGTGTGCTGTGAGCACCGAATATGTTCGTATCTATACCACCTTTATGCAAGACAGCCTTTACCCAATGTGCAAGAGTTTGTGATCTCCCACCTTATTGTGTGGTTTTTTGAAGCTGATATACATAATGTGCTGTGTCTGATGTTCATAGTTTTATTTATATAAGATTGCAGAGCTAGCGCGGGACAAATATTAGCGTTTTCTCTAATGTATGGCAGTCTATTAAGTGGTTGGTAAGCCCCAGGCCGGGATGTTTTTATTAAATCAATGATTCTTTTTATTATACTGTCTCTTTCTATAGTGAAATTATTAGTTTTAATCAGACTCAAAGTTTACATCCATTGGTTTTAAGGATAAATAACGTAAACTAATATTATTATAAGGATAAAAATCACCTAAATAATTAAGTAAAATTATTGGGTCCCATGTTATGTCATACCTTGGTGTGGGTGGCTTTAGTTTATAAACACCTTTCAAGAGTCTTGAAATCATAACATATGTGGTTACTGATGAATCTAATATTAACGATAAAGCTGATCTGATTGTATTTAATGTGCTGTAACCGGCACCGGATTCGTATCTTTCTGTTAAAAAACTTCATCACTTGCGAAATGTTGGCTTCGGAATAATTATAATTATTAACTTGACAAAAGTTCCACCATGTACTTGGAGACGAATTATATTGATTTAATGTATTTTCTGCGAATGATGCCATTAGTAAGTCTAATGACAATAAAGTAAAATTAGTATCTACAGGATAACTTCGCTGCCACCAGGGAAAGGTCTGTATGAAGAGGATGAGCTTCCCTGAAAGGAGAGTAGAGTAATGACCTGTCTGGCTGAAATATGACCTCATGGGAAACAATCATTTTTGGTAATTTCGATACCAAGCCGGGGATGGCCAGTACGGTATGACGACAATGCCCTCAGCCTTGTCAGCTTTAATCTTTTGAAGGACTTTCGCCACTAAACAAAATGGGGGAAATGCATAAAAATACACACATTGCCAGTTAAAGGTAAAAGAGTCAATAATCTCAGATTGAGGGTCAAGTTTCCAAGAAGCATGCCTCTCACATTTATAATACTGTACACTTGCAAAGAGATCGAATTCCGGAGTACCGAGTTACTTTACTATTTGCTCAAATGCTTATGCATTAGTAATAACATTCATCAAGTTCCTATTCGGTATCAATTTTTAACTCACGAGGTGCACGATCAGCTTCGATATTATCGCTGATTTAATATATGATGCAAAGATATATTATATTAACCTACGTTCTTCACACCACTGCCATATTTCACATGACAAATCATTGAGATGTACGAATCTCACACCACCCATTCGGTTGATGTACGATTTAGCTTAACTATTATCAACTCTGAGAACTATGTTACAGTCATACATATGTGATATGCCTTTGTATGTGAGATGAATTCCAGTTGCCCCCAGCTGTCTTACTATCACAGGCAGCGCCCCACCCAGTTCTGTATGCGGCACTATATATGACTATATCATATTTATCATTTTGAATCTCCTTAAAGCCGATACAGTGATGACCACAAGTGGTGGATATCAGACATTGGAGAAAATGCCTGACATCCACCACCCGCGGTCATCATGTAAGTTACAATTAATGTAATTTTTTTTTTTTTAATTATAGTTTTGAATTATCCAAAGCTAAGTATTTTTCTCTTTCAAATAATTTTGTAACAAGCCACTCATAAGATACAGCTGGGCATGCTGATGTGAACAGACCAAGAATTTCAGATAATTGTCTGATTGTACATTTATTTATTTGGAGAAACATTGTTGTTTTCTCTTATAAGCATTGTTACTTATCATAAGGTAGAGATAAAGTCATATTTGTAGTATCAAATATAAATCCTAAAAATTTGCATGACTGAGTGGGAGACATCTGACTTATATTTAAGTTTATAATAAATCCTAATGATTTCAAGAGCTTAACAGTAGCAGCAATATTTTCAACACATTGATTATATGATGATCCGATACAACAGAAGTCATCTAAATAATTAACAGATAAATGACCATCCAAGCGAAGTTTATACAACACAGGTTTTTAAAAGCTTATTATACACAAATGAAGCTGTACAAAGGGAAGGACGTGGAATTCGAAGAGCTATGAATTCCACTGAAATCTTAATTTTTTACGATCCTCTACATCAATATTTATTAAAAAATATGCATCCTGAATGTCTAATGTAGCCATGTAGTCATTGTATTCAATAAGTTTTAAAACTGTGCGGTAATCCAAAATGTTGGACATCTATAAACTTGTTTAAGCCCTTTAGATTTTATATAAATCTATTTTCACCGTTATGTTTAGGAAGGTAAATACTGATGAAATATATTGGCCTTCGCATAGACTACATGGTGAGATAAATTTAGATTGTAACAAATCAAAGACACAGTAGTCAATAGCTTTGACTTCTGTATCGAAGTAACATTTAGCATAAGGTATTTTTATTGTACTGGATTCTCTTTGAAAGGTATTTTATATCCTTTAACCAATAATGAAATCATAGGATCATTTGTAATGTCAGACCATTGTTGATAAAAATATTATAATTGACCAAGAACAGGGAAGGTACCTCTGGATTGAAGTTTAAGTCCTCCTCCCCCGATAATGCTGCACGTTCCTCGGGTTGTAGTTGTACCGGCTGCAGACCAGAGCCGCCGGCCTCCTCCGTGGAATGGGGTTGGTTTGCGTCTGGGCGGCTGATGGCGCCGGCAGCTCCCCCCTCACGTTTAAAGTCCCTCGACGAACTACAGACAGGTGACTGGCTTATGCGTTGGTCAAACGGCCTGTTTAAGTTCCTGTCCAGACTTCAAAATCGCCTTGGATGATTTCAAGTATTCAGCAAGATCAGAACCAAATAAAATTCATCTACTTTGGTACTCTTTATAATATCCCTGGTTTCCTTATTGATAACATTGATCACAGCGCATGATTGGGATTATTTGTAGTGGTAATCACATAAAAGACGAACTGTGTCACTCAATAATTTAATCATTTCTTGTGGATTATCTTGTTGATTATTAAGTAATAATATATTTAGGGCTTTGCCCGAAGCTGACAAACAGCTAGCTAGTTGATTCTGTTTAGATTATCCATAAGCATAAAATATTTTTTTTTTTATATGTAGCTTGATTCCGATAAAGCTGCTTTTATTTCTAAGTTGAGCTTCGGGGCTCTAACAGTCTGGGTAGGTACCCCTCCAATAATTCAGATCTGTTGTCCTTTTGGAAACCATTCGATAGAATGTGTTGCCACCTGGAAGCGATATTCTTATGTGGATTATCACCGAATACTATCTCTTTGGATGAATCCTTGCCAAGTATTGTTAAAATATCTTGATTTAATTCCTGATATTCATCTATAGGTATATTGTCTTGACAAGTTCTGCATAAGTCATCTTTGTGAATTTTGCCTGAAAGGATGTATCAAGTATGAAATAAAGCAATAATCCATGTATGATAGATAAATAGTATTTCCTTCATATAGACGGCCAGTAGAATCTGGTTTATTGTCCATTACATAGTAAGGTAAGGCGTTGCACATTGTGCATTGCCAAATATCCATATAGGTCCCGTATAGGTCATACGCGATATACGCGGAGCTATTGCATGTAAATAACGGTTAATGCTCAACGCGATTTACACGGAGCTATGGATCCAGTGGCTAGGTATTTAGTACATCGTATTCATATAGAATACACAGTAACGCTCATACGCGGTTTACGCGGAGCTGATAGGGCCATGATGCATTTACTTGCAAAGCCATAATTGCCATAAACATAGGTAGGTACTCAACCTGATTTACAGGGAGGAAGAGAAAATAGCAGGTTAAACACAATGCACGTGGAGTGAAGTTATTATTTCGAAGTAGGTACTAACCAAGGCCACCCAAAGCGCGGTATACAAAGCATTCAGAAAGAAATTGCGTAGGTAGGGTAGGTATAGGTAGGCGCTGAAATAAGCAAAAAATAAATACGCAACGGCCGCATGGCCACGCCCGCGCCCGCGCATAGTAACAGCATGGCTGCCTGGCCTGCATGCCTACCTATGTGTACAAAATGTTCTTATTAATACTTTCACTAACTTACCACGGGCAACTTCTTCCTCGTTATCATATTGCACCGGGGTGCATCGGTCTTCACTTTGTGAATCACTTTCCGAACTAGACGAGATACGGTGTCGACGCATACGCGACTTCCTTTTTAAATGTTTTTCCAGTTTTCGTATTTTCCTCTTGATGTCATCATAATTATCGTGTCGCGACCTTTTTTTTCCTGCCATCGTGTATCACTAAAATATTATTTTCTTACGCTACGAAGTTGTGACTCGGACGACACAAAACACGTAATGGCGGTCTGCGCAAGCGGATGGTGCGATCGGGCGTTGAGTGAGTGAGCGAGACGGCAACAGGATTTTTTTCTTTTAGTAGATTTAAACAAGTGTGACAAGGACGGCACCATACTACGTACTGCTGCATGTAAACAGGTAATCATCTTCGGAAGGGGTACGAAATATAACTACTTTTGTTGGTATTTTAGTAATAATGTATATACCGATATCGTTAGATAACCCCATTCCGTTTCTTTACAATTTGCTCACTTTTGTGAGCATTAATTCTTGAATCTCGCTATAATTGCTTACTCTTTCGATTATATTATGCGGGAAAGATATTTCTGATGATGTTCACTATACACACATCTTTTGTAATGTGTCATCCCATCCATCATTTCATAACATTTAAATTAAAATACCAACAATTTTCGTACACGAGTCGTCGCGGTTACATTAAAAACGCACACATATACACTCACTATATACATTTGTCATAAACACATACCTACGAAACCGCTATCAATGGTATATACACACAACTGAGCAGGTGTTTGTCCTTATTCACAATTAATTTAAGCGAAGTAGGTCATAAAAATACTCGCTGAAACCTGAGCTCTGTATGCCTGCCAGTACGGATACGGAGTTTTTCAAAGAGGACCTGTATTGTTGGCGGAGTCACAATTATTTCTTCTTTTGCCGGTATTTTACAAAATCTTTTTAGTTACTTCTTTTTAGTTACTTCTTTTGTGCTTCTTCTATTGGTGGTTTTTGATTATAGTATCATTTGATGGGCTCTTCTAATTTGAAGTCACCCACGACTTATACGGTATATATCCGCGTCTGGGTGTATTCACTGGTGAGCAGAGCTGCCAGAGTTCCTTGAGGAGAGTAGAGGATGGGCACTCCCCGAAGCCCATCCTCAGGGATAATTTATTTTTAACGATATATTATTTTAAACTCTTAAATTTAAGACATTATATTGATCGCCTACTAAGTTCTATAGTTGTTATATAAATGGTATGGTATGGTGGCTTTATAGCTGTTCTAACTAAGAAAACATTACCAAAGCAATGATTAATTTGGAAACACCGTTAAATGATCTAAGTTTATAACAGCATTTACAGCAAACCCAAGGATAGGTTCAGTTTGTGTATCAAAAAGTTCGCTGACCGAAATAATACGAACTTTTCACAAGTCTCGTTACCAGTTTTATTGCAGTTCTGAAACGTATGAAAGGTACGGTTGTGCTTTTAAAGCTAAATGGCGTAGTTTTTACCTCCATGAAAGTAGTAGAAAAAAAGTGTTGCGACCGAAGTGAAATTATGCAGTGACACGGAATTCGAGGAATACCTACAAACAACTGGGTGGTCTTAGGGTTGACGCGCAAAGTTTCAAATATCTCATAAATACATTTCATATGTATGATTTGAGGAATAAATTTTATGTTGTTTTTTTTTATTTAAAGTTAACTTGAAACTCAACAAATTGAATAAACACAGATAGATAGATGCTTCGCTGAACCCTTAAGAGGTTATAAAATCCGTTCAACCTTTGAATCCGTTCTCCTGCTTCTAATTTCCATGTCGTTTTATTTTGGCTTTTACGGGAGTGACTCTAGCGACAAATCCCTTAACTTTGAGCGTAAAGACCACGCTAGAATCTCGTTCCTGTCTCGGCTTTAATTTACGTTTATTTTTTTTTATTTACCATTTGCCGTTTTCGGACAACCCTATAAGGGCTTGATAGCGGACACGCCAATTTTAGTTTTCTCTTGAAATTCTGTTCGTAACGAAAATGTACGTTGAAGTTGTTTTTGGTACTTCGATTTAATTATCTGCTCGTTCACTTGGATTTTAGCGTAATAACTGTAATAAGGTTGGGGAGCCTTTCATATAAATTACTGCTTTATAAAGAATAGGCGTCTTTATACTCTATCTAAGACTTTACGGTACGAGCAAAGAAATAGCTTGACTCAAGTGTTGTATTCTTGTCACAGTTGTATATAAAAAAAAAATCGCTAGCTTATAGCCGCAGTTCTATCTGCGTGGATGTCTGTTGTCAATACTTTTGATCAAGTCTTTGGTTCTACTCGACTAATTGCGATCAAATAAACATATCCTATTAAGTCTGATCAAGACCTGGCAAATACGCGTCATTATAATAAGTCTTGTCGTAAAATTATGGTAGGTTAGTACTGGATTATTTTTAGTGCGAAAATTTTTGTGTAACCGATGAATGTGAGAAAACTCTCATAGTAGGCACTCTGGTAATTTGTATTGGCTTGCAGGTAAAGTCTGCTTGGGCCTTAAGGACCATGATAAGGTACACGTATTTCAGCATTGATATTGTTATGCTATTTAGTATTAATTCAATGAATTTACGGCCACCGCAAAGTACATACATTCGAATTAATATATCAGATCTCATCGGCTCACACAGAAGTGTATGTGACGTATTTCACTGACTGTGACATAGGTATGCGTATAACTTTTCATTTCCCTCTAGAGACCAAGAGCTTCACGGTTCCATCTCGTGATGAAATATGAGAGCTTGCTGCAAATAAAAAAGAAATTAAGCTCAGTAAGCTGTTTTATTTTTCAGTCCAGCATCGGATTTAATTTACCTAGATTAATCATTTCTGCGTTTCCGCTTTTGATTAGATTTTTAATTGAATGAAGGCAATGTTAGGAAGGCATTGTGTATGGAAATGAATGATTACAATACAAGGTTAGGAAGACACAAGAGAAGGATGAACTCATTGAAAGATGATTATTATAACCGGGAGGGGAGAGAGGGAAGCTATATGATGACTTAGATAGGGGATAAAGTACTAATGAGTTTTCCGATGCTTAAATTTTAAGACGCGGTAGCTCCGATTACATAAAACCTATACCCGATTGCGTATTTTAACTGAAAAATGCAATAAACTTTTCTACAACTGTATTATTATAACATGCATTTTCTAAACCAGTGAACGCGTACCTTTTAGCACCTTTTAAATTACACTCGAGTTTTCCTTATAAGTATATCAGTATGATTAATATCTAGATTGCCAGTATGATATTAATGTGAAATCTGCACCCCTATGGGATAAATACTGATTACATTAACTCATGTTTTATATGGGCAAGGTTTTCAATATATTTTTCTGTATTTTATATGCGAGTATGTACCTACTACCATCATACTAGAACCGTGAAAATCCATTTCATGAGCGGCTCGTTGCTTGCTTCTTTTCTTGTACAACTGATTGCACTAATTCCTAGCTCATCATGTTCTGAATCATGCTATAACAAGTTCATGGAGACTAAACCCACAGCATAACACTTAAGTTCGGAATCGCTCGATAAACCGCTACACACCAAACGCTGGAAACCACTTTTCCAATAAACTTTTCACAGAGCTGAATATTGTACTTTATTATACATGAAATAGTTTCACATTGCAAAGTACACTGGATTTTATTCCTTGTTACTTTACTTGCCAATAAGTATTGAAAGCGAGTCCTTTGAGGCCACGGTTTGAGGCATTTTTGTATCAATAATTTCTACGGAATTTCAACTTTGAGGCCAGGTTGTTTCAGCTATGCTCTTACTAGCAATTTCTTCCTATATCGGTAGATTCTCTTTATTATTTTTATTTGAATAAGGAATGCTTTATTTCTGGTCGTGTCCTATTTTTGCAGAAAAAGTACTGAATTACCTAGCAATATTTCATGGCGAAAAGCTTTAGTTACATTTCTATAAACTATACTTTAAAATGTAATATCGGTAGGTATTCGTAAAATGCGATGGAATTCATAGCATCAGTTAATAATGCCAAAGCCGAATGTTAATGAAATTACTTGCACAGAGTTTGCATATGATGTTTGCAATGAGGCAAATTCTAGGTTCCCGCATGTTAGTCTGATGACATTATAGCTGTGAAAAACTAACAAGGATTCCATTTAATAATGCCACAGCCCTGATCCGGAGCCGGAGCATCAGGGCCGTGGCATTATTAAACGGAATCCTTTTTATCTTGTAGGCTTTTAGTTGTTTAGTAGTAGTATGTCTTATAATTTTAGGTAGAGTGGTCATTTTGAGAAAGATAAGATAGGATAACTTTGACATTATACCGCAGTTATGAAATAATACCGTATACACAACAGAGACAATATTCCCACTCCAGTGCTAGGCGCGAACCTGTTAACCACACTATTTTGATAACACTAATTTCATAAATATTCGGAAATATTTTCTGACTCTGCCGGAGCTGGGTCGTCATGGGTAAAATAAAGGTAATCTGCAAGTGAGAAATGGGTATCAGTAAACGATCGTTCCTTTTACACCCAAAAACCCATACATACAATGAAGTCCACTGTCTTACAAGGCGTGAGGGAAGCCTGTACTAGAGTCTAGTATACAAATTAGCAGATGTAATGGTTTATAGATGACGTTGGTAGGTGTCTAGACCTTGTTGGGATCACGTTCCCCACTGGATTTAAGCAAAATGATGAGTGATGGCATAGAAATCGCGCAACCAATAAATGACAACAGGCAATAATATAACCATGCGGAAGGTGAAGGATCGACTGAAATGGCGTAGATTGGGAGAGGCCTATGTCCAGCTGTGGACTGCGGTGGGCCATTTGAATGATTGAATGTCACAAAAATCCTTGTAACTGAAATCTTGAAACATTTTCTGAGGCTTCACATATCTTGACAAATTTAAAAATAAAGTGTCAGACATGTTATCTTACAAATGTAGTAGAATGTAGAACAAAAATGCTATAAATATGAGTCAAGTTTTATGTATACTAAGGTAAAAAATTGTCCGCAGTAGTTTGGCTGAGGGCCAGCTACTGGTTTTTTCAGTTCCTAATCGTTTTATAAACTTGAGTTCCAGTGGTATCGAATAAAAATCGTAACATGAATGCCAAGGCGTTTCGATTACTGACAAAATATGTTTCTATTTAGTCTAATATTTCCGATTAAGAGACATTTTACCAGAATTTCTCAAATAATAACTGACGCTAGTTTTCTCATTTCACACTAAGAATGACATCTTTTTTTTTTTTTTTTCGTGCGGAAATCCCCTCGGATACCCCCCCTGCCGGAGCCGTAAGGGGAGGTTATGTCGGACTCGAACCGACTAAAACCGCACGCCGACTGTGGGTCTTGGTGCTAGGCCGGAGGTGAGGTTGTCATAGACATCCCTCGCACCCCGGCTGACCCAGGGCCATCCCTTACGGTCTGGCCCTGCTCAGGAGGGGGGACAACGGTGTCCCCAACTAAGAATGACATCAAGATATTTGCATCAAATTCTAAATTTATAAGTAAAAAATCTTTTAATTTACTTTTCAGTCAATCCTCTCCACTAGACCCAAAATAAAAAGTTTGATCAATGTAGGGTTCTCTCGCTGAAATGTATGGGAAACGTTTTTTGGCGATTTCTGTCTTTCCTAGTACTAAAAGCTACGAGTATAATGATCCCTTAGAGTCTTTGGATCCCTACATAAAATAGGATCGATTGGCACCAAAATGTTTTTGGACTTCTAGCATTTTTCTTCTATGAAGCAATCTCTGAATGCAGTTCAAAATATCTCAAAAAGTTATGGAAGGTCTCCTAAGACTATTTTACTGTAACTACAACGGTTAAGGTACCTGCTCTCACTGCACCGTTTCAAAAGTAAAAAAAAAATGCTGAAGTCCACTACTCCTTTACTTTACCTACTTTTAATAATAAAAAAGCATTAGTATTAGTTTTACTTTTGCATGAGACGCCTATAATTAAAATTGATTATATTATCTTTTAAAGCCATATCGCCTTGATTGCGTTTTCAGAGGCGCTTATGAGCTTAGCCTGTGAACATGTGTGAGGGTTTGAGGGTACGATACGTTGATCATCATAATCGTTGTAGCGATTTCCCAGTTACGTCCAAAGTCTGCACTTTGGAGTCCACTTATCGTTTTTGATTATTATGAAGTCTTTCATTTCCACAAGTGACTCAACCCGACAGGCAAGCATTTACCAGAGTTCTATCCGTTGTACAGTTTAGTGGATGCACAGACTAGCAGATATGGTCGAATTGGGCTTCAAAGATGTGCCCTTAAACCCCTACTTTACGATACGCAATACGATTAATTCCAGTTTATTGGTTCTAATGAAATATTGGTTGATAATATAATTTGGCTCACGAACGAGGTTACGGTTAAACACTAATTAATTTAATTTCTCCTTTGTTTCAATATATTTTCCGATACCGATCTCTGTCGTTTCTTACAAAGTTCGCATGCTACTGTGTTTCTTGTGCTAGTGCTATTGCATACTGGTAAAACTGAAGTGTTTTCTTTGGCTTTCATTACTGGACTTATGGATTGTTTCAGTTTCCGTAATGCAAGCAAACTGCAGGCTAAGTTAAAATAACAGTTTGAAATTGTTTCGATGTGTACTTGGTAGAGTAGTTACCGACGAAGCTAGAGCCGGGGTTACAAATGCTTAAATAAAAAAGGCCCCACGAAAGTATGCTCCTAATTTGACCGCGAACATCTCATGAGCTATCCTGTTCAGGAGCAAGATTTTTATATTGAGATAGTGGAAAAGAAACACACTTTACGTCGCAAATAAAATAGATTTTACTAATTAATTACGTAAATTAAACATCTAGGTACATTACGCGACTGTTTTCATCAATCGCAAAACATGTGTTTTATTTTTTGAATAATAATTACCCTTTCATGACTGATAAATAGTTGTAATTACAGTTGTAAATGGATTAACCTACTTTATATACATATTAAATGTAATGTTGATAAAGAAAAGCGTTGCTGGATAGCACTTCACTACTACAAATACTGATACTATCTCCTGCCCTTTAGCACGACTATAGAAGATTATTTTCAGTCGAATGTGAGGTCTGGTACCTGAGACCCCTATTCTCTGATACTGAACACACTTTTCAAGATAAAGGCAAGCCAGCCAGTAATGTATTTCAAAGTTCTCCATGCGTTGAAATAATGAGACAATTATCTTACTCCTTTCTTAACTTTGGTTGACAAATTCTCTACAGCAATATCTATAGTACGAAGTATCCATATTCTTCCGTAATGAAAAGAAGGGAGATGACAGCCTCTGTGGATGGCGTGGCGGTAGTGAACGCGACTGCTACGCAGGAGGCGCGGGTTCGATCCCCGCTCAGTGCTTAAGCCAAATATTTGTATACATGAATATGGCTATTTGCGTTGGTCTGGGTGTTTCTATGTATGATATGTATGTATTTACAAAAAAAAGCATATAGGTAAGTATATTTATCCGCATTCTAGATTCCATAACACAAGCTAGTTTACCATGGGTCTAGATAGCGTTGTGTAGAATGTTGTGGAATATTTATTTATTATTATTTATTAATGAAAAAGAAGGTATCCAGTTGACGTGAAACTTATCGTATAATTAACTTGATATTGGTACTTAACGTCTCAAGACTATTGTGAAGTTACCTTACCTTTAATTATTTCTTAACATGAAGAATTGTTACACCTTTACTTTCAATTATTTGTAATATTTATCGCAAAGTAATTTTACATGACCTTAACTATATTTCTTGACGACTCACAACCGCGAAATGGGTCAATGAACCTATAGAAATACTTATTCTCAAGGATTTATATAAAGTAAACCGAGCTAGCGCTAATTAAAATATTTCTCAGTAATATTAAGAAAGTTGATGTTGGCACAATAAACCGTTGGGGTTTTATTTGTAGAGGCAAATTATACAATCTTCTAAATGGTAAAGTTGTGTCTAATTTTCACATAGCAAAATTAAACTTAATAAAATATTGAACAGCCTTAACCACTGTAAAACATAACCAGCCATTTTAACCCACGGTGTTAGGGTTGCTCCACCTGTCACCCTTAGGACTACACTCATGGAGGACTACTATCGTTCAATGACCTCTCATTGAACGATAGTAGTCGGTAACTACCGTAAGAAAACCTCTTTGTTTCTTTGAAGATGAAAATATTACAGAACTTGGCATAACATAAACATAACATAAACTCACGCCTGTATTCCCCGAAGGGGTAGGCAGAGGTGCTAGCACCCACATTTCGCCAGTTTATGTTTAGGTCCCAATGTAATAGGTGGCGAGCCTATTGCCATTAACTGGGCACTTAGTTATAAACCTGCGATAAATACACACATAACTTCGAAAAGCATCGAAAAGTCATTGGTGTGTGCCTGGTGTAAACCTGGGATCGAACCCGAGACCTCGTCTCAGCAGTCCACTACCCATACCACTAGGCTACCGCAGATATTAAGAACTTGGCTTCATCATAAAACTCTTTTATGGGAATTGTAATGGTTTCGTGAGCAAATAAAATTGGTTTCATGAAAACGGTTTCTTTGTATTGGTGGACAACTTCTAGCGACTAATGTAATACACCACTACAGCTGGTTAACGTTTTTTAGGGTTCCGTAGCCAAATGGCAAAAAACGGAACCCTTATAGATTCGTCATGTCTGTCTGTCCGTCTGTCTGTCCGTCCGTATGTCACAGTCACTTTTCTCCGAAACTATAAGGCCTATTGTGTTGAAATTTGCTAATAATATGTATTCTGTGAACCGCATTAAGAATTTTACAAAAAAATAGAAAAAAAGCAATAAATTTGGGGGCCCCATACTTAGAACTGAAAGTCAAAAAAAAATAAATTCATCAAACCCATACGTGTGGGGTATCTATAGATAGGTCTTCAAAATGCTATTGAGGTTTCTAACATCATTTTTTTCTAAACTGATTAGTTTACGCGAGAGACACTTCCAAAGTGGAAAAACGTGTGTGCCCCCCCCCCGCCTCCTCTAACTTCTAAAATAAGAAAATGATAAATCTAAAAAAAATATATGATATACATTGCTATGCAAACTACCAACGAAAATTGGTTTGAACGAGATCTAGAAAATAGTTTTTTTAATACGTCATAAACCGCAATTTTCGCCTTCCATTCAATTAACTCAAAAATAATACAAGAACTCTTATATTATGTTACTTGCTGCTACGGAACCCTTCATGGGCGAGTCCAACTCGCACTTGGCCGGTTTTTAAATAACATAATATACGGCAAGTTAGGAACGTTCTGTGTGACGCCTATTTCAAATAGGTACACAATAGGTACCTATTTGAAATAGGCGTCACACAGAAAGTTTAATGTTAAGACTTAAAGCTTTAGATACTTCAGTACTATTATTAAACTTGTGCTTTAACAAAACGCACATAATCATTCTTCTTATAATGTTGTTAGCCACTTCAAACCATAGATTTATTCACAATAGTACATACTTATATTTTTGTAACTAAACCTAAAAGTATGAAAATTTGAATACTTTTGGAGAAGTTTGTCAATCGAAAAGTTGCCCAAGTCTTATCAAAGATAGGAAAATTGAAAAGCGTCCAATTAGTATTATTCATAATGAAAGGATATTGCCGAAGAAAAGGAGGTTAAGGTTCAAATCGTTAGAGACCTGAATGGAGCTTTATATTGATTCTACGTCATTAGATGGTAAGAAAATCAAATTCATTAAACTTTTTTTGATGTGTGTATATTTCAGATGACATGTTACGAATTATTATTAAAAAGCCCTGTCGCTGTCATTTATTTTATGTGATACTAGCATTTGCCCGCGGCTCCGCTCGCGTGGTCGTCGGTTATCGTGACTAAATATAGCCTATGTCCGTTCTCAACGTCTAATCTACCACTATACAAAAATTCATCAAAATCTGTTCAGTGGTTTAATCGTGCTATCACGATTAAACCACTGAACAGATTTTGATGAATTTTTGAAATAGACATAGGTGACATGTTTGGTCGGACATGTACACGCGGTTGGAACCTCGGTAAATAGCTAGTAAGATGTAAAGAAACGCTTTTATATATCTATCTTAGTAATGTATATGAATACCTACATCGTTTATTATTAGTTTACTGAAATGCACTAATATTATAAATGCGAAAGTAACTCTGTCTGTCTGTCTATCTGTCTGTCTGTATGTTACGCTTTCACGCCTAAACCACTGAACCGATTTTGATGAAATTTGGTGTAGGGGTAGATTAGACCATGAGAAAGGACATAGGCTATGTTTGGTCGCGATAACCGACATCCACGCGGGCGGAGCCGCTGGCAAAAGCTAGTCTACAATACGACCCTAACCTATCATTTCACTAAGCACACAGCTAAGTGCTAATTAGATCGGTTGAGCAGTGTTTCGTATTTGTTGAGTCATCACTCATTCTGACAAGGCTTCTCGAGCAAATGCTGTAATGTTCTTACATATCACGAGCTATTTTGAAACTAATGAGACAGGCACTCAGTTTGGCGTCAAGTTGCTGAAAGTACGATATAATACTCGTAGTAAATTGTTAAGATCTTAATCAAAGCTATCGTTGTAGTTGCGAAATCTAAGTAAACATATTCAGAATCATACTTAAAGTATGCTCAAAGTAATGGATTAATTCTTTAAATATTTATTAGTTCACTTGTATTCACGTTATCTTATCTTATCTTTAAGCAAATATATTGTAGTGATCGAAAGCGTCGAGAATTTTTACAATGAGTGTTACGAGAATAGTAGGTACAGTCTTCTTCTTTGCTTTTCTTTCTAAATTGCAAGAAGATATGATAGAACTTTTTTTTAGGTAAATTAATTTCCTATAGGAAATACCTACCTACTCTAGATAATTACCTAGAGAGCCACAGCAGCCCATTACAACCAAGAACACAAGTTTTCATAAACCTTTGGCCATAAGACCATTTTTTTGCTTGGTGCTCGTCTGAAAAAAAAACTTTGAAATGCCTTGCACAATAATAAGGATCGAAGTGCTATGAATTTCAACTACAAAAATAAAGAAGCAGCAGAAAGCTTAGTGGTTAAGGAGTCGGCCTTACGATCGAGAGATCCCGGGTTCGATCCTGGCCATTAGGTACACTACCGACGTGAACCCACTCCTAGCACAAGCAATTTAGCTTAGTTGGAGGGGTTAGAGGGAATATTAGTAACTTCGGTTCTAATATTCTTTTTTAAAACAAAAAAAAAAGAAGTAATACAGTATTTTACTTTCTAAGCCAGCGATAACTTGGAAACACTATGTACATACAGCTAGCGATGATATTCTCATACCGAGTTATAATTATGAATCACTATTTAGTAATAAACTTGACCTTGTTTGAAATTCTGAATTGCGTGCCGTGATAGTATTCACAAGTTGACGTTTACATAATAATTTGGGGTTGTTGGTTTTAGTAACATAATGTAAATTTACATTTCTATGAAGTTAATTTACATTACGATAGTTATAATGATTCAGTCTGTCTTCTCGTAGGTAACAGCGTACAAAGTGACTGGAGTTTTCTTTATTATACCATACAAGCTTCACCAGCGTGGACTTCTGATCCCGTTCTCGCTGCTGACCCACCCCTGTGACACTAATAATAAATGGCTGGAAAAAGATATTTTAAAGTCAGTTCATTAGGTCCAGACAATAACGTCACAAATTCATAAATATTGCCTCTTTTTAATAATAACATAAATACCTATAAAGTAGGTACAAGGTGAAAGCAATAGACATGAAATCTTGCAATTCTAACAACGAGGCTAATAGTCATAGTAATGGTGAATATACATACGAATACCTACTAAAAGGACTGTTAAGTCTCATTCCTTTGAAGGTTTTCCATATACCTACGTCAACATTGATTTCTATCTTTAGAAGCCGAACATAATTTGTTTCACTAGTAAAACAACATAGTACAGATTAATAAATATACATTTAAATTTAGAGTTACTATTAAGTAAAAAATACTGAATACAATCTATTTTTAAAGCAATTTGAATAAGAATTTATTGTATCTTGGTACACACAGTAAATAAAAACGAAATTATGTTAATCCACGCGATTTACGGCTGAAAAGACCACATTCTTCTGCGAATATTCTAGAAACAATAGAAGACGGCATTGCGGTACAGTTTTATTTGTCGGTTGGATTTGTGTACGTGATTTCTGTAGTTCTAGTTCAAGTGCAAGCAATTTGTGGGATTCTAGGTTTCGATCGATAATAGTGTCGATATTATATTGAAGGATGACGTTGTTTGGAACTTGGAAAGAAGCTCCAATAGCATCTTTACCTTAAGAGCATGATGAACGTCTTTTTAGAAACTGAATACATATGTAAGTATACATAGAATATATATGTAAGCTTCAACATAAAAAATGAAACTGGGAAAGAAAGAAAATAAGAGTGACCAACCCTCGGTGTACAGAGTCGGGGGTCCTTATATTATTTGATATTATTAAAATAGCTCAGATATGGTGTCAAGGTTTTAATGGCTGACGAACAAGACAGATACATATACTAGAAAAGTCAGTGGATGGTGTTTAAGGCTAGTAGTATGTATCCGCAGGATGTACCTTCAGTTACATTAAATAGTGTGCCTTTGCATAGGGTGGAAAGTTTTAAATACCTCGGGCATATTGTCACCACCGATCTGAAGGATAACGAGGACATGGACAGGGAGCGGAGGTCGCTGACGATCAGAGCAAACATGATAGCCCGTAGGTTCGCGCGTTGCTCGGCGCAAGCTAAGATAACTCTCTTCAGAGCGTATTGTACAACTTTATATACCTGCAGCCTATGGGCCGATTACACCAAGAAACTGTTCAGCGACCTCCGCGTCCTGTATAACAATAGTCTCAGGATGTTGTTGGGGCTGCCCCGGCACTGCAGCGCTTCGGGGATGTTTGCGGGATGTTTCCATGCGACTATGCGTACGCGTGCGGCTTCACTGGTGCGGGCCAGCGCCAACAACAAGGTCCTGATGATGGTTGCATCTAGGCTGGATTGCTCTTTTCTCCGGCACTGCTGCGGACGACATGTTTCTGTACCGGTGCCGGCGAGAAGATACGGATCACTTAGATTATTAATTCTATAACTTTATTCTTGTACCTAATTTCAACTAACATAGCGCTTTTTTTTTAACCGTGGGGGAAAATCCTTCATGGATGTTATGCCGGACTCCTACCGACTAAGAACCCCACGGTAACGCCCAGCAGCCTATGGTTAGGAGCCCCGGGTAAGCCCTCGGAAGGATGTCCCAGGGCTCCCAACAGACCCACGGCTTCAAAGCGGCCTCGTCTAGGGGGGTGGACCGGGTGCAATCCTGCGTCTATGGAGGGTTTTCGGGTATCATCCCGCTTATAGGAGGGGGGGGGGGGGGAGACGTGGGTGAGTCCGTCACGTCACGCTGCCGTCATGGGTCTGCTTCCGTAAGGACGATGAGCAGCCCAAACCCACCACGAGGACCTGGCGCTGTTGCGCCCTCGCCGTGCACTCCACCAGCATGTGGAGCGCTGTATCATCGCTGCGGTCCCCGCAGTGCTGACAATCGGCCGTGGATTCCCGGTGTCTTCGCCACAGATACCTACCGAAGCTACCGTGCCCGGTAAGCATCTGTGACAACCGGTAGGAGAGAGCACCATGTCTCCTCTCCAGCCACTCGTCCATAACCATCCCGGTTATGGACGAGTGGCTGGAGACGACGAGACGAGACGGCCGCGATTGTGGCGAATCCCCCCTTTGGTTGCTCAAGTCGCACCTTCCAACTAACATGGCGCTAAGACATGTATTTACTAACAATCAATATGGAGTATATGGTCTGAAATAAATAGTATTTGAATTTTAAATTTGAATTTTTAAAAGAAAACCATTGATTTAAAATTTAAGTGATTGTTATTTCGACATTTCTTCTTGAGTTATGTTAAGATTGTCAAACGAACAAACTCACACATATTATCATATATAGAATTTCTCAAAATTTCTCACCAAAGAGCATATCATTATATTACTGTATCATTGTGTGATATAAATGTAACTTCTGTGTTGGGGTTGCCATTAGCAACAGGTCAGACGATAAGCTATCGCATTATGTGACCACATGCCAACACTATTGTCGCTGTTTTGTCTTTGTGGACATATTTTTGTGAGTTGAATGAATTTGATGGATACATTCATTTCATGACTAACCAAGTAAATAGTGTATGCTTTAGTAATAATAATATTAGGTATGTTCAATGTTTTATCGAGTGTTTACTGTGGTTACTCGAGATTGTGAAAAGTATTCAATTTTAAGTGTATTTTGCACGTTGTATCCATTGCATGGATGTCTGTCTTCGTGTAATTTGTTCAGACGTTTATTTCAATTGTGAGCACTTTCAATGCGGTTATACCGGAGATTGGAATAAATTATTCCGACTTCCGAATGCGCGAATTACCCACCAGTCTTCAGTCAACATAAGATTAACTATTTCTTTATCTATTTCATTGGACGCAGATTATCGTCCATCGCCCTCAGGAAGTTCTTGACTCTTGAGCGCATCGGTTTCTTCAAGCCATTCTTCAAGTACCAAGTTACCCTGTTTAGACCATCTAGGTATTCTTTACAGAGAGTTTCTTTATTGTAAATTTTAGAGTGAGGCTCAAAGACGCAATAGGTAATGGGAATAAAATTGTGCTGATATATAAATCTTATCTTATACCTTTAAATGAGCAATTCTTGTATATATATAATTGGAATCTCGGAATCGGCTCCAACGATTTTCATGAATATATTCCACAACATTCCACACAACGCTATCTAGACCCATGGTAAGCTTTTATAGCTTGTGTTATGGAATCTAGAATGCGGATAAACATACTTATAATACCTTTTTTTGTAAACACATACATATCATACATACAAACACCCAGACCAATGCAAATAGCCATACTCATGTATACAAATATTTGCACTGAGCGGGAATCGAACCCGCGCCTCCTGCGTGGCAGTCGCATGTACTACCGCCACGCCACGGAGGCTGTCAATTAATTGGCTGAAATTTAGTATACAGGGGGTTTTGGGGGCGATAAATCGATATAGCTAGGATTAATGTTTTAGAAAATTTATAAAAAAAAATACCGAGCAAACCAGATATTAAACTAATCTGGAAAAAAACATTCTACTAGACTGGAAAAAAGCGGACCCCAGTCTTCAAGGTGAAAACTTCGGATGCGATTGGGATTAACGCAAGGACGAAAAAGACATAAATACTAATCAAAACCACTTAAAGTGTATTATAGTTGAGCCAACCACGTTGTTTTTGAACTTTGCCGATTGTATAACGGTCTCCAACTAGACAAAAGGACATGGCCAAGTTGAACCAACTCCGCACTTTGATTGTAAAAAATAAAAGAGTTCCCAACTGGTTATAAAACTTATCCATAGAGAGCATTTAAAACTCTAGCGTCCATTCGTCTGAAGGTCGGGATTTGGGAGCTTATATCGAGTTTGTTATATTTACAGGGTTTTATTACGCTTCGACACGGTTAGATACAGTTTTAAAGAAAAGGTGTTTTTAAAGATTACAGGCTTATTCTCGCTGTTCTTGTCTACTGTTAAAATGTTCTTTAATTCTTAATTCTTTATTGCATACAAAATATAGAGGTTTATATAAAAGATGATTACAAAAACATGTACAAAGGCGAGCTTAACTCATTATGAGTTCTCTGCCAGCAAACCTTTGAATAGCAGAGAAGAAGTTAGGTAATGAAGGGATGTGAAGTGTACAAAAAAAAACAGATCACAGGAGAACAGTTCTTTACCTCTTCATATATTTTTACAACATTGTTATATGATATTGGCGGCGAAACGTGGGTGCTTATACACATCTGCCTACCCCTTCGGGGATTTACAGACGTGAGTATATGTCATTGGCGGAAATTTACTTAGCCTAAGTTTACCACCGCGACCTAGTAGTTAGTGAAGAAGAAGCTACATATGAAACTTCACAGCACAGTGGCATTTCTTCCAAGCTTTGCAGTTTACAATTAAATCCATACTAATATTATAAATGCGAAAGTAACTCTGTCTGTCTGTCTGTCTGTCTGTCTGTATGTTACGCTTTCACGCCTCAAGCACTGAACCGATTTTGATGAAATTTGGTATAAGGATAGATTAAACCATGAGAAAGGACATAGGCAATGTTTGGGCGAGATGCGAGAGCGGCGGAGCCGCGGGCAAAAGTTAATATTAAATAAAAGCAAAATAAATAATTATTTAAGACTAAAATAAATGTCCTCTTACTATACCTACAAATAATATAATTATAAATAAAAATAAAGTACAATGTATCTGTCTGTTATAATCTTGATAGCTGACCTCCTGCAACGATTTTGTAGGATGGAACAGCTTGCAACTTTATAGCCTGGAAGAACATAAAATACTTAATACCTCGAAAAAAAAACACCTCAGTTGTTTATACTTTCTACGCATTTTCAGATATTTCAATTAAAATTCGTTTAAATTTACAAAATGTTGTTATTTCTTTTTATAAAAGAGATTTACTGTCTCCTGTAAAAAACAGACACTAAAATATAGTTGACATCATTATTTTTTAAGCCAAAGTACTACCTAGTATCTAATTAAAATATAAATTTATCTCTTGACTGAAATCCAATTTATGAAAGACAAATTAAACTTTGCCGTTTACTTAAAACTAAAGGTAAGTAAACTAGGTATTGGTTCAGATTTTAATTTGAAGAACATCCTGTCTAGTAACTTCTTAATTAAGTAAGTAGATATAAGTTGAAATTAATTAAATTTTTCATAGTTCATCGGTAGACAATAAAAATACTTCAATCGAACAATTAGCCAATCACATTCCCAATTTCATTCAATCACATTCACAATCACAATTTTGACTTAGGCCTCTCCCGATCTTGGAAGGTTATGGCCTACTGTTTCCACGCTGGTCATACGAATAAAGTATTTTTTTTTTTAATTCCACAACATTCTACACTACGCTATCTAAACCCATGGTAAGCTTTTTTATAGCTTGTGTTATGGAATCTAGATTGCGTATAAACATACTTATATATTTTTTTTTTGTAAATACATACATATTATACATAGAAACACCCAGACCAATGCAAATAGCCATATTCATGCATACAAATATTTGCACTGAGCGGGAATCGAACCCGCGCCTCCTGCGTGGCAGTCACGTGCACTACCGCCACGCCACAGAGGCTGTAGTTTCGAGGTTTTCTACTCTCGCAGTTAGGTATATCTTCAGTGTAATTGTCCGTTAGTCGCTTTTTAGGACATCCTTGGACAGAAATGTGTGTGTTATTTGCATTCGTTTCCGTCATCGCACGTATGTTTTCATTCTCTGTCATCAGTCAGTTAGATTACGTTCTCTTTCTTTATATATATCTGCATTTATATGTGCATGCTGTCTGATCTCTATACCATAATTGATAGGAAAGCTTGCACCAGAACCTCTTCCATCATCAGATCGTCAGCCGAAATACCGAGGAGGAGAGGAGAAACTTGCAGACGAGGTTCAGTAAAACATTGGAAATTGTCATTTGTTTCAAATTCATTGATCCCAATATGTCGAAGTAACACTGTCTGTATTTTATCATCGGTTCATAATATTCAATAGTTTTGTTATACAATAAACGGAACGTATATACCTACTGCATGTATTGTATTTGCTGACGTACCTACATGGTGGCTATATTTAGCTGTATTCGTTTAGACAAAGAGGCTTATTGAGCGATATAGCAATGAGGCATAATGCCTTTGTCTATTAAATGAACTTTGATTAGTACTAGCTGTGGCTCATAGGAATAATTTTCTCAGGACAAAAGTATCGTATGTGCTATTCCCGAATGTTTAATTTAGAATAATCCCCAAAACGTAAATCCTGTTTACTTATCAATATTTTTGGAGCCCAGAGTCTGCCTTCCTACCTTCTACTCCTCCAACAGTTTCGTATAGCTTAGCGCAATTGCAAATAAAATAATAAATGATATACAGGGCTTGTAAGTAACATTATGACTTTACGAATAATATGTCAAAAAATAGTTATGGCCCAAGTATTATTATTTCAAATTACACTATAATTCATATAATTTCGATGCTGTAAGCTGCACAAAAATAAACATTCCGATTAACGATCTCCATCGAGCGAAATCTGATTACACATTTTGGACCACCAACCAGTCGACATTCAATAACCACCTTTGCAAACGATGTTTGCTCAAAATGTAATTCAAATCATGTTACATACATCGAGATTTGTGTACATTCCTAATTTTAACCCGACAATTTGTCTGTTTGGCAGCATTCAAATTAGTTACAATTCGCAAAATAGAAATGACGTTAACGGTACATATTC
This sequence comes from Eilema sororculum, assembly GCA_914829495.1. Lineage (NCBI taxonomy): Eukaryota > Metazoa > Arthropoda > Insecta > Lepidoptera > Erebidae > Eilema > Eilema sororculum. The sequence continues at coordinate 8,457,599 of OU618533.1, forward strand.
AAGTACAGACAATGTCGTGGTATTTGCTGTGTTGAAACATCGTTGGTTAGCTTTGTTTCAACTTTAACAAACTGATGATAGGATTATTTTGGAGGCAAATTATCCCTCCTATCATTACATTGCACAGATTATATGTACATAGAGACCTCCGCCATACCCTTCTTACCTAAGGCATTCGAGTCGAGCCGCGTGGTATCTTTACTATCTTTTGAGTTTGCTCAACTCGCTCCAGCGCGGCATTCGTTCCGTTGATATGATGGCATGATGATGATAAACATGAAAATAAACCACTATCGGCAGTTTTATACCACCAACCATAGCTGTCTATATATTACCATCAAACCCTGTTTTCAGCTTATGTCATGAAGTCGTCAGTGGTCATCGAATATTTCAATAAGTGCAAGTAAGTTGTTCATGAAATGGTTGACCACATCAGAAATTGATCAATTTTAAGATCTAGCTTAGGATCTTCATTGATTGATAATATTGCCTGCTGGTGACTAATAAATATGGTGATGAATATTTTGACAATTATCTACCTGCAGATGCAAAATAAATTGGGTTTCAGTATGTACATACGTATGTGACATATTAACAATTATATCAGACTAGAGTTTGACATCGGAACCTGAATATCATTTGTACCTCATTAATAAATATGTATCAGCTATACACATATATACGTACTTATCATGATTATATGGGAGGATCATGTGACTCGGAAACAATTGTGTAAACATTATTCATTTGATGTTAATTCCGTACATTGCTCCCGCTTATAGGCTGAATCACAATTAGCTCGTTGCAACATACCTAGTAACTATATCTGCTATTTGCGCATTTTTAGTTTATCTCCCTGTACAAGAAGTGTTACATGCGCGTTCAACCTGTAATATAATATCATAATTTCAAATAATATAACTCTTAGATTGTCCAACTCAAACATTCTTTATGCGCTATCATCAGTTAGATAATGATTGATATAATAATGATGAAGAATGAATTAGGTTATGGCAGTCATTTGAGCTACAGTTTACAAGCTATACTTGGCAATAATGTTCTCTTTACCGATATAAAGAGCTGTCTTATTTGCCTTTTCAGGTATGTAATATTCCAGTCATACATATACAATCAAGCAGGCAGCGTCTCGCAGCAAACTGACGATAAAGAAACACATTTTCATCCATAAATTTTCAAATTTGAAAATAAAATACTCCTTCTGGATTGGATTACATCACCCGTTGGTGAAATACTAATAATTGGAAACAAAATTATAATATATGTTCAACGTAGTCATCGAGTGTGGAGTGGGCAAACAGTATTGAGGAGGATATTTCCAGTGCGAACAGCTGTGAAGTATGCAATTGTTTTCACATTGAGTCACTGTTTATTGATTGACACTTGACATCTTTCATTTGTGTTGTCGTTATCCTATACGAGTACAGTCCATCAAATCTAAGAGGTACCGTTTGACGTTTCATATTTTTCAAACCGAAACAACTTTGTTCATACGTACATTATTCAGTTTCGATAACCTTTTTCATAAAACCATGAATTTAGAAAGATTTCATTATTGTATCTAAAAATGTACAATTCTTAATATCTAAATGTAATTGAAAACTTTCAAACAAAGCAAAATAACACATATTTACACAGTAAATAATTTCTAATAGTTATATTCTTGACCTCATTACAAAGTTACGTAGTTAGGTCACTGCACGTAGTGTTGCGACTCTTCGGATACACTTGTATGCAAAAAAATCGTTTACATATACGAAAAATCGAATGTATTATTTACAAATTACACTTGACAACCAAACAAATATTTTTTCATGTGAATGGGATTTATCTCACATATTACGATTACATAACTAAATAGTTATGTAATCGTAAAATATGAGATAAAACCCATTCACCAAAAATACGTATTTATAAATCAAATATATTTGCTTCTTTAAAAAGTTGTCGAAAGCGATTTGTCGATTTTTGATTTTCGCGCCCAAATAAGTCGGGGTTTCTCGCGCTAACGCTGTCGAAATAGTAAATGGAGTCAGGGATAGTGTTTTTTACATTTATTTTGTGTATGATAGTATGGGTTTGCATATTACAGAGAAATAAACAAATTTTTAACAAGCACATCCATTGATTTTACAATTACAATTTTTTCTTCTAAGTCTTATTTCTACGTCTAAAACTAATAAAAATAAGGTATGTAGAACCCATTCACAAAAATGTTGTTGCCTGATGTTATAAATTAACGACGTTACTGCGCGACCGCATAATGCACTGAATACACAGATACCCTAAAATAAATTAATTTAATTATTTTTAGGTCAATAGGCAAAATCGCAGGTGTCCAAGTCTCTACAATTTTTTTTTTCTGGCAACACTGCCAACTACAAGCGCACGCGGTCCGCTCGGTCGGTTCGGCGTCAGCAGTCTCTCGCCATCTTGGAAGCTGACTGTGCGCGTACTTGCTTTCTCGTTTGTGTTTTACAATTTGTGACTTGGCTATTACTTTTCTGGACTGATCATTCTTTATCCGTTTACCTTGGCAATATTTATACTGGACTCCGAACTAAGCAAGTGTTTATTAATAATGTCGAAAAGAGGACGTACTTTGAACAGCCAGGCTCGTGAATTGGTGGTGAAATTACACGAGTATTTTGAGCGTGAATCTCAAAATGGTGGACTTCTACTGCCAGTTACACAAGTTCGGGATCGCGTCGGTGAAGCTCTCGGTATTGGTAGCCGCACCGTTGGCAAAATATTAAGTGAAAAATATGGGCCTTCGGTGAGTGACAGTAACGTACTTCACACACCGAAAAAACGAAAAAGAAATAAACCTGTGACAGGCATCGATGAATTCGATAGTCATGCTATTAGAAACCATATATACGGGTATTTTACAAGAGGCGAATTTCCAACATTGGCAAAGTTATGTGCAACTTTAAAAGATGCCGGGCTGTATAAGGGAAGCATAGAGTCGTTGAGAACGGTAATAACAGGAATTGGCTTCAGATACAAAAAAGTTGACAAACGAAAAATTGTTATGGAGCGACATGACATAATTATGCAGCGACTAACATTCCTGCGCGAAGTTAAACAAATTATAAACTGGGATAATGTAATATTTTTGGACGAAACTTGGCTAAATTCCAACCATTCTGTGCCGAAAACATGGACTGATGATTCTGAAGCTTCGTGCTCGAAGGTGCCGATAGGAAAAGGTGGACGCCTCATAATATGCCATGCTGGGTCAGCGTCTACAGGCTTCGTGGAAAACTCTTTATTAGCTTTCCAATCCAAAAGCACTAAAGAGTATCATGAAGAAATGGACGCAGTAAGGTTCCGAGAGTGGTTCTTAAATTTATTACAGAATATCCCTCCTAACAGCACAATTATAATGGATAATGCCCCATACCACTCTGTGCAAATTGATAAAGCACCTAGGTCAGCCAATAAGAAAGCAGATTTGGTGGCATGGCTGCAAAGAAAAGGAGTGGATGCCGACATGTCACTATTAAAAGCTGAATTATTACAGTTAGTGAAATTGCATAAACCACCAAAACCGACATATGTAATTGACCAATTGGCCGAAGAGCACGGGCACAAAGTCATACGACTTCCTCCGTACCATTGCCAATATAATGCCATTGAACTGATTTGGGCCCAAGTTAAAGGTAATATTTTATAATATTATAATAATAACACGAGTACTTCTAACATTTATAATTTAAACAATGGTTTTCGTCTGCTATCAAATAGTTACATTATTGTTTTACAGGTTATGCAGCAAGACACAACACAAAACCACCCTTCAGTGTCAAGAAAATGGAAGGTTTATTAAAGGAAGCATGTGCCCAAGTTACACAGGAAGATTGGAGTAAAGTAGTACAAAAAACAAAGAAAATAATAATGGACGACTTCGAAAGAGACGTACACTTTGATAATGTAATGGACAATCAACTGGTCATTAATTTAAATGACGATGATGACGAAGACGACGATACTAGTACTAGTAGTGAATAAAAAAATATCCTAAACATTTCTTTTATTTAATTATAACAATTGATTTCTTAAAATTCGGATATTATAGTAATCGATCTCTTAAAGTTCGGATATTATAGTAATCGATTTTTTCATCCCATCCCTATCATTCAATTGTCAGAACTGTCAAACGGTACTTCTTAGATTTGACGGACTGTACTTATATTTGAGTTAGGTCGCCACCCGTCAGTTTCTCTAATTGGTCATTTTCCCTAAATCGTCAGTTTCCTTATTCGTCAGTTTTTTTTTTGATTTCGTTAAGTAATCAGTTTCACTATCTCGTCGGTATCCCTAATTCGTCAGTTCAAACAGTGTTTGAGTGGCTTCAAATAAACACTACGTATTTGGTTCGTTCTACCTTACACTTTCCACAGAAAGCTTGATTTAGAGAGTTGATTATGCGTTTTAGTTACAAAGCTTCTGCAGACTATATTAACACAGAATTTTTAGTGATACCAAATGTGTCTAGTAACCAGCTTAACAATCGGCGGTTTTGCAAGCCATCCTAGTCGCCTCGCTCAGGTCCTCAATCGCGCAGGTATTGGGGCATAGCAGGCATGTTCTCCGACTATGACCCACCTGCTAGCGTGTTCTACTTGCCAACACACTTGTACACCGGAGGAACTCATGAGTGCCTCTGGAAACGCCCTCAGAGTGGCTGCACACTGAGCAAACAAGATTTAACATGACATGTCGTCGACTCGACAGAAGAAGAAGAAGGCGTGTTAGGAGATGGTCTTTTGGCAGCAAAGGCGTACATATGCGTACTCTTGACTACTCTGTGTCTAAGTAACCCCATTTCACTCGGGTTGCCCCGTAGCAGAGAATGGACTATGCTGATTTCAATTTATCGAAACAGTAGCCATGGTAGGTATAGAAAATGTATAATTCAAGTTCTATTTAGTTTCAGGTTAATTATTTACATGAATTTTAGGAAACAATATATTTTCCATAATTTAGGTCTACGCATAGTCTAAACCATAACTTAATTTTTACTAACGTGTCTAAACATACTTCAACACAATTAAAATATTTCGAAATATTACATATAATCACGTAAGCACTAGATGGCTGGCCGAGCACTAGTTTTAGGCACTATATTTTTGTGTTATTGAAAGTTTATAGGCTAATTACACTAATAATAAGTATTTTAGTAAAATCGGGTGCTGCTTTGTTATATAGATAAATATGGTTTCAAAAACCTTATTTTTCTAAACTGTATATATAAAAGGGTATTTAGCAAGTGCAAATCTCGAGAAAGCTCAACAGATTCGGTTATTTTTTTCTTCCTTTTATTCCACAATCTTATTGGACGTATTTTTTTTGAGATTTAATTTCTCTGAAGCGAAATGACATACTACTGAAGGTTATTTTATTAATTAAGGTTCGTCTGGAGCAAGTGTATTTTATGAAGTGATATACTTGGCTTATTCTTTGGATTTTTTCAGCAAATGATACAGTAATACCATAGTATAACGAGTAAACTTACAGTAAGTAGTTCATCGCATTCACACACATTCACATTCATAATCAGCGACTTCTAATTTAGGGGTTTTAAAAACAATAGCCATATCGATTTCTGCAAAAAAAATTGTATCCGCCATCTTTGATCGCTAAATGGATAATCGTAATTTAATCGCAAAAAGAAAAATTAACAAAGTAAACGAGTCATTAAATATTTTTATAAAGTGAAAAAAACGTGATTACAGATGAGACGAGACAGTCCTAAATCCTACCGAGTAAAATGTATGGCAGTACCGAGTAGCACCTCGTCCATCATTCCCCTCACCCCGCACGATTGCTCTGTCTAGACGGCTTCGTTGACAGACTGTATGTAGTTATGAAGCGTTAGACTGTGGTTATACTTTTCTGAAGCCTGTATTTTAGAATAGTACTCGGTTTTTAATCTCGGTTTATATGAGGAGAGATTGTAGACAATCTGTCAAATCTGTCATTCTGTCCTCAGATATAAATCGAGATTCAAGACTGACTATCGTGCTAGATTATGGATCTTAGATTCAAAATACTACGCTTTACAAAAATCTCTCGTTAATATACGAGATATATTATATGAGGCCTATATATTATAGTCTCATATAATTTAGTTCTAACCAAACACAAAAATGTTATGAATAACTAAGTTATAAGTACTCCAATCCCGTACTCAAGGATTCTCAATATAAATGAGATTAGATGGTGAAATCGAATAATACAATTTATTTTATAGGTAAACAGAATACCAAATGGTACCTATATCTTAATGAAGATGATTCCGAACGTAGAATACAAAATGGATTTTTTAATATATCGAGTTACTTGATTCCCGCAGTACCTTACTTATTTGTTGCGTAATTAAATTTGCAGGAAGTTGGAACATAATTTAACTTTCTCGGTTCGCTTCTTGCAAATGTTGGTCAGGATGATGAGATACCTACAGTACTGTAGATAGATAATAATTTTCTGAATTCTGAAGACGCTTCATACCTACGAAATTTCCATACTCATTATTAACTTACTTATTTATTCTCCTACTGCTGATTTGATTTGTCTTGGCTTTTATGAGAGTGACTGACATCTCAACTTCAGGAGAAATGACTACGACAGTGTTTCTTCCGTTAATCACCTGATTTCAACCCATAGATCTTAGTTAAGGCCCCTCATACACCCAATACTTAAATTTATCTTACACGCTATCTAAATATTTTGTGTGCCGTGTTGGTTCCCGGTGGAGCAGAATGGAACCACCCCAGCTCTTCCAGTGGGTGTCATAAAAGGCGACTAAGAGATGGGGCTGCTCTCCAGCCCGACAGTAAATACACAGCCTTGCCCTCTATTACGTCATGGGACGGAAAATCATAATTGGCAACATGTGGGTGCTAGTACACCTCTGCCTACCCCTTCGGGGATTTACAGACATAAGTTAATGAATGGATGGCTATCCATACTAATATTATAAATGCGAAAGTAACTCTGTCTGTCTGTATGTCTGTATGTTACGCTTTCACGCCTAAACCACTGAAGTGATTTTGATGAAATTTGGTAAAGGGGTAGATTAGACCATGAGAAAGGACATAGGCTATGTTTAGTCGCGATAACCGACATCCACGCGGGCGGAGCCGCGGGCAAAAGCTAGTCTAAAATATTTAACAAATGTCCCAAGTGGGGACATGAACCTAACCAAATCTTAAAATCTTTCTGTGATTTTCCCAAACGATACGACACAATCAAAGGGACTAAAACCGCAATATTATTCCGTCCCAAGTGTTTTATTTTTATATGTGAGTTTTATATCAGTCCTTCTTTTTCCTTACTTTGTATTTAATTAACTTAATATCTTTTACATCCATTACTCTACTAGCTTTTGCCCGCGGCTCCCCCCGCGTGGATGTCGGTTATCGCGACCAAACGTAGCCTATATCCTTTCTCATGGTCTAATCTAAACCTATACATACGAAATTTCATCAAAATCGGTTCAGTGGTTTAGGCGTGAAAGTGTACGTACAGTCAGACAGACAGAGTTACTTTCGCATTTATAATATTAGTATGGATTTATCACCATCACCTCGATGACGAACATCTTGACATTAGCCAGCTTCAGGTCCGAGGAGAAAGCCTCGTTGCAACGTTGGTGAATAGCTAAGTAACTATCGTTGTCATTTCAATTGATCTAGAAGTGGGTATCGAGAATACTAATAAAAATTGCACACTCTTTAAAAAAGCAATATGAAAAACAAACACAGCCTACGTGGCTGTAAGCCGTTATCAAAAGACAATAAATATAAACAACTCGCCCGAAGACTTTTTATATTATTTTTTGTAAACGAATTTTCGCAATAATGGTGTCACAGCTGTACGTTGATTTAAGTCAACGTCTATCTAAATAGGCTTTAATGGAAAAAAAGCTTTAACCGAGTGGCTGTATAAGGAAACAGACGGCACTTAGTTATTTTGAATATGGCGAGAAGCCAAACGAAAGATATGAGTAGAGAGCTTGATGAAGATGACCCTTTATTGATTAGTTAAAATAAAGACAGCACAAATCCATACTAATATTATAAATGCGGAAGTAACTTTGTCTGTCTGTCTGTCTGTCTGTCTGTCTGTCTGTATGTTACGCTTTCACGCCTCAACCACTGAACCGATTTGGATGAAATTTGGTATAGGGGTAGATTAGACCATGAGGAAGGACATAGGCTATGTTTGGTCGCGATAACCGACATCCACGCGGGCGGAGCCGCGGGCAAAAGCAAGTAGTTTATAATTTCTTTGTGGTATGGTGCGTTGCAGCACCCGTGGTCACGACTTGAGGAGTCAAGTCGCGACCATGGGTGCTGCAACGCACCCGAAACGTCGGCAAAAGTAAGTTCATCAAAAATATATCGCGTGAAGTTCCGAAAATTATAAACTATGAGTAAACGCCGCGATAGTTTAAAAGTTACAAATACAGCACAAGTTCAGTTGACATCATAACATAACATAAACATGGACTCACGCCTGTATTCCGCGAAGGGGTAAGCAGAGGTGCTAGCACCCACATTTCGCCAGTTTATGTTTAGGTCCCAATGTGATAGGTGGCGAGCCTATTGCCATTAACCGGGCACTTATAAACCTGCGATAAATACACACATAACTTCGAAAAGCATCGACAAGTCATTGGTGTGTGCCATGGTAAAAAAAAGAATCAGTTGAGGTAATCATTAGGTATTTCATAAAACTACTAACTGCATGTACTATTTGATAAATATTTCTTTACTTCTTTTTATATATCCAATACTTTTAATGAGTTCATGCTTATTTGATGTGAAAGCAGTTTCCTCCCAAGTAAAGTTAGTTAACTTATTTGCGTACTTTGATAGCGCATAAGCTCTTTGAGTTGTTTTTTAAATATTTGTATTTAGCACTCAAAATGCAAAAGTTCGAATACGCATAATTATCCGCTTTTTCAGTTTTTTGATACACATCAAAGCACCATAATTTGGCATGGTTGATATATCAACACGAAGTGTAACAAATATTTGGGTAACTACCATCTACATAACAAATAACACACATTGAAATAAGGTACGTAGATATAATTATTGCCAGTGGTTCAATTACGAATAGGTACTTCAGCTGACATTAAGCTAATAATATGTCCGTTTTCGGTAAGGTTGCGGGCAAAGCGTTCAGTCACTTCCATTCCAATGGTTATTCAATTGGATTTCGGAGATCTAATTTCCCTTTAATAAGAGCGAAATCATCTTCATTTCCTGCTATGTTATATGCTATGACTATTAAATATACGGTGTACATCTCAAAGCATCTTTGGTTGATTGGCTGAAACATGTCTCCGTATGTAGGGATTGCAAGTATTGATTTATCTAGCTATTCTCCCAGATAAAAGAATCGTGTGTGCCATATTTGCCATTGATAGCTAATATTCGGCAGTCACTGTCACACACTTGGAAGAAAATTTTTTTTTTTTAAAGTGTTCGTAATATATGTATTGTAAATACAAAAAAATGTAGAGAAATGAAAGTCCTTTTTGGGAATTTGTCCTTTTGCGTTACCGAATCACCGAACATTCCATTAGTAGTAAGTAGCATTAGGTAGAGGTATTATTCCAATGTGCGGCGAAAACTTCAAGCTCCCAGTTCTCATTCCCAGCACTTAATAATAATTAACCTAATTTCCAGTTCTCCGCAGTTTTTTATTTATCCTGATGTACAACTAGGTCGTCGTTAATTAAATAGGTAGTTCGCGTAAGTACTGTACAGTCAGCGTCATAAATATCTTGACGACGAAGTCTCAAAATGATCTTAAAACTCTCGTATTAAGAGCAAATAATACTGTTTTAATGATTTATATTAAATTATTTCCCGAAGTAAAGGAGTGTACCAAAGGAGGACGGCCAGAGTCGGCTTTCTGCTGTGCAGCTGTTTCGTAGGAAAATGAAAAGGGTTATAGTCTTCTTTTATTGTGAAATAATATTAGGCACAATATTGTAGTATCAAGCGAACCCATATTGAAAAAGTATTTGGAAGTATTTAATATGATTAAGCACATTAAATGGATACATTCATTATCAAAAAGGCAGTTAATGTTGCACACATAAAAATCTGTAGAAAGAATAAAATAAAACCTCCAACTAATAAATAAAAATATAATTATCAAGATATTGTCAAAGACTGTAACATCCGTATCTAAGTTATGATTATTTTTCATTCACTATCTAAATATTTTTTATTTGAGACCAAAACGTATGCCTAAAATATAATTAAATTGAAAAATGATAATGGGCATGGGTAGGTATTCTATTTTCTTACTCTTATAACACTCGACTACTGTTATGTCATTCGCTTGACGTGTGCGGCTGCTATCATTTCTCGTTATTATTTGAATATTTCTGATACAAAATGGATTGCCATAACTCTTACGACAACCCTGGCTTGCTTTTGGACCCTGTATCTTCTTCTTTAAACGTTGACCCTGGCCATTCTTTGGATACCTGCTCTACATGAAGACTTACGCTTGAACATGGATAACCCGATTTCTACAGACTGGATGTGGAATTTATACATTTCGTTAATTGTGGTGCTGATGTGACTCATAGTAGAAGACATTCTCAACCTAAATGAAGTGCGACATATAATTCTACAATGGATTGCACCACAAATAATATACACTAAAAGAATATTATTGTAACTGCATTGTTGGCCTAAGGACAGTGGATTGTTGCTCTCATATTATGTCTGTAATCTGGTACTTGGGTTGGGCAAGGTATGAAGTTGTAACTCCGCTAGCTAAGTTCCTCGATAGTATGTTATTGGTGTACGAAAGTGATGAAGAAAATGAAATAAAAATATTCACGTAAAAACCATTTTTTTAAATTAGCTTGGTACTAAACCATTCATATTATCGGTTTATACATAGCTTCAGTTACCAAATAGCAGTATTTTTATTTAAACAAAAAATGTCTACGCCTAAGCCGGAGCTCCATACAACGTGGCCGTCCTCCTTTCAGAACAATCGGTCAACCGGAAAGGGGTCAAAAAACTAAATTAAGATCATTTTGAGCACTCTGTTCGTCAATATCTTTCTGATGCTGACTGTACAAGTAATTATATCATTCGAAAAGTACAGACAATTTTTCAATTTTACATTATCATCATTGTGTTCGTCTCGGTCGTATTAGAAGCCTTCGTTTCGACTAAACTTCCTGACTGATATTCGATATTTAACACTAAGCAACTGCCACCTGACCTCCGCAACCCATTGGTGATATAGAGGTAATATAGTTAGACCTTTGAATGAATTTTACAGCATTAAGTATGCTAACTACACACATCGAATACATAGGGAATAAGAATCTTCTCGGGTGGGACTCGAACCCGTAATTTTTCCCTTACAGGGGGAATGCCTTGATCAACTCGGCTACCGAGACACGCCCGATGTGATTCAAATTTCCCTTCTTATCCGTCTTTATTGTACTATACAAATGTACAAAACTCGCGGAAAGATCGCGGGTTCGAGTCCCGCCCGAGAAGATTCTTTTTCCCTATGTATTCAAGTAGTTAGACCAATTGTCAGACTTTTAGAGCTCCAACTACCTGTAATTATAAGCATGCCATAGATGCTTATATGACAATCGAGACTGAGGGGTATGGTAACACCCGAACCAATGCAAATAACCTTATTTGTTCATTCAAATATTTGCACTGGGTGGGAATCGAACCCTTGCGTGGCAGTCGCGTGTACTACGCCACACCACAGAGGATTTATCACTCGGATGTCACATACCAAAGTTTTAAATTGACACGAAAATTTGAAAGTTAAACATGACTTTTTACATGTTAAGTTAAATTACGTGAAATGCAGCCAAATATACCACACACTTTAAACCATACACGTAAACAAGCTCTCAACTCTTATCTTTCGTTTGGCTCCTCGCCAATTTCAATATAACTAAGTACCGTTGTCCTCGCAACAGGTTGGTATCAGGCATTTATGCTCTGGGACTATCTCCCCATTCATTATAGGGTCTATTTCCTTATACAGCCACTCGGTTAAAGCGTTTTTTCCATTAAAGCCTATTTAGAAAGACGTTGAATTAAATCAACGTACAGCTGTGACATCATTGTGAAAATTCGTTTACAAAAAATAGTATAAAAAGTCTTCGGGCGGGTTGGTAGGACGTACACGAAAGTCGTTTTGGGATCACGTGATTACGTTCCTGTATTTTTTATATTTCCAGCCGTCACTAAGCACTAAAGTGAGATAATTTCACGTTACAGTTTACTAGGCGCTACCGTACCGTGAACGCTGTAGAATCAAAACAAAGTAAGACAGGTAAATGTTTCGATAAAAGAGGCTTTATTCAGTTTAGTTAAAAGACAATATTAAAAAAATAGCTAATTAAGTTAGTTTTAATTTAATATTTAAGAAAAAACCTTATCTCTGAACCCCTGAACCCATAACAAGTTCATTACAATAACACAATATATGACAACTATAATTTGGTTCCGTGTGCGTTTAGATTTTTCTCTATGCTATGAAAAAAGGTAAGTTCTTATATTAATTTTTAACCTATGAAATATTTCAAAGAGTACATACAAATACAAGTTTGATCAATTTTGTAACGAAGCTATTGCAATATCTTAAGCAAACAAAATAAAAAGTGGAGTCTAATCAAACTAGTGTTTACAAAACCATTGGAGTAGGTATAGTTCTAAAGGTTCTAAAGTACATTTAACTAAACGCACTAAGAAGGCCAGCTGCAGATTAGTAAACTTCTTAGGTCATCATCCACATAACTTCTTAGGTAAATTTTATTTATGTTGGCATGACGAGATGACTTGACCATAGAGTATATTGAATAATAAGGAGAATAATAATTATTGATTTGTACATTGTATTTAATAATAGGTACCTATAGTGAGTATACAGGGTGCTTGATCCGGTATTCGAAATATCTATGCGGCGCACCCTGGACAACGGAGATGGAGGGCGGCATTTCATGACCGCAGCGGAGATACCGCCACATACGGCAAATTCCCGCAGCGGGAGCGGCCCTGTATGTAGAGAGCTGCTGCACCTACGATCTTACCGGCGATGCTTGACTCCTCTTTCCGTTATTATTGAATCTGGATAAATATGCGATATTTCGTTAAATTGCTATACAACCTATTTTACGAACGAATGTAGACGAATATAAGGTGATGCTTTTTTTTATTTTTGACATGTGACGTCACTTCAACAGACTTCTAGGAGCTTCTACGTTCTATATAGAAGGATTTTGTTTAAAAAGTTTTTTTTTTGTATATTTTGATGTTTGCTGATATCATTTGTTTAATTTTTAAGCATATTCATTTCAAAATTAACATTACATCATCAACGCCCTGTTAGCATGGCTGAAAATATTTCCCAACAGACAGTAAGCCAATATTTTAGTGAAGTGACTGAGGCATTAAACCATCCTAATATTATAAATACATTTATGAAATTTCCTGCCACTCCTACTGCTAGAGCTGCCGTGAGATAAAGGTTTGATTATATTTGGATATCCTACACACTTAATTTGTTTAATTCTGTAACAGTGTCATGTTTTGAGGTGACCACGTGGTACGACTGCTTGATGCTTTATAAACTGTATAAGTCATGCAGCAACATGGCCGCTTTCAAAAATGGCGCAAACACTACATATAAAAAATCATAGCTTCTTAATAATAATTCGTAAATGTTTATACTGGAGATTGATGGCGCTTGGTGGAATCTGCTACACTTATTGAATAACACACTTGTACTTTTCGACGGAGTTTATTTTATTTCTAAACCTGTTAATTCGTAAATGTAAAAGTTATTAATTTATATGAATCATATTATTATTTCTTTTAATAAATAAATAAATAAATAAATATTCCACAACATTCTACACAACGCTATCTAGACCCATGGTAAGCATTGCTTAACTAGCTTGTGTTATGGAATCTAGAATGCGGATAAACATACTTATATACTTCTTTTTTGTAAATGAATGAATGAATGAATGAATATATTTTATTTCTCACCACAATAAACATATATGTCACAGTTTAAATTCTAGGTTACAAAGTAGGTAATATTCATAATATTATGTATTATATTGTAGGTGACTGGTGCCTAAGCTAGGCTCGCAGCCTGTGTTTCAGGTCACCAGGTCCCACTCCTTCCATGATTGATATATTGTGATTGTTATGTACCATTTATATTAACATACATGCAATAGGGCAATTTCTTAAATTTATGTTATTTTATTATTTTCGTTTATGCAGACAAGAATATACACAAAGTGAGCAATTAAATAATAATAATAATAATAAAAAAAAAAGGATTACAAGTGAGGAAGATTAGTGTGTGTGTGTGGCCGAAGAAACGTTGGGCGAAGTCGGTTCGGCAACTCGTTAGATGGTACTCCACAGGGTTGTATCGCCTTTTACCACTGGGAAGTGTAGGATCATAAATCAGCTGCGTATGCTGTCTTACTATCGTGTGTAATATGAACAGCTGCCGTACGGTCAGAACTTTGCTTTCCCTGTATAGCTGTTCAGTAGGGTATCGATAGGGTCGAAAAGAGGAGACTTTTAGGATAGCTCTTTGAGTTCTTTCTAGTTTTAATAGAACAGTCTTCAAAGCTCCACCCCAGGCGGTGATGCAGTAACTTATAATAGATTGTGCAAGGGCATAATAAACTGATTTGATAAGGGTTTCATCTACCACATGTCTCAAAGTTTTAAATACATAAATCAGTTTCCTCATTCTGTTACTGAGGGTGTTTATGTGTTCTTCGAATCTTAGGTTTTTGTCAATAATTATGCCGAGATACTTAGTTTTGTCAACCCTAGCGAGTGGCTTGCAATCACAAGTATGTGCCTGAGGTTCGGTACACGAGTGAGCAATGAGAGAAGGTTGAGTACTTATTTGGTTTGCACGTGTATTATTATTTATAGAGAATGTCATGTAGTTTGTCTTGTCAGTATTTAATGTCAATAAATTTATTTGTAGCCAATCTAGAACCACATTTAAGCCGTGTTGAGCATATCTATAAACTTTTTCCCATGTTTTTCCGCTGAATAGGAGAGCAGTATCGTCCGCAAAACTAATGATTCTGCCATGGGGGAGCGTCTGCATACCCAGGTCGTTCATATATATAAGGAATAGAGTAGGACCTAAGACACTGCCCTGAGGTGTGCCATACGTGAGTTTTTGCTCGTCGCTAATGAACCCATCGATCTTTACTCTCTGGGTACGTCCACATAGATAGTCCCTAAAAAGGTCTAACGGAACTCCCCTTATACCCAACTCTTCCATCCTTTGTACCAGAATTGGGACAGACACCGTGTCAAATGCCTTGGCAAGATCCAAGAATATGCCCAAGACCTGGTGTTTACTATCCATTTTTTCGACTATGTGATTGGTTAGATCATGAACTGCATCTGACGTGGACCTACCCGGTCGAAAACCAAACTGTGACGGTGCCAGTAGATTTTTACTCTCCAGGTAACTTATAAGTCTACTGTTCATGATCCGTTCCAGTATCTTCGACATGGTAGTAAGCACAGCTATAGGTCTATAGTTGTCAACACGGTTTCTGTCCCCACCCTTATGTATAGGATGGATTATAGCTTTCTTGAAAGCGTTAGGAAATTTACCCGTTGATAGTGCAAGGTTACAAATATATGTAAGCGGAGGAACTATTACACTCTCATGCCTCTTTAAGAAATCACCGGATATGCCGTCCCACCCTGCCGAGCAGGTACCACGTAGTGATCTCAGTATATTAGCTACCTCCTGCTCATCTGTTGGTAGCATCACCATAGAGTGTAACCTGTCAGGGATGTCCGGCTTTTTTGACAGTAACCTTCTACCCTTAATTTTGCGCGCTAGGTTGCCTCCAATTCCAGCAAAATACTCATTTATGCTATTAACGGAGAGCTGTGGTGTGCTCTTACAGTGCAGTAAGTGCATAGATGAATTTGCTTTTTTTGTACTCCTGTTTGTAATATTATTTATAGCAGACCAGAGACGCTTAGAGCTATTACCTGCTTTCATAATTTGACTTCTTTCGTAGTCTATTTTTAAGTTCTTTAGTAACTTATTGCAATAGTTTCGATACCTAGCGAAAGTTATCTTTAATACACTATTGTGAGGCGCCTGTTTAAAATTTTTGTGTAATCTATCGCGGTGCCTAATGCACCGAAGTAAACCAGGGGTAATCCATGGTTTTCTAGTTTGTTTACGGTTTGGAAGCTTAATAGTAGAAGTATTGTGGTCAAGAAGTTGTTTAATTAATCGAGTCATGGTTTCCCCCGCTATATGAGGGTCTTGTGTACTATAGACATCTTTAAGGTCCAAGTTCTCCATATCAGCATCTATCCGGTCATAATCAATTCGCACAAAATATTTTTTTGAGTTTGTTTTAGGTAAAGACTTAGACAGGAACAGAATAACTACATCATGGTCGGTTAAGGCAGAGTGCGCCACTAGGCTGGAGGCAGGTAATCGAGTTTTCATGATAAAGTGGTCGAGGCATGATTTATCCTGCCGCGTAGGTATAGTATGGGCCGGTAGTAAGCCATATGATGCTAGTAAGTTCAAGTACCTATGTTTATCAGTTTCACAGGACTGGCCACATATATTAATATTTATATCCCCCGAGACAATAATATTACTATACCGAGATAGTCCGCTAATAGTAGTGTCTAGGGAATTTAAAAACCTGGTAATGTCCTTGTACCCTGGGGGGCGATATAACGCTAAGAGTACGGTACTTGCGTCTATTTTGATTTGAAGGCAGTTAGCATCCATGAATTGTGGTTCCTCTACCACGGGTAGCAGTTGATTATTAATATATACCACCACACCCTCATTTTGCGTCAGATTATTGGTGGTCTCATAGTGGTTATAGTTCGTCAAATCCGGAATATGGTGCGCGGAAGGCAGCCAGCACTCTGTCAGTACGATAACATCCCAGTCAACCTTAGTCCTAGTAAGTGTAGTCAAGAAGCGCGTCATATTTTTATTTATACTACGTATATTTTGAGTCATGATTTTAAGCGACCTCTGCGGTTTGAAATTAGATGGAATACAATTTTCTAATTCGCAGATACAGGAGTCCGAAACTGCTACAGCATCCAGATTTGTTAAATTGTTTATTGTGTTATCGAATGTTTATGACAAATATATCGAATTATGACATTCCTATTTGACACCTTAAGTAATTGTAAAATAGTGACGTTGCCGTTAAAGTTGTTGCGGATCAGATTACATATGGAATGGCTACTAGTTGGGTTTGTATGCGTGCTACATGTGTAAAATGTTTGAGGTTTGTTTGTGAGCGCCTGGCGAGCGTTAAGCTTCACACAGTTAATAAATGTAACTTGTAGGGTAGTTTGCGACAAAAGATATCGCGAAGTTTGAGTTTTGTTTTTGTGTGTACATTTGGTATGTGTATTATGAAATAATAATATTGGAAGTATTTTTAGGTTTATTGTGAGTAATGTTAATGTATGTTGTATGTTGTGTGTTGTAAGCAGAGTCAGTGATTTTACTAGTGCAGTAGTTAGTGTGTTGAGTTTTATATTATGTGTGGACAAGATTATAAGGTTAGTGGTAACTATTATAACAACAATACGATTCTGAAATCTTAGACAAATAGGCCCGACAATAAGTATGGTACACCATGATAAATACGATACTAGTCATTTCTTGTTACGCAGTTTTACAAGGTCCTCTTCAGATCTAATAAGCTGGCTGGGCATGCCATCTTTTTCACGAATATAGACTTTTCCGTTAGCCACCCAACATTGTTCATATTCGCTGCTATTTACATACTCCCGAGCTAGGTAATGCAGACGTTTAGTCATCGCGGTGAGCACCTCAGACACGTATAAAGGTTGCTTAGTACAGTTTTCTCTTATGTGGGTTGTATTTAGACGGTTTTCCTTGTTTTGTCTGTTGAAGACTTTAGTGGATCGTAGAAACTCCTCTTTAAGAGCAGCTGACGTGAACTCGATCATAACTGAGCCTGGAGCGTTTGACTTACTCTTAAAACGGAATATGTTTTTAATTTCAGAAATATTTATAGGCTTACTAACAACCATACCCAATTTTTGGATTGAATTTGTAAGAGATTCGTGAGTTTCCGGGTTTGACATCGGAAGGTTTTTAATTTCTAGGGATGTTGCCTTTTGGTGTCTCTCAAGGAAGTCTACCTTGGCTTCAAGTAGTTTTATTGTTTTTTTATTATGAAAACTAACTTCCTTTAGACTGTTTATTTCTAGCTGAGCTTCATCATACTTCTCAGATAAGAATATCACAGTCTTCTGAACCTCGTCAATTTGGGCTCTAATTTCAGAATTTTGTTTACGGATCACAAGATTCTGAGATCGTATACCTTCAAGAGCCGACTGCAATGTATCCATTTTATCGTTCTGCTGAGCATGTTTTTGTACTAGCTCGGCAATCATTCCCTTCATCTCTTCCATAATTTTTTCCATTCTCTCCCAGTCCTCCGCACTGCGTTTTCTTTTCCTTTGGGTTGTGTTAGTTTTCGGACCAATATTCTTACCACTACTAGGGACTAGGTTTGATTCCGGGTTTGGCATTGTGGATTTTTATTTAATTTTATTAAAGTTAGTAGTTATAAGTAACAGGGCAACTCACGTAGGTAGATGTTTTCATAAAGTCTTGGTTTCCCGTTATTTGATTTTGAATGAGTCACGCCGATCACTGCACTCGTTGATCTTCGTGTATCGTTGGGCTATTGTATTGTTTCCGACTTCACACGAACGGCTTCCGATTGTCCTTGGCGACACGACGTCTACCGAGCGAAGGACGTTCGATGATCTATTTAATGATGACTCATGCACTTCTCGTAAAGATTTTGAAATTTTTGCAGTTGTTAAAGATGAAAAACCGATGATAGCTTTTAATTAGAATGATGAAATGGAAAACTGTTTGTTGCACTGAACAGCCTAACTCATCGGCCACAGATTGATATAATTTTTAATATTCCTGCAAAAACTTTTGATCTAATTTAGATTATATAAATCAACTGAGTTACGTAGTATGTATGGTACGTGCTAACACCTCGGAGGGGCGCGGGGAAGTCGAGGGTTTATCCGCATTCTAGATTCCATAACACAAGCTAGTTAAGCAATGCTTACCATGGGTCTAGATAGCGTTGTGTAGAATGTTGTGGAATATTTATTTATTTATTTATTTATTAAAAGAAATAATAATATGATTCATATAAATTAATAACATTTACATTTACGAATTAACAGGTTTAGAAATAAAATAAACTCCATCGAAAAGTACAAGTGTGTTATTCAATAAGTGTAGCAGATTCCACCAAGCGCCATCAATCTCCAGTATAAACATTTACGAATTATTATTAAGAAGCTATGATTTTTTATATGTAGTGTTTGCGCCATTTTTGAAAGCGGCCATGTTGCTGCATGACTTATACAGTTTATAAAGCATCAAGCAGTCGTACCACGTGGTCACCTCAAAACATGACACTGTTACAGAATTAAACAAATTAAGTGTGTAGGATATCCAAATATAATCAAACCTTTATCTCACGGCAGCTCTAGCAGTAGGAGTGGCAGGAAATTTCATAAATGTATTTATAATATTAGGATGGTTTAATGCCTCAGTCACTTCACTAAAATATTGGCTTACTGTCTGTTGGGAAATATTTTCAGCCATGCTAACAGGGCGTTGATGATGTAATGTTAATTTTGAAATGAATATGCTTAAAAATTAAACAAATGATATCAGCAAACATCAAAATATACAAAAAAAAAACTTTTTAAACAAAATCCTTCTATATAGAACGTAGAAGCTCCTAGAAGTCTGTTGAAGTGACGTCACATGTCAAAAATAAAAAAAAAGCATCACCTTATATTCGTCTACATTCGTTCGTAAAATAGGTTGTATAGCAATTTAACGAAATATCGCATATTTATCCAGATTCAATAATAACGGAAAGAGGAGTCAAGCATCGCCGGTAAGATCGTAGGTGCAGCAGCTCTCTACATACAGGGCCGCTCCCGCTGCGGGAATTTGCCGTATGTGGCGGTATCTCCGCTGCGGTCATGAAATGCCGCCCTCCATCTCCGTTGTCCAGGGTGCGCCGCATAGATATTTCGAATACCGGATCAAGCACCCTGTATACTCACTATAGGTACCTATTATTAAATACAATGTACAAATCAATAATTATTATTCTCCTTATTATTCAATATACTCTATGGTCAAGTCATCTCGTCATGCCAACATAAATAAAATTTACCTAAGAAGTTATGTGGATGATGACCTAAGAAGTTTACTAATCTGCAGCTGGCCTTCTTAGTGCGTTTAGTTAAATGTACTTTAGAACCTTTAGAACTATACCTACTCCAATGGTTTTGTAAACACTAGTTTGATTAGACTCCACTTTTTATTTTGTTTGCTTAAGATATTGCAATAGCTTCGTTACAAAATTGATCAAACTTGTATTTGTATGTACTCTTTGAAATATTTCATAGGTTAAAAATTAATATAAGAACTTACCTTTTTTCATAGCATAGAGAAAAATCTAAACGCACACGGAACCAAATTATAGTTGTCATATATTGTGTTATTGTAATGAACTTGTTATGGGTTCAGGGGTTCAGAGATAAGGTTTTTTCTTAAATATTAAATTAAAACTAACTTAATTAGCTATTTTTTTAATATTGTCTTTTAACTAAACTGAATAAAGCCTCTTTTATCGAAACATTTACCTGTCTTACTTTGTTTTGATTCTACAGCGTTCACGGTACGGTAGCGCCTAGTAAACTGTAACGTGAAATTATCTCACTTTAGTGCTTAGTGACGGCTGGAAATATAAAAAATACAGGAACGTAATCACGTGATCCCAAAACGACTTTCGTGTACGTCCTACCAACCCGCCCGAAGACTTTTTATACTATTTTTTGTAAACGAATTTTCACAATGATGTCACAGCTGTACGTTGATTTAATTCAACGTCTTTCTAAATAGGCTTTAATGGAAAAAACGCTTTAACCGAGTGGCTGTATAAGGAAATAGACCCTATAATGAATGGGGAGATAGTCCCAGAGCATAAATGCCTGATACCAACCTGTTGCGAGGACAACGGTACTTAGTTATATTGAAATTGGCGAGGAGCCAAACGAAAGATAAGAGTTGAGAGCTTGTTTACGTGTATGGTTTAAAGTGTGTGGTATATTTGGCTGCATTTCACGTAATTTAACTTAACATGTAAAAAGTCATGTTTAACTTTCAAATTTTCGTGTCAATTTAAAACTTTGGTATGTGACATCCGAGTGATAAATCCTCTGTGGTGTGGCGTAGTACACGCGACTGCCACGCAAGGGTTCGATTCCCACCCAGTGCAAATATTTGAATGAACAAATAAGGTTATTTGCATTGGTTCGGGTGTTACCATACCCCTCAGTCTCGATTGTCATATAAGCATCTATGGCATGCTTATAATTACAGGTAGTTGGAGCTCTAAAAGTCTGACAATTGGTCTAACTACTTGAATACATAGGGAAAAAGAATCTTCTCGGGCGGGACTCGAACCCGCGATCTTTCCGCGAGTTTTGTACATTTGTATAGTACAATAAAGACGGATAAGAAGGGAAATTTGAATCACATCGGGCGTGTCTCGGTAGCCGAGTTGATCAAGGCATTCCCCCTGTAAGGGAAAAATTACGGGTTCGAGTCCCACCCGAGAAGATTCTTATTCCCTATGTATTCGATGTGTGTAGTTAGCATACTTAATGCTGTAAAATTCATTCAAAGGTCTAACTATATTACCTCTATATCACCAATGGGTTGCGGAGGTCAGGTGGCAGTTGCTTAGTGTTAAATATCGAATATCAGTCAGGAAGTTTAGTCGAAACGAAGGCTTCTAATACGACCGAGACGAACACAATGATGATAATGTAAAATTGAAAAATTGTCTGTACTTTTCGAATGATATAATTACTTGTACAGTCAGCATCAGAAAGATATTGACGAACAGAGTGCTCAAAATGATCTTAATTTAGTTTTTTGACCCCTTTCCGGTTGACCGATTGTTCTGAAAGGAGGACGGCCACGTTGTATGGAGCTCCGGCTTAGGCGTAGACATTTTTTGTTTAAATAAAAATACTGCTATTTGGTAACTGAAGCTATGTATAAACCGATAATATGAATGGTTTAGTACCAAGCTAATTTAAAAAAATGGTTTTTACGTGAATATTTTTATTTCATTTTCTTCATCACTTTCGTACACCAATAACATACTATCGAGGAACTTAGCTAGCGGAGTTACAACTTCATACCTTGCCCAACCCAAGTACCAGATTACAGACATAATATGAGAGCAACAATCCACTGTCCTTAGGCCAACAATGCAGTTACAATAATATTCTTTTAGTGTATATTATTTGTGGTGCAATCCATTGTAGAATTATATGTCGCACTTCATTTAGGTTGAGAATGTCTTCTACTATGAGTCACATCAGCACCACAATTAACGAAATGTATAAATTCCACATCCAGTCTGTAGAAATCGGGTTATCCATGTTCAAGCGTAAGTCTTCATGTAGAGCAGGTATCCAAAGAATGGCCAGGGTCAACGTTTAAAGAAGAAGATACAGGGTCCAAAAGCAAGCCAGGGTTGTCGTAAGAGTTATGGCAATCCATTTTGTATCAGAAATATTCAAATAATAACGAGAAATGATAGCAGCCGCACACGTCAAGCGAATGACATAACAGTAGTCGAGTGTTATAAGAGTAAGAAAATAGAATACCTACCCATGCCCATTATCATTTTTCAATTTAATTATATTTTAGGCATACGTTTTGGTCTCAAATAAAAAATATTTAGATAGTGAATGAAAAATAATCATAACTTAGATACGGATGTTACAGTCTTTGACAATATCTTGATAATTATATTTTTATTTATTAGTTGGAGGTTTTATTTTATTCTTTCTACAGATTTTTATGTGTGCAACATTAACTGCCTTTTTGATAATGAATGTATCCATTTAATGTGCTTAATCATATTAAATACTTCCAAATACTTTTTCAATATGGGTTCGCTTGATACTACAATATTGTGCCTAATATTATTTCACAATAAAAGAAGACTATAACCCTTTTCATTTTCCTACGAAACAGCTGCACAGCAGAAAGCCGACTCTGGCCGTCCTCCTTTGGTACACTCCTTTACTTCGGGAAATAATTTAATATAAATCATTAAAACAGTATTATTTGCTCTTAATACGAGAGTTTTAAGATCATTTTGAGACTTCGTCGTCAAGATATTTATGACGCTGACTGTACAGTACTTACGCGAACTACCTATTTAATTAACGACGACCTAGTTGTACATCAGGATAAATAAAAAACTGCGGAGAACTGGAAATTAGGTTAATTATTATTAAGTGCTGGGAATGAGAACTGGGAGCTTGAAGTTTTCGCCGCACATTGGAATAATACCTCTACCTAATGCTACTACTAATGGAATGTTCGGTGATTCGGTAACGCATGAGTGAATTGACCTACACATCCAGAATGAAATACTTTTTCAGCCGGATTTAACTGTTTCTTTCAAAAAAATCGATCAAGGAAATGAACTAGAAAACAATGTTGATGAAGCTCATGAAAGTCAGATTTTAAGTATGATTATAAACTTTTACATTGAAATTATAATATTACTAGCTGTCCCGGCGAACTTCGTACCGCCAATTTTTTCCTGCCCTCGTGGCGTCAGATCCCGTTCCCGCTGCACCATTTAGGGGGATGAAAAATAGATGTTGGCCGATTCTCAGACCTACTCAATATGCTCACAAAATTTCATGAGAATCGGTCAAGCCGTTTCGGACGAGTATGGCAACGAAAACTGTGACACGAGAATTTTATATATTAGATTAAGAGGGTAATCGAATATTAGTGACCAAAATTACAAATATTTCCCATAATACCTTCAACTAAGCTTGCCAGTGTTCACGTCTGTGGTGTAATAGCCGGGATTCAATCTCCCAGGTACTCGATACCACAGTGGTGCCACCGCCACTGCAAAAATGACATTAAATTCGAAAAACATTGGAAAAAATGAAATGCTCAAGTGAGACACGAACTCACGACCTTTCGCTTACAGGGCGACTGCTCTGCCAACTGAGCTATTGAGCACCACCTGAATCATTCCAAATTTTCCTTCTCTTTATATCCGTCTATAAGGGCGACGGTGCAGCCATCTACCAACATTCTTACGAACTGTTGGAAACAATGAATGATTTTTCAACCATTTTTAAACATTGAATTTTGATGACTGCGCCCAAATATTTGAATGAATTTTTTATAGCATTTATTATGCTAACTGTTAAGTTCGAAAAACATTGGAAAAAATGAAATGCTCAAGTGAGACTCGAACTCACGACCTTTCGCTTACAGGGCGACTGCTCTGCCAACTGAGCTATTGAGCACCACCTGAATCATTCCAAATTTTCCTTCTCTTTATATCCGTCTATAAGGGCGACGGTGCAGCCATCTACCAACATTCTTACGAACTGTTGGAAACAATGAATGATTTTTCAACCATTTTTAAACATTGAATTTTGATGACTGCGCCCAAATATTTGAATGAATTTTTTATAGCATTTATTATGCTAACTGTTAAGTTCGAAAAACATTGGAAAAAATGAAATGCTCAAGTGAGACTCGAACTCACGACCTTTCGCTTACAGGGCGACTGCTCTGCCAACTGAGCTATTGAGCACCACCTGAATCATTCCAAATTTTCCTTCTCTTTATATCCGTCTATAAGGGCGACGGTGCAGCCATCTACCAACATTCTTACGAACTGTTGGAAACAATGAATGATTTTTCAACCATTTTTAAACATTGAATTTTGATGACTGCGCCCAAATATTTGAATGAATTTTTTATAGCATTTATTATGCTAACTGTTAAGTTCGAAAAACATTGGAAAAAATGAAATGCTCAAGTGAGACTCGAACTCACGACCTTTCGCTTACAGGGCGACTGCTCTGCCAACTGAGCTATTGAGCACCACCTGAATCATTCCAAATTTTCCTTCTCCTGTAAGCGAAAGGTCGTGAGTTCGAGTCTCACTTGAGCTTTTCATTTTTTACAATGTTTTTCGAACTTAACAGTTAGCATAATAAATGCTATAAAAAATTCATTCAAATGACATTAAATTTTAGACTTTATTTCTATCCATCTAAAGTTCAAAATCAAGTGAAGACAGTTTCATTATACGTTTTCAATTACTGTGCAAAAAATTTAATTTTGAAGTTTAGCTACATCGTTTTAAAGTCTATTATTTAATGACACCACTGTGATTTGGCTTTAGCAGAATCGAGGCCCAGGTCGTAGGGCCGAGTCCTTAATGTAAAATAAATCAAGAAATACTAAAATCATTTTTCATTTTTCTTTTCATATTTGAAGGGCCAAGTTCCACAAGTCCCTAAGTCCACTTAGGGATTTTTTCGTCAGTTAACATTTTCTAATTGAAGGGCCCAGTTCCAAAAGTCCCTTAGTCCAAAAACGTCATTTTGGGATAACGAGCACATTTGTTTAAAAATATTCTGGAAATATGTTATCCATTATCTATACATACATACATAAAATAAAATTGGAGTGTCTGTTTGTAATATTAAAATAACCGCTTTCTACTACATGCATATGAATGTATATACGGTACACATACCAAAATATATATTTTTAAATTTTTTGTCTGTCTGTCTGTCTGTCTGTCTGTCTGTCTGTCTGTTTGTTTTGGCTAATCTCTGGAACGGCTGGACTGATTTGGACGGGACTTTCACTGGCAGATAGCTTATGTAATAAGGAGTAACTTAGGCTAAAAAAAAAAATGCCAAAAACGAAAAAAAATAAACTGATTTTTTTTATTAAGTACATTCCACGCGGACGAAGTCGCGGGCACAGCTAGTGTTAACATAAAATCAAACATTTTAATGTAAAAAAAATCAACCTTTATTCTCTACAGGTAAACATCTTCTTAATCATATAAATGATTAAATAATTAACATTTTCTTAAAATGGACTTATGTTCTACAGTAAGGACTTAGCCACTTTTCTTACATTTCTAGGACATAGGAACTTTTATTGGTTGACAATAGAGATCACTGAACTATAATATATGGGGAACTAAATAATCAGACTTTTCAAAATATATAATATTTTTTTTTTTTAATATTTCCTAACATTCTACACAACGCTATCTAGACCCATGGTAAGCATAGCTTAACTAGCTTGTGTTATGGAATCTAGAATGCGGATAAACATACTTAAATACATTTTTTTTTTAAATACATACATATTATACATAGAAACACCCAGACCACTGCAAATAGCCATATTCATGCATACAAATATTTGCACTGAGCGGGAATCGAACCCGCGCCTCCTGCGTGGCAGTCGCGTTCACTACCACCACGCCACGGAGGCTGTCGACATTACTAGAGAACATTTTTCAACCTCCTGGTTAGAGTCAACTCCTACATTTTCAGGCATAATATTAACATTATTAGTAATAACATCTTCCTGATAATATTTTTCAGTATCGGGTACAAACTTTAATAAATGTTGGATATCCTTAACTTTCCCTGGTTTCAAAGGCAATGGAGCTCCGTAGGCATCTTCTGGCGCAACACGTAAATTCCTCCCGACACCAACACGATATAAAGTAATGGACTTGAATGGTCCCGTCATTGTGTTTTTCAGTGATGGACGATTTATCTTACTGAACATTACCTCGCGAGTTTGGGAAATGCCAGGAACTGATTTAACATAATTGTCATACAAATCCTTGTAATTCTTAACTTTAATAATCCTTTCATCAGCCTGGCTTCTTCTCAGATTTTTTTTTACGAAAACTATGTCGAAAGGTTGTTTTACTCTACTATTTTTTATTAAGTTCACAGAATAAATAGTTTGCTTCTTAAGCCGTTTGCTTTCAATTTGTGCAAAATCCCTGCCTATTGGCACAGAATAGATAATATTACTATTGGCATCATAGAATGTCCTGGAACTGGGTTAATTACATGTTTATTAGTTAATTACATTACACAATTACATGAAATGTACCTTAAGAACAGAGCTGATCTAAATAAGTAAACAGATATTTATTTTTGTTCTGGCTGAAGCAGTTATCACAAAAGAGGGCTAATTTTTGTATTTACCTCCTTCAATTTGCTGCAAATAATCATCTAAACAACTTATCATTTGTGGCATAGTTTTCTGTGTAGAGGTATATTGATCATTATTATATAAATAACGGACTTAGGGATTTCTCATGAAATGACTTTGGAATAAGGGATTTCATTTCATTTAGGGACTTTTGAGATCAAAATCATTGAAATGTCAAAAACTAAAGCTACATTTTATCCTTGGGTACTTTTTATTCTAAAATCGAGGGTCATGTCTTGCGTATTTTTTTTACGTTGAATTTGTAGTAGAGTTTCGGAGCGAAAGATTTTGCGATTTTGTGTACATCATAGTATTTTTCGCTAAATTAATTCTTCCAAATTTGCTATAGAAATTGTGCCCAAAATCTTTCGTTTTCAAACAACTATAAAATCAGCCGGTATATAACCTACCAAATGTATATCAAATTTTGCAGTTCACTTAAGAAGATTTTACTAAGAGCTTACTCACCGCAATAGTTCATTCAATGAAGTTCAGATTTAACCACAGCCCGCTTTGTAGATTTCATTCTAAACCACTGAAGTTTCTCACTTGCTTAGTAAAACACGATAAGGCTTTGAACTATTGATGTAGATAATACTGAAATTCTGAAGTAACCTTTGAACTGTTGATTTGGACGTTTATATTATTGTTCTGTTTTACTAAAAGAGAAGTAATATTTTGAACATTTTTAATATAACTGCTCTTTCTTCATTTTGAGACATTCAAGCAAAACCGAATCCATGCATACTTATTTGGGTATTTATTTTAAGAAAACATAAACAAATAATAGAAATAACACCACTAATTTAGTATGTTTTTGTAATGATTAGAAAAATAAATAAAGAGAGCACATAAAGTTATCAACATTTTAAGTAATCTTAACTTGATCAAATGCATCAACTCTAATTTAGCTTAACATCAGGCGAGGTGAAGTCAAATTGACGTGTCCTATACAAAAAAAAAATACCAAATATTTCCACAAATTCAAAACTTTACTTCGTATTTATATTTCCAATACTTTTAATAAGTTCATATTTAGGTATTTGATTGTGTACTGATTGATACGACTGATTGTGTTTGAATTTTTTTTCTTACTACGTTTGCGCATAAGCTCATCGAGTTGTTTTAACAAAGTTTGTTTTATCGCACTCAAAATGCAAAAGTGCCATTAATAAATTCGTATATCCCCTTTTCAGTATATTTAAACACAGGATACTTAAGGACAAAATATGGCATGTTTGATCCATCAGTACGAAATGTGACAAATATTTGAGGCACTACCCCTTAGCCACATAACAAATAACACATAATATGTGTATCTACGTACCATATTTCCATATTATGGAAATATGGTACGTAGATATAAGTAATGCCAGTGGTTCAATTACGAATACGTACTTCAGCTGACATTACGCTAATATGCCCGTTTTCGGTAAAGTTGCGGGCAAAGCGTTCAGTCGCTTCCATTCCAATGGTTATTAAATTGGATTTCGGAGATCTAATTTCCCTTTAATAAGAACGAAATCGTCCTCATTTCCAGCTATAGGTACTGCTATGATTATAAATTTAAATGTAAGGTATGCTTGCTGGTGAAGCACCTTCGGTTGGGTGGCTGAAAAATAAATTTTGGTAACAAGAGATTTACCTACTTATATTGAAAAAACGTTCATGTCCGTGACATCACAGATAAAATGCAAGAGAGCCACCTTCACTGGTGCGGCCACGTCTTGCGGCAACCGTCAGGCTACGTGGGTAACAAATGCCTGGCAACGGGTGCCCGCTGGGTCCACGTAAGGGATAGGCATAAAGTCCTGGCTTGACGCCGTGGAGGGTGATACGCGTGCAAATGGCCTCACTATCATGGACGCCCATGATCGTGCGAAGTGGAGGAGGAAGCGCTGGAGGGCGGACCCTGAGCTCTGATGGCAGCTCGGCCACGGATGCAATCAGGAACAGGACGAACGTCTAAATGTAGATGATGACTGAAAAAACTTAACCGTCGGATAAAACTACATTTACCCAATGTAATAAATGGTTGTGAATGACCCCTCACTTTTTATATTCCCGTACATGTAGATACGCTTCTTCTCTAACCCTTAGGAATAAGCACCTACTACGATCCTAGCATACACCTTTCTCTTCTACTTTCATAATTGTTCGCGCAGGTTACGAGTACCTCTTGACCTGGCTTTGCCTTAGAACTTAACCCAGAACGTAGTATATCAAATAATAGCTGATACACGCGGCTTCACCTGCTGTGATGTCTATTATCGCAACCATATGATTTTATTTTGGGTAACTACTAAACTAATTGCAAACAAACATAAACATAATGACATTTTTTAAGGCAAGGAGACAAGGGTCTCTTGGCGTAAAGTTTGATTTCATCAAACCTTCACATATAGAATATTAGCTTTTGCCCGCGGGTCCGCCCGCGTGGATGTCGATTATCGCGACCAAACATAGCCTATGTCTTTTCTTAAGGTTTATTCTAACCTTATACCAAATTTCATCAAAATCGGTTCAGTGGTTTAGGCGTGAAAGCGTAACATACAGAAAGAGTTACTTTCGCATTTATAATATTAGTATGGATAAGTCCCAAAAAATATGAGAGCTATTATGATAGGAATAACAAGCAGCAAAGTATTATTATTTTCCTTTCGATCTATCTTTATTCAATTCAGACGATGCGTGATATTAACGGATTAGGTGCAATACAATACATATTACAATTCGTACCATCAAGCCTCAATCCGCTTCGACATTTGGTATCCCATCATTTCCAATACGATGATCTATTTCCTGATATTCCCACAATACAAAAAGGGATTACGAGAAGCAAATGAATGTTTTGGTAGAAACAAATTCGGCGTGTTCCAGCCGAAGCCCTAATACCACTGACCTCGGCTTAATCAACTAATTCCTTTAAAGCCCTCCCCGCACTTTCGAATGTGGCCCTAATAGTTTATGTTTTATCTTCATCTAATGAAATTATTTGGGTTTGTAATTTATAATATTATTTCGATTAGAAATTACGGTGGGTAAGAGGTAATTGTAAAATTTCGCAATCCCCCGAGTGATATCACTCAATATTATAGTACCAACTGACCCGACAAACTTCGTAATGCCAATTTTTTTCCCCCTTGTGTCGCGTCTGATCCCGTTCTCACTGCACCCTCCACTATATTAAGCGTGTATTATACATGTAAAATTCTTCTTGAATCACTCTATCTATTAAAAAACCACTTCAAAATCCGTTGCGTAGTTTTAAAGATTTAGACATACATAGGGACGGACCATGGAGAAGGAAATGATAGCGGAGTTGTTGCAAGGCAATCGAGTCGCGTGCCATCCAAACGTCAAATGGACTCATTCGGTAGGAACGCTATAAATACCTATGCTGTGACGTCCTTCAACTTTTAACACCCCGCGCGTCTCTCTTCCCACCCGCATTCGGTGACGCGTTTTTATTAGGAGAAATATCAATGGGGCATCTCCGTTAATCATATTCTGTTCTCCGTGGGACGGACAGACAGCGAGAGTGACTTTGTTTTATGCTATGTGTGTGCTATGCTATGTATGCTATAGTGATAAGAATGTAGACTGTAGAGATTGTAGGAATGATAGAATCATCATCATCCAGGGGCCAATTTCAGTTTTGTTGGGCGTTCAAAGTTTGCTTGCCCGAGTGCAGGATTGAATCTTTACTCCTTTCTTTAATTCAGTATGATTAGTATGTTTCTATTATTTAAGTATATTTTTTGTTTTAGTGCCTGTTTAGTATAGTTAGTACGGTGTTTAGTAATGTTTACTAGTTGCTTTTTACGTGAGCTACTGCATTCTAACCTCCTAATGCCGAAAGGAAGACATTATCCTTCAATCAGCCAACTTACAGGTAAGGCTAAAATGGTTACCTTTGAAATTTGATAATTTTAGTTCAGCGGTCTGCGACTGAATATTCACAGCGAAAAGTATAGACATTGCCTTCCTAGATAGATAGTACAATCTTATTACGTCATCACTCTTCTTTAACGGTTCAGTTTGTATGTATCCTTGAGCTATAAACCGCTTAATATGTTTTCCGCTAAACGGTGATAGCGCTAGCAACAATATTGTGATTTAACTCTGTAATTGTAAGGTATTTCTGTTCCCCTTATCGCATAATAATATTTTATTGTCATGAAGCCATAATTGTAATGGCTGTCACAACCTTCATTATTTCCCACCAATTACCTATTGATAATATATGAAAAGCAAAGACGACAACTCCACTATGGATGAGCTTTTGAAGTGAAAATATTTTTAGGCACACATTTTGGGTGATCAAAAATTATGGAACTGGCATCATCGTCACCAAACACTTGAACGTCGCCGGTGTACGTCACTGCGATGCTATTCACAAGTTACTTACTTTTCACTCCTACCGGCAGTCTCCAAAAATTGTGATGAATAATTTTATCTCTTAATATTAGAAATAACGGAATATTAACCATGTCCCGCCCGTACATGTCATAGAGGCCCCCACTGTGAACGCATTCAAGAACAGACTAGACAGTGTCTTTAGATCGAAGGATACACACGCATCAGCTCATTGAGTTGCTAGTGTGATTTGCAAATAACAATAAATAATTATAATGATAATGTTGTATTGTTTCGAGTTCCAGATATTTCGGCTTTGTTACATCTTCATGATCACGGAGGAACAATTTTATCTCTGCCCTCTACTTTATTTTTTTTTCTTATTTTTCCTCATTAATTTTAATCACTCTAACGTTTGATCACGTAATTACTCATAAAGCGTTTCAAGCGTTTATAGCTACAATATCGGTTAACCATAATACGAACTGTGTACCAGGTTTTACGTTTTACCTCTTAATTCGGTTTTTTATTAATTTATTATCGTAGGGTACTAAATTAATAAAAAACCGAATTAAGAAGTAGAAGGTGAAGTGAAAACGGTTCACAAAAAAGGGGGTAAAAGTTTTTAAATCTTTATTCTATAAGGTACACGCACACAAATACAGTTCATGCGAGTGTACTATGAGTATAATTATAGCACGCACGCAAGTCCCTAATAAAGTCGTTTAAATAACACCTGACTCAACGCGACACGGTGTCTAGACGTCTCTATAAACATATGCCTTTATAATTCCGAAAGGGTAGATAGAGGTGACGTCTATACCTTGCCAACTATATTTTTGATTTCATCTAAAAAGGAGTTAAAAACATTTAACAGGATACTTGTTGAGAAGTTTTGTTTATAATGAGATTACCCAGGCTTTGGAGCTAGGTATTCGGTATTTCAAGTACGTACCGTCCAACCTCTCAACCCCGGGGGAAAACCTGAGCCAGAGTCTCGTTTTTGTTTAACAAGTGAACCGACTAGCAGAGTAGGTTGACTTGGGCCTCAAAAGTGATAACATAGTGGCCCTGCACACGTTATTTAGTATGTATGGTACGTGTGTAAGTCTGGGCGAATCGCGTGTTAAGGAATGTCTATGAAACCAAGGCTTTTTCATGCACCTTCTATAGGTAATAAAACAATAGCGTACTGCTAAATCATAAACATGACTTACGATAATATTAGACGTAACAATCAGTACCCAATACCGGCATAAAGTTCAGGGCCGTTACTATGTCAGTATAAGGTATAACTCACACCGAACACTTGCGAACGAACATAAATTATAATTATAAATTTAAATTGGGATATGTCAACATCAAGGCTGTTTAAGATGTTGACGTTTACCAATTTGCTAAAGGGGTAACAAAATCTAAAGCTACCTAAACGGAAACCTCAACTGGGTGGTTTAAGTTCCGGTTGTTTTTTATACCACATAGGTGGCAGACCAGGACAAATTAAAATAAATAAATGCACCCCTGATGGAATGTGATCACCGTGGCCTGTAGATGTATGCAACACCAGGGGTGTTACACTCGCGCTGTCGACCCTGAAGAAAACTTCTAATACCCTTCTTGAAGAACCCCATATTGTAGTCGTTCGGAAAAACCACAGCATTATATCCACAGCTTAAGCATCTGTGGGATGAAGTTCCTTTCATACCGCACGGTGCACACTGTTTCCTGTCGCAATGTGTGAGGATGAATTCTCTGCCTATGGCGAGCGGTGCGATGAGAGAATATATAATTGTGGGCATCATGTGAAACAATTTATCTGGGCAGAAACCATTATATCATCATGTGAATATAAAATGTGTTTTAGAGCGAAATAAAAATATGTTCGCAAATTGCTGCAAGATCATTTTATGAATTTAAATGAAATTTTTATAGCATTTATTGTGCTAATTTTTAAATTCGAAATACATCAGGAAAAAGAAGCGCTCAAGTGGGACTTGAACCCACGACCTTACCCTTACAGGGGGAATGCTCTTCCAACTGAGCTATTGAGCCACACTTGAATGACTTCAAATTTCCCTTCTCTTTATATCCGTTTTTAAGGGCGACCGTGGAGCCATCTACCAACTTTCTTACGAACTGTTGGAACCAATTAATGATTTATCAACCATTTTTAAATCTTAGTATCGGCATCTACCGTTATTAGGTTCTTGAAGATTCTGTCTGACGTTTTGACTGAGTAAACAACGTTCAAAAATCGCCCTTTGCGTATTTCGGACATAAATTTATTAGTATACAATAAAAATCATTTTATTCTCACTGCAAGCACTGTTATGACAAACGGACCTCAATCTCCTCCTAGTAACTGAATGTATCTAAATACATTCCGAAGCAGCCGCATCCTTTCAAGGTATTGAAGCAGATATGGCTTAAATGAAAATCCCAGGGTATTAGTTTGATAATATAGTACAACTCGTTTTGTTCATGTTTCAAATTTTATTGTGCTTTACATAATATGGTGTGGTCATATTCTGGAGCTTAGTGCGAATTTATCCTTAGGTCTATATTTATTTTACCCTAGATATTACGTCGGCATAAGTTTCATATAACCGGCAAATATTTTATAAATTGTTTACTTTTAGATCGTCGATGTAAGACAAATACCAAAATAAATTGCGTAATAATATTGCTTTATTGTTTCGTCACAATCATAGTATGACATTGAGTTAGCTGTATTTCTAACTATATTCTAGGGATCAAACAGCAATTTCTCCAATAAAGGCAAATGAACTAAATTGTCGGAAGGAGTAGAAAGCTTGCGAACCCAGGGACCCAATATAGAAGTTTTAGATGCAACTGGTATTAGCACTGAAATGAAAATATAATCATTTCTGTAAGGTTTTTTGTGCCTTGTTGAGTCCCGGTCGTAGAAGGTGACTCAGGTATACGGTCCCAAAGAGGGCCAGACCCCCGAGGAGGGCTAGACTCCCGAGGAGGGCCAGACTCCCGAGGAGGGTGAGACCATAAGCACTGGGTCAGCCGGGGTGCGAGGGATATGTCGAAGACAACCTCACCTCCGGCCTAGCACTACGACCCACAGTCAGCGTACGGTTTTAGTCGGTTCAAGTCCGACATAATCTCCCCTCCCAGCTCCAGCGGGAGAGGTATCTAAGGGGATTTCCGCACAAAAAAAATGTAAACGGCTATGTTCTATCCCACAGTAAACATACACTCTATCACAAACTGCTCACTTGATGGTATTAAAAATTATGAAATTCTTTTTTTTTTTATATAGGACACGTCAATTTGACTTCACCTCGCCTAATGTTAAGCTAAAGGCAAAGTCTCGGAAAGATGATGAGATGGTGACCATCGGAAACATGTACCATGTTAACAGTGGTGGCACTCAGCTTGACGGCCTCATTAGATGCCTTTTCACGCCCCGCGTAAAGGACCCGGGACTGTAGGAAGAGGGAAACACGTGAGCTGGCAGGGAGTTCCAGGTCTTAATGGTGTGACATAGGAATGAGTCTCTGAAACGCTTGGTTCTAGCATCGGCATCATCAGCATCATCGGCGAATAAAAAAAAATACATCATATTATGCCTTCATGTTATGTGTTTTATGTTTACAACAAAAAACATCGAAACTATGTAATCCTCTCTGTACTCGTATTCTCTTAGGGTTCTTTAGTCCCTACTTAACTAAAAGAGACAATTTCTACCTTCGTACCTTTCTCTATCGGTAAGCCAATTTTTCTTTCAAAATATTGCGGATCCTCTAAAAGGTTTTCTATGTAATTTATTTTAGTTACTGAACCTCGTGGGCTCAGAAACTTCAAATATGTTTGGTCAACATATTAAAAGTTTTCTAGTTTAACTAATGGTTTGTAAAGTCTGTTTGTATGTAGCTTTATTTTATAGGCATAAGTCTAGTAGTCTGTTTTTTTGGGCCTTTTATCTTGTATTAAAATTATCACAATGTATTAGTATAACCTACAATAACATAGAAAGAGTAGTCGTATTGATAACGACTGATTAGTAGTCACTCTAGTATCAGTAGCTCAGTGGTTAGGGGTCGGCCTTACGAGTTAGAGGTCTCGGGTTGGAATGCTGGTTATTACCCTACCGACCGTGAGCGCTAACACAACGATTTAGTTTAGCTGCGGCGAATATTAATAATTTTGGTTTCCAGTATTCTACAAAAAACATTAGTATGAATAACATGGTCGTAGGCGCACCTCCCCATTCCGGGGGTGAATTGGGGAGACAGTAGTCCCCTCTCCCGAGGAGGGCCAGACCATTAGGGATGGCCCTGGGTCAGCCGGGGTGCGAGGGATATGTCGAAGACAACCTCACCTCCACCCTAACACGAGGACCCACAGACGGCGTGTGGTTTTAGTCGGTTCGAGTCCGACATAACCTTCGCCTCCGGCTCCAGCGAGGTGATATCCGGACGGAAAAAAATACTAGGAATATAAATAGTTCAGCAGTGGTTATAGTTCTACTGGCTTTGTCTTTTATGGAGCCTGTAGTCGTTGCTCATTGGATACGAGGCAATCTGTGAAAAATCATCCACTCCTTGTCTACAAATATTACTTCAAGTACTATTAGTATGTCATTACTTTGGTTCGTAATTGGTTTTCTTTTCTTACGTAGCAAGCGTAGCTTTTCTGCGTCGTAGAGGGTCTACTTGTAACGTAGCATCATCCGTAGGCAACGGTACACTTAAAGTGAGGTGAAGTTTAGGGCGAGATTCATAGGTCGTGCTGAGATTTTTCTTCGTAATGTGTAAGATGAATGGAAACATGATGATCGCTTACGTCAGTTTAAAATTCAAAGACTGTACTTAGACTGTGTAAGTAGGTTTGCACTCGACGATGTATATATTTAAAATGTTAACATCGTGGTTGTCAATTTAGCAAATTCATGATAAGTTTTTTGCCGTTTATATCCAATTTTACGTGTGTATGGGGTCCAAATAATATCTTCAGAGTCCAAGTGTCACCTGATGCAGGCTTTTTTAGGGACTCAAAGGCAAAATGAAAATAGTTCCCGTAACAGCATAAAGCTAAAACACAACAAAATATCATTATTATGGTCCTTTAAACCTATTGAAGTGCAGCAAAACAACAAAAACATAAAAAAGTACTTATCTAGGTATGTTTATTCGCATTCTAATCTAAATCTCTAATTAATCTTACCATGGGTCTATATAGCGTTGTGTAAAATGTTGTGGAATATTTATTTTATTATTATATCGTTAACAAAGTTTTTAAAAATCGAGTGTACGAGTATAAACTCGATTGAATAAAAAGGTTACTTACAACGTAACAACACGGTAACGTAACTCCCGTCATCATTCATAGTCTAGATATTTATTAGCTAAGGGTTGCTCCACACTTATTAGTATCTGTCAAGCACTAAGCACCTCGACCGCTGGGTTATGAGAGTTCATGTTTATTTTCCTGTATGTGTCGTGTTATTATGTGTGTATACCGGTGAAGAACGACTGTGGAGTGGAATGGAGTAAGCAGTAGCTATATAATATAACTAGCTGTTGTCCGCGGCTCCGCCAGCGTGGATGTCGGGTATTGCTTAATGTTGAGTCAACGCTATTGAGCAAAAAAATATTTAATAAAAGCCAGCATCTCAAAATTCTTTCTTAGGGGATGCCTACGTCATAGTAGTTTTATGCATGCAAAGTCTCAGCCTGATATATTAAGATGATTTTTCCGTAATCCAAATTTTAAAGTGAAGTGACTGATTTCTGCTACCCAACAATGATATCGAAGTTCTGCAGTTTGAGCAGTTGTTGGACTTTTAGGGCTCTAACTACCCGTTATGATAACCATTGAAGTTATAGCAACTAGGGTCGACAGCTTAATGTACTCCTAAGGCAAGTTATAGGCAGCCGCGTGGTTCCCGGCAGAATAGAATGTGGGCCACCCCATCTCTTCCCATGTGGTGTCGTACAAGGCGACTAAGGGATAGCGCTGTTTAACATCAGACATATATATACAGCCCAGACTCAGCCACATATGCATGGCTTGAGTCAACAATATTGTCAGGAGTATATGCTCACCCTCTATTACGTGGGACCGAATACATTGATTGGTGAAATATAGGTGTTAATTCACCTCTTCCTAACCGTCCGGGGATGAAGGCGTGATAATATGGACATGAATATGGATGGTTATAGGTAGTTTATTTAAATTTATCACTCTTATTGTCTCCGCCTAGAGTCTGAAGCTCTAGGCTAGCCTTGCCCCTATTACGTGGTACCGAAAATCATACTTGGCGAAATGTGGGTGTTAATATACCACTGTCTACCCTTCGATTATTTACAGGGGATAGTATATCTATGTTGTCTCTTGGTTCTTCAAAACATTGACTTTACATTGCTCTAGTAATAAAAAAAATATTCCAGAATAAGTGGAAAATCAAATATCGTGACTGTAGTTAGAAGGCTTCTGGGCGCGTCGCTGACAATTACTACTGCCGTATAGAGTGGCACTTAAGCCAAGATTACGCACGGTAGTATAATGAACACTCCTAGAAAGGCATGGCGGGAAGGACTCAAATACGGTATGACCTATTTAAGGGTGAATTTCTCAAGCGTAAAATTTTCGCGGCGTGACTGAAAATCATACCTTAAAGTTAACATATAGTAATGATTATTTTTTGTAAGAAAGATATCGTTTTTCTCTATATGCACGTATAAATTATATTATTGAAACTATTTTTGTGAGTGTGTAAAAAATGTCTTTTCACCTAAATTCTAAGCTTGGTGGCGCGTCCACAACCTGTTTTCTTGGGAATGATCACAGTTTAATCAAAACTTCATTAGTTTACTGAGTATACTTAATAATAATTCGATTCGGCATTAGTTTAGCTATCTTCGACACTGTCATTTGTAGTATTTAGTACTATACTTTATCTTAAAAATAATTTATAAGATGCGTCCGCGGCAAATGTAAAATTTTGGTGGGATTTATAAAATCATCGAAGGAGTCGTATTGAAAGTACATATAAGGACGACACTTTCATCATTGGAAACGTTCAGTTGGGTGTTAATGAGCACCAGTGCCAGTTGTCCCCAGTCCCGTTTCGTTTTTATGCCAAACACGTAAGTAGGTCGCTTCATAAGCCTCGGACAAAAATATTGTAATTTTTGTGTTGATTATTTAAAACGGTTTATTCTCATTGTATGTTTTAATATTTAAGTATAGTGTACAGGTTCAGTATGTGTATTGAATTTTGGTAATGTAACCACTATATTCTAAAAAGTATTTTTATAAATATTTTTTTAGACGTGAAACTAATTTTGGTGGAGCAATTTTGGTGAATTTGGTGGGGTTTTACTAATCATCAAAATTGTATATTTACACCAAAATTTGTTTTCATAGTTATTTGATTAAGCTCCTACGTAGTCCGACGGGCTACTAGGTCAGGTGACCTCTACGTGGTATACCCTGGGCAATGGAGAAAGCACCGCCTCTCTCCCTAGGTGGGAAAGAGGTTGTTGGCTGTTGAGGGTTGTTCGGAAGCTTTCCTAATTTTCTCTCAGATTAACCATTAGCATATGAACTACCCATACAAAAGACGGGCGAGTAGTTGGGTGAAGTCAGCTGACGCCGCAGTAGGGACAGGCCGGTGTGGTGGAGCATCGTGCGCTCTTTCCGTCACCTGCTTCTACTGGTGTGAAAGGCGGCCTCACTCTTTACTACTAAGCCTACGCCGTTAAACGTTTACGCCCACCCTTCTTCCCTCCTCTCCACTGTCAACATCATTTGGCTTTTCTTCCTATGCTTTCTCACTTACATGAAAGCTACCGTGGATGCAAGAGTGCCTCATGTAATCTTTTGCACGTGACTCCACTCAACAAAGCGATGAAGTCGAAGATGTAGGTGACACGCAACTCCTGCTTATGTTGCTCCAGCAGCTAGCACTTTGCTATCGTGTAAAAGGTACTCAATCTTCTCCACAGAAGGCTTCTTACCTCTACCGTCCTCAAGCTCCTACATCCACATTCTCACATGTTGCACCAATCTATCGGCGTCTACCACCGATATTAACAGCATACATGGGAAGTTATGGAGTGATTGTCTGATGCTATCCGACCAAAATACTACGCTGATTGGGAATGGACTAAGGACAGATCACAGATCACAGAGACAGTGATAAGGAAGATTCTCATATTGCCAACAGCGGTTCGAACAACGGAATCAGAATCGTGGTATATGTCTCGGATGGTGTAAACCTCTGGCACCCTTTTGAACCGCAATGCCCATCAGCTCACCGCGTGAGAAACTTAGTTGAAGGACTCCTGTAAGTTCAGAAATAGACATCACCAACTTGTCTTGCCACTACTAAGTGTCCATGGCATATCTTCCGTCCACCCTTAGGCATACCGAGTACCACCTCTCCCACTTTGAGAATAACTGCCTAAATCTTTTCCCAGCAATCTTGAATAAGTTTGTCGATAATATTGGCGCCATTAGAGTAAAATATAATCCTTGCTAGAAGCAAGGATAGATAGAACAATCAAATGTTTTGCTTTTATACTGATACTACTAACAACTAAAGTGGTTTTGCCATATAAAAATGAAGTTGGTGATAAAAGGGTAAAAATTAAGGGTTATATGTAACTATTAAGTGCCAAATTCTAGAAAAAAAACAAAGAAATAGTATAAGTAATAATAAATAAAAAATAAAAATAAGTTGATATGCAATTTTGGTGTTAGACACCAATTGCGGTGTATTGAAAATTCAGGTGTATAAAATAAACAAGTAATTCCCAGGGCTAATTAGACTATTCAAACATAATAGGCATAAAATATGTATTTCTAGCTAAATATTGAAAGAGATTACCTAAATACCTAGAAATAAAAAAAACACCAAAATTAGCTAAAAATTAATAGATGTTGAAATTCACCCTTAAACCGATTTCAAAGGAATTTGGTTCTTGATTCATCGCTTAGGTACGTAAATTCCTGTATATGGAATGAGGACTACAAATTTAAATAACGAATAAAGAAAATATATTGGAATAATAAAAATAAAACAATGTTTAAAAATGATTGTACATCATTCATTGTTTACGATAGTTCTTACGAGTATCGGTAGATGGCTCGCATTATCGCCCTAAAACGTACAGGATACTTTCGATGGCTTCAGGCATGGCTAGGTGCTCAGTGGTTAGAGCATTCCCTCTGTATTAGAATAATCGCGGGTTCGAGTCCCGTCTGAGCTGATTCAATATTTCCTATCTTAATAACTTTTTGTTATATTCATTTAATATCATCATCGCTTTAGCGTTATGCCCGATGTAAATACCAGTTGCATCTAAGGCTGACTACTACAACTAAATAAAATGAGACCCATGACAGTTTAGTGGCCAACAGCATCGATAAAGATATTAATATTTATACTCGTAAAGAGTATCAATAATTTCACTCAAATTCAGCAAATAAGTACAACATTTTTTGAAATCCTCACGCAATGTGCTCAGTAACGATTGAGCGATTTTGCTTTCCCTCTAATGATACCATTCATTGTGTAAATTTTCAACGACCCGACATCCTGCACCATTTTGAGACAATAGTTAAAGTTCGAAATTGAGACGTAGTTTTGAGATCATTTTATATCCAAAAATTATTATTCCGGACACTGTCTTGATGTATCAAAACTCTCAGAATTGTATTCGATATTATACTGAAATAAATTTGTTCCGACCTTATGAAATGATTAACCCATCGGGAAAAGGATCAAATCTGTGCTATACAAATTGGTTTTATTCGCCAATTTGCACAAGAGAATTGTTTGATTGCAGGAGTTTAGTAACGACATTCTCAATTTGAATGATTTTTTAAAAGCATTTCGTATGCTAACTATACAAAAAGAATACATCACAATCACAAAAAAGTGAATCGCTCAGGTGGGACTCGAAACCGCGGTCTTTCCCTTACAGGTATTATATAATATAATATAGGTATAATGCTTTAGGTATAATGTGATATTATTATCATTTTTGAATGCATTTTTCATCATTTTTGAATTATGTTATGACATGATCAATGAAATTTAACGGTAAAACAAGAGCAATTTCGAAGTGAAATACGCGTACTGAATATAAGAATTTAAAGAAGTCGCACTGAATCGCGCGTCTGAATAATATTAATACCTGTTTACCGACTTTTATTTTTCGTATACCATGTTTAATACATATTTATTATTTAGTGTTTCGCCCGAATTAAGTAGAAGTGTATTAAATCCAAAATTTGTGGTTCAAGTCAAGACTTAAAGAATTTACGAATGTTTTGTTACACATTCATTATCACAAGTTTGTTACAAATCAGATCTAAGTCGAGACGGAGACATGTTGACAGTTTTGCGTTTACTTTAGAAATTCGGTTAAGCTGTAATTAAGTAAGAACAACATAACTCAAACTTATTTGCATAAGACAATGGTTTCAAGGAAGAAGGCCGTATCTTCAGATGATGTGTATAAATTAAGGCGTTGATAAGTCCTGATGATCTTGGATCACCCTATAAATTATAGCTAAGAGCCATCACAATCACGTCTAACGATATAGACCTTGGTTCAATCCTGTAGGACATACCATGCCCTATATAGATGCACACCCTAAACTTTTATTAGGTACTCTTTTTTCCAGCGAGAAGCAAAAACGGAGTACTCTCACATATAACAAATAGAATTAGGCGTAAATAGGGCTCAAGTTTATCAAAAGTCCTAACAATGTCTCAGGTAGTCTATTAGGTTTGTCACTAACCTGACTAGACACCCGACACCGGTACAGGTGGAAAAATAATGTGAATAGAAGATAGAAATGACAGACATATTGACATCTGGAAGTAGTTGAATGAATTGTTTATAGCATTTAAATGCGAAATATTCCAACAGAATTTGAACAGTTCGTAAGAAAGTTGGTAGATGACCATCGTCCTTAAAGACGGATATAAAGAGAAGGGAAATTTGAAGTGATTCAGGTGTGGCTCAATAGCTCAGTTGGAAGAGCATTCCTCCTGTAAGGAAAAGGTCATGGGTTCAAGCCCAGGTGAGCGCTTCATTTTTCCCGATGTATTTCGAACCTGGAAGTAGATTAGAGGAGGCTGGACTTAACTGGATTTTCCACGATAACTTGAAACCGATTGGTAAAATACTCTCAAAACCAAAAAATATAATTGAAGACAACTGTAATGCTTTGCTCACACATCTGTGTTTTCTTCATATAATAATTACGGATTCTATCAGAAAAGCATCTAGTACAGTAAGCTTCAGAGAAAAGGAACCCCCCTTGAGAATAAAACCATTATCAAGGGGGGTTCCTTTTCTCTGAAGCTTACTGCACCATGAGCTTACTTTATTTTATGAACTTCAAGTTAAGGCAGGCAAATATGAGGATCATACTCAAATAATATCCTCATAATCATTGCGTTAAACCCAATCGCATCCAAGTTCTCCAACTTTGAATCCGGGCC
This sequence comes from Eilema sororculum, assembly GCA_914829495.1. Classification (NCBI taxonomy): domain Eukaryota; kingdom Metazoa; phylum Arthropoda; class Insecta; order Lepidoptera; family Erebidae; genus Eilema; species Eilema sororculum. The sequence goes on from OU618533.1 coordinate 8,500,761, forward strand.
CGCCTTCCAGTTCTTCCTCCTCCAATTCGCACGATCTTGGGCATCCCCCATCACTACCTTAGTGAGACCGTTTGCACGCATGTCACCTTCCACGACGCCAGCACTTCAATACAATGTGACTTGATCGCCTCCCAACTGACTTACTACTATATTATTTACTTCTAACTTCCATGCTCTAACTTAATTCATTAAAGAGCGTAAATAGCATGTAGCAGCTTCCCTATTTACTTCAAGCAAACCAGAATACGGACGCACAAATCAATCACTCGAGCAATATTACATTTATTATCCAAGTTCATTTGTCCGGACATCGGCGGACGGCGTTGTCTCGCCTCACTTCACCCACTTTAGTGTTGACTAATCCTGTAATTGGATTGCTCGACCTGTGATGTAAAGGGCCTTGCACGTTCGCCACTTCATCGTGAACTATTAGAATATAAGTAGCGGCCGTTATTGGGTTAGATAATCTATACAAATAAATAAAATTGGAGTGTCTGTTTGTAATATTAAAATAACCGCTTTCTACTAAATGCATATGAATGTATATACGGTACACATACCAAAATATATATTTTTAATTTTTTTGTCTGTCTGTCTGTCTGTCTGTCTGTCTGTCTGTCTGTTTGTTTTGGCTAATCTCTGGAACGGCTGGACCGATTTGGACGGGACTTTCACTGGCAGATAGCTTATGTAATAAGGAGTAACTTAGGCTAAAAAAAAATGCCAAAAACAAAAAAAAATAAACTGATTTTTTTTATTAAGTACATTCCACGCGGACGAAGTCGCGGGCACAGCTAGTGTTCTATAAATATAGCGGGCCCCGGGCTTCGGATGCGGTTCTTAGGCGAGGATGAAGAAGGATATTTTATAAATATTATGTGGATTTAGTTCATTTCACATCGCGCGGCAGCCGCGTTCACTACCGCTACGCCACGGAGGCTGTCGTCAAAAATGAGAAGTATCTGTATAAAAAAATAATTTTGTTTTACCTTCCTAGGCTAATTGATTGATTGAATAAGTAAATATATTATTTTTAAGCTATCGCGGTGTAAACTCATTGTTATTTTATGCAACGTCGGCAGAAAGTAAGTGGAAGTTTTTATCGTGTGAAGTCCCGAACTTGCATAAAATAACAATAAGTAAATATAGTTTAGCAACTCTGACATAACTGTTTTGATTATTTATTATCTGCGGTAGCCTAGTGGTATGGGTAATGGACTGCTGAGACGAGGTCTCGGGTTCGATCCCAGGTTTACCATGGCACACACCAATGACTTTTCGATGCTTTTCGAAGTTAAGTGTGTATTTATCGCAGGTTTATAAGTGCCCGGTAAATGGCAATAGGCTCGCCACCTATTACATTGGGACCTAAACATAAACTGGCGAAATGTGGGTGCTAGCACCTCTGCCTATCCCTTCGGGGAATACAGGCGTGAGTTTATGTTATGTTAATTCGTTTATTAAAACATCTCAAAAATAAAAATTTCGATTAGAATAAAGATAAACCACCCAACAACCACCGAAAAAATCTCATTACCTACCAAAATTCACACAAGAGTTTTGTTTCTCTGTTACTAACTACCCACATTTATTATGTTCCAGCTCACATCTCCGAAAAGAGATGTATTAAAGTAAAAACAAAAGAGTAACAGCGTGGAAACCAACACGTGCAAACGCTCCGAATATGGACATTGTTTTGCTCAATGTCCCTTTAGTAATATTTATTTTGTATATCACACGACAGAAATCGCTATTTATGTAAAAAAAAAATATAAATAAGTAGATTTCGTGGAAATAGTAGGCCAAAGCCTCCTAACATTGAGAGAGGCCTATGTCCATCAGTGGACTGCTATGGGTTAATTGAATGATTGATTGATGTAATAATCGGTTAGCCGAAAGTATGTAGTGATCACGTTCCTATGACCTACAAGTACCTATTCTCGGGATAAAAATAGTTTACGAAAGATTCTGAGACTTACCAAATATGCACAATGTTTTAAGAATCGGATGTTTTTTTTGAGGAATTTGCAGACAAACACTTTGACAACAGAATTTTATATTAAGTAACCAGGCTCTGCATCATGTTGCTCTCTTATTGTTCAGGCGAAACCGTTCTTACCTATGGAAAAAAAAGATATGAATCTCGATGAAAGGTGGTACAAGATTAGTGCCTATTTCTTTAGATCGACTTAAGACACCATGTTGCATCTTTTATAATTTGTGAACTTTACTAAACTCACTTCCTACCCTATTTCTAATTTCCACTTTTAACAGAAGTGTTTTAATAGTTTCTTACAAGATAAAGGACTTAACTTATTGATAACTAGCTTCTGCCCGCGGCTCCGCCCGCGTGGATCTCGGTTATCGCGACCAAACATAGCCTATGTCCTTTCTCAAGGTCTAATCTACCCTTATACCGAATTTCATCAAAATCGGTTCAGTGGTTGAGGCGTGAAAGCGTAACATACAGACAGACAGACAGACAGAAAGACAGACAGACAGACAGACAGAGTTACTTTCGTATTTATAATATTAGTATGGATTCTAATTTCACAGAAATTTCGTTATAGTTTTTCTCCCGAGGTTGATTAACAACGTCATCTTTTGAATCAATATGGTTTATTTCCACAGGTAATGGGTTAAATCGAATCATTTAGCGTCTAGTAATTTAGATAATGGATTTAATTAACCCGTTTCACGTCCAGTTAAAATCATTAATATCAATTTATGTTTTCAATATCATAATTTTATGTGTTCTTATTTTAATTAAACTGTCCGTTCTCCATGCTTTTAGATTGTACTTTACTAGATTTACCCGCTATATTGCTGTTTTTGATATCAGTAAATGCTAGGAAGAGATTGATAGACTGATGTTTACGATAGGACCGCCCAATAAATACTTCACGTATAAAACATTTGAGCATTTTTGTTTTTGGTGTAAAATAAATAGTAATATTGGAAAAGATAAAAGATTTTTAAGGACAAAACCAACCTCATACTAGTATGTAAGCTAGTTGATGGGTTAGGCTCAAGACAAACCACATCAGGTAACGAATGAAGCTTCGGCGTCAGAGTGCAAGCCTTGGATGCACCAAGATTGACACTAGGATGATCATGTACTAATTATTTTTTTAAAGTATTTAAGGTAAATTCGACCGAACGCTCTAGTAATATGCCTCATCAATAACACCTGGAACTCCCTGCCAGCTCACGTGGTTCCTTCTTCCTACAATTCCGAGTTCTATAAGCGGCGCGTGAAAAGGCATCTGATGAGGCCGTCAAGCTGAGTGCCACCATTGTTAACGTGGTACATATTTACGATGGTAACCCCTTTTTCCGAAACTTTGCCTTTAGCTTACCATCAGGCGAGGTGAAGACAAATTGGCGTTGTCCTCTAATAAAAAACCGCGAGTAAAGTTTATTACTAGAAGAAACAGGCAATATCACCCACATATTGGCTGCTTATTCTAGGAATAAACTTGAATCGCGTTTGGTCGAACTGGCCCTTAGTATGCTAACTATTCAAATGGAATAAGATAGGAAAAATTGAATCGGTTCATACGGAAGTAATCCACGATCTTTCTATACAAGGAGAATATTACGGTATTAAATATTGTAGTTGAATTACTATACAAACAAAATAAGACTCACAAACAAAAGAATCACGGACAAATGAGAACAAATTTCAGAAAGAACGACAATAAAAAAGTTTTTAGACTTATATTTGTCTTATAACACAGTAACTTTGTTCTTTGGAGACGCTGGTGTTATTATAACAGTCAAACACTTTACTAAGACAAGTTACATGAAATTATATTACGTTAACATTGAGCTATAGCCCACATCTTTGAGTGTTTTTCACCTCAAAAGTTCATTCAGAAGTGTACTATTTTGCTCTCATAGACTCGTAATAGAACTCGTTTCAGGAAATAATATTATTCAGCAATAAATACCTACACCCCCTGGTCCTACCCTTTTGCCGAGGCAAATTACCGTTTTCCGAAGTGTTTAACTTTCAGTTGTCATGGCTTGAAAAAGTAAAAGATTCACAAAATTACTTTCAAATGAGTAAGAAGTTTGTACAAGAGTCAGCAGACACTGATAAAAGTACCATAGCCAATATAGTAAATCATATTACGATAACATATTATACACTAGCTTTTGCCCGCGGCTCCGCCCGCGTGGATGTCGGTTATCGCGAACAAACATAGCCTATGTCCTTTCTCATGGTCTAATCTACCCCTATACCAAATTTCATCAAAATCAGTTCAGTGGTTTAGGCGTGAAAGCGTAACATACAGACAGACAGACAGACTGAGTTACTTTCGCATTTTTATAATATTAGTATGGATTAGCAAAATCTGCTACTAAACAAAAGCGATATAATGTTTTGTTCTTTTTGTAGCAGATTGTATTTAAATCAGTGATATCAGAGGATTATAAAGCTTATAAAATATTCCATTCAATTTTTTTTATAAAGGACACGTCAATTTGACTTCACCTCGCCTGATGTTAAGCTAAAGGCAAAGTCTCGGAAAGAGGGTCACCATCGTATACATTATGGTTATGGCATTAAAAGTTGCTCAAAAATAATGCTTATATTAAAAATTAAAGCCCAACTGACTAACTATTTATATGCATGTCATTTTCTTCACAGATAACTTATCCATTAATCTTCATGGTAAATCCATCTGGAATCTTCTGATTCCAAAGGGTCCATTAACTATTGGGGCGACAGTCAATAAATTTTACAGGCGAATGAACTTGTGAAATGCGAAGCCTCTGATAGACCGACCTTAATTGGTAGAGATGATCTATTGTGTTCTGATTTCTTTAAATTTTCTTTGTTCTATTGTGGTTTCCCGATTTCGTATTGTTTTGTTCTGCTTGGCACTTTGGTTTTCTGTAAATTAAAGGTCAAGTCGTTATAGCACCCATATAATTCAAAATATCAGTACTTCTTAATTAACTTAAGATGACAGTAGGTACTGTTGTACTGGTGACAAAGTGTTCGTAAAAATAGTGAGATAGCAATTGGGACTTGATTACAGGCACATATAGTTAGTACCTAAGTAATTATTGCAATTTTGTTTACATCTGCATTATCTATTCTGTGACTTTGCCCTGCATAGTTCTGTCCTTATATAGATGCAACTGGAAACATTACTAAAATGATGATGAATGTTTCACTATAGTACATATTTCAACCTAGTTAGTTGCAGTACGATATGACAGATGAGTTCTCGACGGCAAGCCCGCTAACGATTATAATATTGCAGTAATTGCTCTAATTCAGTTAAACTGCGATAGCCTTCAACATCTAGCAATTTAACATGCATGACATTTATATCTCGGCTTATAGATATACAGAATTGGATTTACGCGATAATTTCAGAGTATTATTAGGTCAATTTCAATATATTGGACGTGGCGGTAGAACGTTCGATTGCTACACTAGTGGTCCCAAGTTAAATTTTCACTCAGTGCAGAGGTAATCCCCAAGACAGAGGTAGAAATTTTTACTTAGTGCAGAGGTAATCCCCAAGACAGAGGTAAACAAACTCTCGGCAGTTGATGACTTAATACGGCAACCACGGTAACATACCCACAGTTAAATGTATATCGCACCTCCAGATAAACGGTCAAGTTTGAAGAGTCTGTAACTGCTGTCCCGATTCTATCTGTTACATGAGACGGCCGTACAGTCGATACGCAGTAGGATTATAGATCAATGGTGCAAAATATTGGGACACTAAAATCAAAGATTGATGACGTTTTCTATCTTCAGTATCCTGAAACTGACAGTTGATACGTTATTGGGAAAAGCCGTTCATTGATTTGAGTCCGAAATATCATTGACCGGGGGTATTCGAGGGGACTTCTACACTAAACTATATTGATAACAATATGTAGGTATGTGACGCTGATAAATAAATAATAATAATAAATAAATATTCTACACAACGCTATCTAGGCCCATGGTAAGCTTAACTAGCTTGTATTATGGAATCTAGAATGCGGATAAACATACTTATAAATATACTTTTTTGTAAATACATACATAGAAACACCCAAACCAATGCAAATAGTAATATTCATGCATACAAATATTTGCACTGAGCGGGGATCGAACCCGCACCTCCTACGTGGCTGTCGCGTTCACTACCGCCACGCCACAGAGGCGTCCATGATGGAGGCTGATTCATAAATATTTTTTCATTTTATAATTGTTCATCTATTATAGCGTGTATTAAGTATTTTGAACTTTTAGGTAGTACTGTTACTATTAATAGTTTTCACATTATAGATACATATACCATTCTACCTAATATACTTCCAGCGCTATTCACGAAAGCTTCCCACCAGTAGTGTCGGCGTAACCCGGGCCCGAAAACAATAAGGCCGGCTGAAGTGGCCCCTAACTAACAACGAACATGAAGACAATGCAACAGCTCAACCCCTCTCTCAACCCCGCTCAACTTAAGCTTAATCCAGTCCGTTATTAATATGCAGGTAGGTATTATAACTTCACAGAATATTCTGAGTATGGTGAAATAAGTTTTTGGGTATTTGTATGTATTCGGTCGATATGTAAATGTAGGTTGTTCAAAATGTGTTGAACGGGACATGTTAGTTTTTAATTTTTGTTTGCTAACCCTAGGTTGTGCCACGAAATGAAAGTAATATTAAAAAGAGGTTGAATTTCATCTGTGAAAATATTAGTTCAAGTTATTTGTTTATTAAAATTGTTATGTAATTATATTAGGCATATTTTTGGATTTTACTTCGAAACAGAAGATAGCAAATAATTAACAATTTTAATAAAGAAATTAAATGCATAATCGGTAATAATTGTATGAAGGTTGTTAGCAATCAGTTCAATATTTTTGGTAAAGTTATACCAAATCGAAAGGAAGAAATTAAAAAAAAAGAAATCGTGTTATTGCAAGCACAATGCACATAACGATATGCATACAGAAGTAATGAAAATAATAGTACAGAATATTTGATCAAAATGATACGTGTATGTGATTATTAGTGTCTACTTCCACAGATACGGTCAAACTTTTGCTCCTCGTTTGTTCGCAGTCAGCACTTGTTTAATTAGACCGATAGTTGACAAACGTTCCTCTTAGCAAATGAAATTATGCGACGTGTTCAGACTCGCTGCTAAGAGAGAGTCTGTTAGACCACGTTTGTATAAAACCTTAAACAAAATTTTGAAATTTTGATTATGGCTTTTCTGTTTAATTTATGCCTAATTGCCATACCCGTTGATGCCCGAGGTTTAACCAGCGGGGAAGTCTGATCTCAACACGAATCTTTATCAACTTTTCGGTTAAAATAACCTTATGACACTTACAGTAATAATATACAGTCAGTAAAAGAAATTTGTAATTTGGCTCAGTATATCTAATACTTCACAAATATAAAACTCATGTGACACGCCCTTTTTCCCTACTCTGTAGGGTAAACTTGCCTAATTCGTACCCCTTAAAGGAAAACAGTCATATTTTCAAAATTAGTAAAGAAAAACTGTATTTTCTTTGAAAAAATGTTTATTTAGTTTATCCTTTTGTGATAATCATAATCAACTTTAACATAAATCTTATAAACTTTTTGGAAATTATCAATTTTTAAAAACTTAAAAAAAGTACGATTTACGACTATTCATCTTAAATCGTACTTATATATTCTTAAATCGTACTATGATCTAATCATTGGTTTATAGTTATGATTTTAATATTTCTATAAGGATAAAATGGATAATAATGTTAAAACGTATTATCATTAACACTTAACAAATACTACAAATGGTCTTCGCCTATTTTTTACATTTGTAATCTGTGGTTTTTAACAGATACCCGCGCATAGTTCATGTACCCATTCCTCACATTGAGTAAATTTAATCATACTTTCTTTTATATCCTCTTCGCATATTTTACAATATTAGCTATAATTTCCATCTTTTTTTTGTTTATTTTATTTACTTTTTGTGTTGTTTTGGTATTTATAATCATATTTGCACTAAGGTTCTTCGTTACGGTCTTTTTCTTTGATTCTTCTATTTAGACTTTCAGTGATGATGAGAGCACCCGTAGTTTTACTTTTTATGCATTTTGCATTTAAATTATATGCATCAATTTATAGTCAACGGATTCTTTGGAAACTTTTATTCCTAATTCGTACCAGTACGATTTAAGATTTTGTATCGAGTACGAAATAGGCGCATGAGTCGAAGAAACTTTAAAATTACCGCCAAAAATAATGTCAACAAATACGTGCTTAGGTTTACGTCTATCGAAATCGTAAATATATGCATAAATACAAAATAAATATTTAGCTAAACTAAACAAGATAGAATTTGAAGTATGCTCTTACGAATTATGTAAAAATAATAGAAAAATAGTAGATAAAAACGTATTTTTTCGATATTTCTGTTGTTAACAGCGCGCCGGCGTATATCTTTCAGATGGTAATATGGCCGAGTAATGTTTACATTTTTTGTCACTAGAGACGCTGATGGCTATTACCGATGTTGAGATATAAACAAGGTACGATTTAAGCGCAAGTACGATTTAGGCAAGTTTACCCTAATAAATTTCCGGCGGTCCCTATTCTGTAATCAAACTGACGATCGCGTTAAATACAGCAAAGATAAATTATACATCACGGAACGGGAAGTTTAAAAGTTGTTATATCGAACTTTGTTACGAGAAGTAACAGGTAACGGTAAAAGCCCGTAAAGTTAGACTAACAAGTCGGTCTCGATGTCCTCCGAGAGGCGTATAAATGTAATAATTCAAAGTTATCGTCACTTAGGTGGCTTCTACGTAGGAACGTGAATGAGGACGAATAGAAACGTTAAAGTAAGTAATGTGCGTTCTATGATCTATATAGGCGCAATAATATGACCATAGTGACGAAGTATCTTTTAGACTTGTACAGTCAGCATCAAAACGAAGTTGACGAACAAAGTGCTCAAAATGATCTTAATGTCGTTTTCTTACCCCCTCCCAGTTGGCTGATTGTTCTGATATTTGGTACACACCTTTAGTTCGGACAATAATACCATATAAATTAATAAAACAGTTTGATTTGCTTTTAATACGAGAGTTTTAAGATCATTTTGAGACTTCGTTCTTAAGATACTTATGACGCTGATTGTACCTATTATTTTAGTAAGCACACTTGTCTTAATAAATAGCTATTTAAGAATCGAGTTAAATGAAGAAAACAGATACACTATTTGCTACGAAAAGCAAGGACGGAGTTGGTATGGTATAAGTAGGTATGTGTACAGGGGGCCTAGACAATGTTACATTCTATTATCTACTTCGTCAGTCGATAGTTCACAAATGTATGGAAGTGACATTGGCTTTCGACCTGTCACGTGATCCGCAGTTATCGAACACAAATTTGCTAGACAATGTTTTAATCACACAATTCCATGATTCGAAACGTCATTCGATCGTCGTTATCTATACTTTTTGGTCGCTACTTCTATTAAAATGCGTAGCCAAGTCACACATTTTGACTGGTCCTATCGCTCGTTTTCGAATTTCTTGATGGCTACCGCAGCGAAAGCCAGACCCCTGTCGCAAGCGCTATATAATGTCGATGTGTGTCATATGTGTAGCAAGTAGGTAAGTGTGAGTGCCGAAATACGAGACCGTCACTACCCGACTGCCGAAAGAAGGAGGGTAATGTTTTTTATTCAGTTATTTTGAGTATTTAAATTCTAATCATTATTAACTTTATAATTACATTGAAAACGCATACGCTGCGCTTACTATAGGCAGCGCATAATAAAAATGTTTGGCAGAGACGCCAAAGACGATATATTTCCCGGCGGGACTTGGAAAAAGTTGATGAGACGCCGGAAACATTATTTATAGAGCATTTTCGACTAACGTTTATAGACCTTTGTGCAGAGTTAAGAGTTTCTAGTGCATTAAGGGGATCTCGGGAGAACCCTTGGAAATAAAGGTAAGACAGTGAAGAATTGTACAATATCACTTGTTAAGTTTTATTGTTTTGCTTTATACTTAATTATCTTATTTCAGGTGCTATGTGCCCTTAGTTTTTTTGCCACCGGCTCGTACCAAAGGATCGTGGGTGTTACGTAGCACATGACGCAAAGAACTACGAGTCGGTGCATTAAACAAGTGGTTGATGCCCTTAATCAAAACTCCATCATGGGGAAAATGTATAGTTTTCCTTCGTATTCAAGTTTATATTGTCCTGCAAATGAATTATATTTCTTTCATTTACAGATTTGCAACCACAAATATGAAATCCTTATTGTTAATTCTAAGTTTGGCGGAGCCACCCATGATTCCTATAGGTATATATGGCCCACAAGCAAGGTCGAGCCATACATGAGGAGTCTCCATCAAAGTGGAGAATGTGTCTGGTTACTGGGTAAGACAAGACATTAAATTTGTTTTTAAACTTGTTAGGCTCAAGACTATTACCCTATTTGTACTTACAAGGATATATCCATACCAATATGATTAATGCGAAAGCCAGTACAATATTTATCCTAAGCTAAGTGGTTGTTTCAGGTGACTCCGGGTATCCACTGCGGCCATGGCTGATGATCCCGACATTAGATGCTGCAACCGGGTCTTAAGCAGCTATGTACCTATACATCGAGCCATGTGCAGGCTCGTAACATCATAGAGCGATGCTTTGGCATGGCTGACATTGGAGATGCCTATTGAAACACAGAGTACTGCATTATCATCCCGAACAGTCTATAGCAGGATAACGCTTGCATGCTGTGTATTGCACAACATTGCTATTAGGGCTGCATTACCAGCCATAAGCGATATCCAAGCTGTGGCTGTGAATGATAATAATGCAGATTATTACTCAGAACTTGCACCATCCGATGGAAGCCAGAATGAGCTAATTCAAGGAAGAGCAATGCTTGATCATTTGATTAGCAGGCTTTAATTCAAGTAAATGATATGTTATGTTATCCATTACATTTGCATACTCGTTTAGCAATGTTATACTATGTTGCGAAATAAAAAAACATTAATTAAAGTGAAAAACACGATTTATTTTACAAATAACCATACACAAAATCAGACCCGACGTTGCTCGACGGTCACAAACTCGCTTGTTGCCCGTTCGAAAGGAGTTGCTTGTGTCTGTCTTCGCCGCGCACCCCGAGGCCTGCGCTGCGGCGTGGAAACTGGGGACATAAGTGGGGTTTCTCGTCCAGCTGGAGTAGTCGCAGGTGTGGTCAGTCGTGGTGGTGGTGGTACTGCTATCGGTTGTCGACTGGTGGACGGGCGATATAACATTGATGGCATTGGTGTTGGCGAAGGTGTTGGTGATGGCACTGATGGCAGAGGCTGTGGTTCTGTCGTTATTATGTCTGCAAACAAAAATAGCAATAAGTATTGGTTTTTGTTATACTCGTAGTGGCTTTATTGAAATCAATAAATGATATTTAAGTATTTATTTTACATACCATATTGAACACCAATGTGATCTGCAACATGAGATGGTGCAGCTGATGGTATCTGAAAGAATAAAAAGATAGATTAAAATACTACAAAATAATATTTAGTAAAGTATGTATTGTTAAATTCCTATTATAGAAACTATTTGATTTATTGATACCTAGTTAATATTTGATCTTTCAACTTTTTTTTCGTGCGAATATCCCCGCGGACACCTCCTCCGCCGGAGTCGGGAGGAGAGGTTATGTCGGACTCGAACCAACTAAAACTGCACGCCGTCTGTAGGTCGCAGTTCAAAATACATCTAAGAAACCTTTCATGTCCAAGATATATGATTCGACATATACTTAAAAAAAATTGGTGGCAGACAATGATACTGCACATTTTTTTATTATTGTTTGCATAACATACAAACATACAATCACGCACACATCACTGGAGGGTTAGGCAGAGGTGACTTAACACCCATATTTCACCATTTCAAAGTAGGTATTTGGTTCCACGTAAAAGTGTATGAGCCTAAGCATTTGTTGACTTGAGCCCTGCATTTGAGGCTGAGTCTGGGCCATATAAATCGGGCTGATGTTAAACAGCCCTAACCCTAAATCGCCTTGTATAATATCACCACATGGGAAGAGATGGGGTGACCCAAATGACCAAGTGACATTATATAAGAGTTCCATATTTCATCTGCGTAGTGGTATGGGTAATGGACTGCTGAGACGAGGTCTCGGGTTCGATCCCAGGTTTACCATGGCACACACCAATGACTTTTCGATCCTTTTCGAAGTTGTGTGTATTTATCGCAGGTTTACAGGCGTGAGTTTATGTTATGTTATGTTCTGTCCATATTTCAAATATTTTAGTTTGACTGAAAAAATCACTTCACGGTAGAATCTTCTATCATCATAACCATTATTACACCGTGCAAATAATTAGTATATAAATTATAAATGGAAAATAATCAAACAACTCACATTAAATCCCTGTTCCTGGATGTCGGGGTGGCCCGCTAGCGTGCCCATTAGTGCCAGCACCCTCGTCTCGAGTCTTGTTAGGATATTACTGCTGTGAGGCCCACCAATACCAGCATGCTGACGTATGGTCAAAGCTTTTGTATTGTCTTCGAATTCCAGTCAGCACACACCTAAAAATGATAAATATATGGAACTGTACAATATTATACTGAAAATTTTGAATAACATTGTGATTATTCTTAGAAACATTCATAAACAAGCCTACATTATTAGTTAATACATAATAGGATACATCAAAACAAGTTGTATGTGGCCTAGTTTCAGTATGGTACATACCTTTTTCCACTTTGCTGGCGGCTTATTAACACCACTACCAACCGAATTCCAGGTGGTTGCCAAGTCTTGCCATAGCTGGTCTACCCTTAGATGCCCTTTATTTCAAGTAATATTGTATATTTCTCTGATTACTGCACCTTTCCATAAACTCCAATAGAATTTCTGAAAATTAAGGAAAGATTAAATTCTTCCTATGGGATATGTTTATTTAGGTATAACACATATTCACAAACTTTCATATTTGCAATATTAATAGAATAACACTTACTTAATCTCACTTCCAAAGCTCTGTAACTAATTTTAAAAAACTTTAAATTAATAGATTTTGAGCCTCCCGCTTCGAAATAAGACTTGACATTTGTCACTCTTGACAGTGATGATCGACAGACCGTAGGAATCGTCCACATAAAAACGAAAGATCATAGACAAAGTCGACCCTACGAATCGCTTAAAAGAACACGAAATGTGATTAACATTGTCTACCAATTGAGGTTCGTTATCGTCAGAGCGGTAGCGAATGTCGTAGTGGAATCGTCCCGGAACGATGGCATGTTGTCTAGGCCCCCAGGATAGTTATCGATTGGATGACCTCAAACATGCATATACACACGCCTGTAAGTCCCCAAAGGGGTAGGCAGATGTGTATTACCACCCACGGTCCGCACATTACAATTTTCGGTCCCACGTATTAGGGGGCGAGCCTATTGCCATCTAGCGGGCCTTTTTATTTTGGCCTGTATGTTTACTGTCGGATGGAGAACAGTCCTATCCCTTAGTCGCCTTTATGACACCTACGAGAAGAGATGGGGTGATCCTATTCTACTCCACCGTCGCCCTTCACCTCTGTGGCGATACGGATCGTTTCTAACCTTTCTCCGCGTTGAAAAATTCAAAAAAGTGGGTTTTCTTGCACCGATCGCGACGTGCCGTACACCAAAAGTTGCGTCTCGCCGGCGCGCATCTGCTGGTATATCGTGCTGCAAGCGCCCGTTCACCCAGTGCCCGTGAAAAGCGGAAAAGTGAAATTTTCACTCACGTCACCACGTGGTTTTACATAAAAGTGTTGTTGATACTGTGCTCTGTGCTCCGATCTGCGTGAAAAAGGTGTCACCGGCTGCGGGCAGCGGAGCCCCACCCGCCGCGTTGGTCTGTTTTTCCGGAAAAGCCCTGGTTTTCCTAGGAAATCGAGAAAAACAAGTACCGCGTGGCCACGAGGTCCTGGTTCCAGCAGTCTGAGGAGGCTGAAATTTTGCATGCAGGGAGAACTACACTGGAGCAGTATTTTTCCGGAAACAGAAAAATTTTCCGGCAAGTAGAAAATTTTATAAAGCAGTTAGAAAGTTCCAACTTTGACATCAAATAGCAGCGGAACCAAAGCAGTTTTTCAAAATCGGCAACTGCTATTATTTGCGCGCTAATTAGAAGACAAGGACCCGAAGTTTGTAGATTTTTTGGACTATTATTTTGGCCACCAGAATTAAAAATTCAAAATTTTCACATTTTTAATATTATTATTCGGAAAAATTAATATTTTTTATTAGTGTTTATATTATCTTGTAGGCCCGTATTTTATACTAATTTTAAGATTTTTTGTAGATTTTTATGACAATCCAGTTCAGAAATATCGAATTTTTAGTGTTTTTTCAAAATTAATTTAAAACGGGTAAAAAATCGTTGTTTTTAACAACAGGGGTGGGTTCAGACAACTCCCCTGCACTTGTTTAAGCCCAAAGAAGGGCAATCTAGCTATAAAAATAACGATTTTTGTAAAAACCAACTTTTTGGTCCCAGTGGTACCATAACTTTGAACTAAGATATTTCCGGACTGGATGGGCCTACGAGACTGCGATTTCTGATATTGTACGTGGCTTGGCGTGGGTTACAAGCTGCGCCACATTTTTGGCGATTCGGACCGAATTTCTTGTTTAGGGTTAAAACCCTCCCCAGGGGATAGAAGACATCGAGCGCACCCCAGATATCGATTTTGGGAGCTCTGGGACGGACCGTTCCGGAGTTATAGCCGGTCAAAGTTTGACCTTGGCTGCACGGCGGCCATCTTTGTATTCTTTGATTGGCTGTAGCTCCGCCGCGGGGGGTCGTAGAAGCTCCGGATTTCGACTGGGGGCATCAGGGGAACACCGGCTTTCCCACCCTACGCTTTTCGGGGAAAAAGGGGAAAATTTTGCGAAAAATTTTGTCAAAAATTTTTTGACCTTTTCGCACCAAGGAGTGGTAGAGTCGGCCGAGCCAACCAGTAGGAAACTTTTCGCGGCTCGCTGGGACGCCTGGGACCCGAAATATACGGGTTCAAAGTTGGGCAAATCCGCCATCTTGGAATATTGCAAACCCGTATATCTCGGCAACGGGTGGTCGCAGCGGATTGCGGTTTCCACTGGCCGACTCGGCTCGTCACTCCGCTCCGGACCAGTAGGGAGGGGGTTTGACCCCACCAAATTGGGGGGTCAAATTTTGGGGGTCACCCTATTGGGCCGACAGGCACGTCGGAGGGTAGGTCTCGCCGGGACCTTTCAGGGGAGCCCAGTCTCGACGGATTCGGACCGCTGGTTCGCGAGCAAACCCGGTTCGAAGTTTTGGTACCAAACTGGGACCAAAACTTTGAAACCCGATTGTATCCGAACCCGTGGACCTAGGACCTTCGAGTTTGGGATCATTTTAAAGGGCTCGGGGAGCTCTATCAGTTCGTCCTGGTTGGGGGACTCTACATAGAGCCCGGGTAGAGTTGACCTGTAGAGCCGATTTTAGCGGTGCGAATCAGCTTAAATTTCTACAGGGCACCTATCTCCTGGGTTGGGACCCTATCATAGGGTGACTTAGGTTAGGTTAGCGTGTAATTTAGTGAATAAATAGTTTTTTAAGACATGTATATATTTTAACCACTACTGGATAACTACTTTTACCGAAAGTAGCTCTTTATGACCTTATAAACATAATTATAAGTGATACATAAACACCTGACTCTACATAGAGTCTAAATTGTATTTTAACCTTATTATTAAGTATCTTAAGTGACAAAAGTTTAGTCTTTTGACTGGGCCCTATTGGCCAATAGTAAAGACCTTATTGACCGGGTAGCTGGGCTACCTAGACAAAGGTAGAGACACTCTACCGCCGTTGGCGAAATTCTACCTCGGTTTCTCAAACAAGTTTGCTCTTGCAGCTGTTTTGACTCGGGACAAACACACACGCAACTACCCACCCGTACCACATACACACACACACACACACACACACACACACACAAACACACACACACACGCCTACATAAACACTCTACTCACACACAAACACACGATCACAAACACACCCAGCGGCAATAACACGGGCCACACGAACGGGACGCCCAATTTAATTTACTCTTGTCTATTTTATTTTGTATTTTAATTTGACCCCCTTTACAGGTATTAGTTTGTAGGACGCTCCTGACCACTCTTGTGGCAGGGACCTAGCTTTAAGTTTTCGTTATTTACCTTGTATTATTGCTCAATTGAGCTAGCCACTTGAACGTTTTGCGTGGCAACCTACACAATGCCTACTATGCACACTCCAAAAACCCATCAGGCGAGTTCCCCCCCACGAACTACAGCCTCTACCTCAATAGTGTCACCAAGAGCCTCTTCCTCAACATCGTCACCAACACCATCACCTCGAGTCACCAAATCGGTGAGAGACAGTGTGGGTGAAATAGAGGCAACTACGTCAGGAAAAAATACACCTCCCACCCACAAAGGGACGGTAGTGGGAACAAAAACGGTGACAAAAGTAAAACCAAGTCAGGCTTTCAATATTAACATTGGCGCAACCCGCAAACCAACAGCGGAGAAACCTAAACTGGCCATAAAATTTAGAAAGCCATCCGCCGAGCCGGCCACGTCTCCGAACACAAAGGCTAAGGTCGAAGTTGCTTTCCGGAAATCGGAGATAGAGGGCCTGACGCCTGAGGAGAGGTTCTCAGTAGCGCTGTCATGTCTAGATTTAATAAAGCAGGGATGTGAGGAATCCAGAAATCTTAAAAGAGAGATTAAGCTCCAAATAGAGATACAGGAGAAAAACCTCCGTAGAATCATCACCTTAGGAGAGGAACACAGGCTTAAACTCAGGAATGAGGAAACTGGACAGGACAGCGCCAGGGAGGCAACACCAATCACATGTACGGAAAATGAGGTACTAAGGAGGCTGGAGGAGCAAACAAAGCTCCTAAACGAGAATACCAAAGCTCTCACTGAAATAAAAAACAGCTTAGAGTGTAGCAAGGAGAGCAGGATGTTATCGTATGCGGGTGCGGTGGCGAACACCGCCAGGGGTCACCCCCTGATGCGGCCGGCGCTGCACTCGCTTGTGGTAACGTCCAAAGATAGTAGTAAAACGGGGGAGGAACTACTCACCGACCTGAGGCGGACCGCGCGGGAGGACGACGAGTGGGTCACGGTGGAGCGGGTCCGTAAAGCCAGGGACCGCAAGATTGTTCTTGGCTATAAAACCATCGAACAGCGGGAACAAGCCAAAGGGGCGCTGGAGAGGCGGCAGGATGCTCTTAAAGTGGACACTGTCCCCAACAAGGACCCCCTGCTTGTCCTCTATAGCGTCCTGAGGGTATATAAGGACGAAGAGCTTATAGAGGCTCTTCAAGCCAAGAATAAAAATGTCTTCCGGGGCTTGGATGCGACTCAAAACAGGGTCTCAGTTAAGTACCGGCGCAACGCAAGGAACCCGCTCACCGCCAACGTAGTCCTACAAGTTTCGCCCACAATCTGGCGCAGAGCCTTGGACCAGGGATCGCTGCACATCGACATACAACCAGTCAGAGTGGCAGATCAATCTCCACTCGTGCAGTGTTCCATGTGCCTGGGCTTCGGGCATAGCCGTCGGCACTGTAAAGAAACAGTGCCCAAGTGTACCCACTGCGGCGAACAACACCTCAGGGTGGACTGCCCTGGATATAGGTCAGGACAGGAGGCCAGGTGTTGTAACTGCAGGCGGAACAAAGCCGACGACACCGCGCATGATGCCTTCGACCGGAATTGCCCGGTCCGCATCAAGTGGGACAATATAGCGCGGTCTGCAACGCAGTACTGCTAAGGGCACTTTCAGGAACGACTCACACTACAAGGTGCTGCAGGCAAACCTCCAAAAATGTAAGGATGCGACTGACGACTTCATTCTGGAATCTCTCAGGAGGAAGGCGTCAGTCGCACTTATCCAGGAGCCGTATACGGACCCCATAAGGGGCGGGATGAAGAGATACCGGGGAGTACGCACCTTTCAGAACGCTGGACCAGGTACGGGCATTGTAAAGGCGGCTATAGCCGTATTTGACCCGGACCTGGATGTAATTCAATGCACACAACTCACCACCGATAATATCGCGGTGGCGAGGATCCGCACCAGTAGCTGGGAGGTGACCCTGGTATCCTTTTACTTCGAACCCGATAAACCCATCGGCCCGTACCTGGAGCAACTCAGTAGAGTAGGCTCCAGGCTAGGCCTTAGACAGCTCCTGATTGGAGGTGATGCAAATGCAAAAAGCTCTTGGTGGGGAAGTTCAATTGAGGATGACAGGGGCGAGGACTTTTTGGGAACTCTCATGGAGATGAGAGTACACATCCTCAATGATGGAAAGAAGCCCACCTTCGACACTATCAGGGGGGGCAAGAGGTACTGCAGCTACATCGACGTAACTGCATGTTCGGGAGATCTGTTGGGGCTGGTCGACAGCTGGACGTGCGACGAAGGGGTGGTGAGCAGCTCCGACCACATCGGCATAGAGGTTCGACTGAAACTGGAAAAATCTGAAGGGTCAAGTGTTAACAGGACAACCAGGTTGTTCAACACCAAGAAAGCGAATTGGGAACTTTTTCATGAGAAAATGTCCCTCGCCTTGGTGGGGAACAGCCTGGATGTCGATGTGATCAAAAATATAAAGACCACCGGGGAAGTAGAGGAAAAGTT
Source organism: Eilema sororculum (assembly GCA_914829495.1). Taxonomy (NCBI): domain Eukaryota; kingdom Metazoa; phylum Arthropoda; class Insecta; order Lepidoptera; family Erebidae; genus Eilema; species Eilema sororculum. The sequence goes on from OU618533.1 coordinate 8,519,521, forward strand.
AGAAGTGTTTAATAAATGTATAACGGAATCCTGCGAATTAACGATACCTAAAAAGAGTAACAAAGAAACACTGACTGTGCCGTGGTGGTCGGAGAAGCTCACCAAAATGAGGAGGGAGGTCGTAACCTACAGACGTCGAATTAGATGCGCTGCCCCGATCCGCAGGCAGTATGTAGTGGACCAGTACCTCGAGCGCAAGGATAGGTTCGAGTCGGAGGTCAAATTAGCACAGACTGCGAGTTGGGTGGAATTCTGCACGAAGCAGACTAGGGAAGGGGTGTGGGAAGGGATTTATAGGGTTATTGGTAGGTCCACAGTGAGGGAGGAAGACATTTCTTTGACGCACAACGGGGTTGAATTGGACGCTAGTGGATCCGCGGGGCTACTCGCCTCGGTCTTCTATCCGGAGGACCGGGTCGAGGAGGACGACGCGGATCATGAGGGAACTCGCGCATTGGCCGTGGCGGCGAATGGCGCGAGTGAACATGAGGTTTACGACCCGCCATTCACCGTCGACGAGCTACGGGACGCGCTGGGCTCCTTCAACCCAAAAAAAGCACCAGGAGCCGACGGCTTCACGGCCGATATCTGCACTCACGCGGTAAACTGCGCTCCGACACTGTTCCTTGAGCTTCTAAACAGGTGCCTGGCCCTGGAGTACTTTCCAAAACCGTGGAAGGAGGCGACGGTAGTTGCTCTAAGGAAACCAGGCAAGGATGAGTACAGCTCTCCCAAGTCGTACAGACCGATTGGGCTCTTGCCTGTCCTCGGGAAGCTGTACGAAAAGATTCTGGCAGCTCGGCTCAAGTTCCATTTATTACCAAGGATTAGTACTCGCCAGTACGGCTTCATGCCCCGGAGGAGCACCGAAGACGCCCTCTATAACCTACTACGGCACATACGTGGCAAACTCAATGACAAGAGGATTGTCACGTTAGTATCACTGGATATAGAGGGCGCCTTCGACAGCGCATGGTGGCCAGCTATAGTAGTACGACTGGCTGAGGAAAAGTGCCCCGTCAACCTGAGGCGAGCTGTCAGCAGCTACCTGAGCGAAAGGACGGTTCGGGTAAGGTACGCAGGCGCGGAGTGCAGAAGGGCCACGCAAAAGGGCTGCGTCCAGGGGTCAATTACGAGTCCCTTACTGTGGAACCTGCTGATCGACCCGCTGTTAAAAATGCTAGAGGAGATGGGAGGCTACGTCCATGCATTTGCGGACGACGTGGTCCTAGTTTTTGATGGCGATTCTGCGCAGGAGATCGAAAGGCAGGCCAATGCCTCCCTCGAACGAGTTCGGGCGTGGGGAGTCAAAAATAAACTTAAATTTGCACCGCATAAAACGTGCGCAATGGTCATAACGAGGCGACTCCAATACGACAACCCACGTCTGACAATGGGCGGGGTGGACATTGGCCTGGCGGACGAGGTTAAAATTCTAGGCCTTACAATAGATAAAAACCTCAACTTCAATAGCCACGTTAAAAAAGTATGCGATAAGGCAGTGGGTATATACAAGAAGCTGGCACGGACGGCCCGGATCAGTTGGGGGCTTAACCCCGAGGTGATCCGGACCATCTATACAGCCGTAATTGAACCCATAATCTTGTATGGGGCTAGCGTATGGGCCGACGCCGCGAAAAAGGAGTGCGTCAAGAAGCAACTGAACGCGGTTCAGCGAGTGTTCGCCCAAAAGTTATTCTACTCCACCGGCAACCAACACAGCATGATCTCCTGGTGAATAAAAATAAAAATTGGGTAGAATAACGTCCAGTACCGCAGTCATTTAGAGGACAAGGTCAAGCTGGAATCAAAGAAACTTGAAGTTCTTAACAGGGCGAAGCAGTACTTCACTGCGGGGCAGCGACTCCTTCTTTATAAGGCCCAGGTTCAGCCCCACATGGAGTACTGCTGTCATTCGACTCGGTGCAAGGACGTGCGTTGAGGCTCGTCGACAGTCCCATACTCGCAGGCGATGTGGAACCTCTCAGTCTCAGGAGGGACTTTGCCTCACTGTGTGATTTGTACCGCCTACATAATGGTTTGTGCTCAGATGTTTTATTTTCACATGATGCCCACAGCTACATTCTATCATCGCACCGCTCGCCATAGACGGAATTCATCCCCACACATTGCATCTGAATACGGTGCGCACCGTGCGGTATGAAAGGTACTTCATCCAACGTACGCTCAAGCTGTGGAATGAACTCCCTGCCATGGTTTTCCCAAGCGACTACAATATGGGGTTCTTCAAGAGGGGCATTAGAAGGTTTCTTCAGGGTAGGCAGCGCGAGTGTAACGCCCCTGGTGTTGCATACGTCCATCGGCCGCGGTAACCACTTTCCATCAGGTGGGCCGTGTGCTTGTCTGCCACCTAAGAGGAATAAAAAAAAAATCTTAGGTAAATTAGACATATTCCAACATTATCTTAGGTTAGACATACCCTATAAATGTCTAAATACTTTTCCATTCTACGCCTTATCTTCAACGTTTTAAAGTTTATATTATCTTTGAGCGTTTTAAAGCTCTTTGTCGTCGGTTGGTAACTATATAAGTCTTTAAACAGACTTAAGGTCCAACTCTAATTAAGTCACGTTCAACTTAAGAACAGACGCCGGTAAGTATTGGAAAATAAAGCTTTGTTTACCTGAACCACCTGTTGTTTCAGATCTCAAAATATATTATACAAATTATGAAAGTGTGAAACCATTAATGTACATTAATTTATTGAAAGCCGACACAAAGGATCATCGCGGTTTTACGGTAATTGATATAAAGTGTAAAGTGTAAATATTCATAGAATAAATATGTTTCTGGCTCAATCACACACAAATAACTGAATGGGTCTGGTTAAAATTTGGTAAAAGGATAGATTCATTATCCTCCCTTATTGCCCCATCCTCCCCTATTGCCCCCTCCTCCCCTATTGCCCCCTCCTCCCTTATTGCCCCTCTTCCCTTATTGCCCCATCCGGCTCCTGCCATATTTTTTCGGGTCGGCGCAACATATTGATTTTTTTTTTATTTTAAATCGTTTATTTCTTTTTAAATAGTACAGGTTTCTTACAAACATATCCCACAAAACCGTGTGACTGGTTTGTCTGTGGGTCACAGTCTCTTTTATATTGATGATAACTTACAAACATTACAATAAAATCACAATAGATCATTCACATACGCCCATATAGTGTTTTTTCAATTTTGTTTTGAACTTTTGTATGTTTGTTTCAACTCTGATGTCCTCAGGTAAGCTGTTCAAAAGGTATAGGAGACGTTTTTTTATAGTCCTGTCACCATAATTATTGTATACTCGGGGTACATTGAGTTTACTGGTGGTCATTGAGCGAGTATGGGTAGTGTTGTCGACACGAGTTAGACCATGCTCCCGACTGTTATGGTTGTTAACAGCTAGCAAATATTTATACTGTAGTCTAAGTGGTAGAATATTACATATTTTGAATAATCTGTTGTAGTTGCTTTTACATTTATCTTTGGTTTTTTTACTTACTAATAATTTTAAGAAACGTATTTGTAGAGATTCTACTTTTAGCAAATTTGTTTTACAAGAGGATCCATAACTGTCAAGGGCATAGTTCAAGATCGAGTCTACTAATGACATATATATACATTTTAAAATATCTTTGGGTACTTTATAACTTAATTGGTAAAATTTTGCCAGTAGTATTCTCAACTTATCACAAATATAATCTACATGCGGAGTCCATGACAGGTTGTTATCAATTTTCACACCAAGGTAAGTAATACAATTGTCTTGTTGTATAGGTTTACATTTACAATTAAGTTTATTATTATGTATACATAGGTATTCGTGTGCAAACAAGGATGAAGGCTGCTCAGATGGACGCATGTAGGGCGAGTGTATTGCAAGAAATTTAGTTTTATCCGTGTTTAGAACTATGCCATTATCATGCGACCACTTGACAACCGCGTCCACGTCATGTTGAACTAGTTTGCAAGTCTCCGCCATATCGGTACCAGCTCGTAAGGTACACAGGTCGTCAGCGTACATGTACGCTGAGCATTGACGTGTACGGAGCAGACTGCATAGGCTGTTCACGTGCATGAGGTAGCAGATTGGCGAGCAGCACGAACCTTGAGGGACTCCTCGTGTCACTTGTATCCTATCACTAAGTGTGTCGCTCACTTTTACTTGGTAGGAGCGCGCCGCCAGATAATCACGAAACCATCGGTTTAGAGGCCCTGCTACCCCACACTCCCCCATTGCTTTAAGTAGCGTGTCTGTCTGTAGAGTGTCAAATGCTTTCTTGTAATCGTAAAAAACTGCAATTATAAACTTTTTATGAGCTAAATTATTGTTGATCTCATCCGAGAATTTTGATAATAATGTATTTGTACTTTTGCCTTTTAAAAATCCGTGTTGACAATCGTTTAATACATTTTGTTTCTGTACATAGTTACTTATTTGGTTTTCAATGCATTTTTCCATTATTTTGTCTATACTTGATAAAATAGCTATTGGTCTAAAGTTCGATTCATTTTTGTAATCACCTTTTTTATGTATAGGCCTAATTATCGTCTCTTTTAGTTTAGTAGGTAATATAGAATTTTTAACAGACAGGTTCGTAAGTCTGGCCAACACTGGACTTATTTTGTCTATGGTTAACTTAAGATCCGACATGCGAACTAAATCGGTTCCGGGTGATTTATTACTTTTCATGTTTCTGATTACTTTTTTGACTTGTTCGGAGTCCACATATATACTATTTCATCTTCTTACAGTGCAATCATTTCAACATACTTTTTCTTCCTAGCCATATATAATAATAGTTGTTAGTAGCTCTATCTTAAGACATACATAAATATATTCACAGCTGTTATTCCCTAAAGGGGTAAGCAGAGGTGTATTAACTTATTCCGACAAGTATGCTATTCGATCTCACGTTATCGCCGTGTAGGTTCCCACTGGAGTAAAATAGACTAGGATTAAGAATGTTGTCCATCCGACAGTAAACATATAGCCCATGACAGAGTGCCCGCTTGGTGGCAATAGGCTCGCACCTTATCTTAAGAGTTCAATACAATTTTAATCATAATGACAAACTCAATCTAAAGCCATCTGTATACAACTAATATTTCATTATTTACCTAAATCGAGTTAGGTAAAGTTTAATTTAAGAATGCAATTTTTTTTATTCATACTCATGTAAAAGTTAGGCTATGTTCAGATGACTAAATTTTGGTGCACGTTTTGAAATGGCGCACTTAGACATACCTACTATATTTTTTAAAGAATATTAGAACCGAAATTACTAATATTCCCTCTAAACCCTCTTACTAAGCTACATTGCTTGTGCTAGGAGTGGGTTCACGTCGGTAGTGTAATGGCCAGGATTCGAACCCGGGACCTCTCGATCGTAAGGCCGACTCCTTAGCCACTAAGCTACCGACGTTTTCCCTAGCCTTAGCTTCAACGCGGCACTCAGAGAAATGTACAAATTATCTGCCGGCAAACACAAAAGCCCATTCCACCACTAGGGTCAAGCCTGTTCCGTTGAAGTGCATCTACAGATTATATTCTAAATGCATTAATATTCACTTACAAAGCCTCGCAGAGCTTGTAGACGCTGTTGAGGCAATCTCGAACTAGGTCGAACATTCTATAGGGATTTTGTATAGGTAAGTTGTTAGGGTAACTCAAGGGCCTTTTGAAGACCGGCTTATTGGGTATTAGTTGTTTCCCGCGGTTCTGCTTATGGAGAATGTTGATCCCGTTTCCGTAACGCATGTGAACTTGTTATTATTAATTTCGTACACACAAGAACAAACACACAGATACATAGGTGGAAACAGTTGTACAGAAGCTCTGCTTATTTCTAATAGAAATCTCTTCCAGCAGGCCCGCGAGAGGAGAGTTATTCTGTGTTATTTTAGACTATACTACCTATATATTCTCTTGTCATGTTGGCTCCCGGTGGAGTAGAATAGGACCACCCCAGCTCTTCCTGCGGGTATCGTAAAAGGCGACTAAGGGCTGTTCTCCATCCGAATATATATATACAGCCCAGGACAAAGGGCCCGCTAGACGGCAATAGGCATGCCCCCTATTACATCGTGGGACCGAAAATCATAATTGGTGAAAGTTAGGTTAGGTTAGGTAGTGCACCTCTGCCTAACCCATCGGGGATTTAGGTATTCTCTACAAAATTCGAGATATTCTGTTTTACAGTTTGAATGTGATTGAATAACAATTTAATATTATCATACTTCTTAGTAGTACCCTGTCGGCAGTTGATATTAGTAGGATACAATACAATTATAAAAACTAGGAAAAATTGATTTCGAAAAAATGCATGGACTAAGCCATAATGAGTCAACCACCATAATAATAATAAGCTAAAAACATATATTTAGGATACCTGGCCCCCATCGACAACTCTCGTATTGTAAAATAGAATGAAGAACATATGAGATTGATACGTATTTTGACATTGATGAAAGTCATCGATGTATGTCACGTATCTAAAATACGTGGATGGAGGTATACTAGTAGAATAAATAATAGTCCTACGTAGTGGAGGATAAACCCTGTCCCACCCACCTGCAGTCACACTCGGGAACACAGACGGGCGGCATGATAAGCTCATAAGCGTCGCCCACTTTACCGGTCATGAATCGGATTAGCGAGGGCGTCCTTCTATGAGAATCTAGCATCTGTTTAGTATTCGACGCACGACACGAAATTGCAGATGAAGAGTTTTTTGAAGTGTTCTTTTAGTGAAAATAGACACCTTATTGTCTAGTTTTTGTAAGTTACATTCAGAAAGTAACAGTAATATGAAGTGAGTCAAACCGGCTCTTTGACTCACTTGAACTTTATTATAGTCCAACCTGTTAACTTAAACAGGAGAGGCAGTGTTGGCAAAGGTGAATAAGCACCCTTATTTCACCATTCAGTTAGTTCAATCCGGATCAGATTTGATAAGGGTAATTTCAATGATTTGTGTAACAAAACAAACATAGAAAAAATTTAGTTATTCTGAATCTTACTGAAAAATTCATATAATATCAATTTAACTTAGAAAATTCAAATTCTAAAGTTGGTACTCCGTTTTTAAAATATTATGATCTTTCATACTACTTGGTATGAAAAATCATAATCTTGGTGGCAGATAATCACAGGGCCCGCCAGATGGAAAGTGGTTACTGTGGCCTATGGACGCGTGCAACACCAGGGGTGGACAACTCGTGCGGACAACTCTGTAACATAGAGTTTTTTGCCATCAGTGCAGAAGACAGAGCCAGGACAAGCCTTTGGTTTTCTCACTGATAGCACAAAAACTATGTGAATTAGCATCAAGCAATTTTGTTCTACGTTATGGTTTTCATAAATTATTCTGAGTAAAATAAACAACAATAAATTATATTCAAGTCTCGAAATACGGCAAATTAAATTTTAGTCACGTTCAGTACTTTTCTTTAAGTCGTTTGGACCCTTACGTACGTTTGGATTCGTTTCTAATCAAATTGTTGTAGATCGTAGAATAATGAACATAATTTCACTAGAGGGATCTCTACAACACGATTTCTGCTTGCTCTATAAGTGGAAGTTATGGTAGAGATGTTTATATTTATACTCCAACATTTCCAACGGCTTGCCTTTTGAAAATGTTCACCCTCCGCAACTGGTAGGATTTCAAATTTTAATCATTGAAAACGTTAATAATATTCAGCATGAAGAAAATAAATAAAATCATTTTATATTAGCTACCAGGCACCAGTATTAATCAGAAAAGGTTAAACAAAATTTGCATAACAGTATAATGCGGGTATTCGGGTAAAACCTCTTTTGTCGCGACCCGGTGTTATTTCAGGGAGTCAAAATTCTTTGAACGTGTTGAATTATACCAAAATCTAAATAATCCTTAGCTCAGACAGGTCCAATAAAACTGGATACATTAAGTTATAGACGGTTTGAGCGTTAATCGTATGTTCTTTGAGAAATTGAGTGATTTTGTAAGGGAATGCAAGGACAAATTTTTTTGGGAGTTTTTAGAGAAAACAGTAAATCGTGGATTTTATAAAAAAAAAACACTACTATGAAGCTACGTTACAATTGATCCACTGAGATCGAAATTCAGTAAAAGCAATTCAGAGGTTGAGACATAATATTTTTCATATTTGGGTATGAATATTTTTCCATAGGTAGCTTGACACAGAAATTAGAATCCTTCGACCCGGGCGTAGTTAGACGGATTATGTGAAGTCAAAGGTTTGTGAAGCCCCAGTGTTTGTAAATATTCTCAGGTCTGTGGACTTTTCAGCAATAATATTCAGATATGAAAAATGTAGATATTTTATCTTGAGGGTGCGTACCTTTGAAAGATACTTATACCCTGTGCTTATACCTATTATAAGCACAGGGCAATATTGCATTGAAAAAAAATATATATTTTTCCTGAATGTGGCTACTATGCAAATTTATGACACATTATTTTAAAAAGAACAGCTTTTATACGAGACAAATCAGTTCAGTACTTGGGTTCGATGCTCGTGTTGGATAAATTTTGGATTGTTTTTCGTTTAAGAAATTCTCAGTAGGAGGAGTAAGGATTTGGAAAAAATACACAATGATTGACGGCAGGGACAGCTTATTGAAAAATAGGTAGGAACAGAGAAAAAAATCTTTATTCAGTGGTTCGCCCCCCAAAAAGAAATACAAGAAGTAGTGAAAATATGGTACTCGATCAGAATAATCTGTTACAGAATTCACGATACAGAATTATAATTTCTGATCCAGCGCAGCGTACGCGACGCAGGATCAAAAATTATAATTCCAATGGTCAAATGTACAATATTACTTCTGCCTGTACCTTAGTCACATATGTATTCCTTTTGGCTAACTGAGAGGCTCTTAAATGAACTCTGAAGACGTTACTCACCGCAAGGAATTCACCACAAAGTTATTTCAACTGCGGACTTCTACAATGTGGGGATATTTTCCAACTCTGGCAACACTAAGACTTGACGAGGGTATTCGTGACCTACCTCACCTTTGATTAAATATTTAACATACGTACATTCTTGGCTGAAGTTCTGGGTCAATTAAAGGTTATTTGGATGATATAAAAAAAACGAATCAATATACCTATTACCGGTCGACATCGATGCGAAAGAATTCTTCGACCTAACCTAAACATTTTATTGTTTTTAAGTAGGTTCGGTGTATCATTCCTATGCCGCACCATTAAGACCTGGAACACCCTGCCAGGTCACGTGTTTCCTCCTTCCTACAGTCCCGGGTCCTTTAAGCGGGGCGTGAGAAGGCATCTGATGAGGCCGTCAAGCCGACTGCCACTGTTGTTAACATGGTACATATTTACGATGGTGACCCTCTTTTCGAGACTTTGCCTTCAGTTTACCATCGGGCGAGGTGAAGTCAAATTGACGTGTCCTATATTTAAAAAAAGGTATAGCTCGACAACATGACTTCGCTTTTCCTGTTAAGTTAAATATATAAATAAGTTAATGTTAAGCTAAAGGGGAAATCCATTGATTGAGGATCACCATGGCAGTTAAAATAATGCTACAATTAATGTGGCACTCAATTTGCCGTCTTCATCAGATACTTTTTATACTGCTATGGACGCGGGTAATAGGGTGTTACACAAATTTCAGGATTTTAGGACATGTGTTATTGGTAGAATTCCAAGCCTTTTGGCAGACCTTTTGATGATGTATTTATTATTTACGTATAACGTTGAATATGCAATTAATTCTTCTGCGTAATTCAAAACCTAGTAACAAATCGATGGGTTTATAAGGTGAACTAATAAGGTGGACCACGGGGTGGGCCCGATGAAAAAAGATTTTTTTTTTATAAATTCTAATCATATAACGGCCTTGAATTATAACTTGGGTTGAAAGCAAAAACCTTATTTACAGAAAATCACATCTTATTATAAATGATGTACGATAAATTACGAAAAGATTTTATAAATTGCTTTTTTTTTGCAATGCAAATTGATATTTTACCGAGAAATTGTGCCATATTTTGGTAATTTGCTTTTGAAGAAAATGTCGGACCATCCGCCTGCCTACATGAAGGAAGAGAAGAGATCTTTGTAGCCTAATCATATAGCATACAGATCTATACATATAATAAATCTGTAAACGATCGATGTCTGTACATGGAAAGGAAATGAGAAAAATTGTTATAGGGGGACTTTATAAACGTAATAGAAGCCAAAACAACGATTTTTGGAATTTTTGTCTGTTTGTCTGTTTATCTGTTTCTCTGTTTCTCTGTTTGTCTGTGAGTTTGTGCACGCTAATCTCAGAATCGGCTGAACGGATTTGTTTGCGGTTTTCACTAATATATTGTGGTAGGCTTCACTTAACATTTAGTGTTTGCTTTATTGAAATCGGTTCATAAATAAAAAAGTTATGTCAATAATAGCATATCACGGTTAACAATTTGTGATTGTGTGAATAGATCGAACCAATAAAGAAGCAACAATGCTCACAAGAAGATATTATTTCGGTCATAGGAATCTGAAGAACTTCGAGAGGCTAGAGTTCTACATCTCAGCCAAGTCAGGTCAGGATACTGCAGAATCTTCGGCACAGCAAGTGGCTCGATAGAATTCACATTGTTCTCGAACGATTTTCTCTCGAATCCAACAAATTAGTAAGCAGCTGGTTCGGTAAAAAGACTCCTGGCTTTCATAATGAATATCATCACGCTATTATAATAAGGAATGGTACAGAACGTTTTTATGACATAATATGTAAACGTCTATTTCACACTATGATTTCATGGTAACTGTGGCTCAATACGTCTGCGGTGGACTTATAAACTTAGCTGAGTCGCGTTCGGATCCTTCTAAAATGTAATTTTCCTTTTTTATGGTTTTTTATTTAATTTTAACTTTTTTATTTTATTGTGTATTTGTTGTATTTTATTGTATTTATAGTTTTATTTGAAGTAAAATATAAATTCTATGCTTAGTATTCTATAGGTAGTACATAAAACTAGGCTGTGTGACAGTAATAGTAAAACTTATTATATAATATTCTTAGATCTATACAAAATTCTTCATTTCGGAGAATAACAAAGTGGTCCCACCCGCCTGAGAAGTCATAAAACTGAAACTGGTATCCCCTATTGATACAGATTCCACCACATCGGGGCAAGCGCAATATTGGAATCAAACCAATTAAAATTTAACAGAGGAATGGGGCATTGGGGGTATTCTGGGACTAGGTAAGTATACCTGCCTTGGTTACCTATCATAAATAGGCGGTATCAACGTGAAGAGCAGGGATTGCTTCGGTTAGGGTGATGGGTAGCCTAAGCTATCTCCATCAAAGCCGCGCTCATGGAGGAAGTAAATCGTTGCACCTTCTCTGAAGCACATTACGTATTCTGGGAGATAGTTGTCCCTATCGTATTACCGTCTCTACCATGGGGAATGTTCTGATGAGCTCTTCTCCCCTCCACCCTCTCCTTTCCTACACAGGACAACGCATGCAAGGCTCAGATGTCATCCACATACGGATCAGAATATCCCATCAAGAACCAAGCGGTTTGGTGACCCATTCCTATGTCGCACTATTAAGACCTGAAATCCCTGCCAGCTCACGGTTTACTTCTTCCTACAGTCCCGGGTCCTTTTAGGGGGGCGTGAAAAGGCTTCTGATGATCCCATAAAGATGAGTGCCACCATTGTTAAGATGGTACACGTTTATAATGGTGACCCTATTTCCGAGTCTTTGCCTTTAGCTTAACATCAGTCGAGGTGAAGTTAAATTGACGTGTCCTATATAAAAAAAAAACTCCGGATCTTAAAAAGAAGAAAACACATGTGTGGGCAGAGCAACATACAGTTCTTAACCACCTGATAAAGAAATGAAGTTCCGAACAGCTTGGTTCGAGGTGGCATTATTTCAACCGTATGTGACTGACGGAAGGAAGGAGAGATTAGTTTAAATACTCCTAATAGGCTCTTTCACTCGCCGTGGTGCGGTAGAAATGGTAAAATACAGCCAGAGAGACAACGTCTTTATGCAACTCCAGACATTATTTTTTTATTAAATTATTTTGTATTATACAATGTTAGTGACCTGATGACTACCAACGCACGCCGCTGCGATATTATCGATTCCATCTAATAAGTATTCCGTCTAAGTATCTAATAGTAAATACGTAAATCTATCCCAGAAATGATAACAGTACGCCAGGAGAAGCCAACCTATGTATTAAGTATATAAAAGATGCCGCTGCTCCTATTATATAAAAGAGACTGAATGTGGGCAGAGAAACTCTCAGTTCCGGTAAATTTAATCAGACCAAAAAATCCGCCACGTGGACATCAACTCCAGTATCAATTTGGAAGTAAGTATCTACATCATCTGCTGGAAACAAGCTTACCAATACAAGGAATATATAGCAAAATGAGGCTATATGACCCCATCCCAGTCAATGCTGTATTTGCTCTCTTGCCCACTGCGCCCCTCTTCAAGGTGGAAGGTGGAGTTTTTGAAAATTTGAATACAGTTTTGTTTTTTAAAATAAAGATATGTTTCCTTTGCGTAAAATTCACTATTTCCAGTATTTCGAGTACTTCCGTTCCAGTTGGGATGAAAATCTTCCACCATTTTTAATAATGAGTTTGAGCTACTCCGAGCTAAACGCGGACGAAGTCGCGGGTAACAGCTAGTATTTGAATAAATTAAAAACGAATTATCTAGTAAGACGTTTTGGTATCATGAAAGTGAAATTCACGCGCTGAATCGTGTTAAATAGAACAATAGCTGTTGGCCCTGGGTCAGCCGGGGTGCGAGCGATATGTCGATGACAACTTCACCTCCGGCCTAGCACCACGACCCTCAGTCGGCGCGCGGTTTTAATCGGTTCGAGTCCGACATAACCTCTCCTTCCAGCTCCGGTATCCGAGGTGATTTCCGCACGAAAAAAAGAACACTAGCTGTTGCCTGCGACTTCACTCGTGTAGACTCTTGATTTCGGTCACGCTGCCGACACTCTCCAATAGCGTGATGATAATAACATATAGTCACAATTAATGTGATTTTAAGTTAAAAAAAATGAAAATTGGTTCAATAGATCCAGAAATGACCCCCTACAACGTTACAAACTCATAAATTTCATGTCTTTATGACATTTTAACATTAAAAGGATTACATATTAAGGCCATGACTATATTTTCAACTTCGAAATGTACATAGATTTGTTTGTACCAGTTGCGAATCAACCTGAGTGTTGTTCTCGACTTCACGCGCGCTTCACTAGGTACTGCCGCTTGACGTTTGGTCCTTAGTGAAAGCTCCGTGTTTGACGTACTCTCAGTATGAACCGCTTGGTATTTACGTTGTGACGTCATTTCAGCTTTGTGTACATATTTGCAGATGAACTGTTACTGAGTAGTGTATGTATGTACCTATACACATGAATAGAATTTGACACGATATTTATGAAGATATCCCAGCGTGAACCTACGGAAATTATTGGTTCTTTAGTGAAAAATTATAAAGGAACTCTTTTTTTTTCAATCTTTCATTTTAGGCGGAATTAACAAAAATCAATATTTAATAATGGTTGAAAAATTATTTATTGATTCCAACAGTTCGTAAGAAAGTTAAGAGAGAAGGGAAATTTGAAGCGATTCAGGTGTGACTCAATAGCTCAGTTAGAAGAGCATTCCCCCTGTAAGGGAAAGGTCGTGGGTTCCAGTCCCACTTGAGTTCTTCTTTTCCCCGATGTATTTCGAAGAACTCGCAAGTTTAACAACGTACCTACTTATGCATCGAGACCAAAAATTTGCAAAAATCAAGACAAAATAAACTAAAAATGATATAGGTATATATTATTTTGTATATGTACCGTACCATATTTGTCACGTTATTGTTCAAATGGCCATCATTAATCCTACCTTCACGGTACCCACCAATCTCTGTCAAAAGAGTTGAAATCTTTCCGCCCACGTTACTCGGCGGACGATATTAAATCAATCATATTTCATTTATATCATATACCTTTCTATACTATTATATACCGAATAATTACTTTTGTGTTATTTAGTTTATTTTTTCATTAAATCCGTTAATTAGACCGCAGGAACAAAATGTCAAGACCATCATTTCCAGATGGTATTAATTCTTATATTTTAATATTCCCTCCGAATAATTAATATTCCCTCTAACCCCTCTAAATTAGCTAATTTGATTGTGCTAGGAGTAGGTTCACGTTAGTAGAGTAATTGCTAGTATTCGAACCCGGGACTTTTCAATTGTAAAGCCAACTACTTAACCACTAAGCTACTACGCTTCTAAAAGCTACCGACGCGACGCTTCCAAAAACGCCTTGACTAACTTGGCTACCGAAATACGCTCGATGTGATTCAAATTTTCCTTCTATTTTTATCCGTTTTTAAGGCGACGGTTTAAGGGTGTTGTGACGGTACAGCGCCTAGCCAAAGCTGAGTAATTTTCGTTTTTCCGTATTCGACATGAAACTATGTCGAAGATGCCAGCCCCCGCCCATTGGCGGGAGATATTAGTGCCCCTCCGACCGCACTGATATTGTGAAATTCATCCAGAGACAGTAATTTCTCCACTGGCTTTAGCCTTTCAATAAATACCGAGAAGGTAACAACGAACGAATACGCTGATGTCAGTTACTTGTTTCACATATATTCAATCGTACGTATAAATTCGGTTTACAAGTTACTATACTTCACTGACCGGTTCCCGTACCGCAGGAGTTGTAATTCCTGATCTTCCATCTGACATATCTGGTTGCACCGACCTCTGTGCTTGAGGGAGCTGCACTTCGACGCTAGGTCCCCCGTGGGAATCGAACCTCACCCGGCCATAGTTATCCCAGACGGTTGTAATGACATTATACTACAGCAGCTTGCGGTCTCGGTACGATAACTTGTTCCTAATCTATAAACACGATGTTCCTCATACGCCATCATCATGTAAAGCCGCCATCGTATCACAGATTACAGGGGAGATGAGCATCAACGACTGGAGGCTATCCTATTAAAGGTATCCTCGGTCTCTGCTATGACAAGTCTCTGGTCTGCCGCCTGACTCATTACATGTGACGCTCTCACAGCCATCCCGTTTACGGTACCACGTAACATACATCAACGGACACGCGACTCAACATATCAAGAGATTTATTATTAACTTACTCATATAAATTACTCAGCCCGGGATAGGAATACACATACAATATAATAAATAGCACAAAACTATGTGGCACAAAGTATAACAGTAATAATAGATAGTATGAAATCAACTCAACACGTCTGTAGTCTTAATAATGTCACACTTGTAACTTACTCAAGTCTTCCGCGCCTAACTCCCGTATTCCACACCAACTCGTCAACCGCCCTGGTCTCTTGTCTAAACCCGAATGCTTTGATCCCGTGCTATCGCGAGTCAACCCCACTATCCTTTTTAGTTCACAGCCCCTTTTTTACCAAGTCGATCGTTTTTATGCGCGCTTGTCGTTCCGAGTGAATTCCTCGCACTTAGGGACATTGTTCAATAGGTTTGACCCATAGGCCATTATTTGTAGTGTTTTATGATTTGCACATGTCTGGCTTTACATTTGTATAGCAAAACCATGTCCTTTTCTTGCAAAGTTTAAGTGTCTATCTCATTTGGGGAATTTTTAACAAGGCGCCAGAGCCAGACGGCTATTAAGTGGACGACTGCTCATAAATACCGAATTACTAATGCATTGCAGATGTACCTATTTCAGTTTATTAATTCCTTATTGTTAAGTAACCAGTGTACTATCACAGTGTGATCGCGGATTCGAGTCCCGCCCGAGAAGATTCATTTTTCCCTATGTATTCGTTTTTCTATACTAAAATGCTGTAAAATTCATTCAAGAAAATACTTAAAATTAAAGAAGGAACCATCATAACAATTTTTATAAAAAAAGTTGAAGATAGTTTCCTGTTATCTACCGCTTATAACAAAATATATTTGTCTCCTTAATAGCCTGCTAATGGACATTAATGGCCGCCAGTCGTATAGCCCGTCGTTCGGGCTAGTATTACTTTATTTGCGCGAGGATCATTTATCATCAGGTTGAAACGAGTTCTAGTTAAAAACCAATGCCAAGTTCATTTAGGCACTTCTGGTTGTATTGATGAAAGTTGCCGTCATTTAATTAATACTAATTTAATCTTCGATTTCTTGTTTCCCGCTGGAGTAGAATAGGACCACCCCATTTCTTCCTGTGGATGGTGTAAAAGGCGACTAAGGGATATGCCTGTTTTCCATCCGACAGTAAACATACAGCCCAAGACAAGGTGCCCACTTGTTGGCAAAAGGCTCGCCCTATTACGTGGTGGGATCACGTATCATACTTAGCGACACGTGGGTTTACATACTCCTCTGCCTACCCATTCGGGGTTTTACAGTCGTGAGTGTAATTATGTAGGTATGTATGTAATTTAATCTCAATTTTATTTATGTGTAGTACATTTTATGGTTACTATGCCAACAGCCATGATCATGAGGCGACTACGTTGTTAATAATTGGGTGATGAGGGCTTCAGATTGGCCATGACTGAAGGAAAGTACCAGAAATGTCGAATATGGTACAGGAACAAAAATAACTAAATGAAACACAATAGAATCCTAATCCATATTTATAGGTAATTTTTCTTATTTCTTACGTTTGGTATTGAATCAATTTTATTTGACAAGCCAGTTTCAGAAGTCTTTAATATTCATACATTGTAATAGAATGTAAATAAAGACTTGGTCGATTTCAACTACAATGAATGTCTCTGAATAAAATAACATCTTTTATAGCTTATTGTTAATGAACAAAGTTTTAAATATTCTAACCAAAATCTGAATAGTAAGTGAACTAATTAAATAAATAAAAATATATTTTTGGTAGCTTTATTCCATTTTGAATGGAAGTAAAACGACAATAATTGACGGAAATATCAGTAAACATACCTACATTAAAGAAATATTATGAATACAGACGAATTGAGAACCTTTTTTGAAGTTTTTTGAAGTTTATTTATTCATACATAGCTCGAATTCGGCCTACGAGATACACGTAAGAAAAGAAACATAATAAGTAAAAAAAACTTAATTAAGGACCCAAACTATTCAGACTTTATCCAATAACTACTCAAGAAACATAAGAAGCACAAATGCATATCATTCTTCAAAAGTAAATTTCAGAAAGAATTCAATTTTCTGTTACTGACTATCATTAAGTTAAACGAAGAATTCGTAAGAAATCATCCTTGCGATATTTGCGAAGGGCGTTTACAAATGCCCCTCAAAAATGGCCGTCTACAATTTTCACGTTTTCGTCTTTATACGTTAATAATTACGAGCGTTTGTTTTTTGAAACGAAACAAGTAAAAATTAAGCTGATTTTACGAACCTTAGTAATGTACCTACAGAGGGCCGAAGGGATATATAAACCCCCTCCCATGTACAGGTGCAGTAACTCTGAGAACGCAAGGGTGGCCTCAAACTGGGCAAATAAAATTTGAAGAAAAACATGCCACGGACACCAAAGAAGAAGAAGATACCAACATGTCAATATCCGATAGGATAATGACATAATTATTAAAAGTTTACTGACGTAGGTGTATGTAGGTATATATTATGTTCATGCAATGCATGGGATGAGTTACACATGTTACGCATAAATATGTTAAATCTGAAGTAGCATTATTAACAACTTTAAAATTAATTGAAATCAGTGCCGAACCAAGCGCAATTTCTATTAATTGAATACAAACATAATCAACTCCCAACAGTCCTTTAATCCGGTTTTGAAAGACAATAGCCATGGTCGGTACAAAATACACGGTGAAACAAAAGCCACGCTTAGAATTCATAAAGGTATAAGTAATTAATGTCGTAATTGAATTACTTTACACTTTTATGATATTGGTTTCATCCAAAGGTTTTTTCTGCTTTACATTAGGTACATATCGAGGGTTGAGTGTTCAAACCCGTTAAGTGCGAAAAATTAACTTTCGAGATAATCGATGTTAAAGTTTTCTGGCAATAAAAAATAGGTAAATATAATAAATTGATGCAAATTACTTAGTAATTTAGCAAAATTATACATCCATAATACTATATTTTATGATTTTTGTCATGTTTAATAATAAACTTTTGCATAAAATTGTAATTAGTAAATTAGGGGGCTGACTTATTGGGTTTTACCCCAAAATTAAAATTATGTTTCTATTAATTATTAGCTTTATTATTTGAACAAAAATCAAGTGAATCACGA
Source organism: Eilema sororculum (assembly GCA_914829495.1). Classification (NCBI taxonomy): domain Eukaryota; kingdom Metazoa; phylum Arthropoda; class Insecta; order Lepidoptera; family Erebidae; genus Eilema; species Eilema sororculum. The sequence continues at coordinate 8,537,821 of OU618533.1, forward strand.
TAATCCTTTTATTATAGGTAATTACTGTCGCTTTTAGATTCAGATATGTTTTCAGGCTGTGGATCCACCCATGAAATTCCTCGGGAATGATTTCTTTTTTGCACATCGCTCCTAGATCTTTTATTTTTGACAATACTGATCGGTATCTATCTTTGGTATAATTGCTCCAGCTGTTCTGATAGTTGCACGTTGGTTGAAAATCGCTTTACCCTCGTTTTAGGTGTGTTTTGAGTAGTACTAAAAATGTCTCATCATCATCATCCACATAAAGACGTTAGTCCTGATTGCATTCGAGGCCACGGTGCCCTCGGAGGTCAGGGTCCGCCTTCCGGCTCTTCCTCCTCTACTTCGCACGATCTTGGGCGTCCAAGGTAGTGAGATCGTTTGCACGCATGTCACCCTCCACGATGCCAAGCCAGCACTTCTTGGGCCTACCCCTTCTACCTGAACCCGGTGGGGGCGCCATTGCCAGGCATTTGTTACCCACGTAGCTGGGTGGTTGCCGCACGACGGCGCCGCACCAGCGGAGGTGGCTCTCTCTCGTTTTATAGACCTGCCCCTTCAGCCTAACTGGCATTTTAGCATCGCATGTGACGCCAGTCATTTCCCGCCACTTAGCCCACGCGGCAGCAATACGTGCCTTGACGTCGTAGTCGATGTCACCAGAAACGTGAAGTACAGATCCCAGGTACTTAACCTGATCCGTGCGCTCGACCAAGTGATCGCCTATGCGGACGGGTATGGGATCTGTGGAGTTTAACGCAAAATATTCAGTCTTCGCCACATTAAGCTTCAGACCGGCGCCGTTCTCAAGTGCCTCCTTCCACACTTTCACACGTCAAACCAATCTGTTCCTGTCTGCGTCCATCAGCGCAGTGTCATCAGCATACATAAGCAACCACGGGGGCTGCTCAAGTGAGTCTCCGATGCTGTCCGACAAAACGTCTAATACCAAGCTGAACAGGTATGGGACTAACTACGGATCCTTGGTGTACCCCGACGGTGGTGGGGAAGGTTTTTGTGTCGCCAACAGCGGTCCAAAGCACGGAACCGGAATCTCGGTAAAGTCTCGGATGGTGTCGATGTAAGCCTCTGGGACTCCTTTGGACCTCAATGCCCACAAGATCATCGCGCGAGGCACACAGTAGAAGGCTTTCTGCATGTCTAGGAATAGAAAGTGCAGGGGCGTGTTCCTCGCCCTGTATCTCTCCGCAACGATCCTTAGGGCGAACGCCGGATCCATAGTCCCGTGTACGGAGCGGAACCCATACTGACACTCCGAGAGGGTACTCTTCTGTTGGATCTGGGAATCGATTATCCGCTCGTAAAGCTTCATGGTCTTTCATGGTGGACATTATCTTTATACCTCGGTAACTACCACACTCCTTCACCGAAGACCGCCCTTGAAGACTGGCGTAATGACAGTCAGCCTCCACTGGTTTGGGATTTTACCGGTGAGGAGGACACGGTTAGAAAGGTTAGCGAGGATGCCCACACCACGGGCCCCTCTTTCTTTCTTTATTTTTCTTTCATGCGACGAATGACAGTCTGGACTTCTGCAGGCGTTATCGGCGGCACTAGTCCTTGATTTGGAGGGAGTTCTGGTGGCTGCACCTCTTGATACTGCTTATTCAGCAGCTCATGGAAGTATGAGCGCCATCTCTCCTTCACCGCAACTTCCTCGTACAACAGATTGTCCCCAGGGCCTTTGATGCAACGGCACTTGGTTATAGCCTGCGCCGCTTCAGCCCTGAAGCGCGCCAACTTATAGATGAGCTTTTGTCCCTCAAACGATTCCAACTTGATGTATAGCGGTTGCAAGTGGTCTCGTCTGACCCTGGCTACGGCTCTCCTAGTGGCGCGTTCATTATTAACGTTTATTATTATTCGTTCGCTTTTGTACTTGTCGCAGTCTTCGGGAGATTTGGACGCTTGCCACTTTCTAAAGAGGGCTTCCTTCACCCTGATCTCCTTCTGGACTGTGTCGTTCAACCACCAGGTGTCCTTGTCACACTTGCGTCCACCCTTGGGCGTGCCGAGCACTGCCTTCCCCGCCTCAAGATTAACTGCCTGAATCTCGTCCCAGCAATCTTGCACGGGTTCGTATACAGCATTAGCGCACTTATAGCATACACACTTATATATATATATATATTAGTATACATATATTTATTATTATTACATAACGCACTTATATATATATATATATATTAGCGCACCGATAGCTGAGACGAAACTCTGGGACTTGGCTTCATCAAGCAGCCACCACTTGGTTCTGCGTTGACCGCGCTCAACACGTTTACCTTTGGGTTTTACGCGGAGGGCCATGACAAGGACACGGTGTTGCGTAGTGAGACTCTCTCCGGGTATAAGCGGAGGTTATAACCTTACCTATTATACATTTCATAGGAAATAAGAAAATATTTACCTTGTTTTACGTTGACAAACATTCTATTTTTACGCTATAGTTCAGATATAAAATGCCAATAAATATATTTTATTGTATTTTATATTTTCGTATTACGTGTATTCATGATAAATCATCTAGAGCTAAAACCCATTAATTCATTTATACTGATTTTAATTTTCGATTTTTTTGTTTTGTATTGAATTACTTCTCGTGTTAAAATCCGTTACACAAAATTATGTGCTTTTATCTTTTGTATTAGTGTGATTGACGTGGTTATCCTTAAGATTTCAATACCAATAAATACATTTTATCGGGTTCTCTCGTAAAACAAAATTTGAAATGTTTAAGTATAACTAGCTTTAGAGTATTTTCAACTAAAATTATTATTTAGTAATGCACTTACTGGGTTATTTGGTTAGTACATTACTATGTTACACTCTAAAATAGGGTTATCTGGAAACATCACTAGGAAGAGCAAAAAATTCTGGTTCTAGTGGGCTAATAAAACTAATTTCGCTTTTTTTTCACTTATCGGGTTTTAACACCCAACCCTCGATATAGACTTAGAAGTAAAGCCAACGAGAGGAGAGAAAAAGGCAAACAAATCGACCGTTACTGAGTTACGTCGCGATAACTAGCGATTACTTTCTCTGTCCTTGTCGCACACGTCACACGTACGTTACATTGGCCGAGCGACTCACAGCTGTAGTTGCATGTTTCGTAGTACAGGAAAGCTGTCAGCACAGCGGCGGTTCTAAACTGTCAGATCCGCCATCTCATGAGCAATTTCATTCCGGTCTGAAATGCGTTTGAAATGATACGTAATAATTTTCAAATAAAAATGTTTGGAACCGCTGGAACTTTGTTTACCTTTTTTCTCTCGTTTCGTTGGCTTTACTTTAGATGGTTAGTAGAACCAGAGAAATAACCGAAAACGGTAACAAAAATATACGAGTGTGGAGCCGCGGGTGTCAGCAATTTATTTATATTACTCGTTGTCACCAGTGACGACCGTCAGTATTTCAGAGGCACCATTATCGGTGACATTTCGCGAGTGGTACACAGAAAGTCCCAAGTGGCCGCTACTTGCTATATGTATCAGGTCCAATAAGCCATAGGCTGTGTCAAAATCTAATAGGAATTAATCGATATTGGTTCTGGCAATATACTATATATATGCAAAAACGAGCAAATTACACCTTTAATTAATCCTTTCATATGATCCTTTTATGTTACCTGCCCTTGTACTTTGTCCTCCATGTTATTTTTCAGTTTAACTGACTCTACAATTATATAATAATTCTTATTTTTTGTTTCAGGTAAATTTGAAGTTCACATTTCTACAACAAATATCCAGCTAAGGTAATATTATACACGTAGCAATAGCTTTTAAGTGTAAACATCAAAGTTGCACGCAACATTAAGAGTATTTAAAAATATTAAACGTTATTATCACTATGAATCGTACATACAATAGCCTGCCTGATATTCAATCAGCTATCCCGCAGGTGATAATATTTCAACCCTTTTGACTCACAGGCCTTGAAAAAAGAAACACAAAAATTAATACTGTCCATGTTAATAAACTGACTCGCTGATGTAAGTGAAACAGTGAAAATATTATACTACATTTTGTGCTCAAAGAGCGATCGCGATATCGGTCCGAATTCGAGCGAAAATTGGTTCAGGCATCAGTAAACAGAGTTTTCGCCGGGAGATAATATAACGGGCTGCCGCGCGCCAGACGATCCATTTTGTCACACATTTATATGTACCCTTGTACGGTTTTGAGGTGTCAAAACTAATTAATTATAAACATGTCTGATACGCTTATGTATTATTATGTACATAACGTTTACTGCTCTTTTTATGGCTACACGGAGCCTCATTATGGTCTTCGAGGCTCACACCAGCCTCATCTGAAAGCCGATGCACCTGCAAATTGACAGACGAGGCTCAGGCATAGGCTTAGGCAGTTCCTAAAAAAAGAAACAAACTAAATCATGGACAGTAACAACCACCACCTTCGGACTTCCTACCTACCCAGGAAAAACTGACTCCCGGACAGAACCTCCTTTGGCTCGTATGGAAATCTCTTAACCGTCTACGCACACTGGTTGGTCGGTCTAGACAAAATCTATGTAGGTGGGGAATGCGAGATCCGAGCTTAATTGCATGTGACTGCGTTGCCCCCGTGCAGTCCATGGCGCGTTTGGTCTCGTGTCCCTTATGTTCTACTTCATGTACTAAAGACGACCTAAATAAAGCCTCTGACAGCGCGATTAAGATGGCAGTTTTTTATTCCCAAATAGTGTAGTTGACACGAAAAGAAGAAGAAGAATGGACAGTAAATAGTGCGTGTTCCGGGCTCCAACTTACAGGTTTTAGAGGTAACCAGGGATTTAGTACTTATCTGGTGGTGAGGAGCATTATCAAAGCTACTTCTATACCTACATCCTTAAAAAACAAGTAGTTCTTGGATTCGTTTAACTACGATTTTCTGATAAGTAAGAACGTTCATCACTTGCCAAGGTAACTAAATCCCAGACGACAAGGATCGATTGCCAATTTTCTCGATATAGCAATTCATGAAGTAGGTAATGTTATGCTTTTGCAAACATCGCGGTTGAGTAATCCGAGTGTGAAGGTTCTCTCTCTAATTGTTTTTCCTTATAATGGATTTCTGCCGAGTAACGCCCAAATATTTGATATAATTATTTGTACAACCGTTTTGAGAGTACAACAAATATGAGAACACACTCTCTTAAAACATACTACTAACAATATTTGTGAGAATGTACTCGTATGTATGTGTGTGTGTGTGTTTGTATGTTAACCGACAGAATGACTGCTATTAAACTGTAATATGGATCAGAAATAAAATATGATCTAAAACAGCATATAGGTATCCTACTTCTTACCTCCTGAATCACGATTTCACGCGGTCGTGGCTTAGGTTATAGCTTGTCCTTTAAAGATTAAAGTAGTTCCCGTGGCCTATGAGCGTTTGTAACATTACATTTTGTTCCTATTGCCACCAAGCGGAAAGGGAATTAAGAGAAGAAATAGACAGTAAGTACGGAAAGCCTATAGCTATTGGCGAACCGGCCCCTTCCAAAAACACGGTTGTATATTACATTGACCTTTTGTTTACTGTACAGGATTTTTCCCAATAAGTGGATGATGACAATATAGGTGATAGTGAGAACACTGATACTTAATTTATACAAGTAGACATACCTATTCGTACACACATAATTCACATACCTGTACTCTCAGGCGAGGCGAGGTTAAGTCAAACTGAGGTGTACTTTATAAAAAAAATCGGGTTACTAAATATTCTTACACTCTAACGGGGCATTTCATACTTATACTTTAGAATATTTCCACCAGATATCTCTAATTACTTTTTTAACGTATTTCAAAGAAAAAAGAAAATTATGGAAAAATGGATTCTTTTATCTTAAGAAAATCCAATCTGCCCAGATACATCCAGAGACCAGACAAGACTGACTCATCTCCAAAATGATTACTGTAAAATGTTTAATTACCGTTATAAATTTGCTTTTAGTGAAATTGGTTTGAAACAGTTCATTAGATTGAAAATTTTAGCTACTCATAATAATGATTGACTAGGCTTAAGCTTTATTACATACAGGTTGTGACCCATTTTGATGTCTTTTTTGCTTGCTCATCATGGAGGACTTGCTGATTTTCCAGTTCACACTGGTTCATACGACTGCTCTGAGAAGCATCTGCCATCAGCTATGGTAGGCAGGCTGTATATGTTAGTGAGGAATGTTCAGTAGGGGGATGCCCTAATATATTTGGGCAAGGTTGAATAAGTACTGTGCAGGGTGAAATTTTATGTTAATTTTATCTGCCAAGGCTCGTGATTATTATTTCACATACTATTGGCAGATAATAGCAACGCTATAAAAAACCATTGAAGTAAAATTATGTCCATGTGTATTATATGCGGGTACAAAATATTTCTGTTATGTAGGTAATGACTGTAGTTTATCATTATTTAGAGTAGATTAGGATTACATACATATTATTGCTTATTATTATTCCAAGTAGTCATACAATATTGTTATACTCTTAACCGACTTCTGACAAGGAGGAGGTTATCAATTTGATTGTAGTTTATACGATATGTTAGGACTCGATTGGGATTTTTAAAGGGTGGACTTATTAGGTATTGTTATACCAATTACATCTTTGACTTCGCTATTACTAAATATGAGGTACATAACCTATTATAATTGGTAGCTTAGGTGTTACGTACTATTTAGTTGCCTTAATGGGGTAGCCGCGTGGTTCTCGGCAGTGAAGAATTTGGGCCACCGTATCTCTTCCCATGCGGTGTCGTACAAGGCGACTATGGGATAGGGCAGTTTTTAACATCAGACTCAGTCTCAGACATAGGCTCGAGTCAAAAGTAGCCAGAATATTATGGCAATAAGCTCATCCCCTATTACTTGGGACCGACTACAATTATTGGTGAAATGTGGGTGTTAAATCACCTCTGCCTAATCCACCGAGGATAAAGGTGTGATTATATTTTAAACTAGCTGTTACCCGCGACTTCGTCCGCGTTTAGCTCGGAATAGCTCAAACTCATTATTAAAAATGGTGGAAGATTTTCATCCCAACTGGAACGGAAGTACTCGAAATACTGGAAATAGTGAATTTTACGCAAAGGAAACATATGCTACAGACGACATGGTGCTGCTGAGTCCATCGATTGGTGGCCTCAGGAAGCTAGTAGCCTTGTGTGAAACGTATGCTGTGTCTCATGGGCTCAAGTACAATGTAAAGAAAAGTGAGCTCCTTATGTTTAGGTCAGGTCCGCTGAAGCATACCGATGTGCCAGAGGTCTTGCTTGGTGGGGTTGGATTGAACTGGGTAAAATCTTTCAAGTACTTGGGCCACTGGGTCACAGACGTGCTCAAGGATGATTTAGATGTTGAGAGGGAGCGTAGGTCGCTGGCTATCAGATGTAACATGGTTGTCCGGAGGTTTGCACGTTGTACGAATACAGTTAAAGTGACTCTCTTTAAAGCCTTCTGTCAGTCCTTCTACACGTGCAGCCTGTGGACGTGTTGCACTCTGCGAGCATACAGCGACCTGCGCATCCAGTATAACAACGCATTCAGGATGCTGTTGGGGCTGTCGCGGAGGTGCAGTGCGTCAGGAATGTTTGCAGAGGCCCGAACGGACGATTTCTATGCTATTATTAGAAAGCGTTCGGCCTCTGCCTTGGCACGACTCCGCTGCAGCTCCAGCAGTCTCCTGAGTGTGTTCAAGGACCGGTGGGACTCTCCCTTGTTGCGGCACTGGATGGCGCTGCACTCGAGTGGAGTGTCATCCACTCGAGTGTAGTGTCATCGGTGTGGATAGTGGAGTGTTTTGTAAATTGAATTTATTACTAACATTAGTTCTTAAGTTAAATTGTTACTAACACTATGGATCGAAAGGTCTGAGATTAAATGGATTTTAATTTAATTTTTTAATTTTTTAATATCTTTATTTTAAAAAACAAAACTGTATTCAAATTTTTAAAAACTCGCTTGACATCTTCCACCTTGAAGAGGGGCGCAGTGGGCAAGAGAGCAAATACAGCATTGACTGGGATGGGGTCATATAGCCTCATTTTGCTATATATTCCTTGTATTGGTAAGCTTGTTTCCAGCAGATGATGTAGATACTTACTTCCAAATTGATACTGGAGTTGATGTCCACGTGGCGGATTTTTTGGTCTGATTAAATTTACCGGAACTGAGAGTTTCTCTGCCCACATTCAGTCTCTTTTATATAATAGGAGCAGCGGCATCTTTTATATACCTAATACATAGGTTGGCTTCTCCTGGCGTACTGTTATCATTTCTGGGATAGATTTACGTATTTACTATTAGATACTTAGACGGAATACTTATTAGATGGAATCGATAATATCGCAGCGGCGTGCGTTGGTAGTCATCAAGTCACTAACATTGTATAATACAAAATAATTTAATAAAAAAATAATGTCTGGAGTTGCATAAAGACGTTGTCTCTCTGGCTGTATTTTACCATTTCTACCGCACCACGGCGAGTGAAAGAGCCTATTAGGAGTATTTAAACTAATCTCTCCTTCCTTCCGTCAGTCACATACGGTTGAAATAATGCCACCTCGAACCAAGCTGTTCGGAACTTCATTTCTTTATCAGGTGGTTAAGAACTGTATGTTGCTCTGCCCACACATGTGTTTTCTTCTTTTTAAGATCCGGAGTTTTTTTTTTATATAGGACACGTCAATTTAACTTCACCTCGACTGATGTTAAGCTAAAGGCAAAGACTCGGAAATAGGGTCACCATTATAAACGTGTACCATCTTAACAATGGTGGCACTCATCTTTATGGGATCATCAGAAGCCTTTTCACGCCCCCCTAAAAGGACCCGGGACTGTAGGAAGAAGTAAACCGTGAGCTGGCAGGGATTTCAGGTCTTAATAGTGCGACATAGGAATGGGTCACCAAACCGCTTGGTTCTTGATGGGATATTCTGATCCGTATGTGGATGACATCTGAGCCTTGCATGCGTTGTCCTGTGTAGGAAAGGAGAGGGTGGAACTAATTGGAATAGCTCATCAGAACATTCCCCATGGTAGAGACGGTAATACGATAGGGACAACTATCTCCCAGAATACGTAATGTGCTTCAGAGAAGGTGCAACGATTTACTTCCTCCATGAGCGCGGCTTTGATGGAGATAGCTTAGGCTACCCATCACCCTAACCGAAGCAATCCCTGCTCTTCACGTTGATACCGCCTATTTATGATAGGTAACCAAAGCAGGTATACTTACCTAGTCCCAGAATACCCCCAATGCCCCATTCCTCTGTTAAATTTTAATTGGTTTGATTCCAATATTGCGCTTGCCCCGATGTGGTGGAATCTGTATCAATAGGGGATACCAGTTTCAGTTTTATGACTTCTCAGGCGGGTGGGACCACTTTGTTATTCTCCGAAATGAAGAATTTTGTATAGATCTAAGAATATTATATAATAAGTTCTACTATTACTGTCACACAGCCTAGTTTTATGTACTACCAATAGAATACTAAGCATAGAATTTATATTTTACTTCAAATAAAACTATAAATACAATAAAATACAACAAATACACAATAAAATAAAAAAGTTAAAAGTAAATAAAAAACCATAAAAAAGGAAAATTACATTTTAGAAGGATCCGAACGCGACTCAGCTAAGTTTATAAGTCCACCGCAGACGTATTGAGCCACAGTTACCATGAAATCATAGTGTGAAATAGACGTTTACATATTATGTCATAAAAACGTTCTGTACCATTCCTTATTATAATAGCGTGATGATATTCATTATGAAAGCCAGGAGTCTTTTTACCGAACCAGCTGCTTACTAATTTGTTGGATTCGAGAGAAAATCGTTCGAGAACAATGTGAATTCTATCGAGCCACTTGCTGTGCCGAAGATTCTGCAGTATCCTGACCTGACTTGGCTGAGATGTAGAACTCTAGCCTCTCGAAGTTCTTCAGATTCCTATGACCGAAATAATATCTTCTTGTGAGCATTGTTGCTTCTTTATTGGTTCGATCTATTCACACAATCACAAATTGTTAGCCGTGATATGCTATTATTGACATAACTTTTTTATTTATGAACCGATTTCAATAAAACAAACACTAAATGTTAAGTGAAGCCTACCACAATATATTAGTGAAAACCGCAAACAAATCCGTTCAGCCGATTCTGAGATTAGCGTGCACAAACTCACAGACAAACAGAGAAACAGAGAAACAGATAAACAGACAAACAGACAAAAATTCCAAAAAACGTTGTTTTGGCTTCTATTACGTTTATAAAGTCCCCCTATAACAATTTTTCTCATTTCCTTTCCATGTACAGACATCGATCGTTTACAGATTTATTATATGTATAGATTATGATTGTAATGGGTTCGAATCGGTGAGAAACTAAAACATATTCCTTTCTTTCTTGCTAGTAGGTAATTATAAAAAACTTTGAGTTGAGTAGGTAGTGTCAAAATCAAGTTGCTTGTTATTAATTTATTTACCTTATATGGTAACATTTTAACAACAATATCATATTTTACTGATATAAAAAATATCTACTAAAGCGAAAATTCTCCTATTGAATAAATAGTAAAGACAAACAAAAGGGACGTAAACGTAACGTAATTAGATTACTTCGAACAGAGGTCGCAAACTTTTTTTGTTTCTATATTTTTGTTTGATCACCTCATTACAACTGAGTGAATTTCTTTTAAGTCATTGTAAGTAAACAAACAAAAAATAAAAGGGTGAAATACGTCAGAGAGTAACTTAATTAATTTGAATTACTGAGTGAAAGACGTTATGATGATTGTAATATAGTTAAATAGGCAAATATTTTTAAAGTGTGCTCAATCTTTAGGGTCCAAGGCAATCTCATCTGCGAGCCCATACTCCCTACTAACTGAAGGACGAGACCCTCTCCTTTCCTTCACAGGACGACACGTGCAGGGCTAAGATGCCATCCATATGCGGTGCAGAGTATACCTGCTAGAACCAAGTGTTTCAGTGACCCATTCCTATGCCGCACCACTAAGACCTGGAACTCCCTGCCAGCTCACGTGTTTCCTTCTTCCTACAGTCCCGGGTCCTTTAAAAGCGGGGCGTGAAAAGGCATCTAATGAGGCCGTCAAGCTGAGTGCCACTATTGTTAACATGGTACATGTTTACGATGGTGACCCTCTTTCCGAGACTTTGCCTTTAGCTTAACATCAGGCGAGGTGAAGTGGAATTGACGTGTCCTGTATAAAAAAAAATGGTGAAAACTTTGCTCTCGGATTTGGAAGGTCACATGTCCGTTGTGGTGTTGATTTCTGTCTTCTTACCTGTATAATCCTTGCATTTTCAACACCCGTGAGAAGATGTTTATTTTCAATCACGTCCAAATGGTAGATAATATAATAATGTACCTAAAACAAACCGCCTTATAGCTACTCAAAAGATGGATATAATGAAATAAGCGACACATTTCTTCCAAAGTACCTAAAGGTCTCCTAAGCGCACATGTTCAATCACATTCCATCTTCAAATTCCTACATAAAATATCTTTTAATATTGCTAAATGAGGCATGTTAGATTAACTGAAGATTTTCATGAAAATTGTACTGCTTATTGTTTATCGGCATATGTATAATGATAAGCTTACAGGTGAAATTGACTTGTTGTAATTCAGCTTACAACAATAGGTTATAACCAAGGTTATCTATATCTTAACCTAACATCTTTTTATGTTTGTTTTATTTGCAAATAATTTTGTCCGAAATACTGCACACTGCGGTTAACCGCATGCATGCAGTGCATAGGTATTTATGTTGTTGCGTATCATCGCGTCGCTAAAACTAAACTAACTACCTAAATATGGGCTAGTTACTGAAATTATTTCACAGAAATATATAGAAACTAGTAGTGTTGAAGTGACACATCGACTGCTGTGTGCGATCGGCTACAAAGTACGAACTCATACCTCACTGTTGATAGACTTAATTTCTTTCTTACCTTACTCAATCATTGAGTTTACCTATTTATTATTTTATTAGCTTTTGAGGAAAAAGTCTTCGGGAGAAATTTCATTTCATGAAATAAATTTGCTCAGAAGTAATTAATTATATGGCTTGCTTAATCAAAAAGTACGACGTTTTTAAAGGTTTGTATGCATGAATATGGCTATTTGCATCGGTCTGGGTGTTTCTATGTATATTAAGTATGTATTTACAAAAAAATATGTAACTATGTTTATCCGCATTCTAGATTCCATAACACAAGATAGTTAAGTCTTTTTTTTTTATCGTGCAATAAATCCCCACGGATACCACCCCCACGGAGCCGGTGGAGGTGGTTATGTCGGACTCGAACCGACTAAAACGCACGCCGTCTTGGGTCCTTGGTTGCCGGAGGTGAGATTGCCAAAAGGATATCTCTCGCACCCCGGCAGACCCAGGACCATCTCTTTCGAGATGGCCCCCTTCGGGTTGTGGGGACCGCAGGGTCCCCATCTAGCCCCGGTTACCGGGAGGCGCATATTGCGCCGCTGCCGCGGCCTGCTTCTGCTAGGGTGACAGGCAGCTCTTCCGGTCACCCCCAGGCCAGCGCTCATGGAGGACGGAGGTCGTTCTGTGACCTCCGACGTCCGGTTGGCCTTCGCTCTGCGCGGGCCACCCGGGCCCGGAGTCTAGTCCGGACCCGACCGGCCGCCTCCTTCTCGAGCATAAGGCACTTGCTCGCAGAAGGAGGCGGCCGCACCCAAAGCGTTCGCGCATCGTACCATCGATGTGAGCAATGTGGCGAGTGTGAGGACTCCCACCCCCAGAGCCGCCACTAGGACCCGCCTCGGCGTGTCCCACGCCGGGCACTCGGTTAGCGTGTGCAGCTCTGGGTCCTCGCTCGCATCACAGTTACCATGGGTCTAGATAGCGTTGTGTAGAATGTTGTGTAATATTTATTTATTATTTTATTATTATTTATATATGCACGGCGTTCAGTGAGATTTCCCGTATCAGCGATTGGGTTATTTTCGTCCAATTGGCCGTGTTATTCATACAAACGGTTGGGTGTATCGGGAACTCACGATAGAGTTATCAAAACATCTTAAGACTCTAGTTAACGAGCCTATTCATCCAAAAACGGCTGACACAAAGATAACATCTATCAGTTTCTGTGAAGAGATTTGGGATAAGCTTACAGTAGGGCTCTCCTAATCCGTAGACCATATTGAAAAGTAAAATACTCACCAGTTTGCAAAATATTTAGGGTGATGTGAGTTTTTTTTTTCATTATTCTTATATACACGGGGCTCAGTATTGACATTTAGATTTAAGAGAATCTGTAATTTTTTTCTGTTAACATAGTCTTTAAGGAGGGGCTCTAATGTGGAATAGAGCAGAACAATATACATTTTTTTTATATAGGTACACATTTTTTTTACATACATTTATTTTCTGACAGTGGTATACAGTATCGATACCGAAATAGTAATCATCGAGTTTCAACCATTCTAATTGTTTAGAATTTGAGATGAAAATGGAAGTTTAATTTCTATTAGCCGTTTCCTGAAATAAATATTTTTCTTCATTTATTTCATCCTTAGGCATATTGTTTAAAGGCACACTTGATTCTCTGGTCAAAAGACCAATGTATCGGAACTGGTCGAAATACAATCCGAGTTTTCATATATCGTGACTTTTAATTAAAAAAAGAATGCTTCTTAAAACCTTCCTTCAAGTTTGTTCAGTTGAAGGAAGTATAAAATAGGTTTCATGAAGTATTGATACAATTTTCTAAGTACAATGAACTGTTTAATTCAACGTCCACCTTGCATGCACACGACAGCTTAGTTGGCGATGTGCCATCGACCTATTAGGGTTGCCAATATTAATCAACTAGCTTTGACCTGCGACTTCGCCTGCCTGGAATATTGATCCCGTTTCCTCTAGCCTACGGGGACCTATTCCCGGGATAAAGGCTATGTGTTATTCCAGATTAAATTTTAGTCAGATCTGTTCAGCCGTTAGAGCATGATTGAATAACAAATATCCAAACACCTTCACAAATTTTCACATCTAGCAAAATAGTTACTCAAATAAAGTTATTATTTAAGCTATTTCTTGTACTAATGGCAGTAGGCAATGTAATATAAAAAATTATTAGAAAGATATGAAAAATTAGGTATTATTACAGACAGTGGACCCTTGGCTCCAAAGTGCAAGCTTTGAATGTAATCGAAATTGGTTCTTGGGATAAAGTGTAAACAAAAACAAATCAAATGCGAACAAAATAAACTCCATTCATCCATCCATCCATATACTCACGTCTGTAAATCCCCGAAGGGGTAGGCAGAGGTGTATTAGTATCCATGTTTTGCCAATTAAGATTTTCAGTCCCATAACGTAATAGGGAGCGAGCCTATTCCCGTCTAGCGGGCCTTTTGTCTTGGGCTGTATGTTTACTGTCGGATGGAGAACATCCCTATCCCTTAGTCGCCCTTTACAACACCCACAGGAATAGCTAGGGTAGTCCTATTCTACTCCACCGAGAACCCACACGGCAAAATATCCTTACTTCCTTACTAATATTATAAATGCGAAAGTAACTCTGTCTGTCTGTCTGTCTGTCTGTCTGTCTGTCTGTCTGTCTGTATGTTACGCTTTCACGCCCTAACCACTGAACCGATTTTGATGAAATTTGGTATAGGGGTAGATTAGACCATGGGAAAGGACATAGGCTATGTTTTGTCGCGATAACCGACATCCACGCGGGCGGAGCTGCGGGCAAAAGCTAGTACTCTATAAGATAATAACCCTACAATGTTTGTCCAACTTTTGCTGGACCCTAGACTCTGAGGTAAAGGCCTCACATGCGACAGGGACTTACGCAAAGATAATGACGAACGTTTGTCAATTTCATAACATAACATAACATATACTCACGCCTGTATTCCCCAAAGAGGTAGGCAGAGGTGCTAGCACCCACATTTCGCCAGTTTATGTTTAGGTCCCAATGTAATAGGTGGCGAGCCTATTGCCATTAACCGGGCACTTATAAACCTGCGATAAATACACACATAACTTCGAAAAGTCATTGGTGTGTGCCATGGTAAACCTGGGATCGAACCCGAGACCTCGTCTCAGCAGTCCATTACCCATACCACTAGGCTACCGCAGGTTATTTCTAAAATTAAATTCGTCGTCTAAAATTAACATGATTAAGTAAGGGTTTATGGATGCAACCCTGTCTAAGTTTATATGTTCCATTTAAGTGGACTGTTCCATTTAACTTTGAAGTTTGAATTGTTCTCTGGACACAGGTTATCCTGTCTCAGTCTGGTTTTTAGTGGTCATTTAACCGAGTAAGGTTGGTGCTTACAAACCACTTATACGATATTGAAGATAAGCTGTTCTACAGGTGGTCACCAGCAATATAATAATATTACCTACATTATTTGCAGGTAGTTTTCAGTGATCATACAATCTATATAAGGTAAAAGAATCATGAAATATTTTGTTTCAAACAGAGTTTATGAAATATATTCCTACATAGCAATTTCAATATAGTGCAGGCGCTACAGGTAGTTGAGTATGCAAATCCAAGTGACAGCAACTATGACCGGATTCTTAAACCTTAGTAAATTCGTAAAAAAATGACATTTTCGTTTTTTTTATTACTTAAGAATCCATTCTCACTTTTACCATTAGAATAAACTATAAATTATTATGGAAATAATAAATAAAACGATTTTTAACCCCCGACGCAAAAACGACGGGGTGTTATAAGTTTGACGTGTCTGTGTGT
Source organism: Eilema sororculum (assembly GCA_914829495.1). NCBI lineage: Eukaryota > Metazoa > Arthropoda > Insecta > Lepidoptera > Erebidae > Eilema > Eilema sororculum. The sequence goes on from OU618533.1 coordinate 8,553,615, forward strand.
GTGTGTGTGTCTGTCTGTGGCATCGTAGCACCCAAACGGATGAACCGATTTGGATTTAGTTTTTTTGTTTGAAAGGTATATTAGTCGGGAGTGTTCTTAGCCATGTTTGAAAAAAATCGGTCCAAGATGGCCGCCGCCACAACATGTTGGAATACAAATTTCTTTATAATTCCCTCAATATGGGTATCAAATGACTGAGCTTGACTAGTAGATCAATTTAAAAAGTATAAAATAAAAATTAAATTAAAAATTTAAAAAACCCCCGTCACAAAAACACCAAAAAGTTGAAAATAAATAAATAAATTTTAATTCAACGGTTGCCATGTCGGGGGACCTTACGATATAAAGGAGTACTTAACCAGTTACGGTCCCCCGACATGGCAACCGTTGAATTAAAATTTATTTATTTATTTTCAACTTTTTGGTGTTTTTTGTGACGGGGGTTTTTTAATATATAATTGAGTACATGATATTCCCTTTACGAATAAGGGAAGAAGGGTAAAACAAAGATCAAAAATTTACCAGCAAGATCCATATTATTATCCTTTGACTTTTTCTTCACTTAAATCCGTTGGCGAAATTCGGTACTCACATTATTTATACTCACTTACCTCTAGCGCCCGGTCTAATACGTTCACGCACATAAGTGTTATTCACGCACTTTAGTGTTACACGAAAGAGGTGTAGGTGTGTAGGTGTAAATATAGACAGGCTTTTGATTAATTATATAAAAGAAAAACAAGAAATCGTCACATCCTTCGTATGTTAAAAACGTGAATGTTAGTATGTGTGATTTACGTCTAAACGGCTAGAGCGGTATATAGTTAGCTGGCACCCTGAATTAACACCATAGGTTATGTTTGGTGGTGATAACCGACATCCATACCGGCGGACCTGCAGGCAAAAGCTGGTATTATATAATCCTCAAAAATTCACAATATATAATATCCTATAAACTCTCGCAACGGTAACTGACAATACACGAAACAAACCATTTGAATGTAAATGAAAAAACAACTTTTGAATAAATTTAACACCACTCGAAAGAGTTGGCACATAAATAATATCATTTCAGGCATTCGTGTTTCGTGTTCCTAGCGAAATGCGGTATAATATTTTATCATACCTTCTAATCAGGCTAACAAAGTAATAATTACCGCGACTTCTTCCAAAGGTTCTTCTTTAGAAAGTTACGTTAATTGTTCATATTTATTTCATCTTCGTGTTGACGACCTACACTTTGTTTAATTTTTAGTACTTCATCAAGAACGGTGTCCATTTTTTGTTTATTATCCATTTTTACAGACATTATATTATCTATATGACTTAAGTGCAATCGATTAATACAAAAAACATTAATGCATAATACAGTTGAATGTATTGAAAACAGGTTTTTCCCGCCCCTTCGGCCGCGTGGATGACGGTTATTACAATCAAACATAGCCTATGTTCTTTCTCAAGGTCCTATCTACCCCCATACCGAATTTCATCAAAATAGATTTAGTGGTTTACCGTAACATACTGACAGTACAGACAGAGTTACTTCCACATTTAGGTAGGTATAATAGGTATTTGTATGAATTTCAAAAAGTAAACAATGATTCAGTGGCCCATTCATCTTCAATTAATATCTTATTTAGATCCTCCGTTTATATTTTCTTTACGACCACTGCCATGCTAATATTACATTTGAAATTCGATTTAGTGAATTTTAAACCTTCTGCCAAGACACTGAGGAGTCAACAAGCATCTATAGACTTCAAAAATCAGGTGCAATAAAAAACTAACATGATGTCCATTTATTAAAACTGATAACTATAGTCGGAATACTCTTATCCTATTGATTAAAGATGTATCTACCAAATACTGCTAACTAAAAATCAAACCACAACACAAAGTTATTCGGTCATTTAATAAAAAACAATTATATGGCCAAGTAATTTACCACGTCGTTGAAAGAAAACAGTACCTATACATAAGCGTTATATGTACCTACAGTTTAACACCGCTATTTCGGTTTAATCAATCATTCAATGCTGTCGGATCCCATCCTAGCCGGATGCGGGCGACGCAAAGCTACTAATGTAACTCAAAGTGGACAAAGGATACGTTATTAAAGCGCGTAATGTGAGAATAATTCAGTTTTGTGTTCTACCAAGGCTTGGTTTCAGTCAATAAAATTAAATCGAATACATAGGGAAAAATTATCTTCTCGGGCGGGACTTGAAACTGCGATCTTTCCCTTAGAGGAGGAATGCCTTGACCAACTCCACTACAAAGACACGCCCGATGTGATTCAAATTGACCTTCATAGCCGTCTTTAAGGCGACGGGTTCGCTATGTATTCGAAGTGTATAGTTAGCATACTTAATGCTGTAAAATTCATTCAATAAAATTCAAGAATATGACACCAGTTATACATTAATACCCTTGGGAACCCTATTGTATTGATAAAGAAATATGATTAATTGAAATAAAAAGGCAATAGGTTCGCCCCCTATTACGTAGGACGGAATATCATAATTGGCGAAATGTGGGTGTTAAAACACGTCTGCCTAGTCTTTCGGGGATTTAAGAAGTAGTCGTGAACTGTATTTTGGATTGGTTAAATTAAGAAGTGTGAAAATTGGGGTAATATTGAACTGTAATTATTATTTTGTTCCCGTTGGCATCAGGACCCGTTTACTTTTTTGATTTAGCTGAAACGATTTTTTCTGAAAAGACTGCTTTTTGACCTTCCAACTCCGAGAGGTTTACCCACCTTATACTTATATGAACCAACTCAATCAATAACTCTCATTATTTAGCTCAATAATGAATGAAACAAGTTATTTTCTACGATATAATTTCCTATCTATTGTGACTTTAATATCACAAACAAGAGAAATAATGCGGAAAATAATTGAAAAGTAAATATTAATGTGCAATATCAGAGACATTGTGTTAACTAATCGAATATATAGGGAAAAATTGAATCCTCTCGGTCGGGACTCGAACCGTGATCTTTCCCTTACAGGGGGAACGCCTTGAACAACTAAGCTACCGAGACACGCCTGATGTGATTAAAATTTCCCTTCTATTTTTATCCGTCTTTAAGGCGACGGTGGAGTCATCAACCGATGTTCTTACGAACTATTGGAACCGGTTTACTAATGTTTGCCATAATTTAAAATGCCATAATTTCGCTTCGCTCCCGCCTTAGTCTTCTAACCTAACCTATCCGAGTCGGATTGCACTGAGTCGGGGTGTTAACGATAATTAATTTCGACCTTTTCTTTTCATATTTATATCAAACTAGCTTTTGCCCGCGGCTCCGCCCGCGTGGATGTCGGTTATCGCGACCAAACATAGCCTATGTCCTTTCTCATGGTCTAATCTACCCCTATACCAAATTTCATCAAAATCGGTTCAGTGGTTTAGGCGTGAAAGCGTAACATACAGACAGACAGACAGACAGAGAGACAGACAGAGTTACTTTCGCATTTATAATATTAGTATGGATTTTGATTATGTCAAGAGTCGATTATGAGATGTGTTACTTATGGAAACTAATTATTATGATATATGTTGTTATAGAAAGGCATTTTATGGCAAATAAAAGTTATGAGTGTTGAGTTGTTATGGTAAACGTTATTAGTATAAATGATAATAGTGCAAGTAAATATTATGATCGAGGATGATTATGGCAAACAATATTAGTGCAAATGAATTTACGGAAAACGAGAGAATACCATTGGAACCAATTAATGATTCTACAATCATTTTTAAACATTGATTTTTGATAAATCCGCCAAATATTTGAATAAATTGTGTAGCATTAAGTAAGCTAACTATACAAATCGAATACATAGGTAAAGATATTCATTCAATGTGTTAAATAATTTAATGTAGTAAGAGGTAAAGCATAATCAGTAGTTCGTAGTATTATCTCCAACATCTTTTGAAACTATAATAACAGTGGCTGAATACTCAGAAATGTCGAGCTTTATAAATTAAAACTTTGCCTGGGAGTATTGTAGGACTCCGAGAATTGCAATTTGTACGAGTAATTTCTTAGTAGGTTCATCATAAAAGCAGTTCCTTTTCCTAAATTGATTGTAGGGAAATTGATGTTATCTAGACATATAAAATTACTATCGCGACTGACTGACTGACTGATTCATCAACGCAGAGCCTAAAAAGTTGGACCAACAAGCTTGACATTTTGACAGTAGATGCATTTTATGATGTAAGCATCCACTAAGCATACAAAGCATACACTAAGGATTTTTGGCAATTCTACCACTAAAGGGGTAAAATAAGGGATGGAAGTTTGTATGAAAGTACGTAATTTTCTGAGCTAGATGCACTAAAGTTCATAAACGTGTACCAAACCATATTTTAAGAAATAAATGAACACGTATATTTAAAAAATAATTAACTACGAAGAGGGTAAAATAGGTGATAAACGTTTGTACGGAAAGTTCGTCATTTATGTCACTATAAAATATGGAATACGAAATTGCATGCGAATGCGTTACTTCCTCCACCATCACATTCACCTCGTAGTCTGCGGTTGGTTAAATTGAGTTCGGTGATATGTAAAGATTTGTTACTGTCAGAAAGTAGTGATCGTATATCAATGTTTTCTTTTAAAATAAAGTATTCAGAATAATACAATAAACATCCCTTACGTGTATCACTCACGTAGCAAGAAAAAGCGAGACTGACATACATCTTACTGTTTGTTATTGAATCAAACTAAAGAGGCTTAGGCAAAAAGGGCAATAGCATATAGGCCACTTTTTATAATAAGAATATTGGTTCCTATAATGGACCTGGATAGGAATTAGCATTCCACGCGGATAAAGCTGCGGACTAAGATTAGTAAAAGATTATTATACATTCGATTGCATCTGGAATATTGACATTTACTCCACTTTCTATTCTGAACTTAAGCAAAACTTGCCATTTAGGAAGATAAAAGAAACGTATCATACGAAAGAGATAATAATATATAAAACAAGTTAAAAATTACAACTCTATCGGAAGTTGAGTGTACACTTCGTGCTTCCCTTTTAACTGTCAAGGAACGTTCCTCGAAACACTCCTGATTTCAACAATAGTATCTTTGAAAGGCACACACGATGCTCTCTCTCTCTGGATACTTCTTAAAACGTTGTTTATTCTGTGGAACATAATGACACTGCACTTGATATAACATGGCTAGATACAACATCTACTTTTAGTTTAAGGACTATGACATAACCACTTATTCATACTATTTTTCAAAAACATATTATACTCAGCACAGTGTATTACGTTCGTATTGTATATCTTATATTACACTTTAAGAGTATTTGAAATGAAATCTGCCCTTTTCTCGAAAACAAGATAGTCAAGTTCCAAAAACTACAGAAATAAGGTAGAATTACATTTATTATGTAAGTCTAGGACAGTTTGTCGTCTAAGTGTTTTGTGGAATGACACTGAATATATGGAATAACGCTCGTATATTTATAATAAAATACCCTTGAATAAATTAAATAAGAATATGACACCTGAACTATATCTACCACCGATTGTGTTACCGTTTTGCTACAGTTGAAACTGCGTTATGATAACTCTAGACCTTTTACTATTTTCATATACCTAGGTAGTTTACATTGTCTATAGATCCAGGCCTAATTTATTTTTATAGTCTCAATAAATACTGGAGACGTCGTCACTTCATTCTCAACCTACTATCCCCTAGGAGATCTGCCTCACTTACTAGGTACTACTACTTACGTATGAATGTATCTTGTAACTTAAACTATTCCAATTAATAGATGCGTCATACGTTGCCTGTAATTCACGTTTATATTGTGCAGTAATATACAATTTCGGTAATCATGACTAAGTAATGTCGTAAGGGAGGTATTAACTATGGAAGTGGAAGGCTACAAGGGGAGAGAAGACCTAAAAGGAAGTGGATGGACTGTGTGAAGGGTGATATGGTTAAAGGGAGTGAATGTTGAAATGACTGCAACTAGAGATGAATGGAAGAAACACACATGTTACGCCGACCCCAAATCAACTTGGCATATGGGCAGGAGGATGATGACTATTTATTTCAGTATTTTGTTGTGAATTACTTAAAATTATATCAAAAGATATCATCTTAGGGATAACTTCATGGAACTGATTACTTTTGTCGGGACAATTGAGATATAATGCCATTAGTGCATTCAGCCTAATAGTAGTCGAAACTATCGTTTATAATTCAAAAGCCAACTGCCAAACTTTAAAAAAATTTAGAACAGTGTGTCAGTGTTACCCCAAACCTTTTATGGAGTGAACTAACTTCATACCCCGAACAAATGTTGAGGTCAGGTAAGGGTCTGAAAAATCTGTCCCCCGTTGCCGAACAATAAAGCATTACTTTGAAGGTTTTTGCGACGGTCGGTTGAAATGAAATGAATGATTGACGATTTGAAAAATAAATTCACTGAAAGCGCGAATTCATTCCCTTTATTGAGAAAAAATGTGTAGGTACGTTTATATTTAACTAAAAAACAAAAGATACTTGTCTTTTGTTTTTAGGAAGTACATAAAATTATATCATATTTAAGGACATTCTACACAGTGTCATCTAGCCCTATGGTTTAACTAGCTCGTGGGGCTGCGGATAAACATGCTTATTCAGTCACTTTTAAAGATATCGCATGAAACTTCACGCCATCTTGGATCTTCAGATGCTGCTGCTGTAAGATTGGCTAAGCCATGACCCATGCATGGCCTTCTCTGGTTTAGAGATAGCCCCAACGGGTGCGGGAACCACGACTACCCCATCTTACCCACGGCAAGGCGCACATTGCTTAGTTACACCTACAGAAATTAAGAGACTAATGGTACATTTGACCATACGCGAGTAAAGTTTATTCCTAGAATAAACAGATAATATCACCCAAATATTGGCTGTTTATTCTAATAATGAACTTTACTCGCGCTTGGTCGAGTAGCTTAATGTAGCCAATACCACGATGAGAAGAAGTATTTTATATTATATCATACCTAAGTTCACTATTTTCGTGCGAGACAGACAGGCTGTAAATAATGCAATATTGTGACGTAAAAATATTTCCTTTTCATTATGATGCACGATGATGACACAGGCGGTGTGTGACATTACTCAAACCGCTGCGACCCACATACGTTTGTTATGAGCCACATATTATAGTACACATATACTGCCGATGACGAGACTCTGGCGCTATCTCTCTCTCAGTTTTGGTTACCTCTCAGTTAGCAGCCACTGTCTTTAAACCCAAGATAAATAATACATAGAAAAGTAGAGTAAGTAGGAGAACCCAAATTACAAGATAACCATGACAAATCTCTGCATCACTCAAAGGTTGACTGGTAGAAAATGCCCACGGCATTAAGTCCGCCTTTGTACAACATTCTTTTTGTGCATAAATAATAAAAATAAATAAAAATAAAAAAGATAGATTGATATATACATAGAATTCTTTATTGTATACCAAGAGATTTGAATGATTTTTTTCCAGCCTCGCTAGTCCCGCCCAAATGATTTACTGTTTCTGGTGTATTTCGAATTGTATAGTTAGCATACTTAATGCTTTATAAAAATCATTCAAATATTTGGGCTAATTAATCAAAAATCAATGTTTAAAAATGATAGTAAAATCATTCATTCGTTCTGATATGGTTCGTAAGAATGTCGGTAGTTGACTCCACCTTAAAAAGATGGAAAAATTCTAGGGAAATTTGAGTCTCTTTGGGCGTGGCCTGGTGGCATAGTGGTACCCCCTGTAAGGGAACGATCGTGAGTTCACATTTCGCCCGAGTGATTCACTTTTCCTGATGTATTTCGAATACCATTAGATTTACAGTAGGACCAGTACGTAGTATACTTAGTATTTATTCAGTTCTATCTACAATGGGCAGCCTTATCGCTGGAAGCAATTTCTTCCAGGCAACTTTCGCCTTTTTTTGCATTGCATTTTCTTGATTTGAGCGATCTAAGATTATTCGCTAGTATTTATTGAAGAGTTCTGTTGCATGTCTTCGAAACTTATCATTAAATCGTTATGAACTTTAAATGCGGCCATTTTTCGCATCATTTTTCACACAAGTCCCGTAAGCATAATATAATAAACCGCTTTCGAGCAAAAAGGAATACTTTAGACGGGCATACAAAACATGGCCTCAAAATGAACTTATAACTGAGGTATTAGGAGCAAATCAAACTGTTTTATTGATTTCAAAAGTGTTATCGTCTGAAATAATTTGTAAACATTCTGTCAACATGAAGGGAGGAACACCAAGAAATTAAAATTATTTTGAACACTTTGTTCATCAACATCTCAACAGAATATCCGAATTGACAGCTTCCTCTTTTTCGAAATCGACAAAAAAAGATCTTAGAATTATACAATGTATACGTGCATAAATTATTATTAATCTAATCTACTGTATGTTTTAGTCCACAGAACTTGAACTTTACGATGTGTGGTTAATAAGCTAAAGTTCGCGAACATTGTAATCCCGTTGCCTTTCAAACTTTTCCTCATTCTCTCCTTGAAACAATTGCTCACGCGTACTTGTTTTGAATGTTTAATCAATTAAGTGCTCATTCAATTATGCGCTCACTGTCACGATTCAAGATAAAATATTAAAATTGCCAAACTCCTTTAAAGGTCCTTTAAAGGTAAGTGATTCAGCTGTAAATCAAACCATTAACTTTCATCGAATATTAAAAAACGACGCTTTATTTATTCAAGAGGAAAAATATCACAATCATTATGACGTATACTTATTTGGGGTATGGATCGGTAGCATCTTGTACAGTTACTGCGAGAATGGATCCTTCCGTAATAGAGGTTCTCTTCCGAACAGCTCTAAGTATTCTCTTACTCGGTTAGCCCGGTAAAACCCGCTACAAAACCGTATTGGTTAACTTTGATCTCATACTACGAGTAGTTAACGTGCTGATGGAGCCGTCACATTTAAGTAATTTGGGATTAATCTCCTTCCTTCAATTTCGATGTTACAGCACATCCAATTATAGAAAATACACAGTACATACTTTTTCAGTTTTCTTAAGAACTTATGACTGTTACTGTCCACCTACGCCAAACTTGTGTGGTGATATATTACACTGGTGCCAATTTTTTTCAGTATTCATCTTGAAAACTATATTACTACAACACTTACAAATAGGTAAATAAATAACAGGAAATGAACCTATTTACCCAATATATTATCAAGTTCTAGCATTTACTAACTAGTAGTATGGTCAATATGAGGTGCGTTTGATAAAAGGTTATCGGTTCTTCTATCAGGTAGGTATCTTAAAAAGTTGACGTGATAGATACCTAAGACCACTGTTGACATAACTATAACAAATAGTAAACTATAATAGCAGAACTATATAAACTGTTGAGTGATGGCACATTGTGGAATTCTTTGTTGCACAATATTGAGAATACTTGTAAATACTGTGGAAAAAGTACAAGTGTCCTATATATCAGTCAGTTTTTTTGGTACTAAATCACATAACACATTTGATTGTTATCAGATATAAATGTGTAATATATTTAAGGATATATTAATATATCTCTACCTACTTCTTCTATAAAATACCGGCGTAGTATAAAGAGAGAATAAACAAAACAGAACTGAAACAAATTTTCCAACAGGGTCAGATAACTACATTAAGTTGCTTGAAATAATGAAAGCGTTAGAGAATCAAAAGGTAAAAAGGTTCTAAAAAGTTCAAAGTCGTAATACGGGCACCGGAATCGTCTGAACGTCGGAGATTACCGATCACAGATAAATATATAAAATGAGGGATCTTTTGTGGGGCGGCCATTGTTTTCTTGCTAGAATACCTACCTACATTTATGTTTTACGTGGATACGTACATTTATATCGGAAAAACGAGTATAATCATTTAAATAATTATTTTAAATATCTTATTCTTTATCAGTAATATCATAGTCTAACGAACTTCAATCGTAATACTTGGTAATACTTGGTAATAAAGACTTAGGAAAATAAGCAAGGTATGTTCTGTATGAACTGAAATGACCCTCCTCTCTCCGCCCTACAAAACTCACATCATCTGTGTACAAACGTAAATTATTTTTCAAGAACTTGATCATCAATGATTTACTTGAGTGAGAGAAGTGGTAGGCGTCATTAATTATTATTATAATGTATTTTCGGTTGCCTGAACTACGTATTACTTCACACTCAGTAATAATGTGAAATAATTCCACACTCTTGCCATAAACCTTGTAAAGGAATTTAAACCGCTATAGGCAGTTCAATATGATATTATATTTCCTAAATATCGATGACAAGGTTCAAACACGTTCGAACAATAAAGACAGTCTAAGTGAATTCCAATAAATCATTATCGAGAGAATATATTTTTATTACATACTTTTGTGTAACGCAGCGTTTTCTTTAGTTTATCAAATTGGAAATAAAATCATGTTATATACCGTACTCAAAGCTGATCATAATACCTTGGTAAACCTGTTGACAGATTTTTCTGATATTTGGTACACACATTTAATACGGCGGTAAGACCCATCATGGGGAAATGGCTAGGGAGGCCACACGGAAGCCTTTCGTACGCAGATTGTCACCGTTTATGGGTGCTTCGGGAGTGCTTCGCAGATATCGATCTGCGTCTGATCGACAAAGAGCCAACGCTTGAGTGCCAGCAATGTGACGTGAGTGAAGATATGGGGCTGTACACACTCACCGAGTGTCCGGCGTGGGAGATACCAAAGCGGGAGCTGGTAGCGGCCCTGGGAGTGAGAGTTCTCACGCTCGCCAACCTGCTCATGGCTAAAGTCCGCTGCGCGGATAAGTGAGCGGCTGGTGTCTCCTTGCTCTGGGTCAACCGGCCTAGCACGACGACCCACAGATGACGCGCGGTTTCAGTCGGTAAGAGTCCGACATAACCTCCCCCCTCCTGGAGCCGGAGGGGGAGTGATCTGAGGGGATTTCCGCACGAAAAAAAAAGTTATTAAGATCATTTGCGACTTTGTAGTCAAGATAGATCTGTGCTGACTATACTTGTCACGCACCTAAAATAATGAATTTTTAGTATTTTAGACATTGTATTGTTAGACATAAAGAACCTTTTAATGTTCCAGGTATAAAAGGTAGTGTCTAAAATTTTAATAAATATTTCAACAAAAAACTTCTTCCTCGTGTCAATTTCAGCGCTGGAGCATTTTATTTCCAAATTTTTAAGAGTTTATAAAACTGTAATCTAAAGAATTTCTCTAAACAAGACAACGTGACTTCAGCGGATTTTTTTTAATTTCAAAAGAGCGTTCCGTCAGTTCCGTACCCAACTCGTTTCCGCTTTTGATGGAAGTCAATTTAGAACGGTGCACGGTGGCTTCGTTCAATGTGCCCCCAGGTCCAGAATTTTCTCAGCTTACGATAAAATGTTGAATACAATTCTTTGCCAAACCTGTATTGACGTTTTTATTACACAGTTCTTAATATATGTAATGATGTTTTAGCATTTAGAAACTCGTTTATTGTATGTAATGTACACTAATATATTATATGTTACTATTAATGTGCGAAAATCAGTTAGAGTGCAGATTAACTAGGTAATCTGTAGACTCCCTAGATATTCTGCTGATTAACGAGCAGGCATACGGTAAAGTGCATAAAACAGATTGGTTTTTTAATGAGCGAAGCGAGCTCGTGAACACCACACGCTCCAGGTTTCCTTGTGATAATGCAAAAAAATAGGAGCCCCGCGAAGTCGAAGTGGACCTCCGTTGTTGACGTAGCTTCACTTCGGGAAGAGTGTCTTACGCACACTGATATAGTTATGAAGTAATTTTTTTGGGTTTTAGTCAGTTCGATTACCGGACGTGTTTTCGAAAATATTTGAATGCAGTTTTGTTTCTTTTTGAAAATAAAGGAATGTTTCCTTTGAGTGAAATTTTCTATCTCCAGTATTTCGAGTACTTCCCCTCCAGGGGGCATGACAATCTACCTCCGCACCGCCCGCATGGATGTCGGATTCGTGACCAAACATATCCTATCCTCTATGTTCTTTCTCATGGTATAATCTGCCCCTATCCAAATTTCATCAAAATCGGTTCAGTGGTTTAGGTGTAAAAGCGTAACATACAGACAGACAGGCAGAGTTACTTTCGCATTTATAATATTAGTATTATATAGATAAATCATTATAAGCAGTAAAGTACCACAATGGACTAACAAATTGAGTATCGTACTGTCAATATTATCAATAAATAACTGACAAAATAAAATAAGTTCGGATAAAATGTTCAATCAAACGTATTGTGAAAATATTTTTATTCGTACAAATTGCTTTTAGGAATATATCCTATTGTATTCACAAATGGACTTACTTATGGAACTATTTGTACACAATAAACCATTATTTAGCTATCTCTAGCTATCTTAGCAGACAATCGGTACTAAAATACATGATACTTATATTTTTAAAGTATTTACCTAACACTGTCGTAAGTTTAGGCAAATGCCTGTCACTCAGTGCAATAAAACAATTTTTTAAGAATTCTATTTTTTTGGTATTGTTTTATTATTTCTTAACATTTAACTCGTCGTTTTGGCTACCTTTCAGCATTCTTGGTTGCAGGCAGTACCTAGTAAGTAAATCGCGATAGAATCCTTATTCCTCCGTTACAACGTGGTTTTATTCCTATCAGTGCATAGTGTGTATATCTAAGTTGTGGATTAAGTCCAGGTTCTCAGATATCAGATTTGTCAAGTCCGAAACTGGATTTCTCCATTAAATCCCAGGAATATCCTACCTAGAACGTGCGACTCCAAAATTTAATTAAAGATTCGACGAACGAAACATCAAACTGCACGCCCGTCTATAGTAGGGCACGCCTAGATGGAAATTCGGTAGTAAGTTAATCGCGTCAGATTAAGCTAGGGGAGGCTAGTTAAATATTTACAATTTCCTGCAGCCAGTAGGCAGTTTTCAATATGGCTGAGAAGCAAAAAAAAAAAATGTTCCACAAATTTAGACCTATACGTTAAATTAAGATAAGGTAGGTTCATCACGCTAAGAAGTGTCCATTTTGAAAATCTAAACTTACTTACTATGGTAACTTATGGGCTTGAGAAGCTTGGGCTTGCAATGGAATATGTGTATTTACTCGAAAGCGGCTTTTTATTTTATTTTAGAGATAAACAAAGCAGAATACCTGCAAAACATTAAATGAGACCAAAGTAAGACCAAACTTTAATTAAGATGGATGATATGCATATGTACTTATTTATTATCATGTTATGTACACGCTTCTCCCACCACTAAAAGTGGAAAATTTATATACCATTATTCTTTCTATTATCTAATCTAATCTACCAATTCTAATAGGTTTCCTTGACGCTCGAGTAACTACAAAATTAGCTGCGTGGCCTCTCCATTATAACTGTCGACATGTGCTGACGTGATGACATTATTTCCGTGCAGTAATTGCAACCAATCGGGCCTTGCAAATAGCTATGTAGATGAGTTAAGTGCTTCTATATTTCCATACTGCCATGTCCACTTGTAGGCTATGGTGGCTTATCGCATGACGTCAATAGGTTGTATGTTGTCTAAGCTCTCTAATAACGCCATCGATAGATAACTCTTATTGATTTATGCTTGAAATGTTATTAGAGAAGTTACTAATACTATGTACAAGGCTTTTGTAGATAATCTTTACAATTAGTTATATTATATTGTACCAACGGCTCATGTATTTGGCAAGAGAAGAGTGTATTGTTGCCAGCGGTAACATATTTTACTTAAAAAAATTAAAGTACCTATAACAGATTACTAGATCAACGTGAAAGATAAATTTGTTCACAAATAGCATACTGAGATTATAGTCTAAAAGGGATTTTCGAAAAAAAATATATTATGGATTTGGGAAGCTACCATGAAACGTATATTATGTGAAGCTTCAGACCTACAGAAACAGGAACAAAAAACGTAACAATGAAGTTAGTTTCTGTTGATAATAACTGATTGATGTCACCAACGTAGGTGGACTTAGACATTCCTATGCCGCACCACTAAGACCTGGAACTCCCTGCCAGCTCACGTGTTTCCTTCTTCCTACAGTCCCGGGTCCTTTAAGTGAGGCGTGAAAAGGCATCTAATGAAGCCGTCAAGCTGAGTGCCACCACTGTTAACATTTACAATTTAAATGTTTACAATGGTGACCCTCTTTCCGAGACTTTGCCCTTAGCTTAACATCAGGCAAGGTGAAGTCAAATTGACTTGTCCTGTATAAAAAAGAAACTTATTACCTTACTAGCTGTGTGTCTGGGGTCTGCTTTTACCAGTGCTGCAAGTCTAACTTTGTAAGTAAAGTTAATGTAAACTAAATTTTATTAGGGACTAGCTTTTGCCCGCGGCTACGCCCGCGTGGATTTCGGTTATAACGACCAAGCATAGCCTATGTCCTTTCTCATGGTCTAATCTACCCCTATACCAAATTTCGTCAAAATCCGTTCAGTAGTTTAGGCGTGAAAGCGTAACATACAGACAGACAGACAGATAGGCAGATAGACAGACAGAAAGACAGACAGACAGACAGACAGAGTTACTTTCATATTTATAATATTAATTTGGATACGAAAATCCGATCTTAGAATTATTCTCCGCACGCCGAATGATGATCCCTATGACGTTTCAACTGACAGTTGTATTAGTTATGCGAAACAATTTCGATAAAATACTGTTTTTTCAGGCAAATGTCATGTCATTCATTTATAATAAGTATATAACTTCAAAAATAATGTAGATACTTAGGTAAAATATATTGTTTTCAAATAATTAATCTAAATTGTATATTTCACTTCAAATAAGAAAACCTAAGAACGTGCATTCTTCTGAATAATTTGATATCTATTATTGAAATTTGTCATTCATAAAATTATAACGAACGTGATATATTAAATTGAAAGATTTTCAATTATACAATTATCAATGTCGATATCAAATTCAAATATTCAGACGAAATTAATTCAGAGGTGATAGAAATAATTCATTTCTTGTCAGTTTCGTTAAAGTTAACAGAGACAATCTCTCTGTTAACTTTCAAGAAAGGTTGAACAACCAATTATAAAACATTTCCAATTATTAATTTGAAGCTGCCACCATATTTTTATTCAAAATTTATCATCAAAGTACTTTGCTAATTTCCCTTTGTTAATATTTTATTGATTCTTGTAAATATTTTGTACAAAGGTGAACCAGTATTTTGTCTTCATCACTTTCTATTTACATATTACTAGCTTTTGCCCGGGGCTCCGCCCGCGTGGATGTCGGTTATCACGACCAAACATGGCCTATGTCCTTTCTCATGGTCCAATCTACCCTTATACCAAATTTCATAAAAATCGGTTCAGTGGTTTCGCCGTGAAAGTGTTACATACAGACAGACAGACAGACAGACACACAGAGTTACTTTCGCATTTATAATATTAGTATGGATTAATAATAATGTTATAAATGCGAAAGTAACTCTGTTTGTTTGTTATGCTTTGAAGTCTAAACGATTGAACCACTTTGATGAAATTTGATGCATGCTATGTGGGAAACTATATACACCACTGACAACTTCTGTTGTTCAATTCTGAATTTCTGAACGTTCCCTTTATTAACACTGTTAATAGCAGACAGACAGACAGACACTGTTAATAACAGAGCCATTAAAAAAAGCCCATTCGTATTGCTACCTACCAGTTGTCGAATGTCAATCATGAAAATTTCATTTTAAGCTGATTCTATATCGTTTTCAAAACGTTAAATTCATCTGAAATATAGTTTAATATATGTTAATCGCCCCTCTAACTTATACGGTAACCTCAATAACATAGTTTGCGACGAAATTAAGCGCCTAACGCGCGCCAATCTACTAAATGTGTTCACATCTCAACTGGCATTTCCTGTCTCTTCTGGTTCGCCCACTAAATATGTATGGAGCCAGGTTTTGAAGGCTTACTGTTGAGTAAACTCGACTTGATGAGCAAACTGGAGAAAGCTTCATATGCATATTTTAATTGAACGACTGTGCTTCTTTTTATATGAGACTAGAAAAGCATTGGAAAATTATCAATGAGCTAATTTTCCTGATAAGTGTATTATTTTAGATATAAAATAATATAACTGATACCCATTCTGCCCCAGTGAAACGATTATTCTGTGCAAATTTATTAATTTTTATTTCCGTATAAACCATATTTCACTATATAAACCAGAGTAAGAAGAGTTTATGGTCCTTGTATACTTGCAAAAACTAAAAACCTCATACAGCGAGTACAAAATGCCTGTGCTCGATACTGCCTTGAAATCCCAAGACGCCAACATGTAACTCCTTACCTTAATAGTAACAATATATTAAAGATGGAGGGCAGAAGAAGGCTACATTTGGCTGTTCTGCTATTTGACTTAATAAAAACAAAAAATCCTCAGTTTCTGTATGAAAAACTAGGTTTTAGACAAACCCACTATCCCTACTCTGTCAGATCTACAACTGGCATAATATCAGTGCCGAGGCATAGGTCTACAGCATACAGAGGTTGCCTGAAATATGCAGCAATGAAGATTTGGAATGATCTGCCGCCACCTATTAGGGAGCTACGATCCAAAAACAGTTTTAGAGTAAAGTACAAATCCTTTCTATTACAACAGCAAAAGATTATGCACTAAGAACATCATATATTTTTTTACCTTGGACTATGGCCCCTCGGGTGAAGGTTCCTCATGTTGGTGTCGCTTTCCGGCGCTGTCCATGTCCATGTGTGGTGACCTTATACTGTGCTCAAACTGCACTACAACAGGTGCGGAGGCAGACCTGTGACGGGAGGGATGGTGGTTTGAGTCATTTGAATAATTTATGTCATGTATGTTGTGGGTACAAATGTATAGAATATAACTTCGATAAATCATTGTGGACTGCTAAAATGTTAAACAGAAAATGTATTAGATTAGTTACTTACCTTTTACTATTGTTAATATGCTGTTAACTATCAGCGTCAGGCGATATTGCCGAGCGGCGTCAGGTGGCACTTGAGGGCTTACACTGAAAATCAGTCTGCGGTGGTTGATGCCCACCTCAGTATTTGCTGAGTGTCTAGTCCTAGTTGCGGATATACCGCACATATTGTACAGTCTAAATGCATAATTATATAATTCGCAATATTGCACGTGTCGGTGTTGGGCATGCCACGTTGAATATGACACGTTGACTGACATTACTGACAATTGTTTGACATTGCTGAAAAATGTCAGTAATGTCAAATGATCATGCATGTCGTAGTCTATGATGCATGTCAAGCGCCGCATTGTAGATAGCTAAAATTATTATCAGCTCGAGCGGCGACCACAGACAAGGTATATAATAATAATTATATTATCTTGAACGCATCGTTGCGAACATTCAAGTGCTCGCCGCCTGAGTGGGAATTGTGGGTGGGTAGGTACGCCACATGCACTGGTATTGTATTTTTTTCTTTTTTGTTATTTCCTTAAAAATGCAGTGGGTACCTGCCTAGCCATTTTTCTGTTAAATACCGGGTATTAAGACAGATTTGTTTTGTTATCTTTATATGGTTTTTATTTGGATTTTGTGGTGTGTGCGATTAGTCCGCAATAAAAACAATTTTTCTTTCTTTTCTTCTTTCTTTCATTAGAAAACCTAAATAATAACATGAATTGAAATAAAACCACTTTTTACAGATTCTATCGCGATATATTTGTTGTTATTTACTTTTAAGCTGCTGAAAGGCAGCCGAAACGTCATCGGTTTAAAAGTAAATAACAATAAATATATCGCGATAGAAGCCGTAAAAAGTGGTTTGATTTCAATGAGTAACATTCGCGTAAACTTTAGGAAATATAGTAACATGAAGATAAAAATAGTTATAGGTTATTATTTCCTGTAAATCACAATGAGAAATGTTTAGGACTTTCCTATATTATTAATGTAAAATTGGTGTCCATATCGTTACAAACAAGTCTTTCTGACAACTAAGCTAAATTGCTTGTGCTATCCGCTAGTAGTGTAATGGCCAGGATCGAACCCGGGACCTCTCGGTCGTGAGGCTGACTCCTTAACCACTCAGCTACCGACGCTTCGAATACATCACTTAACATTACAGCATTAGCATTACTTAACATGTAACATGTTATAATAATTTACGAAATTGTAATTACAGACGACACAATACATGTTATTATTTAGGAATTTATAATGATTGATTGGATTCGCTTTGGATATTAGATTTAACGCTTATATTAGATTACATAATTTCAAAATATTAGTTAGAAGAGAAATTAATAATATCAATATTGAAGAATATTACAGCGACAGCCTGTATCGTCTTACAGTCTGTCTTGCTAATAAAATTGATAGAATAAATTACTTTGGGGCTATTCATTTATAGGATTATTATTTCTTACTAACTTTTGCCTGCGGCTCCGTCCGCGTGGATGTCTATTATCGCGACCAAACGTACTTAGTCTATGACCTTTCTGATGGTCTAATCTACCTCTATACCAATTTAATCCAAATCGGTTCAGTAGTTTAGGCGTGAAAGCAGACAGACAGACAGAGCTACTTTCGCATTTATAATATTAGTATGGAATTTTTTAATTAGTTTTTTTCGTTTTCGTTTACGGAACAGCAGTTAATCTTGTGGTACTTCATTTACTCGACATTCAAATGATAAATGTGTGCCCATTTCCCTAAAATTACTCCTGATCTACCTTTTTTTTAGTTTTATCGTGCGAAAAATCCCCACGGAGTCGGTGGAGGGGTTTATGTCGGACTCCAACAGACCAAAACGCGTGCCGTCTTGGGTCCTACCTAGTATGGCTTCGAAAATGCGTCAGCAGTCGAAAGTTGTTAACAGTTCTGCAAAATCGTACATTATGAAAAATAATAATGAAATCTATTAGGTACTTTATCATAATTTTACTCTCGTGGAAGTTCTGACGTCATACCAACAATCGCTTTTAAGAATTTCATAAAAGTATAGGGTTATATTATATAACAACTTTTTCACAGAAATATTTGCTACCTAACAACTATTTAGAGACCGTATTTGCTCTGAAAACAGCCAGCAAAGGAATCCTTTTAACTTTTCTCGTTACGAGTAAACTGGTTGACCGTTTCATCTTCTCTGACGTTGTATTTAATTGATAACCGAATATTAATATTTTACGAGAGTTATAAAGGTCACGAAAATATTTACAGGTTAAAAATAGTCGTGGTCTTGTTTATGTTTCGGTAAAATGTACCTACTTTGGGATCTTTTTATACCACTAAGGTGGGATACACAAACACACGATCCACGTTAAAGAGTTTTAGTGAAAATATTTTAATGTATATTTTAACAGATTACATGCAAAGAAAGAAAGGTCTCCTAAAAACATTTTGCTGTAACTACAAGGGTCAAGGTACCGTTACCCGGGGGTAGATGGGAACACTTAGGTTCCCACAACCTGAAGGGGCCATCTCGAAAGAGACGGTCCTGGGTCTGCCGGGGTGCGAGAGATATCTGAAATCTCACCTCCGGCAACCAAAGACCAAAGACAGCGTGCGTTTTAGTCGGTTCGAGTCCGACATAACCACCTCCACCGACTCCGTGGGGGTGGTATCTGTAGGGATTTTTCGCAAAAAAGGTAGGGCAGGAGTAATTTTAGGGTTATTGGCACACATTTATCATTTGAATGTCGAGTAAATGAAGTACCACAAGATTAACTGCTGTTCCCTAAACTTAATATGAAAACGAATTAAAAAATTCCATACTAATATTATAAATGTGAAAGTAACTCTGTCTGTCTGTCTGTATGTT
This sequence comes from Eilema sororculum, assembly GCA_914829495.1. Taxonomy (NCBI): domain Eukaryota; kingdom Metazoa; phylum Arthropoda; class Insecta; order Lepidoptera; family Erebidae; genus Eilema; species Eilema sororculum. Next base: position 8,573,502 of record OU618533.1, read on the forward strand.
ACGCTTTCACGCCAGGTTTTTCGCACCATAAAAAAAAAACTCGGAATACACATGTAATGTATCTAAAGTCAAGAATGGTTACAGAATTATTGTACCTAACAGATATGAATATCTAAAATCTAAATATTTCAAATTCATGTACCTAATGTCAATAAGATCACTGTTACTATTCAAACAAAAAGCAATATGCACCTGTTAGTAGAACTGAAAATGATCCCCCAAATACTGAAGGATCAACCCGGGACTGAGTTAGACGTGTCTCTGATTGATGAGCATAAAGTTTGTAGAGCGAGGTCGCTATCCTTCGCGATATTGTATGTTCTTCAAGGATATGAGATGTGATGCCAATAGAAATCGATTTTATCATTATATTAGCTGTTATTCGTTGCTACATATGCGTGGAATTCTGGTCCAATACCGGTGACCTATGGGATGTATTTCAGAAACAGTTTTATGTGTTACCTATGTGTTATTCCCAATTTTTTTTATATCACTTGGGTGGCAGACAAGCACACGGTCGACAAGACCGATAGTGCTTACCGCGGCCTATTGACGTATGTAACACCAGGGGCGTTACACTCGCGCTGCCTACCCTGAAGAAACCTTCTAATGCCCTTCTTGAAGAACCCCACGTGAACTTGAAGAACACGGCAGGGACTTCATTCCACAGCTTGAGCGTGTGTGGGATGAAGTGCCTTTCATACCGCATGCGAAAATTGCACTGTGTGGATGCAATGTGTGGGGTTGAATGACCTGCCCATGGCGAGCGCTGCGATGATCGAATATAGCTGTGGGCATTTTGACAAATAATATTCATCTGAGCACAAACCATTGTATAGGCGGCAGAAAACACACAGCGAGGCGAAGTCCCTATTGAGACTGAGAGGTTCCACATCGCCTGCGAGTATGGGACTGTCGACGAGCCTCAACACACGTCTTTGCACCGAGTCGAAAGGGTGAAGCTGGCGTGAGGGTGTCTATTTCTGTAACATTTTCTATCAGATCTCTCAAACCGTTGCAGTGTAATCGAGAAGCAAACATCTAAAGATCTGTACAGACTTTCACATAGGTATATAATTACTAGCTTTTGCGCGCGGCTCCGCCCGCGTGGATGTCGGTTATCGCAACCAAACATAGCCTATGTCCTTTCTCATGGTCTAATCTACCCCTATGCCAAATTTCATTAAAATTGGTTCAGTGGTTTAGGCGTGAAAGCGTAACATACAGACAGACAGACAGACAGAGTTACTTTCACATTTATAATATTAGTATGGATATCATCATTGTCAGAGCATTAGTCCCAATTTAGGTGTGGCTTTCTAGTCTTAATAAGTTGCGGTTTAACTTAGATTTTCTGTAAAGTGACTGCCATCTGACCTCCACAGCCAATTGGCGATATCGAAGTTCTGTAGTTCGGCTAGTCGCTCTTATTAAGGCTACAACTACCCATAACGACTGTCATTTGTAAACTCTCACATTTATAATATTGGTGGAAAAAGATACCAACTGAAATTGACTTAGTTATTAAAAGGTTTAGTAAATTTTTAGATAGGAATAAGTAATACTAATAAGGTGGCAGTGACCTCGACAGAAGTGCTACGCACATTTTTTATATTTTCTGCTATATTTGTTATTAATTTATCTTTTTATTTTTCGGTGCATTTTTGTCCTAGAAGTCGGTTTTGTAACTTATCTTTTGTAAATACAATAAACATGTTCAATAACAGACAATCACCCAGCAAATTTTACTGTCGATTGTTATTTGTTATTATCACATGCAGACATCTGAGTACCTGGTTAAAGTCAATGAATGAGTTAACGATAAAGAAATCACCAATTAACAAGACCATTAACATTACGATTATAAACATTACTCAGAATAACACTTTACCTTTGTTAACTGCAAAATAATAACAATGATTCGCAATTAAGAACTGCTAAGGGTATCGAACCTTGGAGTTTCGCCTATCAACCGAAATTACTAATATCCCTCCAGCAAACTAAGTTTCTGGTCTTAGTAGTGGAGGTACATGTCTGTAATATAACAGCCAGAATATAAACCCGGTACCTCTCGACTGTAAGGCTGGCTTACAGGCAAGATAGACTCGAGTCGGGGACACCGTTGTCCCCACTGTTGCCATCCCTTACGGTCAGGCCCTCCCCAGGAGGGGTCCCGAGGAGGGCCTGACCGTAAGGGATGGCCCTGGGTCAGCCGGGGTGCGAGGAATATGTCGATGACAACCTCACATCTGGCCTAGCATCACGACCCTCAGTTGGCGTGCAGTTTTATTCGGTTCGAGTCCGACATAACCTCACCTTTCGGCTCCAGCGTGGGAGGTATCCGAGGAGATTTCCGCACGAAAAAAAAATCCAGGCAAGATAGACTTTTATGATATCCCTTCACCATACAATACATCGTATGATACAGAATGAATCGGAGGACTCTAAGTAAACCAATTCACGTACACAGACTACCTCAAGCTTCATTTATAACCTAAAGGCATAAGAGTCAGAGTAGCCGCTAGCGCACCTGGCGTGGCCTTGTATGACTTTGTTGACTACAAAACAAACTCATTAAGGTTAATAAACCTAGTGATGACAAATGGCTTGCATTATACGCACGTACGGTTTCAAATCGGGTGTGTCTTTAATTTGGTCATGCTCGGCTATTCCTAGTTGGTAGTGTAATTAACACAAGTCAGCGTCTTTATAAAAAAATTGACCGAGGCTATCTCGGTGGCCTTGTTGGTTAAAGCATTCTCCCTGTAAGGGAAAGATCGTCGAAAAGTCCCACCTGATAAGATTAATTTTTCCTGATTTGATGTTTCGTTTAAATTTATCTTTGATGTGTTCTCCCGCAAGAGTTGCGGAAGACTACTTTACTCTTTTTTAATTTTAAATCATCGCGGTATAAACTCATAGGTTTTTTATAAACACAAAAGGACATATCTGTCATGTAAACAGAAAAATATGCGTCAGTAAGTACTTGTTTTAAGCGGTTTGTTAGTAATTAGTAAGTAGGTCGTATTGTTTTTGGTTGTCAAGTATATTTCATTGGAAGCATTTCCTTGTAATCGGTAATGATATATCTTTTAATCAGTCACATTCACCACACTACTGTGAGAAATCTCTTATCAAAGTTTTTGTATTTAAAATTCGTCTACTGTTATAAATCAAAATATAATCTTAAAAGTTAATCATTAATATCATCAGTGATAACATTTGGTTAAGATAAAATTTCATATAAATACCAGTGTCACTTTATTATTTTTTTATGTATTGTTTCTACAGTGAAAGCTACAGTATGCTTCTAAAAACTTTTTTGCTGGTTGGCTTTGCGGCTATTACTGGTAGGTACATCAGTAATTTTACAATAATATACCTTTCAAACAAAAAAAACTAAATCCAAATCGGTTCATCCGTTTGGGTGCTACGATGCCACAGACAGACACACACACACACTCACACACACACACACACACACACACACACACACACACACACACACACACACACACACACACACACACACACACACACACACACGCAGACACGTCAAACTTATAACACCCCGTCGTTTTTGCGTCGGGGGTTAAAAAAATTTAAGTCTATATTAAAGAATTTGATATCACAGTTATGAATTTATGATATTCGCATTGTCTTACCTCTCTACCATTTTACATTGTTTGAAAATATCTGTTTTTAACCCCCGACGCAAAAACGACGGGGTGTTATAAGTTTGACGTGGCTGTGTGTGTGTGTGTGTGTGTCTGTCTGTGGCATCGTAGCACCCAAACGGATGAACCGATTTGGATTTAGTTTTTTTTTGTTTGAAAGGTATATGAGTCGGGAGTGTTCTTAGCTATGTTTGAAAAAAATCGGTCCAAGATAGCCGCCGCCACAACATGTTGAAATACATATTTCTTTATAATTTCCTCAATATGGGTATCAAATGAAAGAGCTTGACTAGTAGATCAATTTAAAAAGTATAAAATAAAAATTAAATTAAAAATTTAAAAAACCCCCGTCACAAAAAACACCTCCAAAAAGTTGAAAATAAATGAATAAGTTTTAATTCAACGGTTGCCATGTCGGGGGACCTTACGATATAAAGGAGTACTTAACCAGTTAAGGTCCCCCGACATGGCAACCGTTGAATTAAAACTTATTCATTTATTTTCAACTTTTTGGAGGTGTTTTTTGTGACGGAGGTATTATAAAAGAATTTACACATTATGTACTATATAATTTCGTTGATCCTAGTGACAGTTTTCTTTTTATTCATAGCAAAGTCAAATAATATTTTTACTTTCGCAATTATAATGTCATTTTATTTTTACCAATTTTTACTATGATATTATCTTCTAACCCTGACATTACCCACAAAAGAATAATTAACTATATTGTTGTACTTGAATTTGCTATCATCACTACTGTAATATTTACCATCTAACTGGTCTCTCGAAGATCACTGTACAGTACTGGTAGTCCAATGGGTGTGTACTGGTGACCTGAAATACAGGATTCTTCCTAGTTTAGGCACCACATAGGAATACTATACACATTCCTAGGTACTATAGGTTAAGTGAACTATAACTATGTATACTCCAATTATTATGTGGTGAGGAAAATAAATCTTATTTTATTTATTATTATTTTATTATATATTTTTTGTTAGTTCTAGCTGCTCCAAAAGCCACCTACGATGCTCAGAGAATCGTTGGAGGTGCCGACACTATTATTAGAGAATGGCCTCAAATGGCCAATGTTCTATTTACATGGAACTGGTCGACCTTTGAACAATATTGCGTTGGTACTATTTTGAACAACAGAACTGTCTTAACTGCTGCTCATTGCATCATGTAAGTGAAACATTTTTTAATGTAGCTCAAGTGAATTCTCATTTTTGTAATATTAATAATAATATTTATTTTTGTAGCACTCATCCCTCAAATAGGTTTCGTCTTCGTGTTGGTTCTGCGTTAGCAAGTAGCGGAGGAGCTACAATCAACGTTGCTAGCTCTATTCTTCATCCATTTTACGATACAAGGACTGAAGATCATGATATTGCTTTACTACGAAGTGCTACCACTATAGTATTTACTAATCAAGTACAACCTGCAAGGATTGCTAACATTAACTACAACCTAGCTGACAACCAAGTAGTTTTTGCTATTGGATGGGGTGCTGAAATGGTAATGTATTGTATTTAAAATAATAAAATATTGGCTTATTAATAACAAATTAATTTTCTTATAATTACGACATAAGTAAATACAAAATTGAGTTATATTCTTTATTGACGCACTTATTTTATAAATGATTTCATTTATTAACTCCATTAGTTTTATCTGCAATTCCTTTTTTTTAATATATTTGGTCTTCCCTTAAACCTTGAATAACCTTTTAAACAAATGGATAAAAAAAATAAGGGATCTCTTTTTTTGTTGCTATTTTCAATAATCATTAAATAATACTGTGTTGGTCCCCGGGGGCGTAAAATAGGACCACCCCAGCTCTTCCTGTAGATGTCGTAAAAGGCGACTAAGGGATAGGGCTGACCTCCATCCAACAGTAAACATACTGTCCAAGACAAAGGGCCCAATAGACGGCAATAGGCTTGCCCCCTATTACTTCGTTTGGGACCGAAAATCATAATCAGCGAAGCGTCGGTGCTAATGCACCTCTGCCTACCCCTTCGGGGACTTACAGTCGTATTAAATAAATTAGTCAGGTATTTTTGAAATCTCAATTATCGTTTTTTTTTCAGGATAACGGTGTTCGTTCTGAAGAACTTCGTCAGGTACAACTTTGGACAATCAACCAGCACGAATGTGCACGGCATTATAGTACTGAGAATGTAGTCATCACAGATAACATGTTATGCGCCGGATGGCTCGATGTTGGTGGCCGAGGCCAGTGCCAAGGCGACAACGGTGGCCCATTGTTCCACAACGGCACTGTTGTTGGGATCCATTCCTTTAGTATTAGCTGTGGAGTTCGTTTCTTTCCCAGTGTCAGTACGCGTGTTTCTCGCGTCTCTGATTGGATTAATGCGAATATGTAATCTTAATTTACATTACCGAAAAAAGTCATGAACTCCTTCACTATTATTGTAATAAGTATTATGATTTTAAGCGGATGAGTAATCAAACATTATTTGATGGTGTTAGATGGATTTATTAATTACCACGGTGCTGTTGAAATAACGAGTACTGATAGTATTTTTGTTATATAATTTTATTATATTGGGCATTAATAACCAATTGTTTTGGGTAGTTACACTGTTGATGTTTTGTAACTAATTTAGTTTATTATTAAGTAAGTAAACGAATTAGATATAAAAAATTAAAAATAATAATTGTTGCTCTTTATTTTAAGATCATTTACCAAGAATTCCTGAATATTCATTAGTATATCATAAAGATTTTTATCTTCTTTTAACTTTTTGGCAATTCGCGTAACGTACGTACTACGCGAATAGTATTAGCCCTCCTAAGGGTTTATAGTAAGATGGCTATGTCCGATTCGAACCAAATATTTTCACGTGGCGTTCATAGGTTTCTAATGTCTACTGCAGTGGTCCTTGCCTCGCCGTAATAAGTGTAATGCTTTAAATAGCATGGTGCGTGATTAACTAGATTGAGGTGAAAACAAAATTCCATAAGATTACCTTTTCAAAAATTTTAGCCTTCGCCATGAATGTACTACTTACTATATTCTCGGGTCTGCTTTTTCTGCTGAGACGATGATCAGGCCAACCAGGCTTGATTTATGAACTAATAAAAATTATAATGACAAGCTAATAACAAACATTGAAACGACAGCCTCTGTGGCGTGGCGCTAGTGCACGCGACTGCCACGCCACGTTCGATTCCCGCTCAGTGCAAATATTTGTATGCATGAATATGGCTATTTGCATTGGTCTGGGTGTTTCTATGTATAATATGTATGTATTTACAAAACAGTATATAAGTATGTTTATCCGCATTCTAGATTCCATAACACAAGCTATAAAAGCTTACCATGGGTTTAGATAGCGTTGTGTAAAATGTTGTAAAAAAAAAAGTTGATTTATAATTATTTATTTATATTTTTTTATACTAGCTTGTTCGTTTGGAGTTTTTGACATGAACCCACTCCTAATACAAGCAATTTAAAATATTCGTAATTCCGGTTGGTAATATTCGTAAAAAAATAATTGTGCAATATTTTATTTAAAAACGAGGTGAATAACTAAGGATAAATCAAATCTGTACCTAAAACTATTAACTTGCACCTATCAATAGACCGATAATTTAATCTATGGTGATCAAATGAAGGAGAGGTATTTATTTACATTATCAATCATTTATTTAAATTAATATGATTACTATGTATACCATACTAAAAAAGTTAAATAAAACTGAAACTACATATAGCTAAAAGTGAAAACGCGTCGTCGAATTTCACCACATTGCATGCCTCTTGTGGTAGCGTTCCCAGCTAAATTGCAAAACTGGCAGCATTGCCACGTTGTATGGCAATTCTTACTCTCTGACCTTAAAAGAGATCAGCCTTATGGTCACGAGAAACGTAGACCATACGCTTCGCAATCTCCCTGAAGAGATTGCGTGCGTTCGGACCCCATGGTCCAAACATTTCGACTTCAAACAGCACAAATTCATAATCTCCAATGGGATTGGAGTACTTGCGCTGATTAAGAGCCTCTGCAGAATTTGCAGTATCATTGGCACAGCCAGCCGTGCCAGGTGTTTGGGATGGGCAACCGTTTGGTTCAAGCACAGTTGGTACACCAGCGGTGCAAGAGATCGAAGCATTATGTCGTTGAGACTAGCGTGCCGTGGGATTCACCCAGCGCTCCTTCAGCATGGAAGGCTATGGTATCCGAGTCCGTCAACTACTTCTCCACAACATCATTAATTCGGAGAGATATACGGCGCGCGGCGCACCTAAACGGAGGCCCGCGCCATGCGAAAGATAGTATCATTTAACATAGTTCCTACGTTATATGGCGGAACAGCTTGAAGCCAAAGACCCGATTCCCATATTCATTCATCACCACACTGCAACTGCCGTAAACGGGCACGCTCTGCAGCATTGGAACATGTATTTATTAAATTTTGTCTTATTATGCTGCAGAGCGGCCCGTCCCACTAACACTGTGAGTAAAGGTTCCTTGGGAGATAGGTGTTGGACATGCAATTTTCCAATCAGTTATATACACAGTACTTCAAAATTAACACTAGTGTAGGTGCAAAAAATTTCCTAGTTAATTCTTACGTACTGTCAGTGGACTGAAGACAGGAACGATGGAGATCTGGTTCTCAGCATTCCATGGATTCACCGTGCGGTCGCCGGGTCCATGGCCTGGTACAGAGAGGAACACTGTGACGGCGCCTGGGACTTGCGACCCAGGTGTAGGTTAAGGCTCCACCGTCAGTCGTGTTCCCCCCTCTACCTATCCAAATTTGGTAAGATCCTATCAATATCATGCCCACCTAAGGGCATCGGTAGAGACGCTTGTATTGAAGCTCGGTCATTCAAGGTCACATTTAAAATTTTGGTGAGAGTAATTAATATAATAATATAATAACAAGTATCCAAACCAGGGAAACAAAAAAAATCTTGAAACAGGTACTGCTTATGCAATGCTGCCGTCTTATTGTAAAAAGGCATAACTAACAAAAACAAAAATGCAAGATAATCGAGTTTGAAATTTTTCAAGGTTTTTTAGCAATAATAATCCTTTGTGTATTATTGGGAGAAACAAGTTATTAATTTAAGGTACACAATCGAAATACCTATCCAACCATGTATAGGAATATATTTATTTATTCATTTTTTATACAGTTATGCCCAATTTTCCCTTTCATCTTAACAAAATAATTACAAATAAAATATCTTTTTATCGTTTTAAAGGCACAACTAACCAGATAAGTCTTTTCTTTTTAAAAACAATTCAGTATTAAAATGAAAGGACACATAATTTATGTAATTATGTCTTTGTAACGTAATCATAAAGGTTCATTGCGAGTTTAAAAGAGTATAAATTTTACATAAAATTGTTACTTTTAAAATGATTGACTTTTTCACTTACTTTTTAATTATGAACATTGAACAAATAACAAAAAATTGGTAATCAAAACTCTTTATTTCAAATAAAATGATAAATTTGACGTTACACTTTTTAAACCACCGTATTATCTCTGATTTTGGAACAAAATCTAATTCTACGGGGCCGCACTCACGCACGAAGTGTTTCAGTTCAATGATCTAGCTATTACGGTTCATGAAATAATAGCAAAACCTGGTGAAAGACAGATAGTGAATCTTAGTAATATACCTAGTCCCATTTTTACCCATTAGGTACGGCACCTTAATAACTCTAACCACCAAAATTTTAAAATCAAACTAATTAAAATGCTAAAGAACTCCATTGTCAACAATTGTTTATTTCTTTGAGTTATAATTTTTTAATATAATATGACTTTTCGTCCATTGCGTTCAAATAGATTTAGAAACACAACTTCAGATATCCGGCACAAAAACTAGAGACTTTAGCTTTAGTGGCTGTTAAGTACTATTTACTTATAATATACGTCGTAAGCGCGCGCGGGTAGGCACCTTACAAGGGCGTGCGTAGAGGGTAGGTTGAAAATATTACTCAATTTTCCAAAAGTTGGATGACATGATTTAAAATATTATAATTTTTTTGTCAAGTTAATATTTTTAGCCTACCCTCTGTTCATACTACTGTTATATGTTTACCTATTTACCTATTTGAGTTATCAGAATGAATTTGAAAAATTATGATTGTCTAAGTAAAAAAACATCTGATTACATAATCATAACTTAATCTAAGATTTTACAATGAAAGAAACAACATTGCTTACCAATAAATCAGCTTGCGTTTACCTTGAATTGAAAACATTGGCGCAATTATGAGCGCAAGGACACCCCCACATTCCTTACCTACCTTACTGGCGTCTTAAAGAAAAGGCACAACTGGTCACTCGTGACTTCTTAACTTATAACACTTTCAAGTCATAAGTACGTATTTATGTTGTTTCTTCTTAATCGGTGTCAAATAAGTCTTTTCAATTTAGTCAGTAACGATTTAGTTGTTAGATGTGCCTTTCGGGCATAATGTATTTCCGTAGATTCTAGAGATAAAATTACACAAAAAATTGGGTAGATGCGCCTTTTTCTCCTGATTCCGAATATGTATATAACTCAATTTTGAAAAAAATGTTAGTTAAGCCTTTTCTCCGTAATACGGCAGAATGGTTGACAAAGTTTTAAAAATGTTCCCTTCTTGTAATGAATTCATAATTTCTTTAGAATTTCTTTTTGACCATGGCCGGTGTAACCTGGTCGAAACGTCAGGTAAATCCTATACCATTGCGTCAATTTCCGTTAACATTATTGTATATCATGGAACGCGACAGTTTAAAATTCTTTAAAATTGTCGTTATGTAGAAGTGTGAATTGCATAAAGTGAGTATATTTTCTCATTCAGTGTGAGTGTATTCTCCTAACTGATTCGGTGAATTGGAAAGTAAACTTTTCACTTTTTGTGTTTAAATAATACAACAAGTGCTGTTAAGAGGTATAAAATCTAATTTAATTCACAGCATGTCAAAGCGTGCTTTTACTATTAATAATATCATATTCGCAACTTCATTGTTCGAAAAAAATTTTATCCTTTCGTTTCATACTCAACCTAATGTCATCCGTCTAGGAAACCTCTAGTGATGAAGTAAATAAAATCTGCCTTTGCCTGTAGGCTGTGCCAATAGGGAGGTTTTTTAAACTATGTAAATACAGTCAGTAGTGAAAGCATTTGTGATATTTCAATCGCTATTTCTTATAATCCAATCAGAGACGCGTGATACACGAACATTGACACTGGGGAAGAAACGAACTCCGCAGCTAAAACCAAATGAGTAGACACCAACAACAACGCCATTATGGAATAGGGGGCCACCGTTGTCACCCTGGCATTGGTCACGACCACCACCATCCAGCCAGCCAGCACATAGCATGTTATCAGTGATGACAACATTCTCAGTACCGTAGCGTCGAGCACATTCAAGCTGGTTGACAGTCCAAATTTGTACGTGACGTAGCTCTTCAGAACGAGGGCCGTTGGGCTGAAAAATGAAAAAGAAACAACTTACTATTAGATAGTTTGACGAGTCCCAAAATCACTCATAATATCACGCACACATTATATTTGAGTGTTTAATGAAATGCAGTGTATGCAAGAGTGTTTTTTAATTTCAGAAAACAAATCCAATAAAATGTATTTATGAAATGTCATTACCATTCATGGAGGGATTGAACCATTCACAAAACGTCATCAGGCCCATGGCCGACTGACTAATAAGTGTGTACGAATTAGTATATTTCGTAGAAGAGAAATAGAGGAACAAAGGATAGCGTATAACACTTGGTAATCTCCGCCTATCTATACAGTAATATATGAGTATGTCTGTGTAATTATTAAGCTCACCGTTTCAGCACCCCATCCAATGGCATGAACAACTTCGTTATCACGGAGATTGTAGTCAAAGCTGGCGAGATTAGCAGGTTGGACCTGATTGCTTATAACAACAGAGATTTCAAGTCGCATTAAACCAACATCAAAATCGTCTATTGTTGGGTTGTAAAAGGGATGAAGGAAATATCTGGCCACGTTGCGAATAACTCCACCAGAATTAACAAATGCAGAACCAACACGAACTCGAAATCTATTGCCTGGTTGAGAGCTACAAAAAAATAATAAAATTTTTAAAGCGGAGTCAAAATATCATTACATAATTACTTAAAAAACGACAAACAGAAATACTTACAAAAGGCAATGAGCAGCGGTTAATATAGTTGCATTGTTTATTATAATACCACCGCAGTGTTGTTCATCGGTAGCCCAGTTCGATGTGTAAAGAACATTAGCCACTTGAGGCCATTCTCTAATAGTAGTGTTTGTACCGCCTGCGATCCTCTCAATCACATTGATGGCTTGTGGAGCGGCTGAAATATTATTTTAATAAAAGTATTTTATTCATTTCATCTAAATAATTTTATCGATCAGTTTAGTAGTAATTAATTTAAGAAATAAATTGCAAAAGATTGGAAAATTACTTGGACACAAAATCAAGAGACGTAATGGTATCGTGACGCGATCTATATTTGAATCAATTTCAGTAGTTTTCCTTTAAAACACTAGATGTGAAGGATACTAAGTAATAATAATAGTAAACTAATCAACTGACTCACCAGTGATAGCCGTAACGTAAACAAATAAAAGGGTGACTACACGCATATTATTTCTAACTTCTTGCTCTAGTAGTGGAAAAGAAATGAAGTAGTTATTGTATTTATACCAAAATGAATGTCTAAAACTGTTATCACCTTTTAATTACTAAGATTATACTTAACATTAAGTTGATATGTATAGATTAATCTGATATTGACGCACTGTCTAATTTTCGAATTCATGTTGCTGATAAGACGAATCGCATTGTAGATACGGGTGTAATTTATTTATCGATGTACTTAGGTATAAAAAATGACGTGAAAGTAAGAAAAACCCGTTATCGTATTAATATTACATAATTTCACACCAAGAACACGAAGAACCTAAGAAGTTATGATTTGGAAAACTTCACTTTCGGATGACGCACATGAGGACAGGAAAAGAAACTACTAATTACATATAACGAATCTATTCGTGGATTGATAATTCTACTATTATCTCACATACCGTATTATATGAAAACTGTTACCGAAAGTTTAACCAATAACAGCTATGAGAATTTAATTAAAATCTGTCTTCCTACAGAATCATTCAATATAGCGGCGGAGGCACGGCATCTCTCTAGAAAGTACACGTGGGCCACAAGTGCACTTGGGCCGCAGTAATTTTTATTTCATAATTTAATTACAATGGTAAGTTTATTTGTATTTTTTTACAATACGTCTCTGGTAATAGTTTATCTAGATTGCTATGACAACATATCTCATCTCTGATAACATCAGATGACTGTGCTTTTAAAAACAATGATTGTAACTAAAATTAATATTTTCTTTTAATTCCTCTAGGCTACACGGAACCTAGTCCATACACTCAGTAGTGTATCTCACTGTGATGCTCTAGGCTAGCTATTTATAGGAGTACATGAATTAAGTGGTTGTTAGGTAGCCATTAAATAATAATTCAGATAATTATGGAAGTGCATTTATTTTGATACAATAAAAAACAAAAGACCTTTTTCCATCATAACCTCAAATCAGTGTCATATCTTGTTCTTAAAAATTTGCATCTACTATCAATGAAAAGATCTTATTAGTTTATTATATAAAACTTATAAAATAATAATAAATGTACATGAACACTTTACAGACTTTTTTTTATTCGCTCGTTGGCTCTTAGTCTTTATTTTCTTTCTTTCTTTTTCTCTCTTCATAGTTTTGAAATTATATTGAAATTCACGCTTTGCTAAAAGAATTATAAAAAGATACCTAGAACAGAATCTGGCCGAAATTGTACACATAAAGTTCAAGTTGTCAAAATTTTAACAAACTACTATCAGTGATGATGATAGCTGATATTATTTTCATAGAACTTTTAATAAAAAAATGAGATTATATATTTGCATCAAGCCAAAGAGAAATGCGAGATAACCGTACATTGACACTGGGGAAGAAACGAACACCGCAATTGATACTAAATGAGTAGACACCAACAACAACGCCGTTGTGGAAGAGAGGACCGCCGGAATCACCCTGGCACTGGCCGCGACCACCAACATCCAAAGAACCAGCGCACAGCATATTATCAGTTATAGTTATAAGCTCAGTACTATAACGTCTTGCACATTCAAGCTGGTTGATAATTACAAGCTGCACCTGACGAAGCTCTTCAGATCTTGGGCCGTTGTGCTGTAAAATTTTTAAGAAAAAAATATTAAGTTGACCTGTGAAGTATCTATAAGTGTAGTTATCATAATTCTATCTCCAAAGACTTTGGCATTTCAAACAATACTCCAATACAACAAGGTAGAGCAGTAAAGTGAGTCATGGTCTTGATGAAACCAAATAAAAAAATATATCGTATACAACCTCAATTGATCTAGTTATTCTGAAGTTCAGTGATAATTTAATAAGCGCACCGATAATTACTAGTAGAAATAATATTTTATTGTTTAGTTAACAGAAGAACATGAAGTCAAATCAAAGAAGAAATATCTTGTTTTCGAAGTGAAATTATTTTCTTCTTCTGCTTTCGTGTCAAGTATTCTTAAAAAACTTTTGTCTTCAAAGTTACATTTTAATAATAACTGTAGGATGGGTATTATTTATCATCCTCAAAAAGTTTAATTGATAATCTTACCCATTCGTCTCCCCATCCCACAGCAAAAACAGTTTGATGATCATCAAGCTCGTAGTTAATACCAGCTAAAGTTGCAGGTTGGGTGTTATTAGTAAAAACAATATTAGTTGCAGTGTGCAATAAGGCAATATCATGGTCTTCAGTCCTTGAATTGTAGAAAGGGTGAACCTGAGTGCTAGCAATGTTAACTGTAACACCACCGCTACTGGCTAACGACGATCCAACACGAAGACGGAACCTAGGTCCTGGATGAGTGCTAAAACATTAATAAAGATTATGAAATATAATTTGTAAGATTAAAAACACTTACTTTTATTAACCCATATTATTTTATACTTACATGATGCAGTGAGCAGCGGTTAATACAGCTCTATTGTTCAAAATAGTACCACCACAATATTGTTCAAAGGTTGACCAATTCCATGTGAACAGAACATTAGCCAATTGTGGATATTGGCTAATATTAGTAACTGAACCGCCTACGATCCTCTGAGCTCTGTGAAGCTTCTCTCTTGGAGCAGCTAAAAGTAAATAAATTTATTTACAACTATTTTTGTCATCATCATCACAATTCTTAATTTCACGTATTTCAGGAATGATTTTGGAAGAGAGTAGAGTAGTGTGATTTGTCTATAAAAAACTCATAACAATGTCGGAATATATCAAATGTAACACATACGAACAGGGTAAACATTTGGTTTGTAGTAACATAGAGATAGTTCAAACTTTATTTAAGTCTGAGCACTGTGTTTATCATTCTGTGTAAGCGCTAGTTTAACAATCCTAAGCGACAGTCTTGGCATAAGTGACTTGCCTATAAGAATAGTAGCACTAACTTGTCTCTTACAACATTATGTTTATTAAACATTGATTAGTTAGCTAACTTACCTATAACAGCGGTACAGCAAACAATTAAAAGTAAGGTTATACGCATTTTGAAACTTTTACTTTCGGAGCAACGTTCAAAGTGGCAGTGGTTATTTATACTAAAATGTCGTTTTATTAATTATTATCAATTAATTAGTATGATTATACCTACTTAATATTAATAATTTTACTATCTACCAATCTGGAAATTAATCTGATTGTGAAACACTGAATTTGATGTTTTTAATGTTCTAAACAGATAAGGAAAATCACATACTACGACTGATGTTATTGGCATAAATAAGGATATACATATGAAAATACTCATACACCGTTATTTATTGTGTATTTTATCGTGTGACGATATCAAAATATAATCATCTCATTTTTAAGGTGCAAGTATCCAGGTGTAAACGTCAATCAGTAGTAGGTAAACAAATATAACACTCGGTCGTTGGCTCTTTCAGTTTCTGACGCAGATAGCGACCGAAGCACCCATGTGCGGTAATGATCTGTGTCAGCTGGCGTCAGCCGTGCGTGCGTCCTCTCTAGCCACTCCCTCATGTTAAGACAGGACGCCAATTTTTCGTTACTGGATACCAAAAAATTAAATACATAAATACATACCTGTCAAAAAAAGCTCGGAATATTATTTACAAATGGTTGTTGTAATATTTACTACTAACTGCTAATCTGCACTAAATTAAGCAAAAACTAAATTCAGGGGAACCCCAAGAGTCCTTGGCATCTTTTGATTAGCAAACGTAATCCCCGTAGTTCTTATAACCTAGATCGTCATTGACATTATTATTTAGTTGTTCAAAAGGTTATACTATAAATACTAGTTTTCACCTGCGACTTCGTTCGCGTTAAGTTCGGAATAAAAAGGTATAGGACACAATGCCCCTGTTCCTGCGACCCAGATAAAGTTCCTTAATGTTTCTAAGCCTTTCTTTGTTTTTTCGTGCGGAAATACCCTCGGATACCCCCCTGCGTCGACATAGACGATGAGGCGGCGTGGTTCCGGGAGGCCATGACGCGTGTCTGCGACGCGGCTATGCCTAGGGCTCCGCCCTATAATCCGAGGCGTCAGGTCTACTGGTGGTCGGCGGACATTGCGAGGCTCCGACAGGCCTCCGTGATCGCTTTCCACCGGTGGACCAGACTCCGAAGGAGGCGTAGCCGCCCCGCAGATACGGAGCCCCGAGAGGCGGAGCTTCATGCGGGGTACAGGGAGGTCAGAAAGGCCCTCCGAGTGGCCATAAGGCAAGCAAAGGCAGCAGCTCATAAAGAGCTGCTGGAGACGCTGGAGCGGGACCCATGGGGGCGGCCTTACCTTATGGTAAGGGGCAAGCTGCGCCCCCGGGCCCCGCCATTGACCCGGTGTCTCCAGCCGGAGCTGCTCGGAGGAGTCGTTGGCTCCCTGTTCCCAGCGCGGGCGGTGGAACATATTCCACCGCAGATGACTCCGCCACCTAGGTCGCCTATGGCGCCCAACGTGGATGACGACGACGTGCCCGAGGTCACTTGGGTAGAGCTAGAGCTGGCGGTGTTAAGGCTTAAGGCCAAGAACACCGCCCCGGGACCAGACGGCATTCCAGGCCGAGCGTGGGTCCTAGCTCTAGGCGAAGAAGACGCTCTCGAGCCCCGACTGAGAGGGTTTCTCAGCGCATGTTTGGAGCGAGGCCAGTTTCCGAAGATGTGGAAGACGGGGAAACTGGTCCTCATCCGAAAGGCGGGGCGCCCGGCGGACTCACCATCCGCCTACAGGCCCATAGTGTTGCTCGACGAGGTGTGCAAGCTCTTTGAAAGAGTCATTGCAAAGCGCCTCGTCGAGCACCTATCCAGGGTGGGGCCTGACCTGGCGGATGGCCAGTATGGCTTCCGCCGGAGGCGCTCCACCGTGGATGCCATCATGCGCGTGAGGACTCTGGCGAAGGACGCCGTCACTCGGGGCGAGGTGGTGTTGGCGGTGTCCCTGGACATCGCCAACGCCTTTAACACCCTGCCCTGGAGCTGCATTAGGGAGGCGCTCGTGTATCACGAAGTGCCTCTCTACCTTCGCCGCATAGTCGGGGCGTATTTATCGGAGAGAGCAGTCGTCTACCCAAGTGCGACCGGGCTCGGTCGGCGAGAGATGTCGTGCGGTGTTCCGCAGGGATCGGTCCTGGGACCGCTACTGTGGAACATCGGTTACGACTGGGCGCTTCGCGGTGAGCTCGCGGACGGTGCCGCCGTCACGTGTTATGCGGACGACACGCTGGTGACGGCGTGCGGGTCTACATACCGCGAAGCGACCCTGAAGGCCACGACCTCGGTTGCCCAAGTCGTGGAGCGGATCCGGCGGCTGGGTCTCGAGGTGGCTCTGCATAAAACCGAGGCCATGTTCTTTCATGGGCCTCGGCGCGTCCCACCAGAGGATTCCAGCCTCATAGTGGGAGACATTTCCATCGCCATCAAGCCCCAGATGAAATATCTGGGACTCGTTCTCGACGGCCGGTGGAACTTCGGGGAGCATCTCCGAAGACTGGCCCCTAAATTGAAGGACACAGCTGCCGCCTTGGGGCGGCTGCTGCCCAACATGAGGGGGCCGGATGACTCCTGCAGGAGACTCTACGCGGGAGTCGTGCGGTCTATGGCCCTATATGGGTGCCCAATATGGGCGGACACCCTGACGGTCCACAATACGCGTCTGCTGCGTGGGCCGCAGCGTGCAATGGCCAGCAGGGCCATTAGGGGGTACCGCACGATATCTCTGGAGGCGGCGAGTCTCCTTGCCGGATCCCTACCGTGGAACCTGGATGCGAGAGCCCTTTCGATGCTATATCGGTATCGAAAGGAGGCGCGGGAGCAGGGACGGGAACCCGAGCCTGATGAAATTCGGGCCGTGAGGTCTCAGCTCCACAGGGACATGGTAGCGGAATGGGAGCTACGACTTGGGCGACCAAGCGCAGGGCACGCCGTAATAGCGGCGGTAAGACCCATCATGGACGAGTGGCTAGAGAGGCCACACGGCAGCCTCTCGTACCGGCTGACGCAGGTGATCACCGGACACGGGTGTTTCGGGAGTTACCTGTGTCGGATCTGGAAGGAGCCAACGTCCGAGTGCCATCACTGTGATGCGAGCGAGGACACGGAGCTGCACACGCTGACCGAGTGCCCGGCGTGGGACACGCCGAGGCGGGTCCTAGTGGCGGCTCTGGGGGTGGGAGTCCTCACACTCGCCACGTTGCTCACAGCGATGGTAAGATGCGCGAACGCTTGGGGTGCGGCTGTCTCCTTCTGCGAGCAAGTAATGCTCGAGAAGGAGGCGGCCGGTCGGGTCCGGACCAGACTCCGGGCCCGGGAAGCCCGCGCAGAGCGAAGACGAACCGGACGTCGGAGGTCGCAGAACGACCTCCGTCCTCCATGAGCGCTGGCCTGGGGGTGACCGGTGGAGCCGCCTGTCACCCTAGCAGAAGCAGGCCGCGGCGGCGGCGCAAAATGCGCCTTCCCGTAACCGGGGCTAGATGGGGACACTGTGGTCCCCACAACCCGAAGGGGGCCATCTCGATAGAGATGGTCCTGGGTCTGCCGGGGTGCGAGAGATATGCTTTTGGCAATCTCACCTCCGACAACCAATGACCCAAGACGGCGTACGTTTTAGTCGGTTCGAGTCCGACATAACCGCCTCCACCGGCTCCGTGGGGGTGGTATCCGTGGGGATTTTTCGCACGATAAAAAAAAAAAAAAAACCCCCTGCCGGAGCCGGAAGGGGAGGTTATGTCGGACTCGAACCGACTAAAACCGCACGCCGACTGTGAGTCGTGGTGCTAGGCCGGAAGTGCGGTTGTCATCAACATATCCCTCGCACCCCGGCTGGCCCAGGGCCTTCGCTTACGGTCTAGCCCTCCTCGGGAGGGGGGACAACGGTGTCCCCGACCTGCCCCCGGAAAGGGGAGGCGCGCTTCTTACCGCGCCGTCGCCGTGGCCTGCTTTTGCTGGGGTGACAGGCGGCTTCACCCGTCACCCCCAGGCCCGCGCTCATGGGGGACGGATGTCAGTCAGTGCCCTCCGACGCCCGAGTTGCCTGCGTGCGCGCGCGGCGTGGTTCGCGAGTCTCGCTCGCTCGCGCCACATCTCCCGTTCCGCCGTCTCCTTCACGACCATTATCTGCTCGCTGAAGGAGACGCCGGCCGCCCACGCGTCCGCGCAGCGGACCATTGCTGTGAGCAGGGAGGCGAGGGTAAGAACCCTCACTCCCAGGGCCGCCACTAGCTCCCGCCTCGGTTCGGCCCATGCCGGACACTTGGTGAGCGTGTGCAGCTCTGTGTCCTCGCTCGCGTCGCAATGATGGCACTCGGACGTTGGCTCCTTTTCGATCCGACGCAGATACCGCCCAAAGCACCCGTGCCCGGTGATAATCTGCGTTAGTCGATACGAGAGGCTGCCATGTGGCCTCTCTAGCCAATCCCCCATGATGGGCCTTACCGCCTCTATGACGGCATGCCCTGCGCGTGGTTGCTCAAGTCGTCGTCCCCACTCCGCCACCATGATCCTGTGGAGCCGGGATCTCTCGGCCCGAATGTCTTCGGGCTCGGGATCGTATCCCCGCTCCCGCGCCTCCTTACGGAACCGATAGAGTGCCGCAAGGGATCTCGCAGCCAGGGTCCACGGTGGCGATCCGGCTAGGAGACTCGCCGCTTCAAAGTATATTGCGGTATCCCCTAATTACCCTGGAGGCCATCCTCTGCTGCGGCGCACGCAACAGGGGAATGTTTCTGTGAGCCTGGTACTTCAAGCTAATGCACCAGGGTCACAGAAATACCGATCCCGTGACCGCGACCCACAGGAACCTATACCCGGGATAAAATAAAGGTCGAATGGCATGTAAAGTATCCTATGTCCGTCTCCTGATTCTAAGCTACATTCCCAACAATTTTGAGCCAAATCGGTACAGCCGTTCTTGAGTTATAAATGGTGTAACTAAATAATAGATTAGGCAGCCATTCCATCGGCAGTTTTTTCATGCCTCCAATAACTCATTTTGTTACCATGCCACGATTATCTTTGCGTCAGTCGCGGTGGCGAATTAGGAAACCATGAAATAGCGCCTATAATACACACTTATTTAAGAACAAGTTTAACTACAGTGTATAAGTTTTTTCTGAAAATAAAAGGAAAATACTTTTTTAATGTCCTTGCTCATGAAGTGGCTCTAATTTGCAATTAGCCACCTAATGACACCTGTTATTAAACTGTGACTTGGCATCCATGATTCTAACGTGGATTAGAGAATCGTTTTTAAAAATATATCAATAATAATAGCTTTAATTAAATAATGTTATAAATTGAACAACGGCATCATTAAATAATTTTACCATTTTTAGATTCCACAACGGCGTTATTTATTGAACATAGGCATAGCTACAGAACAGATAAGCACTGTATAGCTTTCAATTGAGTGAAATTAAGTTAAAGTGACAAGCCTTATTTAAGAATGATTATCATCAAATTAAATTCAAAAGATAAATACCACTTATATAAATGCTATACACATGCCTTGCAATATTACGTATTATCGTACAGATTTGATATGCACTATCTGCATATCAAATTTTCTTTATAAGAAAAGCAGATTATTTATCATTGACGCAAATATAAATGACATTGATTGCACCTTTTAATCCTTATTATCATCTTATTGTAATATCTTCAAATCTCATCGTTGAATCTTCAAATATAACACGAGTAGTACAACGTGTTTTTGTCCGCAAAAAATCGAAAGCTGTTATTGATATCGTTGGAGATTATTGTATGATGGTTGTAGTGATACTTACTATTCGAGAATAACTGCAGTATAAAACCATTTTAACAAGCTTTCCTTAACTTCCAAACATCGTGAAGAAACCTTTATACCTGTGTATGGTGTATGTGTATGGTGCATGTCTTTGAAAATCTGCATTATATCGAGGGACTTTATGCCAAATTCAAGGGAACCCCACGACTCCTTGACATCTTTTGATTAGCAAACATTAATCCCCGTAGTTTTCATATCGATCGACACTATTATTTTATCGCATGATGTGATTACCTTTAGGTAGCGGTAATAACATTATTGTATCAGACCAAAAAAATCCTCTTTTTACATTTTCCATAAAAGACGTAAACAACATTTCGATGAACATCTTTTGAACCAATCATGTATTCTTATATCGTCTTTAATTATTATTACCCCATATAGTACTTTTCAGATACTTTATGACTCCGCATATCTATTATTACAACTTACTCGTAGCTGCTTTGAGAATCAAGGCTTTTCTGAAATATATTTGTCATTAGAAATCTTTATTGCTAAGCAGCTGTTACAAAATATTATTTCCATAAACTAAAGAGGTTTAAAAAATAAGTTAAATATGTTTATATATTTATTTGCAGAACTAGATAAGTACAATGTTATATTAATCAGTGTAAAAAAGTTCTCCATTTTCCACATGTTAACAGTTAACAACACAAGTTAAAATAATAAAGATCTCACCAACTAGGCAAAGTAGGTATACTAAATTAACATAGATAGTCAAGCTTACAAACTTACTTCAAATATAGAATCTTAAATCAGACTTTTAAAGATATATTATTATAGTAAAAATATATTATTAGAACAATACAAATGAAATAAAGAAATCCAATTCATAATAGTCCAGCTGTCTGAATGTTGGGTAACTTTTTCAAATTAAAGATTATCTGAAGATGAAAGGTAATAAGAGGAAAAAGCTAAGACGCCTGAAATTAAAAATTAAACAGTTATGGTATAACTCCATAGTCGCTCAATCCCATACAATACTGTCACTATCAATGTGTTCGATATATTTTTGCTGAGAACTTAGATTTTCCTCAATCCATTCAGAAACGCTAGATACACGCACATTAACACTAGGAAAGAAACGAACAGCGCAGTTAAGACCAAATGAGTAGACGCCGACAACAGTCCCGTTATGGAAGAGAGGACCACCGTTGTCGCCCTGACACTGACTGCGGCCACCGACGTCAAGCCAGCCAGCACACAGCATATTTTCGGTGATGACTATGTTTTCAGTATTATAACGACGTTCACAATCAGTCTGGTTGATAGTAAGAATTTGTACCTGACGTAGCTCTTCAGACCGAGGACCATTGTGCTGCAACATAGAGAAAATATTGTTTAGTTTATTAGTAGCAGTCGTAGGTAGGTATACTTATTTATACTAGTCACTTTTTCGATTCTTATTTATGTTAAGTCTATTAAAATCTTTTCTCACTACGTTAGTACTGAAAAGAATTTGTAAAGAAAATATTTGAATGATGTGGTGAAACAATAGCAGACTATTATTGTATATTTATAAACTAATCAAGTAAACACATAGATATGAAAAAGTAAAATCAACATAACACCTGTAAACGAATAGTAGATAATCCAATAGTAAGTACTCTTGGTAAGAAAGCAATAGAAAATATCATTAAGATTGTAATAGGTCGCAAGCCACTAAACTTTTATGAATTTATTTTATAGTCTTACCCATTGCGCGCCCCATCCAATAGCGAATACAACTTCGTGGTCAGCAAGCTCATAATCAGGGCCAGCAATTCTTGCAGGTTGAATTTGATCGTCAAACACAATTTCACTGTGCAATAGAGCAATGTCAAAATCTTCTGTAGTTGAGTTATAGGCTGGGTGAAGAATTGTGTTGGTAACGATGCGAACAACTCCACCATTACTTGCAAACGTGGAACCGAGACGGACTCGGAATCTGTTGGCTGGATGACCGCTGCAAATAAACATGTACCATTAATATATTTTGAGTCTATTTATATGGTCCACTGCTGAACATATGCTTGCCACAAAGTAGCATGACATAGCACAGAATTATTAAAGTTTTATTAGAAAACAGATATTTTACTCACATGATGCAATGGGCAGCAGTTAAGATAGTTCTGTTGTTCAAAATAGTACCACCACAATATTGTTGAAAAGTAGACCAGTTCCAGGTGAATAAGACATTAGCCATTTGAGGCCATTGGTTAATATGAGTCACTGCTCCGCCTACAATCCGCTGAGCTCCGTATGATGCTTGTGGAGCAGCTAAAAATGATAAAGAATTAACGCAGTTTAGTTAGTATTTTGTTAAATTAATGATTCTCTTCATCTTGAAAATGGATCAGTTTGTCAGTTTGCCGCAAGCTTGCCACACATATTTTGTCGAGCTTTTTTGATAGCAGGGAAAATTAGGGAGAAAAGTTGGGAAGTATGCTGTCGCGTTATTTATGAATGGATCTTGATCATTTTGGCTGAAACATCAAGGACAACAACTTATGAGGAATACACAGGTTGTTGTGATAAAAATCATGCCTTGTAAAGGTTGAACTTGGGAAAGGAAAAGAAAGTTTGTTGTAGCGTTTGTTTAAGAACAGATCGTCATTAATTTTGGTGAAACATCCAGGGTTGTCTAAAATGAGAATATGTATGGTTTTTTGAGCATACTAGATTTGATTAAGGGTACCAGAAAAATGTGTCAAAGGGTATTCGTGAGGTCTACTGTTCACAAAACTAGTAGTCTAATTGAGCTTAACTCCAAGTAGCCCGTGTCTTGTGCATCTCTCTAGTTACATAGATAAACTCAGTAAATTCCATCCACTAGAAGAAGCTATTGATATGCATTTTCCAAATATAGAATTATTGCTTAAATGTCGTTTCATAACCCAAAGTAACTTCTAAATTTCATTTTCAAATGAAGCTTAAGCCTTATACGATGGAGATCCCAGAACAATCGTTAGTGTTGAAATTGATTCCAAAACTACGGGCCAATAATACGTGAAGGAATACTGTGTGGCTCCAGCATACCCAACCCACTGTTAGCTAAAGTGAGAGGTGAGATGACTTCCTAAAGCAGCTTTGAGTAACATTTGAGAATAAGGCTTACCATATTAAAAAAAAGAACTTACTTACCTGTAACAGACGTCAAATAAACAACCAAAAGAGTGAATAAACGCATGTTAAAACTTTTTTCTAAAGAACCAGTATTGTTAGTGGCGATGATATTTATACGATATTTTTATAAGATTATTATCATCAAGAAATCAATACATAATAGGTACATTTAATATTTTTATTCGTTATCTATAGATTACTATGACGAGCTTGATTTTTAGTGCTTGAGGCTGATATGAAATCGCATTGTGGTAATGCGACAATGCGACTTACTATCAGACAAATATAGTTTTTTAGCATATATCCCGTCTGGCAGCCCTAATATACCAGCTCAACTGAAAGAAGTTGAAAGATTTTTTTTTTTTTTTTTTAAAAGGAATAGTAGAACCGAAGTTACTAATATTCCCTCTAACCCCTCCAACTAAACTAAAATGTTTGTGCTAGGAGTGGGTTCACGTCGGTAGTGTAATGGCCAGGATCGAACCCGGGACCTCTCGATCGTAAGGCCGACTCCTTAACCACTAAGCTATCGACGCTTGAAAAAAAAAAAAAAAAAATGTCACATCCTTTGCCGAACAAATTAATAGACGACATAATTTTTACCGTTGTGACTACGATGCTGTAAATAACCACTT
This sequence comes from Eilema sororculum, assembly GCA_914829495.1. Classification (NCBI taxonomy): domain Eukaryota; kingdom Metazoa; phylum Arthropoda; class Insecta; order Lepidoptera; family Erebidae; genus Eilema; species Eilema sororculum. The sequence continues at coordinate 8,598,346 of OU618533.1, forward strand.
AAGTCAAACTGATTGGTCCGGAGTTTTGCATGCTTGTACGGTGGATGATGCTGTGACTAGGTTTTACGCAATAATCAACGATTGTATTGAAACGTTTGTCCCTTTAGTAAAAAAATACAATAATTCTCAATATCCTACATGGTTTAATTCATCCATGGTGAAAATTATTAGAGAGAAGAATAAATTACACAAAAGATGGAAAAAATTCGGCAATCCCCGCGATTACTTAGAGTTCGCTATGCTTCGTGACCGGCAACATCGCGAACAGAAAAAATGTTTTCGTGAGTTCGTTTCTGGGACTGAATCTAACATAAGCCGCAATCCAAAAGGGCTTTGGACATACGTCAAGTCTGTGAGAGGTGGTAGCCAATACCCTAACCAGTTTGTATCAGACGGTGTTACTTTTACTGAGGGACAGGCAGTATGCTCGGCCTTCAACGACTTTTTTCACAGTGTGTTTATTAACGCCCCTTCTGATGGTTTCGAGTCCACGCTTGACGCAGAATGTGATACTCATCTTAATGTTTTGTCAAAAGTAACTATAACAGAAGATATGGTTTTCAACATGTTGAGGACACTTGACAAGACCAAAGGTCCCGGCTATGATGGAATACCGGCTATATTTTTGTCTAAATGTGCCAGTAATCAGTCATATCCCATAAGCTTGATATTCCAAAAATCATTGCAGTTTTGTATATTTCCATCCATGTGGAAGAAGGCGCATATTATACCTATCCATAAAAAGGGGTCAAAGTCAGTTATCCAGAATTATCGTCCTATATCGATCCTTGTAATAATTAGTAAGGTTTTTGAAAGAATCATATAAAACATCATTTATCCAATCATCTCACAGAGGATTCCGCATGCCCAGCACGGTTTCATGAAGGGCCGTTCCACTAGTTCTAATCTTGCTCTGTTTAGCAATTATGTATTGTGTGGGATGGAGTCGGCTGGGCAAGTGGATACAATTTATACAGACTGTGAAAAGGTGTTTGACCGCGTTCACCATGATATACTACTTGCAAAGTTGTATAGACTGGGAATTCATGGGGACTTGTTACACTGGATACGGTCGTACTTAACTAATCGCGCACAAGCTGTTACTGTGGGGGGTTTCAAGTCTAGTTTCATCGATATACCTTCTGGGGTACCGCAGGGCTCCCATCTTGGACCACTACTCTATTGCGCTTATTTATATGACATAGGAAAATGCTTTAGCAATGCACGACATCTGTTGTACGCAGATGATAAGAAGATCTATATGAAAATTAAATCTAGACTGGACTGTGAGTTGGTACAGCGTGATCTTGACGCTTTATTCTTGTATTATAAACGTAATAATATTTCGGTGAACATTGACAAATGTCAGTGCATAAGTTTCAGTCGTCGTAAAAATCCCATCAAGTACACTTACAAATTTGGTCATAACATTGTTCCGAGAGTGGATCGGGTTAGAGACCTGGGGGTTGTGTTGGATTCCAAGATGCTAATGTCACACCACAAAGACACCATTACTAGTAAGGCGTTCAGAAATCTTGGTTTCGTTATACGCACGTGCTCTCCATTTAAAAATGTCAACTGTCTCAAATCTGTTTACCGCACATACGTGCAAAGCGTCTTGGACTATGGCAGTCCTGTTTGGTCCCCCCAGTATGTTACATATATCGATAGGATAGAAAGACTACAAAAGCAATTTCTGCGGCACCTTAACTTCAACACCAGGAGACGCCATGTCTCATATCTTCACGATTGTAAGCATTATAGTTTACTACCTCTATATAGCAGGCGTGTGTTAATAGACATGAGCTTCTTATTTTCTATTGTAAGAGGTGAAATTGATAGTATGGACCTGGTATCGGGTATTGGTTTTAGTACACCCAAGACTCGAACTAGACATACTCGCCTGTTCAGAGTTCCTCCGCATCGCACCAATTATGGAAAAAATTCTGTTCTCACTCGCTTACCTAGTTGTTACAACTTGTTGTTTACAACTCGCTTACAGTTGTTTGCATAAATTAAGTATTGTGTACCTAGTTGTTAAGTTATGCATGCAACTTTACTTGTCGTGAAACTTTATTATTGGCTTAAAATCCTACGTTATGCTTAAGTTTACCCACGATTATGTAAAATAGCTGTTAAGTTTCCAATAAATAAATAAATAAATAAACGAGCGGGTTGTGGTGGAGACACCGCTTGGTTTCAGTTCTAAACCGCATAGGATAAATGTGAAACGTAGAGTCATTTTAATGCCTTTCATAGAAAGACTAGATATAGTGGTGATTTCTCCATTTGCACTTTGCCTCTGGCTATTTCAAATAATATCTAGGATACTGCTCCCACCATTTTCTAGTTGATGTTTTGGTTGAGTTGGTGCTATCAAAAATAATTTATTTTTAAAGGAGTCGATTCGCACGTTTCGTGCGAGTTCAATTCGTGCGAATCGTCCAATAAGCCGTGCTATCAAGAAAAGTTTAACTTAATAAAACAAGAAACGAGTACGAACAAGACTTTTAACTGATGACATAACTAAATAAAACCGGCCAAGTGTGAGTCGGACTCGTCGATGAAGGGTTCCGTAGCAGCAAGTAACATAATATAAAAGTTTTATTTATTATTTTTGAGTTAATTGAATGAAAGACGAAAATTGCGGTTTATGACGTATTAAAAAAAACTTCTTACTAGATCTCGTTCAAACCAATTTTCGTTGGGAGTTTACATGGCAATGTACATCATATATTTTTTTTAGATTTATCATTCTCTTATTTTAGAAGTTAGAGGGGGAGGGGGGGGGGGGCGGGTACCCACCCATTTTTCCACTTTGGAAGTGTCTCTCGCGCAAACTATTCAGTTTAGAAAAAAAAGATGCTAGAAACCTCAATAGCATTTTTGAAGACCTATCTATAAATACCCCACACGTCCCATACGTGTGGGGTATTTATAATATATGAAATATATGAAATTTTTTTAACTTTCATTTCGAAGTATGGGGACCCCAAAATTTATTGCTTTTTTTCTATTTTTGTGTAAAATTCTTAATGCGGTTCACAGAATACATCTACTTACCAAGTTTCAACAGAATAGGCCTTATAGTTTTGGAAAAAAGTGGCTGTGGCATACGGACGGACAGACAGACAGAGAGACATGACGAATCTTCCGTTTTTGCCATTTGGCTACGGAATCCTAAAAATTGAAAATAATTATCACATTTTATACATAGAAATAAAACCTTCGACTACATAGGAGTCGTAGATAAATAACACGTTATTTGCACATCTTTTAAAACAATTATCGTAATTATGATGCTTATAAAGATAATGATAATTTCTAATACTTTACCGTCGAATGATTTTTTGTATACCTCGTAGGAATTATTTTTATACCATTTAGGTGGCAGACAAGCATTGGGCCTACCTGATAGGAAGTTAACCGTGGCCTTAGTTTGGATGCAACTGGAATCCGCTTCAATAAAAATGAGCCGTTCCTCTTGAAAATACGCTTACGCCATTTTGGTTAGCATGTAATTTAATTCAATATTTCTGTTTTGTTACAGGTAATCCAATACATTGATGCTTTATGGAGAATTGGTTAGCACATTTTTAGATCGTTTATAATTGAATAAAATTGGGACTATCACACGAAATTGTTGAACGAAGAAAGTCATAACGACTATCCACTCGTGCTCGTCAGGTAAAATAGTGTGGATTCATTTCAATAACGATTTTTAAAGGATTTGAGTTCACCGGGAAGGAATAAGAAGGCCAAGGGGCTGTAAATTTCCGTACAACAACTCTTAATAAATAGGTATATTTTAATAATTTTAACTAAAAAATAACTACTCGTGTTGTAGTTATGAGTGTAGTTGCCTTCTATTTATGACAGGCGTTAATTTGCTTAACAGAGAATTATTTTAATTTAATTGTATTACAATTATAAATTAAAGCCTGTAGTGGAGATCACGAATCGGCAAGCGGAAGGTGGGATACACAGCAAGTTGGACCGACTACCTGACAAAGGTGGCTAGGAGAGACTGGATGCGCAAGCCGCTAAATATGGCGTACATTGGTCCTATGTCCAGGAACGATCTACAGTGGCCTAAATGATTGATTGATAAATTAAACAATTTCCACAAATTAGAAAAGATTATACCCTCCCTGGGTATAAGAAAATATCCACACGTTGAATTCTTGCATACCATCATTCTGGAACCATCCACAGTTATCGGTAGTCTTATGTCGTAGAATGGTACTAATAAAGAAAAGATAAATTTTGTGCGTCTTTAATATATTTTTATGCGTTTTTATGGTATTTTGCTCGTGAAAGACATGTCGTGGTTAGTTATCTTTATGGCTGTTATTTCGTTTATTTCGGTAGTAATAGATGGCATAAAATACGTAAGTGAGTTTATTAATGGACCAATTTATATTATTTTTGTTTTGTATGTCTCTTTGTAGGTAGATTTTTGTAATTTAGTACGTATATACTTAAACAATGAATGAGTGCCGCACCATTAAGACCTGCCAGCTCATATGTTTCCTTCTTCCTAAAGTCCCGGGTCCTTTAAAGGCATCTGATGAGGCCGATAAGCTGAGTGCCACCACTGTTAACATGGTACATATTTACGATGGTGACCCTCTTTCCGAGACTTTGCCTTTAACTTACCATCAGGCGAGGTGAAGTCAAATTGGGGTGTCCTTTATAAAAAAAGAAGCATAAAATAAAAAATATTTTTAATATAAATTGGTTTTACTGGATTCAATTTCAACGCTGGCATCAATGGCTGGCACAATCTTTTAGTTCCAGGGAGGCTATTCCGTAATGTTACTAAAATACTACAATTCATAAGCGCCTACTAAAACTGATACATAAACGGTCAGCTGTTGTATTGCCACAAGAATATTCCTTAAAATGATCTAATATCACCGCGAACCACTGCGCAGGAAGTTGCAGCGTTGTGTGTTCAACAGATATCTATTTCATGATGTATGTTAAAAGAGCCGCGTGGTCCTGGCAAAATAGAATTTGAGCCACCCCATCTCTTCGCAAGCGGTGTCGTACAAGGCAACTAAGGAATAGGGCTGTTTAACATTATATACAGGCCAGACTCAGCCTCAAATGCATGGCTCGAGTTAATAATAGTGCCCGGAATATGGCAATAGTCTCACCCCCTATTACGTGGGACCGAATATAATGATTGGTGAAGTGTGGGTATTAACTGTTCAGTCCTATGCCTAACCCTCCGAGGATAAAGGCGTGATTGTATAATTGTATGATAACGGGGCACGTACTGTATTTTACATCTACAAGTACAAGTTTTAGTAGTAGGTTAAGAAGTCAGATAGTAGTAGCGCAGTGTGGAAATTTTAACAGTCAGCGTCAGAATGATTTTGACGTCAGAAGGTATTAAGAACAAATCAATTTTTTTATCAGGTATTTTATTCTTGTCCGAACTAAAAGTACTAAATATCAGAATAATCAATCAGCAGGAAAGGGGAGAAACTAATGCATTAAGATCATTTTGGTACTTTGTTCGTCAAGATCGAACTGATGATGACTGTACAGTAAACATATTCAATTATAATAATATAATTTTATTTTAGTTATAGATCTATAATGTTAGTTACAAGTATTCTTAAAGCTATTAATAATTCACAGATACATATAAATATGTAATTCAAAATAATTTTTGGAACCATTCTAAAATAACTTCTGAATGTCTATCTACTATCACAATGCCTAAAATCACAGTAATTATTAGATAGGCTTTTAAATAAATTTAAGAATTTACAATAAATAATTATAACTACACAGTTACCGATAAAGAAGGTACCTATCACCTCAGCTATCCATAGAAAATATCTACTGAGTTCTTCAGTGTTGAAAAGAGTCAAATATTCAGAATTTCCAAAGAAAGAATAGATCTAATATCTTCTAAGATGTTTCATTCCATGCTTTATTAGCATTCAATAAAATATTCAATATAATGGCCATCGATTTATTGATTCGCTTTAATCCAATCAGATACGCGGGATATACGCACATTGACACTGGGGAAGAATCTAACACCACAGTTAATACCAAATGAATAGATGCCAGCAACAATGCCATTGTGGAACAGAGGACCACCGGAATCACCTTGGCATTGATCGCGGCCACCGACATTGAGCCAGCCAGCGCACAGCATGTTGTCTGTGATGATTACATCTTCAGTGCTATAATGGCGAGCACATTCCTCCTGATTGATAGTCCAAACTTGCACCTGACGAATCTGCTCAGGACGAGGACCATCGGGCTACAGGATGGACAAATAAAATGTTCAGTACATACAAATAATACCTACTAATTTTCAAATTTATGGATTTCAATGACTTTGAATATCTTGTTAAATACTTTTGTGATATAATGTTTATATCAACTGTTTTATTTTTAATAAAATATTAATTTTATATTTTCAATTCATTACTACTTAGATTAAACTATAGCACTTAGGAGCAATGAACACGATTAGGAATATTGCACAAAAAATAAGTTTAACCCGACTACCGAAAAATGACGCTCTAAAAAGTAACAAACAAGAAAATATCATAGATAGCCGTGGTCGTATACCACTTACTCTAACATAACAATATACATATTCTAGGGAAAAGTGGCATACGACCACGGCTACTCGTATACTTGATATTTTCTTGTTTGTTACTTTTTAGAGCGTCATTTTTCGGTAGTCGGGTTAAACTTATTTTTTGTGCAATATTCCTAATCCTGTTAGAATGTATAATTACCTGTTCCGCACCCCATCCAAGTCCATACACAATTTCGTTGTCTCCAAGTTCGTAGTCAGATGGAGCGATATTTGCAGGTCGCATATTTTCATCAAAAACTATCTCAGTAGCGCTGCGCATAAGAGCTACATCATGATCTTCAGTTCTTGCATTGTAAGAGGGGTGAAGAATGATGTCACCGACGTTGCGAAGACTGCCACCACTGCTAGCAAATGAGGTTCCAAGACGGAGACGGAACCTATTAGCTGGCTGAGTGCTACAAAAAATAAATATCGCTTATAAAATGATACTTTTTTTCTGAAATCCCCTTGGATACCTCCCCCGCCGGAGCCTTATGCGGGTAGGTTATGTTGGACTCGAACCAACTAAAACCGCATGCCTACTGAGGGTAGTGGTACTAGGCCGGAGGTGAGGTTGTCTTCGACATATCCCTCGCACCACGGCTGACCCAGGGCCTCCTCAGGAGGGGGGACAACGGGGTCCCCGACTCGCCCCCGGAATGGGGAGGCGCACTTAAGCGCACCTCCGCCGTGGCCAAGTTAGAATGTTACAATGGTACAATGTTGCTATGTTAAAATGTTATAATGTTGTATTATGTTATAACCAATGAAAAATCAATGTACGAAATATTTTACTTACACAATGCAATGAGCAGCAGTTAATACTGTTCTGTTGTTCAAGATAGTGCCAACGCAATACTGTTCGAAGGTAGACCTGTTCCATGTGAACATAATATTGGCCACTTGAGGCCATTCTCTAACTGTAGTGACTGTACTGCCTACTATCCTTTGAGATACATAGGCAGCTTTTGGAGCAGCTGAAATAAATAAAAAATATTAATTTATTTACGTATTCATTCTGCAGAACAGTGAGGGTTCGCCATAACCTGTTTCCTGTCAGATTCCCAATAAGTCACATGGTACCTGATAAACTATATTGAGACAAGTGTTGGTTTTGCCACTAGCTTCCCTTTAAGAAACACAAACACAGCCCGGCACTAATAAATGCATGTTATTTAAACGCAGTTTATTATAGACACGGTGCATAATAAGTGCGGTTTATTCTATTGTACATTGTAACAGCCTCTGTGGCGTACCGGGATTGAACTCAGTCGCTACATAGGAGGCGCGGCTTCAATCCCCAAGAATATGGCTATTTCCATTGGTCTGGTTATGCCTCGGAGAGCACGTTAAGCCTTCGCGTCGGACCCGGTTGCCATACGAACATCTGTGCCAGTCGTTACGGGTAGTTGGAGCCCTCAATAGTTTAAGCACTGGTCTAGCTGCAATGCTCCGATATCGCCTTTGGGTTGTGGAGGTCAGATGGTAATCGCTTCACAGAAAATATTGAAGTTTAGCCAAATTCGCAGTTAATCGGGTAAAGTGGACCCCAGACTCTAAGCTGAATGCTTTGGATGCGACTGGAATTATCACAAGATGAAGAAGAAACGCAGTTTATTGTAAGTCGGGTCATCACAAAAATCATAATTTATATCCTACTTATCTATCTATCTAGTATTTTATAAGTTTATGTGGTTAATCAATCAACTTACCCATAACAGCCGTAAAGCAGACTACCAAAAGAGTGAATAGATGCATGTTGCCACTTTATGTAAACAGTGTAACTTTATTTCTAGACGCGATAGTATTTATACCCACATACACTTTTTAAGAATGTTATCATCGATGTACTAATATGATTATACTTAATTTTATTCATATCTGTAGATTATCCTGACTACGAAGAATCAATTTTATTACTCCTTTAGTGCTTAACACCGATAAGAGATGGCACTATATTTTGGCGTAGCCAATTGATTATGGGTCAATGTTTTTTTATAAATATAATAGTTACCTAACCGGGGAAAAATCCTTTACCTTTTACATGAGATTTATTCAATGAAGACTCGATGTTTGTTTATACTGCAGATTGATGGCGCTTGGTGGAATCTGCTACACATATTGAATAACACACTTGTACTTTTCCACTGACTTTATTTCTAGACCTGACCGGTTTCGCCTTACGGCATTCTCAAAGGTTCACATTGATGTTTTAAAAATTATAATTCGGAAACACTTGTTGTTGTTGTTGTTGTTTCCGAATTATAATTTTTAAAACATCAATGTGAACCTTTGAGAATGCCGTAAGGCGAAACCGGTCAGGTCTAGGAATAAAGTCAGTGGAAAAGTACAAGTGTGTTACTCAATGTTTGCTTACCAAAAATTACTATAACTATAACTACATGTATTCATTAAAATATCATTTATATTCATAACAAAAATATAAAATGCAACTTGTATCAAATTATTAAAAAAATATACTTTAAGCTGCAGCTTACTTAGACTTCATTATCGATATTACTGCTGGCAGCTTTGAATATGAATTATCTACTCGTAGCTAGAAGAACTTATAAGTTGAAATAAACCCACTTTTCACGGATTCTATCGCGATATATTTTTTTTTTTTTTTTTTACAGTTATATTTGTTATTATTATTTTTAAACCGACGTTTCGGCTGCTTTTCAGCAGCCATAAACACGGTGTGACTACCCGAATCATGGTGAATTTTGGTGTTCCTATTTACACAGAATGAGCTCACTGTGAATGATCCGCGAGTCTATTGAAATTAAAAGACAGCCAATGTTTAATAGAGAGGAAGGATGGAATGTAGCACCAGCTTGGGACCCAGTCATCCACTTAATCAAACCCAGTAAGCAGCAAAATCCAGCAAGACTTAACAATACAGTGAGCTCATTCTGCGTAAATAGGAACACCAGTAATAATTCACCATGATTCGGGTTTTTATACTTCATATAACTTGTACTTCAAACTATGTGACAACTACCATCACACCGCGATCATGGCTGCTGCAATGCAGCCGAAACGTCGGTTTAAAAGTAAATAATAACAAATATATCGCAATAAAATCCTTAAAAATTGGTTTTATTTCAATGAGTGACATTCGCGTAAACTTTAGAAAATATTATCATGTAGAACCTATAAGTAAAAAAAACACAAAAATCAATTAAGCTGTTTAGAAACTGTTTACGAATATAGGCGCACCGAAATATTATTCATATTTAAAATAATTTCTCATTACACTGTTGATCTCGTAAATAGTCGGTATATTCCTGGGCAGGTAGATTAATGCCATCAGATTTGAATAATTAAAATAAAGTGTTTATACCTCATGACAACCATGACCCCTAAATGTCTTTCAATAGCCTAATATCTAGTAGATAAGATAAATTATATTAACGATCCCCAAAATATATGTCTATCATCAACTGTCTGAGTCTGTGGCGTAGCGGTAGACGTAGCATAGCAACTGCTACGTAGGGGGCGCGTGCTGTACAAGAAAATTATCTTAGTACATTTATCTACAATGTAGATCATGTAACACAAGCTAGTTGTGTTAAGATTAATTTGGATCTTGTTAACTCTATGTAGAATGTGTATGAGAATTTATCGTTTTGAGAACGATTATTATAATAAAGTGAGAATGACAACAAACGTTCAAATTGTAGCCAAGAAACTAAAAAATAAGACAGTATTTACAGTTTTCAAACACGTCCACAAATAAAGAAGTAGTTTGCCTCTTAAGGAATTGGGATCGTTTACCCAGTGAGATATACGATAAATCCGATAACTTATGATACCTACCTCTATTACTGATATTTACAAAATTATTATGTCTACTACTATTTCGACAATCGTCAGCCAATAGCAGTATTGCAAAACCTGTAAACGAATACTGTGCTGACGCGGCCGCAAGTTTTCCAATTCGTAACCTCAGTAAGAAGTTCACGAAATTAAGAAACACTAATTACTGACCAAACTGTTTCGGAGTGACGTTTTCTTTACAAAATACAGAATAATATACTTTTTTACAATGTTCATAGACAAATTCATTCATCCTTTTGTACACAAATCGCTCAATGAAAAAAAAATTAGTAAACCCTAATATGTACATAAATCGAATGAATAAATGTGTATAATACAATCTAAAATCGAAGCCATGGTTCCTTAGAACAGATAACGCTATCTCTCATAGTTTCTGACTTCTCCCTACTTACCATTTGGATTAATTACCTTGTATACAGGTTAAAGTTATTTAAAAAGTTATAATTTTTCATTCTTATGAGTAGTCATTTAATTTTATCTTCACGCAGAGCTCTCACATAAGTAAATAATTATTATTTTCAGTTGACCTAAATTTGTATTTTTTTATTCGATATCTTCATTGTTATGTAGTTTATATATAAATATAAGTTACAATACCATTTATGTTGTCTATATCAATACTGAACCATAATTTTATTTTTATACGATAAGGTACAGGCTATTGTTTATTCGTGATATTATCTAAATCTCTTTGACTGTCTGTAGTAAAGATTTCCGGTGATAAGTCCTATGGTCATAAAGGCAAATAAAGTGATAACATCATTTCTCAGAATTAAGTACATAAATGAAAATACTGCATCAATAATATAATTTTTTCAACGGATGTGTCACCTTATCAATACCGCATTTTAATATTGAGTATGTAACTATAATGAAGTGTATAACATACCTAATTTACATTAGGCGTCATTATTTTACATCGGAAATGAATTTGAGATATGATTCAATGAATCCTATCTGTTAATCATAATCATAGTGACTATTACTATTGGAGATATCGGGATATTTAAAATGTATTGTTTCGAGTGTCCGATATTTCGGCGTTGTTGCAGCAGTGAAATAGTTTCAATAATCATAGTAACTATGTTTCTACATATCTACGCAAATCCTGAAAGTTTATAACCAGTTCCTAATGCTTAAAATTGCTTAATTCCTGAATTAACTGTTGACTTATACAAGTCTGATGATGGACGATATGAAAAAGGTGGATTTGATAGACTGGTTGAACGAGTAGAGGATTGGGTGCTATGACGTATAATGGGAGAGGCCTATCTATATCTAGCAGTGGACTGAAATAGGCTAATCGATTATGTAAGTCTACGGACATAATCTTTAGTGAAGATCTAAACCTAAACACATCCATAGCTGCCTCAGGCACAAACTGGTAAAGTGGTTCCAATGCTGCGTACGCTCTTCCTCTTTTTTACGGAAAAATATTAAAATGATGGAGATAATATTATAATTAGCTTAACTTATTCCCTTTTTTTTTTAAATAAATGGATAAAATGATAAAAAAACAATAATATTATTAATAAATATTATTGTTGTATCAAAAAATTACCGCGCTTTATGGCTTCTTTTTTTGTCGTGCGGAATTCCCCTCGGATACCTCCCCGCCGGAGCCGGAAGTCGAGGTTATGTCAGACTCAAATCTACTAAAACTGCACGCTGACTGAGGGTCGTAGTGCGAGGTCGGAGGTGAGGTTGTCATCGACATATCCCTCGTACCCCGGCTGACCCAGGGCCATCCTTTACGGTCTAGCCCTCCTCGGGGCGCTTTATGAGAAGCAGAAGTCATACATGAAAGAGTCTTCTTAGTCGTATGTACACTGGTACGGAAAGGTCAGGAGTACATGGATCGTCCGGTAGGTGCGTCGCAGTTTTGAAATCATTTCTTCATTTCTCTCTATTCGTGGCCCTGCACCTACACACAGTATACTAATACTCACTCACTACTTTATGCATGTATACATTACTTACAACTGTAGCACAATTTAAGAGTATTTAATCTTTAATAAGGCATTATTATAAAAGTAGCAAATGCGTGTACAAACAATGAAATGGTTTTCAAATCATATTTCAATTAACTGATATTGGAATATGGTAAATACAATTTTGTGGTTGAAACTTAATAAAGTTAAACACTAATGAAATATCACAAAATATATTAAAGTGTGTTTAAATTAATAAAGTTGATTTATCGCATAAATCTCATAAAATATTGAAAGACTGTTGACGTACGTAGGTGCAGAAACAGTTTTGTTGAGTTTAAAATGTACAGTCAGCATCAGAAAGATGTTGATATTTGTGGGCGGCATATCAGTGTGTCATATTTCGTGCTTTCATGTCATATTTTGTGTGCCTAGTATGCAATATGTAATTACTTTCACTCACATTAACTAATATGTACCTGACAGGGCAAAATACTTAACGGATACGGAACATGCAAAAGGCATTTGTATAAATTGACTCTTCAATCCCCAAAAGGCAGTTTTAAAATCTCGTTTCATGACTGTCTTTAGGTTTAGAAAATACAGTATATCTCATTTCTTAGGAAATACGCTAGTCTAGTATCAGGAAAAGTTAGACTCGACGTTTTATAATGTTGGTCCTTAGTTCGAGGGCTTCTTTTATTACCCTACTTTAATTTTTTTTTAATAAAGTTTATCGAGTAATTTCTAGTAATTTATTAAGTGGGAAAATGAATAAATAGGTTTAAAATAGCAAGAATATGGCAATCAAATATAAATTTATTTCATCAGTACAGAAATTTATGTACACAAGATAGCAATTTTACAGGCAAATACCCAATAAAACTATCCACAATATTTCATGAAACTAACCGTATTTTTATTAGTTAGCTAAACTTTTATAAAACAATAACAAGACTAAGCTAGACATAGAATTAAACACGCTTTTAGAGAAGACAACGAGTATACCTCTTCTAACTTCAATATTGTCAGATCATTTTTTTTTGATAACTAAAGTTCATTTTTATTAAAAAATCACTATTTTTGATTAGCTTATAAGTAATTTATACAGTAGTGACTATATTTTATACTTTCTAAACAGTTCTTTGAATCAAAATTATTTATTTGCATTAATCCAATCAGCGACACGGGATACTCGTACATGGACACTGGGGAAGAAACGAACACCGCAGCTGATACCAAAAGAGTAGACACCAACAAGAACGCCATTATGGAAGAGAGGACCGCCGGAGTCACCCTGGCACAGGTCACGGCCACCGACGTCACGCCAACCAGCGCACAGCATATTGTCAGTAATGGTCACATCTTCAGTGCTATAATGCAAAGCACAATCTTCCTGGTTAATAGTCCAAATTTGTACTTGACGAAGTTGCTCAGGTCGAGGACCATCTTGCTGCAAAAAGAAAATAAGATTATTTAAACAACCGCTAAATAAACTTATCAATAATCTAATTGAGTTAGATGATGAACAGTTGTATTATGTTTTATAACCAGAAATAAGTATATCAGTTAACATCTATTACTTTTCTTGTAACGAGTGTTACCAAGAAAAAAGCAGAAGGACATATTTTTTCGAAATAAATCAAGTGTTAGCCTTACCCAGTCTTCTCCCCATCCTAATCCGTAAACAACTTGGTTGTCACCGAGCTCATAGTTAGAGCAAGCGATTTTTGCAGGTTGCATAGACGGATCAAATGTAATAGTGGTCTCGCTGCGCATAAGAGCAATATCAGAGTCTTCCGTTCTTGCATTATAGAAGGGGCTAACGATAATGTCGGCAACATTACGCACTATTCCACCACTGCTTTTGAAGGAAGATCCCAGACGGAAACGGAACCTATTAACTGGATGAGTACTGTAAAAAAAAAATATGAAAAACATATAGAGACAGGAACAAAATTAACGTTTATTCAGCACCAAATATTTTACTTACACAATGCAATGAGCAGCGGTTAAGACAGTTCTGTTGTTCAAGATGGTACCACCGCAGTATTGTTCATAGGTAGACCGGTTCCATGTAAAGAGAATATTAGCCACTTGGGGCCATTCTCTGACAGTGGTGGGTGTAATGCCTACGACCCTTTGAGCTACATAGGTGGAGTGTGGTGGCGCAGCTAAAAAAAATTTCGTCATGTTATTTTATGTGAAAAATAAATTATATGAATAAGCCTATTTGCAGTGCTACCATTAATCCAGAATTCATATTACTCGCTCTTTTTCTAGACTTACAAAGCATGTTTCGTTAAAATTAAACTAAACATCGAATCACTCAACATATCACTTTTGACGAAGCTGATAAATTATAAATTAGAAGCTGTCAAATTTTTTCTAGGTGAAGTTGTTAAAGCTTAATGCCCAATAGAATTCGAGGAACGGTCCAAACTTTTGCAGCATTTTTAATCATATTTATATACAATTTAATAACTTACCGATAACAGCTGTAAAGCCAACAATCAAAAGTGTGATTACATGCATTTTGTCACTTTTTTCTACAGAAACAGTGCGATTACTTACTGGTAGCGTTGGTATTTATACCCTTTTTTATTAGGAATGTTATCATAGGTAATAAGATTATACTTAATATTGATATAGATAATCCAAACGTCACCTCATTTATTACTTTTTAGTGCTTCATGCCGATAATAAGCATATTGTGCGACTTATTATCGGCCATATTATGAACTTATTCTTTCCATAAACTACTACGTCACCTACATACTCATAACACCATAAGTGGCCGACTTTTCTACCCATTTCCAAAAAGTCTACCTAGCACGTCCATTGATATTTTAATTTCAATTTCTAAAATAAAAAACAAGAAATTAAACAACTTCAACAATACAACACAAGTCAAGTCATAATGCAAAGTAAACAGAAGAAAATGGTAATAAGAGAAAATCATATTTCAAATTAGAATACGTTTTCTTTTGTCTCAGTTTCAATAAAAACAACGACGACTTTTTAAGAGTTTAGGGACAAATTTGTAAAACAATGGAGCGTTTATGAATACGACGGCACAAAGATTAAACAAAAACAATGTCTAAAGTGTTACGTCTATAAATTTTCGGAACATAGGTATAAACATAAAGAAGTTTGCAGACTGCGTCAATGTCCGTATTTTCATTGTAGAAAAAAATGCTGGGAGAAATTTATGAGTGAGAATATTTTCCTTCGCGCGGGTTCGAGTCCCATTCAGTACAAATATTATTTTGTATGCATGAAATATCTCTATTTTCATTAATCTGGATGTTTCCGTACCATAAATAGGATATTAAGCCATCGGTTCTGGTTGTAATACGAACATTATATTAAGTACAGTAGTTGTTACTGATAGTTGGCCCTAAAAAGCCCGGCAACTCGTGTAACTGTCATACTTCGGTATCACCAATGGGTTTTGGATGAAGTTTAGATGGCATTTACTTCACGAAAATCTCGAAGAATATTGGAATGCTTTATCTGAGGTAAAAGACGTTCGTCGGATCATCCGGTGCTACCGGGTTTAACACACGGAGGACATTGAATACTCACCTTTTTGGCCAATGATCATCATTTAGTTGCAAAATGTAAATCGGATTACGTTTTATTTTATTTAGAAGGAGTACTTGAAGGTCAGTAACGTTGAAGTATTGCAACGGAACGTCATACAAAGGTAAATTAATATTGATCATCAAGTTTCTATAATCACTTCAAACTTCATTGTTAGGAGTACAGCACGTATCATTGAGCGCCTTCACCACTGATTGAACTAACTCCAAATAATAGTGTGGAGAGAGTTCCAACAGATAATCCTATTTACCCTGAAGTATCTTGTTACACATGGCCCCTGTTCGAAATAGGATCAGTCCAATATATTTCTCAGCGTAACCTATATAAGGTGACTGCGTGACATTGTTGGTGAATGTGTTTGTAAAATGTATTCAGCTAAATGAGTATGGAGAGCTATTGGTTTGTCTCACTAGTGTGAAGTTACATATCAGTACGGTTATTATATCTTTTCGTGTCATACGTTGATGCAATTGTCATAAGCTTTTTCGTAGGTCATTGTTTTTACTATATCGCGTAAGTGCATAGTAGTTTTTTATAATAATAAATACCTATCTTCACCTTAGGTAATTGGGTCATAATCTCCTATGAAAAGAAGTAAAGTAATAAAACTTAATAACTTCCGAAACTTGTGTAGAAGCAAGAAAATGGTGGTTTTGTTTCGTTAAAAAATAATTTCATTACGAGATTATGTACTGATAGATTACTCTGGACTGTTTAACATCAGACTGATACAGCCCAGACTCAGCCTCAGATATAGCCTCAAGTCAACAATAGTGCCCGGAATATTATGGCAATGGGCTCACCCCCAATTACATGGGACCTACTACAATTATTGGGGAAATGTGGGTGTTAATTAACTTCTGCCTAACCCTATGTATGTAAGTATGTAATGTAGATTACTCTTATTGTCATTATGATTACCAGTAGATGTCAGATTATGAACTATTAGCATCTAGCTTTGATATTCTGATTCAATGGCGTTGCATTTATAACTGAACGCAGCCATGACTGTAATCGAATTGAACTTCTACAGTTTCAATTTAGGTCAAAGCAATGTGCAAGGTCTGCTTTATTTTGTTGCGTATGGAAATGTTCGTTTTTATATAGGACACATCAATTTTGCCGTTCAGACACGTACCATGTTAACAATGGTGGCACTCAGCTATAGGAAGAAGTGTCGTTGTATTTCTTACAGTACATAATAAAGTAATTTGAAAATAATATTGGGTGTATGAGGGGCCGGTTGTTTTCTGTATCAGTAAACTATGTCGATTATTTAAACTAATCTAGAGATATAATGACAAGTTCTGCACTTCTCGAATTTTATGTGTTTTAGATCTCGTCAGAGTGACGTAGCGTCTTCAAAGTATAATTAAATGCTTATTCAAAATATCACACAAAAAGAATATTTTATACAACTGACGTCTGACTCTCAATGTTTTGTTTCCATCGTCCTCATAATATCTTTAATACATACCATAAAGTTGAGCATGCAAATTTGATAGTGCTAATCTCAGGATATCCTCGTTCAATTATACCTGATAACCTGTTTATTGAGGAAGGTGATAATATTCGATGAATAAAAGAGCGTTTCCTTCACAAAAACACTAATCACAGGATCTAGTGGATAAAAAAAGTACGATTTGAGCTTACGTAAATCGTGTTTTGTTAAATCCAACCGCTATCTGAAGAATTCGTTTATCAAAGTACGGAGCTATGTCATGTTAATCTAACATTTAGCATTTCACATATGATACAGATTAACACATTATATGTAAATTAAAAAAAATATGTCTAATTATTATGGAATAACTTCAAAAATAGTTGTAGAGAAAAAACTTAACCGTACCTCTCACCTAGGTAGCCTATAGCTATACTAGGTGATTTTATAGTCGTGTCGGATAAAAAGAGTTTGGGCATAGTTTGGTAGCAAAAACATCTGAAAGTATTAATTTGGCAAAAGTAAAAAAATGTTTTTTGATAATGTATGGGAATAACCGCCCAGCTACGTGGGTAAAAAATGCCTGGCAATGGCGCCCCAACCGGGACCAGGTAGAAGGGGTAGGCCCTAGAAGTGCTGGCTTGGCGTCGTGGAAGGTGACATGCGTGAAAACGGTCTCACTACCTTGGACGCCCAGGATCATGCGAAGTGGAGGAGAAAGAGCCGGAAGGCGGACCCTGAGCTCCGAGGGCACCGTGGCCTCGGATGCAATCAGGACTAACGTCTCTATGTGGATGATGATGATGATGATAATGTATGGGACTTTTTTCCTTGCAACTGAACATAATGTTCAGTTGCAAGGAAAAAAGTCCCATAATGTATAGGGGTTTTAAAAAAAAAGTTTTTTCGTTCGTATAATTGATAATTCCAGATGATTTTGCTTTCGAACCGGAATCCGTAACGACTATAAAATCACCCAGCATACATATATAGCTTCATGGGTTTAGCTACAAAAAAACACAGAAATATAAAAGTGGCAGTACAATCGGCGGTGTTATCACTAGACGCGATTTCTTCCAGACAATCTCCATGAACAATAAGGATATGGTGTGCTATGGATTGGTATATGGGCAGTAAATGGTACACAGGTTTGATTTGTATGAAATATACCTTAGGTTTTTAAATTAAGATCAGTGTAATTTGTTGTCAGCACTCAATAAAAAAAACCATACTTAATATTATAAATGCGAAAGTAACTCTGTCTGTCTGTCTGTTTGAATGTTACGCTTTCACGCTTAAACCACTGAACTGATTTTGATGAAATTTGGTATAGGGGTAGATTAGACCTTGAGTAAGGACATAGGCCATGTTTTGTCGCGACAACCGACATCCACGCGGGTGGAGCCACGGGCAAAAGCTAGGAAGGAATATTTTTAGAAAAACATGTATTTTTTAATATTTTGTACATAATAACATTACAGTAATTATTTATTGAGAGGCCTATGTCCAGCGGTGGACTGAAATAGGCTAGTTGATTGATTGATGGAATTATTCGAAAGAATGTTGTTAGATGGCACCACCGTCGCCCTTAAAGATGGATATAAAGATAAGGAAAATTTGAAATGAATCAGGTGTGGCTGAATAGTTCAGTTGGAAGAGCATTCCCCCTGTAAGGGAAAGGTCGTGAGTTCAAGTCTCACTTGAGCGTTTAATATTTTCCGATGTTTTTCGAACTAAAAATGCCATAAAAAAATCAGGCAAATGATGGAATTATTTTGTGGAAATTGACGAGTAAAGTTCTTTAGAAATATTACGTAATTACGTCATCGACAGCGATATTGTTTATCGTATTTCCACTGTCTCTATCTATAGTTATTACTATTATTTAACTTTACTAACATAATATCTATACATTCATAGATTGCGTGGATTAACTGGAACGTTCATGAAGTTTACAATCTATAGTATTACTTTTGGTTTCTACAAATAAATTATAAGAGATGAGATTTAAGAATCTTAATTTTTTATGTTTATTCTTTGAGCGTAATTATACACGGCTAATAAATTTTCAAAAATGAGCTTGGCTGTTGAAGAGTTACCGTAGTTCGACCAACCGGAGTAATGCAACTATCGACTGTCTATCGAACTGCTGCTATCCTATCATGACAAGGCGCATTTGCTGTGTAAATGTAGGGCAATTTGCTGTTTACTTGCTGCTTGCTGCTTAGGTGTATATCATAACTTCCGATATAAGTACTAGTTTAGTTTTGACGATGTCTTAAAACGTTTCGTATTAGTAAGGAATGCATTTTTGGTTGGAAATGACCTTTCACTCAACTATACTAATCAAGCAAACTTTTATATTTATATTAGGTAGACTAATCGACCAAAATGAAAATGCAAGCTAAGTTTCTTACCGAAGTGTTATAAGCTCGGGTAAAGTCTTTAATCTTTTTATTTTGACGATTTGTAAGTCCCGTTTTAATGGTCTATACGTAATAAATGAAAATAAATGTAAAACTTATGATTATAGGTATTCTATCATCATAATATCTATTTGAATCTATTGCCTAATATTTCTTAAAAGCGACAACAATGGATCAGTACTTGTCTAGTAACAAGTGAATAAATCCTTTAACGTATTAAGCCGGGGAGGAAGTCAAGAGGCTGCAATCTCGCCGTAACTACCGACTCAACAATAAGTCTCTGTGCTGAACTCAGTCAGTGTCTAGCAATTATGGCTCTTAGTATTCATGCTTTGTTGTACTGTATTTCATTTAGTATTATATGCTGAATTTGATTTAAGACTTCATTGTTACGAGAAAATTAAATCCAGACTTGTAAGTTTCATTTGAATGAATTTTACAGCATTATATATATGCTAAATATACAAATCGAATACATGGGGAAAAATGAAACTTCTCGAGCGGGATTTGATCCCGCGATCTTTCCCATGTAGGGGGAATGCCTTGACCAACTCGGCTACCGAGATACGCCCGATGTGATTCAAATTCCCTTCTATTTTATATGTCTTTAAGTCATCCACCGATGTTATTACGAACTATCGGAACCAATGAATCATGTCTCTTCATTGACTCTTCACAATCCAAAAAATACGGTAGTTATAGACTAACTAATGCAAAAGAAAAAATATCTTGGACCAGTAAAATGGTAAAAAAATATTCTGGAAAGATTTTTCATTAATTTATCTATTTTAGTCTAAGGCTAATTGTCAAAAGACCAGCAAAATATGCTGCGAATATTAGTAATCTATGCATCGAATAAGCTACAATCATGCCATTAGAGCTTTTCCTCTAAAAATAGAGGGCCAATGAAAGTCGATGATAGAGACATATCACCCTTGAATACAATGACAACTCTCCCGAAAACTAGTTTAATAAATTAGTGATTCTATTTTCAACTGTACCTCACCTTGACCACCCCAGCACGATAACTCGACAGAGGTCAAAACAACTTCTGTTTTATTCAATACATTGTTTCAAAGTTGTCAAATAGTGGAGAGATAAGGCTTTTCGGTAAAGATCAATGTCAAATACCTATTTTAATTCAAATAAGTTAATCAGAATTATGAACTTTGTGGTGTATAGATTACCGTCCGATGGAGTAGAATAGCACCACTCTAACTCTTCCTTTAGGTAACGTAAAAGGCGACTTGGGATAAGGCTGTTCTCCATCTGGTAGTAAACATACAGCTCAAGACAAAGGGCTCGCCAGACAGCAATGGGTTCGCCCCTATTACGTCGTGGAATCGAAAATCATAATTGGCGAAACATGGGTGCTAACTGCAAATATTTTTTTTATACTTTTTTGAACACCATAAAAATACAGAATATAAATTACCCTCCTTCCTTCGGCAGTCGGGTAAAAATAAATGACTACGGAAACAGTACAAGGGCGACCTTATCGCTGTAAGCGATTTCTACCATGCAATTCAATTCGAAACTTCTAATACACCTCTGCCTACCCCTTCTGTTGGATTGAATTGGATGTCTGGAGATTGAATAGCGATAAAATTATAATCTTGTACAATGTTAATCTAATCTAGCATTATTAGATCATTTTCTAAGGAAAGCTGATTTTGCATATCAATTTATATCTTGTATGATCCTTATGGATCTAATTGACTGATGGATCGAAGTCTATTAGTGATAAAAGCTAATGTTACAAGCCTTTGGCATTTTTGAACTCGGAGTCATAGTTTTATGAAAAGTTAAGTTCAAGTAAATTAAGATACACGTGGAAGACTTTCATGCCCCCCTGGACGGGAAGTACTCGAAATACTGGATATAGAGAATATCACTGAGAGGAAACATTCCTTTATTTTTAAAAAGTAACAAAACTGCATTTAAGTATTTTCGAAAACACGCTTGACGCACCCAGTAATCGAACCTTTTCAGGGATTTCCTTTCATTTAATTTACCATATTTGTTAGACAGATTTGATACTTATGATTGCCATTATCGATTGAAGCCATAAAAATACAGGATGTGTTTTTTTCGAGTTTTAGTCGCTTTGATTACCGGATGTGCAATGGTTCGAAAATCATTTAAAGCAGTGTTGTTTCTTTTTAAAAAAGACCCGATATATTCCTATTTTCAAAACAGCAAAAGCGTGCAGTACTAGTGGAACTCACAGTACCGTGGGAAACTAACATACCTAAAGACCATGCTATAAAAATAAACAAATACTTTGACCTGACCAACGAGTTAACCAAAAATGGCTATGTGGTTAAACTCTACGCCGTGGAAGTAGGAGCAAGGGGAATTCCAGCTAAATCCCTGTATAACTTATATAAAGACCTCGGATTGCCAAGAGCTTCAGTAAGCTCTTTACTCACTTACGTGTTTTCTCGCTTCGATTACCGGATGTGCAATGGTTCGAAAATCATTTAAAGCAGTGTTGTTTCTTTTTAAAAATAAAGGAATGTTTCCTTTGAGTGAAATATCTCCAGTATATCGAGTACTTCTTCTCCAGGGGGCATGACAATCTTCCACCCTTTATATTATAAATATTTTGCACTGACATCTACTTAATTTTTTTGTCGTTATGCGGAGTATCTTTTGGAGCGTCGGTAGCTTAGTGGTTAAGGAGTCGGCCTTACGATCAAGAGGTCCCGGGTTCGATCCTGGCCATTACACTGCCGGCGTGAACCCACTCCTAGCACAAGCTTGTAAGCTTAGTTGGAGGGGTTAGAGGGAATATTAGGAACTTCGGTTCTAATATTCTTTTTAAAAAAAAATATATATATATATATATATATATATTCTTGTATTTTATCAATATAAATTCCTTTGATGACTTTATTGAAGTTTGCTGACCCAGAAACGTAATCGTAATATATAATGTTTGTTTAAATTCGAGTGTATTAGTAACGATTGTTATCATAAATACTTAAGCACCAATTAATTAGGAATCAATAAAAATAATGTGTAATGAGATAATGTTTAGATTAAAATGTATCGTATAAGTGATTGAACAAAAGAAATTGATACCTAATCTACTAAGACAATTTCTGTGAACAAAATACTTACATTATTTTCCTATTTTCTAGGACGATAAAGTGTAATTTAATTAAGATAATATATCAGCGTGGTGTCTGAAATCAATCAACATATTGATTCTATTTCATGATTACGAAATCTACAAATTCCAATAGTATCTATCCTCAGACTAATACAATAAAATAGACGGAACGTATAGAACTAGAAAGTGAAGCTGCAAAAAGGAATACTAAAATAGTACCGTCTTGCTCGCACTTATGCGCGCTGACAAATAGTGTGAACAAGATAGCACTACTTTAGTACCTAGTCCTTTTTGTGACTTCACTTGCTAGTTCTATAATTGGCACTTTGATATCATAATGATCCTTCAAAATTAAAATGTATACCTAAGCGATTCAGAGAGAGATTATCAATATTTAATCTGTGAATAATATACCTATCTACGAGTATATTCTTCTATTTTCACAGAAAAGATCAGGTGCCATATAATTAAGTTGTTCGAAATGAATTCCTGAAAAATATGCAATAGGCACAAGTCAGTAAATAGGTATAAAATTACAATCTGGTAAAAATTCTCCGAGAAGGTGATTAATTTGTACAAGTGCTAAAAATGCAAACTCAAATCACACAATTCGGAGAAAAACCTTGATTTCAATAAATTGAAATAGATTATTCATTAATTGATATTAGTAACATGACTATTTTTTCTATAAAAACGGGCCTTTGCCAAAAGTAAAAGGGTTAAAAGTGAGGAAAATTGTATGGTAAATTCAAGATTACTAGGACCCAGTCATATGGGCGGGACCCGTGGGGCTACCATAAAAAGCAAGGATGATCTAAAATTATACATTAAAGTCACACCTTGCTTCTATCAGTTCCAAAATTAGCTAGCTTGCCTTCCTTGTCATTTCATTGTCCTTCTTGTTTTCTTTCATTTCGTGAACTTATTGAGTATAACTATCAACAAACCTTTTAAAAGCTAGTATGCTGTTGTAGAATACTTTTGATTGACGCTTTTATTAATACATCACCAATTTGATAGTTTCATGTTCTACAATTGACTTCATAAAATATGTATTTTCAATTATTATAAGAACTAAACTTGTAATATTCTCTGACTGTAGTTGTTGGTCTCGAAACCCTACGCTAGTACTCTTATCTATTTTGTGCTACAGTGATGAAGGTTTACGCAAACTATTTGGAATTTAATTTAGCGCCATCTATTGAAAGTGCCTATAACTGCTTCAGAGATAATAACGTGTACGAAGAAAAGCGCTTTCCAATCATTTTCATTGCTTAGTAGTACTGCTTTTCGCCGCTAGGTGGTGGATTTTAGGTTAAAATTTGGGTGCATAGATGGCGCCAAATGTATTTTGGTAAAAACTTGTCGCACTTTGTAGTTTTTTGTACGTAGTTACAAAAAAGATATTTAGGCGATTGGCACACTGCAACGCTCGACGCGGCGTCGTTCGTCGACGCGCGTGGACGCGAGAGAGCTAGTATAGTCCGAGAGATATTAGAATTATTTTGGTAGGTAGGTGTGTGAAGTAATCTAAAATTTTGAGAAAAGTAAAGTAAAGCCATCCGACCATTAGCTCGATAGCCCAGAATATATTAAGAACGCTAGAGATGAAAAGAAAATGATTAGAATTTCAAGCTATTTTCGAGTTATTGACATGACATAGTAACTATTTTTTTTTCTTATATTCGTGATCAGCGTCATCTATTAACACGAAAAGAGACGTAACTAAGAAAATGCCATTTAGGTTGAAAGTCGCTTGCAGTCTCTGCGTGTTCCGATAACGAGCCAAAACAGTGGTGTCGGCTCCAATACCCGATATTGGGCATCGATATTTGACTTCCTCCGATCTCGGATATCGGATATTGGACATCGGACGTCAGTTGATGTGAAAGCGCTCTAAAGACGTTAAATAGTCATGTTGCATTGCAATAATATTAATTTAAAATTCGTCTCAATTACCTACACAGAAATTTCCAACAGCTCTCGGACTAAAAATCCCTCGAAAAACACGCGCGTGATGGCAGATTTCAGTGTGCCATACCTCGCGTTTTCTGCTTGTACGCGCGTATTCTGCGGCAACGCGCGTGATTGCGTTGTCAGTGTGTGGGACCCCGCGTTTTTGTATACAAAATGCGCTCCGTAGAGGCGACGAGCGCGACGCCGCGTCGACGCAACAACGCTCGACGCGGCGTCGTTCGTCGACGCGCGTCGACGCGGGGAGCTAGTATAGTCCGAGAGATATTAGAATTTTTTTGGTAGGTAGGTGTGTGAAATAATCTAAAATTTTGAGAAAAGTAAAGTAAAGCCATCCGACCATTAGCTCGATAACCCAGACTATATTAGGAACGCTAGAGATGAAGAGAAAATGATTAGAAGTGCAAGCTATTTTCGACTTATTGACATGACATAGTAACTAATTTTTTTCTTGTATTCGTGATCAGCGTCATCTATTAACGCGAAAAGAGACGTTACTAAGAAAATGACATTTAGGTTGAAAGTCACTTGCAGTCTCTGCGTGTTCCGATAACGAGCCAAAACAGTGGTGTCGGCTCCAATACCCGATATTGGGCATCGATATTTGACTTCCTCCGATCTCGGATATCGGATATTAGATATCGGACGTCAGTTGATGTGAAAGCGCTCTAAATTTTCCGTTTTTTTTTTTTTTTTTTATTTATTTATCAAATAGCATTACATAGTAGGTACATTATGATAACACCCATAAAACCCGTATCGGTTTATCTTGGGTGTGAGTGTACATATATTATCATCAATTACAATGCTTGCATACAATTTATATAAAACAATAATAACTAGGTACATACATATCAATAAAACATATAAAAGTTTCACCAATGACATTAAATAGTCAGTGCTGAGTAGGTAGGTGCGCAAGTCTTTTGAATGTAAACCGGTTTTTGTTTACGCTTATACATTCGCTAAGAGCCTAGACGCGCTAGAGGTACAGCATGATTCACAATTCGTACTAGCAGTACTAGCACAGATAGTATAAATTATAATAGATACATTGTAGGTATATGTATTTCAATATACCTACAACTACAATACTATTTATTACTAGGTATTACTATTCATTATTATATTTATTTAAATTTTATTTATAATATAATAGGTAGGTACTTATGAGATTTATAATATTTTATTTAAAAATAAAGATGAATTGTATTACATATTAAATTTTTTTATTATTATTTTATTTTATTTACTTAATAAATTATAATTATTTTGGTCAGGGTTCAAGTTGGATTATTGTTTAATTTTATTTAGGTATATGTTTTTTACTATTCGTTGTATGTTGTGGGAATTTATTTTATTTCTGGTTTCTAGCGGTATTTCGTTTATTAGTCTAGGTACTAGGTAGTCCGTAGTTCGCGTGCCGTAGTAGTTGTTGGCTGTTTTAGTAATTAACCTTTTGTTTACTATTTGGCGTGTGGTTATGGGGTGTTCTATCAAATTGTTATTGTATTTAAAATAATTTTCTATCGTAAGCGTCATTCTTACCTTATCGTAGACAGGTATTATTTTACAATATTCAAATAGTTTTTCATCCTCATATTTAAGTTGGATACGCACATGTTTTGGTACAATAGATTGTAGCAGACGAAGTTGTAGGGAGTATATTTTTTGTAGGTATGACGAAAATGTGCGGCCGTAACTACTGAGCCCATATAATACAATACTCTCCGCTAGGGCTGTGTACATATCGAGCAAGGTATGGAAGGGTATTTTATATTTAAGGATGGAGAATTTTGCCAGAATGGCGCGAAGCTTGTCACACACATTGTCAATATGAGCAGACCAATTGAATCTATTGTCTATTGTTACTCCTAGGTATGTAATTTGAGATACTTGGCTAATGCATTCACAGTTGCATCGGATTTTTCGACCATGCAAACAGTCGTGATCATGGGCAACCAGTCGGATATCAACATCCGTATCCCTTTTATTGTATGCTGATGACACATGAAGCATATTAGTTTTTTGCGCATTTAAAACTAGTCCTGCATCGTGAGACCACTTTGTTAGCAGCGTAAAGTCCGTTTGTAGTCTATTAATTGCAACTGCTATATCACGATCGGCTGAGATGAGACATGTGTCGTCAGCATACTGATAAATCACACAGTTTTTTATGATATTGTTCATATCATTTACATAGGCAAGGTAGTGGAGGGGCCCTAGAACGGATCCCTGCGCTGTTCCTCCCACAACCTTCACTTGGTCACTTAGTTCGTCTTCTATCTTTACGTGGTAAGATCGATCTTTAAGGTAGTCTCTACACCAATCTAGAAGAGGACCGCGAATGCCACTATGTTCCAGTTTCTGTATTAGTATGTCATGCCTCAGCGTGTCGAATGCTTTGCTGTAATCTATAAAGACCATGAGAACATGTTCTTTCTTATCAAGCCTACTGTTTACATAATCTGTAAAGCAGGAGAGCAGCTGATTTGTACTTTTTTTGGGCTGGAAACCAAACTGGTTTTCTGACAGAATTTGGTGTTGTTTATAAAAGTTATGGATTTCGTTACAAATATATTTCTCAACTACTTTATCGATAATAGGTAATATAGTAATAGGTCTGTAGTTGCTGTACTCATTAGTAACCCCTTTTTTATAGATAGGTCTAACTATACCTGCCTTGAGTTCGTTTGGATACGAGCTTACCTTTAAACTTTCTTTAATTAATTTTGCAATTGCATAAGATATTTTTTCTGGAATCATTTTAATGTCAATTGGTCTAATTCGGTCCATTCCAGGTGATTTATTGATTTTTATGTTATGAATAATTTTACAAATGTCTTTCTGGGTAGGGGTTTTTAACAACATGGTAACATTTGCGTCTTTGACATATGAACTAGGGTCCAGAAGTGGAGTTGCACATTTGGGCACTATGGCTTTTACAGAATTTTCAAATTCTTTAGCGAAGTTATTCGCTATTGTTTTACTACTTACATTTTGTTTGTTGAATGCTTTTAAAATTACGCTATCCAAGGAGGACTTCAGTCGACCTGTCATTCCATTTAATATTTCCCACAGCTTTTTTGGTTCGCCCCTATTAGTATTGATAATTTTTTTATAATATTGGTTTCTAGTCTTCTCTACTGTTTTGTTACATTTATTTCGTAGTTTCGCATATTCCAATTTCACTACTCTATTAGTTGTATCTTTTTTTAGTTCTATTAGTTTTTTATCTCTCAATTTACATATTTTAATTACTTTATTATTAACCCATTTCTTTGTATTCCTATCAGATGATCTCAACTTTGTAAGATATTTCGAATTTTCGTAACAGTTATCTATACTTGATTTGATTATATTATATATTTTGTTTGGACATGTGACATTCTCTATGTTTTTCCATGCGATATTGTTTAACTCTTGCTCGAGCACAATTTTGTTATATCGAAGCACATACTTACAATCATCCTGTATGCGTCCGATGCATGGGAGCGTGGCAACAGTGACACGGTGGTCCGCTAGTACTGTTCCAAGCGCCGCACAAGACACTCCCTGCGTGCGGGATCTTATAAATATATGATCAATGCAAGTTT
Source organism: Eilema sororculum (assembly GCA_914829495.1). Classification (NCBI taxonomy): domain Eukaryota; kingdom Metazoa; phylum Arthropoda; class Insecta; order Lepidoptera; family Erebidae; genus Eilema; species Eilema sororculum. The sequence continues at coordinate 8,626,897 of OU618533.1, forward strand.
TTGTCATAATTTCATTTTTGGATTCAATTCTTGTATAGTCTTTGATCCCGCACACAAGGCCGTGTTGGTACATTAAGTTTAAATACTGTTGTGCTGTGGAGGTCTTGGATTTAAGATCTATGTTTATATCTCCAATAAGTATGATATCCTGTGTAGGATAGTTCCTGAGAATATTACCCAGTTCGACAAGGAATCGGGTCTTACTCCGTGCTGGCGGTCTATAAAGTGCAAACAGAGCGCCGGTCATGTTGGATTGTGTAGTGATTTTGCCTATGATGCATTCTGTATGAATAGTGGTGGTCTTATACGGTGTAAATATGTGATTTTTGTGGACATAGACTATTATTCCACCACCTTTCCGCCTGTTCCGAAGCTCTGTGTGCATATTATAGTTAGGTATGTGATACAAACAGCTGATACGTTCAGATATACCCACCTCGGTCAGTACGATAACGTCTACGTTTCTGCTTGACTGTTTTATTAATAACTCGAGTTTAGAGAAGTTTTTAATTATTGAACGTATGTTAACATGCAGGTAAGTTATAAGGCCTGGATTATTACTAGGGTTAGGTAACTGTTTGAAATAACATGATATGGTTGGACAGTCGAGTATTTCAGTAATGTTATCTTGTATGTCATCCATTTTATAAAGGTTTATTTTTTGTTAGATAATGGACATTATGGCACTGTATGTTAGTAGGTATAAAATTACGATCGAATGAGTGTTTTTATATCACTCTCAGAACGTAGGATAATTACTTTAGCATTATCAGTTTTTCGTACAAGTACCCTACCTTCTCTGCACCAGATATATTTGTAGGTCTCTCTTAGTTCCTGCTTAGCTTTCCAGAGTAAGTTTTTCACATGCGAGGTTATAGCTTGCCTTATAAATACTTTATTCTTCTTTAATGCCGCGTCACAACTTGTAACCACATCGGAGACTTGTACTGCCCCTTCCCGAGCCGCGACTATCCACTGCGTCTTTAGATGTTCACTGTGAAGCTTGATGTGAAGAATTCCCGGTTTTCCCTCCTTTGTAGGCATTCGTTTTACCTCCTTCACCTCCTCCGAACTCCTTTGCAGTTTGCTTGCGAGAACTCCAGCGATGATTGTTAGGTTCTCTTTTTCTTGAGTAGGAATTCCTTGAACTTCAACAACTTTTTTTAGCTCTCTTTGTTCATATTCATTCATACGCTGTTCCTGTGCCTCCAATCTTCTTTCTAGGTGTTTGTTGCGGTTCACAAGGTCAGTGTTTTTCTTGTCAAGCTCTTTGATCTTTTCTTTGAACGCTTCTATGCTTTCCAGACATTCATCCATCTTGTCACTTGTGAACTGCACTGCCTGTTGTAGTTCTTTCAAGTCACGTTTGAAGACCCTATCTATGTGTTTCGTGATATCGGCTACGAGCTTCTTCGTGTCGATTGGGCATATAGCTCCATCCCCCTGCAGGTCCTCATCCTCATCATCTTCTCCGTTTTCCGGGACTATACACGAGTTTCGCTTAGATGATTTAGCCGCGCACTCATGGCAGGTCCACTCGAGGTTGTCAGCTGCTTGCAGTAGACTTAGCTGTTTTGCGGTCAGCTCGGTACAGGTGGTGCTTGCATGTGTTACGCCACTACATTTGGTGCACTCCAGTCCTGGGGACTTTTTGGTTATAGGTTTATTGCACCGATTACCGGTTAAATAGTCATGTTGGATTGCAATAATATTAGTTTAAAATTCGTCTCAATTACCTACACAGAAATTTCTAACAGCTCTCGGACTAAAAATCCCTCGAAAAACACGCGCGTGAATGCAGATTTCAGTGTGCCATACCTCGCGTTTTCTGCTTGTACGCGCGTATTCTGCGGCAACGCGCGTGATTGCGTTGTCAGTGTGTGGGACCCCGCGTTTTTCTATACAAAATGAGCTCCGTAGAGGGGACGAGCGCGACGCCGCGTCGACGCAACAACGCTCGACGCCGCGTCGCGCGTCGCAGTGTGCCAATCGCCTTAGGCGATTGGCACACTGCGACGCGCGACGCGGCGTCGAGCGTCGACGCGCGTTGGCGCGAGAGAGCTAGTATAGTCCGAGAGATATTAGATTTTTTTGGTAGGTAGGTGTGTAAAGTAATCTAAAATTTTGAGAAAAGTAAAGTAAAGCCATCCGGCCATTAGCTCGATAGCCCAGACTATATTAAGAACGCTAGAGATGAAAAGAAAATGATTAGAAGTGCAAGCTATTTTCGACTTATTCACATGACATAGTAACTATTTTTTTTCTTATACTCGTGATCAACGTCATCTAGTAACGCGAAATGAGACGTAATTAAGAAAATGGCATTTAGGTTGAAAGTCGCTTGCAGTCTCTGCGTGTTCCGATAACGAGCCAAAACAGTGGTGTCGGCTCCAATACCCGATATTGGGCATCGATATTTGACTTCCTCCGATCTCGGATGTCGGATATTGGATATCGGACGTCAGTTGATGTGAAAGCGCTCTAAAGACGTTAAATAGTCATGTTGCATTGCAAAAATAGTAATTTAAAATTCATCTCAAATACCTACACAGAAATTTCTAACAGCTCTCGGACTAAAACTCCCTCGAAAATCACGCGCGTGATTGCAGATTTCAGTGTGCCATACCTCGCGTTTTCTGCTTGTACGCGCGTATTCTGCGGCGACGCGCGTGATTGCGTTGTCAGTGTGTGGGACCCCGCGTTTTTCTATACAAAATGAGCTCCGTAGAGGCGACGAGCGCGACGCCGCGTCGACGCAACAACGCTCGACGCCGCGTCGCGCGTCGCAGTGTGCCAATCGCCTACAGGATCAAAATATTATGATGACGGATAAAATAATGAAGTCAATAAATTCACGTAGCTAACAATTACATGTACGTACTTATATCTATCATTTAACATACAGTGTATGTTGTGACAAATCTTATGCGAAAGTCCAAAACTATCGGTTATATATAACTTATAAGGAAAGGAATTCAAACGTGTTTTGTCGAATATAGACCCCAATGCTCCTATATACCTACAATTTACGAGTATAATGATAATTATAATGATATTATCCATCCATATACTCACGCCTGTAAATCCCCGAAGTGGTAGGCAGAGGTGCCTTAGCACCCACATCTTGCAAACTATGATTTTCGGTCCTACGCAATAGGGGGCGGGCCTATTGCCGTCAAGCGGGTACTAAACTTATTCATGGACTGTATGTTTACTGTTGCATGGAGAACAGCCCTATCCATAAGTCGCCTTCTACGTCACCCACAGGAAGAGATGGCGTGGCCCTATTCCACCGAACCAATAATTTTTGACAACCAAATTTTATAGGTTAGTATTAAATATTAGTTAGTATTAATCACCCAATTATTTTAGTAGTTTAACAGGACTTAGAAGATAGCTGTTTTCTAAAAAGCAGTCTAAAATAGTCTTTCAAGTTCTTTTTAATCGCCTACTAAAAAAACCATCTAGCCCTAATGTGCACGTAAAACATTAAGTAATTTTTACCGGAAGGAATTTCGTTCTGCGGGTACGCTGAGAAATAACTCCACTCCCGTCTAAAGTCAGGGTGTTAAAAATTCCCCTGTCGTGTCGACATGTAGGCACAATGGTACAACATTTATTATGTCAACAGAGATGCCGACATCGCGAATGTAATAAATTTTACGTTGAGGTAATTATATAAAATGCTTCTACAGTATTTAGTTAGGTACATTGTAATATTTTGCTTAACTGGATCTATCATTTTTTGGCACTTTAGGGTAGAACGAACTTTTGAATCGTGGACTATCAGTTTTGTTAAGGGAATGCCATAACATTAAGTTTACAAGCAAATTATCAAGAACTGCGTTCAATAATTTAGTGTTTATTAAAAAGTATGATATTGTCAGCTATCGTCAAAATCAGCACAACCGTTTCAGAGATTAGCCAAGTCAAACATATAGTTAAAAAATATATCACTACATTATAATATTACAAACAGATCCATATTTTTTTTAAACCTTCTCATTTTTTACCATACCTACCTCCCGCAGGCAGGACTGCTGGACACGAACATATTCCAAACTTTTTTTTACATGCGGAATTCCCCTCGGATGCCTCTCCCGCCGGAGCTGGGGGTAGACTTATTCCAAACTGCATTTTGATTAAAATAAAGGTGTAAAATATTTACTCTTTATTAAAGGAGGTTTCTACATTTTCTGTATTTCTTCAATAAATCTTTCCTTTGATGCTCACACTTAAGCCGTTCACTGTAATGCATTTCATGGATTCAACCCGTTTCTAAAATTTCAGCTCCATTTTCTGCTTCCTGGAGCTTTTTATACAAATCCTAGTGGATTTAGCATGCTGAAAATTTGCTGATGTTGCATGAAAATACAGTGAGGATTCTTAAAGAAGTATTGAGAAAATATAACTATCTTATGACTTAAAAATAGATCGGTTCTACTAATCTTGTAGGCTTTTCATTTCTTTATATCATAGACATTATGTATAGAGAAGACTAGTAATTATCTACTATATAAAAATAAGTCGGGTTTTCCTTCCTGACGCTATAACTCCAGAACGCACGAACCGATTTGGCTAATTTTGGTCTTGAATTATTTGTGGAAGTCCAGGGAAGGTTTGTACGTTGAGAAATATTCGAATAATTGCCGGGAACCGACATCCACGCGAGCGGAGCCGCGGGCAAAAGCTAATACTGTATATATACGTATTGAAGTAGAAGAACTCTGGAGTTAGAAGTACAACCTTATTGCTGATGTTGATATCATCATCGTTTCTTTTTAAAAAAATCAGCTTAAATGCAACCGTCCGGGGTCTGCTAACTCCTACCCTTTATTTTATATTTCACTTTTATTTGAGTGACTGCCGTCTGATCTGGCAACCCCAAGAGAAAAGCCTATGCCAGAGCTTGTTCCACCAATCCATTTTCTTATCATTGCCAACCGCAATGATATGAAAATGTGAAATCTGAAAATAAAAATGTAAATCACATAATGTTGGACTGTCCCCAGAATGAAAATGGCAAACAAGGTAGCCTAAATAAACATCACATTCATTTAAAGGTAAATATAAACTGTAATTGACCGTTTGCACTGAAACCTTTTCTATCCTTTGGGCAAAATTTTAATACGAGGACTGTACTAAAGTATTGGAATCTGGTAGGGCTTATCATCAACAAATTCTTTACAGCTTAGTTTTCGTCATACAGCTAAGTCCTAAAGCTGATAGCCAGTAGGTACTTTAACCTCTACACGTTAAAAATATTCATACACATTTAGCAATAAAGTAAAATAAACAACACATCAACAACGTTATTTAACAATGAGGAATAAAAATATTTCCTCAAAATAACTATCAGATCTATTACACTTGTAATGGTAGTTCAATATAAAACAAAATGTAAAGAAATGTAGATGTTTGAAGCTATTAGTTCCAAATTTCTTTATAAAGATCCTCCCGAGCCTATCCAAGCTTATCAATTTGTCACCATCTAAGTCCTTAAGTAGGTCCCTAAACTTATACTGGCTCGAGGAACTGTGTGAACAAATAAACAGGAAACTGCAAAGCTTGCTGATGATACAATCTATTTCCCTAAAACAAAACTTAACACGTAGAACAACAAAGTTGGCCGCGGTCCAACCTGTATCAAATTGTTCAATACTCAAGCTACTTAGATCGACAAGGAAAAGTGAGTAACTTGCCACTCTACAATCATAATTGCAACAACAATTAGTGGACGAGCTTCGGAGTTCTTGCAGGTAAATGCTGGCGTGCCGCAGGGTTCCGTCTTATCTCCCACTCTCTTTCTTCTGCATATCAATGACATGCTCTGTAACGGAAACATTCACTGCTATGCAGACGACAGCACCTTACATGGGAGTTATTACGCACATCCTGCGGCCAAGCAGTCTGATATCGCGGAAAAAAGGCAGCTTCTTGTCACTGACCTGGACCGGATCCTGGACCACATTTCTCAATGGGGCGCTAGAAACCTGGTCGAGTTCAATGCCAAGAAGACCCAGGCATGTGCGTTTACAGCAAAGGTATCTCCTTTCCTTCCCCTTCCCACTCTTCAGAGCACACCACTGCCACTGCAGGATCACCTCACTATCCTCGGTATGGATGTTCGCTGCAAACTGAATAACAAAAACTATATCGAGAGTATCATCAAATCAGCCTCGCGTAAACTCGGAGTCCTGAACAGAGTGAGACGTTTTTTCACGCCGGAGCAGCGGTGTCTTCTATATAAGACCCAAATTCGTTCCTGCGTGGAATACTGCTCACATCTCTGGGACGGCTCCGCAAAGTACTTATTAGATGCTCTCGACAGGTTGCAGCGACGTGCGGTCCGCATTATTGGGGATCCTGAGGTCACGAACACCCTCGAGCCTTTGCAGATGCGTAGAGATGTTGCGTCTTTGGCAGTTTTCTACCGTCTCTACCATGGTGAATGTTCTGACGAGCTCTTCCAATTAGTCCCACCCTCCCCTTTCCTTCACAGGACGACACGTGCAGGGCTAAGATGTCATCCATTTACGGTGCAGAGTATACCTGCTAGAACCAAGCGTTTCAGTGATTCATTCCTATGCCGCACCACTAAGGCCTGGAATTCCCTGCCAGTTCACGTGTTTCCTTCTTCCTACAGTCCTGGGTCCTTTAAGCGGGGCGTGAAAAGGCATCTAATGAGGCCGTCAAGCTGAGTGCCACCACTGTTAACATGGTAAATGTTTACGATGGTGACCCTCTTTCCGAGACTTTGCCTTTAGCTTAACATCAGGCGAGGTGAAGTCAAATTGACGTGTCCAGTATAAAAAAAAAAAAAAAAAAAAAAAAGAATGTTATCTATTTTGGGTAGCCACACACCAAAGAAAAGAGATGTTGTCATTATTCCTAATCCATTTGAAACTATCTATGTTAAGTGCACTTGAGTAAGAAGACAATTAAAAACGATTACACCATGAATTATATCAAAGTATTGTACGAGTTATCAATTTACTTAGGTAGCCATTCACTTTCTATTTAGGTTTTTCAAATAGAAACGAATGCTGGGCATTCTTCTATGTAGCTTTGGATTGGCCCCCATTAATATTATATAGGTATTTAGAAACACAAATTATAATGTCACACCTATATAGTGTATCTCTGAAGAGATAGGCCCACAAAATTTTGATAAAAAAAAATCAAATCAAATAATGAACGTTTTTTTTTGGTTTCAGGTAATTTCTTCCATCCTCTATCATATATGCTTCCTATTCCCGTCTGCACGATATCAATCATTGTGATTGAGTGTTACTTCGCTCCATACAATTGCCTTCGCGAAGGGTGCCTAAAGGTAAGCTACCTAATAAATATCTCACGCCATTAATGTCGAGATACTTACATTGATACACCTATTTAGTTTTCATTGGGTTTGGATTGATTTATTATTTGCAGTTTTATTTTCACCGACCTTATGGCTAGGATAACTAAACTCAACAATGTTTCCTGTTTTTCTGTTTATGATTCCATTAGCCATACGATGGTAACTAACATTTTCAAATTTCAAGTCAGGTTTGCATAACAGTGTGAGTTCAGAACCTCCACGTGAAGCATGCTGGGCAACGGAGACGGCAGCGTCTTTCTCACTCCCAAGGGAGACATTTCTGCCTACTGTATATACCGGCCGCGGCAGGGGCGGCTAGGAGACTGGCTACCAGAGGGCACCTTGAGCAGACAAGGGGCAGGCTGGTGACCGAGCGTAGGGCTGGGGGTTACTTCCAAAACGATTTTAATAACGTCTCTTTGAGCCTACTGCCAAAGAATAAAAGTTAGTTACGAGCACCAACATATTTCATATTTACTGAAGTATTTTATGCAATAAAACACGAACAACATAAACAACTTGGTATTAAATTATAACTTTTCTGACTTGGCGAGCGGATTCTCTAAAATTGTATTATCAACTTTGTTGAGTTTCACCCACTCTAGAGTTATCTCCAAGATGTCATTTGTCTCGGACTTAAAAAAGCATTGCGTTATACAGGGTGTATTTTTGAAACGGGGCAGTAAGGGCAAGTACCTTAACCGTTGCAGTTACAGCAAAACGTTCTTAGAAGACCTTCCCTAACTTTTTGACATATTTTGAACTGCATTCACAGATTTTGTAAAAAACTTACAGTTGGCAAAAAAAATGCAAAAAGTCCAAAATTTTTTTTTTATGCCAATCGATTCTATTTCATGTGGGGATCAAAAAACTCTATGAGACCATTTTAGCTTTCAGTACTAGGAAAGACAGAAATCGCCAAAAACGTTTCCCATACATTTCGGCAACAGAAACAAATTTCTACTATGGTCTAACTTTTTGTTATGGCCAGGAAGTGGGTAGAATTGACTGTAAAGTAAATAAAAAGAATTTTTACCCTCAAATTTCGAATTTGATTCGAAAATCTGTGTGTTATACTTAGTTTCAGCTGAGAAACTTCGTATGAGTTATTAATTAAGGATTTTCGCTAAAATGTCTTCTAATCGTGAAAAAATTGACTTATTAGAAGCGTATTTTGTCAATAATCGAAATGCGGGAGCTGCATTAGTGTGGTACCGCAATAAGTATCCGTTGCGGCATGTGCCAACAAGAAAGATTATTACAAATCTTTTGAAAAACCTGGAATTGCAGGGTTCTTTCAAAAGAAAGCGGCAGCCTCGTGTGGACATGGACACGGAGATTGCGGTTCTGACTTATGTCGAAGCATATCCAGAGGTATCGTCCAGGCAAGTCGCCCTTGAAGTAGGTGTATCCCACTCCCTTGTGATAAAGATATGGAAGAAATACGGCTACAAGTGCTATCGATATGGGCGCATAGTTCAAGTGTTACATCCGGGTGATGATGTTCGAAGGCTTACTTTTTGCAGATGGCTAAGAGGAAAAATAAGCAGAGATCATGAATTTTTAAATTACATACTGTGGTCAGACGAAACGAATTTTTCCAATAACGGTATGTACAACAGAAAAAATCACCACTATTGGTCCAAAGAAAATCCACTAAGAGTTACGGCAAGTCATAATCAGGTTCGCTTCTCATTCAACTGTTGGTGTGGTATAATGTCCAATCGAGTCATAATGGTGGAATTTTATGAAGGGAAACTGAATTCTGCCATGTATAATGAAGTCATTTTACACCATCTTGAAAACGAGATGGACGAATGGCCCCTGTCGGAATTGCGAAAAGTTCATTTTCAACAAGATGGTGCTCCGCCACATAACAGTCACCTTTCACGTTCCAATTTGAGCCGCCTATTCGGTACACAGTGGATAGGTACACATGGTCCAACACAGTGGCCACCTCGTAGACCCGATCTAACACCACTTGATTTTTTTTATGGGGCTTCGTGAAAAACGAGGTGTATAAGACGACGTACGCCAGTGTTCAAGAGCTCAAGGATGCATTAATGACCATTTTACGTAATATTCATCCCAGAACATTATTAGCCGCCATTCGTCCAGTGCAAAAAAGGATAGACTTATGTATTCGTGAAAATGGAAATCATTTTGAGCAATTTATTTCATAAACCAATTTCTTAAATGTTTAAATGATTTTTTTTATTTAAAAAAGTTCAAAGTTTTACTTGACCTATGAGTTTCGAGTTGATTTATCATATTTCCGTACGAAATGTATGGGAAACGTTTTTGGCGATTTCTGTCTTTTCTAGTAGGTACTGAAAGCTAAAATGGTCCCATAGAGTTTTTTGATCCTCACATGAAATAGAATCGATTGGCATAAAAAAAATTGAACTTTTTGCATTTTTTTTGCTAACTGTAAGTTTTTTACAAAATCTGTGAATGCAGTTCAAAATGTCCCAAAAAGTTAGGGAAGGTCTTTTAAGAACGTTTTGCTGTAACTGCAACGGTTAAGGTACTTGCCCTTACTGCCCCGTTTTAAAAATACACTCTGTATATTCGCAATATATTTTACCAATATTTGTCGTGTATACTCGTACTTGTTCTTAAATCTAACACTGTATGATTTGAGATTAACATGGTAATTCACGTTAATAGGAAAACACTCGTCGGGATATTTACCATGTTTTAATTTTAGTTGAATCGCGTATCCAATATTACGGCGCTGTTCTACAATGCACAAGCGCCATGACCAGGGATGTACTGGTGACCGCCGAATTAGTTGGGCATTGGGCAGACCGTATCGGCGCTTGTAACAGCACCGAGGTATTGGAAACTCAATTCAATTGGAAAACATGGTAAATATCCCGGAGAGTGTTTTACTATTAATCGCTTACCATCAAGCAATTAATAGTAAAACACTCGCCTAAAAAATTGGCGGCTATAAGGAAAACATGGTAAAAAAATAGGCAAACCACGAATAATATTAGCCACTAACTCGAAGAAGAAGAACTAAAACGTCGATAACGATTGAAGCATTCTTCTCTACCCATTAGCTTCACCCAAATATTACTTATTGTTGACCTCTCCGGGAAAGGAGTGCCCAAACATCTCAATGTCGATTACCTGCGCTACGTATATAACACTGCGGTACTCTTAAAACTCGCTAAAGAGGTGTTGAAAAGTTTTGACGACGACCATTCATGCTATTATCCTCTTTTGCGGTGTTCAGGGACGTTCAACTTGCTTCATCACTTTTAAAAGTTCTTTTATGAGTGTAGATCACTCAAGGCTTATTATAGTTAAGTGGGATTGTCGAGTCTCTTTAGACGGACAGTCAATATTATAGTCGTGATATAATGTCACGTTAATCGCAATTCTGTAAAAAAGCTTTTAGTACTTCAAATAGATATCATAGTTATTTGACTAGTATACCTACCTTAATACATTTCATAACATAACATAACATAAACTCACGCCTAAATTTCCCGAAGGGGTAGGCAGAGGTGCTAACACCCACATTTCGCCAGTTTATGTTTAGGTCCCAATGTAATAGGTGGCGAGCCTGTTGCCATTAACCGGGCACTTATAAACCTGCGATAAATACACACATAACTTCGAAAAGCATCGAAAAGTCATTGGTGTGTGCCATGGTAAACCTGGGATTGAACTCAAGACCTCGTCTCAGCAGTCCATTACCCATACCACTAGGCTACCGCAGATACTATTTATATTTCAAAAGGCCGCAATTTCCGGGAACTCCCAAAAGCACTTCATGCAACAGTCTCAAGGGATACATGGGAATACTATGGAAGAGAGGTCGCTCTATAATTGTACGGTCGGTCGGTCTAATAGAAACTTTCTGTCACTACATTGACTTTATTCTAATTTTGTTCCAAAATGCGCAAGTTGAAATGTTTAAGAAAATTGAATAAATTTAGGAGACGCAGGAATACTGTCACAGGAATTACTTTTGGCAAAAATAAAACTATTCGGAAATGTCCAGCGATCCTTCATTTTACGTCGCTGTTATATTTTATAGCTGTTTTCAGAACCTCACGTAACTTAGGAGCCCAATCCATTTATATCTTTAGGTAAATTCTTTATAAATATTTAGAATTTTGTATACGGTTACTTACTTGCTATGAATTGGAGTAAAGGGTATTTCTATAGAGTACCTTCTATGCAGTCTTTAGTGATTTGCACGTTTCCTATAACATTCATCATCCTTGCATTAGTCCCGATCTCATTCAAGGCATTCTTGTTAATTTTGTCACTTCTTTGGGCACCCATGGTAGTGAGACCATTCTTGCTTCCTTACACTACTATACTAATAGCAAACTAAGGCTACATTTCCACTACCAATTTGCGAGGATGTGGTGCTTGTGCAATCCTCTCGCACTACAATTCACCCCTTATACTAGCCTGCTATATTGGCTAAACATCGTCGCCCACTCATGAATTTTCGCACCGCTCAGCTATGGTCTAACACATGTCCAATGAAATCATACCTTCCTCTATTCCTTTATTCCTCGCACCACCTAGGTACCTCGTAACAGCCTAAATTTTACAAATTATTTAATTTGTAAAATTTATCTGAACTCGTGATTAGAACTTTATTTATATGACTAAAACCCTACAAAAAATGTTTATTAAGTATAGTATTTATCTTCTTTCAGACGTACGAAGCATTACTGTTTTTATTGTTTGTCTTGTAAAAGTGTTTTCGCCAAGATTTATTAATAAAAATATAATAAAACTGGGAAACGGCAATGGAAGCGTAACTGCTAACTCATTATTCTCCTAATGAAACGCGTATACAAAATATATGTAGTATCATTACTTACGATAACATTTTCGTATGTTTACGGTATAGGTATATGATCAATTATTATATTTTGTGTATTGAATAACCTAAAAACTACATATTATATTTTTACATTAGAATTACTATATATTATCCCTAGAATATGTTCCCGTGGGTCCGGGAATAGGTTCCAAATTCCCTGATATCATTCTCATTCACTATGTACCTATAAATAAAACCACTTATGCGTGTGAACAAACTAGCAGTTACTAGAATAAAATAAGATTGATAAGCCTAACGTATAGACCGAAGTTTAGGTTATTACCTAGATAGTACTAGCTATTGCCCGCGGCTCCGCCCGCGTGGATGTCGGTTATCGCACCCAAAAATAGCCTGTGTCCTTTCTCGAGGTCTAATCTACCCCTATGCCAAATTTCATCAAAATCGGTTCAGTAGTTTAGGCGTGAAAGCGTAACATACAGACAGACAGACAGACAGATACACAGAGTTACTTTCGCATTTATAATATTAGTATGGATGTCAGGTTAGGTAAAGGCATGTTTCCTAATAGATTAGAATTCGGGCCTTTCCATCTCTTCCTATGCGATGCTGTTTAACATCAGACAGATATACACAGATCAGACTCAGCCTCAGACGAATGGCTCGAGTCAACAAAACAAAAAAAATAGTGCTCGCATTATGGTAATACGCTCACCCTCTATGGAACTGAATATACTGATTGGTGAAATATAAATAATAAATAAATAAATATTTCACAAAATTCTGCACAACGCTATCTAGACCCATGATAAGCATAGCTTAACTAGCTTGTGTTATGGAAACAAGAATGCGGATAAACATTCTTAGATAGTTTTTTGTGTATGTTACACCTCTGCCCAACCTTCTAGGGATAAAGGTGTGATTATATTCATGGTATAAAGTTTTATAAATCTTGTCAATCCTAACTACAATACAAGATGAAATGAGCTGACAATGCCAATGCCTGTGTCTGACGTTTGACTCTAGTGGCGCGCCGGTCGATACAGCCCGCCCGGGCACCGACTGCCTCATAGAGTTCAGAGCGCACGAAACAGTAAAGTAGGTCTTTACACTGACAAAAGTTATGAATTATTTTGCACGCAGTTTAGATGTTATGAATTTATGTTGTTCTTACTGTTACAACGACTCTTTGATAGTTACTTGATAACATTTTTTCAAATGAAATTGGCTGTTGTAATTTTTCTATCATTCATTGGTAAGGTTGTCTGTAAAGTCAATAAGCAGATAAAATGTCAGAGTTGATCAGGTAATCTAATTTAAACATCTTGGCCTATTTTCTTTGTGCATAGTTAGTTCTTTTACCAGAAAATGTAAATAGTGTGTGTTATACTTACCTACAACATATATTTTGCCAACATATTTTAGGTCTCACTGATATCTCCGGGTCCAAGGCAGCAACGCTGGCGATCCTGTACACTGGGTGATTAACGAACGAGCCTTTATGCATCCTTCTGAATAGCAACCCTAGTTGCTATTCAGACGGCATGTTTCCAAAAACGACAAAATAATCCAAAAAGCTAAAAATAAGGCGGCGGTCCGCTGCCTCCAAAGTTCAAGCATAGGATGCAACCGGAATTAATATTTTTACTAACGAGAATAAAATACTACAATGAGAAAAATTAAAAAAAAACGGTCTTATCTGGGCCTCGATTCTACTGAAGCCAAACCACAATCATGCCACAGCATATAAAAAACGGCATTAAATAATATACTTTAAATCGATGTGATTAAAGTTCCACATTTAATGAATTTTTGTAGAGTGAATGTAAAAGTGTAATGAAACTTTTTTTATTTCATTTGGACTTCAAGCGTACAGAAATATAGTCCAAAATTTAATTTCATTTTTGGGTTGACTGTGGCACCATTGTGGTTTATGCTTAGCTTAGCTTTAGTGACAGCAAAAAATGATATTAAATTTTAAACTTTATTTCTTTATAACTAAAGTCCAAAAAGAAATGAAGAGGTTTATAACACTTTTTCAATTACTCTGCAAAAATCACTTATTTTGTACTTTATGAGCATCACTTTAATAAATAGCCATGGGCTTAACATGACGTCTTAAACCGTTCATATTTTAGGTGGGATCTGAAACTGTAAAAAGGTGTGGTGTATAGCTTCAGCCCTCGGAATTATTTTACTACCAGTTCACTACCAGTGAGTTGTTGGAACCCCTTTAGTACTAAGGGGTAGTAGTACATAAGAGTAATAAGTAGTAATGAGTAAATAAGTAAAAAGAAACGTTTTCGACATCAGTGTCAAGTAATATTGTCTTCTAAAATATTAAATCTATAGGTTTTTCTCCGCTTCCTAACGATTTTATTATTGTACAGATAATTTTATTCATAGCACTCTCTTTAAATATCAATGACGTCCTTATCCTGCCAGCCTTTCACTCTTAGATTGACATGTGAAAGGACATTTCTGTTTTCACAACCCAAAAGCCCATCATAATATTTATATTTAGACTACACCTACGTCAATTACAATTTATTTCTATACGTGGCCGTGGATATGAATCCACAAATAACTTTGTAGATACGTACATATTGTAGGCTCATATGGGTATTACAAATACACCCACATACCTACGCACTGTGACGTGTAATTCGATTTTGTATAAGCTATTACTATTGGGTCCCAATTTTATGGTTTTACCTTTGATCCATTGTGTGTCAAGTATCCGTTCCTAGTTTATTATAATGGTTAATGTTATCTTGTGTTACCTGTGGTTTCACTGGTATTAAGGTATATTGTAATCGCTAGAAAAACCGGTCTGTGCCATGGGACAACTGGTACTGATTTAGTTAATAAATTATAGATACTATTTGAATGAATTTTTTATAGCATTTATTAAAAAGTGAAAGTTTTTTCCGATGTTTTTCGAAAAGTTAGCATAATAAATGCTATAAAAAATTCATTCAAATGTTTGGGTGGAGTCATCAAAATTAAATGTTTAAAAATGGTTGAAAAATCATTCATTGTTTCCAGCAGTTCGTAAGAATGTTGGTAAATGGCTCCACCGTCGCCCTTAAAGACGGATATAAAGAGAAGGAAAATTTGAAATGATTCAGGAGTGGCTCAATAGCTCAGTTGGAAGGCTGGTTTTATCGTTACGCGTTTCGGCAGCGCCGTTGGAGCGCGCGCGTTCAGAGATATATGGGAGTAGAAGTTGCGTTTTTGTGTCGCGCGCTTGGGCAGCGCCGTTTAATAAACGCGCGATGTTCGACAGCGCTGTCCAAACGCGCGCTGCTCATTCGCTTCTACGGCCAGTGTGCGTTTTAGTGTGATGCTGTTGAGACGCGCCGTAAGTATAATTGTGTAAGAAATGAATTACATCGATACGGGACGAGTAATCGAGGAAGTTCGATCCAGAAGGTTTTTATGGGACCCGGCCGATGAATTATACAAAACTAAGGATGCAAAAAGTAAAGCCTGGGAAGAAATTGGAAGGGAATTGGAACTACTCTTTTTCGCCGTTGCCTTCTTTTCCATAAAAAGTAAATAGCCAGTACTCGACTCGCATTAACTTTCATAATATTGTACACGACTGTCTCACAGCAGCGGAACGCGTGCTGCTAATCTCGTTTTATAGTGCACCGCTGTTCAAACGCGTGCTGTTAACAGCGCGCTGCTCAACAGCGCGTCTAGCGGCGTGACGATAAAACCAGCCGAAGAGCATTCCCCCTGTAAGGGAAAGGTCGTGAGTTCAAGTCTCACTTGAGCGTTTAATTTTTTCCGATGTTTTTCGAACTTATAGATACTAGTTACACACGGCAAGTATTAAAAGTAACCGTGCGTGAAGATTTCGCAAATGCACATGTATCTTTGAAAACCAGTCTTGCGTATAACTGTATACTGACTCTTACTATGAAGTCAGGTATTAGATGTGATAAACATGATGTGGAAAACTTACCTGGAAGTTCATTGCTTACTTCTTGTTAAAATAGTTCACTTTTATCATCTCCACCTAATCAAGTTTAGCAAACTCTAGGCAAGATTCGTGAGAATTTGGAAGTTTCCCGTCTCAGAATATTCTGAGAGCGTGTCAAATAGTAATGAAGTTAAGTATCGTTCCCGGTTACGGGTGACACTAAGCTGAATCCACTTATATAGTACATTCTCAGGACAACATAGAACGTAGAATAGATAGGATAGATATTTATTACAAGAACATAATTAACTATCCAAAGGTTAGAAACGGCACTTTGATTATTGAAAGTATTTATTTACCAGCTAATGCCCGTGGCTCCGCCCTCGTGGATGTCGGTTATCGCGATCAAACATGGTCTTTGTCCTTTCCCCAGGTCTAATCTACCCTTATACCAAATTTCACCAAAATCGGATCACATACAGACAGACAGACAGACAGAGTTACTTTCGCATTTATAATATTAGTATGGATTTTTCCATACAGACAATCTTTACGGTACGAGTAGTTACAGATGTTAATGGTGTTTTGTACGAGGTAATAAAGTGTACAACTACCAGTCAAAAACAACAAGTAGACGTCTGGCTACAATGTATAAACTTTGGACGCAATTAGGACATAGTTATAAGAACGAGGACCGTTTGGAAAAGTACCAGTGCATTATTCAATATGTGTAGTAGATTTCATCAATCTCCAGTATAAACAGGATGGTAATATTTTCATGGTTTTAAATATTATAGGTATGTAATGTACTAACGTAGGATATTGAGTGAGACATGTGCCAGTGTTTCTATTATTGAATTAATATTGTAAGAAACATTATACAACAAATCGGATTTATGTGCTTACTAGCTAAATTATTTGATAGCCGCAATAACTTAAAGCGCATGCATGAAGAACCAATTACTTTTAAAACATATAGATGATTTTGCAGTACGTATGGAAATTGATTAGTTGCTAAAAGGTTCGGACCTAACGCACTTTCTTGAGGAACTATGCAAGCAAGATATTGTTGTTTGATCGCTCAGTTCAGAAATTTACAGAATATAGAATTTAAGATAATTAATAAATTAACAGCTGTTGCTACCAATATCCTGAGTTAAGAGATGTTTAAATAAAAGCTTAGCACATTCCTGATTCCAATCTGACGGAAGTGCGCAAACTAAGTTCTCTGGAACCTATGAATAAATTTCACCGAGTTCCCTTTTACTCGACTCCTGCATTTCAAGATGCCTCGATAATCCGCTTACGTACAACTTCAAGTATGGATTGAAGTTATTTTTATGTAAATGTTGAATAATGTTAAGAGATTAGTTCAGTACTTAATGTATGTTTCTTTGTAATCTTCGGTCTTTGACCTTATTTTATAATAAATAATTAAATATTCCACAACATTCTACACAACGCTATCTAGACCCATGGTAAGTTTGTATAGCTTGTGTTATGGAATCTATAATGCGGATAAACATACTTATATACTTTTTTTTGTAAATACATATATATAATACATAGCAAAAACCAGACCAATGCAAATAGCCATTCTCATGCATACAAATATTTGCACTGAGCGGGGATCGTACCCACGCCTCCTGTGTAGTAGTCGCGTTCACTACCGCCACGCCACAGACGCTGTTTATGTAGGTATAATTATCATTTGATAATTATCAGTCTCACTAAAGACCATTGGTGCACAAATGAGTAGGTCAAGTGATTAACATAGCTTAGCAATATTCCCAAAGGCCAGTACATGAATAAGTTACAGATTACAGAAACCACACCACGCCTCTCCAATACTCTCCATGCCTTAGGGAGCACGTACATACGTCTGGATAGGGTTTTCGTAGCTTCACGATTAAAGGGTCAGATTTTGAATGTAGGCTATTGTTCATTACGCGAATTATCACCAAAATTGTATTGATTAAACTAAAAATTCAAAATTTTAGTGACATTTCGGACCGCTTACTTAAAATTAATATGCATTCGGCTTTTACCATTCTTCGGTATTGCCTTTTTGTACCTAAATTCACCCATGCCCTCCGATCCACACCATTTTGGAAACATTTAAGAATTTTAGAAAAAATGGACAAAATTATAGAAGATACCCTCATAAAAATTTTAAACGTGATTTTGGATGACCGAGCTTCACTACAAGCGTCTCTACCGATCCGCTTGGGTGGACTCGGTATTCGCAAAATTTCAGACGTCAGCCTGCCAGCGTTCCTGTCCTCAGTCCACAGTACGGAAGAATTAACTAGGAAAATTCTTGCACCTACACTAGTTAATTCTGAAGTATTGTGTAAGGCTGATGCAGTGAATGCTTGGAAAATTGCATGTCCAAACACCGATCTCCCAAGGAACCTTTTCTCACAGCGTCAGTGGGACGGGCCGCTCTGCAGCTTAGTAAGACAAAATTTACTAAATACATGTTCTAATGCTGTTGAGCGTGCCCGTTTGCTGGCGGTTGGAGTGTGGGAATCGGGTCTTTGGTTACAAGCTCTTCCGTCGTCTAACGTAGGAACTATGTTAGACGACACTACCTTCCGCATTGCAACATGCTTACGGTTGGGTGCGCCATGTGTTTCTCCGCATCGATGCCGTTGTGGAGAGGCTGTTGACCGACTCGGACACCATGGCCTGTCGTGCTGCAGGAGTGCGGGGCGATTTCCACGGCATGCCAGCCTTAATGACATAATCCGCCGTGCTCTTGTCACCGCCGGTGTGCCAGCTGTGCTAGAACCTAACGGTTTGGCGCGCGACGATGGCAAGAGACCGGACGGCATGTCATTAATGCCTTGGAAGATGGGTAGGGCTCTGGTGTGGGACGCAACATGCGTTGACACCATTGCCCCTACCCATATACCTGGCACGGCTGGCTGTGCTGGTGCTGCCGCAGCTTCTGCGGAGGCTTTCAAGCGGCGCAAATACTCTAATCTTATCGAAGATTACGAATTTGTGCCGTTTGGAGTCGAAACGTTGGGGTCATGGGGTCCGAGCACCCGCAATCTCTTCAGGGAGATTGCGAAGCGTATGGTCGATGCTTCTCGTGAACAGAAGGCTGGCCTCTTTTTAGGTCAGAGATTAAGCATTGCCATACAACGTGGCAATGCTGCCAGCCTTCTGGGAACGCTACCGCAAGAGGCATGCGATGCGGAGGAATTTCATGACGCATTTTAATAATATTTTAGAATTATTTGTAAATTTGTATTTAAGGTTTACTTTATTTAGTTTTAGTTTTATTTTAAAAATATGAAATAGAATAGATTATATAATGATAAATATGGCAAATAAAACATGTTGTCTTAAACTAAATAAATATATATGCTCCTTTTAGAATAATACAAGCTATACTAAGTTAAATCTCGATATCATCGCGCAGTATTTTGTACAAAATACTTCCATAATATTGCCAGAATTCAGTGTTTACAAAAATATAACAAACATGGTTATCACAACATGCGCACGTTTAAAACCGATTAACCACGAAAAGGGTAATAATAAAGCATCAAAAAGATTGATGTAGCCAAAGGTGGGCCGAAGGTTTTTCTAAAGCATCCAGAACGTTCAAGGTTAATAATGAGGCTCTCTCGGTGCCACGTAATATTACCTTAATTCTGAAAAAGTATCCTAATATTTTTACCTGAGACCTTTCGCCGCGATATGCGCAAACAAAATTGTGAGGAAACTATTCAAAAATGTATGTTTTGAGTTTGGAAAGATTGAATTGTGAAAATAATATTGGTTGTTCATAAAACCAATATTATAAACATAAAACTTTGTGAAGAAGTTTCGATGTTCATTATTTAGTTTCTCTCAAGCGATTGGAGATAACTCATAGTCTATACTTTTCATCCCTGGAATAGATTGAGCTGGACTGCGGAAATAGGATCAGTATTCCACGTGGATGGAGGTGCAGGCAACAGCTAGTACATACATATTAAACATAGAAAAACCCAGGCCAATGCAAATGTACATTGTCATGCAAATGTTTGTTAATTTTTGCATCGTTTTACGTATTTTTTGCCAGACAGTGCGTTTGTTCGAAAATTTAGTAGTTACTTGCCCTTACAGAAACTGCACACAAAAGCTTCGAGCAAAATAAAGAGCAACACGCGAAAGAGATTTATTTCTAAGAAAAAAGGACTTCTCAAATGCTTTTACTGAATAATCACTTAAACAAAATTGCGTTATCATACTGAGCGTGGAATTACCGATATGACAAATCGTTTTTTGCAATTACGGAAAGTGTGAATACGAATACGTTCACATTTTCTGTAATTACCCGAAATGACGGCATCTTACATTCTGTACCCAAAAAACACAACCCACGAATATTTTTCCACAGGTCCTACTAAATTTTACCCACACAAATAAATTTCATAATTTTATCTATGGTCTATTCAAAGGTCTAAGTGAAGTTGTAGCAAGACGTTATGGGAAAAATAAGTATAAAAAGGCGTCATAATTTTAAGTTTTTCAAAACGCTTTTATTATCTACTTAGCTGTATTTTAAATAAATCTATTTGCAATAAAATAATAGCTAGGTAAGATTATTAAAGTAATTTTTCCACTACGTACCCCCGGTTTGCCAAATTCTAACGATGCGATGGTGACAGATAAAGACTGACCCCGATGTGGTAACCATAATAATTTGAGGTTAGTACAGTCAAAGACAAAATTAGGTTACCTAACTCTAATAAATTTATAGATCGCCTTTCCTGTGACAATTATAAAACTACACATACGTTATTATTCAAACATGTAATCCATCAACAAATTACATTATTGTCGTTGAGTAACTTTTGTTGTTGATTGTTTTCCTCATATCATCATTAAAAGCTTTAATGTTTTCCTTATTAATACACAATGCTGAGTATAATTTTGAGATGCCCCATTTTTAAACGTCGCGTCGCCTTGACCATTACTATAACTATTAACACTATGCCGCTAGGGTTGACAAGAGGTAACCCTACACTGGTGGGTTATCCAAATACTTTTTTATATATTTTACTTCTTTTGAGTAATAACGAACCTATACATCATGTAAAATATTATCACTTTTTAATTAAATATTCTATGGGCCATAAAATAAGACACGGTATGCAGCAGGCTGTCAGAGCGTAGAAGGCAGGTACATAGTCTTTGTAGACGTCTTTTAATAATCCTGAAAAAAGAAAGGATTGTTTTAAATATTTATTTAGATAATACTTATTTAAGTACATTACGTAAATATTCATCTAATAGATAAATGAAAAAGAATTATCACTGAAAGCTTACATGTGATATATTCAGGTATATATGTATATCATCTAAATATATCGATTATGATAATTGTATATTACCATTGCTTAGACATGAACTCAAATATGTATATATTTTGGTAAGAATCACTTATTAAGGCCTTCTTACGATTTGTGATCATTTTATTGTATTAAAATCCTTAAAAGAAAGCTTTCTATCAGCATGAGTATAAACTGTAATATTGTATTGCAATTAAAAAGAAATGCGTAGTCTAATTTATAAATAAACTTCCTCATCTTATCTTATCTTATCTTATAATCTTAATATATATAAATCTCGTGTCACAATGTTTGTCCTCAATGGACTCCTAAACCACTTAACCGATTATAATAAAATTCGCACACCATGTGCAGTTCGATCCAACTTGAGAGATAGGTTAGTTTAAATCTTAATTTAGCGATAAATGACATCCACGCGGGCGGAGCCGCGGGCAACAGCTAGTTTAATTATAGGTAATAAATAAAATTATGTGTAGGTATGGAAATTAACATGCGATTATATTACACGTTACAACAGCTGCGGTCTACTTTTTTATTGTGTACTGACACTACTGACCCTTTCGATAATCTGTGCCCTTGACCGCGCGAGGTTTATAACTCACTTTACCCTCATTATGCACACTTAAAGGGAAGTACGTAAGATGGACAGTTTTTCTTAGTAGCCTAAATACATATCTACGTACATACTTTTTACTAAGTACCATATAAGTACACTTTAGTCTAACTACAGAACTTTGACATAGCTAATTGGTTGGTCAGATGGTAGTCCCTTTACAGAAAATATCGAGGTTCAGCCGCATCCTAGACTAGAAAGCTGACCCCACGCGAGTTGGGATATGGCTCATAGAAAGATGTTAGTCACATCGCTGTGGCCCGAGCTCTAGATACAGCAGTATGACTAA
The DNA here is from genome assembly GCA_914829495.1 of Eilema sororculum. Lineage (NCBI taxonomy): Eukaryota > Metazoa > Arthropoda > Insecta > Lepidoptera > Erebidae > Eilema > Eilema sororculum. The sequence continues at coordinate 8,649,266 of OU618533.1, forward strand.
ATGATAGTACTATCTATGTTTAAAACATATGGGTACTCTATGTAAAAAACCCCTTTGTCAACAATCTAACCTATAAAAAATTGCCTTGTAGAACCAAACTCATCCCTCATTAATATGCGCCTACCTCGTACTAGCTTTGCACCTCTGATATGGTAGACTGGCAGAGAATACCTGCGGCATTAAGCCCACCTATGCATCGTGCATAAAGTATAAATAAATTCAATAAACCCCTAGCAAGAAAAAACATCTTAAATGTATCGTAAACGTATCGAGAGAGCGGAGCATTGCGATTGGCTGACTGCTTACTGTGAACCTGTCACCAGCCAATCGCAGTGCTCCGTTCTCTCGGTACGATTACTATATTATTACGATAGTTTTTCCTGCTAGGCTATAGTAGTAATAATTAATTATCAATACAGTGTCCTTACCAATAACTGGAGATAACGTCACATTGATAGTACCAGCAGCGAGCATGGAGAGCGCATATGCACCAGGAAAGTCATCGTGGGATACATGATTTGAAATGAGTAAAGGACTGGCTACATGCAGCCAGGCCCGAAGAACCCCTAAAGCACCTGTCACTATCACCATCCACATGTATTCCGTAATTTGGAGCATAGCTGTAAAAACACGATAAATGTTTCTATTAATTTGCTCTTTGCAACTTGTTTTTCGATGTGAATTGAATTGAAATCTTTTGGGCTGTTACAGCGTAAACAAAGTGATTTTAATATTATTATTAGTAAGTTATATGACTTTCATACACACCCTATCGAGTCGACTCGAGAATACACTAAGGTTAAGTTATGATAGTTGGTAAATATCCTTCTGATTGGCAATTTAAATAACACTTAGGTATACTGTTTACCTACAATACCAAACATTGGATTGCGTGAAAGAGGATATGGCAAAGGAGACGCCAAATAATTGAGACAAGAGCATGTAGATGATGATAATACTAATAGCAAATAATAAAATGTTCGTTAATAACATAATAACTATGCGGGAAAATTGGGAATACTTGGGAAATTAATAAGCTGTCTAAGATAAAATAGATACATTCTAATAGTAATAATAAGATAAGATAATATGTACCTATCAAACAATATTTGCAATCTTAAAGTAAATAAGATATATATAAATTACCTATTCTGATAAGAAATGTGAAAAAAGTTGCGATGTAATACAACCCTCTCGTATTTATATTGATCATACTGCTTATAAGGGCTAATACACAACGCCCAATGAGGTCAGCCGCGGCACCAATCGATATACACATTGCTATATCAGTCTGAAAATATAAAATTCATATCATTAATATGAGAAAAAAAACACACAAAAGTAAAAGATAGGTTGGTAAGATAGGACACGCCTATGTTTTACTTTTTAACGCTTCTCGCAGGAGCAATAATGGACCATAGCAAAGCTTCTCCTATTTCTACTGGAATTGAAAATATTTCTGGATAATGTTCTGGGTTTGCAAGTTGTACATGGGATCTGAGGGATATTTCCATTTGGTAAAACTTATAACCGTTTCTTATTGCGGATAGAATAAAAGGGGTCTTTGGCAATGTAAAAATGAAACATTTAAAGATGCTAAGTTTAGGGTGAATGGACTGTTTGATAATTCACCCGACACACGGGTTTTCACCCATCAATCGGCAACCCTAATTTCTACTACAAAAGCCTTTTGCAGGCAGAAGAATTAACTGAACCATCAATAGTAGGTAGCTTTAGTTAGTACAACTACGGTACATCACGTCGTTTTGCCTTTGTCGAGAGTCATGTAAGTATTGTGTGAGGCTAAAGCATATCTATATGATACGCGATTACTATTGTTTTATGATATCACAACGACAATAATAAATGTTTGTAAATGAAAACCCAGTAAGTACTTCATATTATTTATCAGTCTATTAAAGTGAATAGTAGTAATAAATTGGTAGATCTAATCAGCTGATTACTTGATATATTAAGCTATGATATTATGGAATAGAAATAAATATAAATACCTTTTCATAACCATACTGAAATAACAGCAATGGTTGCAGCATGAAGAATGTGAGATCGGAGAAATTGACAAAACTTTGCCCCAAACATATGTTGCAGTAAATAACATCTTTCAAGATCTTGACGTTCAGAACTTCCATCAGTTTATCACTGAAAATAATACCAATAAAGTTTATTATAATACATTTGTTAATATACTTCTTTGAACTTTCAAACGTAAAAATGAGAAGTAAGAGGTGATTCAATACTTTTTTACAGTAGAAAAATTAAAACGTGAGCATTGAAAAACTGAATATTTGTATTTTTACTTATAAATATATATTTCTACATAAAGTAATGATTTATATTCACCTTATTTTTTCAGATAGTTTCTTATTTAAGTTATAGTTTACTACAGGAGAATCATTATTATTTCTGACCCTCAGAAGATCATCTCCCTCGTCATTATCTTGTCCTTTTTCTATATTGGCACCTACAAAGAACAAATGAATTTAATTATCATTTTCAATTGATTAATAAGATACATAATTTGCTAAATAAAAAATACTTGCTGTTTTATTTTTTCTTGGTTTTACTTCATCAGTTCGCATTACCAGCATTCCTGGGTATACATGTAACGAAATTCCAGCTATCACCAATAAAGTGCCTCTGAATCCATATTTCGATATCATCCTCTTTATCAATTGAGGATACCACATTAATATTATTCCCTGCGCTGCCTTACAGAGACTCATAACTGTAGTTCTCTTCTTTACAAAATAGTAATTTAAAGTTGAATAACACACTGGTACAACCATCCCAAATCCAATTCCTTCAACGATTCCAAATGTAAATGGAAGTTGATTTGTATTGGTAATGAATATAGTCGAAAAAGATCCTATTGTCAGTAACACGGCTCCAATAAGTCCTCCAACTCTTAATGAAAATCTTTTGTGTATATTGTTGAGTATTATACCTGTAAATTACAACCACGTAAATATATTTTAACAACTGAACAAGCATGATAAGTGTCTTCTGTTTTTGTTTCAGTAAAACAATTGCATGCACTAACAATATATAGGTATAATAAGTTCGAAAACAATAGCGTACATTTTGCTTCGATGTAAAAATGTACGCTACATAGAAAAAATATAAAGTAAATGAATAAAATAATATTAACAGTGAACCGGGGTACGAATATTTACCTCCAATGGCCAACATAATAGCAAATACTCCATAAGCACTGGTCAACGACTTTGCAGTAGAGTTGGTTTCATACATAAAGTCATGGTAGATTAATCCAAATGAGTTCACGTGTCCGATGCCTGCAATCTGTTGAGTAAAAACATGAAGTGTATCATGTATAGTGTAACATATAGATACATTTAAAATAATAATAATTTCCAGTCATGTGCATGTTGGACTTTTTTTGTTCATATCTCCGGTTTTACTCTATAAATTATAGTCAAACAAACGTAAGATTTAAAGTCTAACCAAGACCTTAGGTATAAGCAAAAAAAAATGGATCAATATCTAATCAGCCGTTTTTGCGTCCATCGCAAATAAACAGACAAGAACTCCAAAAAATAAACATTAGTATTCGGAATATAACTCATAACATAGCTCAAGAATTAAATATGGTAGAAATATCACCCATGTAGAAACACAGCTACTCTTCAATGATAAAATAATATAATTTATGTATCGATTAGTGGGATAAGTTCAAAGGTTGAAATGAGGTTTGAGCAAATGATTAGCATAATGTTAACACGTGGAGTAAAGATAACCCATATAATAATTAACAATATGATTAACCTGGTTTCAATACTTGTGGTGCAATTACACTTGGTCGTTAGTCCGTATTCGGATGCACGAAAGACGTTACTCCAATTTGGGCATACGATGGATTAATTACACTGTTTTATTCAGGTCCAATTACTAGGACACACGTCGGGTTACCAAAACGAAAACGAATACCGGTACTCGACTCCGTTCATGTACTCGTATGTACACTTAGTCATTTGTCCGAATTCCATAGGCAATCGAATACGTCTATCGACTAAGTGTAATTGCTCCTTTACTTAATCGTTTTTACATTTGGGGTAATTGGAATAAGCTAAGTAACTAAAGCAACCATTTGAATATTAGTTCATTGAGTATTTACGAAACCCGTTAGTTTAATTTCGACATGGACTGAGATTCTGAACTTGATAAACCAAGTATTTATGTGAGTAAGTGATTAAAGTCGTGCCGTATTATTGTAATAATATACTTTTCACACCACCTGCTCGACAAAGCCTCATTATATATCATGCAAACCTTACTCAAAGTAAATCATTATAGCCCTTGTCTTTTGCCGGGGTGTAATGTTGTACTGAATTTCATTATAACCCGCCGGGCAGTAATGTGATTCTCACTTCTCTTAGTTCTTATTGTTATGTATTTAAAGTCTAATTTCGTAAAATCGCGCGGCGTGATTTGAAAATCGAACTTATTCGAAAATCGAGCTGGCCACGCCACGGCAAGCCGCACGAAAAAAAAACAATACTTAAAACAAAAGCCGCGAGTATATCAATACGGTGCAATCAGTATCAGACAAAACTGCAAAAGAAGATAGAATAAAACATTAATAAAATGTCGAGTGACGAAATAGTATTTTAATAATTAAAATACTTTTTCTAGTAGCCCTGGTTTTTATTGTCTCGCAAGAGGTGAGAAAAGTAGAGTATACTCCTCAGGGATAAAACTGATTTTGCCTTGGGCGCGCTTAAAATCCTTCACTGCTCTCAGGACTCCATTTTAATTCCCTCACTTCGCTCGGGAATCAACTCAAAACCCCCTCGCTACGCTCGGGAGTTAAATCTGGAGTCCTTCGTTACGCTCAGGATTCAATATCGTGCCCGTGACATAATACAGTGCTTTATTCCCTTGGTGTACAATCTACTATTTTAGAGTTGAAAGAAATTTTTATAGCATTTATTATGCTAACTTTTTAAATTCGAAAATACATCGGGAAAAAGTAAGGCTCAAGTGGGACTTGAACCCATGACCTTTCACTTACAGGGGAATGCTCTTCCAACTGAACTATTGAGCTACACCTGAATCACTTCAAATTTCACTTTTCTTTATATCCGTCTTTAAGGACGACCGTGGAGCCATCTACCAACTTTCTTACGAACTGTTGGAACCAATGAATGATTTTTCAATCATTTTTAAACATTGAATTTTGATGACTCCTCCCAAATTTTTTTAACATCAGGTCAGAAGTACTCCAAACCGGCGGGCTTGCATGAAAGGATTAATGATAGTGTAGGAAGCTCGTGAAGTATGTAAGGATAGATTCAAATGGCGGGCTGCCGTCTCTGCTTACCCCAGAAGGAAACAGGCGTGAGGGTATGTATGTAACTTTAAACATCCGAGAATACAATGATTCGCACAGCTCAAAGGATAGGATTTTTCAAAACACTAAAATGAAATTTAAAAATTTTCATCGATCAGATACCTATCTGAGGTCACGAAAACAGGTTTTTAGCGTTATTATTTCTTTTTTAAACAGTTCATACCTACTTATTTTCATAGAATTGTGCAATGGAGGCGAAAACCACTGAACGGATTTTGATTTAAATGACGTGAAGTCACGTTACCAATTGGAAATTATTATAAACCTATATATATTACAAATGAATTAAAAATAATTGGTCAATTACATGCTATTCACAGTAAATATCTCAATAATTTACTTATGTACTGAAAATGGATCACTTCATCAATATCCTAACAAAACATGACACTATGAAAACCGCAAGGTTGTAATATTATCACGTGTATCCTCCATTGTATTATCAATATTGTAGGTACGTAAATAAACGTGTTTTATTACTATTATATTTTATTAAGACATGAGGCTGGAAATAGACATGAACAGCTTTATTTATAAAATTAGTAATATTGGTATCGAGAACATTAACTCTTTAAGAGTTTATATATCCATAAATGTCTTGTATTATTATTTTATTTTATATAAAATCTGTGTCTTCTTCTTCTTCTTCGTATTCCTCATGTTTTGTTAAGTTTCTTAAAACCTAAACTGTATAACATATTTTGTTGCTCTGTTTAACTATTTCGTTATGTGTTCATAATTGTTATTCATAAAAAATACTATATTAGTTTCCTCAATAAACTATGTCCCAACCTCTTCAGAATACTCTCCCATTATAAACGATTTAGTAAATTGATAAATTCTTGTTGACAAGTGATATCATCATACTTAAATTCACTTCCTTCGACACCAATTGTTCGCTTAAAATGTGTCATAGCCTCACGAAATATTCTTGTATTCTCCTTACAATATTTATTTTATTATTCACATTGCATTTTTAAAAAGACGACTAGTAAGAACTTAAATAGTTTACAAGTAAATCGTCTAATTCACTATTACTTTCATTTTGATCTTCTTACTGTTGTTAACCAAAATAGTCAGCATTATTCAACATCAAAATTTACCTGCATTTTTACGTTCATGTTCCTTTTCCTGTTCTTATCTTACTGATTTAAAGTCAATTTTTAATCGTCGGTATGTCAACCACATACTCTATCCTCTGTGGTAACAACTAATAGTCAAATTATTGTCAACAAGGAGGTGAATGATTTGTTCAAAAACTAGTGTAACTTACAAAATTACGAGTTTTTTCCGTTTGGACAGATTTTAATTTCTCCAGATTTTATTTTCGTTGGATTTTACATCCGAGAAACAATAACATAATAAAGGAGATGGAAAATGGTGGGCCCAAATGTAATAAGTTGAGACATGATCTAAAAAATTAGTCATAATTTTCTATCTTAGAATATGAAAAATCACCTCAATTCTCAATCTGGATGCGGAGAAATATGAGAAAATAGTTTTCGTGAGATTATCAATTGAGTAATCGATTACACTAAAACATTTGCAGTAAATAATTAACTCAAAGTAATTAAATGCACTATATATACTTACATGCAATATAGTGTACAGTCTTATTATTAAATCAAATATCAATTAATTACTGATAAACCAATATTAATGATTATATTATCGATTTCATATCGATTCAAATCTCTCTTATATTTGTAGTCTATGTCCCTGAGATGACAGCTGACTAACATTGACACTAGACAGTTGCTGACTGTTTTTGTTTGCTCACTCGTTTCGTGTTTTCCGATGAGTTTTGAATGCTTTCTCGATTATTCGTCATTTTTTACGACAACTGCTTTGTTATTTCACGGATTCTGATCCTGCCTACCTTATACGACCCTTGCTTTCACCTTAGACACCGAAGATCGCTCACACGTTTGACTTGGAATTGTTATTTTGGATTTTACCGCCGGCTTGTGGATTGGATATTATTGAAACTATGGATCGCTGTGTGAATTGTGGGATATCCACTGGTCACTGCAATACACTGGGCCGACGGCCCTTACACGATGAAACAACTCTGTCAGTGATTCGGCAATGGCTTGCACCTCAGTCTGTAAGTAAATACCTATAAACTCATCTAACCAGCTACCATCCTGGCAGGTTTAAAATGTAAAATGTGTATAATAGAAGGCGAATAAAACGGCTACTATATTAAATGATTTTATATTATTTTAGACATCCTTTCCCTATCTCCTTATCTATTACCTACCTATCGCTTGAAGTCGTTTACTTTCATTCATATGATTTTTCAAACATGTTCTAGTAAATATAATAACTATTAGTGCAAAAGAACACATTTTGCACTTCAGGAATCAGCTGTTAGTTAAAGATTGTAACATAACCTCACTTTTACATAATCTCTTATATCTCTGTTCTCAGATTGACAAAATCCACAGAATTTTCAGTGAAAGGTTGATAATATATAAGCTATTAATTGACACCACTTTCATCTTCTTACAACTAGGCCCAAGATTGTATGTAATCATTTCAGTCTCCTTTTATTGCTTATCTATTCATTTCGTACTAGTACATACTCGTAGTACTTTAGACTACGATAGTGCTATAAATACCATTATAGTTTGCTTTACTCAATTTATGCTATAGATAACATTGTTTGTGACTAAACTTTGCTGTCAACTTGGTGCTTTATTACTATTGTGATTATTAATTATTTGAATTGTCATCACAGTGGTCATATCTATAATTACAAACATCTAGTTTCTCATAGTTGTAGATAAAATGTAAAAGAATTGGCTTAGAATTGTTTTTTTTATTCCACAACATTCTACACAACGCTATCTAGACCCATGGTAAGCTTTTATAGCTTGTGTTTTGGAATCTAGAATGCGGATAAACATACTTAGATACTTTTTTTTGTAAATACATACATATGTACATAGCAACACCCAGACCAATGCAAATACCCATATTAATGCATACAAATATTTGCACTAAACGAGGATTGAACCCGCGCCTCCTGCGTGGCAGTCGCGTGCACTACCGCCACGCCACAGAAGCTGTCGTTTAAGGCGCAGAGCTTTCATTTGCATAACGTCCGTAAGAAAAAGAAGGTCTGCAGGTCTAAAGAGGCCACATTAGATGTTTAATCTAAAATGACGTTCATTTGTAGGGCCACGTTTTTTAATATGTCATTCATTTTTATTCATTTTATTCATGTGTCATCTGTTAATGATGTTGCTAAATATCTGATTTGCGAAGCTCTGATTTTTCGTCTTCTTTTATTATAGTGGCGCCTTGCATCAGTTATATGAGTACCAATGATTCTGCCAACCTCTAGTAAATGTATAATATATTATAAAATCATTAATGGCGAAACGCCAATCTCTAATTATAGTCCTCCATCACAATTTCATTTCCGAAATTCCATCCTTTTTGATCTCTAGGTAACTTTGGCTATTTGGTTGCGATAAATTTTCAATATTCTTTTGTTCAATTGGTTGGTTAGAAACTGTTATTATTTTTAACTATCAAAGTTTATTTTTTTGTCTTAATTCATAAACAACCTTTGTTTCAATTGAACAAAGAACGACATTGTTGTCGATTGTGAGTTCCTGGCTAACACTGGCTATACCGAAATTGTCCGATCACGTTTGTCAAAGTACATACATATATCCACGCTTGTAAAACCCCGAAGGGGTAGGCAGAGGTGTATTAACACCCATGTGTCGCCAAATATGATTTTCAGTCCCACGTAATAGGAGGCTGGCCTATTGCCATCTAGCGGAAACTTTGTCTTGGGCTGTATGTTTACTGTCGGATGGAGAACAGCCATATCATTAGCCCTTAGTCACCATTCATGATACCCACTGGAAGAAACCAGCACCGCCAATGTCAAAGTAATCTACACAATGGGTTCGTATCAACATTCTCTAAATGCAAAGTATATTTGCATGATCTCTATTATATACATCTTGTAAAAACATCAACAGATGTTGTAAAATACTCACAATTGTTGTTGATAACAGTCATAGATCAATAGAGATTAATATGACAATGCACCTTAACATACAATTTTATATGAATAGGTGCAACTGAATGTCCTTTGCCGACTGTAAATCAAAGATCAATAGAGGTTATATACTGTAATGCTGTATATAGGTATACTAGCTTATACCCGCGGCTCCGCCCGCGTGTATGTCGGTTATCGCGACCAAACATGTCACCGGCATGACAACGCCTATGTCCTTTCTCATGGCCTAATCTACCCCTATGCCAAATTTCATCAAAATCGGTTCAGTGGTTTAGGCGTGAAAGCGTAACATACAGATACAGACAGACAGACAGAGTTACTTTCGCATTTATAATATTAGTATGGATGGATATGTTGCTATCCTGTAGTTGTCCACCTAATAACAATATAAACGATATCAAAATTACAAAAAATACCTAAATCGTGGAGTTACTAGTGTTTCCTTGACTTATAGAGGTCAAATGAATTTACTTATGCAAAGCTAGTAGGGAGCCCAAGCATTTGAATTGTAAATTTTATTTTCATCATCTCATGGAAGACCTGATGATGACAAATTCGTATTTAACATACAACATACTATAGGTATATATTTAGTTAATAATAACAGATATAATAAAAGTAAGTAATCAGCACTGATTTCAAAATTTATCATAGATTATAATTATATACCATTATATCAAAACGTTGTTCAACCTACGACATCTATTTATTGTAAAACAACGCGAAAACCTGTCTTTTTTGATTACTTGTCTCTAAAATACGTTAGAAATCGCCAAGAATCACACAAAATAATATTATAAGTACTTAGTTAATAAATATTAGTACTTACAAAGGTAATAACAGTCCCCAATCCGACTAAGTATCCCCATCCATTCCTCTCAACCACCTTCTCTTCCATATTTGCCCTACTTTTGTGTAGGTATAATGTAAAACGATCACAATACCACTATCTTGGTTAGACGAATATAGTACACTGCTCGGACGCCGCCGATAAACAACTGTTATAGTGAGTAAGCCTAAGGACTAGGCCACATTGACCGTTTTATTTGTCGTGCGTAAGTTGTTGGTATATTAATTACATTTTTAACTGATGTGTTTTCATTTGCACTTTTCAATTAGTGACCTATGAACGCATGTTTACTTTAAAATCATATGTAGTGACTATCAAAAAGTATTTTGCAATTAAAAGTTATTGCTATACTTTTTAACATGTCGTCGCCTAGTGCAAGCAATTTTCGACCTTATTGACATCGCATAGAGTAGAGTTCTTTTTCGTATATTCGTGACAGACTTGATAAATTCGTGTATAAAATATTCTAGGACACAATTGAATCTTTGTTTTTTTTATTTATCTCGTAAGCCGATAGAGAAAGTAAAATAACAATAATTATGATTATTTCTCCAGACCACTCGTTCTTGTGAACATAAAATAAATCCTCGTCGTCATTCATATCTTCTCCGTGATAATAACATTGTAACATGTAACTTCATAGATATTATTTGTAAATCAATTTGAGTCACCACATCTAGTTTCACCGTTTCACCTGCCTCAACATTTTTAACTGATGTGTTTTCATTTGCACTTTTCAATTAGTGACCTATGAACGCATGTTTACTTTAAAATCATATGTGGGTGAATATCAAAAGCAAAAAAATTACACGGCAAGCCTGAGAACGGTAGTGCAATGTGTTGGTTTTACGATTTTGATTACTTTTAATAGTATAATAGGTACTTCTCTACCATGGCAAAAAAAATTGTTGAGTAATGTCCTCTATTACATAAAAAAAATTAATTACAAAGTGTCATTTTATCATTTCGGTGACCTGTCCTGAATCGAATTTCACTCGTAAAATATCTTGCCCTGCAGTTGTATTTAACATTTGGACTAAAATCTAATTTTGTATGAATAAATTATAATATGACCCATAGAAAAAAACTAATATTGTTTGTTTATCTTATTTCTTTTACATTGTATTAAACAGTCTACTTTTGTCCTGTAAAAAGTTATCATTTTGGTGGACAGTAAGTTTTAGTTGAGTAACTTCGTCAACATAGCGTTTTTGCGCCCCCCGTGCCTTTCCTTACTTCGAATCAGGCCACCTCCATTCGTTGGAGCGCACGAACGCGTCACAAAATCATCGTGGATTCCCGCCGAAAAGTAAGTATATCATTTCAGTGATATGGGGACAAAAATAGTGTCATTTCTGTGGCCGTTATAGCTCGTGTTAGGTTCATTCAATTTATTTCAAAATTGTGTTTTAAATTCGCCGTAAGATATGTTTTGTTACAGCAGTGTTGACATTTTAATATTAATTCTAATATCGGAGTTAAATGTAAAACTTATTACTTTTATCACCTCGGTGTTATCATTTCAGTGGATTCGGTGGACTGTAATACCGATAACAGTCCACTTAAATGAAATTTAACTTAGAAATGATAAAATCATAAGTTTTAGAGATCCTTGAGTCTAAGATTGAATCATAAAAATTTGGTGAGATAATTCTAGATATTGTAGGTTCGATATTTATGATTAATTAGATGTGTTAATATTTATTTATTAATTTCTTTTATTTATCACAATACAATAAAAAAACAGTTTAAAATGTCTTGTTATAAAATGGATAATAGATGTACTTACTTCTAGACAGTGTGTATTCTCAACGATAATGTGATGTTCAATGTTTAAAAATTATGATTTGGATTTTAGGATGCCGCGACCTACAGCTAAGCTACAGACCAGAAAGGAAAGGTTAGAAAAAAGAAGGTTATATGAAAGTAGAAGAAAAGAGAGAATTAAGAGCAATGACGTCACACGCGCAGAGTTTCTTAGAAAAGACAGGGAGAGATATGCTAGAAAAAAAGAAGCAGGATCGATTTATTGAATTCATTCATTTTGTTGCAATAGTGACTAGTGATTGCGCTATTTTCATTCTTTTCGCATAAGTACATAATCGGATTATATAGCCAAACTGTTTCCAATAATTTACGATAACGTGATCTAATTTTTTTTTGTTATGTTTAAGATGAAGTGTTTAGCTCTTTTGAACATACTTACATTATTTTTATAATTTTTCTTATTAAATCATTGTGTCGTAAAAATATAAGAGTTGATTTAGTACATTTTGAAGTTTTACATACAAAACACTATTATTATTACCAGTAATTAAAAAAACCCCGACTGCCACTGAAAAGGCCGAAATAAGTTTGATAGCAGTCGGTACCCATTAATTTTCTTTCGGTTTATGATTGGCAAATGGGTACCGCCTGCTATCAAACTTATTTCGGTATTTTCAGTGGCAGTCGGGCTTTTTTTATTTTTTAATAATTTGTTTTATTTTATACTATTTAGTTATGATATGACTTGTATATCTTTTTGTTATCTCCTTTTAATTTCCTTCATATCGTATATACTTGAAATAAAAACTTATAACTTAATTATAACTTAAAATCCATAACTAAGAAAATTTGCGACTGTTTTGTTAAATAACTTTAAATCGTTATATATCCTAAACTATTGTTTTAAATGAAAAATGAACCTTAAGATGATTTTAAAATACCTATTCAACGACACCCCACTTGACATAGTTCATCTACTTTTTTTTTTTCATTTTGTCAAAATTTTGGCGTCTGGTTTTCGCCGTGGTAAATTTTGAATACTGTCATGTTTTTAGTGACACTCGCAAGGTTAAGACGAATCGATTGACGTAAGAATTATCAAAATCGGCCTATGCATTTGGTCTCTAGAACGCCACATAGAAACAAACATACATACATAGACTGATAAACACATTATCCTTCTTTGCGGCGCGCAGTCGGGTAAGAACACAACACTCGTTCCGCAAAAAAATTAACTTTTTTCTCTAATATAATAGTTTGATCTTATATTTAATAAATATCACAAATACAGTCTAGTGATATCTCTATGGAATTTATTTAGATTCGTTTCAGACAATCTACGGAATCCTCCTAAAAAAAAATGATGTCCTTGGCTGTATCATTTCAGTGGGCTAATTTCATTCCGGTGCACAGTCTAGTCATTTCGGTGGACGATTTATCATTTCAGTGGACACTTTTCATTTCTGTGGGCTCCCAAAAATTCAATCTTAAATATTTCAGTAAGTTTTGATGTTACATGATGTCCACTCACGCATATGTTACAAATAAGATTAAAGTTTATTTTCGTTACAAAATATATTAACAAGACATTGTAATAGAAAAATCTCACCGAAATGATACAAAAAAATCACTTGTTGAAAATCACCCATGTAGTGACTATCAAAAAGTATTTTGCAATTAAAAGTTATTGCTATACTTTTTAACATGTCGTCGCCTAGTGCAAGCAATTTTCGACCTTATTGACATCGCATAGAGTAGAGTTCTTTTTCGTATATTCGTGACAGACTTGATAAATTCGTGTATAAAATATTCTAGGACACAATTGAATAGTTGTTTTTTTTATTTATCTCGTAAGCCGATAGAGAAAGTAAAATAACAATAATTATGATTATTTCTCCAGACCACTCGTTCTTGTGAACATAAAATAAATCCTCGTCGTCATTCATATCTTCTCCGTGATAATAACATTGTAACATGTAACTTCATAGATATTATTTGTAAATCAATTTGAGTCACCACATCTAGTTTCACCATTTCACCTGCCTCAACCTTTAATGTACATAAAATATGTCAAATCTATGAAAAAGAAATATCGGAAATATTGCGACTAATAATCGCATCATGTGTGTCAAAACAAATGCACACTCTTATAAGTTTATATGTGTGCGTAGATAAATGTTTCTTTGTTCGTTTCCATAAGCAATTGTCATACAGATGTGTGTTTATTTTTATAATTTGCATGTGTTTATGTATGTAATCATTATTTTATGAAAACTACTAAATATCAGTGAAAAAGTGGCAATTACAGATTTGAAATAAGTAGTTAGTTAACGTCAAGGTTAGGACCTAACTGTATTGATGCGTTAAAAAATATATTTTTTTTTAGTTTCTAACGATGTAATCTAAAACCTACTGCATTTTGAATCCTATACGAAAACGCAGTCGCTAAGTAAATAAATTAAAAATAACAAAATTTTGGGTAATTATTTATACAATTTGATGATTCTATTTTTATTTCATATCTTATCGTTATTCGAATATTATCTTTATATTGTCAGAAACATGATATCAATTCCACATCACGTGTTTGTATCAAGAATGTAACCTGTCAATCTCTAAACATTTTTCCCAACTCGGTTGAGGTAGGATTTGCAGTGCGATGCGTCTGAACTTTATTTTTTTCTGTGATTCGACGCCATCTGACGTCCAATTCTGTAATCAGACTAGTCAGACTTTTAGGGCTCCAATTAACGACTACTGCCATTAATTTGTTGATTACTACAAGTGTAATGTTTAATAAAATGAAAAAATAAAAAGTTATTTCATCATTATTAATTTATTCTTATCAATTTGTTAATACATTTTTTCAAGCCTAAAGAGGCACGCAATCAAATCTTGTTCTACTAATATTAACTAAAACTAAGAGAACTCATTATAGAAATTCTCTACAGTCAAAACATAACTAAGTACTCTACCTACGTAAATCTAAAATCTGAAACATTTACTTCAATAATAGACCAGCGCACATAGAAATATCAGGGAATTAATTAATTAATAAATTTTATTGTTACTAATTATTTCCTATTTTTGTAATTTTTGACGTTAACTGCACTGGCACATAATTATTAAAAGTGAAGTTTCTTAAAAATAATGAACACTTTTTCAAATTGAATTCATGGTCAAGTAAAAATATTTAATGCTAAAATTATAAGAGATACTCCAGTCAAGATCGATACGTTAATAACAACCTACGTAAAAGTAAACTAAATAATAAATACCTAAAGTTTAAATAATGAACTTCGACCCTCGACACTTCACTTGAAGTAAATTATATATTTTGGTCTTCAAATTCTAAGGAAATTAAACAGAATAGTTCTTCAAATTTCAACTAAATTATGTAGATCTTAAAATTTCAGTTAATTATAAGAAAATTCCAATAGCTCTTCACTTCATTGTATAAATTTTAGTAAGCTTAATAAATACGTTTCTTACAATATTATTTACAAAAAATAATACTAGTTTAAAGTATTAGTGCTACAATTATTACAATAGAATTAATCCTAATTATAAGTCTTCTTATTATGGAACCAAAGTTATAATTAATTTCATTTTATGGAATTGGTTGAAATGAAAATTGCACTAATACTAATGGAGCTATTAAAATATAGAGTTTCAAGTATCATTCGAAGTATGTATCAATCTCGAATATTTCTTTTCAACTATAAAAGTAACAATATATAGTAACTAAATTTATGTATACCTACCAATTTTATAGTTACTTATTTTATAAATGCGATAGTAAGTACATTCATGAGCTGGTAAGGTGCAGCCCACTTCGGAACAAAAAGTTTATGGTCCATTTAAGCCTCTTAAAATACTAGGGATTTACTACCTTTAGTACCTAGTACAAAATTGCCATGAAAAGTTGAATAACAGCGTTACTTAAATACTATTGAACTTAATTTTAGTGACGGGATTTTAACTGTACAGTAAACGTATTTGAAAATATAATTTCCACAATTTTCTTAATAAATGTAGTAGGTATATCAAACAATAACAAAATATTTACAATTGAAAATAGTACAAAAATACAAATCGAAATTGGAACGAAATTCAAAAATGCTCATACAGACCACAGGAATCTGAGTATTTTTATCCATATTTTTTATTTGCTATGCAATATTTTTGTGGATATTTTAGTTCCCTTCTGCACGAAAGTTAACTATATTATTGAGCGAAAAAGAATAAATTAAGATTCGTTTATCTTTAAAGAATTAGTACTTGAAGAAGATCTTCTGTTTTTCATGTATTTAATAATGCCTTCTACTGTCCACGGTATCACGCAACAAATGTTACAAGCTGTCAGCATATTGAAGGCGACTGCATAGCTCCCCGTGTAGTCTCTAATAAAACCTGAAAGAGATAAAATAATTAATTACATTCACGTCTGTAAATCCCCGAAGGGGTAGACAGTGTAAGTAACGGACAGATGTGTACCATATTTTAAAAGCTACAAAGTTCTGACACTTCCGTCTATATACATTTATGAAACAGCTCTTTGTTAAATTGAACCCACATCTATTTCCACAGCTGTCTGATGTGGTGAATCGCAATAGGCGTAGGAATGCACTATGTATTCGGAAGGCTAAGTCAACCCTTATGTGGAGTAGTATATTTTGTTTAGCTCCAAAAATATACAATAAGATACCTGATAGCTGGAAAAAATTGAGTGTTGACATGTTTAAAAAGAATTTAAAGGACATGCTATTTCATAAATGTTATTATAATATTGACGATTTTTTAAATGATACAATCTAATTAAACACTGACATCTTAATTTTAAATTGTACCAATTGCATGTGTTGATTTTTAATGATAAATAATGAGATGTATTCAATGTAAAATTTTGTACGCCAGAACCGGCAGAATATGAGATCTAAACATTATGTACCTGAACACCATTTTGTACCATATTCAACGAATAAAGACTTTGACTTTGATTTTAGCATCAACGTTTCGCCAGTTATGATTTGCGTTCCCACAACGTAATAGGGGGCGAGTCTATTGCCATCTAGCGGGTCCTTTGTCATGGGCTGTACGTACTGTCGGATGGAGAACAGCCCTATTCCTTAGTCGCCTTTTACTACACCGATTTTGTGAATCTATTTGATAACCGAGATTATATTTTATAGGTACAACAGATTAAATTACAATGTTTCAGACTTTCCCTGTTTATAATATTCATAACTACTTTACTAACGCTACTTGAGCACTGTCATTTTCGATTTTCTTTGACAAAGTTCTTTACAAACTTGATCGTGCGCGGATACTACTACATGGCTTCTTCGAAAGAAAGGAAGATGGCGGTTGATATGAATCTAGACGTGATTTTATGAATGAATTTCGTAGCAGATTCAAATCTGTTAACCTATGAATTTAAACAAAATACATTATATCTTGTTTCCAACGTTGCTACTATTTATACATATATCGAGGGCTCATTAGCTACAGTAATAATTAATTTACAAATAAATTAGACCCAACAAGCAATGTTTATTTCACTAAAGTATAATATAAATTAAATAAGTAAGTACCTAAAAATCTTATAGTATTCTCAAGCAGACCATAATTTATTGAAATAAAACCACTTTTTAACGGTTAATATAATAATAAACAAACACACTTACCAATCATTGGTCCAACGCTTAAACTAATGGCGCCAGCCAACAGCATGTATAGCCCATAAGCTGGAGGGTACCTCTCAATAGGTACATATTCGGCTAGTACTATAGGCTGGGCGATGTGAACTAGGGACCTTAGGGCACCCAAGATGCCGGTCAGGATTAGCAACGACGTGTATGAACTGAATTGGGTGAGTACTGTAAAAAAAGAATAAAAAGCGTGAAATACAAGCGTAAAAGTCGACCAGCCCATGGGTTTCAAAATTAGATTCAGTAGGTACATAATGATTCTACTAAGAGAGAAAAAGAATAATAAATATTGTCTAACTTACCGAATCTAAACAATGCAGTTAATAGGGCACCAATGTAGAACATATATCTGGATTTCATTCTAAAGAACTGGCCAGCGACGCCTAGGAACAAACGCGCTGACATATCCATTGCACCTCCCACTGCGATTATATTCGCTATTTCGGCCTAAAAAATATTGTTATCATTGAAATTAAAATATTTATTAAGTACGCTGATTCCTATGGTGAGAAAAAAGTTCCTGATTTGAATAATACTCGTGAATATTTATTATTTGAGAATGAAATCGAAGTCATAGTATTCACTTCCAAAATAACATTGAGTAATTCAAGAAATTTGGCTGTTTTGAACAATATGGTTTACAGGGGCTTTACCGCCGTCTTTTGAAAGTTTCTTTACATTCATAGTGTGAATCTGATATTGTCAAAATTGTAAAAATTTTAAAAATTGAGATTTGTCAGGACCATTTTGTAACTAGCCTAGGTTAAAATATAGTATATAGTTATTATCTATTAAATATAAATATTACCTACATATTAAATAAAAACGATATAGACATCAGAAACTCACCTTGCTTAGATGCTTTTTATCCAAAAATAAAGGCTCAACAGTGAAGAATGTGAGGTCGGCGAAGAAAGTTAAAGCCAGTCCGAATATAATGTTGACATAAACTAAGTCTTTTAATAAAGTTAAATCGAGGAATTCTGCGACTG
Organism: Eilema sororculum; assembly: GCA_914829495.1. Lineage (NCBI taxonomy): Eukaryota > Metazoa > Arthropoda > Insecta > Lepidoptera > Erebidae > Eilema > Eilema sororculum. The sequence continues at coordinate 8,668,020 of OU618533.1, forward strand.
TTTGCCTGAAAACGATAAGTTTTTTATAAAAATAAATACCTTTAATTATAACACAATCGCGTGAGTGATACAACATCGCAATTAGAACAAAATTAACCAGGAGATATTTTTTTTTTCAGTTGTAAAGTACAAGTGAGTTAATAATAAATATAGGAGATAAATAGCGATAATGAATGCACCCAGAATATGTTACACAATTTATAGCACTATTATTCCACGGTCATTCTTACCATCTTTATGTTACAGTAATAAAACAATCTAATACTTATAATTGCCAAATTAGCAAAAGAAACGCAAGGAAAATGATGCTTGTAAAGTCCATAATGAATTAAATTACGTCCCAAAACGGTCCCATTTACTAGCTTTTACCCCAGTAAATAAACTAGTGACGCAATCTATTACGAAAAAAAAAATACTTTTCCCTAAATTAAACTCACCATTTTCCTTCTTTATTCTTTATAATGGGTAAAGGTTCCGCGACAATATTTCCGAAATTACCCAAACTCGATGCAGAAGCGGCTTTATACAAATTTTCTCTATAAACATGATCGGTTGAATCGAACTTGCTATTACATTTCCCATCTGCCGGGATCAGTAGCACTGGTATACTTAATCGTCTGGAATTACTTAATTTAGATACAAACAACAATTCCGTTCCCTTCTGAGGATTTTCCAACCGATTGATCCGACACAAGTTCTCGACAGATCTCGCACTATCTGACATATCAATTCCGTGTCTGTTTTTATCGAAATCGAATTTTTCTTCATTTGCTTCTTTTACTGCTGGCGTGGGTGGTATCACTGAAACGTGTTTATTTGGTCGATTAATTGACAAGCAGTTTATTTCGCCTTCTATATTTAGAATAACGTATCTTAGAAAGGAAGAAATAGTATAACTTTAAGCCTTTATAGAATTCTAAGCTGACTAACTTGGAGATCTTAATCTTAGGTTTCGTAAAAATTATGCGTTATTTAAATAATTTCTACGTTACCTATTTCGACAAAGTAATTAAATAAACAGGAGTCGAAATCAACAGTTAGTACAAGAAATCAGTTTTTTGCCAGTGCATTATTTGTTAACCATTAGCAAGGCAAATAATCAAACAGATAATAATATACAGGATGAAAGATTTTCATGCCTCCCTGAAGGGGAAAGACTCGAAATACTGGAGATTGAGAGTTTCACTCAAAGAAAACATTCCTTTATTTAAAAAAATAAATAAAGCATTCAAAAATTTTGGAACTCGCCTGACACTATGTTATTGAACCGACTAAAACCCGAAAAAATTACACCCTGTATTTTTATGGCTTCAATCAATAGTGGCAATCATAAGGATCAAATCTCTCCAACAAACATGGTAAGTAAATTAAATGAAAGGAAATCCTTGAAATCTAAACTTATAAATTCAATTTGACAAAATAAAAAACTTTAATTAAAAGGTCCATATTATGTGAAGTAATTTATGGAATTTTATTATTAATACGAGATTAACAATAAAATTCCATAAATAACTTGTCCCTTTTTTTGTGCGAACCCCTACTTACCGAGTTTGTGTGTGTGTGTGTCAAGCAAGGGTTCGAAAATCTTTAAATGTTTATTTTTAAAAATAAAGTTACTAATGTTTACTTTGAGTTAAATCTCCAGTATTACAAGTACTTCCCCTACAAGGGGCATGAAAATCTTTCACCCTGTATACCTACATGCTGTATACATATATGTGTATTTGTTCCTCAACAGTATGAAAATATGAGTTCAGTAAGATAATATACTCACGAACAATTTTCTCGCATACTTTGGGCTGCTTTATCATATACCATTGCACTGGATGCATAACTAGAGCTCCCAAGATACTGTGCGCTGATATCGCACAAAGAATTGCGAGCGTTCCTCTGAATCCATACTCCGTTATCGTAAACTTGATGAATAACGGATACACCATTGTTATCATGCCAATTGAAGCCTTACACAGACTTATATAGAGCACCTTTTTCTTTGTGAAGTAGCTATTGAAGCTTGTGTACGAGACAGGTATAAGTAAACCCATTCCCAATCCCTGCAGGAGCCCATTTGTTATGATCATCTGAGTCGTAGATTCCACAAAGATGGCTAGAAATGATGCTAGAGTGTATATGACTGCTCCTATTAATCCAACTTGTCGTAAAGATAATTTCTTAAGAGCTATGTTTGCAGAAAAACCTGGAAAAGAAAATTGTTTCGGTAAGAAGTGATCGAATTTTCATTGCATACAGAAAGTAGTAGGTAAAGTATTTTCTGATTTGACACCAATGATCGAGGAAATAACTTGTACGATAACGCCTGGATCGTTACGGGCTTACGAGTGAGTGAGGTTTTGCTATTCAATTTTGAAAGGCATTGCTGTTGTTTATTCCTCTTAAAAGAAAATCAAGAAACCATTGAATAGTCGCAGGTCAATAACGGCGCTCTGTAGAAATTGCCCTTCTACGAGAAGACTTATGTTCAACACGGGAAATTCCATAACTGAAATTGTCATTTAAGGTAAAAGAGTTTTGTTATTTAGGTGATGATTTCACTACAGTACAATGAAAGGATCATGTAGGCTCACCAACATCTAACTGAAATAATGGATTTCACTCAACTTAAATACCTATTTGCATAAGTAACTGATTTCACTGGAGAATTTATACACCCATACATAGTAGATATCATCATGACTGATGAATAAACCACACATACACATTGTTGGTACGATCATCAATACAACAGATCGTGAGTCAATACAACGATCATCAATACAACTATCATCAACACAACAGATCGTGAGAACTGTACACGTAATAAACCTCTAACAAGACATTCAATCTATTTAAATGAAGCACTTGTGTAACCGCAAAGAAATATAACTCCTTGTCGTCTTATCGTATTACCCGAAAACTACGATTTGATTGAGTAAATAAGTATATGTTACAAAAATAAGCTTATTATAGCCATGGTTGATAAAATTTATAAGTATCAGGGTTTTTTATCACGCTTAACTTTATAAAAACGATTGATCTACCTAAACAGCACCACGCATTTAAATTTTTTGACATTGATGGTTGATCAATTAGACAATCATAAGGAAATTAAAAAGACTATCGAATGAATCCATACTAATATTGTAAACGCCAAAGTAACTGTCTGCCTGTCTGTCAGTATGTCTGTCTGTCTGTCTGTATGTTACGCTTTCACGCCTAAACCACTGAACTGATTTTGATGAAATTTGGTATAGGGGTAGATTAGACCATGAAAAAGGACATAGGCTATGTTTGGACGCGATAAACGATATCCACGCGGGCGGAGCCGCGGGCAAAAGCTAGTATACAATATAAAAAAACACAATTAAAAATATATATACCTGCGATAGCTAATGTTACTTGGAATACTCCAAATACAACAGTTACAGCTCCCGTACCAACACCCAACTCTTCCAGAAAGTCGTTGTATATGAATCCAAACACTGGCTGATGTGCTGTGCCTGCGATCTGGAAAAAACAAAAATAATTGACATTATTTTGAACAGACCAAAAAGAGCATAATAAATGCTGTAAAAAAGTTCATTCAAATATTTGGGCGGAGTCATCAAAATTCAATGTTTAAAAAGGATTGATAAATCATTCATTGTTCCACTAGTTCGTAAGAATGTTGGTAGATGGCTCCACCGTCGCCCTTAAAGATGGATATAAAGAGAAGGAAAATTTGAAGTGAATCAGGTGTGGCTCAATAGCTCAGTTGGAAGAGCATTCCCCCTGTAAGGGAAAGGTCGTGAGTTCAAGTCTCACTTGAGCATTTCATTTTTTCCAATATTATTCGAACTTTACAGTTAGCATAATAAATGCTATAAAAATATTCATTCAAACAGACCAAGAGTTGGTCCCATGGATGCCAGTCGTTTAATATCAAGGTAAAAATATTGCGTTACTAAGAATTTTGAATCGCAGTAGTTTTGGTGGCCAAACCAATTTTACTACCCACAGAATGAACCGGAAAATTAATCGACCGAAAGAGTGAATCCGCCTGGAAATCATACCAGAAGGATCATTGTAATCGTATTTAATTTGATTATGAATAAAATTAATTTAAACTTGACACTAAACCCAACATGATAAATTAAAAGGTATCTGTTTTGGTTATAATTAATTTAAACTAACTGCCTTTATCAGTTGACCAACGTGAATTACACGCGAAACGCGAAAACATTTAGGTGGTGGTCGAGGCTCATAATTATAAGTCCGTTAACGGATGGAGTCCTTTAAAACCATTTCATCAATTCTTTAGTGAGGCAGAATGGATGAAGTCCTTGAATCCTTGAATGCCAGGTAAAAAGAGAAAGATGAGCTAAGTTCAGTGAAACAAGAACAAAAATGGCTCTGAGTCTCGTTACCATTTTATTGTATTATGAATCTTGTATATCATATAAACAATTCCATCGTACGTTCAACTTTTATTTACGTTTATTTATTTTATTATATAATTTAAATTACGCCAATTACGATATGGAAATTATAAAGACAAGAGCAGTACAAACGGATAATATAAATTAAACTGTTGTTACCGACAATTATAAATATCCTTACTCTCTTGGAGAATGTTACGTTGAAAAAACATATAAATTCCTGTTGCCATGTAAGATATATGGCAGAGCGTTGTTGGAATATCTAATTCTTCAAAACAAACCCCTGAGGGAAATGTTCCTAAGTTATAAATAGCTCCTTCAGGCATTTTGCTTTATAAAACGAGCTAAGATGTGACTTTCCAACTTGTTGAAATGCAAAAATTACGAGTGACATGAGTTTTACATCATTATATGCATAGCATATCCTGCGATGAATATTTTATGAACATTAGGTTACGAAACTCACAAACATTGAGTGAAAAATTATCTCATATCATAAAAATCAATAGACTTCATAAACTTCCTTACAAATCTACGGGTAGGAGAAAATCCAGACGGTGGTACCACGTAAATGCATTCCACGTTGCATATAAATAAAGCACACTTTTAGCTCACTAGCACATTTTCACAGTAAAATCAATTATCATTATTTCCAGACAATAAACTCTTCCAAGAAATTATTTTATGTGATTTTTTTTTCGTTTAATTTATAATTTTCTTTTATGATGATGAAACTACCCATAATGCAATTACGGATAACATGTAATGTAATGTAATCATACAAGTAAGTACCTATCTATATTTTGCACTGGAAAATTTAGATATAGCTATTTTTTCCATCGAAAATTAACAAATTGATGCTTTTATATATAATTATACTTAACACACAGAAACCAGGTTCTTCTACGTTTATTCAGTTATGCAAATTTAAATAACTATGACATTTACTACCTACGTAATGCATACAAAATTTTTGTGGCAATTTTCAACGTGAATAAAAAAGTTTACCTTTTAGCAGAGACGTTGCTAATGGCCACTGTATATCAGCAGAGCATTCAAAATTGAGTCTCACGAAAGTTTACTTACGCCCTGCATGATACAATTGTGCGTAAGTACCTAGATGTTGACAATGCTATTTTCATGTAGAAATCCTCTCAGATACCGTCCCACTGCCCGTTGGTTATGGTAGAACCCAAGACTTTATATTTCGTATAAAAGATCAAACGACTTACAAAATGTTGTGCAACATGTCGTAATATACTATGTATATCACCATTATACTTGTGCCTTTCCATAACAGACTCTCTACAGTAGCTACTGGTCGTTGCTCCCATCAGTCCTGCTTCATAATTCATATTGGGAAACGAAAAAAAAAGCGAAACTGCGTATAAAATTACAGTATCTGCTTTAAAATAGACACTTGTATTAATTTCTTGTATTTTTCCATGGTGATTTTCTCTATTACGTTCAACGTTTGTGGTTTGTTGATTGTTTTTGGCATGGTGGTTTTCCCGAGAGCGACTGCTATCCAACCTCTGAACCCTGAGTGTCATCTGGTTGGTTGGCTTAGGTCTTAAGGATACTGGTCAGCCGGGGTGCGAGAGATATGTCGATGACAACCTCACCTCCGGCCTAGCACCACGACCCACAGTCGGCGTGTGGTTTTAGTCGGTTCGAGTCCAACATAACCTCCCCTTCAGGCTCCGGCAGGGGGGTATCTGAGGGGATTTCCGCACGAAAAAAAAAGGATACTGATAAGGCCCTATATTCCAAAGTTGAACTCAATTGGATAAATAATCTCAAATGGCTACATAATTACTATTATTTATTAATATTAGTGTGAGTGACTTCGATATAGTGTTAAGAAAAAATATAAACCGGTACGAAAATTGTTTGACCCAGGCATATAAATTGGCTAGCAAAATCATAATGATAGATTATCATATTCTACGCCAACATTATATACCTACAATTTTTTAATTTTTTTTGCGAATATTATCTGCGCAACCGAACCACATAACATTTTAAATACGTATTTGAAGGATTTTTTTTACAGCATTAAGTATGCTAACTATACAAATCGAATACATAGGGAAAAAGAACCTCGCCTTAAAAGACGTATAAGATGGGAAATTTGAATCATATCGGGCGTGTCTCGGTAGCCGAATTGGTCAGGCATTCTCCCTGTAAGGGAAAGACTGCGGGTTCGAGTCCCGCCCGAGAAGATTCTTTTTCCCTATGTATTCGATAAATACGTATTGCATAATCCATGCTATCTATCCTTATATCTCATCTCAAATCTTTGCACACGATACCTAAATTATCCATCTCGTCTAGACACTTTACACTCAGTATTCACTTCTGTTGTAACTGTGCAATTGGCAATCACTTTGATCGACTTTTATTCTCTTACTAGGACAATAATTCAGACAGAATGTGTTTTCGGCACGTTCGAGAGTTAGTTAAATGTTAAGTTAGTGTAACAATCGATAGTAACTTTTAAACCTTATTGTTAGCGGGAATTAGCGCGATCATGGTTTAGTTAGAAGTGTTTTACATGGCATGCTCATACAATAAAATCAACCTAAGAAATGTGCGAAGCTTGAGTTGGCAAAGTAAAATTATTCATAAGCCCAATACAGATTCAACTCCAAAGACATTGTATAACGTATTGGCAAGTTTTAAATATATCAATGACTCAAGTGGGCACTATGTTTAAAAAAAATACATTGAACTGGTATCATCCAGCAATTTCACCCACGGAAGCCATGCTCCCATGGGAATATCAAGATAAAAAATGCATTAGTAAGTTTTGAATAAAATACCTTTCCTATGGTGAAAAATTAATTAAAATCACTTTTTTTATCTTATTTCATCATCATAAAATCAGTTCGTTAGTTTCAGAGTATCCTTTGTAAAACCCTTTGCCTTGAAGAATATTACCTACTATACACATAATAGTTGTAATTGTGGTGGCAAACAAGTAAACGGTCCCATTGAAAGTAAACGGTAAATATACGAAATGCAGTACGTCCAATATGATATTATGACGTAAGAGCGCGAAAGAGACAAACGTCTGGACAGGTTTTGATTGACGAGCACGTGCGTGGACCGTGTCAATATTTTTAGATCTTCGCACCTCAAAAGCAAAACATGTAATGGATCCCTTATAGAATCATATCATTGTATCCTGCTCTGTAAAAACCTTTTAATACACACCGCCATCCGGTCTGAACAAATCCGAAAATTTGTAGTTACATTACAAAGAATAGTCATAGTCATAGTCATTTATTTTTCAATATAGAACAACAAAATTGTTTCTTATTGACGTCAATTTTAATTCTACTTAATCTAAGTTTATCACCGCTTCCAAGGCGCTGATGGAGAAGAAACGGCGCAACAAACTCCACTGCGGCATTTTTTGGACGTCAATTTACAATATTTATTTTCTTAAAGCTAAATGTCAACAAGTATATAAAACTCTTTATAATTAAGAATAAAAACAAAGTTACATAATGTAACAAATAAGTCACGTAACTAATTACGAGGGGCCTGCACCATGCTCAAGCCAGACATTTTTATCTTTCAAGTAATCATCTATCCTATAGTATGCCTTTTTGGATAAGGTGGTCTTTACAAAGGTTTTGAATTTATCGTCAGGCATACCAAGGATCGATTCTGGCAGTTTGTTATAAAAACGTATACCATCCCCCTTAAAAGAATCACTAACCCTGCTAAGCCGATAACATGGAAGTAGAAGTCTATGTTTGTTACGCAGATTTCTGTCTGTAATGTCACTTACTTTTGTGTAATGAGATATATTTTCCCTGACATACATTATGTTTTCAAATACATATTGGGAAGCTACAGTTATAATGTCAATATCCTTAAATCTTTCCCTGAGGGAGTCTCTCTTGCCTAAGCAATAAATGGCACGAACTGCCCTCTTTTGCAATATAAATATAGTTTCTAAATCTGCTGCATTTCCTCAAAGTAGTATTCCATAGGACATCAAGCTATGGAAGTAACTAAAGTATACGAGCCTAGCAGTAGCTACATCAGTCAACTGCCTAATCCGTCTCACAGCATAGGCAGCAGAGCTAAGTTTACATCATATTGGCCAGAATAGTGATATGGTCACCCCATTGTAATTTAGAATCTATTGTAATTCCTAGAAAGGTAGTGGTGTTTACGAATTCTAACCCCTTCCCCCCCAACACAACATCAACGTCTATTTGCCTCACATTGGGTAGTGTAAACTTCATACATTTGGTCTTTTCTGCATTCAATAATAGGTTGTTTGCAGAAAACCAATTTGACATGGCATTCAGAATATTATTAACATTATTTGCATCAGTACTATACCTATTTGCTTTGAATATTAACGATGTATCATCTGCAAACAGTACTATGCCAGCTTGTGCCTCGACCATATAAGGCAAGTCATTGACATATACCAGGAACAGAAAGGGTCCTAGGATTGATCCTTGGGGTACACCTATTTTGACATTTGACCCATTTGACTTTACGTTATTCACATTAACAGTCTGCAGCCTATCCGTTAAGTACGACTCTAATAGTGCTATTGGTTTCTTATCAAAACCATATCGACGTAGCTTGAGTAAGAGTGTTTGACGGTCAACACAATCAAATGCTTTGGAAAGATCACAGAATACCCCAATGGCATCCTGTGATCCCTCCCTCAATAATTGGGCATTAGACAATTTTTTTAACGTTCGAAAAATAACCTCTTCGTAATAATAGAACTAACTGTAAAAGTGAAATCTTCTTACGACAAATTATTTTCAAGCTGGGGTTTAATTTTGAAAATTCAATTTCTCGCACCGCCCGAAAACGCTCCTTACAAAATCGTCCAAAATTATGACGTCACTAGTCAGTTGCGCGTAGTGCAAATGTATGAAGTGCAAGAGAATATCGTATTTATCTCGGTCTATGTTGCGTTTACACGTATATAGTTCATAACAAAAGTAATTTGAAATTTAATAAGGAATCTAAAAAGTTATAAACTTGAACTGAATTTGATAGTTTTTAAGACTTTTTTTTGGAAATTTCAAATAATGAAAAGTCATATTTTCTGTTTAGTTCAGCAATATTTTATTTTGCTAGGCATATTTTTTTAGAACAAGCTATTATATTAAGCATATTGAATAACACACTTGTACTTTTCCACTGACTTTATTTCTAGACCTGACCGGTTTCGCCTTACGGCATTCTCACAGTGATGTTTTAAAAAAATATAATATATAACACTTATATTTTTTTTAAAACATCACTGTGAATCTTTGAGAATGTCGTAAGGCGAAACCGGTCAGGTCTAGAAATAAAGACAGTGGAAAAGTACAAGTGTGTTATTCAATATGTGTAGCAGATTCCACCAAGCGCCATCAATCTACAGTATAAATAGTATTATATTAAGCAGTATTGGGAAGAATCGACGTCATCCGAGCCTCCAAGATCTAGTAGTTAAGATTTTTTAGTTTGTGCATTAATCCCACCAAGAATATCCGTCGAACGTCTGCACATCGTAAAACAGATAGGCAAGACCCGTAACAGAAATTAATATGCAGTTGGTAAACGGATCGCGACCTATATCGATGTATCTATAAAACCATATCTTAATAGCATCGTTGAGTTTGTCCCTCAATCTAGTTTCTGTTTGAACCAGTTGAATCCGATTCTTGCGAGATCGTTTTTTTTTTTAAGAAGATGATGAATGAAAATGGAAGGAACAAGTTTTTATGCAATCTCTTAGTTGTCAGTAGATTCATTTATGCCGTTATTTTTTACTGACTAAATTACTATATGCTAGAAGAAATGGGTGAAATGGCGCACATTGGGAGAGGCCTGTGTTTTTTTTTTACACCACTTAGGTGGCAGACAAGCACACGGCCCACCTGGAAAGTGGTTACCGCGGCCTATGGACGTATGCAACACCAGGGGCGTTACACTCGCGCTGCCTACCCTGAAGAAACCTTCTAATGCCCCTCTTGAAGAAACCCATATTGTAGTGGACTGCTGCGGGCTAATTCATTGATATTGATGCTAGAAGAAATACAAATAATATTCTAAACTACGCACTATTAAGCACTATAAAGTTATATAGTATATTCAGTGAGAAGTTAGTAGTAGCATAACCTCAGCAGGTGTCCATAGTTTTATAGATTCTTATATCATATTCCATAGATAGTTTTAAAAGACATACTACAAATTAAAATTCATCACTTTAACGTTTATAATCATATATAATAGTAATACGTAAATTAAAATAGAAGAATATCAACATTTTTTGCCTATAATATACTAGACGTGTACAATGCCTAAAACATGTTTTATATAATTTATACCTGCTATTTGAACCATAAAATTTTTAATCATTCTAACAAAAATCTATCTTTTTCTAACAAAACATAAAAATATGATGATCTGATCATTTGCCAAATAAATATGACGATAAACGAATTTAGTTGTATATAATAAATGTATATTAAATTATATGTAGATATATCATATACGAAGATTAATTGCGAGAAACGTTTTTTCTGTACTGATGGGTAATTTAAAACCTGTTACATGCTATTTCCCCTATGTGTTAACTATTATTTTAGGATTTCAATATACCTAATTACTAATATATGAGTATCGTGGTAATCGTCGAAAATGTATCTTTTTGTACTGATAAAATCATAGTGTTTAGCTCTAAGAGCGTTCAACTTCTAAGTTGCAAGTTACAAGTTGTACCCGTACCCGAAGTACCCGAAAACCCCCCATAAACGCGGGATAGCACCCGAACCACCCCCTAGACGAGGCCGCATTGAAGCCGTGGGTCTGTTGGGAGCCCTGGGACATCCTTCTGAGGGCTTACCCGGGGCTCCCAACTGTAGGCTGCTGGGCGATACCATGGAGGTTTTTAGTCGGTAGGAGTCCGGCATAACATCCATGAAGGATTTCACCCACGGTAAAAAAAAGCATGATTATAATATTATGTTTACATTGGTCTGGATATTCCTAACAAATATATGTATGAATTTATAAAAAGAAATGTGTGAGTTTGTTCACCCACACTCTAGAAGTGAAAGCTTGCTAGCAACGGCAGAGGCTTTTTTTTACGAGAGAGTGAAAAGAAGAGTCTTTTTCTGCAACTTAGCGTTATTCCCAGTGTTATCCGAAACCACCACGGATGGGCCGGCTTTTTCCAGAGTTACTGCGAGTTTGGCTGAACTCGCAGAAAAAATATAGTATGGAAGAAAATGGGAGACGAATATTTCATGATTAGATTTTCTTGCCACGTGAGTAAGTATGCACTTGCATAGGAATAGGTGATAACCATTAGATATATATAACTACTTTTCACCATATTTTTTTTTTAGATGCAGATTTTATTAGATTGTATTGAAATAAAAAAAACACAAAATTACATATAAATCTAAACATTCGTCTAAATTGATGACTATAAACCTTGCTATAAAGTTTAGAACTTCTCAGTATTTCTTAATCGAGAATATAATTTCCTGAATAATAAATAAATCGGTTTAATAAAAAATTATATCGAATAATAAATAAATAAAGCGATAGCTAATACTTACAAAAATGACTGAGAGCCCGAAGCACACAACGAACCCCCATCCTCCCTCTGGGGGCACATATTCGTATTCCTCATCCCCACACTTAACGCACTCTTCTGTTTTCGTATTCATTGTCCCAATAACCTTTTCCTACTCCTCTATATTACTTCGTTGGCGGTTTTATAAATCTTATGTTATCGTCAATTATGCAGAGGCTGTTTGCATTAAGCTTTAATTCTAACACCTTTATTGAGGGTACAACATGTAAACAGACTCTTCGGGTTTCCCACGAACAAGATTGACAAACAAGGTTATAATTATTTTAACACCACTAAATAGAGTATTTTTAGGATATTTTTTTGTATCATGAGCGTTTATTAAATTTAGTTTTTGATTATTTGAAATTTTTCACAAACGTGGAATATTTTAATTTATAACACAAATATATTATCACATCCACAGATTTAAAAGTCGTTTCACAACACCAATATTTTGCAGCATAACATTTTATAACTTAGGACTTTCCTCAATAAGTCAATATTTTTGATATTTTTTTTTAATCCCGACTTCAACGCTTTTTAACGAACAAACTCTTAGGTCCTATTAGTAATACTGAATAGACTTCGTAAGCTACACGACATTCTCATCGAAGAGATAATGAACGGATGACCTATTAGTTTCTTGTTTCTGGAGTCACCGAAAACTTAGTATAAAAAATCTAAATAATATAAAAAGCGGTATTTAAACACGATATTGATCGGTTGCGTCAAATGTGGTATGAATCAAATGATACATTACGCGTCTGTTTAAATAGTCCGATGACATTTTAAACGTTGATTGTTTTCATTTTTTATCTTGTCCACGCGTTGAACCTTTTTTGGGGTTAATGAGTTATAAAATAATTATCTACTATTTCTAATCTTTATCCTTTGCCGGGTTTGATAAACAAATTTTATTCGATACCTTGGAATTAGGTCAAGTGATATAATTTGTCTACTGTACTTTTGGTAATAAGATGCTTTTATTGTGGTCGTAACTTTTAAGCAATGATTCGGTAACTTCTGTAATAATATGCTTTTATTGGTTTTAATATTGATCCCACTTAGGCCTGTGAAAACAGTTTACTATATAAGGTTCTAGTTCTAAGGACCGGCATGGCGTGACGTAGCCAGCTCTGCGAACTGACTAATTCGTTTATATACGTAACCGATGAAAAAATACCTGGACATGCCGGTAGATATTATCCGCAATTCGTTCATAAGGTGTCGTCACTATACTTGTCGTTATATACTTCAGGAGGCAATCACAGAGATAAACCATGTGTTCTAACTTGATGGTGACACTTGTGTCAAAGGCAATTAAGTTCGATCTTAGAACTGAAGTTTTTTATAAGCACATGGTCCACCTAACGGAGTGGTTAACGTGGCCTATGGACGTGTGCAAGGCTGTCGCGATCCCTCTGATGCCCGTTTTGAAGAACCATATAACTATTATAGTCGCATGAGAAAACCACAGTAGAGAGATCATTCTAAAGCCTGTGCGTACTTCACTGTGCACACCGTTTCCGTTCTCTCCATTAATCAGTTAAAGTGGCATTACAAAATATTCCATAATTAATTAGTTAGTTAGTAATACACAATAAAGAAGTAATAAACAAACTCATTTAACTTTTTTAATGATGATTGAAATGTATATTAAATCATCATCAAGATTAACATTGATGAGAATATAGTTTTTTTAATGTATACCATGTTTAATTACTGAACACTTGAAAATAATAGTCACTAGTTTTTTAGCAAATTTCTATTTTTAAACATCGCGTGTCGTGCGTTGCCTTTTGTCGACACAGCCATGAATAGAGGAGGGTCTGGTGAAAGTAGTCCTTTCAGAGTTCGGGGTTACTACAAGTGTGTTTTTTTTTTTGCTTGTGTGCATCTTGACTTGGACACTTTATTTCATTTCAAACCCACAATCAAGTAGTCCAAATATTGCAGTCCACTGCTGGACATAGGTCTCTCCCATGTGCGTCATTGCTCTCGATCTCTCACCTTCCACATCCAGTCTCTCCCAGCTACCTTTTTTAGGTCGTCTATCCATCTGAGTGGAACATTCTTCCGTTTAATTTTGAACAAATTAAATTACAAATATTAAAATATTTTCTCAATCAATATTGCTTTGTGGATGCTCTTTGAATAAATAGTTGCTAATTTGGAATCATTTCGGGAATTGGTGGGTACAGTGGGTTTCCAAGTAATTTGTAATTTAACATCTCTGGGTAACGCTAAAGAGGTTGATTTTTGGAAACTAAGTTGTTATTATACAATGTTGCTTAATTACATTTTTCCGTCAAGTACAGTGTAGTCCTAGGATGGTGCTTATGGTGTTGGCTAAGGGGTAAAAAAAATAAAAAAAAAGTCTTAGAAAGGTTACGTTTATTTGATTACTTGCAAGAATGCAGGTACGTAAACGCATATGTTGGAATGAGATATCTTTATTTGTAAAAACCAATTAAACTGAAAGTCGGGCAATAAATAGACAATTGGATTTCATCAGGAAAAACATTTACATCCTTACCGGCAGTCGGGTAAAAAGTAAATTGTAAGTAAAACCTTTCCCCCCTATAAGGGAAAGGTCGTGGGTTCAAGTCCCACTTGAGCGCTTCTTATTCTCGATGTATTTCAAACTTAAAAAGTTAGGTTAACAAATGCTAAGAAATTTCATTCAAATATTTGGGCCGAGTCATTAAAAATCAATGTTTAAAAATGGTTGAAAAATCATTCATTGGTTCCAACAGTTCGTAAGAAAGTTGGTAGATGGCTCCGCCGTCACCCTTAAAAGACGGATACAAAGAGAAGGGAAATTTGAAGTGATTCAGGTGTGGCTCAATAGCTCAGTTGGAAGAGCATTCCCCTTGTAAGGGAAAGGTCGTGTGTTCAAGTCCCACTTGAGCGCTTCTTTTTCCCGATGTATTTCGAGCTATAGTAGATTTTTTCACATTTTGTGATTGTAAAAAGAAGAACGCGTGAGCTGGTAAAGAAATACTAGTTTTTCTGGTGCAGAAAAAAAAACTCTTATTCGTTTAAATAAAACAGAAACCACCTTAACTCCCAAAATTAAATTTTCTCAAAGCCCAGTGAACAATTTATTCCTTTATCGTACGTCCTTTGCTGAGTTTGAAAACCTTATGAAGTATAAGATTAGTATTTGGAGGAAGGATTAGAAGTTGGACGAACTTAATAATAACAGTTGATACTTCTTTATTAGGTATATAAAGTTACGAACGGACTTGTGAACTTAACGAGAAATTATGTAATCGACCTTTTGGTAGCATTTAGATAACACTACGTACCTCGAAGAGAACGGTTCTGGTTATAAGAACCAGGATCAACGGTTATACCTAAGGGTACCTGTAGCCTTCAAAAGTTAGACATCTTGGTCTAGCTACTACAGAACTTCAATATCGCTTGTGAATTGTGGAAGTCAGGACGGCAGTTGTTGCACAGAAAAAATCGAATTTGACCGTTTCATAGGTACATTGAAAGCTAAGTTCAATTCCGTTGGTAAAAGAATTGGAGGGTGGTCATGTGAAGTCAGCGTCATAAATATATATCTAAAAATGATCTTAAAGCTTTCGTAATAAGAGCAAATGAAACTGTTTTATTGATATGGTATTATTGTCCAAACTAACGGTGTGTACCATATATCAGAACAATCGGTCAACTGGAAGGGGGTCAAAAAACAAAATTAAGATCATTATGAGTACTTTGTTCGTGAATATCTTTCTGATGCTGACTGTACCTATAGATATTTATCCACGATTACAAAAAAAAAAAAACAATTTTAGACATATACGAGTATCACTTTCGATATACTTTGCGCAATTTTCAATCTATCTGAGGTAATATTGCGCCAGGTAATGTGATAAAATATTTATTTGGCGATAACACGAAGCCGGAGGGTTTCTCATTTTACGCTATCGTCACGATCGTTTTAAGAGCAAATGATCAATATGTATAAACGTTGGGCAGGTTCTAAAATAAAATTGTTTATCCTGTATTGAAAATAAGCTTTAAAGGTTTTTCTCATGTATTGTATAATGTAGATGTAGGTACTGGCTGTCTGATAGAGATATTTAACATTGATCACACTCATACGAAGCACACTTTTTTGTTAGGACTAGTCTTATCTCCAATTAATGTAACTTCTATGATCCTCAAGAAGCTCCAGGGAAGTTACAGTATAATCTCTTAGAATTATGTGTAACAACTATAGGTAACTCTGGATGTAGGTCTAATACAAAGTATTATGAGTTATCCAAGCTCCGAAGCCGCCCAAAAACTATGTCACCTGTTTACAATAGTTCAGCAATGATTCCCTATAATAAGTGTACTACCTAGAATGTAACAAATAATGTAAGACTGTCCACTAGGAATTAAGGTACGATGGGGTTGGCATATCCTTACTGGATCAAAACCCCAAAATAAATAAAGATTAAAAAAAAAACTATAGATATTGTCCTTCTCACAATTCAATGTTCCTTCTGTCTCGTAAATGAAGACAAAAACGTCCATCCGCCCCTCTTCTAACAGTTTCTGCATCGTGCTTTACCTTATAACATCTTTGTGAAGGATAAGAGCAGTGGTCTCAACTCATTCAGCGCAGCGGATGACCTAAATGGAAGCAGTATGTAATCACTCCAAGGAAAAACTCTAAACGAAAGAAGACTAGCAGTTCCGTTGCAACGGTGCCCCAGATATGTGGTCGTATTGTAAAAACCGTTCAACTGACATAATGATTTCTTAGTTCTTTTGGTACAAACCTGGGGGTACGAGAACGTAAACTTAATTAGAATAAAATAAAATGAAAAGCAATTAGTACCTACGTCAACTATTCCTATCATTTTCAATTTTGTGAAAATAAATTTCAGTTATTCAAATCGATTTTAAGTGCGCGGTTAATGGCAATAGGCTCGTCACCTATTAAATTGGGACCTAAAACATAAAACTGGCGAAATGTGGGTGCTAGCACCTCTGCCTACCCTTCGGGGAATACAGGCGTGAGTTTATGTTATGTTATGTTATGATTTAGAAAGCGTGAGCTGGTAGCTTAGTGGTCAAAGCATTCTCCCTGTAAGAGAAGGATGACAGGTTCAAATCCCATCTGGACCGATCAAAATAAAATTTCCTTCCTTAATTGATTTGAATAATAAGCATAAAATGTCATTTATGGGAATTAATCACAAATTTTAACATTACTGTCGCAAATATTCGCATTCTTCGATAGCATTCAAAACATCACAGTTGAAAGCTTTATAACGTATACAATAGAGCTGGTTGGGATTGGTTTAGTGGATTCAAATGCTCTTTTAGCACGCAAAGTGATCGATCCAAACCATTGGTTATCAACCTTCTTGGAGCCACACCCAATAAATTTAAATCAGTGCTGAACATTATCGTTAAAACATCGATTTTGTAGCTAAATTGCAAACCCACTCAATACAGACTTCGTAACTCAAGTACTTGAACTAAATTGCAGTTTGCTGAACAGCAATGTATACGATTTTTTCTTTTTTAAGTTATATGAAGAGAATTTTTGCACATGCGTATAAGTTGTTGTTTCCTTGGCAGTATTTTATCATCTCTACAGAGTTCCATATAATGTTACTTATATTTCAATCCATAGAGTTATTCTTGTTACGTAGACAAAATGCGATTTGTTACCAACAAGTAAGTACTAAGTACTTTTCAGCGTCATTCAGATCTATTTAACTATAAGCTCAGTGCGACAGTGTCCGGGTATTTTTTAATTTTATTTATTACTGGCTTTTGCCCGCGGCTCCGCCCGTGTGGATGTCGGTTATCGCGACCAAACATAGCCTATGTCCTTTCTCATGGTCTAATCTACCCCTATACCAAATTTCATCAAAATCGGTTCAGTGGTTGAGGCGTGAAAGCCTAACGTACAGACAGACAGACAGAGTTACTTTCGCATTTATAATATTAGTATGGATTTGGTACATAAAAAAATAAAAATTTAAGTTTTTAATGTGCCATAAAGTTCAAATACCTAACCTAATCGATCATTTCCGTGAACCTTTTTGTATAATCCTATTGTAACCAAGCTTTAGAACATATTCCTTTCTACAAAAAAAGAAAACTAACTTGCTTTATAAGTTATAACGTCCAACGGTGCATAATGCGTATCAAGTTTTTAATCAATGCATATATTAAATTTTGTACCTGTCAAAAATGATGTACTAAAGGATAAATTGAGGAATTAATATATTAACTTAATTGTAACTTAACTTCTAAGACTATCCAACATCGCGTAATCGTAAAAAAATACAGTAAAGTTAATATGTAGAAAGTAATATAAGTGAAATGGAATTATAATATTTTATGTCACAATTAGATAAATAAAATGTGAATATAACATGAATTACTACGATCATTGCTCATAAAATTTTATAGTTATAGGCCATAAGATATCAAAGAAATAAATCACTCTTACTACTTAATAGCAAATTAAAACATTCTTATCACACATATCTCCCTCATAATCACCATGATATTCCAGATTATCGTTTATTGAAGTACATAACCTTAACATAGCAGCGGAAACTTTGACACGTTTTGATTCTATTTGAACGTTTGTCATTAAAAATAGGCCTATATTTTCTAATGGTGTGGTGAAGGAAAATCCAGAAATTGATTTATTCATCAAAATCAGTTCAATCGTTTATTAGTTATTTTGTCTGCATCGCAGTCGGGTAAAAATATTTAAATGGTAACAATATTTTATTATGTACCTAATTGCATAGATTGTGAGAAATCGTTTTACTTATTACAAATTAATTTTATTTAGCTGTTTGATGTGCAATAGTCAGTTAATGTACAGCTGGTACCCAAATAAATAAAATAAAAAGACCCCAGCTCTCCCCATCCCCATAACTGTTATACCCATCCCTATAACTTTTAAGCGACTCAACCGATTTTCATCAAAGATGTTTAAGAGCACTCGCACATAAGTTACCGTTAATAAAAAAACTAAATCGAAATCGCTTCATCCGTTCGGGAGCTATGATGCCACAGACAGACGTTTAAGACGACCTTTGCGTCGGGGGTTAAAAAGCAAATCCTGTGCACCATTAACCAAATGTGTTTAACACTACGATAACCACTGACAGGAAACATTTTATTTTAGATCAAATTTGTAGCAGTAACAGCAAACTTAACTTCAAAAATACTGTATAAACTAAACTAACTAACTTCAAAAATACTGTAAAATAACAGTACCTAACTTTTCGTCAACTGTTTAAACTACCAATATTGGTAATTACTCTGTATATCATTTTAATTGTATCTATCTTCTTGAAACCCAAATAAATCTCATGAAGTTAAATTTCGTGATGCCAAAATATATATTTTTAATCTAACTATAAACAATGCAGTTAAATTAATAGCCAATAATTCTGTCGAGGTCAATATAATTTGTCCCCTACGTAACATAAAACCCTGGCCTAGAAAAACATTACAGTGGCACGTCCTTCTGGAAGCTATAATCAAAACTATAAATGGAATGATTGCCTATATGAACCGGTGGCAAGTTCACAGTAACAGGTTCAAGTAGAAAAATCGATCCAGGTGTTCGACTGTTTCCGTCGACCATGTTCGGGTCGACTCGTCATTGACATTGGCATTCTGTAACCACAACCTCGGAAGTATGAATAAAGTATGACAATAGGTTGAACTATCAACGCTTCTTACTTATGATAACATAACGTCTAGTAAAAAGGGAGAACGACATTATGTCGTTTGATTATTTAAGTCAGTGCCACAGTATAAGCACGGTAATATAATAATTTCTATGGTACAAGTGACCGGTACCTTACTAATACTTAAAGCTTAAACATAGGTAAAGAGATATAGTATAGTTTATAAGTTTAATTATTTGATAAATAATCTCAATTTAATCATTTGTTTCAAACAATTATTGCGGAGGTGAAGAGAGCTACCAGTCTGATTGTAGTATACTATATTTATTACGGCTCTACGATTTAATGAAGCAATGTCTTACAAACTAAATAACAGGCTTATATACCGATTATCTACCATTGGTGTCTAATTTTCTTATAGTTCCTGTCTGCCATAGCAATAAATTAATCAATGAAAATAACAGAAAAGAAATTTGATTGATTAATATAAGCAATTAGAATGCTAATCCTGTCTATTAACTGAATTACGTTCTTGTTATACGTCGGATCTTTATTTTTTCCAATCTAAATCGAAATAATCTCAATATCCCTTGTTCCAAACTTATCATATCAAAATCGGTATACCTATCCTAGAAAGAGTTACTTTGATCTTTATAATATTAGCTCAGAATACAGAACAACACACGTGTCAAACTTTTATCACCCCATTTTTTTTGCTTAGGTAATAAATAAACCTACTTTACTTAATTTATTGCCGTATTTCATTTCATAACTAACACAGGTCACCTCTCTATTTAATATCTACGGCTAATAATGGCTTCTATAATATTTAATATATTTTTCTTCCAACTATGCTTTAATTTCATCACAATCACACTAAAAACTCAGTACAAAGCGAGTCTTTAATGCTCTAGAGCAATAAAAATGTATGAAATTTCATTATTGCACAGTTTATTTTTTAATCGCACCAAACGGTGCCAATCTCAATGGATTAACTCTATTCAGCCAGCCGATATCAATACTTTCTTTTTACGTACATATTATTCGTTTATATCCTACTTGTTCCAAATTTAAAAAATTATTGCTGCTAACTCTGATTTAAAAATGAAAGAAATTTAAAATAGTGATTTGGCAGGAACTTAATTTTGCTTGACAATATTTTTTTCCTATAGGTAATAGTTGAAAGAAAAGCAGATTATGCACCTCGCCTTAAGTAATTTATATTGCCCTCGTGCAAAAATCAGGCACTCGGTGCAATAATAAATTACTTTGTGCTCGATGCAATAATCTACTATTCATAATCATTGTTTCTTATCTAGTGTAGTAAGACTACCCAAAAAAGTTGGTAACCGTACCTTAGCTAGTAATATTACGCGATTGGGTGGTCTCGCAATAGAGTGATAGATTTTGGACACAGCGCGGGATATGCATATAGCATTGAATGCAGATTCTGGTTTGTTAAAAAAAAACCATTTGTAAGGATTTTACTTAGGACAAATGCAATATCTTCAGAACCACCTTTTGAAGTCGTGTATAAAATTTTGTTGTATGATTCTAGATAAGTTATGATAGAATAATATGATAATAATTTACTTTATTATGACAAGTCTATTGTTTACTAGAATTCTGTTTATGTTGGTAAAATAGATAATGTTTCTATAGGATTGGGAAACCCTGGTAGTTTCGTTATTTTTATCTTTATACGTTTACTCAGTTTTATGCAGATAAGTTCTGTTTCTAAATCATATTACCTACGTTAAAGACATAAACATTATATCACTGTGTATAAAATAAATAAAAGTACTCTCAACTGATTCTATAGTGATTTATTTGTTTCTTTAGCTGCTGAAAAGTATGTTTATTCTGAACCTGACCCAAAAACCGGTCGCGGGTTAGGTTAGAACCTTGGAAATTTGTTTCGAACGAACCCTCTGCCTAACCTAACCCGACATCTCGTTCCTATCATAACCAGAATTACGTAGATCTGGCACTTAAACTGAATAATTAGAAAAGTAGCTTAAACATAACATAACATAACATAAACTCACGCTTGTATTCACCGAAGGGGTAGGCAGAGGTGCTAGCACCCACATTTCGCCAGTTTTTGTTTAGGTCCCAATGTAATAGGTGGCGAGCCTATTGCCATTAACCGGGCACTTATAAACCTGCGATAAATACACACATAACTTCGTAAAGCATCGAAAAGTCATTGGTGTGTGTCATGCATGGTAAACCTGGGATCGAACCCGAGACCTCGTCTCAGCAGTCCATTACGTCCTTAGCGTCTTGCTAAATGTAAATATACCAAATAATTCGCGACAAAACTTTATTTCAAGGACAGATATTTGCCTAAACTAACAATAGTGTTACCGTATATAATATTGAATCTTTAATTTGGATGAAATTTAGCTGACATGGATACTTTTATGTTATAAATAAAACTCAAAGTACGGGACTGACCGTTTAACTGATCGAGATGGAGACAAAACACAGCCTAAGCTTAAAATTCATAGAAAGTCAGCTCCACAACCTACGGGCGATATCAAAGTCTGTGGAACATAAGTTTTATTTTCTAAATATCGCCAATGTACAAGTACCGCTTATAAAAATAATGTAATTTTTTTTTTAACGTGCGGAAATCAGCTACCGTAGCCAGTCGGGGCGGTTATGTCGGACTCGGACCGATTAAAACCGAACAGCCGTCATGGGCCATCAGTTATCAGGGGGTGAGGTAGCCTTGATTTTTTTATTATTCACGCAGAGATGGTACATACATAAATATAAGATTCTTTTATAACGTTTAATGTAACCCTGCTCTTATCTATTCAATAAGTAATTTACATAACCATTATGAACAAACAAACATTGATTACGAAAAATTTAAGTAGTTAGTTAT
Source organism: Eilema sororculum (assembly GCA_914829495.1). Lineage (NCBI taxonomy): Eukaryota > Metazoa > Arthropoda > Insecta > Lepidoptera > Erebidae > Eilema > Eilema sororculum. The sequence goes on from OU618533.1 coordinate 8,690,628, forward strand.
GTTGACATCAATTAATGTCTTCCTAATTAATTGACTAATTAAGGATTAACGCTGTTTTCTTGGACGTAATGTTAATCAATACATATATAAAAATAGTTACGTCATCATCGTCGTTACCACCGAATATAACCTCTACGACTACGACCCTCAAACTTTGTTATACCTCGAATCAAAATTAGTGCCGGCTCGGAAGTTCACACGAGTGCGGGTTCAGGCCAATAGCGTTTAAAAAAAGAGAGCTAGTGAAACGCCGATTGGCCTAGATTCGCACTCGTACGAACTTCCGAGCCTCCATTAAGTTAGGTTTGAGGTATCATGGAAACTGGTGTCGCTAAACTCCTCATCCTCTGGGTATTTACCCTACTCAGTTGAGGTCAGCTATCAGTCCAAACTACGAAAGCTTTCTAAGTACAGTTGTAGTAGATTTGAGGTGACAATGACATTTTGAATGTTTTCCCTGAATTAACATGTCAGCTCGTTCAGGGAAGTCCTAGAAGTCCTTTTTTACGGGTGAAAATTCCCTCAGATACCATTAGAAGGGGTGGTTATGTTGAATACTCGGACCAACCAAAAGCGCACATCTGTTTCGGCCCATCAGTTGCCGGGGGTGACCCAGAGCTAATAGGAGGCGCCCATCGAAAATCACAGAGATTCTAGAAGCCGCTGTCATATTTGATATTGTCTTCGAAGGATTACTAAAAGTGCAGATCAATCATTTGTTTTTCCATTGTACTATGAGTATTTTACATAAAATCCCAAACCATTTGCAAAAATATTGAAGCACATACTTGTTGTCTCACAACTGACATAAATTCATTTTGCTATATTTTGTGTTGTAATTATATTTGTAAGTTACGTTGATTGCATGTTTTGAAACAGTAGTCGCTTAAAGAATACCTGTTTACTTTGAAATCGTGATTAAAAGTCTTGCCCTAATTTTTGCTTAAACATTTTTCTTTGTAAGTATTTTTATATTAGACGAAGGGAGTTAGTTTTTCTCGTTGCTTTGCTTTTGAAGTAAAGGTTTTTAATTTCAGTCAAGTAAGAACAACTTTTAGAAGACTAAGTATCGTTGGTATGTATCTTTTTGCAGAATACCGATGTTGAGTATTAATTTATTTGTTTGTCTGCTAGGATAGTGGTCGTGAGTCGAAGGCTGTTTTGCTTGATATACATAAATTTGTCTATTTGAATTGGTTTGGGAATACTCAAAATTATGATATGTAATCGTTATTTGTGACTATGAAAATGTTGTTTCTTTGTTTCAGGTAATTTGAGACACTACGAACTAATAATTTGATGTATCAAGTCCGAGTCAAAGATTGCGTGCTGAATTCTCTAATCCACGGCCACCTTCATGTCCTAAGAAACTGCTCAGCTGAACATGGTTAAACGATGAAGTGAAAATAATTTTTAGAGGTTTTTTTATCAATTTTTGAATACTTCTCTTGTCCAAATTCCAATGGTTTTCATCATAAGGTTTGTGACGCCTTTCGTACTGTCGTATTTGAAATTACAAACAAAATTCTAAGAGTTATGACCGGCAGCACAGTTTGGACGCAATAGTGTACAAAGTACAAGTAGTACTTTGTACACTATTGCGTCCAAACTGTGTGTTCTGTTTAACTAGCCCAATATAGAGGTCAGCGTATTGTTATTATCACGTATGATTGGCATATCATTGACCCCGGACATAACTAGGCAATCAAATAGATACTCGTAGTTTAAAGAAGCGTATGATGTCAGTGTCAGTTCTTGATCACTACAATCAGTTGTTAGATAAAGTTCTTATACTTATTTTAGGGTTTACTCAAACTACTTGCGGTGTTTTATCAGAATTGATAATACCCTCTGTAACTCAGATGCTTTTAAAGGAGTCGATTCGCACGTTTCGTGCGAGTTCAATTCGTGCGAATCGTCCAATAAGCCATTTACTAGACTTTTAATTTGATACAATATAATATTGTCCGCAACCGGTATTGCGATATTGTGCGCGAAGTAAACATAACATAACATAAACTCACGCCTGTATTCCCCGAAGGGGTAGGCAGAGATGCTAGCACCCACATTTCGCCAGTTTATGTTTAGGTCCCAATGTAATAGGTGGCAAGGCTATTGCCATTAACCGGGCACTTTTAAACCGGAGATAAATACACACATAACTTCGAAAAGTATCGAACAGTCATTGGTGTGCGCCATGGTAAACTTGGGATCGAACCCGAGACCTCGTCTCAGCAGTCCATTACCCATACCACTAAGCTACCGAAGATTAAACCTGAGTCAAAAGCCTTCTGCAGACCTATTTGTTAGTGTGGATCTTATTTTTGCCCGGTCAACATGTCCGTACTATTTTGAAAGCTTGGTTTGCTATTCGGAATGTTGCGAAATCAAACTGATTCAGATTTTTACTATTAGTAAGTATAAAATATCCATGTAGGTGGTTTGTTCCTTTTATTTTCGGTCCATACAATTCCTATTATACTTATATCCTGCTTTGCTTATGCTTATATTTATTGATTTTTAAGTTATCAATCGTGATTCTCTGCCATAGTTTTTAATAAAAAGTAGTACTACATTTGATACTATCACCCTTGACTGCCGAAGAAACAAGAAACATTTAATAATTACGAAACGAAAGAACATAATTAAATATGAGTCAGATGTGTCTGACCGGAGATTGAACTGAAACCGTCAGTATAAAGAGCTAATGTTTGTATCACTAGGTTATCATAGGTTTGATAAATAAGTATCCCTTGATAATAGTAAGGTCACGAGCACATTAACTAACAAAAACCGGTTTCAAGTACCCGTTACTAACTACCGCATGATATATTCATGACAGTCCAATGTTGACAACTTGCTATCACTTCATGTACTAATTAAAAGGCCAGCAATTGATTAATTGACGCTATTTAGGGTGCCATATTTAAAAAAGACAAAAATTTAACCCTTATAAAATAAATTGGTTGTCCTCTGTGGTGCCGCGATAGCACATTCGACTGCTACGCAGGGGACGCGGGTTCAATTTCCGCTCAGTGACAATATTTGCCTGCATGAATATGTCTATTTGCGTTGGTTTGAATATTTCCGTGCCTGGGACAAAACACGTTAAGCCGTTGGTCTCAACTACCAACCAATATTATAAACGCCAAAGTAACTCTGTCTGTCTGTCTGTCTGTATGTTACGCTTGCACGCGTAAACTACTGAACTGATTTTGATGAAATTTGGTATAGGTGTAGATTAGACCATGAGAAAGGACATAGGCTATGTTTGGTCGCGATATCCACGCGGGCGGAGCCGCGGACAAATGCTACTATTTATATGAACGAAAATTAACCAAAAGTGATTAAGTTTTCTTAGTAGTTTGATTTTGTATCTTTATACAGATATATTAATTGAGTAATGAATAATATATATTCCTCAACATTCTACACAACGCTATCTAGACCCCTGGTAAGCTTTTATAGCTTGTGTTATGGAATCTAGAATGCGGATAAACATACTTATGTACGAAAACCCTTACTGCGTGCATTCGACTCGCACTAACCGTTCTTTTTTTCTTTAATAATTTTTAATAAAAACAGGTAGCGAAGTAAGTCAATAATGTTATACGTGTTATTTTCTAAATGTATTATTTATTCTATTATGTAATAATCTGTTACACCTCAGGTAATTTAATAAGTGTAACAGCAAGGTACTCTTTTGAACTGAATTTTCGTATAGCTGATTAAAATCTTTTAATTGTTTGTTACCTATAAATACAGTTATAATCTTACTTTGTTTTTCATAATTTCTGATGTTAAAGGAAAGTTTTCCTTGTTATCTTGTTTAGATTCAGGCGATAAGTAACAACAACACCATTGACACGAAATCTTTTGATAATACAAAATCATATTAGTTATATTATCTAGTAGATATATCGTTAGTTGGTAAAGTTGTCTAGAACACTAATCAGCTTCGGGCTACAGGTATAACTTACCTACGTTCACTCTGACGGAGTTTACAAGAACAGGTTTATAAGACCATCATTAGGCCTGTCCTTTGGCTGACCCGGCTGTGAGGTATGGCCGACGTTGGAGCAGATGCTGCGTGTCACGGAGATCAAAATGTTGCGGTGGATGTGCGGAGTCACGCGTAAAGAGAATTCTCGTATCCCCGGCAGCTTTCATGTCCGTGACATACCAGATTAAATACAAGAGAGCCGCTGGTGTGGCCACAACTTGCGGCAATCATCAAGCAACGTGGGTAATAAATGCCTGGCAAAAGCGTCCCCACCAGGTCCGAGTAGAAGGAGTTGAGTCCTGGCTTTACGTCGTAGAGTGTAACATGCGTGCAAATGGTCCGACTACCATAGATGCCCAAAATCGTGCAAAGTAGAGGAGGAAGAGCCGGAAGGCGGACCCTGAGCTGCGAGAACACCGTGGCCTCGTGTCAGAACTGACGTCTAAATGTGGATGATGCTGTTGCCTTAGTTCAGACCTGGACGTATCCAGGAACCTTTGCAATGTCTCCGACTAAAACACGTTTGTTTTAAGTTAGATGGAGGTTAGGGTATACTGCCAGTTTACAGCTGACATTATTTTTGTAAAGATGTTGCGATGAATTTACCGTCATAAATTACATTTTAAACCAATTACCATTTATTCGAAATATTTCAATGCTAAGCAGCATACATGTGCATAAGCATAGTTTATTTTTATGAGATAAGAGGTAAGATACCTCTATGTTTTCTCTAAACCAAAGAACGCTATGGAAATCTATTACAGCTGCTATCTATTCAGTTGGATTATATTATATTCTAATGCAAATATTATTACTGTATTTGCTCTCGGTGTTATATTATTTGACGCAGGGTAGCAAGACTTTTAGGAGAAACATAATAGTTATGGTCGTTTTTTAATGTACTTACCTATATTTTTAAATATAGGTAAGTACATATTGTCAAGTGATAACCGTGGCTGGGCGGCTTGACCAACGGCGGCGTGCTAAAACGATGGTCGACGGTTCGAATTCTGCTGTTACGATAATATGGTTTTTGTGTTTTTCTAATTTATGTAAATCTTTATTTGGTAAAGATAACTGAAGATTCTATATTAAAATTCTCCTAGTTATTAGCAGAACATTCTGGAAGAATAATAAAAATGAGAAACGAAATGAAGATCAAAATATAGTTAAGCTCTTCTAGTAGATCATAGAAAATTCTAGAGAAATAATAAAATTAATATCGAAAAGACGATCGAAATTAAGGGTATAAAAGGAGCTGCCAGAGCTGTAAAAGTACAGTTAAGGTCCTTACTAGAGACGATGCCTTAGAGCGAATGGGTGGAGTCTACGAACGTAATAATCGCAGCCCCGCACCACCCCGCACTCATGTCACTAAAGTGATTATAATATAAAAATATGGGAAAAGATGTCGGTAAAAAGGGTACAGAGTGGACACATCATATTCTGCCTAACTTCACGTACCTAACTGATTTGGTATTTTTTTGACATCGATGTTGATTGATTCTTGAATCTTTATTATAAATAAGACCGGCGGCGGTTCCGCCCGTATGGATGTCTATTACCGCGACTTTGGTTTTATCTCTGGCACCATTCTACCAAAACCTTTTAAATAATAATAGTGTAATTTTACATATAAACATAACATAACATAAACTCATTCCTGTATTCCCCGAAGGGGTAGGCAGAGGTGCTGGCACCCACATTTCGCCAGTTTATGTAATTTTAAAATTATAAATTAAAACCTTTTAAATAAAAATAGTAATTTTCAGTGGGTGTTTATTGCATAGACACATTGAGGTAGGTGAATATGAAAGCTATAAGTATGCTATAGGCATAACAATTCACACACATTACACATTCTCACAGTGCCATCGTTTGGAACGTTAGCCCAAAAAATGTGTTTTTCACATTCAAACCTCTTATATTATGCACTAACTAACCCGGCAAACTTAATTTCACCTTAAAAATTAGAATTTACCTCAATTGGCTGTATTAAGTTGTCCTAATTATTTTGAGAACAGAAAGCATTACGACAGGGACTCCATACGCCCACGGAGATCCTGACACCAATAGGACATAACAACGTCTTTCGGGTCAGATATTTTATATAATGGTTAAGTGTTCTTAAATGTTTCTATTTCCGCGCATATTTTTTACTTTTTCTTTCATAAAAACCTTCTCCAGACAATAACAAACACAACAAAAAAGAAAAAGGCGAAATTGGTCCAGCCTCAGCCAGTGCCAAAAATGAATCCCTATTGGGAAATAGGTATTCATTTTTATATTATATAGATTGTATTGTACATATAAACCTACTTCTTGAATGATACTATCTGTTAAAGAAAACCGCTTCAAAATCCGTCGCGTAATTTTAAAGATCTAAGCATACATAGAGACAGACAGACAGCGGGAAGTGAATTATTTTATACTAGTGATTATATGTAGTGATCCTGTTTTTATAATATTATATATTTATATATGTAGCTATAGGTATGTATAGTATTCTAATATACAGACGTAGTTTGTGACGTTATATGGGTTAATCTCTGGACCTACAGAACCAATTCTAAGAATTATTTCACCAATAGAAACCCACACTATTTATCAGTGTCATAGGTTTTATATCATTACACTACGAGTGAGGATCACCATCCGGAACGGCATCCAAAATCTACGTGGCTGGAGCCGTGGGCAACAGCTGATAACAAATAACGTGTGTGAATAAAATAATCAACACAACATTTTCATGTATTTCTGAGAGCTTTAGCTTTTTTACCGAATGTACTTTCGGCGTCTCATAGAAGTGTCTTATCTGTCCACTTATGCATTATTCTCGAATTGTGTTGCTGTCAAAGCTGCGAAAACGTGAAGCACAACCTCCCCGTCCAACAGCCATCACGGCACTGCCGCCCGGCCCCCGCATAGGCACCCGTTAAGCCAAACTCTCGAGAACGTAACAAAAACGTGGCCTGTGACTTCAAAAGTCAAAGTATTGAACGGAAAAATGTACCACTTATACTCCAGATCTTTGTCTTTCTTTTAGTTAAAATATTACGTAAAAATTATTTTCAGTTTAGAAGTAGTTGCCAGTTTTCTTTTGAGTGCCCTTTTTGCTTTGGGAATGATTTTCATATAGTAATTATAAAGTGAGAATAACTAAAAATGTACCAAATGTAGACAAGAAACCAACAAATAAAACAGTGTAAACAGTTTTCAAATACGTCCACAAACAAAAAAGTAGTTGGTCTCTAAACATACGCCTGAAAACCACATTTATCATTTTTATTCCTCTTAAGTTTCGGAGTTCAAAGTGAGAAGAGAAGAAGACGAAGTAGGAAAAAGGAAGAAAACTGGGAAAAGAGTGAAGTGCGAGTAAAGTGCAGTGATAGAGCTGTCGCGCTGTGAGGGTCGCGAATAAAACTGTAAGCGCAGTGACCTCCTACTGCATCGTGCTGTACAGTCGCGCTGTGAGTGTCGCGAAGTAAGTGCAGTAGTGCATCGTGCGGTATAGTCGTGCCGTGAGTGTCGTGTTCAAGATTTGGCTGTTGGGGTGTGTAAATAAAGCGGTCTCACATACGAAGCTGTTTATTTCCAATCCCGTTACCCGTCTCCCGTAACAATACATTACATACACTATTTGGTGACGAAAAAAGAAATCACCTCCCTCATCCGGAGGGTGTCGGAGGCGACTAACACAAAAACACAATACACAGACAATGTCACTCCCAGACAATGAAAGCTCGAAATAAAACCCTGTACCAACCTGCCTGGTCTGGAAAGAAAAGCCTGCCAACATTGGGAGAGGTCTATGTCCATCAGTGGACTGCGGTAGGGAAATTGTTTGAGTGAGATAAAGTAGAAAACATCGGTTAATAAAATATATACCTACTAGATTATTAAGGCATGATAGTAAATTAGTTATTACCTGTGGTTATTACGCAAAAATATAATTAAAAACATTTGAAATCTCAAGGCTGACTATACCTAGCGGCCTAATGAAGGCTAGCGGCGACACGAAAACAGTTTTGAACTAAATAAACATCGGCAGTTTCCACTAACACCAATCACCAATGTTGCTAGAAAAGAAAAGTAAAAGTTGTAAATGACCAATTAATTAAATTAAAAGAATAATAATATATTTGCTTAGCAGAATTTGCATAATATGACATGCAATATTATTGTAAAAGAATTGTGTTTCTCATTACAACTTTACAACAACAAGCCCGGCAGAGAAGAATTATCTGTTCCCATGCGGGGTCGTACAAGGCGACCAAGGGATAGGGCAGTTTAAAATCAGACAGATAATATACAGCCCAGACTCAGCCTCAGATATAGGCTCGAGTCAACAATAGTGCCCAGAATATTATGGCAATAAGCTCACCCCCATTATGGGATCAAGGAAAATTTATTATTATTAAAACGATAGCTTCTGTGGCGTGGCGGTAGTGCAAGCGACTGCCACGCACAAAAATTTGCACTGAGCGGCGATCGAAAATCGTAAATTTTTGTAGAAATAAATATGGCTATTTGCATTGGTCTGGGTGTTTCTATGTATAATATGTATGTATTTACAAAAAAAGTATCTAAGTATGTTTATCCGCATTCTAGATTCCGTAATTAAGCTTACCATGGGTCTAGATAGATCTAGATATTTATTTATAAATGTGGGTGTTAAGTCACCTCTGCCTAACCCTCCGGGGATAAAGGCATGATTATATGTATTTATGTATATATTACAACTTTTAAACCATTCAGTGACATTTGTTAGGATAATATTCTAATAATATAGTTTGCTTCTTTAGTTCCTTTAGGCGTTTTGGGCTCTTTATTGCCAGTGTGGTTAGAATAAAAACGCTCCATTACTCTGTAAAAGTGCTGCTCACCGTGTTATTTTAATATCTTCCATCGTCTAAAAGATGGAGCATCGTGGGCGTACGTATTAATCCTTCATTATATTTTGTTTAGCCACCTTTTGTTTCTTACTAAGCACATTGTTCTTTTTGGTTTTTATTAGCAGCAAAAGCCCAGAAATAAAGATAGCCGAGATTAGAACTCATTAGTATGGTACCTACGGCCAGCCGTACCTACACCGTCATCCATTATAATTTTATTAGGTTACAGTCATAATGCAAAGTAAATAACTATGTAGATTTATGATTTAGTTTGTTGTAATGACACAACGATTTGAGTAAAATTTGGATTGGAGATATATAACTCCTGCATAATTACAATTAGCACTGTCGATAATGAACTACGTAAAATCCTACGAATATTATATATTAGCTTTTGCCTGCGGCTCCGCCCGCGTTGATGTCGGTTATCGCGACCAAACATAGCATATGTCCTTTCTCATGGTCTAATCTACCCCTATACCAAATTTCATCAAAATCGGCTCAGTGGTTTAGGCGTGAAAACGTAACATACAGACAGACAGAGTTACTTTCGCATTTATAATATTAGTATGGATAAGTTAAACGCGAAAGTTTGTGAGTATGGATGGATGTATGTATGGATAAATGTTTGTTACTCTTTCACGTAAAAACTCCTGAATGGATTTTCATGAAACTTTATAATAATATAGCTTATACATCAGAATAACACATAGGTTATATATCAGCACGTTACTACTTAAATGAACGGAGCAGTGATCATTAATGCTAACAACTTCGGCCGACATTGTAGTGTTTTTCTGCGCCACTCTAATAAAAGCTACTCGAAATACTAATCCTGCGCAGACGAAGTCGCGGGCACCAGCTAGTTATAATAATAATAAATAAATAAATAAATATTCCACAACATTCTACACAACGCTATCTAGACCCATGGTAAGCTTTTATAGCTTGTGTTATGGAATCTAGAATGCGGATAAACATACTTATATACTTTTTTTTTTTTTGTAAATACATAAATATTATACATAGAAACACCCAGACCAATGCAAATAGCCATATTCATGCATACAAATATTTGCACTGAGCGGGAATCGAACCCGCGCCTCCTGCGTGGCAGTCGCGTGCACTACCACCACGCCACAGAGGCTGTCAAAATAATATAAGTTAAAGTTAACGTTAAGTTAAATAATAAAGTTTTTGAGTGTGTATGTTCGTTACTTCTTCACATCTAAACGGCTGAAGCGATTTTAATAAAATTTGGTATGGAGTTAGATTTTTTTTTTTTTTCGTGCGGAAATCCCCACGGATACCCCCCTGCCGGAGCCGGAAGGGGAGGTTATGTCGGACTCGAACCGACTAAAACCGCACGCCGACTGTGGGTCTTGGTGCTAGGCCGGAGGTGAGGTTGTCAAAGAGATATCCCTCGCACCCCGGCTGACCCAGGGCCATCCCTTACGGTCTGGCCCTCCTCAGGAGGGGGGACAACGGTGTCCCCAACTCGCCCCCGGAATGGGGAGGCGCGCTATTCAGCGCGCCGCCACCGTGGCCTGCTTCTACTGGGGTGACAGGCGGCTCCACTCATCACCCCTAGGCCCGCGCTCATGGGGGACGGAGGTCAGTCAGTGCCCTCCGACGCCCGAGTTGCCTGCGCGCGCGGGCGGCGCGATCCGCGAGTCTTTCTCGCTCGCGCCGCCTCTCCCGCTCCGCCGTCTACTTCACGACCATTACCTGCTCGCTGAAGGAGACGCCGGCCGCCCACGCGTCCGCGCAGCGGACCATTGCTGTGAGCAGGGTGGCGAGGGTGAGAACTCTCACTCCCAGGGCCGCCACTAGCTCCCGCCTCGCCGCCTCTGTCCTCGCTCGCGTCGCAGTGATGGCACTCGGACGTTGGCTCCTTTTCGATCCGACACAGATATCTCCCGAAGCACCCGTGCCCGGTGATAATCTGCGTCAGTCAATACGAGAGGCTGCCATGTGGCCTCTCGAGCCATTCCCCCATGATGGGCCTTACCGCCTCTATGACGGCACGCCCTGCGCGTCGTTGCTCAAGTCGTCGCTCCCACTCCGCCACCATGATCCCGTGGAGCCGGGACCTCTCGGCCCGAATGTCTTCGGGCTCGGGATCGTATCCCCGCTCCCGCGCCTCCTTACGGAACCGATACAGTGCCGCAAGGGATCTCGCTTCCAGGATCCACGGTGGCGATCCGGCTAGGAGACTCGCCGCTTCAAAGGATATCGTGCGGTACCCCCTAATGGCCCTGCAGGCCATCGTCTGCTGCGGTGCATGCAGCAGTTGCACGAACCTGGCCTGCAGGGCGTCCGCCCACACGGGGCACCCGTACAGGGCCATGGACCGCACGACACCCGCGTAGAGTCTCCTGCAGGAGTCCTCTGGGCCCCTCAAGTTGGGCAGCAGCCGCATCAGCGCGTTAGCTGACACCAACAGTTTGGGGCGCAGACTTCGGAAGTGCTCTCCGAAGTCCCACCGACCGTCGAGTACGAGCCCCAGGTATTTCAACCGGGGCTTGATGTCGATGGGAGTACCTCCTACTGTCAAGCTGGATCCCGGGGGTGGCCTGCGCCGAGGACCATGAAAGAACAAGGCCTCGGATTTGTGCAGAGCCACCTCGAGACCCAGCCGCCGGATCCGATCCACGACTTGAGCAACAGCGGTCGTGGCCCTCGCGGTGTGTAGCGCCACTCACCGTCACTAGCGTGTCGTCCGCGTAGCACGTGACGGTGGCCCCGAACGCGAGCTCACCGCGAAGCACCCAGTCGTATCCGATGTTCCACAGGAACGGCCCCAGGATCGATCCCTGTGGGAGGTATGGAGTTAGCTGACACCCTGGATTGACAAATAGGGATTGACACATAGGATTTGGTCGCGATGACCGACACCTACGCGGGCGGTGCCATGAGAAAAAGCTAGTACTAAATATAGGGAAACATTTTAAAGTGGACTGTTTGTGCTACGCTTTGATATGCGTTATATATTTGAACGTCATGCAAGAAATAGGAAGCAGAAATGAATATCTATAGTTTATAGCAGACACTTGTACTTACTTCCTACTAACATGAATAAACAGATATGTCATATCAAATACTAGCTTTTGCCCGCGGCTCTGCCCGCATGGATGTCGGTTATCGCGACCAAACATAGCCTATGTCCTTTCTCATGGTCTAATCTACCCCTATACCAAATTTCATCAAAATCGGTTCAGTGGTTGAGGCGTAAAAGCGTAACATACAGACAGACAGTTACTTTCGCATTTATAATATTAGTACGGATTTTACAATCCTCTAAAGATACATTATTTTATATAAATCAAAAATAATTATTCTACTAATTGCTAAACTAGTTCTATTTTTATTTATATCATCGATTTATCGATATGAATCTGATAAATCTTGATTTGAAATTCACTAAGATATCTGATTTCAATAAACTACTTCCCATGCATAATAAAAATAGATATCTACTTAGATAACGTACCACTTAGACTTGATACTAACTAGAAATATTCAATAAAACACGTTTCAGATCTTTTAAAAACCTTTATTTTCATATCTGTAATGTTTCTCGAAGCATATTTTGGAGCTCCTACCTATTACCCAGGAGTCTTCTTGAGTGATAATTGAGCGTGTCGTTTTCTTAAATTTATCAATAGCAGACCTTTCCACCAGGCCTCTTTTGCCTTTTCTTCCTAGTACGGACGGTACGGACAGAAAGCGGTCGTTCTTCAGAGAAGAACGACCGCTTTCTGTCCGTTATAAGTCAGGATGAGATAAAAAATAAAGTTAAAACTAAAACCCGACTACTGAAAAATCACGCTATAAAAAGTAACAAACAAGAAAATATCAAGGATAGCCGTGGTCGTATGCCACTTTTCCCTAGAATGTATTGTTTTGTTAGAGTAAGTGGCATACGACCACGGCTATCCTTGATATTTTCTTGTTTGTTACTTTTTATAGCGTGATTTTTCAGTAGTCTTTCTTTTAACTTTATTTTTTATTTATATTATTTTGGGGCAAAGTAAACCTAATAATTTATACATATTTGAAATGTGCTTATTAAGACCTTCCATTTGATACCAAACACGGTATATTTATCTCAAATTTATTTTTTAACACAGTACCTTATGAGCGCTAGAGGGCGCCACACAAGATTGAGTGACACGTCATATAGCCTATAACCATCGGACGATAAAGCCGCTTGTAAAGATACCTCATTTGTCCAGTTCTAATAAGTAGTTGAGGAGCTATGAGGGAACAAATGAACATACATACATACATACATACATACATACATACATACATACATACATACATACATACATACATACATACATACATACATACATACATACATACATACATACATACATACATACATACATACATACATAGCCTGTCAAAATCATAACCCTCCTTTTGGCTTCGCCGTAGTCGGGTAAAAATTACCGAAGTAACTTAACTTTGATTTATTTTACAAAAACTTCTTGTCTATTGACGTTGCATCACACAATATCACCGTTTAGAACGAATATATAACGGTTCAGAAATACGGAGAAACATGTCAATAGACAATGGTCATGTCCCCTGTGCCTGTGAACCCGGCCCTCTGACCACACATAGGTAAGTCTGCTGTCAGAAATAATTCAGCCCCAAGTCCAAAAAAAATCGCAGTTTATATAATAGTTAGGTACTTTCCAAATATTGATCAATCAATAAAAAATATGTCCTGCTTGAATCGAAAGTTTCTATCTTATGTCTAACTAGCTGTGCCCGCGACTTCGTCCGCGTGGAATGTACTTAATAAAAAAAATCTGTTTATTTTTTTTTGTTTTTGGCATTTTTTTTTTAGCCTAAGTTACTCCTTATTACATAAGCTATCTGCCAGTGAAAGTCCCGTCCAAATCGGTCCAGCCGTTCCAGAGATTAGCCAAAACAAACAGACAGACAGACAGACAGACAGACAGACAAAAAATTTAAAAATATATATTTTGGTATGTGTACCGTATATACATTCATATGCATGTAGTAGAAAGCGGTTATATATATAACAGACACTCCAATTTTATTTATTTGTATGTATGTATGTATTGTATAGATATTTACATTTGACAGCCTCTGTGGCGTGGCGGTAGTGAACGCGGCCGCAACGCAGGAGGCGCAGGTTCGGTTTCCGCTCAGTAAAAAAAATTGTGTGCATGAATATGGGTATTTGCATTGGTATGGGTGTTTCTATGTATAATATGTATGTAAATCTATGTATAAAAATAATAGTATCTACCTTAGTGTGTTTATCGGCATTCTAGGTTCCATAACACACAAGCTAGTTATGGTTACCATGGGTCCAGATAGCGTTGTGTAGAATGTTGTGGAATATCCATTATTTACATTACATTACATATTTTTCTTATCTTTTGCCGTTGATCTCTTGATTATCTTTAAGATCATCATCAAGAGAACTAGTTTATTGAAGTATTCTATCTCTATTACTAGCCAGTACATACAGACATTAAACACAGACGCGATATTATCGCTCGATAATGCCACAAGTGTTTTCTAATTTGGTAGTGTCCTAGGTCATCAGATCCATACTAATACTGATTAATGTCTAAGTTTTATCTAAAAAACATATGCATAGTGAACTAAAATATTGCCTAACTTAACGGAAACTATGACTCGAAATACATCGGGAAAAAGAAGCGCCAAAGTGGGACTTCAACCCAGGATCTTTCTCATACAGGGGGAATGCTCTTCCAACTGAGCTATTGAGCCACACCTGAATCACTTTAAATTTCCCTTCTCTTTATAACCGTCTTTTAGGGTGATTTAATAAATGCTATAAAAATTTCATTCAAAGGAAACTATGACGACGTTTCGTCATTATTAATTTCCAAAATAAGTCAAAATATAAAGTCAAGCCTAGTGGTATGGGTAATGGACTGCTGAGACGAGGTCTCGGGTTCGATCCCAGGTTTACCATGGCACACACCAATGACTTTTCGATGCTTTTCGAAGTTATGTGTGTATTTATCGCAGGTTTATAAGTGCCCGGTTAATGGCAATAGGCTCGCCACCTATTACATTGGGACCTAAACATAAACTGGCGAAATGTGGGTGCTAGCACCTCTGCCTAACCCTTCGGGGAATACAGGCGTGAGTTTATGTTATGTTATAAAGTCAAAATAAGACAAAATGCATAACTTTTTAGAGTTCTTATTAAATTTCAAATCAATCTTATAATGCACTGTACTCATGTAAACGCAACTTGGATCGAAATAAATGCGATATTCTCTGGCAATCCAAATATTGACACTACGCGCCTGTGCACTGTGACGTCGCCACGTATCGCGATTTTGTATTGAGCGTTTTCGGGCGGCTTGAGAAATTTAATTTTCCAAATCAAATATCTTCAAAACTATTTGTCATAACAATATTTTACTTTAACAGTTCATTATATTATCGCTAAATATACAGTTATAAATAGGAAACAACACTGTTATGAAGATTGGAATCCAATACTTAGTTAACAAAATTCGGGGCAGTGTTTCACACCCTATTTTAGTACACATTTATTTGCATGGGATTTTTGCGATTGTTCTAGCATTTCCGTCACCACTCACCAACACCATCAAGTGCGACGCGAATACTTACTACTTATAGCAGACGATTGACCCATATGATCGCGTTAATTCCCGTTATTACCTATTATTGTATATCATGGAACGTGAGAGTTTAACCGTTGGTATATGTACCCCATCCCATAAAAATAACACTATAAATAGACTAAAACGCACGCCATCTGCGAATCTCCTCCATTCCCGCTCCACCGTCGCTCATTTTGCGTTTCGTACATTCTGCTCCGAAGTGTGAATATCACTGTTTTAAAAGACATTGGATATTTAAGTAAATTCGATAAAATTTGATATTATTTTATATACTGGCAGTACTTAGAACTAAAGTGTACATATTTAAACAGTCTCACTACATAACTTAAGATTTTAATGACCCTTTTGCTTTTTCATGCAGTGCCCTTCGTAATTTTTGATTTTTGTTTTAAATATTCCCTTCTCTGCAATCTCTTATGTTCACTTTTCTTGTAGCACAGTTCTATAAGCCAGAAGAGAGCAACTATCGCAAAACATGATGTGATCAGGTAAAAGGCGGCTCCGTAACTTTCGGTCAAGTCTCGTACTGCACCTGTAAATATTTTATAGCGATCAATATTAAATATAATAATAGTAAACGAAGGGTTAAAGTTATTCATAAAAGTAGATGCATATAACCCGATTGCATTGCAGCAACACGTACCGAGCCTAATGATTTACTAAAAAGCTTATAAATAACTAAATAAGCTTTTATGATTATAACGTATACCCTATATTGTCAAGTGATTCGAAAAATTTAGATAAAATTTTATGTGTAAAAATTAGCATGCGATAGATGGGTCTTATCGATAATATCAGAGATAGCCTTGCCGATAATTTGAGATTTTAAGATATTTTGCGTAGATAGTAGTTTTTTTTTTAAGAAATGGAATGTAAGGGTATGCAATTTAAATATATTGGATCCTATTTTCAGAAAGAACCTAATAATGGGCTTAGGGGGCAAATCGGGCATAAAATATCTGATCCATGGCCGAGTTTACTATTTTCAAAAGTTGACGTAGGCTTTTCATCCGGGCTTGTTTGTTTTTCAGCCTTTTCATTAGACGCCGACTTGATGCCGACGTTTGGAACTCCTTAGGCGTTCAAGTTACTGGCTAATTAACCTGGTCTACAATAATATAATTGTAACAAAACCAAGTGAGATCTTAAGCATAGAATATAAGGGGATACGATTACTTTTGTACCATTACGCAGTGTACATTATCGCACAATTTACAATTACAACACGATCGGCTACTGACTTTCTACTTTGCCTTGTGTAACATGTTTGCTCATGAAGTATAGTAACACTATTTGACTGAATTTTTTATAGCATTTTCAATGCTAACTTTAAAGTTCGAAAAACATCGGAAAAAATTAAACGCTCAAGTGAGACTTGAACTCACGACCTTTCCCTTGCAGGGGGAATGCTCTTCCAACTGAGCTATTGAACCACACCTGATTCATTTCAAATTTTCCTTCTCCTTATATCCGTATTTAAGGGCGACGGTGGTGCCATCTACCAACATTTTTACGAACTGTTGGAAACAATGTTATGAATGATTTTTCAACCATTTTTAAACATTGAATTTTGATGACTCCGCCCGAATATTTGACTGAATTTTTATAGCATTTTTAATGCTAACTTTAAAGTTCGAAAAACATCGGAAAAAATGAAACGCTCAAGTGAGACTTGAACTCACTTGTAAGGGGAAGGTCGTGAGTTCAAGTCCCACTTGAGCGTTTCATTTTTTCCGATGTTTTTCGAACTTTATAGTAACACTAGTTTCATAATAGCTATGATAAATATTCCATAGTTTTCAATCTTATAAATAATGGAGTTAGCTGGAGGCTGGGCACTAAACAACGCCCTTAAAAAAAAACGTTATATTCAAATACTACTTCACAGAATTCACAAAACCCGATTGAGCACGCATAAGAAGCGCTTCAAAAAACAGGATAACGTAAGAACACTGGAAAATTCTTTGATCTGAGCGTGGTCGCCCATAACGAAAAGTAATTTTGTTGGACTGATCAAATTATGGATAAGAATATCTACTTTATTTTTATAATGGCTGACATCCACGACTACGTACGCGTCAAGTTTTTGTGTAGGATGTCAGGTTTTTATGTGTATAAATATTTTTAATAAATAAGTTCAAAGTCGGTCCTTTTAGGTATTTTTCCTTCTGCAATTTTTGAACAAGTCCGAATTTTAACGAATTGCAATTTATATTTTTCAATAAATAATTTCGTTTTGCCTTAGAAATTAGAATTTACTTCAATTATCTATGTTAAGTTATATATAATTATTTTGAGAACGTAAAGCATTACGACAGGGACTCCATACGCCTACGGAACTCCCAACACCGATATGTCACCGGGGTCCATATCAGTAGCGAAGGGTGAAAAGCTGGCAGGAATCGTGTTGTAGGGACCCTTCGCCACTAATCCATACACCTATGGAGCGCATATGTCAATGGGGCCCATAACCTATGGGGCTCATACGTCACTGGGTCCCATACACCTATGGGGCCTAAACGACGCAAAGCCCATTGGTGAACGGGGTCCATATACTTACAGATCCCGTATAACTACAATTATATACCTATACGGCTCATACGGCAATAGCCACGGGTCCCAGACGTCCATGGAGCCTCCAACACTCACCATTCGTGATTTTTGCGGGCCCAAGAAAGTACACATGCTCTACTTCTCCCTTCCATCGTTTACTTTACGCAAACAACGAAATTTCACAAGTAACGTTTTTTTTAATTATCCTCTTTGGCGATATTTGCAGCACGCATGCTGTCAAATCGATGTCAAACGTCAAGTTACCACAACAAAGTTACAACCAGAACGTTATCAAAAAGCATTACTTTTTTTTCAAGGTCGAATTCTAAATTCAAAATTACATGACAACTTCTTTCGGGTCAGATATTTTATAAGGTGGTTCAGTATTCTACAATTTGCCGCGCAATTTTCTATTTTTTCTCTCACAATATTCACCTGACAATAACAAACACAACAAAAAAAGTGAAATAGACCCAGCCGTTCGAGCTTAATCTCCTGCGCAATGATATGACCCTTAGAAAATTATAATTTTATCTATTATGTTTCTGTGTTATCTTTTAAAAACGTCTTGCCGTGGTAGCATAATTGAGTTGATAACCTAATAAATCAGCGACAGAAATAGAAATGAAACTGGATCTTATTTTATAGATAATATCTATAAAATTGGCACTATTATCAGTATAAGATAATTATCAGAGTAGAAAAATTTTAGTAGATAAGAGTAGACCATAATTTTAGTTTATAAATAAAATAACGTTAAGTAATGGAGAACGTCCACTAATTTTGTGCTCTAGCTCAATATATTCTGCGTTGAAAATAAAAACTACATGTGAAAGAATTATTTCGATATATCAACTAGTTTCCAAGATAATGGACTCTAGAATTGGGCGGTCTGCGACCGGCTCGCGCTAGGTGCGTTTGACATAACTATGGGCCTGATTTCAAAAATTATTTTCGGTTTGAATAGACGGTTTATCGAGGAAGGTTATATTATGCTGTATTCTTCATTTTTACGCCTTTAACCTTCCTCGACTTTCAAGTAATTTTGCACACCTAGTAACATTCCCCATTTATGAATTATTATAATATTTTATTAGGTGATACCCCTGTGCCTGTATATATGTCGGTTATGGTGATCAAAAGTAACCTACAACAGCGATCTATTCTCAGGCATACCTATTAAATATATTTAACACGAAATATTTAAAAAAAAATCAATAAGCCGTTTAGGAGGAGTGTGAAACAAATACTGCGTCACGTTAATTTTATATGTAAGTGTAGATTGTCGCAGCAAACTAGTTTAATCAGCCTTACTATTAACTGCCTAGGCTCTTTAATAAACTGCGCCGTTCAATTAATGACCTAAATGTTCAGCCATTTCGATCACAACACTTCGATTTATTCATTTCGACACAAAGTAATTCGAACACAAAATTGTCAGCCATTTGATTAAATGGCTTGGGTCGATGACGTGCAATAACTGCTCTAGCCATTTTATCCAACAGCTAGGCAAGTGAATTATTTCTGGAAGCTTATAAAAAATAACCACGAAGGCTAATCCGCTCCGCTCCCGCATTAGCCTTCTAACCTCACCTATCCAAGTCAGATTGACCAGCTTTCAAAACATACTTATCACTAATTTTCTGTGAATGAATGAAAAAATGGCGAAATGTGGGTCTACCTACCAATAGCAAATCCAAGAACCAAACTGACTATTCCAGATATCATCATGTTGAGACCCAATGCAGATGTAAATTGATGTGGTAATACAGCGTCCGCTATTACGATGGGTATTAATATTGCTAAGACACAACGGGCAACACCAATTATAGTAATGAATATTATATTAGCAATGAAACTTTTTGTCCAGAGCATACCTGAAAAAGAAATTGATACAAAAAATGTAATTATTATAAAAAAAATAAAAAATAAAATATGATTATACTTCACTCGATTAGATACTTAACTAAAAAGAAACAATCTTGTGCCGACTTTTTATAAAAACACAAATATTTAACAAATTAACTACGCTAACTAATTGACTAACTGGTGGTTCAATTTCAGTTTTTAGTCTTCCAAATAAGTTTTTAAACAGAATAATATTAATACTAATTATTCTACATGATTTTACTGAGATTTAGAGTGGGGTTTTACTCATATAAGTTTAGTGCTGACATTATTGTTTATTGATACGTGTTGTTTATATAATATTATTTCCTAGTTATAGTGTACTTTGCCTATGACGCATAGCACGTCATATGTACCTTTATCTATCTAGCAATAAAAGTTCAAAATTTTAACCAAAAAGAGCGAGAATAGGTACAAAAATTTTCAAGCTACCCTCAGTTTAGGTGCCAATCATATGAACGGTACTGTCGCTTCTGTTTTAGACTATAGGTACTGTCATTCTACAGTCTGCCTACTACTCTAGTATTATTATTTCGAACGCCTTCTTCTCAGTATGAAGATGGATTTTCAGAAAAATGATAGCGTTGACTCGTGACAATAACATAAATTATAATAACCATCTATAAATTGATGCTCAGAGCACAGAGCCATTCAACAAGAATTGAATTGAATTGAACCATCTATAGCAAAGAAAAGTATAGTATAATACACAATATCTATATTATAAAAGAAAGTCGTGTTAGTTACACTATTTATAACTCAAGCACGGCTGTACCGATTTGGCTGAAATTTTTTGGAGATGTAGCTTAGAACCAGGAGACTACTTGACTACTTTTCATCCCATTCGACCTTTATTTTATCCCGTGGGTCGCGGTCACGGGATCAGTATTTCTGTGACCCTGGTACATTTGCATGAAGTACCAGGCTCACAGAAACTTTAAGGAACTTTATCTGGGTCTGCGTCGGGCAGTGTGTCATATACCTTTCTATTCCGAACTTAACACAGGCGAAGTCGCATGCAAAAGCTAGTTATTAAATAACAAAATGTATTGTTGAACATACCAAGCCGAGCCACTAGGGCAACAATAATGCCTGATACGTAAACTTCTGCGCTTCCAAATTTAAACAGCCAATTACTGATGAATATGAACACTATTCGCATCGATAAGTCTCCAAAACCCATTAATGAAAGCGCCAACGCAACGTTATCCTGCAAATTAAATATTTTAAAATATTATAAATAAACCTAGCAATATTAATTTTGATTGTGTTTAATAGAATTTGACATTCACATATTGTTTTTGCTTCGTTGGATGGGGTAACTTAACTTTTGTGTGTGTTTAGATTGGTGTTAAAATGTTTCAATCAGAAGAAATAAGTTCAAATGTCTTTTTGATTTGAAGATTACAACTTAGTTACAAGTTTATCTCATCGCCATATATTTCTGATTCTGATTTCTATTAAGATAAAGAAGTAATTTACATTAAATTGGAAACAAGTTGAAAGCTATTTATATACACACCTACATAACTTAGAAGTTATTTTTGTCGGTAAATATTTGGGGTTACCAAATGAAAGTAGACTCTATATTTAAACTTTTAATTAAGTATTAGACCTACATAATGGATCTTACAGAGTCTTATATCTTCTTTTTTATATTTTAGAAACCAAATAAAACGTTGTGTTTAATGTACCTATTTTATCTAAAATGTCAACTAGCATGCCCAACCTGTTACTATGCTGGAATACTTATTTGGAATATTAATATTAAAACTGTTTACATAACATAACATAACATAAACTCACGCCTGTATTCCCCGAAGGGGTGGGCAGAGGTGCTAGCACCCACATTTCGCCAGTTTATGTTTAGGTCCCAATGTAATAGGTGGCGAGCCCATTGCCATTAACCGGGCACTTATAAACCTGCGATAAATACACACATAACTTCGAAAAGCATCGAAAAGTCATTGGTGTGTGCCATGGTTAAACCTGGGATCGAACCCGAGATCTCGTCTCAGCAGTCCATTACCCATACCACTAGGCTACCGCGTTTACGTTCCAACAAAATGGACTAGAGCAGATATTTTTTGGAAAATAAATAAATTAATAACAGCATGGGACCTGTAGGAAATGAAAAGAAATATGGTTAAAACAAAGAGTAAAATTATTTAAACACGTTCGTCATTTTTCACCCTTAAAATGCACCCTATTTCACTGCATAATGAGTTTATTATTTTTCCCTTTGCTTTAACCTTATTTCCTTTCATTTCCAACAGGTATAAAGCTGTTATTAATAATTTTCCTTTTTTAATCATTTTTTACGCTATAAGCACAGGCCTAAAATGTATAAAACAATTTCTTTACCTGACTCCATGACCCTGCGTATAAGGCTTGGGGTAACATAACTTCATACGTCATACTAGCAAACATACATACAGCTGGACCGTAAGATACACATGACAGTAAGAACGACTTCCGTAGTGACTTGTCTAATAGGGCGTCAATGATTTTTCTGTAATATTTTTTTAATAATTTTAGGCTTAACAGAAAAAAAACTCACAGGTTTTGACATCTGCGTAATACAAGGAACTATAATAGTTTTAGTGTTTACCTCACTTTTAAATAAGTTTAATTACCTCAAGCCATTATTTTCTTTGTTCTCTTCTAAAAGTTCCTTCGTCTTTTCATCTGACTTTACTAAATTACCTTCTACGTCAGTCAATTTTAGAATTGGTTCTGTTGTAGATCTTTTGTTTAATTCCTTTTCTTTAATTAATAATGTATCCTCTTCTGTAAATGAGAAGCTAGCAACACTTAGCACCGATTTTATTTACAGAAGCTTAGCAGCTTATTTCATGTCATAGGAAAGATATTGGGAAACCAGCAACTGGCAAGGTGATCATATTAACCAAGTTGGCCGTATGCTCTACACTTAAAGGCACAATTCCGAATACAACCTGCATACACATGCAGCAGACCACCTGCATACACATCATTGGCGAGAAATCCCCACAATACCATTCGTGCCGGCTGCAAAGAGAAGCCGAGGTAAAGATGTTTACATTTATACTCCGAAAATTTCCACCGGCTTGTCTTTTGAAAATCCTCCCATCACCACTGCGATATATACCTACATTACTTATTAAACTTCAATACGGATTGAGAAACCGCAATTAATTGCGTGCATCTGCTGCATGTGTCTGCAGTTGTTTTATGCGGTCGCCTTCGGAATCTTACCTTAATAAATGATTATTTTACTTGATACTTGAGAAAAACGATTCTGAGAGAACAAGCCTTCAAAGTTAAGGTTCGTTTGGTCCACACGAAACAAACGCTACGGAGAAATTAAGAATTTGAATGTAATGTCAAATTCTTAATTTCTCCGTAGCGTTTGTTTTAGTTTATGACCGCTTATTCTCAAGAAACAAAATATCATTATCGTACCTTTGTCTTTGATTTCAATTCTTTTCATATGATGATCTACAGGTTGTATTAAAGCACTACCAATTAAATTGTTCATAGTTATTCCTGCTACCAGGAGCAGAGTACCACGGTATCCATACTGCTCTAAGGACCATTTCAGGAACATTGGCACTATCATGGCCAAGAGAGCTGAAAAAAAAAGAAGTTATATAGTAATTGCATTAAGTATATCGGAAAATTAAAGTACGTGTGAGCACAAAAATTAGTTAGGTTTGTGGAAATTGTTACTTAGATTATACTTAATTGGTTTTTTCCCATAGATAGTAAGTAATTGAAGGAATTTTTACAGCATTAAGTATGCTAACTATACAAATCGATGTTTAAAAATTCATCAATCAATGTTTAAAAATGATTGTAACATCATTCATTGATTCCGATAGTTCGTAAGAAAATCGGTAGATGACGCCACGTCGCCTTAAAGACGTATGAGATGGGAAATTTGAATCATATCGGGCGTGTCTCGGTAGCCGAATTGGTCAGGCATTCCCCCTGTAAGGGAAAGACTGCGGGTTCGAGTCCCGCCCGAGAAGATTCTTTTTCCCTATGTATTCGATTTGTATAGATAGTAAGTAGTTGGCTTTAATCGAGTTTTCTCCAAAATGATCGAGCCTTTTTTGTAATCCTTGCTCGATTAACTTGTTATATTATATAAGTTAGTTCACGTATAATATTATTTTTTGTAGACTGATCAACGAGGCTTTCTATCCACGTTATAAAAATATAATCGTACGTAGCGGCTTTAGACATAATAGTATATTATATATAAAATCTATATTCTAAGTATAATATGTACTGCATGTAATAGCAAATACGGAAAATGTAACCAAAGATAAGATAATGACATTGAATAGCATTCCTTAGGATTGTCCTATTAAAATAAATTATTACTACAATACGAACAAATAGAATGAAAATTATAGAAAAAAGGGTGAAATTCAAATGGAACACCAAATAAATATGATGAAAAGAATTACCAATTTGTATCTATTGGAAACTTATTAACTTCCTTTTGACGTATGAAAGATAAATGATTCCGTAAGAAGGCAACTAATTCATAAAATATTCAAGTTTATGTGAAAACTAAAAACGTTAGATATTGTTCTGTGGATACAATATATAAAACTTTAACTATTTATTTTGTAAAAACCACTGTCGTAAACATATCAACTTGACTGCGATCGCAACGGTGTGCTCTGTGCGGAATGAAAGAAACTTCATCGCACGCACGCTCAAGCTACGGAATTAACTCCCTGCTGTAGTTTTCCCAAACGACTATAATATGGAGTTCTTCATTATAAGGTTTCGTCAAGGTAGGCAGCACGTGTTACGCCCCTGGTGTTGCATACGTCCGTAGGCCACGGTAATAACTTTCCATCAGGTAGTCCGTGCACTTGTTGGCCACCTAAGTGGTATTAAAAAAGTAATAGGTAAATGTACCTTTCCTAGAAAAAGACTAAAACCATAGTTGAAAAATCAACTTCTGCTCATACTGGTACTTATCACCATGCCAGCAGTAAAATACGAAAATAATCTGGAAGGCCATTGCCCTCTGAGTACTATAGTATATTGTATATGTATGACTTGAGATTGTCATTTTCATTCACATCGATAGTAAAACACTCACCGGAATATTTGCCATGTGTCTTATAGTTTTTGAGGATCTGATATTTCGGCGCTGTTTCAAGCGCCATGATTACGGATGAACTGGATCAGATCCCCAAAAACTATAAGAAACATGGTAAATATCCCGGCGAGTGTTTTACTATCAATTATATGGTATAACGATAATAATATTATTTTTTGTTGTTTTCTTCATTAGTCTTGCAAGTTATTCGGTAAGTATTGTCGTCCTCTCAAAAGTCTCCCTGCGATAAAACTTTAAAGAGACAGACATTCATACCATACTGTCACAATTCATTTTTGAGAACATGATGTATGTAAGCTATTTGCTATTATATACCATATTATATCACAAACGACAGTTTTTCTATACCCCCCCCCCCCCCCCCTTTACCTACCTACTCGATTATCGTATGAAGTTTTTCTGGAGAGATATTCGTTAAAAGTTTTGTAATATCGTCTCTGGTTAGCGCTAGTCATATTGGGCGCAGAAACTTTTATGGCTCCAAGGCAGAGACGAGGTTTATTAAAAAAAAATCAGCAAACATGTCGTAGCAATTAAATGGCCCTTTTGCTTGACGAAAGAGTACCAGACAATAAATAATAGTACACTACATGGGGTATAGTTTTAAAAAGCGACTATCCATGTGGACAGTTGGTGGTTTGATAGGAATGAAATTCCTAACTGACCACCACGGTGGATGGATTTGGTAACAAATTGTTTGTAAGAATGCTGGGGACTGTTCCTTTTTTCTGAACTTCCTCTTTTATCTCTGAAAGTGGTAACTCGTTGCACATTTGATATTACAAACATTCATAAGTTAATAGTATGAAATAACTAGGGCCGGTAGACTAAAACACATAAGTCAAAAAGGTCTACTTTTCAGGAACTACAAAAAACTAAATTAAAAAAAAGATAGTAATCATTTATCAATTATTAGTAATTAATTGGAACAAACAAAAGCAGTTCTAACATGCATGCAAACGTCGATAGCAGAAACAGATGCAAACAGCTATTTAGGTGACTTATGTTATTCAGAACAAACAACTTTTGCATCTTCCTGAATCTGTACTTCTGACTTATGTTTATAAGAACTGTAAATGAATGATACTAAAATCTGATAAAATGGTACTGAGGAAGTTAGTGCTGGCTTAGGTAAACGTTATTGTAAATCGAAAGTGTACACTTGAACAGTATAGTCATTTTTACACATTAATATGCCTCTTTTAGTTCGTACGCTTGATTTTCAGTAGCCTTGTGATGATGTGTTTGAGAAAGTAATTCAGCTTTCTCTTGGTTTTCCTGAACTTGAGCTTTAAGAGCGTATGCCAGAATTATCATCAACCGTAGAGCTCTGAGAGAAGATAACGACTATGGAGGTAAAAATATCGGTAAGATGACGAACGACAAAGCTACATGACCAGATGACATCCCTACCGAGTTGTACAAGTCTTTGGATGTAGGCGTACAAATCCATCGGCATCAGGCAATGCAGCAACTATCGGGCAGTCAAACTTATCTAGCACACATTAAAGTTATGGGACAGAGTTCTCAACGAAAGAGTTTGTAGCTTGACGACCATCACGGAAAACCAATGCGGATTCGTGCCCGGAAAGTCTACTACCGAACCGAAGCAATACAGATAATCTGAAACTTGATGGAAACATAAAAATCTAGAAGGAGCGACTTAAGATGTTTATCGACCTTGAAGCGTTTCACTGAGCCCCGAGGCCACTGATTTGACGAGCATTGCACGCCCCGAATCGCCCCAAGTGCTACATTGAACTCACCAGAGATATGTACACCGGAGTGACGACTCGAGTACGCTGCCCCATGATGCAAGTTAGTGCGGTTTCAGGTATAGGTACAATCGATAAAGAAGACACGGTTGCACCTTAAATACACTTTTTATGAAAATGTGCGACTGCATCTCCGTTGTCGACTATACATCAAGGATTGACACTCAGCCCATTGCTGTTTAACATAGTAGTGAACTACCTAACAGACAACATACAACGGCCTGTACCCTGGAAGCCGATAGCTTTGCAAGCAAGGTTGGAAAAGTGAAGATTGGCTCTGGAAACCACTGGCTTGAGGAAAAGCTGAGAAAAGACAGAACATCTGTGTTTCTCTGCTTATCCGCAACACTGCAATTTCTCAAACACCAATGTCAGCCGTCACACAACAAAACGCCACTCTAAATATCATTAACCATTTCAAGATGGCAACATATAAACGTAGACATCACGTAACACACTTACTTTAAGTCTGGCGAAAGTGGAGAGTACTTACAGGGGATTCTGCGATCCATACATGCCAATATAGGCAAGATCTATAAAACAGCAATACGGCCAGCAATAACCTATGGTGCAGTGTTGGCCAATCATAAAAATGCAGGTAAACAAGGTGGCCGTCAGCGAAATGTGAATACTCAGATAGTCTGCGGGCGTCTCACTTCAAGATAAAGTATGAATATATACATCCGATGCAGCTTGAAAGTGAGACCAATACGGGAGAGGCTTTAAGAGATGCTCTTGTGGTACAGTTACGTCATGCGTCGACCCGACGAACGCATGTCCAAAAAGTGCTGCAACTTGAGTCGAGACCAAAAGGCTGTGGCAGACCCCCGTCTACATGGATGTCGACCATTGGTAAAGACCTCAGGGGGGAGAAAGTTGACCCTAGGACGATTCAAAACAAACGTACGTATTAATAGAGCCGATTAGAAACGGGAAGAAGTCAGACGCAGAAGAGACCCGTGAGCTAGTAACCGATAATGCCACCCACTTAACGTTCCTAATGACATAAGTCATTCTATCAGTACGTAATAAATGTAAGTACGTTTAAAGTCCGTTTGACATAAGTCAATTTATGTTCTTTATAACATCTTCACTTGTGGTAAGAGTGAGGAGGTTGAGAAGGTGCACTTTAGAGTTCAAATTGAAGCGATTGGCTTTGACTTATGTGGTTTAATAGGTTGATGTATTAATTAAAATTAATATTTTTGGACAAATAAAACGAAAACGCATTTTTTTGACTTATGTGCTTTAGTCTGCCGGCCCTACTATCAGGAGCCAACTTTTGTATTGGCTATTGGGTATCGCTAACTGTGAACTTTGGATAAGTAACATATCAGCAGAGTACGTATTTTCGTATCCCATTTTTAAGATAGTCTTTATTCAATTAACATCGCGGTCCACAGCTGGACATAGACCTTTCCAAATGTGCGCTCTTGGGTCCTATTCAGTCGCATGTTATTACTATGAGTTTTAGACAAATAACAATATATTTCAGTTTTTATTTTGTTTTGCCTGGTGATCAGTTCAAGAACTAAGCATTAATTTCTCACGTACTCGACCTTTATCTGTAGTTTTCTTGAAGAAACCCTAGTATTTTGATTGATTGGGCGTAAAACCCACACTGTAACGATCGTAATTCTGACACGTGTATTACAGTTGATGCTGTTATTTGTTTCTTTTAAACTCCATGTGTCAATATCGACTTCAGATATACGATAAAAAATCACATTGGGGATCGCGGACTGTGCGTAAGCTGCTGGGTCAGCCGAGGTGCGAGGGATATGTCGAAGACAACCCGCCTAGCACCATGACCCCAGTCGGCGTGTGGTTTTAGTCGGTTCAAGTCCGACATAACCTCTCCTTCCGGCTCCGGCGGGAAAGGTATTCGTAGGGATTTCCACACGTAAAGCGTTTAGTCAAAAACTACTTACCAATAATTGTTTGACAAAGGCTGATAATCCTCATTCTTTTCTCCACGAAATATTGATTCAGTAGTGAGAAGGATATATTGAATATAAAACCCATGCCGATAAACTGAAACATACATTAAAATATTAATTAATTTGAAAGGGTACATGTATTTTTAATCGCGGTAAAGCTTACTTCTTTCAATACGAACGGATATTATGGCTACTCTACATTTTAGTGCCGTGAATTCACGGAACAAGTCGTGCCCTCCACATTCACGGGACGCTCTCAATCGTTCGTGAAACCCGCCGTGAAATGGACGTAGAAGCTGCTGCTATAATATCTTTGTACAGTCAGCATCAGAAAGATGTTAATGAATAAAGTGCTCAAAATGATCTTAATTTCTTGGTTCTCATCCCTTCCTGCTGACCGCTTGTTGTGATATTTTGTACACAGTGTACAAACCTTTAGTTCGGTCAATTGTGCAATTTAAATCCATAAAACAGTTTGATTTGCTCATATACCTTAGATTTAAGATCATTTTGAAACTTTGTTCGTCAAGATATTTCTGATACTGACTGTACCTGGGAGCAAGCGGCCATGAATGTGTATATATACACTTGAACGCCACGCGAAGGAGGCGTAAAACCTTTCTCGCCGGACAAAATACCAACTCCGATCAGGGAACAGGCGTGAATGTGGGTGAACCCCGAGAAAGCCGTCCACAGTCACGTTCACGCCTGTTTACGGAGTTATACGACACTTATATGGAGTCGGTATTAAATAGTATGTAACAAGCGTTTTGAGCACACTATTTTTTTTTTCGTTTAAACCAAAAAGTAAAACATTGCTTGCTGAAGGATATTTTAGCATAAAAATACTTAAGCAATTTTTTTATTTCGATACCTTAGCAACTCAAAAGCAATATCTCATTGAATAGTTGTATTTTTTTTAAATTAGCTTAATGACTCTCTCTCGTACAGAACCTAATGAAATAATATGTAAGTACAAAGACGGATTCTTCCTGCAAACCCCGGGAGTGCAGAAAGGAATAATATTCATTAATAATAATTTTCAACACCTGCTGTTTAAATCTAATATATTATCATCAAATATGAGACTTACCGGTAATATTCCAACGCAGATGTAGAAGGTAAAAATTGAATTCACGAATACGGTACCAATTACTCCAGCGTTAACTATTAAAGCAGCTAAAAATGAAAGCATTCGAGTATTCGTGAATGTTAATAAAGGACATGTTAAAAAACCTGAAAATTAAAAATATTAGATCAAATACAAGAAAATTCTTACTTACTTTCAAATATATTAACGAGAAAAAAATCTTGTTTCTTATATTAACATGATTTCCGATATTCAAAATATCACAAACTCAAAGTATTCTATACGCTCTTTAGTTAGTTTATCTCAATTCATAAATGACAGACATGAGTTGTGAAACTAATTGCAAAGTTTCTCCTTATTACCCGACTACGCCAGCGAGGGTAATGCTTTTTTGATGGTTACGTTTAATCAGGGACCTAAATATTAAGTGAAGATATGGTCGTCGAGCAAATATACCACTAAGAACATAATCATTTTTACGGAAGCCAAATATACATACACTATATTAAGCAAAGCAAATGTCGTATATACGATTGTGTGCTCTTGAAAATAGAAAAGGAGTATATTATTAAACCCTAAATAAATAAATAATATAAGATATTCTACACAGCTACACTATCTAGATCCAAAGCAAGCCGATATAATACATAACCTAACTAGCTTGTGTTAATATTATGTGCTTGGAAATGCTGATAAACATACTTAAATAGGCTGATAAACATACCTACATATTTTTGTAAATACTTATCTAAGTAGGGACCCATTATAATTACTTATACGTAGAAAAATCCATATAATATAACGCGTATGGAGGAACGAGACAAGATGTTTCTCTGACACTAGAGTAATTGAAGAAACCAAGGGGACCTCTAGTACTACTACTATTATTTTATTCTATTTGTATCGAAAGTAATTTAAAGTAAGAGAGTCTTTACTGTGGTTGATGCACTTGACGTTTTAGCTTTGATTTTAGCGTTTCGCCTAACTAGTTAGTATAATTCGATGACATCAGGAAAAATGAATTACTCAGGTGGAGCTTGAACTTAAAAAAAGTTAGTGTAATTTGTACCGCATTTAAGGCGCACTCAAAGTATGAGCTTTTTCTATACAAAACCAACGAGATTGGTAACCAATTAATTACGACATAATTTTCTGACAACTTGTCTCAAAAAATTGAATAGCAAATATTTCGAGTGGAACATTTGCCATCATAATATTATAAGTTACTTGTAGATTATGTAATATTTACGAGTCAGCTATTAGATCATTATTCTCTCAGCTTTTGCCACCTCTGCTGCTTTTCAGTCTGACTGTGATACAGCTGAACTTCGATATTTTCTGTTAAGCGACTGCTGTCTGACCTCCACAATCAATAGGTGTTATCCAAGTTCCGTAGTTAGACTAGTCGGACTTTTTTTGGCTTTAACAGTCCGTAACGACTGCCATAGATATGTTCGTATGGCTACCGGGACCGACAGTTAAACGTGGTCTCCGGGATACGGAATTTTCCAGACCAACGTAAATTGCCATAGTAAAATTATTTATGCAAACAAATGTTTGAGCAGGATTCGAACCCGTGCAACCTGCATAGCAGTCGTGTTCACTACGCGTTACAGAGTAGGTACAAGTGAGAAGAGATATAGGCTACAACAATAGAGGCTATTGCCAAGTTGGTTGCCGATGGAGTAGAATAGGGTCTTATCTCTTTCTGTGGGTGTCGTGAAAGACGACTAAGGACTAGAGCTGTTCTCCACCCGATATTAAGCATACAGGCTATGACCAAGTGCCTGCTTGAAGGCAATAGGACCGAATATGATAGTAAGCGAAATATGGGTGTTAATACACCTCTGCCTACCCCTTCGGGGATTAACCAGAGCGTGAGTATTTGCATGTAAGTATGAAATGAGGATATTTAGATTGTATTCTTCATGCAGTGGTTCTATTTACACTATATAATAATTACATTATCACCTGTTATTGCCGAGCATGCTACTCCGATGCCCATCATTGTCGTTATATGTGTTGTCGTCATACCAATATCATGCATAAATTCTTTGTATAATAAACCAAAACTACCTTGGAAAATTACTCCTGTACTCTGAAAGTCATTACATTTGGTTATTTTATTTAAATGACTTCAAATTCAATCAATATTACAAACTCGAACACCGTACTATGACCCGTATCCCAGAACGACAGATAGGTACTCGGTAATTTCTTATAAATCCCCATGGTTACCCCCTCCTCTCCCTCCCCCCCCCCCCCTCAGTGATCGAAATTCAACACTTGGACCTATACAGCAGCTATGTCTACATTCCCATACATAACGTACCAGAATCGTATTTTTTTTTCGTGCGGAAATCCCCAAGGATACCTCCCCCACCGGAGCCGGGAGAGGAGGAAATGTCGGACTCGAACCGACTAAAACCGCATGCCGACTGAGGTTCGTAGTGCTAGGCCGGAGGTGAGGTAGTCTTCGACATATCCTTTGCACCCCGGCTGACTAAGGGCCATCCCTTACGATCTGGCTCTCCTCGGGACCAGTACAGTACAACCGACTCTGCGAAATTTATTTTTGTAAGGGTCTTAGTATTGTTTAGAAATAATGGCCTATGTATAATATACTAAAGTGCGCACACAGTAGGTCCATAGGGCTCCTTCAATAAGCTTGTAGTGATTTCCCAGTTGCGTCCAAAGTTTGCACTTTAGAGTCCTATGTCCGCCTATTGCTTTTGATTGGTACGTTACCGGTAGTGACAGATCCGCTTACTATTGATAAAACTGCATTTAAATCTAAACAAAAGTACACTCACAAGATTAATAGTTGAAGATATAGCTATCATATAGCCCCATCCCCCATCGGGAGGCACCAATTTGTACTTCTTTTTCACTACACTTTCTTTGGCACTCATTGTTCAAAGTTAACAGTATGCAACAAGATTCATTCATACAATGAATAACATAACTTTATTCTAAATAGATACATGTGTGTTTTATCTCATGTAAACAGTTTTCACACGAGCATATTTATATAGTTTTATTGCTACTACTACTTAAGAGATAACATCAAACGTGCATGATCTGCTGAATTTTATAATACATTTGTGTTAATATTTCAACTGCCTAATTCCATAAGCAGTACAAGGTTAAGGGGACTTGGTAGATACCTAATTACATAAATGAGAGGTTCGATAATTCATTTCAGACAGAAAAAGTATAAATTGGCATTAGTTCTCAGATTATCGTGTGACCATTCTCATTTTCACGAAGATTCACAATTTGAACAGAACGCCAAGTTGCCAACGCCAATCAAGTTGGGCAGCTCCATTGCCTGCAAAGAAATTGCACAAGTTTGCACGCATTCTTTCCACTGGCTTCGACTCTAGAGACAAGGCATCGTGAGAGCTCTTGGTTGGGTTCCATTTATAGTTTAGAAGAAGAACCAGGTAATAGCAAGTTTAAAAAAAACAGATCCCTGTTGCACATCTATTTCAACTTCAATAACTGCATTGGTAAGAGAAGAATATCTACTAAGCCTAAGCCAGTTCAATAGTACACCGAAAACATTGGTTCACTCTTCAGAGATGTGTCAAACGTTCAAGTTACCTTGATGATCATCGATGTTCATTGAAAAAATTGCACTCCAAGTAGAAGAAATATATTATATTGTTTTCTCATAAATTTGAGCATCTAATATGTGACACAATGAACACATAAACTACGTCACATTATCAATTTTTCAAGAAAATGACCGTTGTACAAAAAAAGCCGCATAACGCGGTGCTCATCGCGGTAGTATTAAAGGTGAAAAACACGCACTACGTTTCAAGAGCTTTTTTCCGGTACGAGCCGGTCTGCTTGGAAGTCGAATCCGACATACAGCAACGGACTGCTCTATACCTCCACATAAGAAACTCTTTTCACAGCGTCGTCGGTACACTCTAATCTAAATCCTTCCGTAGAACTACGCATACGGAAATATGCCATAACACTTTATACGTCACAGTTAAGATGTCGTAAACTCATAACTCAAGGTGAAATAAATCATTTCTTTTCTCAGTCAAATTAATGTTTTACGTAAATTATGGCTATTCCTGCTGGCTAAATTAGAAACACCAGATGTTTCTTAAGCTTCCAATTATGCTTTAAATTAAATATTTTATTCAGGTAGGTACTTAGAACTTAAAGTATACCCTGAGTATCAGGTGCTTGCTATCGTGAACAATTTGCCAGATGATTATACCAAGATAACGGAATCATCCGTTATGATGGTGATGATTTTGGAGGCAAAAAACTTCAATAAACAGTTTGGGATAGCAGTTTATATTTTGTTTATATTTCAGTTTGCAATATTGCATTATTTTTGAAGAATATTGTATATATTGTATATATAATAACCCATTCAGCCAAGCCTAATTAAGGAGTACCCACTCTTAACACAGGCAATTAGATTTGCGTATCAGTAGTGTAATGGCTAGGAATGGAACTTGATCGTAAGGCCGACTCCTTGACCGCTAAGTTACTAATGCTCTCATTCCTTAGGAGCGCGATGTGTACGTTGTGACGTGTATGGCCATACAAATCATGTGGCAATGGCCGGCCGTACCGTAGACGTAGCACTTCTAGCTTTCTGTTATTTTATACTAGCTTTTGCCCGCGGCTCCGCCCGCGTGGAAGTCGGTTATCGCGACCAAATATAGTCTATGTCCTTCCTCAAGGTCTACTCTACCCCTATACCAAATTTCATCAAAATTGGTTCAGTAGTTCATACGTGAAAGCGTAACATACAGACAGACAGACAGACAGAGTTACTTTCGCATTTATAATATTAGTATGGATATGGTTTTTTTTCTAATCTGAGCCTGTCATATTCATGTTTGTAATTCAATGATTTTTGTTTCAGGTAAAAATCAATATTTGTATTCAAACTACTGAAGTTAATGTAAGTGTTAATTTATATTATCCATTAATTATTTGAATTATATTCGCGTTTATATAAATCACTCCTCAGGTGATCTCTATACCGCCACGTTCGTTGTATATCAAAGCACCAAATTGTTGTCTTTTATGTTATTTGGTTTCATATTTGTATAACTGTAATTAATTCGACAGAGAGAAAGAAAAAAAGCACATTTACCGAACATTAATTATATTATATAATAAAAACAAATCAAGCATTAGATACAATCCAATTAGTAAAACTAGAGACGCGAGCGTTTACACCAGGGTGAGTAGGAGACCCACAGACTACGGGACCAAATGAACAGATACCGATAATTACTCCATTATGGTAGACTGGACCACCTGAATCTCCAACGCACTGGTCACGACCTCCGACATCCATCCATCCAGTGCAAAGCATTCTGTCAGTGAGGAAGTTCCAAGCTTGTCTACATCTAGTCTGACTAATCGTCCAGATCTGAACGTGACGAAGTTGCTCTGATCCTTGACCGGTTTCCTGACAAGAAAAAATAAAAATCTTAATAATTTTATTCACTAAAAATTAAATTTAAAATTTAAAAAACTCCCGTCACAAAAACACCTCCAAAAAGTAGAAAATAAATTGTGTTTGCCTTGTAACTTTTGATATACCTCGTAATATTTTGATTCAACGGTTGCCTTATTTTGTATTTTTTAAATAGATTTACTAGTCAAGCTCATTCATTTGTTACCCATATTGAGGGAGTTATGAAGAAATATGTATTCCGATATGTTGTGGCAGCAGCCATCTTGGAACGATTTTTTCAAACATAGCTAAGAACACTCCCGACTAATATACCTTTCAAAAAAAAACTACATCCAAATCGGTTCATCCGTTTGGGTGCTACGATGCCACAGACTGACACACACACACACACACAGACACGTCCAACTTATAACACCCCGTCGATTTGCGTCGGGGGTTAAAAAGGTCATTAACATGTATTATAATGTTGAAAGATCGGAATAAAAATTGTTGCACTTACAGTTGCTCCCCATCCTGTAGCCCATACAACTGCATTATCACCAGGGTTGTAATTGATACCAGCTATGGATCCTGCTCGAACTGCATTATTATAAACGATAAAATCGGAAGTGCGAATAATTGCTACGTCATTGTCGAAGGTTGGCCTGTGGTAGCCCGGTTGAATTATGATTAGCTCAGTATTAAGAAGTTGTCCTCCACTACTAGCAAAGGATGAACCAACACGGGTTCGCCATCTCGATGGAGCGCCGAAGTCATCACTGTAAATTAAAAAAATGCAGTGAGTAACTTGACTGTTTCCGGAAGTAAGATCAATGAGATTTCATCGAACACTTCAAAAACAATGAATTTAATGTCAACTTTCATAGTAAAACACTCGCCGGGATATTAACCATGTATCTTATATTTTTCCGAGGGTCTGATATTTCAGCGCTGTTTCAAGTGCCATGATCACAGATGCACTGAGAGCCGCGGTCATCAGAGCATCCATGATCATGGCGCTTGAAACAGCGCCGAAATATTGGATCCTGGGAAAAATATAAGATATATGGTAGATATCCCGGCGAGTGTTTTACTACGAATGTAAATGACCATGTCAATCTCAAATCATACATTACTGTCAATTATTAGAGATACCCCACCCTTAACCATGTAATGACAAGTTTTTCCCAGTAACTCGGAACATTTTTGTATGACGATTAGTGCATTCATAGATGTAATGTGTAATGATTTTACTAAAAAAAACTATTTGTTAAGATTTTTTACTTTCTCTACAGCTGTATCTAATAACATTCAATAAATAATGTGACAGTAAGTTTAACAATGGACTGGTACTTGTGAAGTCGTCACGTTTATTTAATTAATGAAACTGATCACTAAGTCGTTAAATCTAGCAGAATAAAAAAATTACAAAGATTACTTACAAACAATGAGCAGCAGAAAGAATACTTCTCTGATTGATGATAGAGCCACCACAACCTTGAGTAAAGCTTATAAGATTCCACGAAACGAGCAAAGCAGCCATATCTGGGTAGTTTTCAATGGTAGTTACGCTGCCGCCAACTATCCTGGTGCCTGGGGCAGCTGCTTGAAACAATCACATCAATTATCACTTATCACACTTCTAAATCAAACACTTAAAAACAATTACCACGTGGTTCCCAGCATAGTAGAATTTGGGCCACCATAAGATAATAGAGATGTTTAACATCAGCCATATACAGTCCACACTCAGTCTCAGATGCATGGCTTGAGTCAACAATAGTGCCCGGAATGCGGCAATAGGTTCACCCCTTATTAAGTGGGACCGAATCCAATGATTGGTGAAATGTGGGTTTTAATTCACCTCTGCCTAACCCTCCGGGTATAAAGGCGTGATTATATGTATCTATATACAAATAATACAATATATATTCTTTTATGGCACGTACCTGCGGTAGCCCCTATGAACAGAAGCAGCAAGGTGATACGCATTTTTCTCGGTTTTGTCTTCCAAATAAGTCAATAAAACTTAAACAATTCAGCCCTATTTATAATACACAGTTCAGCAAAATATCTAATCTTTTAACCAATCGAACACCAATCTATAATAATAAACTAACAAGATGGTATTTCCAATGCTATCAGAATTCAATAGAGCTATTTTCACTGGATAATACGTTTATGATCAAACTCTGAAGATGGTCAAGAAATTGATTATTTATCTGTGAGAACATAAAGGAAAACACTTTTAGGGTTTTCCCAACATTCCATTTCTTACAGAAATTGAATGGAAAATATACCGATAGATTTTCTTTAAAATATAACCTTTTTCAATAAATAGGCAATAATAATGTCATATCAATAACTAGGATAGTCTCAATTCATGGGGTAAGGAGTGAGTAGCAGATTTAATCTACAGCATTTTTATATATATATGTAAATATGTAAATCCCCGATGGGGGAGGCAGACGTCAATATGTCTACTGCTAAAATTCGCTTATTGCACCACTGAATTACGTGGTGAACTCACGTCGCGATCATCAAACTTGTAAAGCACTTCGTGAAGACCTAGGAAAAAACTGAATGCAGGATAATATTTGCAAACGTTCAGAATCCTGAAACTTTCGCCCTTGAATCTCTCACGAAAGTTCATAAATAGTAAGCACATAATTAACATCAGAGATTTATCAACATATTTAAGTATCGGGATATTATCCTACTAATATTATATTATAAACACGAAAGTTTTTAAGCATGGATGTTTCTTACTCTTTCACGTCAAAACGGCTGGAGCGATTTTAATAAAATTTGGTATATAGTTAGGTGACACCCTGGATTACCACTTAGGCTATGTTCGGTCGCGATAACCGATTTTTACGCGAGCGGAGCCGTGGGCAAAACTAGTCAACATCATAATCATCACCTTAGCGTTGTACCCGGTTACATAAGACACATTCCAGTTATTTACCTGTTACGAGTATGCACTCGTCACTATGATGGTTTGTAAACTTCTTTTTAATATCACTTCTTGCATGTTAAGTCTGCTTGTAAGTAATTGTTATATTAAATATCTAGATCGATTTATATTATACTCGTATCAACGTAAACAGTCAGTGGACATAAATGAATATGATAAAACTAGTTTAACATATTAATATGATATTAATCACATACTACTCGTTTAATATCAACATTAAAAAATTAAAAGTAATCCGTTATACGCATAATAGTACTTAC
The DNA here is from genome assembly GCA_914829495.1 of Eilema sororculum. Lineage (NCBI taxonomy): Eukaryota > Metazoa > Arthropoda > Insecta > Lepidoptera > Erebidae > Eilema > Eilema sororculum. The sequence goes on from OU618533.1 coordinate 8,729,280, forward strand.
GTACCGAGTTTCAAAATAAATTTGAAATGAAAGCTTGTAAAATTACATTGAAGTACGTCTTCTATGGCAACCTGTACCTATAATTTTTACCCGACTGGCGAAGGACGGAGGGTAATGTTTTTCGAGACTATGTATGTATGTCCATTTATTTGGCACGGCCTACAGCATGATCGGCTTGATGGATTTGGACATGTGAGGTGTCATTTGATTCGCCGTAATTGTGTGAGTGACACCAGGTATATTAAAATTTCGAGAAAATTAAAATGCTGGATTTTTGGCGCCAAAAGTATGTTGTCAAAAATATTTTTGACTCAAACTTGAGTAGGGTATCAAAATGAAAGAAATTGGAAGGAGATTACAAAAAGATATACATGTCATATCATAACTAAAAATTATAATATAAAACAAATGATTAAAAAATAAAAAAAAACCCGACTGCCGCTGAAAAGATTGAAATACCCAGTAATTTTCTTTCGGTTTATGATTGGTAAATGGGTATCGCCTACTATCAAACTTATTTCAATCTTTTCAGTGGCTGTCGGGTGTTTATTTTTTTTCTATTACGATATAGTTTTAGCTGGACACAAGGAGGTGTCAATGTATCATTTATCATCATAATCTTAGGACGCGTATAGGGCGTTCAACAGATGATTTTGGCGCTTTATATCATTTTAAGTTAAGCAAATTAATTTTTTTTTTTTTTTTTTTTTTTCGTTTTTAACTCACACTCTTAAGGACCCTTAAAAGCTACGTACTCTGGCTGCTAGCACCTTACACGTGAACTTTCCAAAAACATAAATTCCAAAAAGACTAAATGTTATAAATATAAAAATGTTACAAATGAAACTTATATTTCAACCATTTTATTCTATATTAAACTGCAGTAGCAACGATCCAAGTCGTAAAACGGGACAAACGAGCGTTTACACCAGGAAAAGTTGCAGAACCACAATCTGGACTGCCAAATGAGCAGACTCCTACAATTACTCCATTATGGTAGAGAGGACCACCAGAGTCGCCTGTGCATTGATCGCGACCTCCAACGTCGAGCCATCCACTACACAACATGTTCTCCGTGATAAGCCCCCGGTAGCGTTCATTACATATTTCTTGATTAATAGTCCAGATCTGTACATGTCGAAGTTGCTCTGACTGAGTACCATATTCCTGAAAACATATGCAACCATTTCCAAATCATTCAAATATAAATCAATCTATTCAGTAATCATCTCAGGATAGCCAGCTAACTATTCCTTTCATCCGGATGTCAGAGAAACATCCCCTGAAAATTACTGTGTGGCAGTCTTCAGATATAGGTCAGTCAAAGCAACGAAGTCAAGTAAGGTTTCATAGATAAAGTGGTCAACGGAATGCGATGTGAATATTGAGTTACATCACAAACCATAGCCCACTACTAATTTGTACTGCATACCCAAATAATGAACACCGTTGGAATTCATGGCCTCTGAGTTTGTGACACAATAATAAACAAAATTTAATACGCCATTGAGAAGAGAGAAGAAGAATCATTTGATAAAATTGGTATATACATCACCTTTACACATTAGATAAAGTTAAATATTAGTCCAAATAATATAGTACTTACGGTAATACCCCATCCAGCAGCCCAGACGACTTGATTATCACCAAGGTTATAATTAGACCCAGCAATGGCACCTGGTTGAACCGAGTTATCTAAGTAATTGATGAAAGTATAAGTACGCAAAATCGCAACGTCATTGTTGAAGGTTGACATGTTGTAGTCGGGATGACTGATGATTTGGGCAACGTTATAAACCATTCCTCCACTGTGTGCAAAAGATGAACCCACGCGAAGACGCCATCTCATAGGCGCGTTAAAGAAAATACTGTAAGATACAATAATTAATACAATGTAAGTATTTATTTTTACCCAGAGATAGGTTACGAGTATTAGGTAAAAATCCCTACATCTTTCAATGGTAATCATCATGGACCGAGTATCAATGCCGTTCGCATCTAAAGTTTACACTTTGGAGCCAGTGAGACAAAAATGAGTTCGATCGCAACCGGTTACGAAACACTGGTAACCATTGCAGCCGAAGCGATTCAGTCTCCTACTCTTCCTGTCTATAATTTGATTAATAAGACTAATCATAGAAGTGACTGCCGTCTAACACCGAACCACAATAGGAGCTGCCATTTAACACCCAACCTGCGCTAGATTGTCATCCGTCTGGCAGCAGTTTTCGGCTTGCAGATGTTGACTTGGGCCAAATACATCTAGATGGTTTACCATTCATAACCAAGGTTCAAAAAATTACTAAGTGCGGGAAAAATACTTACAAGCAATGAGCAGCAGTAAGAATATTTCTCTGGTTCAGAATACTACCGCCACAATTTTGCACAAAATCAACCCAATCAAATGTGACTAGTAAAGCAGCTATATCTGGGTAATTGTTAATAGTAGTTTGGGAGCCACCGATTATCCTATGCTTGAAGGTACTTGGGGCAGCTGCAAGACACATGGTATTATTATAAAGTTTTTGGTACTGCAGACAATAGTGTTCAACTGAAAATATACAAAGACTATCACTGCAGTCCAATCAAGCCCTAGAAGCTGACCTAGTTAAAACTTCTTTTACCCTTTTCAAACAGCTATAAAAAATAAATTTATGAGAGAGACGTATATTATAACTAGTCTCACTTATATTCATTCTACCCATTTTGGCTTTCCGATAGCTTTCCCATGTTCTCTACAGTGCCCCTCTCCACGTTCATAGGACCCTAGTTACCGTGTACTAGTTACCAGCGCATATGAAAATGTCAGGGAATTAATTAATTACAGCATAAGAAACGTTGGAGATGAAAGGAAAAATGGTCAAAACAATTGGAAAATAAATGAAACTCACTATGAAGTACGGGGAAGAAATGGTGTGTATTTTAAGCGTGAAAAATGGTCGAATATATAGGGAAATAGAATTTTCTCGGGCTGGACTCGAACCCGCAGTCTTTCCCTTACAGCGGGAATGCCTTGACCAATTCGTCTACCGAGACACGCCCGATGTGATTCAAATTTCCCATCTTATACGTCTTTAAGGCGACGGTGGAGTCATCTACCGATTTTCTTACGAACTATTGGAATCAATCATACTTACTGCTTTAAATCAAAGCATACTTAATGCTGTAAAAATTCATTCCAGTGACAAATGGTGTTCCACGATTTGCAACGTTACTAAACCTACTATCGAAAAAAAAAACTATAAATAGAAAAAATACAAATGGATAATCTCCATATTATTTTAACGTAGTTTAAAAAACTTCAAAAAGTCTAATATTTTTAGTTCAATTTTGTTCGAAAACTGTAAGTCAATGTGAAAAACGATTCAAGCAAAAGTTGTAGACCTTATTATTACCCATGACTTTTGTATTTAATTTTTTTCGACAGAAAGTTTAGTTTCGCTGCAAATCGTGAAACACTCTTTTTCACCCTTAAAATGAACACCATTTCAGCCCCGTACTTCATCGCGAGTTAAATTTATTTTTCTCAATGTTTTGAACATATTTCCTTTCATCTCTAACAGGTCATGCTGTTATTAATTATTGTTCATTTCCATCACCTTTGATGTTAACTGTACTGGCGTAAACCGTTGCGTTGACCTGATTGCTTTTTTTTTACTGATACTATGAATAACACTATTACGTTTTTTACATATTTAATTGAACATACCTGAGATAGCCCCTATAAACAGAATTAGCAAGGTGATACGCATTTTTATCGCGTTTATTTGTCAACTAAGTACTGAAACTAAAACGAATCAACATATTTCTCATAACACAATTAAAAAACATAAAATATCTAATCTTTTGACATACTAAATACTTCCTAATCTATAATAATGACATGATGGGATTTCCACATTTATCATAATATGATTAAATTATTATCGTTGCAAATTATTACTATCAGGTCGCTATCAGAGTAATAAAGTATTTTAAACTCTTTAAACCAGCTGGTAATACGAGTCCTTCACTACCGTACTACCTTCACTTACCAATCGTAGCTGTGACAAAGACCACCTCCAAACCAATCTGATAGTTTTAGAGAAAACTTCAGGACTGATTAAGTCCTTCACATTTTGAACCACATGCAATGATGGCAAGGACCTGTCTGAGGCAAGTAAGCATTCCATCGTTCGGGGTGTACCTCTCAAGAGAACAAGTTTAATTTCGGAGATACTACATCTATGCATTAAGCCAATGGAAATGATAGGAGTCAACTCCATGGAGCAATCAAAATACACCTACGCTACACAGCCTCAACAAACAATTTATTAATTTTATCAACCATTTTATCAAAGCTCACGAATCCATTTCTGTCACCGCAATAAGATATTTTTCCGTCTGACATTATGTTGGTAGCTGAAACCACGCCCTTAGAATTTCTGCAAACTTCTACTGAAAGATATATTTATGTATGCATAAGACTTTTTTTAGTAAGTCAAAGGGGATCAAAATTATATTCTGTTTATTGTTCTGATAGAGTCGTATTTACCAAAGAATCACATTTATAAATGAAGTACAAACATTGCATTCAAATAAAACAAGATATGGTAGAATTCATATCAAAATACAGCAATGAACTCTCCTTTTATAAGTTAGTTAAAAAGTAGCTAGCCTTAGACATGAACGGAATCTGTTAGTTCAACCAAAATCAAACAAAACATGAGTAAGGGAGCGACCTATATCAATAGGGAGTGACCAATTACATTTGCACACGGGTATAACGGGGCCATATTTTCACTTGAACACAAATACTTAGTCGACTAGAACCAAGCCCTATTCGGGGTCGATTTATTTATTTATTTATTTATTCTTTATGCACGAAGTACATAGGCGGACTTAATGCCGTAGGCATTCTCTGCCAGTCTACCATAGGGTGGTGCAGAGCTATTACGAGGTAGGCGCATATAAATGTGGGAGGAAATATAATAAACCCATTAATACAAATATATGAATAAAACAATGTATATATAAAATAAAAAAATATACAAATAGAATAAAATACATACAGGTTATACTAAAATAGATATATATGTATATATATATATATATACATATATTTATATATACTTAAATAAATAAGAGTAGAAATATCATTATCGTTGAGACGATGATTCTGCCAATTCTGTGGTGATCAATTGCCGTACCTTGGACTTGAACACATCGCGGCTCGTGCTCTTCCTGATCTCCAGAGGGAGTGCGTTCCATAGACGAACAGCCTCAACAAAAAAAGAAGAGCCTAAAAAGTTAGTTTTATGACAGGGAAATGCGAGTAGCCGGTTGTCAGTAGAGCGAAGATTTTTAACATTGTTGGAACATAGGAGCTGAAAATAGGAAGTTAAGTAAGTAGGGATAGTGGGAGAGTTAAGGATATTGTAAAGAGTAGTAAGTGCGCGTAACTTACGGCGAGGACGGATAGTTAACCAATTGAGCTGCGAGCGGAAAGACGACACGTGGTCATATTTACGAAGATTGAAGATAAATCGAATGCAATTATTGAGAAGACGGTCTAATTTATCGAGAAGGTCTGCATTCAGGTCAAAATAGCACACATCACCATAATCTATTAGCGGAAAGATCAAACTTTGGGCCAGCGTAACTTTCGTTCCAGTTGGCAGGAAGTTCTTCAGGCGGTACAGAACTCTAAGTCTACCCGTAATTTTCTGGCTCATGCTCGTTACCTGCACTCGCCAGTCTAGGTTGGAGTCGAGATGCAGACCCAGGTCCTTTACTGAAGAGCTGTAAGGTATAGTTGATCCGTTATAAGTAATAGGTGGCAGTGTCGAAGTATCGACTCCACTCATCAACCTACCGCTGCCCACTATGATAGCCTGACACTTTGATGGGTTAACGGCTAACCCAAATTTGGTGGACCAATTTCCCAAAACTTCAAGATCCCCATTCACCTCGCGTATGGCTTGAGAAATCTCACCAACAGGTGCTTGAGCGTATAGCTGCAGGTCGTCTGCATACAGATGATACGCACATCGAAGATTGTAAGTAGCAAGATTAATAAAAATAGAGAATAATAATGGAGAGAGAATACCGCCTTGAGGGACACCAGAGGTGAGATCACACCAGCGCGATGTGGACTCATCAATGCGAGTACATTGCTGGCGCCCCTGAAGATAGTTTGAGAAAAATTCCAGTGCATCCGCTGAGATCTTAAGATGGGAAAGTATAGCTAACAGGATATCATGATTGACTGTATTAAAGGCGTTGGAGAAGTCCACCAGGACAAGCACTGTTATCTTGGTGGCCTCCATGCCAGTCCTTATATCACCTGTAACCTTTAGAAGAGCAGTAGTAGTGCTATGACCAGGTCTGAAGCCTGACTGTAGCGGGCTCAACAGACTGTTCCGATGAACAAACGTAGAGAGCTGGTTTTGCACACATGCTTCGAGCACTTTAGACATAAAAGGGAGAATAGAAATGGGACGAAACTGGCTGGGAAGTGTTGCATTGGGAATTTTAGGAAGAGGAATCACGAAGGCTTTACGCCAAAGGGAGGGGAACGTACTGGTGTAGAGACAAAAGTTGATAATATGAGAGATGGTAGGAAGTAGGTGGTCTATTATTGTAACTATCATACGGCGGCTTATTTTATCACAGCCTATTGCGTTAGATTTAATAGACAAAGTTATCTTTTTGATGTCCTCGGCTGCAACTGGAGAAAACTTAAAAGTATCTATATCCGGGCTAATAAGGCCAGCGACGTAATTTAGAGTGTGACATTTGGTTTGGTGATCAATTGGTGTAGTAGAGGAGAAATGTTGATTCAGATCATCCAAACCAACTGCCAACTGATAGTCCACGTGCTGTTTGCCAATACCCAGAGTACCAAGAAACCTCCATATATTGGTAGGGGAAGACGAACTAATGTTATCGTGAATATGTCGGCGTTTAGCGTTGCGTATCATCTGGTTGCAGCGGTTCCTTGCTGTCTTAAAGCGGTTCCAGTTCTCGTCAGTACGATTTTTCCGGAATTTCTGAAAGGCGCGATCCCTACGTCCCATTGCCCCACGAACCTCGGACGTCATCCAAGGTGCGGGTGGACGTTTGAGCTTTATCCTACGGACAGGAGCATGAATATCGTAGAGGTTGAGCACAATATCATTGAACACTGTGACTTTCTCATCGACCGTGGTTGCAGCATCTAATGCTTCCCAGTTTACTAATGAAGCATCCTGGTGCAACTTGTCTGTGTCCATGCGTCCAAAACTTCGCATAAACACAACCTTAGGTTGAGGTTTGGGAGGCTTTATGTTGTATGAAGTATAAATAAGGTCGTGGCGGGAAAAGGCTGGTGCAGGCATTTGGCCGTGACTATGTACGTGGGCAACGGATGAGGTTAGAATGAGGTCAAGCCAAGTATCCTCAACCAGGATATTGTGATGAGTTGCTTGTAAAGGTAAAATAAGGAGACTAGCTGACTCAACAATGTGACGAAGTTTACGGGCCTCTGATGACTGGGGATTTAGTAAGTTAGTGTTAATATCGCCCATGATGATGTGATGCATATAGGGTGACCCCAAGGAGTCCAGAACTGTTTCCAGACTGGAGAAGTAGTTGATAGAAGGAGGACAGTAAACAACTCCGAGAACCAGTTTGGTTCCACTGATATGTACTTCAAGAAACAAAAATTCAGCATCGGCGCTGTACTCTGGACTCGAGGAAGCTAAGATTTTATAAGGAAGAAAGCTACGGAGATAGATGGCAACACCGCCTCCTCCTTTATTAACACGATCGTTGCGAATAAGAATGAAACCAGGAAGACTGTAGGAAGTAGATGGTAATTCAGGTTTGAGCATACTCTCAGAGATCAGGATAGCATGGACGTTAGAGTTGGCAAAAGCTGCCACCAGCTCACTATAGTGACTTGGTACGCTCTGTGCATTTATATGGCACACATTAAACAGGTTCTTTGCATTATGTTCAAAGGTCTGTTGTAGGCGATCACCAAGAGTTTCAGTTATGGAGCTATGGCTGGTATCACCGGAAGAATCAGACAAGTCATTGGCAGAATAAAAAGAATCATCATCCGTGGATAACATATATAAATAAAAAAATACAATAAAATAATTATGAAGAATATAAATATTACTAATATAAATTTTATGATTATGTATGCTAGGTTTGTGTGTTTTAATGCGGCGTTGCATCTCTGCACCACCCGCCAGCTTACACAAGATTTCAAAAAACTAAAAAAAAAAAAACAAAAAAAAAAAAAATAAGAAAACAAAGCAAGATCACACGAGTGTAACAAAATGCAATATGTTTGTTATACAATTGAAATTGAAGGAAATGGAACGCAACCCGTCGAACCCATCCTGTCACTTGTCACTGACTGTCACATTGACTTGACACTTTTGACTGCGGTTTGTCAATGCGCCGGTGTAAACAATGTATTTGGACTGTCAAGTTGGCGTGTGTTTGGTTAGGACGTGTGCCCTTGAAAGTTTAAGTGTTTTGGTGATAATTTGTGACAAATCTGTGTCTTTTTCGTCTTCTTTGTATACATCTTAACTGGTTTAAGGTATTGTGTTGTCCTTTTACTATATTTAAGTATTTATATGATTATAGCCATTGATAATGGATAGTTCAAAGCCCCCGGATCCTCCCGATGACCCTTCTCCCAGAACTCCAACCTTTTCTTCCCCTCCATTTTTTCTTGATACTCCAGCTGCACCGACCACCAAGCTGACACAATTCGCTGATGTAGTTTGTAGTGTCTCTGATACGCAAACCCGAAAACGCACGGGTGTAGAGGAAACTCACTCTAGTCGTCCATCAAAGCACGTTAAGACGCAGGTTGCTCGTGAATACTACACAGCAAATGACAAGGCACCATTTATTGTCCATGTGTCACGTAAAGAACCTCAGCCCAATTCAGGTACTACACTTCACCCAGTTTCACTGGGCATATTTTTAGTTAATAACAGAATTACCAATGTTGTGAGAGATGGAGTGAAGAGAGTGGGCCGGAACCGCGTTTCGGTGGAGTTCTTATCCCCGCAAGATGCTAATGCGTTTCTTAGTAATGATATCCTGCCTTCAAATAACTATATAGCCAGTTTACCATCTTTTAATGTGTCACGTATTGGGGTTGTTAGGGGAGTGCCAGCAGACATGTCTGAAGAGGAAGCTATGGCGTATATCTCAGTGCCACCAGGATGTGGAAGGATTCTCAAGCTCAGACGTATCAACCGCAAAGTCTCAAATGAAGGTACCACAGAATGGAGACCCACTGAGACATGTGTGCTAACTTTCGACGGTCAGTTATTACCTCAAAGGGTGTTTTGCTGTTACACATCTCTCGCAGTACAGCAGTACATTTACCCTACAATACAATGCCGGAAGTGCTGTAGATTCGGTCACGTTGAGGCAATTTGCCGATCCAAGCCTCGTTGCGCGAAATGTGGTCATGAACACCCAAGTAATGACTGTTCTGTGACTCCTGAGGAGGCTTTCTGCATCCTTTGCTCCGGCAATCACTTTGCTTATAGCAGGGATTGCCCGGAGTATGGGAGACAGAGGGCCATAAAAACATCTATGGCTGAAAAGTCCATCTCCTATGCCGAGGCCAGCAAAATAATACCAACAGTTTCACGAAATTATGCCAATGCTGCAAAAAGTACACCTGCACAGTCTTCCGCACAGTCTCACCGCAAGACTATATTTTTGAAGCCTAGGACCCACACTCCTCTTTCGCCTTCCTACAACAAAATTGCACATAGTAATATTGTAAATTCACCACAGTCAACCCAGCCGAATGGCTGTGGTTTAGTCAACCCAAATACCCAAGCATTGACCCCATCTACACCCCTAATAGAACTAGTTATACAACTTGTAAAATCTCTTATCACCTCCAATAACCCTAGATCACCGTCCAACGTTGCAGAAAAACTTATTTCACTTCTTTTAGATTTTAAAAATGGCTCCACAACTGAATCTGTTGCAATGGAATGTGAGGAGCATCTTTCATAAGAAGCATGACCTCATATTCCTCTTGAATAAATTTAACCCTATTGCTTGTTCTATTGCCGAGTCCTGGTTAGTACCAGGGCTCAACTTTAATGTACCACACTACAATATTTATAGATGCGATAGACAGGATGGATATGGAGGGTCAGCCCTCCTCATCAACAATAGGGTAGTACAGTTACCTGTATCCATCCCTCCCTTTACAAATGATATAAATATTGTAGCGTGTAAGGTAGAAGATATCACACTCATCTCCATATACATTGCTCGCCCTAATCGCAACCACTTAGGTATCCTGCGGAACACACTCCAAAGCATCCAGGGACCAGTTTTGGTTATGGGTGATTTTAATTTTCATCACTATAGATGGGGCTCTGAGATCTGTGATCAATATGGGAATGGTCTGGTGGAAATCCTGGATGACCTTAACCTAGTCATGCTGAATACAGGTTGTCCTACCCGCCGCTCATCCGGTCAGCGACCGAGTGGTGTGGACCTCACATTTTGCTCAACAGACCTGGCTTCACTGGCCCAATGGCATTGCACAGATCTAACACATGGTAGTGACCATTACCCTATTATTATTTCGTTTCCAAACTAAACATTTACAGAAAAAAGTTCTCCTCCACTCCTAAAATTTAATTTAAGTAACCCAGATTGGGACAAATTTTCTCAACTCTTGGAGGATAGAGTTAACTCCCTTCCAAATTTAGATATTCAAAATTTAGACATAACTGGTCACTGCCATGTGCAGACTTGTTTAGACAGCCTGATGGATGCTATCAATTCTTCAGCAGAGTCAGCATTCCCAATTAAAAACACTGCTCGGGGGAAAGTACCATCTCCACCCTGGTGGGATCAGGAATGCACCAGAGCTGTCAGGGAAAAGAAAGAAGCAGAAAAATCATACAATAGAAGCATGACCATGCAGAATCTATTGTATTACAAACAGATCTGCGCAAAATGTAGGAGGCTACTCAGAAAAAAGAAACGAGCGGGGTGGGTAAAATTTTGTACTTCGCTGTCCCCGTCTACCCCATCGACGGTGGTATGGAGAAGCATTAATAGGTTCCGATATGGCCGTACACGCACCAACTCATACCCTATGAGCTGCCAGACTGCCGAACTCTTTTTCGATAAAGTAGCCCCTCCTTATGTACCTTCCATACAAGAGATTGAATATTGGCATATTAACTATGAAAGGGATCCTTACGACTCGCTATTTTCACTCCGGGAACTGGATATGGTATTTGGTCACGTCCGGGACTCAGCCCCGGGTATTGATGGAATCCCATATTCCTTTCTTACCCACTTTGGTGATAATACCAGAAAGTATTTTCTGAATATTATCAACTATTGCTACAGGAATGGGTGGATCCCTGAGCAGTGGAAAATTCAAATTATTATCCCACTTTTGAAACCTGGTAAAAACTCTGATGACCCAGACGGGTTCAGGCCAATAGCTTTATCATCGGTCTTAGCTAAAATTCTTGAGCATTTAATGAAGAACAGGCTGGAATGGATTGTGGAGTCTAGGGCGCTACTACCTGGTTCCCAATTTGGGTTTAGAAAAGGGCTTGGAACCATGGATAGTGTTGGGGTTTTAACCACTGATATCCGCTCTTTCCTATCTCAGAAGAAATCTGTTGTGGTGGCTTTTCTAGACATAGCATCTGCTTATGATAATGTCCTTCTTCCCATTCTCAGGCAAAAACTGCAAGAGCTGAGAATTCCGGCGAGGATGGTACGATGCATATGTAGAATGATTATGTCCCGCTCACTGATCTTGAGGGTGCAGGGGGAAGAGTTTGGGCAGCGAAGGACATGGAAGGGGTTGCCTCAGGGCTCCGTTCTGAGCCCTTTGCTGTACAACCTATATACTGCAGATATTGGTAGGTGCCTTAACAATAATTGCAATATTCTGCAGTATGCTGACGACTTGGCTCTTTTACCGATGCAGCCACATCACTCTCTGTCTCCCTGGGTTCCCTGAACCAGTGGCTACTGGATCACGGGCTGAGTCTGTCTGCAACAAAGAGCACAGTGGTTATTTTCACTCGAAAGAGAAGTATCCCACAGGTCCAAATTAACATTCAAGGTCAGAGTATTCCATTGAAAAAGAAAGCCAAATTTTTAGGCGTATTTTTAGACAGTAAATTATCTGGTATACATCATCTCAATTACCTTGTTCAAAGATGTGAACGGGTCATCCCAATTTTGAAAGCTCTTGCTGGAGTCTGGTGGGGTGTTCACCCTTATACTATGAAGCTGGTATATAATGCACTTATCCGTAGTATTATGGACTATGGCACATTCCTGCTGATTCCCTGCAATAAGGGTGCTCTGACTAGACTAGACAGGGTACAAAGTAGGTGTCTCAGAGCCATAACTGGCTGTATGAAGTCATCACCGATTAATGCCTTGCAGGTGGAATGCGCAGAGCCCCCTCTTTCATTGAGAAGGCAATATCTAGCATCTCGTTTTATATTTCGCCTCGTTTGTAAAAATACTCATCCACTCATTCAGAAATTAACCCAACTGAACTCTCTTTTCCACTCTACTCAATACTGGAGACATAAGGACACTCCCTTGATTCTTAAGGCCTTTCAGTGTTTGCAAAATCTAGAATCCCCCTTGGTAAGTTCTGATAAACTCCCCGTATTTTGCTTTGATTACAAGGTGTTATGCTTCAAACCAAACATATTTTTGGGTATAGGTATCTCCAAAGGGAGTACCTCAGCGTGTGCAGTCTTCAATGCGAAGGTGGATACACAGTGGCCTGGCTTCCAAAGGTTTTTCACCGATGCCTCAAAATTGGCTCAAGAAAATGACACTGGAGCTGCGGTATATTATCAAAACTCTAGAATAATTCTAAAGTTCAAATGCCCCAGAGAGTCCTCTGTGTTTACTGGAGAGTGTGTGGCTGTACTTGAGGCCTGTAGATATATAGACTGTCATAACATCAGTAAAGCTGTCATATTCACGGATTCGCTAAGTTGCCTGAAAGCTTTGGAACAGAATCCATTCAAGAGCAAACTGCACAGCTCTCTCCTCTTGGAGATCAAAAAGTGCTTATTTGACTGTGACCTGAAACAAAAAGTCGTTCAATTGGTATGGATATCAAGTCATTCTGGTATAGGGGGCAATGAAGTTGTGGATATGCTTGCCAAAAGTGCTGCATCAGCGCCATCTGCAAGCCTCAGGCACTACAACTACCAAGGATATGATTTGCTGGGCCTTCCCAGGAAGACATTATTGTCTTCATGGCAGTCCCATTGGTCTGACTCTGGTAAGACGAATGGCAAGCACTATCATGCAATACAACCAAATATTCCAATAAGACCTTGGTTTTTTAAATACAAAAAGGCTTCAAAGACCGTAGTATCTGTTGTTTGCAGACTTCGCATGGGCCATTGTTGTTCCCCAGTGTTTTTACACAAAATTCGTATTCGTGACTCCAGTTTGTGTGAGTGTGGACTTGACGAGGGTTCCTTGGATCACATCTTCTTTAGTTGTCCCCGAAATAATTTGCCCCCTAATCTTTACAATTACCTTACAGAATTAAATATTTCCTTACCTATAAACTTTGCTTCCCTGCTAACTTACTCCTCGCCACGGCTGTTAAAAACACTTATGTCGTTTATCAGCGGCCATAATATCAGATTATGATCTGATTCTTAAATGTTGATATTGTTGTGTTATTTATGTATTATATCTATTATAATTTGGTTATTTATGTTTATCATACGTAATCGAATTTGTGAATGTCTTTTGTGTATCTGTAACGTTTTGTTTCAGTGTGCTTACTAACACCGAAAAAGGAGATACACAACCAGTCCAATATTGTCAAGCACTTTCCCCCCCATTTGGACAGCACACAAATCTCTCCATCGCACGTTTGACTTTGGCAGAATTGTCGATACCCATATCGGCAACGATTGCCATATACAAAATAGAAATAGAAAAATAGAAATAAACAATGTATTTATGTGAAGTTAAAGAAAGATATACGGTTATATTTTATAATAATAATATAAGTGAAAGAAGGTAGTACGGAGCAAAGTAATACATTGTGAGGTATTCTACAGTACAAGCTAGTTAATAATAGTTGCATACCTTAGAGATAATTCGCCGGATTGCGTGATTGAGAAATGCACTACCATAGTTACACCTTACGTGAAACGTTCTTATTTCCGATGGATGAACTAACACCGGGAGGCCTAGGATACGCCTTGACGAGAGACTGCAGTTCCTCAGCGGTCGTGATTTTATGCCTGATATTATCAGACGACTTGATAACAATCACGCCGTCCTGCGTCCAGCAAGCCCGAGTTCCGAAGTGCAGCCTTGCCCTAGCGAGCACCGCCTGTCTGGTCCGAGTCAGGAACTCTCTAACAGAGATGGGCGAGCCTTTTAATGCAGATTTGACTCTCCATACCGCTGACCTTGTCTGTAAACTGGAGAAGCGCACCAGGACTGGCCGATGATGATCCCCACTAACTGCTCCAAGCCTGTGGCATGTTGAAATTGATGCCGCTGTACAGTCCTTGAGGCCCAGCTTACCATTGATGATGTCCAGGATGGCTCCTTCACAATCCTCGTTTGCAGACTCTGCAACCCCCAGAAACAGCATAGCTTTGCGCCGGTGCCTTGTCTCAATAGTGTCAACAGCCTTGGAGCATTCTGCGATCTGCTTGCGGAGTATTCCAAGCATGCCATACATAAGCTCTCTGAAGGTCCTGAACTCTTCAGCTACCTTTGCCACAGTATCTTTAGCTGCGCTTCCACCTTGCAGCTGTGCCTCCAGCTCCTCCATCCTCTTGATGAAGCACTCCTCCAAGGATTTCTGTGCGGCCTCGATGTTGTTGAGACATAGTGTAGTGTGTGCTGGCAGGTGGTGTATATTGAGGAAATGTTTACATTAACTCTTGCAAACGTAAGTAGTTGCTATTTAGGGTATTTGCCACTTGTTCAACCAAAAAAATATGGATTATTTAATGGATATCTAATTATAATAATAATTTAACTTTTTCTTGTGTGTTCACTGTTTTACACCTACCCACAGACCTTGATTTGTGTTAACCAAAAAAGTGCTCAACTGTGGGCTCAAAAAAATAGGTTCAAATTCAACTTTATTTTCATAGAAAAAATATTCAGAACATAATTCTGGAGTGTCAGTGAAAAGTGATTTATCTCGAAAATCATAGTTTTGAGAAAATCCAGTTTAAAGTTTTCTCTACTAGACACCTCTAGAGTCTGTAAAAATATGATGTGTACTTCGATACAAAGTGTGGTGAAGATGATACAACTGAACATATCAGCGTGTATATTGATATTACTTAAGTATATAGGTAGTACTACTAGTGAAATAATATGTTCTATTTTACCCAGTTGCGTAGAATCGTTGAAAGCTACTAGTAATGATGTACAATCAATCAATCAACTAGCCCACCGCTGTTCACTGCTGGACATAGGCCTGTCCCAATGTGCGCCATTTCATCCGATCCTCCACCTTCCGCTTCAGTCAAGTTCAGTTTTTTTTTTTTTTTTTTTTTTTTTTAGTACATGGTTGACAAAAAACCCTTACGGGTTTGTCTAGGCAACCGCGGTTACATTCGACTCGGGCTTATGACAATGTGGATTTATTTAACATACAGTAATACAGTACTTATAACTACATGTAGAAGCACATTATATTATCTGTGATGATATACAACAATATCAACGGGAACCAACGTGATCACGGGATAGGGACAGGTACATACACGCTTTTGATTAGTCTGACGTCTGGACCAGTACACTGGCCGTGGTCACAGGCTGACTATAATATACCCATGCCATGACCCCGCCACCCCCCGCTAACACTATCGTACTTACAGTTTTTTTTTTTTTATGCTAGGTACTCGTCTACCATATCAGTATGTACTCACGCAAAACTAGTTCATCCTACAATTTGTTCTATTTTTCAATAGTATTGACAATAAATCCAGAAATGTGGGTAAGTAGATATAAATTATAGAAAATTATAACATCAAGTCTCCGTTTTGCAAAGCGACGAATGCGTCCGTATTTAACTATGTTCACATTCGACCCTTTGCATGCGCATTGTACAGCCATTTCTATAATACGATAACAATGTTAGGATACAGCGTGTTCCGATTTTTTGACTCGAGATAAACTAAATTCGTTCCCTCTTTATTTTATTTACCATAACAATACTTTGGTAGGGAGTTGGACGGTTCATTGAATTGTTAGATAGTACGATTGTTATAATTTAATGTCGATAAGGTGTTGTCTTGGTATGTTTATAAAGTCCATAAATGATGAAGTATTAACAATAAGTATATAACTATATTTTTTTTAGTGCTAGTATATTTTGTGTAGTATGTATGCTTTATATATATATTTATATATCATAACATATTATGCAGGTATATTTATATTACGTATGCCAAACTCGTTTTTGATAATTTGTATGTAGTACTTCTTTAGTTTAATTTTAGAATTATTTTCGTTGTGTGTATCCCTTATAGCTACTGGTAGCTGGTTGTACAGTCTGGGGATGATATATTCGCATGTTCGTCGGCCATAATAATTAGTTTTCCGGCTTGTAGTCATCATATTTTTCTTGCTTATTTGTCTGGTTTGGATCTTTCCTTCCATGGGGCAAAGAAATTGTTGCGGGCGAAGATATTGTTCGCTAAGCAAGGCTGATTCTACTTGCTCCTGCACCGGCACTAATCCACAGTATCCAAAAAGACCCCGGTAGCAATCTTTATAGGTTTCTTTCACTTTTCTAGGTACAATCGTTTTGATTAATTTTATTTGTAGATTGTATATCTTGTCCAAATTGGTCTTAAAAGTGCGACCGTAGCTAGTGATGCCATAGATGATGTTCGATTCAGCTAGCGCAATATATAGATTCCGTAGTATTTTATAAGGTAGCTTGTATTTGAGCATGTATAATTTCGCTAATAGTGCACGTAGTTTGTCACATACTTTATCTACATGCGGCGTCCAGTTGAATCTGTCATCTATAACTAGTCCAAGATAGGTGGCTTGGCTGACTTGTTGGATACGTGTACAATTCCTGGTACACCGTATTCCTTTGTACAGGTGCAGGCAGGAATGGTTGTGGGCTATAATACTGACTTTGTCAGGGCCCCGTGTATTATGAGCAGATCTCACGTGAAGTAATTTCGTCTTTTCGGCATTCAGAACTAGTCCTGTGTCGTGAGACCACATGCTCAGTGATGTAAAGTCATCTTGTAGCTTTTGCAGTGCTACATCCACATTTCGATCAGCCGCAATCAAGCACGTGTCATCTGCGAATTGGTATATTTCACAATGTTTTATGACATGTTTAGCGTCGTTGACATATGTCAGATAATGAAGTGGACCTAGTACCGAACCTTGCGCTGTACCCCTCGAGACGTTGACCTTAGTACTGGTAGCATTCCCTACCTTGACTCTGTAATTTCGGTCTTTTAAGTAGTCCTCGCACCAGCCAAGTAGTGGCCCTCGAATCCCATTAGCACTAAGTCTTTCAAGCAATTGATTGTGTCTCAGCGTATCGAATGCCTTGCTGTAGTCAATAAAAAGTAGCAGAACGTGCTTTTTATTATCTAATTGAGTATTTACTAAATCTGTAAACTCTGTGAGCAGTAAAGTCGTACTTTTCTTAGGCCTGAAACCGTATTGTGTGTCTGTTAAAATATTATTCTTCTCATAGTAATTGTATATTTCACCTGCAATGTATTTCTCAATAATCTTATCTATGATTGGAAGTAGAGTAATCGGTCGGTAGTTAGTGTAAGTGTCCTTGTCACCTTTTTTGTATACCGGTCTCACCAACCCAGTTTTCAGTCCAATAGGGTAGACGCCTTGTAACACACTGGTATTTATCAAATTTGTGATAGCTCCAATAATTTTGTCACCAATTTTTTTTATGTCTAGTGCACGTATTTTGTCAATACCTGGCGCTTTCTGAGACTTCAATTTTTGAACTATCTTACGTACGTCTTTTGTTTTTGCTTTCCTGAAGAGCATCCATCTGGCTAGCGGGTGTTCTACCTTGCGTTTGCCTTCTCTCGGTCTCCACTTTAGGACTCGTCTGCTCCAACGGCCGTCGGTCCTTCGACAGATGTGGCCAGCCCATTGCCACTTGAGCTTGCTTATTCTGCGAGATATGTCGGTAACTTTGGTTCTGTGTTGGATGACCTCATTTCGAAT
This sequence comes from Eilema sororculum, assembly GCA_914829495.1. Classification (NCBI taxonomy): domain Eukaryota; kingdom Metazoa; phylum Arthropoda; class Insecta; order Lepidoptera; family Erebidae; genus Eilema; species Eilema sororculum. The sequence continues at coordinate 8,747,538 of OU618533.1, forward strand.
TCTATCCTTCAAAGAAACTCAAGTCAAAATACAAAAGTGTCCACGTTTCGGCACCGTAAGTCATAACAGGTAGGACGCACTGGTCAAAGACCTTTGTTTTCAGGCAATGCGGTTGGGGAGAAGAGAAGACTCTACGTAGTTTGCGAAATACTGCCCAACCCAGTTGGATAGTTCTGGCTAGTTTTTTCTTGAAGTTTTTTTATTTATTTTATTTATTTATTTTATATATTTAGATACATCACCCTTGCAGTACAAACCAATACGGCAACGATCTTACCATTTTTATACAATTCAATCGTACGTTGTTTTTACCGAGCTGGATTACCTGGCCCAGGTATACATATTTTTGCACAACTTCGTGCGTCGCCCCTTCGATGGCAATCGGTTTCGGTGCAACATGTTCGTTCAAAATTATCTTGGTTTTATCCAAGTTTCCACCGAAGGCCGACGCCTCGAGAAAATCATACAAACATGGCACAAATCCCTTCTTTCCAAGCTACCAGCCTTTGGCCTGCCTTCCGGACTGTGCAAATGGGTTGCAAGCTTACTGCAGGGGCACCGTATTCGTTTGACGGACGAGCTTCGGAGTTCTTGCAGGTAAATGCTGGCTTGACGTAGGGTTCTGTAATATCTCCCACTCTCTTTTTTCTGCATATCAATGACATGCTTTCTAACGGTAGCATTCATTGCTATCCAGACGAAAGCAGCTTTACACGGGAGTTATTACGCACATACTGCGACCAAGTTGTCTGATATCGCGGAAAAAAGGCAGCTGCTTGTCACTGAGCTGGACCGGATCCTGTTCTCTAGAGAACCTGTTCGACTTCAATGCCAAGAAGACGCAGGCATTTACGTTTACAGCAAAGGTATCTCCTTTTCTTCCCCTTCCCACTCTTTAGAGCACGCCACTGCCACTGCAGGATAACCTCAATTTCCTCGGTATGGATGTTCGCTGTAAACTGAATAACAAAAGCTATATCGAGAGCATCATCAAAACAGCCTTGCGTAAACTCGGAGTCCTGAGTAGAGTGAGACATTTTTTCACGCTGGAGCATCGGTGTCTTCTGTACAAGACTCAAATTCTTTCCTGCGTGGAATACTGCTCGCATCTTTGGGATGGCTCCGTAAAGTACAACTTACTAGATGCTCTCGACGGGTTGCAGCGACGTGCGGTCCGCATTATTGGGAATCCTGAGGTAACGAACACCATCGAGCCTTTGCAGATGAGTAGAGATGTTGCGTCTTTGGCAGTATTCTACCGTATATACCATGGTGAATGTTCTGATGAGCTCTTCCAATTAGTCCCACCCTCTCCTTTCCTTCACAAGACAACACATACAGGACTAAGATGCCATCCGTATACGGTGCAAATTATAACTTCTAGAACCAAGCGTTTCAGTAACTCATTCCTATGCCGCACCATTAAGACCTGGAATTCCCTGCCAGTTCACGTGTTTCCTTCCTACCTTCCTTCTTCCTACAGTCCCGGGTCCTTTAAGTGAAAAGGCATCTGATGATGCCGTCAAGCTGAGTGCCACTACTGTTGACACGGTACATGGTTACGATGGTGACCCTCTTTCCGAGACTTTGCCCTTAGCTTACCATCAGGCAAGGTGAAGTCAAAATGACGTGTCCCTTATAAAAAAAGCTTATGTTATAATTGAATGCTTTATTAATTTACTTTACTTAAATAGCATTATTATTTTCATTTGCATAAAACTTGTATCAAATACTAATAAAATAATTCCAATAAAAATATTACGTATTTTGTGTATAATGATACAACTTACTTAAGTCGACTTACTTACTTACGTCGAAGCGAGACTGGCGAGTCAGTCGCATCACCAAACAACGTTATTCCTCTTTCACTTGGGTATTCCTTCTTGTATCATAATATTACCATCTCGTTCACATAGTTCAACGCGGGAAGGGGATCGCGGGAGGTGTTCGCTGAGGATTTGTATTACTTTTCACTTAATTTTATATGATGACAATATTTGAATAAGCTTGTGTTTTTGGTACGACTATAATTGTATTATTCGACACTTATACCGACATTGTGTATAAATTGATACTAATTTAGTTATATCACTCGACACACTTAAGGATTGTAATAATATCATGGTGTTAATTGATTCTCTAAGAATTGTATCATTTTACACATAACTTTATTAAAATTTATTTATTTTTTTACGTCATAAATATAATTGTATCACTTTTCACGAATGAATGTAGGAGTAAATTTAAAATGTATATTGATGCAAGTGTACTTATATTACAATGCACTAATTCTAATCTATACATCTACATTGTGTTAAACTCGTTAATTCAATTTGTATCATTATACAATACAGAAAACACAAACATTGTTCAGTTCAATTTGATATGATTTTATAAGTTTTATTTTACACAATTGAAATGGTAAAAAAACGTTCAGTTATATCATTATGCACCAAATCAGCTCGCTCATTTTAAACCCTAGAGATACGGGGATAAGAGTCAAAGATAGATATTTTTTTATAGATCTTTTATATGAAAAAATATAATAAGTAATATAACTCGAGATGTATCACTTTTCACTGACGCTCCAGAATTGTAGCTTTTGAATTCACTACTCCACGGATCAATAACAACCGCTAGGAGTGTATACCGTGCGCCAGGAACGTACGTACCCTTATTAGCATTGCAAACTGCAAAACCTTGCGTGTTCCTAATACCTTCATTCAAAAGGGCAACAAACCCTGCTTCACTGCGAACTGTAAGTTTTTAAATGATCAATTATAACAATGTTATTTAAACAGTAGGTCAGATTAATGACTTGCGTTTTATTTATAGAATATGATCCCAGGGCCGCCGGACATCACGTATTTTGTGATGTCTGGTGGCCCGGGGATCATGGACCATTATGACCTTCACAAACTCCATGCTTACTAAACCGCTGGTAACAGCCAGATGAACTTACTAGCATCACCTTCCTCAGGGTATTTAATCTTAAAAAAATGATCAATACGACGTATTTTTTTAATCGTTTTATTTTCCAATTAAACTGCAGTAGCCACGATCCAAGATGTGAAATGGGAAACGCGAGCGTTAACGCCAGGGTAAGTAGCAGAACCACAATCTGGACTGCCAAATGAGCAGACTCCGACGATTATTCCGTTATGGTAGACAGGACCACCTGAGTCTCCCGTACATTGGTCGCGACCACCGATATTTAGCCAACCAGTACACAACATGCCTTCAGTTATAATCCCAAAACGTTCATTACATATGTTTTGATTAATAGTCCATATTTGGACATGGCGAAGCTGCTCTGACGGGATACCATATTCCTAGAAACAAAATCAATTCGATAATATAATCGGTAAATGATCAATAGGTTGAACTACCTAGGCGCGGTTACCGCTTGGATGGGTTACTGCTTAGTGGTATTTTATCTGATCGCTTCCATAATTTGGAGGGTACGAGAAATTTTGTTCCCAACTACCAATAGTCATTCAAGACAGAGTTGTTCGGGTCACCCATATGGGTGACCCGAACAACTCTGTCAGTAGTTGCACACTAACCACAACTCAGGCAAGGAGGTCAGACAGCAGATGCTACCAAAATAGTCTAGAAATCAAGCCATATCACACTTTAAACGAGTGCCATACTCTGAGGTACCGAGACCACTGATACAACCCGGACAGACGTAAATCTTAGCGAAATATACGTCTGGTATCCGTTTAGCCCCTTTCCTATCTTAAATTCAGCTTATGCTGCCGACAAACCTCCCAATCCCGAGAACAAAGCCTGCACCAGGACTTCGTCCGTCAATCAGCAGGTTCACCAACTTGCAAGCGAAGTTGGTTTAAGCCTCAAAAATCTTGCATCCGTAAGGCGTCCTTTACACGCTCATGCAAGCGTCAATCATGCCATCAATCACGAATTACGGTGACTGATGGTTAGAACAAAAATACGACAATCATCGCATTAGACGATAGGTTATTCGTTAACCATGTCTGTGATTGTGGTAAATACAGAAACACCTACCGTGTAATGGACGCCTAGTAAGCATAGATCGGAATTACGTATTGTTATTTATGTACTTACACTGATTTCATGCAATGTGGATATGCTTCGAGTGTCGAAGTTAAAAAGCAGAATAAGACTGATTTAATAAATGACAAAATTATTAGTATTCTTTGCAACATACCATGGTCCCAACTGTGCAGAAATGCATTTAAATATTTTTTTAAAACTAACCTAATTCTTATCATGAATGTTAGTTAGTTTATTATCATTATTAGAATCATGATAAGAATTAGGTGTAAAGCCCTTTTGGACCTTATTAACTTTCGAGAAAAAAGTTTTATATGTATTTCTGCTCAGTTGGGAGTACCATTACAATAAAATACAATAAGTAAACAAATGGCAAGGAAAAAGGGATGGGATAGGATAAAAAAGATTGTAGGTATATTTATTTGTAATATAGTTGGCCACACGAGTTTTTCCATCATCAAACTCGGGAAGATCGACATTAATATCAACATTGCGATGCAGGTACAAAAATAACTATACCTAATTCCGACCTATGGTAATACGATATCATATAAGTAAATAATCGCACTTACAGTATCACCCCATCCAGCTGCCCAGACGACTTGATCATCACCTGGGTTATAATTGGGACTAGCAATGGTACCCGGTTGCACTATGTTATCTATGTAGGTAATATAAGAAGCAGTGTGCATAACAGTGACGTCATTGTTGAACGTTGGTCTGTCGTAGTCGGGGTGAACGGTGATTTTGTCAATGTTATGAACTGTTCCTCCACTGTTGGCAAAGGATGAACCCACGCGGATACGCCATATTGAGGGGTTATTTGCCCAATCACTGTAAATAAGTTCAAGTTTTATAAGTATAAGAAGTTACAGAAGCACGTGTCTACTGTGACATAGTATCTTATTTTTAAAGTCACATAAAGGTATGAACTCGAAGCTGATCAATGACAACTACTTATATAGCACATTATATACATTACTAGTTAAACTTCGATATGAATGAAAGGACCATTGAGAAGCTGCAATGAATTACAGGTATCTGCTGCGTGTGACGGCAGTTGTTGCATGCGGTTACCATCATAAACGTACTTAGTTATTTAATTATTAAATCAATTTGTCATCCCACCATCTCGGAAAGAGTATTTTTAATCTTTGAGTGAATCTTTTCAATCTCCTATTTTAAATTTGAGTGGAAAAGCCGTTTTATTCTCTAGAGGATAAAGTAAATTGAATTTAGAACATCGTGTGCACTAAGTTTGTGAATAAAAAAACCTCTATGGTGCCGAATATATCATACAACTTTTTTTTAATTTGTTAAAAACTCAGACTCGGAACCTTCTTGGTGTTCTTTTTCAATTTGCTTTGTACGCGGTTCTTTACGCGGCATTTTTTCACGTCATTGTTAAACCTTATATTAAAAACAAGAAACTTTAAAACAAGTGAAAAAACTAAAATGAGTGATTCTAGCGACGAGGAAGTTTGTTTGACGCCAACAGAATTGACTGAAACTGTTAATAATGCGCAAATGAGCTTTTCATTTCCTCGCTGAGGTGGAATGAAAAGTTACGTGTTGCACTCGAGTGCAAAGATTTTTCACCTCGTGCTCTTTTGATTCCCTCGCTAATGCTCAGGATTCTAATTTTGAATCACTCGCTGCGCTCGTGATTGAATTTTAAAATCTTTCGCTTGCTCGGTCATCAAAATTGAACACGCGGTTAAAAAGCAACTTTGCACTCTTGTATAACAAATAACTATTTTCTTCTTCATTCAAACTTTCTACCGGTTGTCTCCAAAGATTTTACTTTTCCCATTCCATTCCTTATTGTTAGTTTTACTAAAGGAACTGCCGTTTAGGTCCAACTCCCAACAGTGCCTGAATATGATTACAGGTGACGTTAGCTCGGGCACTTAAAATCATATTGGAGACACACATAATAAACTTCTGCGGAAAAAAATTAAGCAAGTGAAATGAAAAAAAAACCTTACAAGCAGTGAGCAGCAGTAAGAATATTCCTCTGGTTGAGTATGCTGCCACCACAACTTTGGGAAAATTGAACGTTATCCCACGAAAGCAACAAAGAAACTATGTGTGGATAGTTATTAATGGTGGTTACGGAACCACCAACAATCCTGTTTTGAAGTAATCGTGGGGTAGCTGCAAAAAACAATCATGGTCTTATCAGTCTCAAGCCTTTTTTAGAAACGTGGTGAAACAAGTGATTAATAGCTGATCACTTATTCGGTAAACAAGTGGTTATTCAGGATTATCCGGTTCTCAGAAGTACTATCCAATCCAACGTGAATATTGAGCAACGAAAACTAGTGTCAATCAGTAGTCATGCTGAGACTGAATGTATTGCACAAAACCTTATTCACAAAACTATAATATCATATTACATAACATAACATAATATAAACTCACGCCTATATTCGCCGAAGGGGTAGGCAGAGGTGCTAGCACCCACATTTCGCCAGTTTATGTTTAGGTCCCAATGTAATAGGTGGCGAGCCTATTGCCATTAACCGGGCACTTATAAACCTGCGATAAATACACACATAACTTCGAACAACATCGAAAAGTCATTGGTGTGTGCCATGGTAAACCTGGAATTGAACCCGAGACCTCTTCTCAGCAGTCCATTACCCATACCACTAGGCTACCGCAGTTACTCGTAACTAAACTATTTCACAGAAAGACAATGCAATATTATAATATTTGAATGAATTTTGCATTTCACATGAATTTTACATTTTATTAAGTATGCTAACGTTACATATCGAATATATAGGGAAAAATTAAACTTCTCGGGTGGGACTCGAACCTGCGATCTTTCCCTTACAGGGGGAATGCCTTGACCAACTCGGCTACCGAGACAGGCCCAATTTCACAGAGTAAATAAATTCTTGCTAGCACTGTATCTTCAATGAAAATTTTACATGATAATATATACTTTATACTCACGGTATGAATATAAATAAAGAAATGAAAATATTATAATAGTTAAACGTACCGGATACTGCCCCAATTAACAAAATCAGCAAGATAATCCGCATTTTATTTTACTATCGTTCAGTTAAGTTATTCCACACTATTCATAATGAACACAATTTTGGAAAATAATATGAAGTATCTAATCTTTTACATTATTAAGTACTTAATTGTTAATCTAAAATAGATACCTTAGTAATGTTATTATAATATCTTCAGATAAAAATCGAGAAACAAATAAGCTATCGCTGTATACTTTGATATTAAATCCTTAACAAGTAGGTATGATAATAAGGTATGACATTTTTAGGATTAAACCTTTTTAAACTAAAAAGTATAAACATTAGAATTGAGAAACGGAAAAAGAGGAGTTTTTTAGATGTCGGTTCGAACCTGCCAGTATCTATCACTTTTATTAATTACTGGTAAGGTCACAATATTTAGAATGTAAATGATTCGGAAAGTGTCAATGTAGTAACTTGTACAATTTACTAAGACTTTTGTTGTCAGTTAATTGTTGTCCACGACTCCGCTCGCGCGTACTTCTGATCTCGTTGCCACAACCCATAGGAAACTATTCCATGAATTATCGCATATACACAGCCTCTGCGGTGTGGTGGTAGTACACGCGACTGCCTCGCAGGAGGCGCGGATTCGATTCCCGCTCAGTGCAAATATTTGTATGCATGAATATGGCTATTTGCGTTGGTCTGGGTGTTTCTATGTACTTGCCCACCGCGTATCGGTGATGCTACAGATAATGCGGAGGCTTTGCTCCTTCAAGACTCTGGTCCTAGTACAAATGAGGTCTCAATAGCTGGGGCCGAGGTTTTACCGCCTGAAATAGGCAAAGATATCCTAGGCCCGGCTATAAATGAGGAGATTTCTGAACGTTGGGGTAGGATCCTAGTGGAGGGGCTGCCTAAAGAGTTGAAGGAAGCCACTTTAAACAAAACTTTAACCCCCGAGGACTTCACTTTGTAAAAAGCGCCAAAGCTTAGTTTAGAAATTTCTGCCATCAAAAGTGAAAACATTAAGCATCGGGATAAACAGCTCGTAAGAGCTCAGAACCAACTTGGGTTGGGCATTGCTGGTCTCAGCAATCTTGCTCCATCTCTTATGAAAGTAAACCACCCAGAGGTGGAAATCTTGAAAAAGCTGTCAGAAGTCAGCAATTTTTTTTTTCTATATTTACACTACGAGAACTTACAACTTAAAAGAAAGTTGATAACTTCTTCACTTGATAAAAATTACCAATACAATAACCGATATCACACGAGACGTCTTTTTGTTCGGAGTTGACCTTGGAGAAAAGATTAAGGCCCACAAAAGCAGCAAAAAATCAGGTCTTCAAATAAGGCGCAACAACGCTTCAAACGTTCCTTCCACCTCCAGAGAACAGGGAAACTGGAGAGGCCCACCCAGGTTCCAATCAACCAGGACTACCAAACCGGGTGGGCAGAGGTCGATGTACACATCCAATCAAGGGCACTCGAGTCAGCAAGTTCGGAAGCAGCCAGCTGCGAGCTGAGTCCTTCCTGCCCGGAAGCTGGACTACAGAACTCGCAGGAACCAGTAGAGGTAATAGATATTAAAGCTGTCTATTTCAAAATTATTGTGGGGCTATTAATGAATGCTCCGACATGCCTTACATTACAAGTTTATTTCTAATATATTTTTATAAAGCGACGGGTCTTTTTGGTTCATTTTTAATTTAAAATGTTTAATAAAAAATATATATATATTATCACTCCAGATGAAATGGAAGCCATTCGTACGGCTACTCAATTTATCAGTAAAGATTGTTTCTTATCAACTATGGATCTTCGGGAAGTTTACTTTTTAGTGCCCATTCACAAGCCTAGCAGAAAATATCCACGGTTCAGATTTCAAGGTTCTGCTTAAGAATGTCAATGTCTCTCTTTCAGCTTGTTCATAGCACCTTTCGTTATTACGAAATTATTGAAACCAGTATAGTAGCCCATCTTAGAAACCAAGGGTTACTCCTAGTGGTATACTTAGATGATTTGTTATGCATAAATAACTCTTTTAATAGCTGCCCAGAAAGAACAGCAGTACACTATCTTCAGAGTTTTGGCTTTGTCAATTATATGGAAAAAAGTAGCTCGATACCTAAATAAATTCAAAAATTTCTAGGTTTTGAAATAGATTCTCAAGATATGTGTCTCATACTGCCAGACATGAAACGTCAAAAACTAATCGCAAAGAAAAGGGCTTTAGCAATTAAGGGATTTTGCTAAATATTTATGTTTACGCTGCTCCGTTTACCCAGCAGTTTGTTTCGGTTGGTTATAAACGAAACGTTTCGAACGTGAAAATTTCCTACCTTTGGGTTATTCTAAAGACCTCGTCATAAACCTTTCGCTCAATCTTAAGTCAAATTTTTCCTGGTGGAAAAATAAAATTTTAACATCAAAAAATCCGATACATAGTGGTAAGTACAATCTGGAAATCTTCTCAGATGCATCCCTTACAGGTTGGGATGTATATTGTAAGGGAGTACGTGCTCATGGCCTTTTGGAGTGATACAGAATCAAAAGAGCAGATAAATCCTTTACAATTGAAGGCAGCTTTTATTGGCTTACAGTGCTTCACTAAAGACCTTTTTAATAAGGAGATTTTAGTTAGAGTCGATAATACTACGGCTATAGTTTATGTAAATAAGTACGGAGAAATCTAATTTACACAATTTAATGACATAGCTAGAGAAATCTGGCAATGGTGTGAGCAAAGGAAACTCTTTGTTTTTGCTTCTTACATCAAGTCCATAGAGAATACAGAAGCTGATCATGAATCTAGACGTTTATATGATATTAGATGGGATTTAGATTTGTCTGGTTTTGATAAAATATTATGCATACAGACGAATTGAGGACCTCATCCTTTTTGAAGTCGGTTAAAAATCACAAATAATTTTGCTAACCCTCAAATGGATCTGTTTGCCACAACATTGAACGCAAAATGTAAAAAACACATTACGAGGAAACGAGATCCATCAGCGTATAACATTGACGCATTTCCAATAGACTGGGCTCTATTTTCACTAATTTTTTTTCTACGCTTTTCCCCCGTTCTCACTGATTCATAAATGCTTAGGGGAAATAATTATAGATGAAGCCACTGGGATTGTAGTCGTACCTTATTGGCCTAGTCAGCGATGGTACCTACCCACTGTTTTTATCTCTTTCTCGAAAACAGAGAACCAAGTCCCTCATTGCATTAAGAACTTCGCATCCACTCTGGAAAGGACTTACCCTGGTGTCATCACTGTTATCAAGCAAGCGTATGTAAAACTATCGTTACCAGATAATGCTATTATATTAATAATTTCTTCGTTAGCAAACAGCTCCCTTAAAGAATACAATGTAGTTTTTTGTACCACAAAAAGATAAATAATTTTATTTATTTAATTATTCATAATATTCCGAATGTTCTTGAGATTTTGGTTCATGAATATCATTTAGGCGCAAATTATTCTACCCTCAACACCTGTCATTCAGCACTTGCATGAATACTGGGTTAATGTATATAAGTCAAGACGACCGAATTATATATACGGTTTATGAAAGGAGTCAATAGGACCAAACCTTCCTTCCCTAGATATAAATCGACATGGGATCATAACCTTGTATATCACCTTCAAAATTATTACCCAAATGAGAACCAAACATTGGCCTTTCTCTTCAAAAACTTAGGGGCACTGCTCGCGTTGTCAACTGCACAACGTGTGCAGACGCTGTCACTTATGCGTTTATCCAGTGTTGTAATAAGTATTGCGATTATAGTTATTTTAATGATCTTATCAAAACTTCAGCTCCAAACAGATAGGCACCTCATAAATGACGTGCCTATCTGTTTTTTAGATTAGATTATACCTTTTTTTGGCAATAGGGAACAAATCTGTCCAGCCAAAACATTGTCTGCGTATATTGAAGCCACAAAGAGCTATAGGAGTTTACCACTAACTGATAGACTCACTCTTACTGCCAAGAAACCAATCCATTACGCTAGTGCTGCAACTATAAGTAGATGGATTAAAAACGTGTTAAATGAAAGTAGTATTGTTACAGGAGTTTTTTGCGGCTCATAGTAAGTACCGTTCAGAAGACATGATCAAAAGAACCGCAGGTTGGTCAGGGAACTCTTTAAACTTCGCTAAATTTTTTAATCTTCTGATTACAGTGGAAGAGGACAATGCATTTGCAGAGGCAATTTGTAATTGTTTATAAGGTTAGATGGTTATAAGGTTAAAAATAATCATCATAATACCTAATATTAGATAGTGACTACATTAAGTATGCAGAGGATGCAATTTTCGTTCAAGTAGGTACGTACACAATAAATGTCATGATTTCATATTATTGTGTTATCTTCGTTAAAAGCCTTACCAATCTCGTTTGAATGAAAGCGCTAAACATCTACATAGTAAATATTAAATCTTGAGGATGTAACGTCGTAAGTATAATTGATGGTTAAACGAACTTACCTGTAAGTGAAGTTCGACCATAATTATACGAGACGTTACATCCGAAGAGATTTAAAGTCCCTCCCGAACCCATAAACTAAAGCCCATCAAACAATTCATCAAACGAGAATACTGTCTCTAAAAATGAATGAAGTTACATTTACATGGAGATGGCGCTACAGTCGGCGGATGTAGAATCAATTTGAATCTTATAATTTGATTTTTATTTCCACAGCTCTAAAAATTATGTGCGACGCCTAGTACATTGAGAAGTGAAACTACATAGTAAATATTAAATCTCTTCGGATGTAACGTCTCGTATAATTATGGTCGAACTTCACTTACAGGTAAGTTCGTTTAACCATCAAAAAAAGTATATAAGTATGTTTATCCGCACTCTAGATTCAATAACATAAGCTATAAAACCTTACCATGGGTCTAGATAGCGTTGTGTAGAATGTTGTGAAATATTTATTTATTTATTTAATGGCTAAAAACACAATTTCCACCGCTTTCTGTCAAATTTAGCAACTATCGTTTTTTTTTTCACTTCACATCATAGAAACGTGGAAGAACGGCAGGCCTTCATTCAATGAAAAGGAGATATCTTTACAATGTCTGTGGACCTTGTGAAGGATTCACTCACTACTCAGTAGGCCAGCATCTTAAACATGTATCTCTAAGTTGTATAAAAATACATACATACACGCTTTTACGACTTAACATCCACACTTCACCAATCATTGTATTTGGTCCCACGTAATAGGGGGTGACCCTTTTGCCGTATTCCGGGCACTATTGTTTTCTTGAGCCATGCGTTTGAGACTGAGTCTGGGCTGCATATACCTGTGCGTAAATCCCCTCGGATACCCCCCTGCCGGAGCCGGAAGGGGAGGTTGTTATGTCGGCTGCATATACCTATCTATCTGATATTAAACAGCCATATCCCTTAGATTATCTATTCTGTGCCCTTAGTCGCCTTATACGACACCGCATAGCAAGAGATGGGGTAGCCCAAATTCTATTCTTTCGGGAACGACGCGGCTCCTTCTTGTATAAAAAATATCACATTTAAACTACATACATTATTATTTTTATTTGTCTAAATTCATTCTGAAACAAAATTGATATGGAATCGATCGATGTCACTGACATGCAATGAATAACACTGTCATGGACGCGGTCAGGGTCATAATAATAGGACTACAGCACTGTGAGCCATGAAACAATATTTTCAATGCCTTATTTAAATTTAGTAAGGCTATTTTAAGTACGGCCAAGGTATATTGTGATACATTCAGTTAGGAATATAACGAATTTTAGTACTGTTTTTTTAATTCTGTCGATTAGTTCAAAACTTTGTAGTTGATGAATCAATTTCCTGATTAGTAGACTTTTGACTTGAAGACCTGTCTGAGAATATAATATTGAAAAATTGATTTCTATTATTATTATATTCACTTCGTCTTTTTTAATTCGAGCCATAAAGTTATAAAATTTAATATTTTTAGATTAAAGTTTTAAAAAGCATTTAATATTAATAAATATAGAGTTTACACTCTACAGGCACACTATAGCTATTAACCAAAATCAATACATTTACATCATCAGTGACCTCGCAGGGGTTTACCTTAGAGCCTACTAAACAAATTGACATAAGTAGTTAACGTAGTTTGAGCCATCTAAATAAGCGAATAGTTTGGATCTACAATGTTTTAATAAAACTGCTAAAACCTTAGTTTAAAACATTTTCCCAGGATACAAAGATAAATGATGTTAGTCAAACTGCAAATAAACTAAATTTTATTTCACAACATTATCTCTTCTCTATATTAATTAATTTTTAATTTAATATTAGTAATTAATTAATTATTTTTTCTATATTAGTTACCTTTCAGTAATTTGCTCTATAGTCTACATACAGTTTACCACTTCATTTAAATCTTCACTTCACAAATACAATTTAATGAAGAATATTGTCACTGTTGGAAAACAACGGAACAAAATGCAATTGATAATTACAATAACACCTATGTATAAAAATGTAATTTAGTCATAATTGTTTTATCCCCGGTGGTTCCCGGCTGAATAGAATTTGGGCCAACCCATCCCTTCCCATGCGGTGTCGTACAAGGCGCGTAAAGGATTTTTTTTAATACAGAACACGTCAATTTGACTTCACCTCGCCTGATATTAAGCTAAAGGCAAAGTCTCGGAAAGAGGGTCACCATCGTAAACATTTACCATGTTAACAGTGGTGGCACTCAGCTTGACGGCCTCATTAGATGCCTTTTCACGCCCCGCTTAAAGGACCCGGGACCGTAGGAAGAAGGAAACACGTGAGCTGGCAGGAAGTTCCAGGTCTTAGTGGTGCGGCATAGGAATGAGTCACATAAACGCTTGGTTCTAGCAGGTATACTCTGCACCGATGTCGTGCGGTGTCCCACAGGGATCGGTCCTGGGGCCGCTCCTGTGGAACATCGGATACGACTGGGTGCTTCGCGGTGAACTCGCGTTCGGGGACACCGTCACGTGCTACGCGGACGACACGCTAGTGACGGTGAGTGGCGCTACGCACCGCGAGGCGACCCAGAGGGCCACGACCGCTGTTGCTCAAGTCGTGGATCGGATCCGGCGGCTGGGTCTCGAGGTGGCTCTGCACAAATCCGAGGCCTTGTTCTTTCATGGTCCTCGGCGCGGGCCACCCCCGGGATCCAGCTTGACAGTAGGAGGTACTCCCATCGACATCAAGCCCCGGTTGAAATACCTGGGGCTCGTACTCGACGGTCGGTGGGACTTCGGAGAGCACTTCCGAAGTCTGCGCCCCAAACTGTTGGTGTCAGCTAACGCGCTGATGCGGCTGCTGCCCAACTTGAGGGGCCCAGAGGACTCCTGCAGGAGACTCTACGCGGGTGTCGTGCGGTCCATGGCCCTGTACGGGTGCCCCGTGTGGGCGGACGCCCTGCAGGCCAGGTTCGTGCAACTGCTGCATGCGCCGCAGCAGACGATGGCCTGCAGGGCCATTAGGGGGTACCGCACGATATCCTTTGAAGCGGCGAGTCTCCTAGCCGGATCGCCACCGTGGATCCTGGAAGCGAGATCCCTTGCGGTACTGTATCGGTTCCGTAAGGAGGCGCGGGAGCGGGGATACGACCCCGAGCCCGAAGACATTCGGGCCGAGAGGTCCCGGCTCCACGGGATCATGGTGGCGGAGTGGGAGCGACGACTTGAGCAACGACGCGCAGGGCATGCCGTCATAGAGGCGGTAAGGCCCATCATGGGGGAATGGCTCGAGAGGCCACATGGCAGCCTCTCGTATCGACTGACGCAGATTATCACCGGGCACGGGTGCTTCGGGAGATATCTGTGTCGGATCGAAAAGGAGCCAACGTCCGAGTGCCATCACTGCGACGCGAGCGAGGACACGGGGCTGCACACGCTCACCGAGTGCCCGGCATGGGCCGGACCGAGGCGGGAGCTAGTGGCGGCCCTGGGAGTGAGAGTTCTCACCCTCGCCACCCTGCTCACAGCAATGGTCCGCTGCGCGGACGCGTGGGCGGCCGGCGTCTCCTTCAGCGAGCAGGTAATGGTCGTGAAGGAGACGGCGGAGCGGGAGAGGCGGCGCGAGCGAGAAAGACTCTCGGATCGCGCCGCCCGCGCGCGCAGGCAACTCGGGCGTCGGAGGGCACTGACTGACCTCCGTCCCCCATGAGCGCGGGCCTGGGGGTGACGGGTGGAGCCGCCTGTCACCCCAGCAGAAGCAGGCCACGGCGGCGGCGCGCTGAATAGTGCACCTCCCCATTCCGGGGGCGAGTTGGGGACACCGTTGTCCCCCCTCCTGAGGAGGGCCAGACCATAAGGGATGGCCCTGGGTCAGCCGGGGTGCGAGGGATATGTCTTTGACAACCTCACCTCCGGCCTAGCACCAAGACCCACAGTCGGCGTGCGGTTTTAGTCGGTTCGAGTCCGACATAACCTCCCCTTCCGGCTCCGGCAGGGGGGGTATCCGTGGGGATTTCCGCACGAAAAAAATAAAAAAAAGGTATACTCTGCACCGTATAGGGTTGTTTAACATCAGACAGATATATACAGCCCAGACTCAGCCACAGATGCATGGCTCGAGTAAACAATAGTGCCCGAAATACAGCAATAGGCTTACGCCCTATCACGTGGGACCAAATACAATGATTGGTTGGTGAAATGTGGGTGTTAAGTCACCTATCCCTCCCCCCAGGGATAAAGGCGTGATTGTATGTAGATATGTATGTATGCATTATTTTCATTATATCGACATGTTTCGTTCCCAATTTCGAAAGGTGTGCTAATCTGATTTAATGTGAACCTCGACCTGACAGGGCTGAATTCACCGACCCAATTCTTGCAAATCATGCCGCATCCATTCAGTTTTATGTTCTATGATTCCCAAAGTGGTATTATGGGGTGGTAGTAAAGTCCCACCACCACGTTCGTATCGACGTGCGCCGCCGCGCCGTGTCGCGAAACCAACGTACATATTTGTGTCGAAAAAAAAAACAAAACTGTGATATTATGATGTGATTATAGTGACAAAATTAATATGGATATTGGTTTTGTACATAATAATAAGTATATAAACTTTAATAAACTAAGATGTTATTTTTTTCTCGATAACATAGAGAAAAGAAAGAAAGCACTAAATAATGTGACTACAATTGAATTTAATTTCAGTTCGTTGAGAAATATTTCGGTAGTTCGGTACATATCTGTTTATAGTAAAAAACATAATTATCAAAAACGATAAGGAAATCTACTAAAAACTAACTATTTAAAACAATAAGTGAGTGAAATAATTAAGTAATAGATGCTATCATGTTCATCATTAACAGATTGGTTCAAAATTCAAAAAACAAAATTCAAAAATATTTTATTTTGCATAGACCATTAAATCGGAACTTACAAAACGTCAACATAAAGTAAATATTAAATACTAACTAATACTAGTAAATGGACCACCGGTTCGAAACGCGGCCCAGTCCTGAGAAGACCGGAGTCTTCTCAGGACTGGGCCGCGTTTCGAACCGGTGAAACCCAAGAAAAAAAACCCAAGAAACCCAGCGGGCTTTTTTTGGGGCGGTTGATAATAATTGTCTGTTTGATAATGTTTCATGATGAGCATAATCCGCAGTAATAGAAAATTAAATTTATCCAAAGTAAAGCTTCTTCAACAATAATTCCAATGCTTGGAATCAGTTATTATCAGTCCTGAATTATAAAGTTTACAAGTTTACAACGTATTTAAACAACAAGTATTTCAACATTTTTAATGTACCCAATGGAAAACCGATTACTTTGAATAATGACTGATCGGTGTACAGTCAACTACAAAAGTAGCTTAACAAATTCTAATTTATTGAACACTGTGGCCCCTAAACCTTACGTACAATTGTGAAAAAAAACCATTGAATATGTAAATTAAGTTTAACACTACATTTACTATAGACAGATGCATTCCATTATAAAAAGATGTGTAAAATATTTTAGTGTTAATCAACTTATGGCGTTGACTGTACATATTTTTTGTATAAATAAGATTGGGTTATGTACGAAAAAATAGCTTTGTCCACTCAATATATTTAAATAGTAATTATCGTGATTATGAACTCTGGTGTTTTAGTTTATCATATTATTAAACTAAACTTACGGAACTAGCCCAATCTAAGTTTACCAAAGGTTGTTTTAAAGAACGTAAAAACCTAACCTTTAAGTAAAAAATATATTACATTGTCCGAATAGATATAGAAAAATATTCTATAGTAAGCTTCAAGTGATTAGATCTAGCTGTTTCAAACCATGATTATTTTATAAAATGAATGACGATCTATCGAGTATAATTAATGTGTACTGGCCTACGATAAAACAATTTATATACTTAGTCATTATTCATAATGGCCGGTTCATATTAAAACTGCTTAAACGAATAGTTTATATTTGTATCAAGATGCCTGCAATATGTAGAATTTCTCGAGTGACTTAGGTATCAAGATGACCGTATTGTTTGTTCTTCCTCATGATAGCTTTTATTCAGAAATTATTAAAATATTACAAACTTCATTCATATTTTTGGTACAGAAACTTTTCATAAAATTTTCTATACATTCTCATGACTAAGTGAGTTACTATGAGTTGTAATAATTTTTTTATTAAAATGTCTGACTATTTTTATTTTTATTTTATTTTAAAACTTTATGCACAAAAAAATGTAAAAAAGATATTCTTATGTGAATTGTGTTCAAACAAAACATAATAATGACATCAATGATTTTCAGTGACGAATGTGGTAAAGTAAAATTATTAAAATTCCATAAAAACATCAATGAAAGTGACGTGAATACTTGTAGTTAATACTATACTTACTTTTTTAATACATCAAATATGTATGAAGAAGGCGGCACACCTTTAATGACCCCTGATGGCTACAGCAGTATAAGTCAAGGTAAGGTCAAGGACACACTATTTCTTTTATTAGCTTTCACTACTATTACTATTATGTTATTTACAATCGAGTAATGTGTACTATACATATGTTTACTGTATGGTCATCCCTTTATTTTTATTTTTTGTACCACTTAGGTGGCAGGCAAGAACACGGCCCACCTGATGGAACTTTAATCCACATTTAAAAAAATAAATAAATGACTAAATTAATGTTGAAATTTTTATACTTCCCCTTCCAAATACCTAATTATGATATGTTACGTAACGAGTACACCATAATATAAGAGAAGTGTTAGATTAATTATATTACTATTAGTACGGCCAAATATAATGAGAGTTTCATTCGGTTTAGTCGTACGTATGCCGCACCACTAAGACCTGGAATTCCCTGCCAGCTCACGTGTTTCCTTCTTCCTACAGTCCCGGGTCCTATAAGCGGGGCGTGAAAAGGCATCTAATGAGGCCGTCAAGCTGAGTGCCACCACTGTTAACATGGTAAATGTTTACGATGGTGACTCTCTTTCCGAGACTTTGCCTTTAGCTTAACATCAGGCGAGGTGAAGTCAAATTGACGTGTCCCGTATAAAAAAAAAAAAAAAAACATGCCAATATTAGGGATTCAATAGGGTATTTGACTAAGTCGTCGATTCTTCCCAATACTAGTTAATATGATAGCTTGTTGTGAAAAAATACGCCTTGCAAAATAAAATATTGCATATCTTAGAGGTAAAATGACACACCCATAGTAACATTTTTGGAAGTCCCCACAAACACCCCTCCCCCACCGGTTACTGAGGGTGGTTATATTGAAGTCTCACCGATTAACATCCAGTTCTCATATCAGAGAATAGAAAAAAAATACTGAATGAGTTTTATAAGTTGCAGTATTAGTCGAGTAATAGGTAATTAAGTGGTCAACTTGCCGTGTCGTGGATTATATCTGAGGTGATCAAGAGCCTTGTTTCAAAAGATATTAATAGAAAAATAAAAGTTTTCATTTATTAGTAAGTAGTAAGCTAGCATTTATAACGTGCATGTAGTGTTCATCAAACTTAATAATACATACGACTTACTACACCTGGAATTATATAGCTACTAGCTTTTGCCTAAACACAGCCTATGTCCTTTCTCATGGTCTAATCTACCCCTATTACAAATATCATCAAAATTGGTTCATTGGTTTAGTCGTGAAAGCGTAACATACAGACAGACAGACAGACAGACAGACGGACAGTCGGGCGGAGTAACTTTCGCATTTATAATATGAAGTATGGATAATATTAAGTATGGATACTGCACTGTCGATCCTATACACATTCCGCTTTTGGTAACTTAGTACTTAAGCACAGAATAGATAATAGTACTAGCGTAACTTAAGTATGTCCATCAATTCAGTTTAACTCGTATATGGAATGAATTTTCTATAGCATTTATTATCAGGGCACACCGTAATAGCGGCGGTAAGACCCATCATGGAGGAGTGGCTAGAGAGGCCACACGGCAGCCTCTCGTACCGGCTGACGCAGGTGATTACCGGACACGGGTGTTTTGGGAGTTACCTGTGTCGGATCCGGAAGGAGCCAACGTCCGAGTGCTATCACTGTGATGCGAGCAAGGACACAGAGCTGCACACGCTGACCGAGTGCCCGGCGTGGGACACGTCGAGGCGGGTCCTAGTGGCGGCTCTGGGGGTGGGAGTCCTCACACTCGCCACGCTGCTCACAGCGATGGTAAGATGCGCGAACGCTTGGGGTGCGGCTGCCTCCTTCTGCGAGCAAGTAATGCTCGAGAAGGAGGCTGAAGGAAGACCCGACCGTCCGGACTAGACTCCGGGCCCGGGAAGCCCGCGCAGAGCGAAGGCGAACCGGACGTCGGAGGTCGCAGAACGACCTCCGTCCTCCATGAGCGCTGGCCTAGGTGTGACCGGTGGAGCCGCCTGTCACCCTAGTAGAAGCAGGCCGCGGCGGCGGCGCAAAATGCGCCTCCCCGTAACCGGGGCTAGATGGGGACACTGTGGTCCCCACAACCCGAAGGGAGCCATATCGAAAGAGATGGTCCTGGGTCTGCCGGGGTGCGAGAGATATACTTTTGGCAATCTCACCTCCGGCAACCAAGGACCCAAGACGGCGTGCGTTTTAGTCGGTTCGAGTCCGACATAACCGCCTCCACCGGCTCCGTGGGGGTGGTATCCGTGGGGATTTTTCGCACGCGATAAAAAAAAAGCATTTATTATGCTAACTTTAAAGTTCAAAAAAACATCAAAATTCAATGTTTAAAAATGGTAGAAGCTCCATCGTCGCCCATGAAGACGGATATAAAGTTTGCAGTTGGAAGAGCATTCCCCCTGTAAGGGAAAGGTCGTGGGTTCAAGTGCCATTTGAACATTTCATTTTCCCGATGTTTTTTTGAACTTTAAAGTTAGCATTATAAATGCTATAAAAAATTCTTTTAAATATTCGGGCGGAGTCATCAAAATTCAATGTGTAAAAATGGTTGAAAAATAATTCATTGGTTCCAACAGTTCGTAAGAACGTTGGTAGATGGCTCCACCGTCGCCCTTAAAGACGAATATAAGGAGAAGGGAAATTTTAAGTGATTCAGGTGTGACTCAATATCTCAGTTGGAAGAGCATTCCCCCTGTAAGGAAAAGGTCGTGGGTTCAAGTCCCACTTTAGCATTTCATTTTCCCGATGCTTTTTCGTATATGGAATCTTGAATTAGTAGTATTTATTTAATCTGTGCCATAATAAACATGCCCGACTTATAATAGATCGATTTTAAATGTATCGGTACTTGTATTATGGCATGGTATGATTAGGTACTTAACTTACTCCGTTTTAAATCGGAAAAAGTCAACAATTTAGACGAATCCTAAACCCACACAAACACAACTATTTCGAACCGTAATATAATAAGTTAACAAGAATTTTACCTATTCGAGATGGATTTAAATAGCTCAGGTCTGAGTATATCTCTTCAAAAGGACAAGCCCTGTTCAGTATACTGACTTCAGCGAAAGGGATTATTATCATTTCGCCTTTCGACTAGGCGACGCCGCGGTTACGGCTCACTTGCTACTGAATAACCTGTCTGTCACCAAAACTCAGATTGTAGACTTTTTATTAGACAGTACCTACATAATTAAATACCAAATATTTCACTACAACATATAGTATTTCTTGCGCTGTTGTTTATTTCATCAATATGGTTACGATCCATTTCCAAGTTGATGTGCCTGCTATGACATATATATGAGAACTTCATTTTCATGACATAACTATTTTATTATTACAATTTCATCACTAGGCTTTTAATCATAGATTTCCTCAGTATTATGAGAATACTGAAAGTACTTAAGCATTTGAAGTAATCCAAGATGTGAAGCGGGATACACGCACATTGACACCGGGGTGGGAGGCTAGAGCACATCCATTACCGAAGGAGGTGACACCAACAACGACATTATTGTGGTAGACGGGACCGCCAGAGTCACCCTGGCATGCGTCACGACCGCCTACGTCCAACCAACCGCTGCACATCATGTTAGCGGTAATAGCTCCATTATAACGGTTGTTACAAACAGCTTGGTTGATGGTCCAAACTTGCACTTGACGAAGCTGTTCTGAAGCAGGGCCACCAAACTATAAAACAAAAAAGGAAAACAAATTTAATATTGTTCTTTTATTGAAATACTTACTAACCGAAGTAACCAACATTCTCCTTGTGCGGGGATTGGGTTCACGTCGGTAGTGCAATGGCCAGGTTTCGACACCAGGGCATCTCGAGCTTAAGATTTCCTAGCCACTGAGTACCATTGTGACAGCCTCTATGGCGTAGCGGTAATGTAGTGAATGAGCGGCGCGGGTTCGATCCCCGCTCAGTATAAATATTTGAATGCATAAATATGGTTATTTGCATTGGTCTGGTCTAGCTACAATGCTTCGATATCGCCTTTATGTTGTAAAGGTCAGATGGCAGTTGCTTTACAGAAAATATCGAAGTTCAGCCAAATCCGCAATTAGACTGGTAAAAACATTTTCTCTGTAGGGTTCCGTCAAGTATTTCACTTTCCAAAAGGGTTCCGTCACCAAAAAGGTTTGAGAACCGCTAACTTAGAAATCAGATTTTTTTCATAGCTTCATTTGCAGATCTAAGTGTTTTTTATAAATTGAAGCCTCCATACATTTCCGACCAGGAGGTCCTGACAGACAACCAGACCGATAGACCAACAGACAATAAAATGGATAACGAAGTTATTCTATAAGGGTTCTTTTAGCCTTATGTCGTA